>JAYESD010000006.1:193899330-195335129 GCA_036927565.1 Tuctoria greenei | reverse complement strand
GAGACTGGTGTTGCAACCGACCCAGCAACTGCTGCTATGACCTCTTGGCCAGTACCGAAGATAGTGACTGAATTGTGTGCTTTCTTCGGGCTCATGCGATATTATCGCAAGTTCGTTAAGGATTATGGAACGATCGCTAAACCCTTGACCACATTGTTGAAAAAGAAGAGCTTTCATTGGGATGACAGAGCCTCCTCTGCATTTGAGCAACTAAAGATAGCTATGTCCTCTACACCAGTGCTCGCTTTGCCCGATTTTTCAGAGTTCTTCGTGGTGGAAACGGACGCAAGCGACTTGGGATTCGGGGCAGTCCTCATGCAATGTGGACAACATCTTAGCAAAGCATTGAATAAGAAACATAAGCATTTGTCGATATACGAAAAGGAGTTTTTGGCATTGATCATGGCCGTCGATCGGTGGTGTTCGTACCTTGAGGGACATGAATTTTTGTCGGTACTCTGCATACCGGGTATCTCACGATACCGCAAGAGAAGTCACAGAGTTCCACCTGCTCAAGTTGAAGACCTCCGAAGGTTCCACGTGTTACACCACACTGGACCCGCCTCCCTCATTTGGGTAGCTCTGGCACCGCCACGTGTAACACAAGACCGAACCGAACTCCCTTCATAGGGAAGCTCCGGTCTTGCCACGTGTCCAGTGACCCCGGACCTAACCCCTAGTAGAGGGAAGCTCCGGTGCTGCCATGTGTGTAGTGGCTCCGGACCTACCTCCCCACGACGGGAAGCTCCGGAGCCGCCACGTGTCAAGCCTCCGGACCTAAGACAGCAACGGGAAGACTAGCGGATCTCCAATGGCACGGACATTCAAGAGGCAGTTAATGCAGCCGTTACAAGACCTGATTGCATGTCATTAATGCCATGTTAATAACACATGATCAGAAGACTGTTAATACTGGTAACGTTGCCATTAAGGCGCATTGATCACACTATTAACTACACTTAATACATAAAATTGTGTATTAGTTAATTGAATACTGTTGGGGCCACCTGTCGGGCCAGGCTGACAATATAACGGCTAGCCCTTGGACTATAAAAGGGTTACACCACACGGTACAGAAACAACTAAGCTGATACACACACAAGCGACGACATACTCATACATCAACACACATCCTATGGAGTAGGGTGTTATGCTCAGGCGGCCTGAACCACATAAAACTCCTCGTGCCACTGTCTTGTGCATTATCTCATGTGCGCCTCCAACCAATCACGAACCTCTGTGGGCTATGTTCTAGTAGTATCGGGGGAAGTGTCGATCACACACTTCGACATTTGGCGCGCCAGGTAGGGGCGCCTTGAGATTTCAAGATGGTGAACTCTGCAGCAGCATCGTCCAACGGCAATGTCAGACATCTTGACGGAGGAAATCCCTCCAATGCTCAACAGCCAGTTGGCGCTGTTGTCTCAACGGGTGTTGCTGCACCACTACCACCACCTACTCTAGCTGCCAATGTCGGACAACAGGATGGTGCCCTTGTGTCGGTGACTGCATTGGAAAACAACCTGTAGAACGCGCTAATCGACGCGCGTACTCTACTCCAGCGTCCTCCAGCAGCTGGAACTCCTCCGGCAGCGATGGAACAGTGGCGTATTGATGTCGAGCATCTGGTTGCAGCTGCAGCCAATGCCATCAGTAACAAAGGTCCGCCCCCCGCTGGGCAGGCAACTTCACAGCGAAGGACCTTGTCTGATAGACTTGGTCCCCAAATATCACAACACAGGAGATGTGTTGTGTCCCAACAAGTGACGTCATTGCCCTCCGGGGCACGTCACACACATACCGCATCTAGGCTCTCGACCCATGATCTGCGGTCAGAGCTTGATCGCTTTTACAGCCAGCAGGACGATCGCGTCCACATCCAGTGTGCTTGCGAGAGGAGAGAGGCTCGGGAAGACCCTTCTCCTTTTGGAGTAGGGGGCGGTTGTTCGGCTCTGGCCATGCACCTACGCATGGCCCGATGGTCGCAGAAGTTTCGGCCTCACCCGCCGGAGAAATACGACGGGACTGTCAATCCCGTCGAGTTCCTCCAAATTTACTCCACCGCCATCCTAGCGGCGGGTGGCAATGAGGCCATGATGGCCAACTATTTTCCTATGGCTCTGACTGGGACTGCCAGGTCCTTGTTCATGAGTCTTCCGTGTGACTCCATCAATAGTTGGGCAGAGCTATGCAAATAGTTCATCGCCAACATCGAAAGTTCTTACACTCGGCCTAGCACAGAACTAGATTTATTTGTCGTACAACAGAGGTCGGGGGAGTCACTGCGATCGTTCATCCAACATTTCTCCCAGGTTCGGAACACCATTCCTTCTATCTCCAATGCATCTGTTGTTGTAGCATTTCGACAGGGCGTCCGAGACAAGAAGATGTTGGAGAGGCTGGCGATGAAAGAAGTCACTAGTGTCATGGAACTCTTCAACTTGGCTGACAAATGTGTCAGGGCTGCTAAGGGCCGTGAAATTGTAACACCCTCATTTTCATGCATCATGCATTACATAAGTTCATATACATGTTTAACATTAATCCACATAAAAAGGAACAAGTTTAAAATGAATTTAAACCAAAATTGCACTTAAGAGTTCTAAGAAGTGCGGAGTTGTCCATTTTTGGTGCGAACTAGTCTGATTTCTCTCTAACGTCCATCGGATAGGTCCGTTTTCGTGTGGACTATTCTGGGTTTTTGCATCTCTACATTTTCAGACTTGTCCGGTCCATAGCGAACTAGTCCAGTCATCCCAATACCTTGAAATTTTTCCAAGTCCTTGGACTTGTCCGATGTCCAGCGGACTTGTCCATTTTTCCTCTGACTAAATTCAGACTTGTCCGATTTTGGCCAGACTTGTCTGTTTTTCCTCTGACCAAGTTCAGACTTGTCCAATATAGTCCGGGCTTGTCCGTTTTTGCCTCTGTCAATCTTCGGACTAGTCCAGCCTAGTGCGGACTTGTACGGTTATCGCGATTCTGAGTTGATCTTTTGTTCCACGACTTGTTTTTGTGTCTTACCTTAAGTGGGCCTAGGGACGTCGTGTCTAACTCTTTTTAGAGCCCATGTGGGACCCCGCACCGGCGTTCACCCCTCCCATACTCGAATCCATTGAAACCCTAGTCCTCCACCCTTAAATAAACAACCCCACCCCTTGACTTTACATCTTTTTGCCACCTTTGAAAGACCACAAACCTTAGTTCGTGGAGAGCTTCCATCAAGGAGGGAGAAGGAGATCCTGAGTAAGAAAAAGAAGAGGAGGAAACGAGAGAGGATCAAATGATCAAGATCTCCATCGAGTTTTCATTCTTCATCAACAATCCTCCATCAAGTTCTTCATCAACCCTAGATCATCAAGATCCAAGTGTTGCCTCCAACACCCTTGATTTGATGAAGTTCTAAACACCTGGTATATCTTCTACTTCCTTTTTCTGACGTGAATTCAACCCCATTTCTCTAAATTCACGTCAATCTAGAAAACCCTAATCCGCTGTTTCTGCGAAGGGCGGACTAGTCCGGCCCTACAGCGAACTAGTCCGATTTTCCAATATGTTTCCTGCTGAATTAAATCTAAATTGACTCGTATCAACTCCAAACCTGTGTAGACTTGTTAATAACCATTGTAAATGATTAGTGAACATTATTAACAACCCATTAACTAGTTTTGCTTCGCAATTGCATTAATCATGCATGTCATGGCATATTGAGTAATATATGTGCACTTATTGATTGTGATTCTTGTCTTTTATGTTCGTTGCGCGGTTTAGATGGATTTGCGCTAGAGGGTGTTGCGAAGGATCTCCAACACCAGGAATTTGAAGACATTGACCCAAACCAAGCTCAAGAGCAAGGCAAGTGTCTTTGAACATATTGATCCTGTTTTTACAATAAATGTTTTGCTTTCAAAACTGCATTCTTGTGTCAATTTGATGGGAATCCTATGATAGGAAGTTTACTAGCTTTGTTTAACCATCCTTGTCACCTGGAATACATGGTAGAGAGTCAGGAAGAGATTTTTACCTTTATGCTTCCCTTAATTAATTGGGATGGAAAAACAACTATACTATTTAATTATGCATTAAATGAGATTATGATTATTATGAACTGGTTATTATGATACGGTAATGGGTGTTCTAAGCAAGCATGGTATGTGGATGGGTTGGATGTTATTGTGGTTTGCTTGCATTAGATCCAAGGACCGGTTCATGGGAGAATATGCCAGGACAACAGTGCCATCACGAGGTCAAGTATGGGTGCGATGTAGCTGATTAATTAGGGTATTGCTAGTATTGCATGAATCATTTGGCGCACCGGGGAAGGGGAGTCGGATTGTGTAACACCCTCATTTTCATGCATCATGCCCTACATACATTCATATACATGTTTAACATTAACCCACATAAAGAGGAATGAGTTTAAAATTGATTTGGAACAAAACTGCACTTAAAATGTTGAAAAGTGCGGACTAGTGCGATTTTGGTGAGGACTAGTCTAATTTCTCTCTGACTTCAAACGGACTTGTCCGTTTTTGCTGCGGACTAGTTCGATTTTGCCTCTGCACATTTTCGGACTTGTTCGATTTTATGCGGACTAGTCCAGTGTTCCAAGAATCCTTGAAAATTTGCTAAGTCCCTGGACTTGTCCGGACTAGTCCGGTTTCCCAGCGGACTTGTCTGTTTTCCTCTCTAACTAAAGTCGAACTTGTCCGATTTTTGCCAGACTTGTTTGATTTCTTTCTGACTAACTTCGGACTAGTCCGGTCCTTTTCAGACTTGTCCGATATTTTGCGACTTTGAGTTGATCTTTTGTTTCACGACTTGTTTCTTGGGTTTCATGTTAAGTGGGCCTAGGGACGTCATTCCTAACTCTTTTAGAGCCCATGAGGGACTCTAAACTGGCCTCTACTCATCTCAAACTCGAAATCCATCTAACCCTAGCCTCCACCTCTGTATAAACAACCCCACCCCTTGGCTTGACATCTATTTGCCACTTTTCCACCCCACCCAAACCCTAGTTCGTGGAGAGCTACCATCAAGGAGGGAGGAGGAGATCCCAAGCAAGAATAAGAAGAGGAGGAAACGAAAGAGGATCAAGATCTCAATCAAGTTTTGTTCTTCATCACCAAATCATCTCCAAGTTCATCATCAACCCTAGATCGCCAAGATCTAAATGTTGCCTCCAAGTTTCCTTATTCATTGGAGTCCTAAACACCTGGTATACCTTCTATTTCCTTTTCCATACATGAATTCAACCCCAAAACTCCAAATTCACGTCGATCTAGAAAGCCCTAGTCTGCTGATCTCGTAAAGTGCGGACTTGTCCGGTCCCTAGCGGACTAGTCCGATTTTCCTAGTTAAATTGTGTTGAATTAATTCTAAAATTTGATCTAATCGCATCCAAACCTGTATAAACTTGTTAAAAGCTATTAGAACTAGTTAGTGATCATTAAAAGCAATCTATTAATAGGTTCTACCTTGCATTTGCATTAATCATGCATGTCATGTCATATTGAGTAATATTTGTGCACTCCTTGATTGTGTCTCTTGTCTTGTATGTTTATTGTGTGGATTAGACGGAATTGTGCTAGAGAGTGTGGTAGAGGATCTTCAGCACCAAGAGCTTGAAGAAGTTAACCCGAATCAATCTCAAGAGCAAGGCAAGTGTCCTTGAAGCATATTGATCCCGTTTCTAAAATAATGTTTTGTTTACAAAACTGCATGCTTGTGTCAATTTGAGGGGAATCCTATGATAGGAAGTTTACTAGATTTGTTTAACCGCCCTTGTCACCAGGAATATATGGTAGAGAGTCGGGATGAGATTTTTACCTTTTTGCTTTGCTTAATTAATGGGGATAGAAGAATAATTACACTATTTAATTTGATTATGCATTAATGAGATTGTGGTTGACATGAACTGGTTAAATATGATATGGTAATGGGTGATCTAAGCAAGCCTGGTATCTGGATGGGTTGGATGTATGGTGGTTTTGCTTGCTTTAGATCTAAGGACCGATTCGTGGAGCGACCATCCAGGATTTACAGTGCCACCACGAGGCCAAGTATGGGTGCGGCATAGCTGATTAATTAGTACTTTGCTAGTGCTATTTGGACCATTAAGGATGCTCGGGGAAGGGGTAGTCGGATTGGGTTTGTTGATGATTGGTGGGACTACCCTTGGATCCGAATGGCTCAAGAGGGGGCCCTTGGTTGAAGATGTGCTCAGTTGGAGACATCGCCACTGGTGGAACCTCAGTGAGGTCTAAATAGGCTAGTAGTCCCTTTGTAAAGGCTATTTTGTGATCTCTTGGCCACACACCTACAGAAGTGTGAGACGGCATAATTGAGATTCTATAGTCATCGAAAGGTGATGAAATCACAAACATGTGGGTAAAGCGGTACAACCTCGGCAGAGTGTGTCTAAAACTATCATGATAGCCTTGGTTCCGGTTATGAGCAACCTGGACCCTCACATGATTAGAGGAAAATTGGGATTTGGGATGGTTATAGTTGGTATTATGGTTATGGATGGTTATGAATTGAATTCTGGTATTTAATATGGATATTGGTATAGGATGATGGATACGGAATATGGACTGGTACTATGGTATTACTTATGGCTTATGATGGGTTTATTCACATACATATAATATATTGCTTTTCAAATGTTTTAATGTACTTTTCAGCACTCAACCATTATTATATTCGTCATTTGAATCAGCCACATGTCATACTTTCCACACTTGTTGAGTACGATATGTACTCACTCTTGCAATCCCCCCAACAGTTGCAGGTCAGGATTGGGAGTTTAATGGCGATAATGCGGAGTTATAGGTCGGGTCTACCGTCAGCTTTGCCTGTGGTATTGATTGGAGCTGCGCTATACCCTATCGCTTATGCTGCCTAGCTGTTTAGTTTGCATAATTAGTTTATTTCTGTTGCATTAGTTGAACTTGTCTTTAATATTCATTAGAGCTTGTATTCGAGGATAATATGAATTGTGTAATAAAATTTGGTTAATTAATCTTGTTTTGTGGTAATTTTCTGTATACTCTTTTGTGAATGCACTCATGTATGTGTGTTGAACATCCTGGGCACACATATGCGTTCACTTGGTTCATTTTCGGAACCGGGTGTCACAGATTGATATCAGAGTCACGGGTTGACCGTAGGACGCAACATAGATAGAATGGACACTTTAGAGCACATAGGAGCACTCAGGAGTCGATGTGTTTTTTGTTTGGTGTGTTGTTTGCTATATATTGGTTGCTTGTGTGCTTAATAGGGGATTTTGGGATGCTTTAGCATTGCCAAGTCCACCTAGGCTAGTGAGTTTTTTAGTTTCATATCCCTTGATGCATATAGTTGGGGATGTTTTCTAATTCTTACCTATTGCTTTTCTTCAGATGGTGAGGACTCGCAACCATAGGGATGGCAATGATGAAGAGGAGAACCATGGAGTACCTCAGAACAACAATGGACAAGGACCAGCTCATGGAGCTATCAACATTGAGTAGCTTTTGGCTATGCAAAACTAGCTCATGCAGACTATAATACAAACTATGGGACAGTTGCAGGCTGGTCACATCAACAATCAGTCCCACATGCCTCCACCGCCACCCCCACCTCCTCATAACCGGTTGGGTGAGTTTATGAGGACTAGGCCGCCAACCTTTGCTCAAGCCGCTGACCCTATAGATGCGTATGATTGGCTCAAGTTCATGGAGAAGAAGCTAGCTATTGTCCAATGCAGTGACCGGGAGAAGGTCTTATTTTCTTCTCATCAACTAGTTGGAGCAGCTGCGGATTGGTGGGATTCCTTATGCAATGCTCATGAGAAACAAGAGAGAATTACTTGGGCTGAATTCAAAGAGAGCTTCCGGTCTCATTATGTGCTGGAAGGTGTTATGATTTTGAAGAGACAAAAATTTGAGAACTTAAGGCAAGGAAGATCAAGCGTGAGTGAATATCTCAATAAATTCACTCAACTTTCAAGGTATGCCCATGAGGATGTTAGTCGGGACAGGCGGAAACAATACTTATTCATGAGGGGCTTGAACAAGGAAATCCAAGTGCAACTACTCAACTGTGATTATGCCAACTTTCAGAAGCTTGTGGACAAAGCAATCATGATTGAGAACAAGATCCGTGAGATGGAACAAGACAACAAGAGGAAGGCGCCATATCAAGGACAGCAACAAAGAAGTAATGTGCGCCCTCGCTTCACACCGCCCAATGCGCCTTACTTCACCTCTTTTGCGCCTACTCATCGCCATGGATTTGCACCGCGCCCAACTCAGTTTGTGCAGCAGCGCCCTATTATGCAAGCACCTAGGCCTGCCATATACACCTCGTGCTAATTTTCCTGGTGCAAATGTTCAAAACCAAGCTCGCCCCAATAATCCAGGTGGAGTAAAGAAGTGCTATACTTGCGGAGAAGCCAGACACTTCGCACATCAATGTCCTAAGTCACGACTTGGTCAAGGAAGCAATGTGCCGAGGCAAAACACAAGACCCAATGGAGGACAACCGCAAGGGAATCGCGGACAGCAGCATTTTGCTCGTGGCAACGTGAACCATGTCCCTACGGAGGATGCTCAACAAGCGGATGACGTGGTCATTGGTATGTTTCTCGCAAACTCCAACCTCGCGACTATTGTGACACCCGGTGAGTTGAGTAAGGTGAGTCATGTGCCTCTTTTAATATCGTCTCCCGAATATGCTTCACATTAGGCACATAGATTCTGTTTCCAAGCCATAAGGTACCATGTTCGTCTTCATCAAATCTGAATTCTCTACCTTCTTCGGTCCTTTCCTTGATTTCCTTGATCTCTTCATCTGCGGTTTGTGCTTCTCGAATTTCTTGCTCCAAGGTTGGGTTTAACTCCATCATCTCCATCTCATTTACAAATCCAATGTTCAATCATTCAAACTCCTTACATAACTCGGATGGTAACTCTCGAACCGTGAGTTGATGACTTACGCCTTTTCTACTCAAAGCATCGGCCACTACATTGACTTTTCCCGGATGATAGTTGATCCCCAAATCATAATCTTTGATGAGCTCCAACCATCTTTGTTGCCTCAAATTCAGATCCATTTGTGTGAAGATATACTTCAAACTCTTATGATCCGTATAGATTTCACACCTATGTCCAAGGATATAGTGTCTCCAAATCTTCAATGCATGTACAACGGCTGCAAGTTCCAAACCATGCATTGGGTAATTCTTCTCATGTTTCTTCAATTGTATTGATGCATAGGCGACCACTTGACCTTCTTGCATCAATACACATCCAAGTCCTTGTCTCGATGCGTCGCAACAAATATCAAAACTCTTGCTCACATCCGGCAATACCAAAACTGGGGTTGTTGTCAACCTCTTCTTAAACTCCTCAAAACTATTTTACAAGCTTGAGTCCATTGGAAAGCCTTTCCCTTCATTAGCAACTCCGTCATTGGCTTGTCTACGAGAAGTCCTTGATGAATCAACGGTAATATCCAACCATCCCAAGGAAACTCCTTATTTCCTTTAAATTTTGCGGCGGTTCCCACTTCAACACGTCTCTCACTTTTCCGGGGTCAACCGATACTCCTCCTCCTGAGATGATATGACCCAAAAACAACACGTCTCTCAACCAAAACCAACACTTGTTGAACTTGGCATACAATTGATGCTCCCTCAATTTCTGCAATGTAAGCCTCAAGTGTTCCTCATGTTCCTT
This sequence comes from Tuctoria greenei, assembly GCA_036927565.1. Taxonomy (NCBI): domain Eukaryota; kingdom Viridiplantae; phylum Streptophyta; class Magnoliopsida; order Poales; family Poaceae; genus Tuctoria; species Tuctoria greenei. Next base: position 195,325,404 of record JAYESD010000006.1, on the reverse strand, counting down.
CTCATCCTTCGAGTAGATCATAATGTCACCAATAAACACCACAACAAACTTATCAAAGTACTCCATGAAGACCTTATTCATGAGGTACATAAAGTAGGCAGGCGCATTTGTCAATCCAAAGGACATCACGGTGTACTCATAAGATCCATACCGCATCCTAAAAGCTATCTTGGGTATGTCCGATGGTCTAATCTTCATTTGAAAATATCTCAACCTCAAATCAATCTTAGAGAAGACACAAGCACCCTTCATCTGATCAAACAAATCCTCTATACGGGGCAAGGTGTACTTGTTCTTGATGGTCACCTTGTTGAGAGCTTGGTAATCCAGACACATCCTTTACGTTTCATCCTTGTTGTCCACAAACAGCACGGGCGCTCCCCAAGGTGAAGAGCTTGGGTGAATAAAACCCTTCTCTAGTTGCTCTTGAATCTGCTTCTTGAGCTCCACTAATTCCATAGGAGGCATCCTATACGGTCTCTTAGCTATAGGTGCAGTTCCAGGTATTAAATCAATAACAAACTCAATGTCTCGATCAGGTGGCATACCTGGCCACTCGTCCTGAAAAACATCCAAAAATTCACACACCACCAGAATCTCCTCAATTGCGGCACCGTCCATATGATTCAGCTCCAATTGCTTCGGTGTGGTTTGAGATGCTTCAAATTCTACGGTGATCCCTTCTTCATTGATCAACTTCACCGTCTTCGTGGTACACTCAATAACTCCATTGTGCTTCCTCAACCAGTCCATAGCAAGTATAATGTCCAATCCTTGAGAATCCCAAACAATGAGGTTGGCAAAGATGTCTACCCCCCTTATTCTAAGGCTTACTTTTGTACATAATATATTTGTCCTCATCTCTCCTCCAGGAGACTTAACCAATAGAGTAAACTTCATATGAGAGATAGGCAAACTATACTTGGCAACATACTTCGATGCAATGAATGAATGCGATGCTCCAGAATCAAACAACATAGTCGCGGGGTTGGAGTTGGCGAGAAACATACCAATGACCACGTCATCCGCTTGTTGAGCATCCTCCATAGAGACATGGTTCACGTTGCCACGAGCAAAATTCTCTGTCCACGGTTCCCTTGTGGTTGTCCTCCATTGGGTCTTGGGTTTTGCCTTGGTGCATTGCTTCCTTGACCAAGGCCTGACTTAGGACATTGATGCGCAAAGTGTCCAGCTTCTCCACAAGTATAACACTGCTTAACTCCACCAGAATTATTGGGACGAGTTTTGTTTTGAACATTGGCACCAGGATAGTTGGCATGATGTGCATAAGATATTAGAGGCCTAGGTGCTTGCATGACAGGGCGCTGCTGCACAAACTGAGTTGGGTGCGGTGCAAATCCAGGGCGTTGAGCAGGAAAATAGAAGAGCTGTAATATGGCGCATTATGTGGTGCAAGGCGAGGGCGCACATTACTCCCTTGTTGCTGTCCTTGATATGGCGCCTTTCTCTTATTGTCTTGCTCCATCTCACGAATCTTGTTCTCAACCACAATTGATTTGTCCACAAGCTTCTGAATATTGGCATAATCGCAGTTGAGTAGTTGCACTTGAATTTCATTGTTCAAGCCCCTCATGAACAAGTATTGTTTCCGGCTGTCCCGACTAACATCCTCAGGCGCATACCTTGAGAGTTGAGTGAACTTATTGAGATATTCACTCATGCTTGATCTTCCTTGCCTCAAGTTCTCAAATTCTTGTCTCTTCAAGATCATAACTCCTTCTGGCACATAATGAGAACGGAAGTTCTCCTTGAATTCCGCCCAAGTGATCCTCTCTTGGTTCTCATGAGCATTGCATAGTGAATCCCACCAATCCGCAGCTGCTCCAACGAGTTGATGAGAAGCAAATAGCACCTTCTCCCGGTCACTGCATTGGACAATAGCAAGTTTCTTCTCCACACACTTGAGCCAATCATCTGCATCCATAGGGTCAGCAGCTTGAGCAAAGGTTGGTGGCCTAGTCCTCATAAACTCTCCCAACCGGTTATGAGGGGGTGGGGGTGGCGATGGAGGCATGTGGGGCTGATTGTTGACGTTACCAGCCTGCAGCTGTCCTATAGTTTGTATCATAGTCTTCATGAGCTGGTTTTGCATAGCCAAAAGCTGGTCAATGTTGATAGCTCCATGAGCAGGTCCTTGTCCATTGTTGTTCTGAGGTGCTCCATGGTTCTCCTCCTCATCATTAGCATCCCTCTGGTTGCGAGTTCTCACCATCTGAAGAAAAGCAATAGGTAATAATTTGGAAACGTCTCCAACTAAATGCATCAAGGGATATGAAACTAAACAACTAACTACCCTATGTGGACATGGCAATGCTAAAGCACCCCAAAAATCCTCTATTAAGCACACAAGCAAACAATATATAGAAAACAGCACTCCAAACAAAAACACATCGATTCCTGAGTGCTCCTATGTGCTCTAAAGTGTCCATTCTATCTAGGATGCGTCCTACGATCAACCTGTGGCTCTGATACCAATCTGTGACACCCGGTTCCGAAAATGAACCAAGTGAACTCATATGTGTGCCCAGGATGTTCAACACACATACACGAGTGCATTCACAAAAGAGTATACAGAAAATTACCACAGAACAAGATTAATTAACCAAATTTTATTAAACAAACCATATTATCCTTGAATACAAACTCTAATGAATATTGATGACAAGTTCAACAAATGCAGCAGAAATAAACTAAATAACCAAACTAAACTGCTAGGCAGTATAAGCAATAGGGTATAGCGCAGCTCCAATCAACAGCACAGGCAAGCTGACGGTAGACACGACCTAGAACTCCGCATTATCGCCATTAAACTCCCAATCCTGACCGGCAACTGTTGGGGGGGGGGGGATTGCAAGAGTGAGTACATGTCGTACTCAGCAAGTGTGGAAAGTACGACATGTGGCTGATTCAAATGACGAATATAATAATGGCTGATTGCTGAAAAGTACATTAAAACATTTGAAAAGCAATATATTATATGTATGTGAAATAAACCCATCATAAGACATAAGTAATATCATAGTACCAATCCATATTCCATGTCCATCATCATCATACCATTAACCATATTCAATACTAGAATTCAATTCATAACCATCTATAACCATAATACCAACCATAACCATCCCAAAAACCGTCCCAATATCAGGTTCCCTCTAATCATGGAAGTTGTCCAGGTGATCATAACCGGGAGCACGGCTATCATGATAGTTTTATTTGACTCTGCAGAGTTTGTACCGCTTTACCCACGTGTTTGTGATTTCATCACCCTTCGGCAACTAAAGAACCTCCCTTATGCCAATTACACTTCCTTTAGTGTATGGCCAAGAGATCACAAAATAGCCTTTACAAAGGGATTACTAGCCTATTTAGACCCCACTAAGGTTGCACCGGTGGCAATGTCTCCCACAGAGCACATCTTCAACCAAGGGCCCCCTCTTGAGCCATTCGGATCCCAGAGTAGTCCCACCAATCATCAACAAACCCAATATGACTACCCCTGCCCCAAGCATCCATATTGGTCCAAATAGAACTGGCAAGCCCTAATTAATCAGCTACGCCGCACCCATACTTGGCCTCGTGGTGGCACTGAAATCCTGGCTTATTCTCGCATGAACCGGTCCTTAGATCTAAAGCAAGCAAAACCACCATAACATCCAACCCGTCCACATACCAGGCTTGCTTAGATCACCCATTACCATATCATATTATCCAGTTCATGTTAACCATAATCTCATCCATGCATAATTAAGTTGAGTGGTATAGTTGTTTTCCCATCCCAATTGATTAAGCAAAGCAAAAGGTAAAAAGCCCTTACCGACTCTCTACCATATATTCCAGGTGACAAGAGTGGTTAAAAAAAGCAAGTAAACTTCCTATCATAGGATTCCCATCAAATTGACACAAGCATGCAACTTTGCAAACAAAACATTTATTTTAGAAACAGGATCAATATGCTTCAAGGACACTTGCCTTGCTCTTGCGGTTGATTAGGGTCAAAGCCTTCAAACTCCTTGTGTTGTAGATCCTTCGTGACACTCTCTAGCGCAAATCCGTCTAATCCACACAATAAACATACCAGACAAGAAACGCAATCAAAGAGTGCACAAATACTACTCAATATGAGATGACATGCATGATTAATGCAAATGCAAGGTAGAACTTGTTAATAGATTGCTTTTAATGATCACTAACTAGTTCTAATAGTTTTTAACAAGTTTATACAGGTTTGGAGTTGATTAGATCAAATTTTAGAATTAATTTGACACAATTTAGTCAAAAAAATCGGACTAGTCTGCAGAAGGCCGGACTAGTCCGCACTTCGCAGAACTAGCGAACTAGGGTTTTTTAGATCGACGTAAATTTGGAGATTAGGGGTTGAATTCTCGTAAGGAAAAGAGAATAGAAGGTATACAAGGTGTATAGAACTCCAATGAATCAAGAAACTTGGAGGTAGCACTTGGATCTCGGTGATCTAAGGTTGGTGATGAACTTGGAGGTGAATTGATGATGTGGGACGAAACTTGGTGGAGATCTTGATCCTCTTTCGTTTCCTCTTCTTCTTCTTGCTTGGGATCTCCCCCTCCCTCCTTGATGGTGGCTCTCCAACTAGGGTTTGGGTGGGGTGGAAAAGTGGCTAATAGATTGTCAAGCCAAGGGGTGGGGTTGTTTATATAGAGGTGGAGGCTAGGGTTAGATGGATTTTGAGTTTGAGATGAGTAGAGGCCGATTTAGAGTCCCACATGGGCTCTAAAAGAGTTAAGCACGACATCCCTAGGCCCACTTAATGTGAAACCCAAGAAACAAGTCGTAAAACAAAAGATCAACTCGGAGTCACGAAATATCGGACAAGTCCGAAAAGGATCGGACTAGTCCAAAAATGTCCAAAGAGAAAATCGGACAAGTCTGGCCAAAAATCGGACAAGTCCGACTTCGGTTAGAGAGGAAATCGGACAAGTCCGCTGGAACACCGGACTAGTCTGCACTTTCCTTCATTTTAAGTGCGGTTTTGATCCAAATCAATTTTAAATGTTCCAAATCAATTTTAAACTCATTCCTCTTTATGTGGGTTAATGTTAAACATGTATATGAATGTATAAAAGGCATGATGCATGAAAATGAGGGTGTTACAAACCTACCCCCCTTAAAATGAATCTCGCCCTCAAGATTCGACGCGGAAGAGAAGAGATAGGGAAATTCCTTCTTGAGATCATCCTCCAATTCCCACGTTGCTTCTTTTTCTGTGTGGTGCTTCCATTGAACTTTACACCATCGAATCACCTTGTTTCTTGTGACTCTGTCCTTGGCTTCCAAGATCTTAACCGGTTGCTCAGCATAAGTCAAATCTTCCTCTAGTTCCAATTTTTCCATTGGCACTTGTTCTTCCGGTACTCTCAAGCATTTCTTGAGATGGGAAACATGAAAGACATCATGTATGTCTGAAAGATGAGTTGGCATCTCCAACCTATATGCTACTTCTCCTCCTTTGTCCAAAATCTTGAATGGTCCAATGTAACGAGGTGCGAGCTTGCCTCTTATGTTAAACCTCTTATGACCCCTCATTGGTGACACCTTGAGGTAAACAAAATCTCCCACTTCAAAGGCTAATTTCCTTCTCCTATTGTCCGCATAGCCTTTTTGGCTTGATTGGGCAGCCCTCAAGTTTTCACGACTTATTTGGACTTGCTTTTCGGCTTCTTGCAACACATCCGGACCAAATACTTGAGTTTCTCCTGCCTCATTCCAGAACAAAGGTGTCCTGCACTTCCTCCCATAAAGCGCTTCATATGGTGACATTTTCAAGCTCGCTTGGTAACTATTGTTGTATGAAAATTCCGCGGATGGCAAGCTTTTGTCCCAACTTTTCCCATGCTTTAAAGCACAAGCTCTTAACATGTCCTCTAAAATCTGATTAGTCCTCTTGGTTTGTCCATCCATTTGAGGGGGATATGCTAAACTAAAATTCAACCTCGTTCCCAAAGCTTCATGCAATTTTTGCCAAAACCTGGAAGTAAATTGAGAACCTCTATCCGAGACTATCTTCTTCAGGACTCCATGTCGACACATGATATGCTCCATGTATGTTTCGGCCAATTGTGCAGCTATATAATTGGTCTTCATAGGGACAAAATGAGCTGACTTGGTTAAGCGATCCATAATTACCCAAATTGAGTCATACCCAGACTGAGTACGCGATAAACCAACTATGAAGTCCATTCCGATTTATTCCCACTTCCATTCCAGAATCTTTAATGGTTGTAATAGTCCAGCTGGCCTTTGATGTTCCGCCTTGACTCGTTGGCACACATCACACAATGCTACGTATTCAGCTATGTCCTTCTTCATGCTAGCCCACCAATAGCAAGTCTTCAAGTCTTTGTACATCTTCATACATCCGAGGTCAATTGAGTAAGGTGAGTCATGTGCCTTTTTTAATATCGTCTCCCGAATATGCTTCACATTAGGCACAACAATTCTCTTTCCAAGCCATAAGGTACCATGTTCGTCTTCATCAAATCTGAATTCTCTCCCTTCTTCGGTCCTTTCCTTGATTTCCTTGATCTCTTCATCCGCGGTTTGTGCTTCTCGAATTTCTTGCTCCAAGGTTGGGTTTAACTCCATCATCTCCATCTCATTTACAAATCCAAGGTTCAATCGTTCAAACTCCTTACATAACTCGGATGGTAACTCTCGAACCATGAGTTGATGACTTACTCCTTTTCTACTCAAAGCATCGGCCACTACATTGGCTTTTCCCGGATGATAGTTGATCCCCAAATCATAATCTTTGATGAGCTCCAACCATCTTCGTTGCCTCAAATTCAGATCCATTTCTGTGAAGATATACTTCAAACTCTTATGATCCGTATAGATTACACACCTATGTCTAAGGATATAGTGTCTCCAAATCTTCAATGCATGTCTCACGGCTGCAAGTTCCAAATCTTGCGTTGGGTAATTCTGCTCATGTTTCTTTAATTGTCTTGATGCATAGGCGACCACTTGACCTTCTTGCATCAATACACATCCAAGTCCTTGTCTCGATGCGTAGCAATAAATATCAAAACTCTTGCTCACATCTGGCAATACCAAAACTGGGCTGTTGTCAACCTCTTCTTCAACTCCTCAAAACTATTTTGACAAGATTGAGTCCATTGGAAAGCCTTTCCCTTCATTAGCAACTCTGTCATTGGCTTGGCTATCTTGGAGAAGTCCTTGATGAACCGATGGTAATATCCAGCTATCCCAAGGAAACTCCATATTTCCTTTACATTTTGCGGCGGTTCCCACTTCAATCTCACTTTTCTGGGGTCAACCGATACTCCTCCTCCTGAGATGATATGACCCAAAAAAGACACGTCTCTCAACCAAAACTGACACTTGTTGAACTTGGCATACAATTGATGCTCCCTCAATTTCTGCAACGTAAGCCTCAAGTGTTCCTCATGTTCCTTCTCATCCTTCGAGTAGATCATAATGTCATCAATAAACACCACAACGAACTTATCCAAGTACTCCATGAAGACCTTATTCATGAGGTACATAAAGTAGGCAGGCGCATTTGTCAATTCAAAGGACATCACGGTGTACTCATAAGATCCATACCGCGTCCTAAAAGCTGTCTTGGGTATGTCCGATGGTCTAATCTTCATTTGAAAATATCCTGACCTCAAATCGATCTTAGAGAAGACACAAGCACCCTTCATCTGATCAAACAAATCCTCTATACGGGGCAAGGTGTACTTGTTCTTGATGGTCACCTCGTTGAGAGCTCGGTAATCCACACACATCTTTGCGCTCCATCCTTCTTGTCCACAAACAGCACGGGCGCTCCCCAAGGTGAAGAGCTTGGGCGAATAAAACCCTTCTCTAGTTGCTCTTGAATCTGCTTCTTGAGCTCCGCTAATTCCATAGGAGGCATCCTATACGGCCTCTTAGCTATAGGTGTAGTTCTAGGTATTAAATCAATAACAAACTCAATGGCTCGATCAGGTGGCATACCTGGCAACTCGTCCGGAAAAACATCCAAAAATTCACACACCACCGGAATCTCCTCAATTGCGGCACCGTCCATATGATTTAGCTCCAATTGCTTTGATGTGTTTTGAGATGCTTCAAAATCTACGGTGATCCCTTCTTCATTGGTCAACTTCACCATCTTCGTGGCACACTCAATAACTCCATTGTGCTTCCTCAACCAGTCCATACCAAGTATAATGTCCAATGCTTGAGAATCCAAAACAATGAGGTTGGCGAAGAAGTCTACCCCCCTTATTCTAAGGCTTACTTGGACATACTATATTTGTCCTCATCTCTCCTCCAGGAGACTTAACCAATAGAGTAAACTTCATATGAGAGATAGGCAAACTATACTTGGTAACATACTTCGATGCAATGAATGAATGCGATGCTCTAGAATCAAAGAACATAGTCGCGGGGTTGGAGTTGGCGAGAAACGTACCAATGACCACGTCATCCGCTTGTTGAGCATCCTCCGTAGATACATGGTTCACGTTGCCACGAGCAAAATTTTGCTGTCCACGGTTCCCTTGTGGCTGTCCTCCATTGGGTCTTGGGCTTTGCCTCGGTGCATTGCTTCCTTGACCAAGGTCTGACTTAGGACATTGATGCGCAAAGTGTCCAACTTCTCCACAAGTATAGCACTTCTTAACTCCACCAGAATTATTGGGACGAGCTTGGTTTTGAACATTGGCACCAGGATAGTTGGCACGAGGTGCATAAGACATTACAGGCCTAGGTGCTTGCATGACAGGGCGCTGCTGCACAAACTGAGTTGGGCGCGGTGCAAATCCAGGGCGTTGAGCAGGAATAGAATAGCTGTAATATGGCACATTAGGTGGTGCAAGGCGAGGGCGCACATTACTCCCTTGTTGCTGTCCTTGATATGGCGCCTTTCTCTTATTGTCTTGCTCCATCTCACGAATCTTGTTCTCAACCACAATTGCTTTGTCCACAAGCTTCTGAAAATTGGCATAATCACAGTTGTGTAGTTGCACTTGGATTTCATTGTTCAAGCCCCTCATGAACAAGTATTGTTTCCGGCTGTCCCGACTAACATCCTCAGGCACATACCTTGAGAGTTGAGTGAACTTATTGAGATATTCACTCACGCTTGATCTTCCTTGCCTCAGGTTCTCAAATTCTTGTCTCTTCAAGATCATAACTCCTTCCAGCACATAATGAGAATGGAAGTTCTCCTTGAATTCCGCCCAAGTGATCCTCTCTTGGTTCTCATGAGCATTGCATAGTGAATCCCACCAATTCGCAGCTGCTCCAACAAGTTGATGAGAAGCAAATAGCACCTTCTCCCGGTCACTGCATTGGACAATAGCAAGTTTCTTCTCCACGGACTTGAGCCAATCATACGCATCCATAGGGTCAGCAGCTTGAGCAAAGGTTGGCGGCCTAGTCCTCATAAACTCTCCCAACCGGTTATGAGGGGGTGGGGTGGCAGTGGAGGCATGTGGGGATGAATGTTGACATTACCAGCCTGCAGCTATCCCATAGTTTGTATCATGGTCTGCATGAGCTGGTTTTGCATAGCCAAAAGCTGCTCAATGTTGATAGCTCCATGAGCAAGTCCTTGTCCATTGTTGTTCTGAGGTGCTCCATGGTTCTCCTTCTCATCATTAGCATCCCTCTGGTTGCGAGTCCTCACCATCTGAAGAAAAGCAATAGGTAAGAATTTAGAAACGTCCCCAGCTAAATGAATCAAGGGATATGAAACTAAACAACTAACTAGCCTATGTGGACATGGCAATGCTAAAGCACCCCAAAAATCCTCTATTAAGCACACAAGCAAACAATATATAGCAAACAACACTCCAAACAAAAACAAATCGATTCTTGAGTGCTCCTATGTGCTCTAAAGTGTCCATTCTATCTAGGTTGTGTCCTACAGTCAACCTGTGGCTCTCATACCAATCTGAGACACCCGGTTCCAAAAATGAACCAAGTGAACGCATATGTGTGCCCAGGATGTTCAACACACATACACGAGTGCATTCACAAAAGAGTATACAGCAAATTACCACAGAACAAGATTAATTAACAAAATTTTATTAAACAAACCATAATATCCTTGAATACAAACTCTAATGAATATTGATGACAAGTTCAACTAATGCAGCAGAAATAAACTTAATAAACAAACTAAACCGTTAGGCAGCATAAGCAATAGGCTATAGCGCAGCTCCAATCAACACCACAGGCAAGCTGACGGTAGACACGACCTAGAACTCCGCATTATCGCCATTAAACTCTCAATCCTGACCTGCAACTGTTGGGGGGGGGGGGGGGGGGGGGGGGTTGCAAGAGTGAGTACATGTCGTACTCAGCAAGTGTGGAAAGTATGACATGTGGATGATTCAAATGATGAATATAATAATGGTTGATTGCTGAAAAGTACATTAAAACATCTGAAAAGCAATATATTATATGTATGTGAAATAAACCCATCATAAGCAATAAGTAATATTATAGTAATAGTCCATATTCCATGTCCATCATCATCATACAATTAACCATATTCAATACCACAATTCAATTCATAACCGTCCATAACCATAATACCAACCATAACCATCCCAAAAACCATCCCAATACCAGGTTCCCTCTAATCATGGAAGTTGTCCAGTTGCTCATAACCGGGAGCACGGCTATCATGATATTTGTATTTGACCCTGCAGAGTTTGTACCGCTTTACCCACGTGTTTGTGATTTCATCACCCGTCAGTGACTAAAGAAGCTCCCTTATGCCAATTACACTTCCTTTGGTGTATGACCAAGAGATCACAAAATAGCCTTTACAAAGGGATTACTAGCCTATTTAGACCCCACTGAGGTTTCACCGGTGGCGATGTCTCCCACAGAGCACATCTTCAACCAAGGGCCCCCTCTTGAGCCATTCGGATCCCAGGGTAGTCCCACCTATCATCAACAAACCCAATCCGACTACCCCTTCCCCAAGCATCCATATTGGTCCAAATAGAACTGGCAAAGCCCTAATTAATCAGCTACGCCGCACCCATACTTGGCCTCGTGGTGGCACTGAAATCCTGGCTTATTCTCGCATGAACCGGTCCTTAGATCTAAAGCAAGAAAAACCACCATAACATCCAACCCATCCACATACCAAGCTTGCTTAGATCACCCATTACCATATCATATTATCCATTTCATGTTAACCATAATCTCATCCATGCATAATTAAGTTGAGTGGTATAGTTGTTTTCCCATCCCAGTTGATTAAGCGAAGCAAAAGGTAAAAAGCCCTTCCCGACTCTCTACCATATATTCCAAGTGACAAGAGTGGTTAAACAAAGCTAGTAAACTTCCTATCATAGGATTCCCATCAAATTTACACAAGCATGCAACTTTGCAAACAAAACATTTATTTTAGAAACAGGATCAATATGCTTCAAGGACACTTGCCTTGCTCTTGCGGTTGATTAGGGTCAAAGCCTTCAAACTCTTGGTGCTGTAGATCCTCCGCGGCACTCTCTAGCGCAAATCCGTCTAATCCACACAATAAACATACAAGACAATAAACGCAATCAAAGAGTACACAAATACTACTCAATATGAGATGACATGCATGATTAGTGCAAATGCAAGGTAGAACTCGTTAATAGATTGCTTTTAATGATCACTAACTAGTTCTAATAGTTTTTAACAAGTTTATACAGGTTTGGAGTTGATTAGATCAAATTTTAGTATTAATTTGACACAATTTAGTCAGAAAAATCGGACTAGTCTGCAGAAGGCCGGACTAGTCCACACTTCGCAGAACTAGCGAACTAGGGTTTTTTAGATCGATGTAAATTTGGATATTAGGGGTTGAATTCTCGTAAGGAAAAGATAATAGAAGGTATAACAGGTGTTTAGAACTCCAATGAATCAAGAAACTTGGAGGTAGCACTTGGATCTTGGTGATCTAGGGTTGGTGATTAACTTGGAGGTGAATTGATGATGTGGGACGAAAATTGGTGGAGATCTTGATCCTCTTTCGTTTCCTCCACTTCTTCTTCTTGCTTTGGATCTCCTCCTCCCTCCTTGATGGTGGCTCTCCATGAACTAGGGTTTGCGTGGGGTGGAAAAGTGGAAAATAGATTGTCAAGCCAAGGGGTGGGGTTGTTTATATAGATATGGATGCTAGGGTTAGATGGATTTCGAGTTTGAGATGAGTAGAGGGCGGTTTAGAGTCCCACATGGGCTCTAAACGAGTTAGGAACGACATCCCTAGGCCCACTTAACGTGAAACCCAAGAAACAATCGTAAAACAAAAGATCAACTCGGAGTCGCGAAATATCGGACAAATCCGAAAAGGACTGGACTAGTCCGAAAATGTCCAGAGAGAAAATCGGACAAGTCTGGCCAAAAATCGGACAAGTCCGACTTTAGTCAGAGCGAAAATCGGACTAGTCCGCACTTTCCTGCATTTTAAGTGCGGTTTTGATCCAAATCAATTTTAAATGTTCCAAATCAATTTTAAACTCATACCTCTTTATGTGGGTTAATGTTAAACATGTATATGAATGTATGCAAGGCATGATACATGGAAATGAGGGTGTTACAACTATGTTGTTTGATTCTGGAGCATCGCATTCATTCATTGCATCGAAGTATGTTGCCAAGTATAGTTTGCCTATCTCTCATATGAAGTTTACTCTATTGGTCAGGTCTCCTGGAGGAGAGATGAGGACAAATATAGTATGTCCAAAAGTAAGCCTTAGAATAAAGGGGGTAGACTTCTCCGCCAACCTCATTGTTTAGGATTCTCAAGGATTGGACATTATACTTGGTATGGACTGGTTGAGGAAGCACAATGGAGTTATTGAGTGTGCCATGAAGACTGTGAAGTTGACCAATGAGGAAGGGATCACCTTAGAGTTTGAAGCATCTCAAACCGCATCGAAGCAATTGAAGCTGAATCATATGGACGGTGCCGCAATTGAGGAGATTCCAATGGTGTGTGAATTTTTGGATGTTTTTTAGGATGCGTTGCCAGGTATGCCACCTGATCGAGACATTGAGTTTGTTATTGATTTAATACCTAGAACTGCACCTATAGCTAAGAGGCCATATAGGATGCCTCCTATGGAACTAGCAGAGCTCAAGAAGCAAATTCAAGAGAAACTAGAGAAGGGTTTCATTCGGCCAAGCTCTTCACTTTAGGGAGCGCCTGTTCTATTTGTGGACAAGAAGGATGGATCCCAAAGGATGTGCGTATATTACTGAGCCCTCAACGAGGTAACAATCAAGAACAAGTACACCTTTCCACGCATAGAAGACTTGTTTGATCAGATGAAGGGTGTTTGTATCTTCTCTAAGATTGATTGAGGTCGGGATGCTTTCAAATGAAGATTAGACCATCAGACATACCCACGACAGCTTTTAGGACGCGGTATGGATCTTATGAGTACATCGTGATGTCTTTTGGATTGACAAATGCATCTGCCTACTTTATGTACCTCATGAATAAGGTCTTCATGGAGTACTTGGATAGGTTCGTTGTGGTGTTTATTGATGACATTATGATCTACTCGAAGGATGAGAACGAACATGAGGAACACTTGAGGCTTACGCTGCAGAAATTGAGGGGGCATCAATTGTATGCCAAGTTCAACAAGTGTCAGTTTTGGTTGAAAGAGGTGTCGTTTTTGGGTCATATCATCTCAGGAGGAGGAGTACCAGTTGACCTCGGAAAAGTGAGAGACGTGTTGAAGTGGGAACCGCCGCAAAATGTCAAGGAAATAAGGATTTTCCTTGGGATGGTTGGATATTACCGTCGGTCCATCAATGACTTTTCCAAGATAGCCAAGCCAATGACATAATTTCTAATGAAGGGAAAAGATTTCCAATGGACTCAAGCTTGTCAAAACCGTTTTGAGGAGTTGAAGAAGAGGTTGACAACAGCCCCAGTTTTGGTACTGCCGGATGTGAGCAAGAGTTTTGATATTTATTGCGACGCATCGAGACAAGTACTTGGATGTGTATTGATGCAAGAGGGACAAGTGGTCGCCTATGCGTCAAGACAATTGAAGAAACGTGAGCAGAATTACCCCACACATGACTTAGAACTTGCAACCGAGGTACATGCGTTGAAGATTTGGAGACACTATATCCTTGGAAATAGGTGTAAAATTTATACGGATCACAAGAGTCTTAAGTATATTTTCACACAAACAGATCTGAACTTTAGGCAACGGAGATGGTTGGAGCTCATCAAAGATTATGATTTAGGAATCAACTATCATCCGGGAAAAGCCAATGTAGTGGTCGATGCTTTAAGTCGAAAAGGAGTAAGTAATCAGCTCATAGTTCGAGAGTTGCCATCCGAGTTATGTAAGGAGTTCGAACGGTTGAACCTTGGATTCGTAAATGAGATGGAGATGATGGAGTTAAACCCAACCTTAGAGCAACAAATTCGGGAAGGCCAAACTAAGGATGAGAAAATTCAGGAAATCAAGGAAAGGACCCAAGAGGGGAGAGAATTCAGATTTTATGAGGATGAACATGGTACCTTATGGCTGGGAAAAAGGATTGTCGTGCCTAATGTGAAACATATTCGAGAGACAATAATAAAAGAGGCACATGCCTCACCATACTCAATTCATCCTGGTTGTACAAAGATGTACAAAGACTTGAAGACGTGTTATTGGTGGGCTAGCATGAAGAAGGACATAGTTGAATATGTAGCATTGTGTGATGTGTGCCAACGAGTCAAGGCGGAACATCAAAGGCCAGTTGGACTATTGCAACCATTATTGATTTCGGAGTGGAAGTGGGAAGAGATCGGTATGGACTTCATAGTTGGTTTACCACGTATTCGGTGCGGTTACGACTCAATTTTGGTAATTGTGGATCGGTTAACTAAGTCAGCCCACTTTATTCCCGTCAAGACCACCTATAATGGAGAGAAATTGGCGGAACTGTATATGGGAAGAATAGTATGTTTGCATGGAGTCCCAAAGAAAATAGTCTCGGATAGAGGTTCTCAATTTACCTCCAGGTTTTGGCAGAAATTTCATGAAGCATTAGGAACAAGGTTGAATTTCAGCTCAGCATATCACCCTCAAATGAATGGACAAGCTGAGAGAACCAATCAGATTTTGGAGGATATGTTAAGAGCTTGTGCTTTGAAGCATGGAAGAAGTTGGGACAAAAGCTTGCCATAAGCGGAATTCTCATATAACAACAGCTATCAAGCAAGCTTGAAAATGTCACCCTATGAAGCACTATATGGAAGGAAGTGTAGGACACCCTTGTTTTGGAGTGCGACAGGAGAGAACTAAGTATTTGGGCCAGATGTGTTGCAAGAAGCTGAGAAACAAGTCCAGATTATTTGCAAAAACTTGAGGGTTGCTCAATCAAGGCAAAAAGGCTATGCAGACAATAGGAGAAGCAAACTAGCCTTTGAAGTGGGGGATTTTGTTTACCTCAAAGTGTCACCAATGAGAGGTCATAAGAGGTTTAATATCAGAGGCAAGCTAGCACCTCAATACATTGGACCATTCAAGATTTTGGACAAAAGAGGAGAAGTAGCATATAAGTTGGAGATGTCGGGTCATCTATCAGATGTACATGATGTTTTTCATGTTTCCCAGCTTAAGAAGAGCTTGAGGGTACCGGAAGAACAAGTGCCAATGGAAGAATTGGAACTAAAGGGAGATTTCACTTATGCCGAGCAACTGGTCAAAATCTTGGAAACCAAGGAGGGAGTCACAAGGAATAAGGTTATTCGATGGTGCAAAGTACAATGGAAGCATCATACAGAATCGGAAGCAACTTGGTGGCTGGAGGATGATCTCAAGAAGGAATTTCCCTATCTCTTCTCTTCCACGTCGAATCTTGAGGGTGAGATTCATTTTATGGGGGGTAGGGTTGTAACACCCTCATTTTCATGCATCATGCATTGCATAAGTTCATATACATGTTTAACATTAATCCACGTAAAAAGGAACAAGTTTAAAATGAATTTAAACCGAAACCGCACTTAAGAGTTCTGAGAAGTGCGGACATGTCCGTTTTTGGCGCGGACTAGTCCAAATTCTGTCTGACCTCCATCAGATAGGTTCGTTTTCGTGTGGACTATTCCAGGCTTTTGCCTTTGTACATTTTTGGACTTGTCCGGCCCATAGCGGACTAGTCCGGTCATCCCAATTCATTGAAAATTTTGCCAAGTCTTTCGACTTGTTTAGACTTGTCCGATGTCCAGCGGACTTGTCCGTTTTCCCTCTCACTAAAATCGGACTTGTCCAGTTTTGGCCAGACTTGTGTGTTTTTCCTCAGACCAAGTTCGGACTTATCCAATATAGTTCGTACTTGTCCGTTTTTGCCTCCTTCAATCTTCGGACCAGTCCGTCCTAGTGCGGACTTGTCCAGTTATCGCGATTCCGAGTTGATCTTTTGTTCCACGACCAATTTATGGGTCTTACCTTAAGTGGGCCTAGAGACATCGTGTCTAACTCTTTTTGGAGCCCATGTGGGACCCCACACTGGCCTCCACCCCTCCCAAACTCGAATCCATTGAAACCCTAGCCCTCCACCCTTATATAAACAACCCCACCTCTTGACTTTACATCTTTTTGCCACCTTTGAAAGACCATTGTTGGTACCCGACATACTGGGTACCCTCGCGCACAGGCTAGAGCCGCCTAGGTACCTCGCCTCCCAGCAGAGGTTGGGTCCTAGGGTGCCACGTGTTCAAGAGACCCAGACCCATCAGTCTCATATGGGAGGTCCAAGATATCTGCAAGAAACCCGAAGGAGAAGCTCGGCACCACCTTTGGAGATGAGCCTCAAGGTAACCACGTGTCCAGCAGGTAAGAACCCCTCCTCCCCATGAGGCAGGGCTCCAGAGCTACCACGAGGACCAAGACATCAGACGAGCCACCTCCTATATGGGTGAGCTCCAGCACTGCCACGTGTCCTGCAAGACGGGACCTAACCTCCATCGCGGAGGTGAGCTCCTAGCACCGACACATGCCCAGCAGGACGGGGCCTAGCCATCCCAGCAGAGATGAGCTCCCGAGCCGCCATGGCCCACAAGGTGGGACCTGACGTCCTCCGCAGAGGTGAGCTCCTGAGCTGCCACGTGGTCCCCAAGGCAGGACCCGACCTCCTCCGTAGAGGTGAGCTCCCGAGCTATCACATAGTCCAGCCACTTTCCTTGAACGGAGGGACGCGAGAGTTAAGAGGACGGTGTGCCTTGTCCCTGTCAAGGATTGAAGATATGCGGCTTCCCAAGATGCATGGTGCGGCGCACGCCTAATGTCAGGTACCGCTGCAACCAATCGCATCACAGTGAAGACATCGCAGGCCTATCTGCCAAGTGGGTAGCTTACGGCGACAGAGACAGTTGGATGGGACATCCCCTGCCAATGTCAGCAACAGCGCATGGGCTACTGACGATGCAGGTGGCAAGATGGCGAGTCTTCGAGTCCACAGTTAGAGGCTTACGGAAGAAGCCTTAGATATTTAGAATCAGATTGCCCCAGGACCACCTGTCGGACCTTGGGACCCCACTTGTATGGTGTTCATCCTTGTCTATAAAAGGCCCAGACCGCCACTATTACAAGGGACCAGACCAAAAAATCACACACGCATACACACATACTAGCAATACCATCCACCGTGGAGTAAAGTGTTACACTCAATGCGGCCCGAACCACATAAAAACCACTGTCTCATACTTTGATCTGCTAGAACACTTGATTGAGGCCTAAGCCCCGCCGAACAAAGAACCTCTGCGGGCTGCTCCTTAGCAGATCAGGAGGAAGTGTCGCTCTAACACTTTGACATTTGGCGCGCCAGGAACGGGCTTTTCCCTCAAAAAAGTTGTAGCCCTTTCACCACCATGATGTTCATCAAGCCAATGGAAGACGGTTTCCCCGGCCGTCAGCCGGTGACCAGATCCGTCGCTCGAGCAGTGCTCTCTGGTCCATCACGCCCCCGTGCTAGTACAGCTGGCCAGGACGGCAGGTCAGGACACATCCTGGCTCAATCGGCTCCGTCGGCACCACCGACTGCAAGCCCAGAGAGCGCTCTGGTAGCAGCCAGAGCCCTTCTCCACCACCCACGGTCACTGAACACTTATCACGGAGCAGCTCAGCAGTGGGTCCAAGACATCGACCATTTCATCATTGCAGCCATCAACTCCCCCAATAGGGGAAGCCACCTCGTGTCACTATCACGAATGTCGTCCATCGGCCGTCACACCGCCAACTCCCGTTCCTCCAAGCCTACGAGTGTTGGCTGGCTCCCCACGGAGGACCTCAGGGCTGAGCTTTACCGCCGTCAAGCTCACCTGGACGGTCGAGTCATCATCGAGCGATAGCGAGAGAGGCGGTACAACCTCGACGCCGAATATGGCCCTCAATGCCCTATTCACGAGGCATCCTTTGTCCAAGGTGCACGACAGGTAAACCCTCTGCCACCTGATCAGGAGTATGTCGGCTCGACAGCCCCCCTACAATACTCGGTGCAGTAGGACATGCAGCAACATTACTTGGCGCAGCCAGCACCATTGCAGCAACACATGGCACAACCAGTGCCACAACCGCACGTTCCACAGGTGCCGCACGTCGTGCAGCATACCCCCTTGGTGTATGCTACTCCGTATACCTCTCCAATGAAACCCATCGAAGGCTACACAGTGTTGGCTCCGCACCCCCGTATCACGATGTGGCCACACAAGTTCTGGCCACATATGCCGGAGAGGTTCGATGGAAGCATCAACCCAACCGAGTTCCTGCAGATCTACACCACGACGCTCCTTGCTGCAGGAGAAAATGAGACCATCCTGGCGAACTACTTCCCAGTCGCTTTAACTGGATCGGCCCGCTCGTGGCTGATGAACCTGCTTGAGGGATCTATAACCTCTTGGGATGAGTTGTGCCAGCAGTTCACGGTGAACTTCGGCAGCTACTACACTTGCCCCGGCGCCGAGCTCATCCAGTGTTTCTCCCAAGTACGCAACTCCATCCCCAACATACCAAATGCCTCTGTCATAGTGGCATTCTGACAGGGAGTGGGTGACCGCAAGATGCTTGAGAAGTTAGCCATGCACAATGTAATACCCCTCCTCCCCATGAGACAGGGCTCCGGAGCTGCCACGTGGACCAATACATCAAATGGGCCACCTCCCATATGGGTGGGCTCCGGCACTGCCACGTGTCCCGCAAGACGGGACCTAACCTCCACCGCGAAGGTGAGCTCCTGGCACCAACACGTGCCCAGCAGGACGGGGTCTAGCCATCCCCGCAAAGATGAGCTCCCGAGCCGCCACGTGGCCTGCAAGGCGAGACCTAACCTCCTTCGCAGAGGTGAGCCCCTGAGCTGCCATGTTGTCCGCAAGGCAGGACCTGACCTCCTCCGCAGAGGTGAGCTCCCGAGCTTTCACATAGTCCAGCCACCTGCCCTGGATGGAGGGATGCGGGAGTTAAGAGGACGATGCGCCTTGTCCCTGTCAAGGATTGAAGATACGCGGTTTCCCAAGACGCATGGCGCGGCGCACGCCTAATGTAAGGTACCGCTGCGACCAATCGCATCACACTGAAGACGATGCAGGCCTATCCCACTCCACCAAGTGGGTAGCTTACGACAACAGAGAGTGTTGGACGGGACATCCCCTGCCAATGTCAGCAATTGTGCATGGGCTACTGACGACGCAGGCGGCAAGATGCCGAGTCTTCAAGTCCACGGTCAGAGCAAGCTTACAGAAGAAGCCTTAGATCTTTAGGATAATATCGCCACGAGATCACCTGTTGGGCCCCAGGACCCCACTTGTAAGGCGTCTGGCCTTGTCTATAAAAGGCCCAGACCGCCACCATTACAAGGGACCAGATCAAAAAATCACACACGCATACACACATACTAGCAATACCATCAACCATGGAGTAAGGTGTTACGCTCCTTGCGGCCAAAACCACGTAAAAACCATTGTCTCATACTTCCATCCGCTAGAACACTTAATTGAGGCCTAAGCCCCGCCGAACAAAGAACCTCCGCGGGCTGCTCCTTAGCAGATCTGGGTGAAGTGTCGCTCTAACACTTCGACAACCACAAATAGTTCGTGGAGAGCCGCCATAAGGAGGGAGAAGGAGATCTCGAGCAAGAAGAAGAAGAGGGGGAAACAGGAGATGATCAAGTGATCAAGATCTCCATCGAGTTTTTGTCCTTCATCAACAATCCTCCATCAAGTTCTTCATCAACCCTAGATCATCAAGATCCAAGTGTTGCCTCCAACACCCTTGATTTATTGGAGTTCTAAACACCTGGCATACCTTCTACTTCCTTTTTCTTATGTGAATTCAACCTCGTTTCTTCAAATTCACGTCGATCTAGAAAACCCTAATTTGCTGTTTTTGCGAAGGGCAAACTAGTCTGATTTTGCAATCTGTTTCCTCCTGAATTAAATCTAAATTGATTCGAATCAACTCCAAACCTGTGTAGACTTGTTAATAACCATTGTAAATTATTAGTGAACATTCTTAACAACCCATTAACTAGTTTTGCTTCGCAATTGCATTAATCATGCATGTCATGGCATATTGAGTAATATATGTGCACTTATTGATTGTGATTCTTGTCTTGTATGTTCGTTGCGCGGTTTCGATGCATTTGCGCTAGAGGGTGCTGCGGAGGATCTCCAGCACCAGGAACTTGAAGACATTGACCCAAACCAAGCTCAAGAGCAAGCCTAGTGTCCTTGAACATATTGATCCTGTTTTTGCAATAAATGTTTTGTTTTCAAAACTGCATGCTTGTGTCAATTTGAAGGGAATCCTATGATAGGAAGTTTACTAGCTTTGTTTAACCATCCTTGTCACCTGGAGTACATGGTAGAGAGTCGGGAAGGGATTTTTACCTTTATGCTTCGTTTAATTAATTGGGATGGAAAAACAACTATACCATTTAATTATGCATTAATGAGATTATGGTTATTATGAACTGGTTATTATGATATGTTAATGGGTGATCTAAGCAAGCATGGTATGTGGATGGGTTGGATGTTATGGCGGTTTGCTTGCTTTAGATCCAAGGACCGTTTCATGCAAGAATATGCCAGGACAACAATGCCACCACGAGGCCAAGTATGGGTGTGGCGTATTTGATTAATTAGGTTATTGCTAGTACTGCATGGATTATTTGGCACACTGGGGGAGGGGAGTCAAATTGGGTTTGGATATGGTTGGCGGGACTCCCTCGGATCCGAATGGCACAAGAGGGGGCCCTTGGTTGAAGATGTGCTCAGTTGGAGACATCGCCACCGGTGAAACCTCAATGGGTCAGTACATGCTAGTAGTTCCTTTGTAAAGGCTATTTTGCGATCTCTTGGCCGTACACCAAAGGAAGTGTAATTGGCATAAGGGAGGTTCTTTAGTCGCCGACGGGTGATGAAATCACAAACACGTGGGTAAATTGGTACAAACTCTGCAGAGTATTAAAACTCTCATGATAGTCATGCTCCCGGTTAAGAGCACCTGGATGACCTACATGATTAGAGGGAACTTGGGATTTGGGATGGTTTGATATTGGTTATGGGATGTTATTATGGTTTATGGCAATGAATATGGTTCTTGGTAATGAGAAATCTGGTATATGTATGATGGTAATGGAATATGGACTAGTACTATCATAACTACATGGTTTACGATGGGTTTACTTCACATACATATAATATATTGTTTTTCAAATGTTTTAATGTACTTTTTAGCGCTTCGCTGTTATTATATTTGTCATTTAAATCAGCTACATATCATACTTTCCACACTTGCTGAGTACGGCATGTACTCACCCTTGCAATTCCCCCACCAACAGTTGCAGGTCAGATTTGGGAGTATAACGATGATAATGCGGAGTTCTAGGTCGTGTTTGCCGTCAGCTTTGCTTGTGGTGTTGATTGGAGCTGCGCCATATACCTTATTTTCTTAACTGCTTAGTTTGCTAATTTAGTTTATTTCTGCTGCATTAGTTCAATCTTGTCATTAATATTCATTAGAGCTTGTATTCGAGGATCTTTTGAATTCTATAATAAAAGTGCTTAATTAATATTGTTCTGTGGTAATTTTCTGTATATTCTTGTGAATGCACTCATGTATGTGTGTTGAACGTCGTGGGCACACATATGCGTTCACTTGGTTCATTTTAGAACCGAGTGTCATAGAAATGCACTCCAAGCCAGCTCTGGAGGCTAACTAAAAGTCCTCCAAGGCTGAATCCACTACCTCCGGTAGTGGAAAGAAGAAGAAAAATTCCAACGGCAAAAAGAAGCTATCAGCCGGTACACCTACCGCTGCAGCAGCTGCAGCTCCAGGTGACCGGGGGCCATGCCCCGAAAAGCGACCTCGACCTTCGTCTGAAGATGGCGGCGGTCCAATGATGTGGTGTACGATCCACAAAATGGACACCCACAATCTTGTAGATTGTCAGGAGGTCCAAAACCTTGTCGAGCGCTTCAATAAGCGCCGAGAAGAAGCTCCTTTCCGCCAATAGGAGGGAAAGCAGAAAGTCGATGAAGCTCCGGCTGATCCGGAGCTAGGCTTCCAGGACCCCAAGAAGGTCCTTGTAACACCCTCATTTTCATCCATCATGCATTGCATACATTCTAATATATGTTTAACATTAATCCACATAAAAAGGAACAAGTCTAAAGTGAATTAGAAACAAAACCGCACTTAAGAATTCTGGAAAGTGCAGACTAGTTCAATTTCGGTGCGGACTAGTCCGATTTCTCTCTAACTTTGATCGAACTTGTCCGTTTTTCTGTGGACTAGTCTTTTTTCCCTCTGGACATTTTCGGACTTGTCTGGTCCTATGCGGACTAGTCCGGTGTTCCAAATCATTGAAAATTTGCTAAGTCCCTGGACTTGTCCGGACTAGTCCAGTGTTCCAGTGGACTTGTCCATTTTTTCTTTTGATTAAAATCGGACTTGTCCAATTTTTTGCCAAACGTGTCCATTTTTCCCCTCTGAATAAGATCAGACTTGTCCAATGTCCAGAGCGGACTTGTCCGATTTCTCTATGTCCAACTTCGGACTAGTCCGGCCTTTTTCGGACTTGTTCGATAAATCGCGACCCCAAGTTGATCTTTTGTTTCACGACTTATTTCTTGGGTTTTACATTAAGTGGTCCTAGGGAAGTCGTGCCTAACTCTTTTAGAGCCCACGTGGGACTCCAAACCGGCCTCTACTCATCCCAAACTCGAAATCCATCTAACCCTAACCTCCACCTCTATATAAACAACCCCACCCCTTGGCTTGACATCTATTTGCCACTTCTCTACCCCACCCAAACCCTAGCTCGTGAATAGCCGCCACCAAGGAGGGAGAAGGAGATCTAGAACAAGGAGAAGAAGAGGAGGAAACGAAAGAGGATCAATATCTCCATCAAATTCGCGTTCTTCGTCAACAATTTACCATCAAGTTCTTCATCAACCCTAGATCGTCAAGATCCAAGTGTTGCTCAACAAACCATTGATTTTTTAGAGTTCTAAACACCTGGTATACCTTCTACTTCCTATTTCTCGCATGAATTCAACCCTAAATCTCCAAATTCATGTCGATCTAGAAAACCCTAATTTACTGATCTTGCGCAGTGCGGACTTGTGCGGTCCCTAGCGGACTAGTCCGACTTTCCTCGTTAAATTGTATCGAATTAATTCTAAAATTAGATCTGATCAACTCCAATCCTGTATAAAGTTGTTAAAATTTATTAGAACTAGTTAGTGATCATTAAAAGCAACTCATTAACCAGTTCCACCTTGCATTTGCATTAACCATTGTAAGGATCGAAATGCCCAAGAGGGGGGGGTGAATTGGGCTTTTTCAAATTTTAAGACAATTTAAAAACTTTAATTGTTAAGCCCAATTCCCTATGCAAGTCAATTACGCAATCAAGAGAGATAAGTGCGGAATAGTAAAATGTAATCATAAAGGGATAGGGAGAGGAAATGCAAACGCTCGAAGACGCGGAGACACGGCGATTTTTCCCGTGGTTCGGTAAGATCACTAGGATCTTCCTACATCCACGTTGTGGCACCCACCAAAGGGTATTGCCACTCCCAAGTCACCAAGACGAGGGAATCCACTAACTTTCTCCGTTCGCCATCTCCGGCAAGGTGGAGCTCAGGCCTTGTACAACTTCGATCCTCCGGGCTTCCACAATTGTCTCGGCAAGCTCCGGAGCAATCTCTCTACTCTCCTCTTGATACAAGGTGAATGCAATCACCAAGAATGCACTCCCTCACGGCTCTCACTTGTCTAGAGACTCCACTCACCCAGAGAGGATGCACACGAGCTTCTCTCTAGCTAGGTCTAGCCTATATCTTGAGGTGTAGATGGACGGAAAGGGTGTGTAAATGATTGTTCTAGGTCTTGGACACTTGAGGATGTGTAGGTATGCTCTGGTTGTCAAGTGTTGTCGAAATGACTGGTGGAAGGGGGTTAAATACCCAGCCCAACTGAATTAGCCGTTGAAAAAGTTGGCTGATTACTTTTTCTGTGTACATCGGATGATCCGATGACCACCTTTTCTGAGCATCGGTGTAATTAGGTTAGCTGACGTCACTGTGTCAGAAGTGACCGTTATTCGACCGATGCTACCCCTTCTCAATCATCGGATGATCCGGTGAGCTTTGTCTTCAGATTTGGTCCAGAAATAATGTTTCTGTTGAATTAGACCGATGTCCACTTTGCTTCTGCATCGGATGATCCGGTGAGTGTTTCTCCAGAATTGTTGAGACAAATTAATATTTCTGTTGAACTTCACCGATGTCCACTTGTCTCTATCATCGGATGATCCGGTGTGCACTTCATTCTGAGGTCTTCTTCTTCTGTTGAGCCCCAATCGACCGATGGGTGCATTTTCCAGAACATCGGACGATCCGGTGAGTGTAATTTGTTTGCTTCGAGTTGAACTTTTAGAAGCTTCTCGAGTGACCTTTTTGACACTTGTTGCAAATAATGTTCTGATGAATATTGATCTTCTTTTGTTGCCAATTTTGATAGAATAGAGTCGTTGTGTGAGTTTTTCATTTAGCCTTCATGAGAATTGAATAACCCCTTTAGAATAGGTTGTTTGAGGGGTCTCCATTTGTATCCAATGAGTGGTAGATGATTTGAATAGATAGTCGTTAACGCTTGATGTGATATATGTGAAACCTTGCATCCACAAACTCATTAGTAATTACGAATGGTTGTCATTAATCACCAAAACCATACCTCACGGGGGCCTAGATGCTTTCAATCTCCCCCTTTTTGGTGATTGATGACAACACAACGAGTAGAGCATAGAAGTAAATGAATTTAATAACACAATGCTCATAAAGATTGTAATTGGAACAAAAAGCAACACAAGGAGCTCGAAGGCTCAAACAGTGATCAAATAAGTCATGAAATAGCACACTGAACTACAATAGAGGCAAATGACAATAAGTTCAAATAGATAAAGGTAAAACTCCCAAACTCCCCCTAAGACAAAGACTGACTCCCCCTAGAGCTAAACTCCCCCTGACTCTAACTCTTCTCCCCCTTTGGCATCAAGACACCAAAAAGGGAAGATGAGTACCTAGGACTCCGGAGCACTCGGGGCGACGGTGAAGCGGTCGACGTCGGCGGTGCTGTCGTCGGAGCTGCTCGAGGTGGAGGTCGCAGGTGCTGGCGCTGGAGCGGGAGGAGCTGGAGCTGCTGACGCTGCTGGGGGATCTGCTGGGACTGTTGGCGCCAGCGGAGAAGGTACTGCCGGAGGAGGTGAGAACTGGAATGGCACTATCGAGGCTAGTAGAGGTGACATGCTGAAGCTCGGTATAGGCGACACCGGTGCTGGAGCTGCAGTAGGTGCCAGTGGAGAAGCTGCAGGAGCCTGACCAAGACCCGGCTGCTGAGGCGGAAGGGCTATCCCGGTCTGCTGGTAGAGGTTGGTGATCAACCCCAGGATGCCCATCATTGCCTGCTGAGTCTGCTGCTGCTGGTCCAGGGTCCTCCGGTGCATCTGATCCACCAGGCTCGTGAAGCGGTCAGTGTCCTCTCGCCTCTGGCGGGCGATCTCCAACTGCATCTCCTGTTGTTGTCTCTGTAGCTCCGCGAGCCGTGCAGCCTGCTCCGCTCGGGCCTGCTCAGCTGCAAGCCTGTCCTGGCGCTGCTGCTCGACCATCTGCTGGAGTAGCGAGGTGAGCTCTGACGGCTGTGACACCTGAGCCTCGGATACTGGAGGTGGTGGAGCAGTCGAACCTCCCGCCTCCGCGTCGTGCTGCCTCGGAGAAGGAGGCGGAGGAGGGAAGTACTCCTCGACGCTGTCGCTGGTGTCGCTGTCCGACCAGACGTGCTCCAGTCCTTCACCCTGTGCCTCTGCCTGGGCGAGTGCCTCGTCCTCCTGGGCTAGCTCCGTCCAGTCCTCCTCGGAGAGTCGGGCTCTGACCTGTCGCTCGACTGGACGGCCAAGGCGGCGGTCTCCAGGAGTAGGCACTCGGTAGTGGCCGAACCGAGTGGCATGGAGCTCTGTCAGAGGAGCAGTGGCTGGCGAGTCCTCAGGTGCCAGCAAGAACAGCAGACGGCAGATCCAATGCCCGTAGACCAACTGCCTCAACATCCCGACTCCGTCAGTGATCACGTCCTCCATCTCGCAGATCAAGATGTCCACGATATCAAATTCCATCCCGTTCATCACATAGAACAGGATGGTCTGCTGGAGGCTCGTGAAGCCCTCTAGGTAGCCGGACCTCGGTAGAAGGGTACGCCTGAGGATGTGGTGAACTGTCCGAGCGGCTGGAGTGAGGAGAGCTGGCACCCTCGGCTGGTCTGGCGTGAAAGGAGGGGTGAACAGACCTCTGATCTCCTCAAACGGCGGTGACACTCCCCCTGTCAGCGGCCTCCTCGGTGGGTCGACTCCTCCGTAGACCACCTCGTGCAGACAGGTGAGGTGTGTGTCCACTCCAAGCAGCTGTGCCAGTCGCTCTCGAGACACGGTGTGCTGCTGCCCCAGAAACATGAAGTGGATCGAGCGTCGACCCTCTGAGATATAGAGAGTGGCGTAGAAGACTCGAACCCACTCCTCCACGTAAGCGCTCCGCTGGCGTGAGAGCAGCTCCACAAGGCCTCTGTACCTCTCGAAGAATGGCCTGATCCCGTGTCCAACTGCTGTTGCAAGCTGATTCCAGTCGATGTAGGTGTGCTGGAAAAGAGAGGCCTAGGGTTAGTGGAAATATGATCGACGAGAAACAAGGATGGATGTCGCACGGTACAGCACAAACCTTAGCGACGAAAAAGGATCACGCGTACGATGAACGGCGACGCAGCGATCGGAATGATGTCGCACGGTTCGTGGGAACCCTAGCGACGGAAGTCGTCGAACGGAGGACTGCCGGCGGTGATGGATGCACGGCGGCGGTGGAGGCGCGGCAGCGGCTCGGCCTGAGGTGGCGGCGCGGGAGGCGCAGCGGCGGCGGGAGGCACGGCGGCGCGAGGCGGTGGCGGCGGCGTGGTCTGAGGCGGCAGCGATGGAGGTGTGGCGGTGGTGACGAAGCGGCGGTGGAGGCGCAGCAGCGCGCGGAGGTGCGGCGGCGGCGGGAGGCGCGGCGGCGCGGAGGTGGGGGCGCGTGAAGATGGCGGCGCGGTGGCAGCGGGAGGCGCGGTGGCGGCGCGAGGCGCGGTGGTGGCGGGAGGTGATGGCGACGGTGCGAGAAGGTGGCGCCGCATGAGGAGGAAGACGAAGCGCCGTACGACTTAAAGTGGAAACCTAACGGTTACGCGAACATCGGATCGACCGATGCACATCGGGTGGGGTCATCGGTCGAGTTCAACAGAGAGTTGGTCCAAAAACTCTCTTTGCACACCGGATGATCCGACGTTGCTACGTCGATCATCGGTCGAATTCGGCAGGGTGAAAGAGTATTGAACATCGGATGCTCCGATGTTTCCTGGAATGAACTCATCGGACGATTTCTTGGTTCTGATTGATCTGATCGAAAAACTGAAGCATCAATTGATCCGATGTAGCTGATGACCCTAGCATCGGATAGTCCGATGACTATAGAAAACCTAAGAATACCCATAAGTGTCCGTTGACTTAAAACACACAAAGAGAAAACAAGTCTTGGGACCTTTTGGGCACCTCCTAACCCCTAATAATAGGCTTTTCAATATAGTGCCACAAATTGGCTAAGCCCTTAAACTAATAGAGCACACAAGGAAAATTAGGAGGGAAAAACCAAGAAAATGTAAGGTCCATGCTTTGTGAGCTAGAGTATGGAGACTTCTATCTCTTTAAAGCATGTCCCTTTAGAGTTTTGCTCTTTCCACATCATATGAGTTAAGATATTGCATTTCAAACAAGTCTTCTTCTCATGATGTGGGTTCCCCTTTGTGACAATCTACCGTATGCAATGCCAAACAAGTTAATGAGTGCAAGTTTATATGGCAGGAATCATGCAAGGCATAAGATAAATCTATCTTGCCAAGTTTAAACCTTCCAAAGGCTTCCTCAGGGAAAACTATTTCTAGCTCGCCCCTATCCTTTGGGAGTTAGGCAAGACCTATATGACATGCAACCTTACATGAACATGGCAACTTACATGACGTTAGATGCATCTAGCACATTTAATTCACTTCTAAGCCTAGAAAAAGTTTTCTCATCAAGTGGTTTGGTGAAGATATCCGCCAATTGTTCTTCGGACCTAACACCTTGCAATGAGATGTCTCCCTTAGCCTCATGGTCCCGCAAGAAGTGATGGCGAATATCAATGTGCTTGGTGCGGGAGTGTTGAACGGGGTTTCTAGCTATCTTAACCGCACTTTCATTGTCACAAAGGAGAGGCACACAACCAAACTTAATTCCAAAGTCCAAAAGGGTTTGCTTCATATATAGAATTTGGGCACAACATGCACCGGCCGCTATATACTCCGCCTCCGCGGTGGACAAAGCCACGGAATTTTGCTTTTTGCTAGACCAAGATACTAGGGAACGCCCAAGTAGGTGGCACCCTCCGGAGGTACTCTTGCGGTCCACACGACATCCGGCAAAGTCCGAATCCGAGTAGCCTAAGAGATGAAAACTAGCGTTCTTGGGGTACCACAAACCTACACTTGGGGTATGCTTGAGATACCGGAGTATCCTAAAGACCGCCTTCTTGTGCGATTCTTTAGGTGCCGCTTGAAAGCGAGCACACAAGCACACACTAAACATAATATCGGGCCTAGATGCGGTAAGATATAACAATGAGCCGATCATAGAACGGTAATGAGATTGATCAATAGGTTTACCGTCCATGTCCGCGTCGAGATGGCAATTTGTCGCCATTGGAGTGCTTCTTGAGCTACAATCTCCCATCTCAAATTTCTTCAAGAGGTCCTTTGTGTACTTCTCTTGATAGATGAAGGTCCCCTCTTGAAGTTGCTTGATTTGAAATCCTAGGAAGAAATTGAGCTCTCCAATCATCGACATCTCGAATTCCCTAGACATCATTTTGCCAAACTCATGGCTAAGAGCTTTGTTAGTTGAGCCAAAAATAATGTCATCAACGTAAATTTGACAAAGAAATAAATCTCCGTCGATGTCCTTGGTGAAGAGTGTAGTATCCACCCACCTGATCTTGAATCCTTGCATGACTAGGAAATCCCTTAGTCGTTCATACCACGCCCTAGGTGCTTGCTTGAGTCCGTAGAGCGCCTTGTGTAACCTATACACATGATTAGGATTCCTCGGATCTTCAAACCCGGGAGGTTGCTCAACATAAACAAGCTCGTTAATATAGCCATTAAGAAAGGCACTTTTCACATCCATTTGATAAAGCATTATGTTATGATGTGAAGCAAAAGCAAGGAGTATACGAATAGCTTCTAACCGAGCGACCGGAGCGAATGTCTCTCCAAAGTCTAGTCCTTCAACTTGCGCAAAGCCCTTGGCCACAAGTCTTGCCTTGTTGCGGACCACAACGCCATTCTCATCTTGCTTGTTGCGGTACACCCACTTCGTTCCGATGACATTCTTGTCCTTGGGTCGCTCCTCCAACACCCAAACTTCGTTGCGGGTGAAGTTGTTGAGTTCTTCTTGCATTGCCATCACCCAATTTGGATCTTGAAGTGCTTCCTCGATGCGAGTGGGTTCTACACACGAAACAAACGAGTAGTGCTCACAAAACGAAGCGACATGGCAAGAACGAGTACTTACTCCCCGTGACGGACTTCCGATGATTTGATCCATCGGATGCGCCTTGGAGATGCGCCCATGCCTCATGAGTGGTTGTGGAGCACTTGGCGGTGGTGATGCGTTTTGCTCGTCTTGTGGATGGACTTGATCTTGGACTTCTTCTTCTTCATCTTGATGTTGTAGGACTTGTGAATCTTGCGTAGGCAATGGATCATCTTTTTCTTCTCCTTCGTCAACTTGAGGCGCCATGGAGGTGTCGATGTTAGCATTTGAGGCTCCCCCTTGATCATGGCTCTCCTCAACTTCAGGCTTCATGTCTCCAATGGTCATGTTCTTCATGGCTTCTCGTAGAGGCTCATCATCTATATCATCACGACCAAAACTCTCCTCTTGGGAGCCATTAGTCTCATCAAACTCAACATCACAACTTTCTTCAACTAACCCGGAGGTTTGGTTGAATACTCGATATGCTTTTGAGTTTGATGCATAACCAAGAAAAATACCAACATCACACCTTCTTTCAAACTTACCAAGCCTCTTCTTGCGGTAGATGTAGCACTTGCATCCGAAGACTCGGAAGTAGGAGATGTTGGGCTTTCTCCCAATGAGGAGCTCATAGGGGGTCTTTTGAAGTAGTCGATGAAGATAGATCCTATTAGCGGCATGGCACGCCGTGTTGATCGCTTCGGCCCAAAACTTCTCCGACGTGCCATAGTCATCAAGCATTGCTCTTGCAAGGGTGATGAGAGTCTTGTTCTTCCTTTCAACGACACCATTTTGTTGAGGGGTGTATGTGGCCGAAAACTCGTGCTTCACGCCTTCACGGTCACACCACTCCCCAATGTTGTAGTTCTTGAACTCGGTGCCGTTGTCACTCCGGACCATGATGATGGGAAGTTGAAATTCCCTTTGAGCTCGTTTTGCAAAGGTCTTGAAGACTTCCGGAGTTTCACCCTTGTCACCTAGAAACAAAGTCCAAGCATATCGAGAATAATCATCAACAATAACGAGACAATAGAGGTTACCGCCAAGACTTTGGTATGTGGACGGTCCGAAGAGGTCCATGTGAAGCAGTTCAAGTGGCTTGGAGGTTGACACCATTGTCTTCATCGGATGGTGCGAGGCAACTTGCTTCCCGGCTTGACATGCGCTACAAAGCTTGTTCTTCTCAAATGTGACGTCCTTCACGCCGGTCACCATCCCAAGCTTGAATGACTTCTTGAGCTTGCTCATCCCTATGTGAGCAATGCGTCGATGCCATAGCCAACCCAAACTTGTCTTGGTGAAAAGACAAGTGGTCAAGCTAGCGTTCTTGTTGGAGAAGTCCACCAAGTAAAGATGTCCATGCCTAAACCCCTTGAAGATTAGTTCTTTGCTAGACTCACTAGACACCACAACACCATTCTTGTCAAATGTGCACGTTAGTCCAAGATCACATAATTGAGCAATAGAGAGTAAATTGAAACTAAGAGACTTAACATAAAGCACGTTAGAGATAGAGAAATCATTAGAAATAGCAATTTTACCTAAACCAATTACCTTCCCTTTTGAGTTATCACCAAAGGTGACTTGTTCGTGATTTCCGGGGTCCTCTATGGAAGTGAACATACCATCATTGCCGGTCATGTGTTGAGTGCACCCACTATCGAGTACCCAATGTTTTCCTCCGGCTTTGTAGTTCACCTACACACATGAAGTTAGTTTTTGAGTTTAGGAACCCAAGCCAACTTAGGTCCTTGTATGTGTGATACAAGTGATTTTGGGACCCAAAGTTGCTTGGGGAGCTTCCCCTTCATGCCCTTGATGTCTTTGCCGATGAACTTTGCCTTCACCTTCCCACCTACTTTGCTCAATAGATAATAGTGATTATCAAAGGTAGATGTATAGTTAGGAGGCAATTTGGGAGAAGGACGATTAGGAAGAGGACACTCCCTTGTGTGATGTCCGGTGACCTCACAGTGTTGGCAATAGGAACCAACTTCCTTGATGAAGCTTGTCCTAAGCTCCGGTGAGGGCACCTTCCCTTTGTTTGGCACTGGGAAGGATCCAAGTCCTCTCTTGTTGAAGCCTTTGGCTTGTTGGAAGAGGATTTCCTTATGCTTGTCCTCTCCCTTGGTTAGTCTTGCCACGCTAGCATGGAGACTTTCAATCTCGTCCATTAGCTCCTTCTCCCTAGCATTTGCTTTCAACGGCAAAGACTCATGCAAATTGTTAGTGGCATGTGAACTAGCGGAAATTTTGCCATCAAGGGTTTCTTTCTTCAAGTTTTTAAATTTTAGTTCAATAGCTTCATAAGCAAGGTTAAGTACTTGATGCTCTTGAACCAACTCATTGTGCTTGCCCAAGAGTGCTTGATGAGCTAAGTCAAGCTCATGGTGATCAAGCTTGATTTGAGCCTTCTCTTCCTCAATTTGCTTGACATGAGACTTGAGCATGTCATGCTCCTTAAGTATGCTTTCATACTTGTCATGCAAATTGAGGTTAGCACTCTCAAGCTTAGCACGAGCTTGTTCAAGTTCCTTAACCTTGCCCTTTTCCCTTTTTATGATGACATGATATTCGTTAATCATAGATGCTAATTCATCGGGAGAAAGTTCATCATCATCACTAGAGTCATCACATACCTTGGTGTTACCTTTTGCCATGAGACACATGGGCGGTGGGGGAAGAGGTGAGTCATCCTTGTTGACGATAGCAAGGCTTGCCAAGTTTTCTTCCTCATCTTCACTATCATCGTCACTTGTTTCCTCATCGGTGACCCACTCATTGGCTTCGCACATGAAGACCTTTTGAGGTCCTCTTCTCTTCTTTGGAAAGAGCTTGGTCTTCTTGCCTTTGTCAAATTTCTTCTTTCCAAAGGAGCGCTTGGGCTTGACCTCTTCTTCATCTTCATCACTTTCTTCTAGCTTTCGATGCTTTTCCTTGTGGTTGTCCTTCCTCTTGTCCGGCTTTGGACAATCATACGATATGTGGCCTTGATCACCACAATTATAGCATATCTTGTTTTCATCTTTTCTTGGAAGGAAGGCTTTCTTCTTGGGATCAAAAGAGTAACCCTTCTTTGTAATCTTGGAGTTTAACCGTGAGAATTTCCTCATCATCAATGCAAGCTCGTCATCGTCCTCTTCGCTTGTTGCTTGCTCTACTTCACTTGAGCTTGGCTCAACCACTTTCTTCTTCTTGGGAGTTGTCTTCTTGGTTGAGGCCTTGAGAGCAATGGTCTTTGACGATGACTCCTCCATCATTCCATGAACGCTCATCTCATGAGCATGAATTTCTCCAATAAGCTCCGAGACTTCAATGTTGTCAAGCGATTCTTTTTGGAGCATTGAATTGATAATGTTGTACTTGGGCTTGGGTAGAAGCATGAGGATCTTGCGGTTAATAAGTCCCTTACCAAGAGAGGCAATGTCAAGTGCGTTAATCTCCTCAATGAGTACATTTAAACGGGAAAACATTTGGTTAACATTCTCATGAGGAAGCATTTTGAATTCATCATACTTGGATTTAAGCAAGTGATATTTGAGTTCTTTGACACGAGATGAGCCCTCATGTATTTCAATTAAACATGCCCAAATTTCACATGCTTTCTCTTTACTAGCAATTCTAGCAAATACGTCTTGACTTATGCATTCGTAGATAGCATTTCTAGCCTTAGCATCCCATTTTAGTTGATCACCAACATAATTGAGATCTCCAAATCCCGCATGGGTCGCTTCCCAAACTTCGGGAGCAATAGCCTCTAGGTAGGCACGCATGCGTGCTTTCCAATAGGCAAAGTTCTTGCCCTCGAAGGTGGGAACCGAACCCCCATTCTTGGCCATTTAAGCTCTCTAGCGATGAAGCTAGAATGATCCTATGAGCAACCTTGCTCTGATACCAATTGTAAGGATCGAAATGCCCAAGAGGGGGGTGAATTGGGCTTTTTCAAATTTTAATACAATTTAAAAACTTTAATTGTTAAGCCCAATTCCCTATGCAAGTCAATTACGCAATCAAGAGAGATAAGTGCGGAATAGTAAAACGTAATCGTAAAGGGATAGGGAGAGGAAATGCAAACGCTCGAAGACGCGGAGACACGGCGATTTTTCCCGTGGTTCGGTAAGATCACTAGGATCTTCCTACATCCACGTTGTGGCACCCACCAAAGGGTATTGCCACTCCCAAGTCACCAAGACGAGGGAATCCACTAACTTTCTCCGTTCGCCATCTCCGACAAGGTGGAGCTCAGGCCTTGTACAACTTCGATCCTCCGGGCTTCCACAATTGTCTCGGCAAGCTCCGGAGCAATCTCTCTACTCTCCTCTTGATACAAGGTGAATGCAATCACCAAGAATGCACTCCCTCACGGCTCTCACTTGTCTAGAGACTCCACTCACCCAGAGAGGATGCACACGAGCTTCTCTCTAGCTAGGTCTAGCCTATATCTTGAGGTGTAGATGGACGGAAAGGGTGTGTAAATGATTGTTCTAGGTCTTGGACACTTGAGGATGTGTAGGTATGCTCTGGTTGTCAAGTGTTGTCGAAATGACTGGTGGAAGGGGGTTAAATACCCAGCCCAACTGAATTAGCCGTTGAAAAAGTTGGCTGATTACTTTTTCTGTGTACATCGGATGATCCGATGACCACCTTTTCTGAGCATCGGTGTAATTAGGTTAGCTGACGTCATTGTGTCAGAAGTGACCGTTATTCGACCGATGCTACCCCTTCTCAATCATCGGATGATCCGGTGAGCTTTGTCTTCAGATTTGGTCCAGAAATAATGTTTCTGTTGAATTAGACCGATGTCCACTTTGCTTCTGCATTGGATGATCCGGTGAGTGTTTCTCCAGAATTGTTGAGACAAATTAATCTTTCTGTTGAACTTCACCGATGTCCACTTGTCTCTATCATCGGATGATCCGGTGTGCACTTCATTCTGAGGTCTTCTTCTTCTGTTGAGCCCCAATCGACCGATGGGTGCATTTTCCAGAACATCGGACGATCCGGTGAGTGTAATTTGTTTGCTTCGAGTTGAACTTTTAGAAGCTTCTCGAGTGACCTTTTTGACACTTGTTGCAAATAATGTTCTGATGAATATTGATCTTCTTTTGTTGCCAATTTTGATAGAATAGAGCCGTTGTGTGAGTTTTTCATTTAGCCTTCATGAGAATTGAATAACCCCTTTAGAATAGGTTGTTTGAGGGGTCTCCATTTGTATCCAATGAGTGGTAGATGATTTGAATAGATAGTCGTTAACGCTTGATGTGATATATGTGAAACCTTGCATCCACAAACTCATTAGTAATTACGAATGGTTGTCATTAATCACCAAAACCATACCTCACGGGGGCCTAGATGCTTTCAACCATGCATGTCACGTCATATTGAGTAATATATGTGCACTTTTTTATTGTGTTTCTTGTATTGTATGATCTTTGTGCGGATTAGACGGATTTGCGCTAGAGAGTGCCGCCGGGGATCTACAGCACCAAGAGTTTGAAGTCTTTGAACCCAACCAATCCCAAGAGCAAGGCAAGTGTCCTTGAAGCATATTGATCTTGTTTTAAAACAAATGTTTAGTTTGCAAACTGCATGCTTGTGTCAATTTTGATGGGAATCCTATGATAGGAAGTTTACTATTTTTGTTTGACCACCCTTGGCACCTGGGATTCATGGTAGAGAGTCGGCATGGGCTTTTTACCTTTTTGCTTTGCTTAATTAATTGGGATGGGAAAACAACTATACCACTCAACTTAATGTTGCATTTATGAGATTATGATTAACATGAACTAGTTAATATGATATGGTAATGGGTGATCTAAGCAAGCTTGGTATGTAGATGGGTTGGATGATATGGTGGTTGCTTGCTTTAGATCTAAGGACCGGTTCATGCGAGAATAAGCCAGGACTACAGTGCCACCACAAGGCCAAGTATGGGTGCGGCGTAGCTGATTAATTAGGGATTTGATAGTGTTGTTTGGACCATTAAGGATGCTCAGGGAAGGGGTAGTCAGATTGGGTTTGTTGATGATTGGTGGGACTACCCGGGGATCCGAATGGCTCAAGAGGGGGCCCTTGGTTGAAGGTGTGCTCTGTAGGAGACATCACCACTGGCGAAACCTCAGTGGGGTCTAAATAGGTTAGTTACCTTTGTAAAGGCTATTTTTTGATCTCTTGGCCACACACCAATGGAAGTGTGAGACGGCATAATAGAGGTTCTAGTCACTGCAAGGTCATGAAATCACAAACATGTGGATAAAACGGTACAAACTCTGCAGAGTCTAATAAAACTATCATGATAGTCGTGCTCCCGGTTATGAGCAACCTGGACAACTTCCATTATTAGAGGGAACTTGGTAATACGGTTATGGATGGTTGGTTATGGTTATGGTTTGGTTATGGTTATGTTTAATAATGGTTATGGTTGGTTATGAGTTAACTTCTGATATTGATTATGGTTATTGGCAATGAGAAATCTGGAATATGGATGATAGTAATGAATATGGACTGGTATTATGATGATTACATGGTTTATGAAGGGTTTATTTCACATACATAATACATATCGCTTTCCAAATATTTAATGTACTTTTCAGCACTTGGCCATTATTATATTCATCATTTGAATTAGCTACATGTCATACTTTCCACACTTGCTGAGTACGACATGTACTCACCCTTACAATTCCCCTACCAATAGTTGCAGGTCAGGATTGGGAGTATAATGTAGATAATGCGGAGTTCTAGGCCGTGTCTACCATCAGCTTTGCCTGTGGAGTGTTGGAGTTGCGCTATCCCTTTTGCTTAGTTGCTTAATTAGTTATTTCCGCTGCATTAGTTGGAACTTGTCATTAATATTCATTAGAGTTTGTATTTGAGGATATTATGAATTCTGTAATAAAAGTGGTTAATTAATCTTGTTCTATGGTAATTTTCTATATATTATTTTGTGATTGCACTCGTGTATGTGTGTTGAACGTCCTCGGGACACATATGCGTTCACTTGGTTCATTTTCGGAACCGGGTGTCACAGTCCTGAAGGTTGTGTACAACACAGTTGACGACAACTCTAACATCTCCAACAACGACCATCGCAAAACCCTCAAAACCATCTACGGAGGGTCCTGGGATATCACCTCCCGCCGCGTCCTCAAGACAATGCGTCAGGAGATGGCCGCCACAGCTCCAATTGCCAAGGCAGAACCACATCGGAAGTGGATGTACACTCCCATCACTTTTGATGCAACAGACTATCCAAGAAACATGGTCAGAGTTGGGCAACTACCGTTGATGGTGTCTCCTACTATCAAAAATGTCCAGCTCTACCATGTCTTGGTGGACGAAGGGTCAGCCCTCAACCTCCTCAGCTATGAAGCTTTCGTCAAGATCCAACTCTGACTCTCAGACCTTCGCCCTTCACGTCCCTTCTCTGGGGTAGGTCCGGGGGCCATCTGTCCTCTCGGCTCGATTACTCTCCAGGTGACCTTTGGGACTCAGGAGAACTATAGAACCGAAAAGTTGGTCTTCGATGTGGCGCATATAAGCTTGCCCTTCAACGCCATCCTAGGCAGACCTGCCCTGTAAAGGTTCAAGGCCGCAGCCTACTATGGCTATTTGGTGTTGAAGATGCCGACACCTTCAGGCGTTCTCCAGATCCGCGGGGATTGTACTGCAGGAGTCACCACGCTGGAAGAACTCCACGCGCTTACAACAGCGCATGAGGAAGCATCTGACAAAGAGCTAGCTGCTCAACCTCCGAGCACACATCACCGAGGCTTAACCTCTGCGCCATGTGCGCAACCAAGCAGCAACACCGACATTCCAGTCAAAGTCGTCCAATAGGTTCTGATGCTGCCCAGACCACTCGTATATTGGGAGGACTGAACAACAAATAGGAACTTGTGCTCATCACATTCCTCCGAGCAAATGTTGACGTGATTGTCTGGCAACTGTAACAAATGCCTAGGATCCCTAGGGAGGTGATTGAGCACAGCCTGAAGATCTATCCCGACGCACGGCCAGTACACCAGAAGCCACAGAAACAATCAGTCGAGCGGCAGAACTTCATCCGACAAGAAATCAAGAAGTTGCTCGAAGCTGGTTTCATTTGGGGGGGTGCATCATCCACGACGGCTAGCAAACCCAGTTGATGTACCCAAGGCCGACGGGAAACTTTGGATGTGTATCGACTTCACCACTTTAAATAAGGCATGTCCAAAAGATCCATTTACACTACCTAGGATAGACCAGATAGTGGACTCCACCTCTGGGTGTAAGCTATTGTGTTTCCTACATGCATACTCCAGATATCGTCAGACCCAAAAGTCTAGGGAAGATGAAGAGCATACTGCCTTCATAACAGTAGATGGATTGTATTGTTACACTGCCATGTAGTTTGGTCTCAAAAATGCTGCTTCAACTTTTGTGCGAGCCATGCACCAAATATTTGGAGAGCTCATTAGGGACTTGGTGAAGGTCTATGTCGATGACATCATCGTGAAGGTCAAGAACAAGGATTCACTCTTTGACAACTTACAAACCGTCTTTGACAAGTTGCGCATGACTGTTGACGGCTCCTAAGATATACTAACAAATCATACCCGACAACGGCGCCAGAAATGCTTGTTGGTATTTCTTATACACCATTAACTAAACATCTCCAACTGATGTGTCAGAAATGCTTGTTAATGGTTCCATTGGATCACGGAGTGAATTCCACAAGCGCACGGAAATATCATTGTAGCATTTCCCCTTAAGAGTATTCCCAATGGTGTCATTTATTTCATCCCAAAGGAAGGCAGGGAAGAGATATAACAATCATCAAGTGGAAAGGGTAGAAAGGTTTAGGTAAGAATCTAGTAAGGATGGATAAAACAATAGTGGAGGTAGTGTGACACACACAAAAGCTTTCAAGTCTAAGGGGGATAAGAGGATCCTAGAGGTTAGTTAAGGTTGAGAGTTATGGAGGTACTCCTACTATGCTCTATTGTACATATACATAGCCTAATCTAATTATCCCTAAGCTAGGTCAATAGTGAATACTTATGCTATGTGGTTCAACACATTGGCACGGGCTTACCCCTAGCAATACTAGGGCGACTCCTGCCAAGAGCCTGCGGCATAGCCGAACGTGGAGGATTACAAAGGACAGGTAGAGCTGTCACCACCTACTGCCTACCTCTTCAATCCATGGGTCTACAAGACTTCCAATGCTACTTAGCTATCCTAGCACCATGCTAGCATATTAAGTAATTACCTTAAGAGCCTAGGCACAAGCCATCCTAAGGCAATGAATTGAATCATCATTGAACCAATGTTGATACACGGCATAATTATCCATACTAACCTAGTTATGTTATAATTAACTAGACTATAGTGGGGGTCTATAGGTTCTATGATAATGAGATATGTTCATGATGAAACAGTCATAGAAGCTATACCTTCCACATACATGGACTCCACAATCAAACAAGAAACGCTTTGCCCAAGTATATGTATAAGTAGAGACTAAAGATACTATTTTTATTATGCATAAAGTCACAAATACAAGAAAGAATACATGAGCCATACCTTTCCCAATGTAGGATTGGGAAGAGAGAGACTCCTTACTCCTTTCCCAATTTGGACTTGGGACTAGAGACTCTCCTCTCTACAACCTAACTCTTCTAAGACTATGGATGATAGTGTATACAATAGAGATGAAGCTCAAGTAGTGTGTGTTGAAGTGAGGGGTAGGGGGTCCTATTTATACTAGTGTTGAGGTTGGTTTCCGCCACCAAAATCGAGTGAATCAGTGACCATTGACTCCTTCAAGCTAGGAGGAGCCAACACGCATCATTTGACCGCGTTTGGCGTCAGGAAGGGGTCGGTCGAACCCCTAGTTTGGCCGACCTGGTCAGCACTCCAAACGTGGAGTGCTTCCTCCAGGTGGCTGCCAGGTGGGCCCCCTTGATGTATCTGGGTGACACACCGTTGGATCTCCTCAGATACTTCTGTTTGTGGGCCATTTGGTCCATGGGATGCCACGTGTCATTGCCTAATTGGTTGGGATGATATTTTATAGGATTGGTCTCTCTACATTTCCTCATTTCCTGCATAAAATGATGCATACACATATTTCTCCATGTCCAAGTGGAATTGGGTTAGATAGAAATGTGATGTGTGCAAGAAATGACAAATCCTTCACATAATTGAGTTAAATGGACGGATGAAATTGGTATATAACAGCCGTCAACAAACTCCCCCAAGCTTATCCTTTGCTCGTCCCGAGCAAAGTCAAGACTTTAGGTTGATGATCAAGAGTTGCTACAATGTCCTATTTTCAAAAGTATCTAATGCACAACAAGATACTCTACCTAGTATTGCAGAAATTGGCTATGATACTCTACCTTTCTTAAGTTATCATGGGGCTTATGCTTTTTCATATTCATGAGTAGTTGAAAGGTAGAATAACAAATGGAGTAAACATAGCCTAAAAATCAAGTTCCACTTAAATCCCGGAGAATTCAATTTAGATATTAAGTACCTCAATTTGATTCTCTCAATCACTCCTTTGTGGATAGTCGAAATATTTCCTCACCAAAGCATTGTGCCTTTACTATTCCTACTCATTGAATATGGCTTGTATGTGGAGCTTGGTAAGGAAAGTAAGTAGGCATATTTGCATCACATATATTGCTAAGTCAAAAGAGTAAGCCTTAGGAGAATTCAAATCAAAACTTTTTGATTCAAGACTAGAGCATGTGTGACGGAGTGGAAATAGATGTGGACACTTGAGATAACTCCTTTTTGGTATAATCTCTCTTTCTTTTGTAGGGATGGAACATGGCTACTTTTCTTTTCTCTCTATTTTTTTCTCATGCTTATGATGTAAGCATGTTTGTTTCTTTTTCTTTTTGTAGCCATGTCTTCTACTCCCTTTCTTTGCAATGAATTTTGAAGAGAGTGCTAAACATGAATAACATGGAGTTTCTCTTTTTGTTGTGGTACGGTGGATATGATGGATGTTTTGCTTACTTCTAGTGTAGAAGTATAGCATGTGCAAGTGAAGTCTTGAATTCAAAAAGAGTTGAATGATTTATCACATAGGTCTATACTAGTTTGACTAGGCTCAATGTGAAAGCAAATAGCATATGCATAAGGTTTTGTCTATGTATGAACATCATATTGCTTTGGTAGGTATTTCCAATCAATTGCGGGAAACTTAAATCTTTTTAGAATTTCTCCGGAAATCTAAGTTTTACTTTCAAACTAGGACTAGCAGCCCTATTACTAATTCTAATCTTGCAACAACCTAGAATTAGATTAAGATTTTGCTACCCACAACTTCCAAATTAAGGTAAAAGTATTTCAAACCAATGAAAGCAATATTCGGAGAGTAGCAAGTTGTAAACTAGATACTTAGGAAAATAAAATAGAGCAACTATTCATCATTTCATCTATGTGAATTCTAAATCATTCTTACCACACTTATTTATTTGATGAAAGCAAATCTAACCTATTATATATATATATATATATATTAAGTTCAAGGTGGATGAAGGATGGATGGAAAATAAATATGCAGGGGATGTGATACATGTTACCACAAGTGGGGGTCCTCCCCCAAGCTTGTTCTTCAACTACCTCCGTGATAAGGGTTGAACCCTTGATGACGGAAGTACGCTGCAAGATCGGCTTGTTGTAGTTGTAGCTCCGTGTTGAAGTTGGTGAATTGAGCATCCATGTGTTGTTGCCAATCCTGGGTACCTTGAACATGCTACTGGAGTGTGCTGTAAATGTCACCCGTTCTCACTTCAAGTTCTCCCATACGTCTAGTGAGGACCGTCATTCCATGGCTATAGTCATGATGACTTCTAGCTGAAAAGGAACGACGTCCTCTCATGGACGTTGGGGGCAAGCTGCTAGAGCTTGAAGTGGATAAGGGTGGATCCCCCTGCGAGTCTTGCCAAGATGACCCCCTAGTCTCATACGTCGGAGGTTGAGTCCATCCGAGCGCATAACCCGTTGGGTTCTCTTCCTCTTGGTATTCATGGACCGGAGAGATTATCGGTGGCATGCCTGTGGCTGCAGCCCTCGCACGATTCCTTGTTACTCTGCTAGAGACATTACTTCTTCTTACTTCCTCAAGGGGAAGAAGACTAATGGTTAGCCTCCGGCATTTGTACAAATGAAAATCCGGGTTAGGTAACCGAATTTCATTGACAAAGCCGGGATAGAAAAATATCAAGGAGCCATCATGATCATGCTTAAGGGTATGTCCTTCCACTAAATAGTCTTCATCAATCAATTCTCTTTCAGTTTCAATATATTCAAATGAAGAGTATTTAAACAGCAATATGAGTAATCAATGAAGTGCATTCAATTGGTCCTAATTTTGAAATGTAATCTAACCATTGTGTCATCATGGCTTTGACTGGAGCAACTTTTATCTTTTTAGTCATGGCAAACAAAATTTTCAATTCATCATCTTGTACAACCCTAACATTTCCCCTAGGGAACATAGTCATAGCCACCCATCTATGCATGAAGCGTAAGGTAGGGTTTTGGATGTGGCTATTCCTAGGAGCCCTACATGTGACCTCACTAGTTAGCTCATGCCAAAAACTTTGTTTGTTAAACTTAGGCAAATTGTCTAAATCTAGCAAACACCGTTTATGGAAGCCTAGGATGCTACCTAATTCTTTCCATAGGATGTTGTATTCTTTTTGAAATAATCTAAAAGTAATACCATCAAATCCTATTCTTAGCGTGCAAAGGAATTGGATAGTGAGAAGGCGTGAACCTTTCTCCTCTATGTGAGCAAAGTCATCAAATCCAATTGCATGCCAAATGGAAAGAAATTCGGAGTCCATACCTATTTTGGAGATCAAATGCGGATCATAAGCCTTGGTGCGGCGGAACTCACGATCTTGGAGAAGCCTGCGTGCTTGATCTTCAACTTCGCTTCGTATGTCGAGGTCGTTGTCATGAAGAAGTTGGTGAGGGTTGCTTTTTTATTCCATGGGAGTGTCCTCACACACACTTCTCCTCCTCGAGCTTGTACCCATGGAAGAGAGGCGTGCACTAGAACCTTCACCATGGCTTGAGCTTGCAGCCCCCTTCCTCTTTCCGAACAACCTCTTCATGTCTTTTTGAGTTCAACAAGCAAGAACAAAACAAGGCGAGAAAAATCCGAAAAAGAAGCGATGTTTGGAAAAAAAAAACTCTCAACGAAATTTCTCCTCTTGAAAGCTTGAGTGTAAAATGCAAATGCAAACAAAAGAAAATCTTTTTGGGGATTAATTTGAGCTAGAGTGTTGCAATGAAGAGCAAGAAAAACAAGGTGAGATAGAGAGTGACTTGGGAGGTGTAAAATGATGTGGTGTGTGAAGAGAAGTGCTCCTAACGGCCACAATTTATAGGGTGCACCCTCCAACGGTCACTTGGGGTTTAAAATATAGCCGTTGGAGGAAGGGGAGCCAATTTGGCTCCACTCCCTATTCGGCCGACCTGACAGGTGGCCCCCCTGGTTTCATCTTTTGGCAAATGGCTCCCTAACGGCTATAAAGTTAGCACGTTGGTGAAATGCCACATGTGCACCTCAGAAAAAATTGTTTTTCAAATAAAAACCATTTTTTCAAATCCAATAAAAAATTTCTTTTGGAAAGAAGTAAAGAAAAATGATAGTTCAGAATATAAGATTCTCAACTTGCTAGGAAAAATCAAATATGCAATGGGAAAAATCCAAAGGGGGTGGAAAAAAAAGAAAGAAAGGAAAACAAAGTGGGATAATTACCAATTTAACCTATTGGTGTAGGTCTCACCAGCGTCCGATGAGATGGACATTCCTCCATCTTAAGCTCAGTTGTCCTCTTTTCTTGTGTGGGATATGGTAGGTCACGAGTGGTCTTTCCTCCTCTCGTAACCACTGCATTGACGTTCTCCACTGGGGCTTCTTGCTGCCCCGGAATTCTGTTGTCTTCCAATGGAGGGACAACTGCAGCAAGTTGTGCCAACTGAGTCTCCAACATCTTGTTGAAGCTTAGTTGATTCTTGATTGCTGAGGATAGTCCTTCAATCTTGGCATTGATGTTTTCTAGGGTTTTGTCATTAGCTGACAGCTTCTTGGACGGGGCATCGTTGATTTTGAGCTGGCTAATGGCAAGTTCTCTCAAGTTGGGCTGATTTCCAGGGTTGCCATTGTTTTTGTACCCTCATTGAAAGAATGGGCGTTGTTGACCCCACCCTTGACCTCCTGGACGATAGCCATTGTTGTTGTTGAAATTTCCGTTGTTGGCGAGGTATAGGCCATCCTCACGAGTTTCTAGGCAATCATTGCCCATATGACCCGTGTTGCCACAGACTTCACACGTGATGTGGGAGTCTAGGGCATAGGCATTGCCAGACACTTCACCACTGGCTTGTCCATCAATTTTCTTCATTAGGAGGTCCAATTTTGCAGCGATCATGTCCACCTC
Organism: Tuctoria greenei; assembly: GCA_036927565.1. Taxonomy (NCBI): domain Eukaryota; kingdom Viridiplantae; phylum Streptophyta; class Magnoliopsida; order Poales; family Poaceae; genus Tuctoria; species Tuctoria greenei. The sequence goes on along the minus strand of JAYESD010000006.1, from coordinate 195,280,774 downwards.
CTTCAAGGTGTGCATGCCTCGCTGTTGGGTATGGAGACGCTCATCGTTCCATCCTATGTTGGACACCATCTTCTCAATAAGATCTTTAGCTTTTGGCACCGTCAATGAGAAGAAGGCTCCTCCAGCAGCAGCATCCAAATGGTCACGAGCTGATGGGATCAGCCCGTTATAGAAATTCTGAATAAGGAGACAGTCATCCATCCCATGGTGGGGACAGGCTAGGATGTACTCCTGAAGCCTTTCCCATGTCTCGGGAATAGATTCCTTGAGCTCTTGCTGAAAGTTGGAAATCCTTCCACGTAGGGCATTGGTTTTGCCCAACGGGAAGAATTTGGTGAGGAATGTCGTAGAACACTTCTCCCAAGTGTCTACAACACTTCGGTTCGCGTAGAACCACTGTTTCACTCTCCCAAGGAGAGAGAATGGGAACAGTCTCAGACAAACCGCATCCGGAGACACGTCCTTGATCTTAAAAGTGTTGCAAATCTTGAGTAATTATTGCAGGTGAGCACTTGCATCCTCGTTAGCCTTCCCACAAAATGGGTTGGCTTGCACCATAGTGATAAGGCTAGTCTTGATCTCGAAGTTCACATCTCTCGTGTTAACAGTGGGCCCAATAGGCACATTGTTAGAAGAGGGAGCTGGGAACTCACGAAGGGTCTTCTGAGCCATTAGCGTTTGGATTGTTGGTGCAGAAATGTTGGCTTGCTTTGCCGCTCGAATCTTCTGAGGAGTAACGACACGGGGTCGATCTCTCAGAAGAGATTCGAGATCTTCAACAAAGTTTTCCGGCAAGCGGAAACCAGACATACACTACCCTGTTTTCACATTTAAAATAAATGCGAAAACAAACAATGGTTATCCTACTAAAACCCTACCCAGGGTTCTATCCTATTCATTCAGTCATGTTATATCTATTTGCCTTCCCCGGCAACGGCACCAGAAATGCTTGTTGACGGCTCCTAAGATATACTAACAAATCATCCTTGGCAACGGCGCCAGAAATGCTTGTTGGTATTTCTTATACACCATTAACTAAACATCTCCAACTGATGTGTCAGAAATGCTTGTTAATGGTTCTATTGGATCACAGAGTGAATTCCGCAAGCGCACAAAAATATCATTGTAGCATTTCCCCTTAAGAGTCTTCCCAAGGGTGTCATTTATTTGATCCCAAAGGAAGGCAGGGAAGAGATATAACAATCATCAAGTGGAAAGAGTAGAAAGGTCTAGGTAAGAATCTAGTAAGGATGGATAAAATAATAGTGGAGGTAGTGTGACACACACAAAAGCTTTCAAGTCTAAGGGGGATAAGAGGATCCTAGAGGTTAGTTAAGGTTGAGAGTTATGGAGGTACTCCTACTATGCTCTATTGTACATATACATAGCCTAATCTAATTATCCCTAAGCTAGGTCAATAGTGAATACTTATGCTATGTGGTTCAACACATCGGGCACGGGCTTACCCCTATCAATACTAGGGCAACTTCCGCCAAGAGCTTGTGGCATAGCCGAACATGGAGGATTACAAAGGACAGATAGGGCTGTCACCACCTACTGCCTACCTCTTCAATCCGTGGGTCTACGAGACATCCAATGCTACTTAGCTATCCTAGCACCATGCTAGCATATTAAGTAATTACCTTAAGAGCCTAGGCACAAGCCATCCTAAGGCAATGAATTCAATCATCATTGAACCAATGTTGATACACGGCATAATTATCCATACTAACCTAGTTATGTTATAATTATCTAGACTATAGTGGGGGTATATAGGTTCTATGATAATGAGATATGTTCATGATGAAACAGTCATAGAAGTTATACCTTCCACATACATGGACTCCACAATCAAACAAGAAACGCTTTGCCCAAGTATATGTATAAGTAGAGACTAAAGATATTATCTTTATTATACATAAAGTCACAAATATAAGAAATAATAAATGAGCCATACCTTTCCCAATGTAGGATTGGGAAGAGAGAGACTCCTTACTCCTTTCCCAATTTAGACTTTGGACTAGAGACTCTCCTCTCTACATCCTAACTCTTCTAAGACTATGGATGATAGTGTATACAATAGAGATAAAGCTCAAGTGGTGTGTGTTGAAGTGAGGGGTAGGGGGTGCTATTTATACTAGTGTTGAGGTTGGTTCCCGCCACCAAAAGCACGCTAATCAGTCACCATTGACTCCTTCAAGCCAGGAGGAGCCATCACATGTCGTTTGACCGTGTTTGGCACCAGGAAGAGGTCAGACGAACCCCTGGTTTGGCCGACCTGGTCAGCACTCCAAAAGCGGAGTGCTTCCTCCAGGTGGCTGACAGGTGGGCCCCCTTGATGTATCTGGGTGACACACCGTTGGATCTCCTCGGATACTTTTGTTTGTGGGCCATTTGATCCATGGGATGCCACGTGTCGTTGATTGATTGGCTGGGATGATATTTTATAGGATTGGTCCCTCTAGATTTCCTCATTTCCTGCATAAAATGCTGCATACACATATTTCTCCAAGTCCAAGTGGAATTGGGTTTGATAGAAAGGTGTTGTGTGCAAGAAATGACAAATCCTTCATATAATTGAGTTAAATTGACGGATGAAATTGGTATATAACAGCCGTCAACAGTTACGCGCACCAAGCTGAACCCGGACAAATGTGTCTTCGGGGTTAGCCCCAGGAAGCTCCTTGGATTCTTGGTGACTCACCGAGGGATTGAGGCAAACATGTAACACCCTCATTTTCATCCATCATGCATTGCATACATTCTAATACATGTTTAAAATTTAGTAACATAAAAAGGAATGAGTTTAAAATGAATTCAGAGTAAAACCGCACTTAAGAATTCTGGGAAGTGTGGACTAGTCTGTTTTTGGTGTGGACTAGTCTGATTTCTCTCTGACCTTTGTCACACTTGTCCATTTTACTATGGACTAGTCTGTTTTTCTCTCTGTATAATTTCGGACTTGTCCGAACCATTGCGGACTAGTCTGGTATTCCAGGAATCCTTGGAAATTTTGATAAGTCCCATGACTTGTTTGGACTTGTCCGGTATTCCAGCGGACTTGTCGGTTTTTCCTCTGACTAAAATCGGACTTGTCCGGTTTTGGCCAGACTTGTCTGATTTCCCTCTGACCAAGTTTGGACTTGTCTGATATAGTCCGGTCTTGTTTGATATCTCTCTGTCTATCTTCGGACTAGTCCGGCCCTTTTCGGACTTGTCCGATAAATCGCGATTCCGAGTTGATCTTTTGTTTCACGACTTATTTTCGGGTTTCACCTTAAGTGGGCCTAAGGAAGTCGTGTATAACTCTTTTTGGAGCCCATGTGGGACCCCAACCAGCCTCTACCCATCTTAAACTCGAATTCCATCCAATCCTAGCCTCCACCTCTATATAAACAACCCTACCCCTTGACTTTACAACCTTTTGCCTCAATTGAAGTCCACAAAACCCTAGTTCGTGGAGAGCCGCCACCAAGGAGAGAGAAGGAGATTCCGAGCAAGAAGAAGAGGAGGAGAAAACAAAAGAGGATCAAGATCTCTATCAAGTTTATGTTCTTCATCAACAATTCACTTTCAAGTTCTTCATCAACCCTAGATCATCAAGATCCAAGTGTTGCCTCCAAAACCCTTGATTCTTTGGAGTTTTAAACACCTGGTACACCTTCTACTCTCTATTTCTCACATAAATTCAACCCCGTTTCTCCAAATTCACGTCGATCTAGAAAACCCTAGTTCGCTCTTTCTGCGAAGGGCGGACTAGTCAGGCCCTGCAGCGGACTAGTCCGATTTATCGATACGTTTCCTATCGAATTAAATCTAAATTGGTTTGAATTAATTCTAAACATGCTCAAACTTGTTAAAAACTATTAGAACTAGTTAGCAAATATCATTAAGAACTCATTAACTAGTTTTTCTTTGCATTTGCATTAATCATGCATGTCATGACATATTGAGTAATATATGTGCACTTATTGATTGTAATTCTTGTCTTGTATGTTCGTTGTGCGAATTAGACAGATTTGCGCTAGAGAGTGCTGTGGAGGATCTCCAGCACTAAGAGTTTGAAGTCTTTGATCCAAACCAAGCTCGAGAGCAAGGCAAGTGTCCTTGAACATATTGATCCCATTTCTAAAATAAATGTTTTGTTTGCAAAACTGCATGCTTGTGTCAATTTAATGGAAATCCTATGATAGGAAGTTTCCTAGATTTGTTTAACCACCCTTGACACCTGGAATATATGGTAGGGAGTCGGGAAGGGCTTTTTACCTTTTTGCTTCGTTTAATTAACTGGGATGGGAAAACAACTATACCGTTTAATTATGCATTAATGAGAGTATGGATAATATGAATTGGTTAATGTGACATGGTAATGGGTGATCTAAGCAAGCATGGTATGTGGATGGGTTGGAAGTTATGGGGTTTAGCTTGCTTTAGATCTATGGACCGGTTCGTGGAGCGACTATCCAGGATTTACAGTGCCACCACGAGGCCCGGTATGGGTGCAGTGTTGCTGATTAATTAGGGTATTGCTAGTACTGTGTGGACCATTTGGCGCACCGGGGAAGGGGAGTCAGATTGGGTTTGGATATGGTTGGCGGGACTCCCTGGGATCCGAACGACACAAGAGGGGGCCCTTGGTTGAAGATGTGCTCAGTTGGAGACATCGCCACCGGTGAAACCTCAGTGGGTCCATACATGCTAGTAGTCCCTTTGTAAGACCTATGTGTGCTGAATACATTGGTTTGTAGTGAATACACTTGCTTTGACGATAAAAGTTTTGAATATCACCAAAACACCTTTTTTTATTAAGGTCCTGCTAGTTTTGGTAAGTTCCCGCGCTAGGTTCTACTAGCTTTTGTTAGCTCCGGCTCAAGGTTCGGGTTGCTCTGGCAATGTCTGGAACTTGACCGCAATGCTTTTGCTTTTCATTTGCAATGTTTCGTACTTGCTTTACATCTCTGTAAAGATTGCTTAGTATTCATTTGCTAAGTCTTTGGTGTGTTTTTGGTTGACATGGATGATATCATGATTACTGTGGTTTTGCAACATGCTTATGTGAGGTTCTCACGTAAGGTGTTGTGTTCAGAACTAACTTGAGTCAAGTCGAGGACTTGGGGTCATATGGATTGGTTGTTTATTCATGTGCAGGTGTTGCTTGAGTTCAAGACATGGCTGGTGATGGGATCCATTGGACTAGTCTCAGGGAGGAGATGAGGTTCCAACAACCAAATTCAGGAGGAATTGTGGTTGAGCTGATCAGGAGGTTGTGCAGCATGATTGAATCAAGAACAATGCATGTGAAGGTATCGTGGACGTCATTGGAAGATGTTTGCACGTGTGCAAGGAGTGCATGGACGTGGATAAATGGTTTCGAGACGTGATGAAGAGATGTGGACGTAAAGAGTTGGTCGGAAAGGTCCAATCGACTAGGTTATGGACTCAGGCTGCGGCTGAGTCGGGTTTGACTCAAATATGGAAAGATTTGAGTTGGTTATGATAGGATTTCGCGTTGGTCACGAATTTGAGTTGTTTAGGAATGTGGGATACGTTCCTAAGGTGTTTGGAAGTCTTAAGATTGCTTCTATCTGCGTATAGAAGAATCCTAAGCAGTTATGGAAAGTTACGATTCATGAACAGAGTAGGATTAGGTTCCTGATTTGAGTTGAGTTGGCTTTCGAGCTGGTTATATAAGCAAGAGAGCCCAGAGCTCGTGGGCACGACTTTGGGGCTGTTCCTCTTGTATTATATTGAATAAAATTCGTAGTTTGAAGGAACTTTTGTTCCTTGTTCGTCCGACTTGTTCCAGACAAGTTTTACTCATTGAGTTTCTGGACAGCACTACCTTTCGTAGGTGGTTTTATCATAACTCGAGTTTTACAGATCCAATTGACGTGATTCTTTTTGAGTTGTCTTCAAAACTTGATTATATATCATCTGTAAAAATTTCACGGTCATTGGATTTGTGGTATATGATCTACACGAGTTTCTTTGCAGCGTTCCAGAACTGTTTTTTTTTGGGGAAGGGCAGATTGACCTTTGTTTGATCTTTCGATCATAACTTGAGTTTTTCTTGACGGATTTGAGTGATTCTTGTTGTGTTGTCTTTGTGACTTGACTCTCTCTGATATATACCACTTTTGTCACGATGAAACACGTTTAGATTAGTCTCACACATGATTTCTTGAACAGATCGTTTTTCTGCCGAAGGGGTTGGGGTTTAATTGTTTCCGCTGCGTAAGATTTTTAAATCTACCATTCACCCCCCCCCCTATGGTAGCTTTTCACGTGCTCTTCGATCCTACAATTGGTATCAGAGACACGGTGCTCTAATCTTTGTGATTTGCGCGTGTTTTTGACTAATCATCATGGAGAAGTACTCTGCCAAACCTTGTGTGTTCGCTGGTATTGATTTTCAGGTTTGGAAGGCACGCATGGAGGCTTTCATCCAGGCACAAGGCTTTGCAATATGGGAGAAGGTATACAAGCCGTATGAAGTGCCATCAAACGATCAAGTTACATCTACAAATCTGAGAGATGTCGACAACAACAACAAGGCTCGGAACTTAATCATACAAGGATTAACACAAAGCGACTTCAACCGTGTTGCACACCTCTGATCTGCATATGATATGTGGAAAGCACTTTGTGACTACCACGAAGGATCCAACACGATCAAAGAGGCAAGGCAAGACATGTTCAAGAAAGAATACATGCACTTCGAGATGCAACCCGGTGAGTCTATTGATGACCTTTTTGCTCGCTTTAATAAAATTCTCAGTAACTTGCGTAGTGTGAATGTAAATTTTTCAGATGCTGAAAATGCTAGGCAATTGCAAAGTGCATTAGATATGTCAATTTGGGAGATGAAAGTCACATCTATTCGTGAATCTACTATCATGAGTACACTTACTTTAGATGTGCTATATTCCAAGTTAAAAACTCATGAAATTGACATAATCTCACGTAAGAACCCCAACAAGTCTATTGCTTTTGTTTCTCAATGTGACATGCCTAGTTCCAGTCAAACATCATCTTGTGGTACACTTGTTTTGCTGTCCTCTCTAACCCTTGAACAGATTGAGGAGTTTCCAGAGGAGGAGCTAGCACTCATCTCTACCCGGTTCTCAAAAGCATTGCAAAATGTGAGAACTAGAAGGAGAGGAAGCTCCGGACCTCAACGATGCTTTGAATATGGTAAGACAGGACATTTTCGTTCAGATTGCCCTAACCGTTCAGGTCCTACTTCCCGGGATCAAAAGAAAACAAGAACGAAGCACTCCTCAACAAACGATAAGAAGAAAAAGAAGGGCTTTACAGGTCGCCAACTGGTGAGCAGTTTTATCTCAGCACTCCAGGAACTTGGCTCAAGCGACGTGGACATTGGAAGTGATGAAGATGAAGATGATTTGGCAAACTTGTGCTTCATGGCGGGCAAGTCAAGATAAAGTATGGAGGAGGCAGAACACAACAGCGACAATGAAGAGGTATGTCCTACTTGCGAAGAAATGTGTGATGCTATTTCTCGTGCCACTGTTATTGTTAAGAAAAAGGACAAAAAGCTTAGGGACAATGCTATTAAAATTGAGTCACTATAATCTGAAATTAATCATTTTAAATCCTTGATTCCTAGTGATGATTCTTGTTCCTCATGCGACTTAATATATGAACAATTGTCCTCCCTAAGAAGTGCACATACCTCCACACTTGATAAACTTGAACTTGAAATTGAAAAGAACAAAAAGTTTGCTGCACTTAATATTGGAAACTTAAAAGATGCTTCTTGTTCTACAATTGATTTGCATTGTTCTAGTTGTTATGATCTTGATAAGAAACTGCAAGATGCTATGAATGAAATCTCTATATTGAACAATGCTTTACGTTGTCATGAAGTTAAATATTGTTCCAATTGCAAATTAAAAAGAAAAACTTCATGTGAAAATTGCCTTGATCTGTCTAATAAATTTGATAACCTGCATAAGACATTTGATCGGTTTTGTAATGGGAATAAGAACCTAAACCTGCTGCTGAATTCATCCAAGTCTTGCAATGATAAAACTGGTTTAGGTTTTGATTCTCATGCTCATGCTAAGGCACATCCACCTAAAATTGTAAAGTCATTAGGAAGTGGTTTGATTCAAACATTTCCTAAACAAAAAGAAGTGGTTTTCAAATCTGCAGGAGTATTGTCTCATTCGGTTTCAAATAAAAATTTTGTTTGCTCATCTAGACATGAACACAAAGTTAAATTTCATTGTACCTATTGTGGTAGAGATGGTCATGTCATAGATTTTTGTTATAGACTAGCTAAACAACAGAAAAGTGAAAGAATGATTGCTATATCTCATAACTTTCATGCAAAATTTGCTGCACATATTGAACTGAATGTACAACCTGCTGTTTTGAGTCAAAAACATTTAAAGTTTACCTCCGAACCTTCTGTTTTTGCCTCCGGAGCTACTGATTTTTGTGCTACACAAGTAACACCTTATAGGTCAGTAGTTAAGATTAAAAAATCTCAAACTTTGACTCATAAACCTGCTGTTTTGTCTCAGCTTTCGCGTGTTTTTTCTGCTGCACATCGTGTGACTCAGTACTGGATTCCTAAATGCCTTTTGACTAACCCCAGTATTGAGTCATCGACGTATTGTGCTTCTATGTAGGTTACACGTTTGAGGAAAGAGAACATTTGGATTGTGGATTCAGGTTGCTCACGCCACATGACCGGTAACAAAGATTGGTTCTCCTCCCTCTCTTTTGTGTCATCTGTAGAGAATGTTACTTTTGCCGATAATTCTTCAACTCCTATAATTTCTATGGGTTCGGTTAGAGTATATGATCACTACACTTTGAAGGATGTGGCACTTGTCAAAAATTTGAAATATAACTTGCTTTCTGTTTCACAATTGCTAGATGAAAATCTGGAAATTATTTTCAATAAAAACTGCTGCAAAGTTGTAAGTTCAAATAGTGAGCTTATTTTTAACATGTCTCGGTTTGGAAGAGTTTTTAAAGCTGATTTTGATATGTCTTCCTCTAAGCATAGGTGTCTAATTACTAATGATTCAAAGGACCTATATTTTTGGCATCGTAGACTTGGTCACGTAGGCTTTGATCACCTAACGCGTGTTAGTGCTCTTGATCGCATACGTGGGCTGCCTAAGCTTAAAAGGGACAAAGAAATTGTGTGCTCTTCTTGTACACATGCTAAGATGGTTGCAGGTTCACATACTCCTCTCACAATGATCATGACAACTGAACCATGTCAACTTTTGCACCTTGACACCGTAGGACCTTCACGTGTTCAATCCTTCGGAGGCAAATGGTATGTACTTGTGATTGTTGATGATTATTCTAGATACTCTTGGGTTTACTTTATGGCGTCTAAGAATGAAGTTTTTAGTCACTTTAGAACTTTATTTCTTAGATTATCAATTGATTACCCAGGATCTTTAAAAGCAATTAGAAGTGATAATGGAACTGAATTTAAAAATCAATCTTTTGATCACTTTTGTGCTGAAAATAGAATAGATCATCAATTTTCCTCACCATATGTACCTCAACAAAACGGTTTTGTAGAAAGAAAGAATAGAACCTTAGTTGAGATGGCTAGGACTATGCTTGATGAATATCAAACTCCTAGGAAATTTTGGGCTGATGCGTTAGCAACCGCTTGTTATGTCTCAAATCGTGTTTTCTTGCGTGCTAAGCTAGGTAAAACACCATATGAGCTCCAGTTTGGACATAGTCCTAGTGTTACAAACTTTCGGGTCTTTGGTCGCAAATGCTTTGTTAAGAAACATGGTAATATTGATAAATTTTAACATAGATCCATTGATGGTATGTTTCTTGGTTATCCATCTCATACTAGAGGCTACCGTGTGCTTTTACTTGACACTAACAAAATTGTGGAGACTTGTGAAGTGTATTTTGATGAAGCTAGCCCAGGCACTAGCTCAAACATTGCAGGTCCAGATCCATATCCGTAGGGGGGGATTTTCGTTGAAGATGAGGAAGAATTGGAGCTGCTGCCCGAAAATTCAGTAGCTAAAGACTTTGGTTCAGCTCCGGATGTTAATTCTCAACCAGCACTGACAACCATCAATGCTGATTCAAATCATCCTCAAGTCACAAGCTCATCGATTTGTGATGAACATGAAGAAGAAGAAGCTTGTGAGACATCTATTCCTCTACGGTTTTACAAAGATCATCCCCCACAACAGATGATTGGAAGCTTGCACGAACGAGTCACACGGTCCAGGTTTTGCGATTCAAACTCTTATGCTCATTCTGCTTTTGTTGCTTCTTTTGAACCCAAAGATATATCACACACACTCACTAATGAATCTTGGATTATTGCCATGCAAGAAGAGTTAGAAAATTTTGAAAGAAATAATGTTTGGAAACTTGTACCTCCACCTCAAGGTCACACTTTAATTGGAACTAAATGGGTACTTAAAAATAAACAAAGTGAGGATGGGGTTGTGATTAGGAATAAGGCTAGGTTGGTTGCTCAAGGTTTCACTCAAGTTGAAGGTCTAGATTTTGATGAAACTTTTGCTCCTGTTGCTAGATTAGAAGCCATAAGAATTTTGTTAGATTTTGCTGCATCTAAAGGTTTTAAGCTATATCAAATGGATGTTAAAAGTGATTTTCTTAATGGCTACATAGATGAGGAGGTTTATGTGAAACAACCACCGGGTTTTGAAAATACAGATTTTCCTAATCATGTTTACAAACTGTCCAAAGCCTTGTACGGTCTCAAATAAGCCCCTAGAGCATGGTATGATAGGTTAAAAACATTCTTACATGAAAAAGGGTTTACCATGGGCAAGGTTGATAAAACTCTTTTTGTGCTTAAGCATGGCAATGACTCATTATTCGTTCAAGTGTATGTGGATGATATTATCTTTGGTTGTGTTTCTCATGATCTTGTGTCCAAGTTTTCAGCAATGATGAGTTCCAAATTTGAAATGAGTATGATGGGTGAACTCACTTACTTTTGGGGGCTGCAAATCAAGAAAACTAAGGAGGGTATCTTTGTGCATCAGACGAAGTATACAAAAAACCTCCTAAGGCGCTTCAACATGGACAAAAGCAAGCCTCTTCGGACACCAATGGGAACAGCAACAACACTTGAACTTGATGAAGATAATGAACCCGTGAATCAAAAAGAATATAGAAGCATGATCGGATCACTTTTGTACCTCACGGCATCAAGACCAGACATACAATTCAGCGTATGTCTTTGTGCACGGTTTCAAGCCTCCCCACGTGCTTCACATCGTCAAGCCATCAAAAGAATTCTCAGGTACTTACATGGAACTCAAGAATTTGGAATTTTTCTTCCTTCTTCCTCAACCGTTACTTTGAAAGCTTTTTCAGATGCTGATTTTGGGGGTTGTAGGATTGATAGGAAAAGTACTTCCGGTGCTTGTCATTTTCTTGGTAATTCTCTTGTTGCTTGGTCCTCTAGAAAACAAAATTCAGTTGCACAATCCACAGCCGAATCTGAATATGTAGCTACTGCTAGTGCTTGCTCACAAATTCTTTGGATTGTTCAAACACTTAAGGACTATGGGGTTGATCTAGATAGTGTTCCACTGTTCTGTGATAACACTAGTGCCATTTGCATTGCTAAAAACCCTGTGCAATATTCTAGAACTAAGAACATTGACATTAGGTATCACTTTCTCCGAGATAGTGTTGAAAAAGGAAACATTGTGTTTCACCATGTAGATATCGAACAACAATTGGCTGACATTTTTACAAAACCTTTGGATTTCAATCGTTTTTGTTACATTCGTAGTGAAATAGGGGTTATGCATCCTCATGGCTTAAATTGAGGGGGAGTTTTGAAACTTGGGTAGTCTATGTCTGAATCTAAAATTAAAATAATATGAGCATAGTATTTCAGACATATATGACTTTGTGATTCCTTTTACATGTTGAACGTTCTTACTACATTACTCGTGTTATACATTTTGTAGTTTTTGCCATGTCTAGTAATTGGAATAATTACTTACACTAAAACTGGTCATGGTCGAACTTTCTTGCTATTTTGAACTTGTTACATGTTCACAAGTGCTTTTAATCATTAAGAATTAATCAAGTAATCAACTCACATGTTGAGTTTTTATGAACAAATATAAATTGAGAAAAGATCAAGAGAATATGCATGCATCGCACTTCTTCTTTTGAGATGGCTTATCATTGCACTTAGATATGAACTTGGAAGAAGTTGTGTATGACTAAAACCATGTCCTTAAGCTTCTGATTGTCAAATGACATAGGCTTAGCTTGGTTGGTTAGAATAAGGCAGATGCGCATATAATCTCTTGCAAATATCATATGATCTAAATTTATGCTTTGAAAAATAATAAAATGCAGCAACTAGTGTCATGATTTCAGGTTTTGAAATAGTTAAGTTTGTGAGATCATGACTTATTTAAATTGAAAATTACATTTGATCTCTAGCATGGCTTACACTACTTTATGTATTTCATTGATGTGATAGTGTAAGGTACTTGATAGTATGACTTGGATGAGCTTTGTTTATATGTATATGTTATAATATGCTCATAACAACTAAAGGGGGAGAGATAATTTGTTTATATGCTCATGACTTGCTGAATACATTGTCAAAGGGGGAGAGATAAGCATGAAGAGAAAGAGAATATGTGCATAAGGAGAGATAATAAAGGGGGAGAGATAATATGGGATAATTTTTGGATTTTCTTCTCATTTTAATTTTGATTTACAAAGGGGGAGAAATTGCCTTCAAAACTTTTATTTGAATAAGCCAATGTTCAGATTTTAAATGGTGTTGCCAATGCATTCATCAAGGGTGAGATTGTAAGACCTATGTGTGTTGAATACATTGGTTTGTAGTAAATACACTTGCTTTGACGATAAAAGTTTTGAATATCACCAAAACACCTTTTTTATTAAGGTCCTGCTAGTTTTGGTAAGTTCTGGCGCTAGGTTCTACTAGCTTTTGTTAGCTCCGGCTCAAGGTCCGGGTTGCTCTGGCAATGTCTGGAACTTGACCGCAATGCTTCTGCTTTTCATTTGCAATGTTTCGTACTTGCTTTACATCTCTGGAAAGATTGCTTAGTATTCATTTGCTAAGTCTTGGGTGCGTTTTGGTTGACATGGATGATATCTTGATTAATGTGGTTTTGCAACATGCTTATGTGAGGTTCTCACGTAAGGTGTTGTGTTCGGAACTAACTTGAGTCAAGTCGAGGACTTGGGCTTGTATGGATTGGTTGTTTATTCATGTGCAGGTGTTGCTTGAGTTCAAGACATGACTGGTGATGGGATCCATTGGACTAGTCTCAGGGAGGAGATGAGGTTCCAACAACCAAATTCAGGAGGAATTGTGGTTGAGCTGATCAGGAGGTTGCGCAGCATGATTGAATCAAGAACAATGCATGTGAAGGTATCGTGGACGTCATTGGAAGATGTTTGCATGTGTGCAAGGAGTGCATGGATGTGGCTACATGGTTTCGAGACGTGATGAAGAGATGTGGACGTAAAGAGTTGGTCGGAAAGGTCCAACCGACTAGGTTATAGACTCAGGATGCGGCTGAGTCGGGTTTGACTCAAATATGGAAAGATTTGAGTTGGTTATGATAGGATTTCGTGTGGGTCACGAATTTGAGTTGTTTAGGAATGTGGGATACGTTCCTAAGGTGTTTGGAAGTCTTAAGATTGCTTCTATCTGCGTCTAGAAGAATCCTAAGCAGTTATGGAAAGTTACGATTTGTGAACAGAGTAGGATTAGGTTCCTGATTTGAGTTGAGTTGGCTTTCGAGCTGGCTATATAAGCAAGGGAGCCCAGAGCTCATGGGCATGACTTTGGGGCTGTTTCTCTTGTGTTCTATTGAATAAAATTCATAGTTTGAAGGAACTTTTGTGCCTTATTCTCCGACTTGTTCTAGACAAGTTTTACTCGTCAAGTTTCTGGACAGCACTACCTTTTATCGGTGGTTTTATCATAACTCGAGTTTTATAGATCCAATTGACGTGATTCTTTTTTGGTTGTCTTCACAACTTGATTATCTATCATCTGTCAAAATTTTACGGTCATTGGATTTTGGTCTATGATCTACACGAGTTTCTTTGCTGCGTTCCAGAACTGTTTTTCTTTTTGGAAGGGCGGATTGACCTTTGTTTGATCTTTCGATCATAACTTGAGTTTTTCTTGACGGATTTGAGTGATTCTTGTTGTGTTGTCTTCGCTACTTGATTCTCTATGATATCTATCACTTTTGTAATGATGAAACACGTTTAGATTAGTCTCACACATGATTTATTTAACAGATCGTTTTTTTGCCGAAGGGGTTGAGGTTTAATTGTTTCCACTGCGTAAGATTTTTAAATCTACCATTCACCCCCCCCCCCTGGTAGATTTTCACGTGCTCTTCGATCCTACACCCTTTGTAAAGGCTATTTTGTGATCTCTTGGCCACACACCAATGGAAGTGTGAGGCAGCATAATTGAGATTCCTTAGTCCCCGCAAGGTGATGAAATCATAAACACATGGGTAAAGTGGTACAACCTCTACAGAGTGTCTTAAACTATCATGGTAGCCGTGCTCCCGGATATGAGCAACCTGGACCCTCACATGATTAGAAGGAATTTGGGATAGTTTGGTACTGGTTTTGGGATGGTATTATGGTTTATGGCAATGGATATGGTTAATGGTAATGAGAAATCTGGAATATGGATGATGGTAATGAAACATGGATTGGTATTATGATATCTATATGGTTTATGTTGGGTTTACTTCACATACAATGATATATTGCTTTTCAAATGTTTCAATGTACCCTTCAGCACTTAGCCTTTATTATATACGTCATTTGAATCAGCTACATGTCATAGTTTCCACACTTGCTGAGTCCGACATGTACTCACTCTTGCAATTTGTGAGACCTTTGTGTGCTGAATACATTGGCTTGTACTGAATACATTGGCTTTGACAATAAAAGTTTTGAATGTTGCCATAACATCTTTTTGGTAGGATCCGATTCTAGCTTCGAGCTTCTGCAAGGTCTAACAATAGGTCCGATTTTCTTTGTCTAGGTCCAACATGTTTTTGGGTAGCTCTGGTGAGCTTTGTCTTTAGCTCTGGCATGTCTTTGATAGCTCTGGCATGTCTTTGTTAAGCTCTGATATGTTCTGCTAGGTCCGACTTATGTTGTTTAGCTCTGACATGTTTTTCTAGCTCCGGCTTTTGGGTTGACTAGTTCTGACTGGTTTTGGTTAGCTCCGGCACTAGGTCCGACTAGCTTTGGTAAGCTCCGGCGCTAGCTTGTACTAGCTTTGGTAAGCTCCGGCTCAAGCTCCGGTTAGCTTTGGCAAGGTTCGGAGCTTGATTGCAATGTTCCTGCTTTTATCTTGCAATGTTTTGAACTTGCTTTATATTCTTAGAAAGATTGCTTAGTATTCATTTCCTAAGTTTTTGGGGCGTTTTGGTTGATATGGCTGATATTGTTTTGATTTGCTTTGCAACATGCTTATGTGAGGGGCTCACATAAGGTGTTGTGTTCGGAACTGACTTGAGTCAAGTCGCGAACTTGGGCTCATACAGATTGGTTGTTTGTTCATGTGCAGGTGTTGCTTGAGTTCAAGTCATGGCTGGTGACAGAATCCATTGGACTAGTCTCAGGGAGTAGATGAGGTTCCAACAACCAAATTCAGGAGGAATTGTGGTTGAGCGGGTCAGGAGGTCGCGCAGGATGATTGAATCAAGGGCAGTTCATATGAAGGTTACTGGACGTCGAAGGAAGGTGTTTGCATGTGTGCATGCAGTGCATGACGTGGCAACATGGTTCCGAAGATGGTTTATGGATAGGAAGATCTGGTTGGAAGGATTGGATCATATCGGTTGATGATTTTGGCTGCGGCAGAGTCGGTTATGGCTCGGTATGGAAAGTATTGAGTTGGTTATGATAGGATTTCGTGTGGTTCACGAATTGTGTTGTTTTAGGAATGTGGGATACGTTCCTAAGGTGTTTGGAAGTATTAATAATCTTGAGCAGTTATGGAAAGTTTCGATTCGTGAACGGAGTAGAATTAGAGTCCTAGTTGAGATTGGGTTGGCCTAAGGGCTGGTTATATAAGCAAGGGAGGCCAAAGCTCGTGGGAGACGACTTTGGGGCTGTTCCTCTTGTGTTCTATTTAATAAAAATCATAGTTTGAAGGAACTTTTGTGCCTTGTTCGTCCGACTTGTTCCAAACAAGTTTTACTCGTCGAGTTTCTGGACAGCACTACCTTTCGTCGGTGGTTTTGTCATAACTCGAGTTTTACAGATCCAATTGATGTGATTCTTTTTGTCTTGTCTTCAAAACTTGATTATACATCATCTGTCAAAATTTCACGGTCATTGGATTTGTGGTTTATGATCTACACGAGTTTCTTTGCAGCGTTCCAGAACTGTTTTTCTCGGGTAGAACACATTGACCTTTGTTTGATCTTTTGATCATAACTTGAGTTTCTCTCGACGGATTTGAGTGATTCTTGTTGTGTTGTCTTTGTAACTTGATTCTCTATGATATCTATCACTTTTGTCACGGTGAAACACGCTTATATTATTTTCACACACGATTTCTCTAACGGATCGTTTTTCTGCCGAAGGGGTTGGGATTTAATTGTTTCCGCTGCGTAAGATGTTTTAATCTACCATTCACCCCCCCCCCCCTCTTGTAGCTTTTCACGTGCTCAAGCCTTACAAAGTGCCACCAAACGATCAAGTTACAGCTACAAACCTACGGCACGTTGACAACAACAACAAAGCCCAAAACTTGATCATCCAAGGACTCACTCAGAGCGACTTCGACCGCGTTGCACATCTCCGATCGGCATACGATGTATGGAGAGCACTTTGTGACTATCACGAAGGATCCAACACGATCAAGGAGGTAAGGAAAGACATGTTCAAGAAAGAATACATGCGCTTCGAGATGCAACCCGGTGAGTCCATTGATGATCTCTTTGCTCGCTTTAACAAAATTCTTAGTAACTTGCATAGTGTCAACGTTAATTTTTCTGATGTTGAAAATGCTAGGCAACTTCTTAGTGCATTAGACATGTCAATCTGGGAGATGAAAGTTTCATCTATCCGTGAATCTACTGTCATGAGTACACTTACTTTAGATGTGTTTTACTCTAAACTCAAAACTCATGAAACTGACATCTTATCATGTAAGAACCCAATAAGTCTATTGCATTTGTCCCACAACGTGATATGCCTAGCTTCCGCCAATCATCATCTTGCAATACTCTTGTTTTGTTGTCCTCACTAACCCTGGAGCAGATCGAGGAATTTCCAGAAGAGGAGTTAGCACTAATCTCTACAAGGTTCTCAAAAGCATTGCAAAATGTGAGAACTAGAAGGAGAGGAAGCTCCGGACCTCAATGCTATTTTTAATGTGGTAAGACAGGACACTTTCGTATAGAATGCCCTAACCTTTCAGGTCCTACTACCCGTGAAGAAAAATAGAACAAGGTCAAGACCACCTCTGGAAACACCAACAAGAAAAAGAAGGGTACCATAGGACGCAAGATGATTAACAGCTTCATCACTGCCCTTCAAGATCTAAGTTCAAGCGATGTAGACTTTGAAAGTGATGAACATGATGACGATCTGGCCAACTTATGCTTCATGGCGGGCAAAACAAGATCAAGATCAAGTCAGGAGGATGCAGAACACAACAGTGACGACGATGAGGTATGTTCTACATGTAATGAAATGTGTGATGCAATTTCTCGTGCAACTATTATTGTTAAGAAAAAGGACAAAAAGCGTAGGGATAATGCTGCTAAAATTGAATCACTAGAATCTGAAATCAACCGTTTGAAAACCTTGATTCCTAGTGATGATTCTTGTCCCTCATGTGATTTAATCTATGAATAATTGTCCACACTAAGAAATGCACACTCCTCCACTCTAGATAGACTTGAACTTGAAATTGAAAAAAACAAAAAGCTTGCTGCACTTGACATTGGAAACACAAAAGATGCTTCTTGTTCTAAAATTGATTTGCATTGTTCTAGTAGTGATGATCTTGAAAAGAAACTAAAAGATGCTATGAATGAAATTTCAATATTGAATAATGCTTTACGTTCTCATGAAGTTAAATATTGTTCCAATTGCAAATTAAAAGGAAAAACTTCATGTGAAAATTGCCTTGATTTGTCCGATAAACTTGATAACATGCATAGGACATTAGATCGGTTTTGTAATGGGAATAAGAACCTAAACTTGCTGCTGAGTTCTTCCAAGTCTTGCAAAGATAAAACTGGTTTAGGTTTTGATTCTCATGCTCATGCTAAGGCGCATCCACCTAAAATTGTAAAGTCATTAGGAAGTGGTTTGAATCAAACAGTTCCTAAACAAAAAGAAGTGGTTTTCAAATCTGCAGGGGTGTTGTCTCATTCGGTTTCAAATAAAAATATCGTTTGCTCATCTAGACATGAACACAAAGTTAAATTTCATTGTACCTACTGTGGTAGAGATGGTCATGTCATAGATTTTTGTTATAGACTAGCTAAACAACAGAAATGGGAACGAATGATTGCTAGATCTCATAACTTTCATTCAAAATTTGCTGCACATATTAAACTGAATGTCAGGAACATGCAACCTGCTGTTATGAGTCAAAAACATTCAAAGTTTACCTCCGGACCTTCTGTTTTTGCCTCTGGAGCTACTGATTTTTGTGCTACTCAAGTAACATCTTATAGATCAGTAGTTAAGAGTAAAAAACCTCAAACTTTAACTCGTAAACCTGCTGTTTTATCTCAGCTTTCGCGTGATTTTCCTGCTGCATGTAGTGTGACTCAGGACTGGATTCCTAAATGCCTTTTGACTAACCCCAGTATTGAGTCATAGACGTATTGTGCTTCTATGTAGGTTACACGTTTCAGGAAGGAGAACATTTGGATTGTGGATTCAGGTTGCTCACGCCACATGACCGGTAACAAAGATTGGTTCTTCTCCCTCTCTTTTGTGTTACGTGTAGAGAATGTTATTTTTGCCGATAATTCTTCAACTCCTATAATTGCTAAGGGTTCGGTTAGAATAAATGATCACTACACTTTGAAGGATGTGGCACTTGTCAAAAATTTGGAATACAACTTTCTTTCTGTTTCACAATTGCTAGATTAAAATTTGGAAATTATTTTCAATAAAAACTGCTGCAAAGTTGTAGGTTCAAATAGTGAGCTTATTTTTAACATGTCTCGGTTTGGAAGA
Source organism: Tuctoria greenei (assembly GCA_036927565.1). Lineage (NCBI taxonomy): Eukaryota > Viridiplantae > Streptophyta > Magnoliopsida > Poales > Poaceae > Tuctoria > Tuctoria greenei. The sequence continues at coordinate 195,261,508 of JAYESD010000006.1, read as the reverse complement.
GTTTTTAAAGCTGATTTTGATATGTCTTCCTCTAAGCATAGGTGTCTAGTTGTGAATGATTAAAAGGACTTATATTTTTGGCATCGTAGACTTGGTCACGTAGGCTTTGATCACCTAACGCGTGTTAGTGCTATTGATCGCATACGTGGGCTGCCTAAGCTTAAAGGGGACAAAGAAATTGTGTGCTCTTCTTGTAGACATGCTAAGATGGTTGCAGGTACACATACTCCTCTCACAATGACCATGACAGCTGAACCGGGTCAACTTTTGCACCTTGACACCGTAGGACCTTCATGTGTTCAATCCTTCGGAGGTAAATGGTATGTTCTTATTATTTGGATGTGGGCCTAGAGGTGGGTGAATAGGCCTTTTTGAAAATTGTCGGATCCTGCAACACTTAACAACCAGTTCAATACCAGAGATATCGGACTAGTCCGGTAAAGTGCGGACTAGTCCGGTGTTCACGGACTAAGTTGGTTAGGTTTGAACAATTAGATTGATTCTACTATGTATGCAGCAGAAAAATAGAATCAAGTAAAGGTTTCAATGTTATATCTCAGATTATATCACAATTAAATCTTATGTTTGACAATTCAACGTAAGATGAGTAATGGTAATTGAAACCCTAGATTAAGTTGATGGACAAGAATGATGAACACTAAAAACTAGACACAAGTGTTTATCCAGTGGTTCGGCTACCACAAAGGAAACCTACGTCCACGTTGAGGAGTCCACAAAAGGACCAGGTCTTCTCCAACCCTACCCTCGTCGGATCGCCACGAAGGCCAATCCTCTTCTACTAATCACAAAGGGGTGAATAACCAGATTCAAGGGGCCTTCTCACACGTTGAGAGCTCCCTTAGATTACAGCACAAATTTCCACCGAAAACACACTCAAAATATTACAATTAAAACGCAGGAGTGTGTTAGAGAATCAAACCAAGAGCTCAATGAGGTGATTCAAGTGTCTCTCCAATGATCTAGAGTGAATCCTCAAAGGATTGATCGTTGTTGCACTTAATTTCGTGGAGAGATGTGGTTTTTGAGGCTTTTGGGAAGTGTGACGGCGCTAGGGTTCGAGAGTGTGTAAAATTGGGCCGTGCACCTCTATTTATATGGGGTTTCTAAAAGTGACCGTCAGGGTTCACAAAGTTCGGACTAGTCTGTGGTGGTCACCGGACTAGTCCGGTGTGCTGTGTGTAGCAAACCCTAAGTACCTCGAAATATCAGACTAGTCTGGCTGAAAACGGACTTGTCCGATTTCGCTACTGGAAATCTTTGGACTAGTCCGATAGTCATCGGACTTGTCTGGACATGTGAAACCCTAAGTGCATTGGATGACAAGTCCGCACTTGGAGGACTTGTCTGATGTAGATCAGAGGGTTCTTCGGACTAGTCCGTGCAAATATCAGACTTGTCTGATATGGATCAGAAAGAATATCGGACTAGTCTGGTTGTGATCGGACTTGTCCAATTTTGTGTGATTTGTGAAGTGTTTTGAGGACTAGTCCGTGCTGGGGAGGACTAGTCCGATTCTAGTCAGAAAGATATCGGACTAGTCCGACACATATCGGACTTGTCCGATCTGGTGCAGAAAGGTTATCGGACTAGTCCGGTTGTGATCGGACTAGTCCGATCCTATGTAACTTTGTGCAATGTGTGTGTTTAATTATGATTGAGCTCTTGGGGTGAGTTTCCTTAACACACTCCATACACAATAATCTATTAGTCTTCTTCCTTGAGCTCATCTCCACTTTGCTCCTCATCCTTCCTTCTTTTTGGAATTTTGCTCATTTTCCTATCATAGGCCTGCACTCATCTCAACAAATAGGTTAGGATCCCAATTGCTTGTCATAAATCATCCAAAACCCACAAGGGAGTCCTAGATGCACTTTCAATCTCCCCCTTTTTGGTGATTGATGACAACCAATTGAGATTTCACAAAATATGATAAAAATTGAGATTTTCATAAAGTATGCACATATGAGTCAAAAATACATCAAGCAGTGAAAGAATTATCCATATGTACATTCTTTAGGGTGGGATGCATAACTAAGTATATGGAGACATTGAGAATGACATAATTTACGTTAATCAACCAAAACCAAGCATATATGTCACTCTAAGAGCAAAGTCACAGATTTCAACAAATACTTCTCAAATTGAACAACCATTGCATCACAGAACCATAATTAACTTGAGAACAAAGTTAAAACATTGCAAAACTCAAAAATAGACAAGAAGCATAAAAAGAGCTCTCTCCTCGCATCCTACAGCTAAAGCTAAGACTCCCCCTCAATCTCTCCCCCTTTGGCATCAAGACACCAAAAAGAAGGAGAGGAGGGTCCTTGGGCCTTCACTCTTCACTGTCGGTCCTCTCATCGTCGTCTTCGTCATCTTCATCTTCAGCTTGATGAGGAGGAGAAGGAAGAGGAATGGGGCCACTCGAGCCCCCAATGCCAAAGTAGGCAAGCTCGGAGGGGTTCAAGGGCGCGAGCTCAGTGAAGTCCGGGTCAGAGTCCTCAAAAATCACTGGAGATCCAATGGGGCCGATCTCCAGCTTCTTGCAGATTTGCTTCACATTGGCCTTTATGTACTTCATATCCTCCTTTCTTTTCTGGTTGAGCTTGTGGGCCTTCACTTCGGCCTTCTTGCAGGAGGAGAAAATAGCAGCCAGATATTTGAGGATCCCACTAGCTGATCCTCTCTGAGGGGCTTCCCTAGAAGTAGGGACAGCTGTAGCATCTTCTCTTGATCTTGCTGGTGCCTCGGAACTGGAGGTCAGCGAGGAAGCAGCCTGGACATTTGCTGGTTGAGGCTTCTGAGGCCTCAAAGGAGTGTGCTCCACATCCTTGACAAACTCAATCCCTGTGACTTTCTCAATCATAAAAATGAGATAGGGAGCATAGCCACAGGACCTGTTGGGGGTGCTGGAGATGTTAACCATATCGTTCCATATGTAGTCAAACACATCGAACTATCTGTTCTTGCTTATGACCCTCATTAGGGTCCGTAGGTACCCTTGTACACTCCCTGCATCCCCATCCTTAGGAGCAATGGTCTTCCTTAAGACTTTGTTCAGCACCACAAAGAATGGCTTCATGTTCTTTGTAGAAGGAGGGGTGAACTTTGAATTGGGCTCATAGAGAAACTTCATCCTCTCCTTGTCAATGACACCAACATTATGGATGACCACATTATCATTGTTGGAGGTGTCAAGATGCAACATCCTTGCAAATTCTTCATAAGCGATAGTGTACTTGGATCCATGAGTCATCCAAGTCACTCTTTCCTCTTCATCGCTTGCAAAGTGGCAGGTGGCATAGAACTGAGCCACCACTTCATCATTCCAATTGTACTTGAAGGCAAAGAGGTCCTTCAAGCCATGTCTTTCAGCTGCTGCAATCACTTCATCAAAAGCAGAGCATCTTTTCTTCTCAAGATGTGCCGAGTCAATCCACTAACTGCGCACCACTGGTGTCTTCATCGGTAGATACACCGATCTGTAGAAATCAGCATGAAAGTTGCACCAGAATCTTCCATCAGTTGCTTGCTTCGGTCGGCCATACCAATCGATGCTTCTGAATTTGGCCGCCGAGTCACTGCCCTTCCCGTTGAACTTTTCTTCAGTGGGGTCCCGGACCCCTTCCCTGGGAGAATGTAGCTTCAATGGTCCAACTGGACCCGTTGCTATCCCTTTTCCCTTGCCTTTGGCTAGGCGGGCACTTGCTGAGCTAGGGCCACCACTGGCGGTAGCCCTAGAAGCTGGCACCTTGGAGGTCGGCTTCTTCTCTAGCACTTTCCTCCGAACTTGTGGAGGAGACGGAGCTGGCTTGGTAGGTCTTTCTTGGCGCTTCTTGCCAAGACTCGTTGAGGTCCGAGGTGCCACCTCGTGGTCCATATCGGCCTCAAAGTCGGAAATTTCATCGTTTGAGCTCGACATGACCTGAGAATGAGTTTCAAGAAAGATGATGAATGATACAAGGCATAGGTATGAGAGGATAGCAAGGAATTGCATTGAGGAATTGAAGAATTAGGTTTTAAGTTCAGAAACATCGGACTTGTCCGGTGCACAGGCATGGACTAGTTCGGGGAATCGGACTTGTCCGTGCATGGTCCGGACTAGTCCGGTGTTCATCCTCAAAAACCTAACAGTCTGGACAAGCTGATTCCTAATGCAAAATAAGTCTAGCATACACGTGATACATAAAGGAGGCATGTATATAGTGAAAGATGCTAGGCTATTTGACCAATAATGAAGAAAAACGAGATTTCTCGGGTTTGGGTGAGAATTACCGAAGAAATCAATTGAAGCTTGGAGATGAGGGTGTTGAAGGCCGGACAAGTCCGCTAGCTTCAATCCTCAAGAGGGAAAGCTTGATTTCCGCCCAAATGCGGAGATTTTTTATGGAGGGGGCAAGAAATCGCCTTGGGAGCTCGAGCGGAGGAGAGAGAACACGTGAGCAAGAGTGGAGGAAGAAGGGATTAGGGTTTGGTGGCGACTAGGGTTATGGACACGAAAAATCGGACAAGTCCGAAGATGACCGGACTAGTCCGAACTCATCCAGAGAGTAACATCGGACTAGTCCGTGGAGTTATCGGACTAGTCCGGCCTAACCGGCACTCTGCGGACTGGTCTGCAAGGGTGGACTAGTCCGGGTAACCACGGACTAGTCCGTGGTCACCAGGAGAAATTTGCATAGCCCATTCATATATATTTGAATGTTTATAAATAAAGAATAGAGAGGCAAACTAAATCAAATGATCTTGATGAATATGACCAGTAAGCATACAACAATCAAGGATCATAATTCACCAAGATCTAGTAATTGACATAGTTTTTCGGAAAAAAAAATTGAGAGAGAGGATTTTCACAATTCAATCAATATATTTTGAAGAATTCATACAGGTATGCAACTTTTCAAGCCACACTCCGAGCATCGAGGATATTTAGTTCATTTCGGAGTTCGCAAAAGCGCTTTTCATCAAGTGGCTTGGTGAATATGTCGGCTAATTGTTTTTGGGTATTGACATGTGAGATGGCTATATCTCCTTTCATGGAATGGTCTCTCAAAAAATGATGTCTTATGTCTATGTGTTTAGTTCTAGAGTGCTCAACTAGATTGTGGGCAATTTTAATGACACTCTCGTTGTCACAAAGGAGAGGAATACGGTTCATATTGTAATCGTAATCCCTTAGAGTTTGTCGCATCCAAAAGGAGTTGTGCACAACAGCTCCCGGCTGTAACATACTCCGCTTCGGCTGTGGATAAGGCAATGGAATTTTGTTTCTTGGAGGACCAAGAAACTAAGGACCTCCCTAGGAATTGGCATGTGCCGGAGGTGCTTTTTCTGTCTACTTTGCACCCGGCATAATCTGCATCGGAGTAACCAATGAGATTGAATTTTGAGCCTTTTGGGTACCAAAGACCAAGGTTGGGTGTATGAACTAAATATCTCAAGATCCTTTTTACGGCTGTCAAGTGACATTCCTTAGGGTTGGCTTGAAATCTTGCACACAAACATACACTCAACATAATGTCTGGCCTAGATGCACATAAATAGAGTAGAGATCCAATCATGGAGCGATATACCTTTTGGTCGACGCTAGGTCCATCTTCATTGAGATCCAAGTGGCCATTTGTTGCCATGGGGGTCTTTATGGGCTTTGCCTTGTCCATGCCAAACTTCTTAAGTATGTCCTACGTGTACTTGGTTTGGCTTATGAATGTCCCTTCCTTTTGTTGCCGCACTTGGAATCCCAAGAAGTACTTTAATTCTCCCATCATTGACATTTCAAACCTGTCTGTCATGATTTTGCTAAATTCCTCACAAAACGATTGATTAGTTGACCCAAAGATTATATCATCAACATAAATTTGACAAATAAAAAGATCATTGTCTAAATTCTTTGTAAATAGAGTATAATCTACTTTGCCAATTTGAAAACCATTCTCAATTAAGAAATCTCTAAGACACTCATACCAAGCTCTAGGAGCTTGTTTGAGGCCGTAGAGAGCCTTACGCAATTTGAATACATGGTTGGGGAACTCTTCGTCTTCAAACCCGGGTGGTTGCTCCACGTACACCTCTTCCTTGATCGGTCCGTTGAGGAAGGCGCTTTTCACATCCATTTGATACAGCTTGAAATCATGGTGAGTAGCATATGCAAGTAATATTCTAATGGATTCAAGTCTAGCTACTGTAGCAAAAGTCTCATCGAAATCCAAACCTTCGACTTGTGAATACCCTTTGGCCACAAGTCGTGCCTTGTTCCTTGTCACCACCCCGTGTTTGTCTTGTTTGTTGTGGAAGACCCACTTGGTGCTGACGATGTTTGCATTGGGTCTTGCCACAAGTTCCCACACCTCGTTCCGCTTGAAGTTGTTAAATTCTTCTTGCATTGCCACCACCCAGTCTGGATCCTTCAAGGCATCCTCAATCCTACGTGGTTCCAAAAAGGATACAAACGAATAATGCTCACAAAAGTTAGCTATGCGAGATCTAGTAGTTACTCCCTTTTGGATGTCACCGATGATGTTGTCGATTGGGTGATCCCTTTGAACGCATTGGTGTACTCTTTGATGTGGCACTTGAGGAGTTGTGTCTTCATGATCATCTGCTTCTCCCCCTAAGTGGTTGCCTTCGTTGACTTGTTGATCATCTTCGTACTCTTGTGGTTGATCTTGTGTTGAAGCTCCCCCTTGATTGTTGGTCTCCTCTTGTGGTTCATTTTTCTCATGTACGTGTGAAGGTGACTCTTGTAGTCGAACTTCACCTAGAGCCATTCTTTTCAATGCTTGACAAGGAGCTTCTTCTTTACCTAATTCACATGGATCAACTTGCTCCTTTTGGGAGCCATTAGTCTCATTGAACACTACGTCACGTGCTATTTCAACAAGTCCGGAGGCCTTGTTGAAAACACGATAGGCATAAGTGTTCGAATCATAACCAAGCAAGAAACCTTCATCGGACTTTGAAGCGAACTTTGAAGTCCTAGGCTTCTTGTTCAGGATATAACATGGAGAACCGAAAACTCAAAAATATGAAATGTTTGGTTTGTTACCGGTGAGTAGCTCATAGGAAGTCTTCTTGAGTAGTCGATGAAGATAAAGTCAATTTGCGGCGTGGCAAGCGGTGTTAATCGCTTCCGCCCAAAATCGATCCGAGGTCTTGTACTCATCGAGCATTGTTCTTGCCATCTCTATGAGTGTTCGGTTCTTCCTTTCGGCAACTCCGTTTTGTTGTGGCGAGTATGGCGCTAAAAATTCGTGCTTGATGCCCTCTTCATCAAGGTACTCCTCCACTCGTGTGTTCTTGAACTCCGTGCTGTTGTTGCTTCGAATACTCTTGATTGTCAATTAGAATTCGTTTTGAGCTTGCTTGAAGAATTTCTTGAGTATTCCTTGTGTTTCTGACTTATCATGCAAAAAGAAAACCCAAGTGAAGCGAGAAAAGTCATCAATAATTACTAAACCATATTTGTTACCGTTGATGCTTATGTAAGCAATTGGACCAAACAAGTCCATGTGAAGTAGTTCGAGCGGTCTTGTTGTAGTCATGACGTTCTTTGCGGGATGAGGTGCTCCAAATTGCTTCCCGGCTTGGCACGCGCTACAAGGCCTGTCTTTCTCAAAAACGACATCCTTCAAACCGCGGATGTGATCGCCCTGGAGGAGTTTTTGAAGATTCCTCATACCAACATGCGCTAGCCGTCTATGCCACAGCCAACCCATGTTGGTTTTTGCAATCAAGCATGTGTCAAGTTCGGCTTTATCCTTGTTGAAGTCAACAAGGTAAAGCTTTCCCTTCAACATACCCTTGAATGCAATGGAACCATCACTCCTCCAAGAGACGGTCACACCTTCGTTAGTGAACAAGCAATTATAACCTTTGTCACATAGCTGAGATATGGACAGCAGGTTATAATCTAAGGATTCAACATGTAAAACATGAGAAAGTGTGTGTGTAGAAGATATTGCAATTTTACCGGTACCGAGCAACCTTCCTTGACTATTATCTCCAAAGTAGATGCCTTCGTTTGAGTCCTTATTCTCTTCATATTCCACGAACATTCTTCTTTCTCCGGTCATATGGTTGGTGCAGCCACTGTTTAGCACCCATTTAGATCCACCGGAGGAATAAGCCTGCAAATACAGATTATGCTTTGGTTTTAGGTACCCAAGCTTGCTTGGGTCCTTGGAGGTTAGTTACAATGCATTTGGGCACCCACACATGAGATTTGGTGTTCCCATGGCGTGGCCCAACATAATTAGCATAAACCTTGCCAAGATTATTTCTCATTAACACATAGGAGGCATCAAAGGTTCTAAAGAGTAATTGTTGTTGTTTGTATACAGGGCTAGTCTGGTAGGACGGACTTGTCCGGAGGACCGGACTTGTCCGGACACTGACCGGACTAGTCCGGTGTTCCTGTGACTTCAAGTTTTTACTTTTCGACTTACCAGTTTGAGAGGGTCTTCCTTTCACAAAGGAAATCCTCTCCTTGTTATTCTTATGACTTCTAGAATGCTGCTTTTCGCCATAAGAGTAACCGATGCCATATTTGACATTTGGAGGTCTTTGGACCAAGTATGCACTACGTGCATAGTTGATCTTCTCCTTGTCAAATATGCCACATTTGGTAGGAGGTTTTTCCTTTGTGGAGGTTGACTTCTCCTTCAAACTGGTGTCAATTTTACTACATGTGCATGTATGAGCAAAATCAGTTTTAGTGGGTTGAGATGGTGAACTTGAAGAGGAGGGAGGTTCACTTAGCTTGAGTGACTCAATTTGCACTTCAAGGATCTTGTTGACCTTGGTCAGGTCAGCAAGTTGGTCCTTGATTGCAACATTTGAGTCAGTTAACTCCAAGCAAGCTTTCTTGCTTGAGGCTAACTCAAGCTCTAGTGAATTGCTCTTCTCCTTTTCATGTTCTAGAAGTTTGTCAAGTTCGACATACTCCTCCTTTTGGGAGATAATCATGTCCTCTTGACGGTCAATTAACCTCTCCTTCTCAACAAGTTGATCAAGTAAAAACTTCATTTTTGATGCCGTTTTCCTATCTAGTCCACTAAGCATATCCTCATCATCACTATTTATTTCATCATCACTAGAGTAGGAATGCATGGAAGGGGTTTTGATGGTTACCTTGTGTTTACCTTCTTTTGCCCTGAGGCACGTGCCATTTACCTTCCTTGCGCCGAGTGTTGGCGCCGAGTGTTGGGAAGAGTGTAGATTTCTTGGACGTGCTCTCGATGGCTACGCTAGCCATCTCTTCTTCTTCGGATGATGAGGAATCATCGTTTGAGTCCCACTCCTTCCCAATGTGCGCTTGTTTGGCTTGCTTCTTCTTCTTGAAGAATTTCTTAGGTTGAGGCTTGGATTATGTGGTCTTCTTCTTGTTCTCCTCATATGGGCAATCAACTATAAAGTGGTTATACTCACCACAATTGTAGCATGACCGCCTCAACTTCGGTTTTGTTCTTTCCTTGTACTTTCCCTCACTTGATTTTGTTCCTTGTCTTTTCTTCATTATTCTCTTAAACTTTTTCATGAACAATATCATGTCCTCTTCATCTAGCTCACTGCTTTCGTCGTCACTGTCTTCCTCTAGTTGTGCTTCCCTTGCTTCTTTGGATAGAGGCTTGAGGGTCGACTTTAGAGCAACCCCTTTCTTCTTAGCCGAGGTGAGATCGGCAATTTCCTTGATGTGCTTTGCTTGTCTTTCCATCATCTCAAAGTTCATAATTTTTCCAAGCAATTCATCCGGAGTCATTCTTTTGTATCCGGGGCTTTCTCTAATCATGGAACATAGCGTGACATTGCGAGGCATAAAGGCTCTAAGGATGAGCTTTACCACCTCGTGGTCATTCCACTTCTTGCTCCCATATGATCAAACTTTGTTGACGAGTGTCTTCAATCGGTTGTACATATCTTGGGGTGACTCATCTTCCCCAATTGCGAATCTTCCTAGTTCGCCTTCGATCATCTCGATCTTTGCCTCACGCACATGTCGGTCTCCTTCATGTGCAGTTTGCAGTGTATCACATATATCCTTGGCAATTTCGAGTCCATCCACCTTGGTGAACTCGTCCCGACTGAGTGAGGAGGTGATTACAGCTGCGGCTTGAGCGTTTCTATGAATAGCCTGCTCTTGGCTTGGGGTGAGCTCTTCGTCGTCGTTCGGAATATCTATCCCTGTGCATACAACATGCCATAGACTTGGATTGAGGGAAATCAAATGCATTTTCATATCCTTCCTCCACATTGAGTAATCACTTCCATTGAAGTGTGGGGCTTTTCCAAGTGGGATAGATAAGTAATGATTATTATTTGAATTTAAACGATCATAATTAAAAGGATATCGGGAGTAGTCGGTGTGACTACTCCCCTTCTTCTTCTCTTCAACTTTCACTTTCCCCTTGGAAAGTGCCTTCTTTCTAAGGAGCGCCTTTAGCTCCAGCGTCTCCTCATTGTCGTCCTCGAAGTCTTGAATGGCTTCGAGGTACTTCTCCAACTTTTGAGCTTTGTCATTGTTAACCTCTTCTTGGTTGTTGGTTTTGTAGATGTCCTTCATCTCCGACATGATCTCTTCGAGTGGTTAGACTCTTTCTTGAAGAACCAGCTCTGATACCAATTGAATGTGGGCCTAGAGGGGGTTTGAATAGACCTTTTTGAAAATTGCCAGATCCTGCAACACTTAACAACCAGTTCAATACCAGAGATATCGGACTAGTCCGGTAAAGTGCAGACTAGTCTGGTGTTCATGGACTAAGTTGATTAGGTTTGAACAATTAGATTGATTCTACTATTTATGCAGTAAAAAAATAGAATCAAGTAAAGGTTTCAATGTTATATCTCAGATTATATCACAATTGAATCTTATGTTTGACAATTCAACGTAAGATGAGTAATGGTAATTGAAACCCTAGATTAGGTTGATGGACAAGAATGATGAACACTAAAAACTAGACACAAGTGTTTATCTCGTGGTTCGGCTACCACAAAGGCAACCTACGTCCACGTTGAGGAGTCCACAAAAGGGTCGGGTCTTCTCCAACCCTACCCTCGTCGGATCGCCACGAAGGCCAATCCTCTTCCACTAATCACAAAGGGATGAATAACCGGATTCAAGGGGCCTTCTCACACGTTGAGAGCTCCCTTAGATTACAGCACAAATTTCCACCAAAAACATACTCAAAAGATTACAATTAAAACGCAGGAGTGTGTTAGAGAATCAAACCAAGAGCTCAATGAGGTGATTCAAGTGTCTCTCCAATGATCTAGAGTGAATCCTCAAAGGATTGATCGTTGTTGCACTTAATTTCGTGGAGAGATGTGGTTTTTGAGGCTCTTGGGAAGTGTGACGGCGCTAGGGTTCGAGACTGTGTAAAATTGGGTCGTGCACCTCTATTTATATGGGGTTTCTAAAAGTGACCGTTAGGGTTCGGAAAGTTTGGACGAGTCCGTGGTGGTCACCGGACTAGTCCAGTGTGCTGTGTAGCAAACCCTAAGTACTCCGAAATATCACACTAGTCCGACTGAAAACGGACTTGTCCGATTTCGCTACTGGAAATCTTCGGACTAGTCCGATAGTCATCGGACTTGTTCGGACATGTGAAACCCTAAGTGCATTGGATGACAAGTCCGCACTTGGAGGACTTGTCCGATGTAGATCATAGGGTTCTTCGGACTAGTCCGTGCAAATATCAGACTTGTCTGATATGGATCAGAAAGAATATCGGACTAGTCCGGTTGTGATCGGACTTGTCCAATTTTGTGTGATTTGTGAAGTGTTTTGAGGACTAGTCCGTGCTGGGGAGGACTAGTCTGATTCTAGTCAGAAAGATATCGGACTAGTCCGACAGATATCGGACTTGTCCGATCTGGTGCAGAAAGGTTATTGGACTAGTCCGATTGTGATCGGACTAGTCCGGTCCGGTGTAACTCTGTGCAATGTGTGTGTTTAATTATGATTGAGCTCTTGGGGTGAGTTTCCTTAACACACTCCATACACAATAATCTATTAGTCTTCTTCCTTGAGCTCATCTCCACTTTGCTCCTCATCCTTCCTTCTTTTTGGAATTTTGCTCATTTTCCTATCATAGGCCTGCACTCATCTCAACAAATAGGTTAGGATCTCAATTGCTTGTCATAAATCATCCAAAACCCACAAGGGAGTCCTAGATGCACTTTCATTATTGTTGATGATTATTCTAGATACTATTGGGTTTACTTTATGGCGTCTAAGAATGAAGCTTTTAGTCACTTTAGAACTTTATTTCTTAGATTATCAATTGATCACCCAAGATCTTTAAAAGCAATTAGAAGTGATAACGGAACTGAATTTAAAAATCAATCTTTTGATCACTTTTGTGCTGAAAATGGAATAGATCATCAATTTTCTTCACCATATGTACCTCAACAAAACGGTGTTGTAGAAAGAAAGAACAGAACCTTAGTTGAGATGGCTAGGACTATGCTTGATGAATATCAAACTCCTAGGAAATTTTGGGCTGATGTGATTGCAACTGCTTGTTATGTCTAAAATCATGTTTTCTTGTGCGCTAAGCTAGGTAAAACACCATATGAGCTCCGGTTTGGACATAGGCCTAGTCTTACACACTTTCGGGTCTTTGGATGCAAATGCTTTGTTAAGAAATATGGTAATCTTGATAAATTTGAACCTAGATCCATTGATAGCATGTTTCTTGGTTATCCATCTCATACTAGAGGCTACCGTGTGCTTTTACTTGACACTAACAAAATTGTGGAGACTTGTGAAGTGTCTTTTGATGAATCTAGCCTAGGTAATAGCTCAAACATTGCAGGTCCAGATCCATATCCGCAGGGGGAGAGCATTTTCGTTGAAGATGAGGAAGATGTAGAGCTGCTGCCCGAAAATTCAGCAGCTAATGACATTGTTCGAGCTCCTGATTTTGATTCACAACCAGCAGCAACGACCACCACTGCTGGTTCAGATCCTCCTCAAGTCACAAGCTCATCGATTTGTGATGAACATGAAGAAGAAGAAGCTTGTGAAGTGTCCACTCCCCTCCGGGTTCTCAAAATTCATCCTCCACAACAGATTATTGGAAGCTTGCACGAACGAGTTACACGGTCCAGGTTTTGCGATCCAAACTCTCATGCTCATTCTGCTTTTGTTGCTTCTTTTGAACCTAAAGATATATCACACGCACTAACTAATGAATCTTGAATTATTGCCATGCAAGAAGAGTTAGAAAACTTTGAAAGAAATAATGTTCGGAAACTTGTACCTCCTCCTCAAGGTCACACTTTAATTAGAACTAAATGGGTGTTTAAAAATAAACAAAGTGAGGATGGGGTTGTGCTTAGGAATAAGGCTAGGTTGGTTGCTCAAGGTTTCACTCAAGTTGAAGGTATAAATTTTGATGAAACTTTTGCTCATGTTGCTAGATTAGAAGCCATAAGAATTTTGTTAGCTTTTGCTGCATCTAAAGGTTTTAAGCTATATAAAATGGATATTAAAAGTGCTTTTCTTAATGGCTACATAGATGAGGAGGTTTATGTCAAACAACCACCGGGTTTTGAAAATTCAGATTTTCCTAATCATGATTACAAACTGTCCAAAGCCTTGTACGGTCTCAAACAAGCCCCTAGATCATGGTATGATAGGTTAAAAACATTCTTACTTGAAAAGGGGTTTACCATGGGCAAGGTTGATAAAACTCTTTTTGTGCTTAAGCATGGCAATGACTCATTATTCGTTCAAGTGTATGTGGATGATATTATATTTGGTTGTGCTTCTCATGATCTTGTGTCCAAGTTTTCAGCTATGATGTGTTCAGAATTTGAGATGAGTATGATGGGAGAACTCACGTACTTTTGGGGGCTGCAAATCAAGCAAACCGAGGAGGGTACCTTTGTGCATCAAAGGAAGTATACAAAAGACCTCCTAAGGCGCTTCAACATGGACAAAAGCAAGCCTCTTCGGACACCAATGGGAACAACAACAACACTTGAACTTGATGAAGATGGTGAACCCGTGGATCAAAAAGAATATAGAAGCATGATCGGATCACTTTTCTACCTCACGGCATGAAGACCGGACATACAATTCAGCGTATGTCTTTGTGCACGGTTTCAAGCCTCCCCACGTGCTTCACATCGTCAAGCCGTCAAAAGGATTCTCAGGTACTTACATGGAACTCAAGAATTTGGCATTTTCTTCCTTCTTCCTTAATCGTTACTCAGAAAGCTTTTTCCGATGCTGATTTTGGAGGTTGTAGGATTGATAGGAAAAGTACTTCCGGTGCTTTTCATTTTCTTGGTAATTCACTTGTTGCTTGGTCCTCTAGAAAACAAAATTCAGTTGCACAATCCACAGCCAAATCTGAATATGTAGCTGCTACTACTGCTTGCTCACAAATTCTTTGGATTGTTCAAACACTTAAGGACTATGGGATTGATCTAGATAGTGTTCCACTGTTTTGTGATAACACTAGTGCCATTTGCATTGCTAAAAACCATGTGCAACATTCTAGAACTAAGCACATTGATATTAGGTATCACTTTGTCCGTGATAACGTTGAAAAAGGAAACATTGTGCTTCACCATGTAGATACCGAATAACAATTGGCTGACATTTTTACAAAACCTTTGGATTTCACTCGTTTTTCTTTCATTCGTAGTGAAATAGGGGTTATGCATCCTCATGGCTTACATTGAGGGAGAGTTTTCAAACTTGAGAAGTCTATGTGTGAATCTGAAATTAAAATAATATGAGCATAGTATTTCATACATATATGACTTTGTGATTCCTTTTACATGCTGAAAGTTCTTACTGCATTACTCATGTTATACATTTTGTATTTTTTGCCATGACTAGTAATTGGAATAATTACTTACACTAAATCGGGTCATGATCGAACTTTCTTGTTGTTTTGAACTTGTTGCATGCTCACAAGTGCTTTTAATCATAAAGAATTAATCAAGTAATCAACTCACATGTTGAGTTTTTGTGAACAAATATAAGTTGAGAAAAGATCAAGAGAATATGCATGCATCACACTTCTTCTTTTGAGATGGCTTATCATTGCACTTAGATATGAACTTGGACGAAGTTGTGTATGACTAAAACCATGTCCTTAAGCTTCTGATTGTCAAATGACATAGGTTTGGCTTGGTTGATTAGAATAAGGCAGATGCGCATATAATCTCTTGCAAATATCATATGATCTAAATTTGTGCCTAGAAAAATAATGAAATGCATCAACAAGTGTCATGCTTCCAGGTTTTGAAATGGTTAAGTTTGTGAGATCATGACTTGCTAAATTGGAAATTACATTTGATATCTAGCATGGCTTACACTACTTTATGTATCTCATTGTTGTGATAGTATAAGTTACTTGATAGTATGACTTGGATGAGCTTTGTTTTATATGTATATGTTATAATATGCTCATAACAATTAAAATTTCTCTTTTGAACCTTGCTGAATACATTGTCAAATGGGGAGAGATAATATGGTAAAATATGTATAGGGGGAGAAATTTATTTCTATCTCATTTGATTACAAAAAGGGGGAAAATTGTTCTCAAAACTTTTCATGTCAATGCTCAGATCTTAAGTGGTGTTTCCAATGCATTCATCAAGAGGGAGATTGTGAGACCTATGTGTGCTGAATACATTGGCTTGTACTGAATACATTGGCTTTGACAATAAAAGTTTTGAATGCTGCCATAACATCTTTTTGGCAAGGTCCAACTGTAGCTATGAGCTTCTGCAAGGTCTGACAATAGGTCCGATTTTCTTTGCCTATGTTCGACATGTTTTTGGGTAGCTCTGGTGAGCTTTGTCTTTAGCTCCGGCATGTCTTTGATAGCTCTGGCATGTCTTTATTAAGCTCCGATATGTTTTGCTAGGTCCGACTTATGTTGGTTAGCTCCGACATGTTTTTCTAGCTCCGGATTTTGGGTTGACTAGTTCCGACTGGTTTTGGTTAGCTCCGGCACTAGGTCCGACTAGCTTTGGTAAGCTCCGGCGCTAGGTTGTACTAGCTTTGGTAAGCTCCGGCTCAAGCTCCGGTTAGCTTTGGCAAGATTCGGAGCTTGATCGCAATGTTCCTACTTTTATCTTGCAATGTTTTGAACTTGCTTTATATTCTTAGAAATATTGCTTAGTATTCATTTGCTAAGTTTTTGGGGTGTTTTGGTTGATATGGCTGATATCGTTTTGATTTGCTTTGCAACATGCTTATGTGAGGTGCTCACGTAAGGTGTTGTGTTCGAAACTGACTTGAGTCAAGTCGCGGATTTGGGCTCGTACGGATTGGTTGTTTGTTCATGTGCAGGTGTTGCTTGAGTTCAAGTCATGGCTGGTGACAGGATCCATTGGACTAGTCTCAGGGAGGAGATGAGGTTCCAACAACTAAATTCACGAGGAATTGTGGTTGAGCGGGTTAGGAGGTCGCGCATGATGATTGAATCAAGGGCAGTGCATATGAAGGTTACTGGACGTCGAAGGAAGGTGTTTGCACGTATGCATGTGGTGCATGACGTGACAACATGGTTCCGAAGATGGTTTATGGATGGGAAGATCTGGTTGGAAGGATCGGATCGTATCGGTTGATGACTTTGGCTGCGGCGGAGTCGGTTATGGCTCGGTATGGAAAGTATTGAGTTGGTTATGATAGGATTTCGTGTGGGTCACAAATTTGAGTTGTTTTAGGAATGTGGGATACGTTCCTAAGGTGTTTGGAAGTCTTAATATTGCTTCTATCTGCGTATAGAAGAGTCTTGAGCAGTTATGGAAAGTTTCGATTCGTGAACGGAGTAGGATTAGAGTCCTAGTTGAGATTGGGTTGGACTAAGGGCTGGTTATATAAGCAAGGGAGGTCAAAGCTCATAGGAGACGACTTTGGGGCTGTTCCTATTGTGTTCTATTGAATAAAATTCATAGTTTGAAGGAACTTTTGTGCCTTGTTCGTCCGACTTGTTCCAGACAAGTTTTACTCGTCGAGTTTCTGGACAGCACTACCTTTTGTCGGTGGTTTTATCATAACTCGAGTTTTACAGATCCAACTGACGTGATTCTTTTTGGGTTGTTTCCACAACTTGATTATCTATCATCTCTAAAAATTTCACGGTCATTGGATTTGTGGTTTCTGATCTACACGAGTTTCTTTGCAGCATTCCAGAACTGTTTTTCTCGCGTAGGACAGATTGACCTTTGTTCGATATTTTGATCATAACTTGAGTTTCTCTCGACGGATTTGAGTGATTCTTGTTGTGTTGTCTTCGTGACTTGATTCTCTATGATATCTATCACTTTTGTCATGGTGAAACACGTTTAGATTAGTTTCACAAACGATTTCTCTAACAGATCGTTTTTCTGCCGAAGGGGTTGGGATTTAATTGTTTCTGCTGCGTAAGATTTTTTAATCTACCATTCACCCCCCCCCCCCTCTGGTAGCTTTTCACGTGCTCTTCGATCCTACAAAATTCCCCCATCAACAGTTATAGGTCAGATTTTGGAGTATAACGATGATGATGCGGAGTTCTAAGCCATGTCTGCCGTCAGCTTTGCCTATGGTGTTGATTGGAGATGTGTCATATACCCTTATGCTTAGTTGCTTAATTAGTTTATTTTCGTTGCATTAGTTCAAACTTGTCATTAATATTCATTAGAGCTTGTATTCGAGGATATTATGAATTATGTAATAAAAGTGCTTAATTAATTTGGTTTTGTGGTAATTTTCTGTATATCCTTTTGTGAGTGCACTCGTGTATGTGTGTTGAACGTTCTGGGCACACATATGCATTCACTTGGTTATTTTTCAGAACCGGGTGTCACAAAACCCGGCGAAGATCAAGGCTATTGAAGACATGCCACCCCCAGCCCGCATCAAGGATGTCCAGTAGCTGACTAGATGTCTAGTCACGCTCAACTGGTTCATCTCAAGACTAGCGGAGCGGTCACTTCCCTTCTTCAAGTTATTGAGGAAGTCTGGGCCATGCCATTGGTATGAAGAAGCGGAAAAGGTGTTCCAAGAGCTCAAGTAGCTCCTCATCACACTACCAATCCTAATAGCTCCGAACCCTGGTGAGCCTCTTTTGCTTTACATTTCGGCAACTATAGAGGTTGTCAACTTGGTCCTGGTTGCAGAAAGACTGGAACCACCTACAGTTTAGGAGCCCAGACCCCTCCGGGAGGGTCCGGAGCTACCTGAAGGTGAGTCTGGGTCCCAACCCCCAGGCACGAATCTTCAAGGAAAGCTGCCCGAAGATCACCCTCTCTCATCTGAGGGAGTTCACATGGCTGAAGAATAAATTCCAAACCCCTCCAGGAGGGTCCGGGAAGCTCAAGAAGAAGGTCCGGACCCCTCCGAGAGGGTCCTGGTTGATCAAGAAGAAGCTCCGGGCCATTCTGAGAAGGTCCGGACTATCCAGCGGCCAGTGTACTTCATCAGTGAAGTACTCCACGACGCCAAGACTCTGTATATTGAGGTGCATAAGCTACTCTACGCAGTTCTTATTGCCTCAAGGAAGCTACATCACTACTTTCAAGCTCACAAGATATCAGTGGTAACCTCCTATACATTGTGTGCACTACTGCATAACCCCAATTCTACTAGGAATATTGCAAAGTGGGCAGCGGAGCTGGCAGAGTTCAATCTTGAATTCCTGCCTTGACATGCTATCAAGAGTTAGGCATTGGCTGACTTTGTGGTGGAGTGGACCCCTTCTTCATCAAATCCAGGGGGGCCCAGTGAACAAAAGCCAGAACCCAAGGTCCCGGTCTTCACCGAGCCTCACTGGACTCTCTACTTCGACGGCTCCGTGTAAAAGCAGGGGGTCAGAGCTGGAATTCTTCTCCTCGCTCCGACCAAGGAGAAGGTCAAGTACATGGTACATCTTGATTTCAAGGCAACCAACAACATGGCGGAGTATGAAACTCTCATCTACAGGCTGAAGGTGGCGCTATCATATGGCATCAAGCAGATGTTGGTGAAAGGCGATTCGCAGGTCATTATCAAGCAAGTCAAAGGCAAATGCAGCTACAACAACCCACAACTCGCTTCTTACCTCCTTGAAGTCCAGAAGCTCCAGAAGGACTTTGAAGTCCTGGATCTCTGCCATGTCCAGCGTCTGAACAATGCTGAAGCTGATGAACTCTCAACAAAGGCTTCAACCGGGGCGCAAGCTCCCGACAGAGTTTTTGTCAGGATGTTGTCAAGACCATCCGCTTAGCCTGTTGAACTGAGCGAAGGGGGCAA
Source organism: Tuctoria greenei (assembly GCA_036927565.1). NCBI lineage: Eukaryota > Viridiplantae > Streptophyta > Magnoliopsida > Poales > Poaceae > Tuctoria > Tuctoria greenei. The sequence goes on along the minus strand of JAYESD010000006.1, from coordinate 195,242,247 downwards.
CATTAGCACCTCAAAGCTGGCAGTCCTGGTGGCCCTGTTACCATGGCGTCCACCAATGGTCGTAGGTGCTGCAGGAAGCTCCGAGCAACCCAGCACACAAGACTCAGAAGCTCAAGTTAGCTCCAATGCATGGATCTCGGAGATCCGGAGCTACTTGAAAGACAACATCCTTCCTGAAGATGGTGCATCCGCCGAACGGATTGTCAGATTGCCTAAAATATACACGCTGGTAGAAGGGGATCTCTACTGGTGTGGTGCCAATGGCATCCTAATGCGGTGCATTGCAAGGGAAGAAGGTCGCGAGCTCCTCGCAGAAATCCATGGAGGCAAGTGTGGGAACCACGCATCTTCCCACACATTGGTCAGTAAAGCCTTCCAGCATGGTTCTTACTGGCCTACAGCTCTCCAGGACGCAGTTGAGCTGGTAAAAAAGAGTGAAGCGTGTCAGTTCTACGCGAAACAAATTCACACATCGGCTCAGTCGCTGCAAATGATACTTCCTACATGGACATTCGCTGTGTGGGGGATGGACATTTTGGGACCTTTCCCAAAAGCCGTCGGAGGTTACAGGTTCCTGTACGTCGCCATCGACAAGTTCACCAAGTGGCCGGAAGCAACTCTAGTTGTGACTATCAACAAGCAACCAGCTATCAAGTTCTTGAAGTCCATAGTATGCAGGTTTGGAGTTCCGAATAGAGTCATCACTGACAATGGAACCAAATTCACAAGTGCAGCATTCCAAGAATATTGCGAAGATCTCGACATACAAGTCATCTACGCATCAGTAGCTCACCTGACAAGTAATGGCCAAGCCGAGAGAGCAAATGCAGAAATATTGAAAGGATTCAGGACACACACTTACGAGCGCCTAAAGAAACATGGAGCCAACTGGATAGAGGAGCTTCCATCCGCACTATGGGCGAGCAGGACTACACCTAGTCGGTCAACTGGAGAGACTCCCTTCTTCTTGGTGTACGGAGCTGAGGTAGTCCTTCCTCCGGAGCTCACCATGGGGTCACTCCGGGTCCGGACCATCGATAAAGCCACGCTGGACAAACTCTGGCGTGAAGACCTTGACCTCGTCGATGAGGGAAGGTGCCAAGCATATGTCGGAATGCAAGATATCGCCAGGCGCTCCGGCGCTATCATCAAAGGCACGTGCGCAACTGAAAGCTTGAAGAAGGCGATTCGGTGCTGCAGAGAATACTAACCCGTGAAGGGATGAACAAACTATCCCCGAGCTGGGAAGGTCCCTTCTGAATGATCAAAGTATCCCGTTTTGGATGCATTCGCTTGGCAACAGGGGATGGGACTCCTCTTCCCAATCATTGGAACATCGAGCAACTCCGTAAGTTTTATGCTTAGTTTCATAGAGGTGAGTCTGTAATTACACACAATGTAAGTTATAGAGTTTATACGCAGAGTCGGGTAGGTCCCAAAGGAGAACATCCGGACCCCTCCGGGTGGGTCCGGCAATTTCAAGCCACCTAACTTGGTCCTTGTACTGAAAGTTCGACTTACCTACCCTGGGTTAGAACAAGATGAATAACACACTTGGCCTGGTTCCATACCCTAAGTGTGTCCTTGTCTACCCTATAATTTGGACCCATAATGAAAGACATTGTTGTGTGAAGGCCGACTCCATGTGCATTAATTTTGTACAGGCTCATTTCACTTTTAGTATCTTTTCCTGCTTGTCTATAATGAAGTTGTGCAATTCTTCTTGAGATTTAGTCCAAGTTATTCAAATGATATACGAGTTATATTGTTGATCTTTTTCGAATCTTAGTATTGTTGAATGGTCTACTCGCCTGAACGCCAAAGCCAATGACAGGTTCGGAGTACGCTATCGACTTAGACTGGTCCAGCACCCTAAGTACGCCACTCTACCTATATTTAGGCAGGCCTGAGTAGGGTGAGTCCGGAAGGCATTCGGATCTGAAGAGATTACATCAATTTACTTGTTATCATGTTGAATTCCTTTGGATCTAAAGTTCAAATAAGAAAAGTAAGCTGCAAACAAGTTATAGACGAGAGGATAAATTTTACTGTTTTTCATGTCTTTAACGCGCAGGAAAAATGGAAAGTTCATGGCGATGGTGGTGGCCGCCGTTGGATCTACCAAGCTCCGACAACCCCCAGGGGGCCGCCGTCGATGTTTCTAAGTATTGGTGGTGGGTGCCTTTGGATCTACCAAGCTCCGACAACCCCCAGGGGTCTTGCCGTCGACGTTTCTAAGCATTGGTGGTGGGCACCGTCGGATCTACCAAGCTCCGACAACCCCTAGGGGGACCGCTGTCAACGTTTCATGCGTTGACAGTGGGCGCAGTCGGACCTATCAAGTTTCGACACCTCCTAGGGGGCCCACCGTCAATGTTTCTAAGCGTTGGTGGTGGGTGCAGTTGGATCTACCAAGCTCCGACAACCCCCAGGGGCCCACCGTCGACATTTCACGCGTTGACAGTGGGCGCAGTCGGATCTACCAAGCTCCGACAACTCCCAAGGGGCCCACCGTCGACATCACAAAGGGTCCCTAGAGATGTCGGAAGTAAACTTCGGACCTAAGAGCTAAGCGTTCTAGCTACAATTTTGAAGCGTTCAAGTCATATTGTCAAATCCTTTTGTACATGTTCACAATAAAATTGTGTACATCTACCAGGGGGCCAATAAGATAAAGGACAATGCATTGAAGACAAATACAAAATAGAATTCATTCATTCAAGAAGAGTGGATTTCATTCATCTGAAAGATTGGATTACAAATGAGGATTACAAAGGAAAAGGAAAAAGAAAAAGGTCTTGGCTACTGGAGGTCCTAGGTCCTATGGAAATAAGAGGCAACTTTCTGGGCAGCTTCTTGAACGCTGGCCCTGGCAGCATCTTCCTCTTCCGCAATGGGCCCTTCGAACACCGGATCTAGAGAAAGTTGGGAGTCTCGGCTTTTGAAACATGTCAGCACAAATTCGGCAACGTTCTTGGCCAGAGACTTCCCCTCTGTCTCTAGTTGGTCGACGATGGCGTTACCCATCGCTTCCAGCTTGTTGCTGGTAGAGCTCAGCGCCACCAGCGCCTTGTCTAGCTCCGGTTCTGGGTCATCAGGATGTATCGGGCTGAAGCCAAGCGGCAACAGAGCCTTGTTAGCATGCCCTAGGAAGTCCCAGACTTGCTGAGACTTTGTTGCCCTCGCATTCTTGAGTTCCTCTAGTGACCTTTTGGCGGTCACAAGCTATGAACCTTCCCAGGCGATGCGCTCGACCTCTTTGGCATATTGTTGAATACTCTCAGCCACTTGCTTCTCGCGATCAGCAAGCTCTGACTCCCGGAGGTGGATGCGGTTCCGGCAGTTCGCCAAGTCCTTCTCCCTACCTTTTACCTTCTCCTCCCTGGTGGTGACATCAACTTCTCTTTTAGAGAGCTACTGCCCCATCTTCCAGTGCTTCTCCTCCTCCTGCTTGCACCGCTGCTCAAATTTTTAAGTGCAGTCAGCCAAGCCTTGCTCTCCCAGAGACAGTCTCTGGGCGAGCTCCTCCTCCCTCTCCAAAATATCCTTCTGCTTCTCTAGGAATTTATCCTCCCTCTCTTCGAGGTCCTCTCTGTGCTTAAGGAGAATCTCATTCAACTTGCTGAGGTTGTCCTGACGATCGTCAGCAGCCTCATTGCTCTTCCTAGCATACTCGAGAATCTCCTGAGACTTCGCATCGAGGACCCTCATAGAAGCCTCTCGCTCATCCAGTAGCTTGCCCCAGTATATCAGTCGGGCCTTCTCCTTTTCAATCCACTCCTGCTGATCCGCAAGCCTTGATTGCGCCAGTTTTGTCACGAAATGAAGTTTGTTGCGCCAACGCCTCAAGGTGTGGCGCTCTTCTTCAAGGACCTTGCTGTCATGGTCAAAGGTGAGCTAAAATTGGTGGAGGCTGGAGCAAGCGTTGTTAATAGACAACGCCAAAGGAATTGTATTTGGACCTACCGGGATCTCCTCCGCCGGCTCCAAGGGGTCTTCTAACACAAAAATTGGGTCCCACGACACAAGCGTGGTCCCCTGTGGCTCTGTGGCGATAGGGCCACCCTCCGGGAACTCTTTTGTCCTCACTGAAGTTGAGGAAGGTCCCACCGAGGGAACTTCAACCTCCAAGGCCAACGATGAGGGTCCCTCTACTGAGTCTTCAATCATCGGATCTGCAAGAAGAGGACCTGTCGTCGACTCCTCAGGGCGCTCTGGCTCTGACATTGATGCCTCTAGAATAATTACCTCCAGAGCGGATGCAGCAGCTTCATCCTGAGCTCCCACCACCTCTGGCTCAGGGGCCGGGACCTCAGCCATCTCCAGCTCAGGGGACGGAACTTCAATCATATCCGGCTCGGGGGCCAGAGCTTCAACAACTTCCGGCACGGAAGCCAGAACTTCAAGCGCTTTCGTCTCAATTGCCAGATCTTTGACGACTTTCAGCACAGGTGCCTGATCTTCAGTCACCTCCGGCTCAAACGCTGGAGCTTCCGTCATCTCCGTCCCCTGTGTTGGAGCTTCAGCTGTCAGCTCTGCAGCTGCTGGCACATCTTCACAAGCATCTCCCCTGTGGCCTGGTGCTACCACGGTAGCTTCAGACATCATTTCTAGATCCAGATCCACGACAGCTGGCCCCGGAGTTGTCGTGTCTTCATCCACTTGGGGAGGCATAGGGGATGAAGTCAGAGCTTCCACACGCTGAGCCTTAGTTACTACAGCAGGTGTCGAAGCCTCGGACTTCTTTCTCGACACCCTGGAAACAAAAGCTCATGGAAATTCAAGACATGATAAAGACAAGATTAGCATCTCATGGTTAGATGACAATGCTTACCTGGGGATACTACCGCCCCAGTCGCCACAGAATTTCTTCTTCTGAGGCCCGGAGTCATAGCCCACCAGACCTGGTGAGGCAAAAACCTCGGACCTCGGCTCGGAGCTAGCTGCAGCAGGTGGAGTCTCCTCAGTTGGGATCTCCCCTGGCTGGGAAGGACCACCAGACCTGGAGCCCGCAACTGGCACCAGAGCCAGAGTCGATTTGCCGGAGCTTGCGCCCTTCGAGGGCGCCGACTCTAAAGAGGGCTTGACTACCGAAGTTCTACTCAGTCGGGGAGTAGGAGCTGCTGGAGATGGAGCTGACCTGAGGGAGCTCCCGTCAGCATGTCTCAGCTTCCTCTTCCGGCTGGAGGATTCAGTCGGCTCCTTGCCCTTGCCTTTGCCCTTGCTGGTGTTGTCGACCTTTCGGCTTGGAGTAGTGGTCGGAGCCACCCTCTCCAAAGCTCCAGGAATGGCGGCCCCGGTGGTTCTACGTCTCTCCACCAGGACAAGATCGTCTAGCTCCGGATATCCCTTCCAGAGCTCCCTCCTGACATCTGAAACCATATTCAGTGGGAGGAAGTCCGCCGGAGGTGTCAAGGAATTGCAAGAGATTGCCCCGTGTTGAAGTTTCTGGAGGTGGAGCTTCAAAGCCCCGTCACCCAGATTCGTCCGGAGGCCAACTTCAATTCGGTTATGGTCCATCTCGCTGTAAAAAGTCCAAGCAGGCCATTCCCTTTTCATCAGCAGAGCCCACTGGTTCGTTAGGAAGTTCCCGAAGACCATTTGAGGGGTCACTCCACCCTCCATACACTAACGAATCCTGGTCAGGATGGGATTGAAAGCCTCAGGCAGCTCCTGAGCCGCGTTCCAGGCGTCGGTGTCAACATTGGGGAGGCCCATCGGCAGCTCCAGCCTGTCGTGATGATCCACCGTGATAATCACCCAATCCTTCTTCCAATTGTCCCACTTGCCGGAAGGGAAGGTTCTCAGGTACTTCAAGGGACAGTTCTTGCGCTTCACGAAGTAATAGAAGCCCAAGTACTAGTCACTCTTCTCGGTGGTGTGGACCGTGAAAAAGCTCCAGAAGAGCTCAATGCACGGAGGCACACCCACGCACATCTCGCAGAAGTGGACGAAGGTTTCCACTAGCAAGAAGGAGTGGGGGTTGAGGTGATGAAGCTGGAGGCCATAGAAATCCAGCGGCATCAAGAGAAAGCTTGAGAAAGACGGGATTAGACCCACCATGGTGTACGCCGAGAAGTACGCCATCTCTCCTATGCACTCCTTCTTGAAGGGGATTTTGCCAAAGCGGATGTCATTGTTGAAGGAGTCACTAGACCACCACATATAGGTTCGGACCCTCTTTAGATCTTCATCACTAGTGATCTTGTTGTGGCGAAGACCCAACTCCATCATGGCAAAGGGGAGCGAAAGTTGGAAGGGCTATGCAAAGGTTGGGAGGCTCTGAGCGCAAGTTAAAATGAAAGCGTAAAGAGTCCTCAAATCGTGCGGGCTTTCCTTCTTAAGTAAGCCTCCGCGACGCTTGGATGGAAACCGCAGCAGGATCAAGATCACATTTCAAAAAACCTACCCCGTCAATGACGAATGGGCCCAGGTCCACTCCGGTGAAAAAGTTTAAGTTATTACCCCAGTTGAACCTTGTCATGATGGTAAGTTGGAAGCCCGAGAGCGGCGGCCTGACAGGGCGCTCGGAACTGATACGATTTTTGTATTGGGAACCGACGACATTCAATTGTGTGAGATCCGCATGCCAGGATCTCACCTGCTGCATCAAGATGAGCCACACGACGGTGGATTAACTACGGACCATCGCCCCAACAACCCATGAAAAGACCTTTGAAGCCGCAGCAAGGGAATTGAAGATGGCCCCACCTCTGGTAGAATAACTTAACCCAAAGGATTTCTCCCAGAGGTTGGCCCGGGGGGCCACTGTCGGTACCCTGCGTACCGGGTACCCCACGATACCACAAGAAAAGTCACGAAGTTCCACCCGTCCAAGTTGAAGATCTTTGAAGGCTCCATGTGTTACACTGCACTGGACCTGCCTCACTCATTTGGGTAGCTCTGGCACCGCCATGTGTAACACAAGACCGAACCCAACTCCCTTCATAGGGAAGCTCCGGTCTTGCCACGTGTTCAGTGAACCCGGACCTAACCCCCAGTAGAGGGAAACTCCAGTGCTTCCACTTGTATAGTGGCTCCGGACCTGCCTCCCCATGACGGGAAGCTCCAGAGCCGCCACGTGTCAAGCCTCCGGATCTAAGACAGCAACGGGAAGACTGGCGGATCTCCAACGGCACGGACATTCAAGGGGCAGTTAAAGCAATTATTACAAGACCTAATTGTGTGTCATTAATGTCATGTTAATGACACACGATCAGAGGACTGTTAATACTGGTAACGCCGCCATAAAGGTGCATTATCACACTGTTAACTACATTTAATACATACAAATTGTGTATTAGGTAATTGTATATCGCCGGGGCCACCTGTCAGGCCAGGCTGACAATGTAACGGCCAGCCCTTGGACTATAAAAGGGTTGCACCGCACGGTACAGAAACAACTAAGCTGATACGCAAACAAGCGACGCATACTCATACATCAACCCACATTTCGTGGAGTAGGGTGTTACACTCAGGTGGCCCGAACCACGTAAAACTCCCCGTGTCACTGTCTTGTGCATAATCTCACACGCACCCCAACCAATCACGAACCTCCATGGACTACGATCTAGTAGTACCGGAGGAAGTATCGATCACACACTTCGACAATTTGTGATTTGCAAGGATCACCGAAGCTTGAGCTTTCTGGATGGGCAAGAGTTGCAAGGTGATTTATAGAAACGTGCAATGACTAAGTTGCTCGATCTGCACTTCAAAATTATCTACCGCAAAGGTAAGGAAAATGTCACAGTCGACGCTCTGTCTCGCATCGGCTATGTGACGACCATATCAGCTGTTTCAAAGGTCCAACCGTTATGGGTACAAGAAGTTCTTAATTCCTATGCTACGGATGATGAGGCCCATCAATTGCTAGCTCGTTTGGCGTTGTTCAGCCCTCATGAAAGTGGCTATTCCTTACACCAAGGTATTGTTTGACATGGTAACAGGATTTGGATAGGCAACAATTCAGAAGTCCGCATGAAGCTGATCTCGGTGTTTCATGACAGTTGCTTGGGAGGGCATTTCGGTGCACAAGATACTTACCACTGGATCAAACGTTTCTTCTACTGGAGAGGATTGAAACAAGATGTCACTGACTACATTAAACAATGTTCAACATGCCAGCAAGCCAAAGTTGATCGAGTTTACCCTACCGGTCTTCTTCAGCCACTGTCTGTTCCGGCTGTTGCTTTGCAGGACATTGCAATGGACTTCATAGAAGGTCTCTTGAAGTCAGCAGGCAGTGACACGATTCTGGTGGTCATCGATCGCTTTTCCATGTACGACCATTTCTTCCCGCTCAAGCATCCGTTCTCTGCTTCTCAGATTGCCACAGTGATCATTGAAAACATGGTTAAGCTCCATGGCATGCTTCGTTCCATTGTCTCAGACCATGATCGGATTTTCACAGCTACTCTTTGGAAGCAGTTGTTCACGATGATGCACACAAAGCTTTTGCTCAATACAGCCTACCACCCGCAGACGGACGGCCAGAGTGAGCGTCTCAACCAATGTCTTGAGCAATACTTGCGCTGTGCAGTACATTATTCACCTCACATGTGGAAAAGTTGGCTAGCATTGGTCGAGTATTGGTATAACAAGACATTTCATACTGCTTTGGGGTGTTCTCCCTTTTGGGCTTTATATGGATATGATCCTGATCCGCTGGATGCACCTCTGCTGTCTTCGTCCCTGGACAAAACTCAGGAGGAAATGCTCTCTGAACGTGCGGCACACTTGGAAATGCTGAAGGAGCATCTGGCACGTGCACAAAATCGTATGAAGCAGTACACCAATAAGAAGATGACCGACTGTGAATTTCAGGTGGGTGACATGGTGTGGCTCAAACTGCAACTTCATGCTCAGTCGTCGGTGGTGAATAGACCATGCCCCAAGCTCGCCTTTTGGTATTTTGGACTCTACAAAATCTTGCAGCGGATTGGAGCCACGGTATATAAACTGGAACTGCCTTCAGAGGCACAGGTGCACCCTGTCTTTCACATTTCCCAGCTAAAGTCTTTTGTTCCAAATTATACTCCTGTCTACTCTACTCTGCCGACGGTGGCCAATCTGGATCGTGTTGCACTAGTGCCGGAGAAGATCGTGGAAAGATGGCTCGTAAAGAAGGGCAATCATCCGATGCCACATGTGAAGGTGAAATGGTCAGGTGTGCCTGAAGCTGACACCACTTGGGAAGATTGGTATGTCCTGCTGAAGAAATTTCCTCAGATCGGTGCTTGGGGGCAAGCACTTGCGGCGGCGGCGGAGATGTTACGGCTACATCGACTTAGTCCCTAATTACTGTGTTAAGCACATAATTACTTGTAATGAGTGGAGTTATTAACTCATGTGGAGTGTGGAGTGCGTGAGGTGGACCAGGATGTGCCCCTGCCTTTCCCTTTTAAACCGAACAGTTGTACTGGTGGAGGCAGGCAAAACAGAATACAAACTCTTGCCTCACGTATCTTCTTTCGTGTCTCGCACGTCGGGCGCTCACCGACGGCCATTGTTCGTCGCTCACGTCCCGGATCCTGCACGCGACCACGGGCTACTACATCCACGCCCGCCATTGCCGCCCCTGATGACTCGGAGGTGACAGAGGGGGAGGGGAGCTGCTGGCTAGGGCTGGGTGAGCGAATGCGAGCATGTGCACGATTGATCAAGGCCTCACAGGGCGAGAGGAGAGGAGAGGGACCAGAAGCGACACGGTTGGATCGGAGGGCGGTTAATATATGAGGTGGTCGTGGCGTGGTGGTGGGGTGATTTTTGTGGTTAGGGTAACCGCCTAACCAGAGTAGTCACTTTTTTTTAGGCGGCTAGAGGTCTGTTGCTGCAGTTGACGGGTGAAACCAGGGAGCGTGGAGCCCACCTATCAACTGCAGTTATTGTAGAGAATTTCAGTCAGGTCTAATCATTTGGGTTTATGAATTACTATTACGATTGTCTTGGAGAAAAGATTTTCATTCTCTTCTTTTTCTTGGGCTTCAAGAGAACGTTGTTTTCCGAATAAATAAATTACTACATTCAATCTTGGGGAAGACAATAAATTTTGGTACAGTACAGACCCGCAGGCAATCCTTCAAACTGCATACCGTAGGTGTAAAACAAACATTACAATACACAATCGTTTATACAATGCCGATGCAAATCGACAACCCGGTGGGTAACCATGGATTTCTTTATAAAACACAAATTGTAGGGTATTTGACCTTCTTTACCTGAAATTCTAGCCAAAACTCGAGCCGCTGGTGTACACGGAAACGCGTTTGGCTTGTACGTACACAACACACATGGAAACGCAAGGCAGGTAGGCGGCCGGCATTGGTGATGCCGGTCTAGAGGGATTGTGACGATCGCAAGCCTAGTACTAACTTTAAAACAAGCTCAAGCCTCGGCCAAGCGTGGTGGCAGAAGCAGAGCGACGGCGCATCGTCCGATACGTAAACCTAAGCTACTGCCAGCCGTGACGAACTGCGCGCCTGCATGTTTTGATGTGTTCTCCAGCGGCCAGCAAATGAATGCTTGCAGTCGCCTGCAGAAGCAAAAAGGCTTCGGCACGGTGGTGGTGGATACTAGCGCCCGCACTCTGGCACGGCAGCATCTCCTACTTGTAGCCCACTGTTTGCTCGTTCATGGCAAACAGCCAAACACTGCTGGAAGAAACAGCAGAGCCAAACACTGCTGGAAGAAACAGCAGAGGCAGGTACATAGGTGACAGGTCGTCGCGCCTCGGTATCCGTCCACTCCGATGACCTGCAGGTCCTACAACTCTATACTTTTTTTTTTGAGAGGAGTCCTGCAACTCTACTAGTACAACAAATTCATCGGTCTTGGGCCGCCCGGAAAGCGCGCGAGTCGACCCACCTGCCTCTCCGGGCCGCGGCCCACGGAAAGGAGAAGGCCGACGAGTAAACAGGTAGATCGGCCCAAGGACCGCACCAGATCGGCCCATTGTTAGTTGTTACCACGTCCGTCCTTTTACTCGTCTCGTCGTCACATGCTGGTGCTAGCATGCGCAACTTGGTGACGGCGTCCTGCCATTTTCCGTGTCCAGAAGCCTACAATTGCTTCTGTCACAATAATGGTAAAGAAATTATGAAAAGGCCAATTCAATTTCGTAGGAAAAAAGGGCAGGATCCAGAAAAAAAGAAATTCCTACAGTCCAACCTTAACTCTTATCCAGTACCAAACCTTAGACTATCCGCACTCGTTTCCTCTAAAACATACTCTATATACTATTATTCTTTTACTTTTCTAATATCTTCTTTAAATTTACACATATCCAGTATGTTTTACAATATTGCCACTGTGGACAGTTTTATGCTGTTTCGAACTCGTTCACCTTTATATGCCTTCTAAAGAAATATTACCAACTTTTTATAACGACCTCCAAAAGATCCACAACTTCACAGTTTCGTTTTGCGCACTCATTCATCTCTAAATTGAACCTCTATATCAACTAAACACATATTTTACATCATATTAAACAACTACCTATTTTTTAATTATATCATATAAATACTTACATTTTATTAATATTATATTCACAATTTATAAACCATCTCCAAATTTATTTATTTTTATTTTTGTATTTTCCTGCTTTTATTTTGTTACCTTTTATCCTTTCCACTTTTTGCTTTTCCCTCTTTTATTTTCTTTTCCTATTTTTTCCTTTATTCTTCCAATTTTCCCTTTATTGTTCTCTTTTTAATTTTTTTTCCTTTCCTTTCTTCCTCCTATCTTCCTCTCCTAATAGTGGTGCTGCAGGACTCACTTTCTTTGGCAGACACACTGTACGCACCTCGAGGACCAGGCCCCTATCCGACGACAGCGCGGATGCTTGCTATAGATCCGCACGCCATATTTCGCGTCGTGAGCCGCATAGCGTGCACCGGTGCAAATAGCCAATAGCCTTAAGATCATCCGCACCGGTGTACTAGAAAAGCTACGGGACTAGAAATGTACCAGTGAGACCTACCAATTTCTCCGCAACGGTGGACTGCTAAAACCTACTAGATTCGCCCCCGCTTCGCCCTTCTCCTTCTCCCTCCACTCCGCCTCCCCCGATTCGTTCACCACCGCTCTGTGCTTCCTCACCGCCAGCCCGTCGCCGGCCTCAGCAGGACGTCGCCGCGCTCACGACCTGAGCTCCGGCTAGCCGGGGTCCGCTGTACCCGTGCCGACGCGTGCTGGTGGCCTTCGCCGTCGAGCCTCTGTGGGATCTGATCTGTCGTGCTCCTGCATCCACGAGAACGATGCTCCACTCGGGGAGCTCCTTCGCGTCCGAAGCGCGAGAGCACGCAGCGGGCGCGCTCTTCGGGCTTGCGCTTAACGAGGACAACCGCACCGCCATCAGCGTGCTAGGCGCAGTGCCTCCGCTCCTCGACCTCCTCGCGTCCCCAAATCAACCCGCTCGGGCGCGCAGCAACGCCGGGATGGCGCTCTACCACCTCTCCCTCATCGTCGTCAACAAGTCCAATATCGCGTTCTTCCCCGACGCGCCCAAGGCGCTGCTCGCCATCACGTCCAGCGCCGACGAGTCGGGCCCCATCCGTAGGCTCGCGCTCATGGTTATCTGCAACATTAGCGCCTGCGCCGAGGGCCGCGCTGTGCTGATGGAGGAGGATACAGCGGAGTCCTCGTCAGCGGTGTGGAGGTCAGCAGAGGAAGCCGAGCTGGAGCGATCGCTGTCGATCGAGAGCTAGCTGAGACTAGTCACACTCTTTGACCTCGATATTCCACCTCTAAAAAGATTCCCTCTATACAGTTTTGTTTCCCCACTCGTTCACCTCTAAATCAAACCTCTATACCATTTTTTACCTATTTTATTCTTTTCTTCTCCCTTTATTTCTTTTTTCTCCTCGCTTCCTTCTCTCTCCACGTAGAGGTGCCCCTACATTTTGCGCATTACTATGGAGATCTGAGAAATAGAGATGCGCATAACGCAACCACTGCTGCTGCCTCCCACCGCTAAAGGCGTATAGCGGTGCCTATAGCGACACCGCTGCGATCGGTCTGAGAATGATGAAAAATGTGCTGGAGTGGTTGAGAACAGAGAAAGCTTCCCCGAGAATGTTCTAGTAGATGGAAAATGGGCCAGAATCAAGAAGGCTTCTCCCCGAATGTATTCCGAAACATGAAAAATGAAAGAGGAATAAAGTAAAAAATAAAATAAAAAGGAAATAAAATTAGGATGGTAGTTGATGTAGTGTAGGTAGTTGATATAGAGATTGTTATAGAGTACGATGTGCACAGAAGAGCACGCCGTAAATTTAGAGTGCGCTGTAAAGAACGCTAGAAAATTCGTGAAATCTACAACTTTAAAGTATGGTTTAGAAGTTGCTCGTGCGGATAACTTAACCTCTTGAGGTTCACCAATGGAGAAAACTCCCGCCATTTCTAGCTCAGGGGCGCAGAGAAGGTTTAAAAAAAAACTATACTCCTTCTATCCCTATACTACAAAGGATATTTTTCAGGACTAAGGAAGTACAACATCAGTAGAATGGTAGGGCGTCCGAATTTCAAAGCCATGGGTCGTTGCCAAATGCTTCCGGCTTTCCGTAAGGACCACCTCGGCACCATCCACAGTCGACCTTAGGTTGCTCGGTTGTCGGCTGGGACCAGATCCAGCAGCGTAACAGCCGCCTGCCGAAAGCTGTTGCTGTGCTTTGCACCATACGGTCCAGCCCATCACTCGTACTCCAAGCCAGCCTCCATCCCGTGAACGTTATGTTTAGCACCTCCTGGAACGTCACAGGATCCAAGATTTCGTCACTACAAACTCCAGGAACAGCACAAGGTGGAAGAACTTCTGGGACTCCCCTTTACGTGCATAGAAACGCATTGTTTTCTTACGAGCACTACTACAAAATGCTTCATCGCAGGCGGTTCTAAACATATTATCGCATACGGTTTTAAAAACCGCCTGTAACGAAGAGCCTGTGAAAATGATCGATTAACACAGGCGGTGGCATAATCCGCCTGTGAAACTACATTTTCACAGGCGGTTTTTAATAAAAAACCGCCTGTGAAAATATATTTTCACAGGCGGTCGGTAATAAAAAACCGCCTGTGAAAATACATTTTCACAGGCGGTTTTTAATTACCAATCGCCTGTAAAAATGCATTTTTACAGGCGGTTTTTTATTAAAAACCGCCTGTGAAAATGGCTAGTGAAACAAAAAAAAATTTCACATGTGCCGCTGGGAGTCAGAAGAGGTCGCGCCGCCTGGAGGCCGCCGCGTTGCCGGGAGCCGGAAGAGCGCCGCCAAGTGTCGAAGGAGGTCGCACCGCCGAGAGCCGGAGGAGCCGTGCCGCCCGAAGCCCGACGAGGCCGTGCCGCTTGGAGCCGGAGGAGCCGCACCGTCGAGAGCCTGAGGTAGACCGCGCCACCGGGTGCCCGAGGTAGACCGCGCCGGACCTGTGCCCGCGCTCACACCGGCAGGGCGCACGCTCGCTGGGAGGCGCGCCGGAGCCGCGCCGCCGGAAGCCCGAGGTAGACTGTGCCAGATCTGCGTCCGTGCTCGCGTCGGCACGCCGGAGCCGCCGAGGTCCGGAGCAACCGAAGTCGCGCCTTAGTCGCGCCTTGAGAGAGGCCGCCGACAGCCGCGCCGCCAGGAGCTCGAGGTAGACTGTGCCACATCCGCGCCCATGCTCGCGTCGGCAAGGCTCGCACTCGTCGGGAGGCCGCGCCGGAGCCGCCGAGGTCTGGAGCAACCGAAGTCGTGCCTTAGTCGCGCCTTGAGAGAGGCCGCCGGCAGCCGCGCCTTGGGAGATGTCGCCAGAAGCCGTACCTTGGGAGGCTGACGGAGGATCACGGACTGAACCGTGGCTGCTGCTGTTATAGACACATCTATCGTGCGGCTTCTAAACTGAGTCGTTGGATTGATAAGCAGCGGACAGCGGAGATACGAAGTCCAAGAGTGATCCGTGGGATGAAGCAGCGGACCAATGAGAAGCCATTATTATCACAGGCGGTTTTTATGTTACAGACCGCCTGTGAAAATCATTATATTTTCACAGGCGGTTGTTTGTTACGGACCGCCTGTGATATTCTATTATCACAGACGGTTATTAACTCATCTGACATCACAGGCGGCACTTTTAATAGACCGTCTGTAAAAAAAATATAGAAGCGCCTGTAAAAATGTTTTTTGTAGTAGTGGAGTACAGGCACAACAAAAAAACATATCCAGTGTCAGATAAGAAAAAAAATGATTTCACATGGAACAAGAGTCAGCTCGTACCCTGATTCTACATCTATGCAACGGTTAAATATCCCCTGTTACCCCTGCATCCAAGATGACTGGAAGTCGAAAGAGTTTATGTTAGTTAAGCAACAAGAAAGTCGCAATAGCCTACCTTTGCTACACCCGTTCATCCTGTTGGCTCTCAAGCCTGCACAACACAAGGAAGTCGCGGAACAAAAGAATCAGGCAGGAGATGTGGACACAGGCGATATATTCCTTCTCATCTTTCACCCACCACAAAAGCGCTGGATTCCTTCCGCCAGCTTTGTCAACATCGCTTTTCCTTATTCCCTCCTCGCGGGATCGCGTGCCTCCCTGCACAAACGATAAATGTCAAGAGCTGCTTACAGAGAAAGAGGAAGTATACGATTCCAAGCACTTAACAAGTAACAACAGAATAATCTCTGTGCGAAAAGAGAGTTCTTCCCCTTGCTCACTTTCATCGGATTCAGCGCAAAAGATAAAGCAATGGCCAGGAAGAGTTTATTCTATGTTCTAATGCATAGCAGTTCCAGTTTATGCTTCTGATGACCGGCCATGATTGAACACAATTCCGAGCCAATGCCCATGGAATCACAAGCGCGATTTTGGATAGACAGAAATGCACCAGCATGGCTCACTTGAACAGGAATGAAGATATAGATATCATATCAGAGGACCATTTTCTTATCTTAATGCATGGATGGAACGCTAGTTGCCTACAAGTACAGGTATTCCCTGGACAGCTTTGTAGGAGACTGGTAGATCCACAAAATGGCAACAAACAATCCACGCAAATAACAAGATATAAAAGACACCAGTACTGCCGTGGACCTCTCCTGTTAGTTACATTGGAAAGAACACCTGCCAAGCTTTTGTTTTTTAAAAGACTCTTTAGTATCCAAATACTACTGTTTATATTTGATTTACCATGCTGATGATTTCTGAAACTTAAGGTGGGACAGATTGCATACGTACACAGCCAGAACAATAGGAAAGGAGGGTGTACAATGCTGAAAGCTCCCCAAACAATATGGAGCCTGGGAAGGGAATTTCTAGACAGTGTTCCTCTTGCTTAATTTGCCAGGCAACTGATACAAACTCAGGACCTTCAGGACACAGATGGAAAGACTCTACCACTGTGCCAGAAAAGGAATAGTAAAAAAATTAACTCAACCATAGAACATATCATCGGGAAGGGATTGCTACAGATCAAAACTGTAGTGCCTCCTACAATTTATAGAAAAATCATTCTGCATAAGACAAAGGTTATTGTTGGCTATTCCAAATAATGAGACTTATGCCACTTTAAGAGGCACTTTTATCCTGGCATGGAGAACACAAAAGACTGACTAACTATGAAGTATGTATAAACGCGTACTCAAGGCAAAGCAACACAAAACAGTGAAACAAAGCAACAAACCATCATTTTTAAGCTCCTATTTTTTGTATCTTATATACAACAGATAGCAACCAAACTCAGAAGACTGCTTCATACCGATGCACAGTGGCACAGCACACAAGATTCGATCATCCACTTTCCTTTTCTTTGATAGCTGGACAAGTACAAAATTTACAAGAGGAGACAAAAGGGAACCACATGCTTATTCTAATATTCTATGCTTTGCTTTTGAGCAGTCCCAAGGAAGGCATCACTAACAGAATAAGTTCCTTTTCACTTTGTTTATATGCAAAACTGCATCCAATTCTTCTTCAGGATGCATCCAGTCAAAAAAAAAAAAAAACTTCGGTCTAGTGTGAGTGATAAAAGAATTCCTTAATCGGCTATATTATCATGGTTGTATACGCTGAATGCATACATATGCAATGCCATCTGTTGGTGCAAAACATATAGAATCCAAATCTATGCCGACTGTCCACAGATGTTGCCCTTTGGTTCCATGATGGAATTGCAGTGGAGAGTAGAATTAGTTCTGGAGAAGATGTAATTCAAGAATCTTATTAGCCTATAACATCAAAGACTATTACAAACAAACAACCCAAAAGTTCTTCCTGTCAACAAGGTTCCTACTTTTATCTACAAGATGAACAATAAGAAATCATGCCTGTTAAAAAACCCGTTGTGCCAAGTTAAAGCAATATCCACTATATTTGTTAGTGCAGAATTAGAATGCAAGTGTGTTTGCGGAATTGTCAAATAAAAAGATGATGTGTGTAGGGTCCACAGGTACCTAAACGAATAAGGATAATATCTCTATATCTCTTTTCAGTTGCTGCGAAGATTGGGTCAGGCTTGAGTGCTTGTTCCAATGATTCGAAATTCTCTTCTCACTTGCACGCCCTATAAGACAAGTCTCTGCATACCATCTTGGCATGAGTATTCATAGTTTAGTAAAGCAGCTAAAGGTCATCTGACTTCCAAGAATATAGCTCCAATGTGCGAAGAACAACCCTTAGTTACCAAAATAGAAGTCGGATAAACTGCAACAGACAGCTCCGATCGGGATCGTGCAGTCTACACCAGCTATCATACGTAACAGAGCCGTCAGTGGTATGGAATTGATGTGTTCCTTGCTTTGCTCAAATAAAGAAATTGAGATCTCTTGTCATAGGTCCTAATATGTGATAAATTCATTTCAGATGTATCATCACCAGCAACAGTTGCAGAGCCATGGCCATTTCCTGTCTTCCAGGCAGACTTTCCCTACAGAGAGGCACTTGCTTTTGCAAGGAGGAAGTGTTCCAGCAGAACCAGGGCTTGTGCTTTCAACTGATGCTAAGCCTAGGTTAAAATGGACACCTGAACTACACGAGCGATTTGTGGAGGCTGTAAATCAACTTGGGGGACCTGATAGTAAGGGCACACTTAAAATGCTTAAACTGTAATATAATGCAAGTGCATGGAAGATAACCATCTAAATAATGTTTAACATATTGCAGAAGCTACGCCAAAGACAATCATGAGACTCATGGGTGTCCCTGGACTCACTCTATATCACCTCAAGAGTCATCTTCAGGTACGTATAAATTTTTTAGTACTGTTGTTTTCTCCTATACATGCCTCACGTCAATAAACTAAATTGTTTTTCGTCTTAGAAATACAGACTGAGCAAAAACGTCCATGCTCAAGCTAATGGGGGAAATGCAAAAAGCGGTAAGTGTAACCAATAGCATTCTAATTACTTACCAGCTTCCTATTAGCTTAGCTTTGAATTCTGAATGTCTTTAAACTCTCCAGTGGTTAGCTGCACAATGGCAACGGAGGAACCACCTGAAGGAAACAGATCAACTGTAAGCCACCTAAACCTTGGAGCCCAGGCAAACAAGTAAGATGAGATAAATCACCAATGTTTTGCTTCAGCATGTTTAGCAGAAGATAACTTAGTTTCACGTTTTATCAGACCTGTGCACATAGGTGAAGCCCTTCAGATGCAAATTGAAGTACAGAGGCGGCTACATGAGCAACTAGAGGTACAGAGCAGCAGAACATGAATCAACAATGAAATTGCCAGTTTTACATCCTTATGAATGCATAAAAATTTTACATTTTCTTGAATGATGCATTTCTAGGAGTGCCGATATTGTGGCCAAATCTAACAAACAAAATAAAAGGTATCCTTAATCAGTACGTGTACACTGGAATCCTAGAACACCCATCATACGAAAATTTATGGTGCAACTTGCAAGGGAAACACAAATATAAAGAATACCTGGAAAACATCATGAATCTTGCAGCCATAGAGCAATGAAACAATTAAGAATGCTTAATCATCACTAATCTAACTTCATGGCTATGTTATCCTAAACCACATGGGCACAGCCGTCTTTGCCTATACGGCATTGTAGCCCTATTAAACAGCCGTGTTGCCCGAATATTGCTGAACGATGATTGACCGTTCGTGTAGCATTTACCGTCTACGAAAACACAACTTCATGAGTACATAATAGTCATGCCTATTGTCAGACGTCGAGCTAACATTTGTTTGTTCTGATCCACTCAATGTTGTCCCAACTGCCAACCACTAACTTCACCTTTCTTCTACATGACTAATTGCATCATACATGCATACCTATGGGTCCTGTACTCCTGTGTATCCAAAAAAGTAAGCATTGAGGCTGTGAACATCTACAGCTCCCCTTTGTCAATAATGTATGTGCTTCATACCATAATATGACATCTTTAAGGTTAAAAAAGAGGTCCGAAATGTAAGAGCATTGTTTACAGTTGTCTAAAGAGATAGACAGTCTTTTAGTGAATTTAAATGAGCTCAATTGTAACAAAAGTTCAATCTTCCATCAACCTAACTGATGTAAAATTATTGGAGTCAATGCTCCTTCATGCTGGTTTGCACATGATTTTTATGCAAAACTATGCAAGGATTTCTCCCCTAATGCAATTTCAGTGCAACCAAAGAAAAATAGCAATGTGTTACACAATGTGATCAGTTACACGTATAGTGATGCCTCTCATCAGGTACAAAGGCACTTGCAACTCCGGATTGAAGCACAAGGGAAGTACCTACAATCAGTGCTGGAGAAGGCACAGGAGACACTTTCAAAGCAGAACGCAGGCTCTGTTGGCTTAGAAACTGCAAAGATGCAACTGTCAGAATTAGTCTCGAAAGTATCAACAGAGTGCCTCCAGCATGCTTTTACAGGCTTCGAGAAGATTGAAGGTTCACAAATGCTACAAGGGAACACCATGCTACTTGGTGATGGCTCGGTTGACAGCTGCTTAACTGCATGTGATGGGTCGCAAAAAGATCAAGACATCCTATCAATTAGCCTTTCTGCGCATAAGGGAAAGCAGATAGGAGGTATGGCCTTTGACACATTGTCAAAAGAAAGAATGAGCGAGGATTTGTTTCTTGACAAACTAAGCAGGACACCACCAAATCACCAAAAAATGTGTGAGAGGAGAGACGACTTGAGTATGTCATGCCAGGCAGCAAATTTGGATCTCAATATCAATCACACAAATGACAGGCCACAGAACTGCAACAAACTTGACTTAAATGGGTTCAGTTGGGCCTAGGAAGAGTAGGCGAGCAATCTTGCCAATTGATTCAGACTTGTTTTATCAAGAGCAACAAATCATTGCCTTCAGTCTTGGTCTGCCAAGCAGGTAGCGGCAAGAACAAGTAAAATTGTGTTATTCTTCTGGAGATCAGAAACAATGTCATATGTACAAATCGCAAGACTTATGTGGTCGTCCTCGGACCACAGGTGCTGTCGGCCATCAGCATTCAGAGAAATAAGTTGACGATATTTGGAACATGTAGATTGGTAGAGAATATTAGAGAACTCGGCTTTCTCCTCGCCCTCGCATTTATTGTGACTGTATACTATAACGAGTTTTGTCATAGAACTGTTTTCTCTTATTTACTTGTTTATTTTAGGAACACTAATTTCTCGTATCTATGAGGTGCGTGGCCTATGGCCTGCTTCCGTCTAGTGGATCTACAAACAAATGATGCATACAAATTACATGTAGAGAAGAGTACGTTGGATACGCTTGAAGCGACCGGGGAACTCTATGAAATGGCAGCACCTCCCGATTAGAACGAAAACGAAGAATCTAGGTAGCAACCGCGAAGGAAAAACAACGCGTACCTCCAAATTGATCTGGGTGGCGGTGGCGGCCGGTGAGTGCTCGCGGAAGGGAAAGCACCTTCTTCCCCCGCTGAAAAGTGCCTCCAAAAACTCAAGCGCAATTGAGTCGATTTGAGAAGGTGAATTACCAGTGGCTGTAGCTCCACTTGGATTTGGGTCCCGGCATTTCGTCGATTTGATTTCAGGGCATCGGGAGAAAGAAATCAAACAATTGCTCGGTGATGCGGATGTATTTTTCTTCCTCCCACACTATGAGTCTGACACTAACCAAAAGGGCCAGAACTGTTGCTAGTGTGGACGGCCCATTTAGTAGTCTTATTGGACTAGGCCGGAAATGCAGCGTGTCGCTGCCCACGCAGAAAATTGCTGGAACCGGCCGTTTGTGCTGCAAGTTGCTTGGGTCCCTGGCCCACCTAGGCATTGGAGGCTGAGGCTAGCCCGGGGTCTTACAAATGGGCCTTATCCACCGCTACTAGCTACTTAGCGTTTTCTGGTGGGCCAATATTTTTCGGTGAGTTTGTTAGTAGTACCGATACTTACTCCCACTTTCTCAAAATAATTATCATTAAAACAAGAATTTTAGTTTTAAAATGGACTAAATTTTTTGTCTTAATGACAAGTATTTTGGAATGGATGGGATACCATATCACCGCTGGGCGCGCGAGTATCTGGCAACTCATTTGGTCCATATTACTTAGTAAGTACAACCGTGTGTAGTCTTAGGGTGTGTTTGGTTTGGAGACGAAGCCGGACGAGACAGATCTGTTCCTGTTTTTAAGGATGGGATGATGCTATTTTTTTATTTGTTTAAGAGAGATCGGATCATCACTGTTTTTTGTGTGATTTATGAGATGCAGAGGGATGAGGATAAGTATGATGCACATGAGGTGATAAAAGATGTAGAAGTTAAAGTAGGATGAACTCATCCCCTCAGTTTTGGAAGGATCAATTCATCTCTGATCTTAAGGAAATATTTTCTTATAAAGATGACCTCATTCCACTTATCTCCAAAACAAACACACAACAAATAAAATCGATCCATCCCATCTCATCCCACTTGATCCCACAAACCAAACACTTGACTAGGCACAGCAGATGCGCCAAACCTGCTGGTTCTGCGATTTGGCGAAGGGAGGAAAGCGTCAGGGGACCAGTCCGCAACAGGACACCCGACCGACATCTCCCCGTGTCCCACCTAGTACATCCATCTGAAAATACTTTTATGGTTAGCGCCAACCCACGTAGCCGACGGGTCACAGCTAGTACAGGATCCAAGGCTCCTCCAAACTGTGTACGTACCACAGGGACGGAGCCCCCAAACCGTGCAAGATCCAGCGCTTTTCGGGGGCGCATCACGAGGATGCGACGCGCTTTTCCTCCCGGATAGGCTACATGGAGCGGTGGGCGCCGGCATGGTGGCGGGCCGGGCGGTGCGCGGCGCGGCGCGCGCGCGACACGTCCGTCCGAGGTACAGCTAGCGCGGCCACGCACGCACGATCGTGCAGCGTTATTCTCTTTCCCATAAGCGCGCGCGCGCGCATCATCAGGCCACGAATCGGGCGCCGCGTGTGTTGCGCGGATGCATGATACGTGTGGCCGTCCCCAGCATGTGGGCTCATGTGCACCCGGCATGTGCGAGCTGCTATGTTGTGGCACCTAGAACGGGAGGGGTTTGAAAAGAGGCTGCTGACGCGTTTGGGGACGTATGTAAATTGCAGCAGGGAGAAATCACTTTTGATGTGTAATTAATTATAATCAGTTGGTTATAATACGTCGTTGAGCTTAATTAGGAGGGAGAGCGAGCTTCGCGGGAACTACGGCCTATCGAAATGTACACTTTATTTTGAGCTGAAATACTGCTTCATTCCATATTTTTGATAATACGAAGTAAAGAACAGTTGTACTAAAGGCCCTCTATGAAAAAAAAATATAAATGCATGGATCGCAATAAAAAAATTCCACAGTACAATGTCGTGTACTTTGCTAATGACAAACGGCAAGTTAGAGTCACACTGGCCGGTTAGAAGTGAGTATCATACGTCTGCTAAATTTTTTGAATCGATATAGTCAGTATAATCTATCTAGAAAGCCAAAAATCTACTCAAAATAACGATTTTTATGTGGCTTTTTTTAAAAAATTATGTTTTGACTAGATACAACATGTTAGGACCCCTTTGGCAGAGCTCTACGGAGCTGATTCTCAGACAGAATCGGGGAAGCTGTGCCAAACACCGAAGTGATTCTTGGCTGATTCTGTGAAGTGATTCTCTGAAATAAACTGAGGGGCTAGAAGCTGAAAAAAATAGCTTCTCCTCATTCTGTGAAGTGAATCTCTGTCCTGATTCTTAGAGTTTATTATAGTAAATCATAGAGAATCATTTTCAGCTACAGAATCACTTCACTAGAAATCAAAAGTGAATCCAGAAAATCAGCTTTGTGGAGTTGTGCCAAACGGGGCTTTAAAGAGAAATTGGAATGGAGACGGTTCGTGCATTTTTTGTACCCACGAGGAATATGCTTCTCACCTGTTTTTCACTTGTCCTGTTGCTAAAACAGTGTGGGGTTATATTGGGACAACCATTGGTTCCGATTGTATTCCTAACACTATACAACAATTCTTTAGGTGGATGAATAAATTCCTTCCAAATGGTTCTCTTTATTCTATAGTTTTGGTTTTTCTCTGCCATAAGTTGGGTGATCTGGAAAAGTATAATTGGAGCATGCTTTGATAACAATCTCATTTCTGAACCGAAAGTGATTTGATTATGCGGTATGCTTGATCTTTTATGAAATATTGGGCAGATTTACTGAAAGGGTTTTCGAAGGAGGACTTGATCTGAGACGTGGAGGGGCTGCTGAAAAACAGTGGTAGATATCCAACATGGGCAGACCACAGCCTACCATGCACCTGCTGCAATTCAACCTAGCCCCACTAAGCGGAACAAGCCGTTTCCAAGAAGAAAACGAAGGGGAGGGAGAAGACCACTAGTGTACCAGGATCCTCTCTTATTTAATTTCTATTTCTTGATGTTTGTCGAAGCTCTGTTTCTTTTCTTCTCTTGTTAGCTTTAGTTTGCTCCAGAATTTCATGACGTAGGTTGTGTGCATGTCTACTGTTCGCGGATACATATAGCCTGAAATATACTCCCTCCTTTTCCAAAGTTTGTCATCTTCTAGTTCAAAAATGAACTAGAAGGTGGCAAACTTTTGAGAAAGAAGAGAGTAATTCCATTTTCTAAAAAATAACTTTATGACGTACGTCTAAACCTGTCATGAACATTTAGGAGATGAGAGAAAGTGAGTGAGAGAGTGTCCTCCATCCCTCACCGGCGGCTGCCCTGCAGCCGCTCCCCCCTTCCCCGCCGATCGCCCACTACCACCTAAGCCCTTCCTCGCCTCCCCCATCTACCAATGCCCCCCTCCTCGCCTTCCCTCGGCCCTTTTCCCATAGCCACCCCCAACCCCATTGAGAAAGTTGTGTGTAGGTCCCCTTAGAGAGGCTTGGGCCTTGATTGCACTTTGTTCGCTGACCTCAAGAGCCCGGAGGTTGCTGTTACAGATGGAGATTCTTTCTCCCCGCTTCAGATCCTACAAGGAGACAACGAGCATTCTAAGGATGATCCGCGGTCCTCCTAGTGGATATCCATCTCGTCGGAGCGCAGTGTGAAGATGTTGAAGGTCTTGGTGACCTCAGCGGGTGACAGGGGTTCCTCTCTCCTCTTTACCCCGGTGGTTGTCACCATGCCACTCAGTGCCAGAGACCAAGAGGACAGTTGGCGGAAGAAGTCCCAAGATTCAAGAGGCAATCCATATCGGGCCATGGCTTTAATGCTGGAAGGGGCCTCTGCGCCTGCACCGTCTTGGAAGAAGATGCTGAAGATCGTTGAGCTGACGGAACTTGAAGATGGGATGGGTCGACATTGAAGGCCCTGACGGTGCCCAACACCATACTCACGTTATCTGAATTTGGGCCAAAACTCAAATCCATGGTGGTCATCCCTGAGCGCCATTACTCCTCGTCGGTCGTGGCGGACATGCACACTCCAAAGCTTTTCATCCGAATGGAATTTGTTCATTCCAAAGCGCCGAAACTGTCAGGTTGACCCTCTGGTGATAGCTTTGGATTGTGGTCACTGAAAGCCCTGAGCTGAAGCTCGCCTTCGTTCTGGGGTCCCACCCGAGTTTCTTCAAAAGGCCCTCAAGGGGCGATGCTTTCAATGTCTTGAAAGAAAACACAAATATCCTATTATCGCGAACCTGCTTGCTGCGTCTCCTGCTTTGAGAGTGGCCACTTCTCCTGTCAGTGCTCCATTCCTCTGTCTCTGGACAGGTCTCAGGCGATCCATCCTCGCCTCCTCTCGTCTTCTTACGACGTCAATCGCAGGCTCACCTTCTCTCCACTCCCAGGTCACCCTGGCAGCAGCAACCCAGTTCGTCCAAGGGTCTCCTTCAGGGACGCCCTCTTGAAGGCGCCAGTCAAGATAGCTGCACCCCCTATGGCCGCTTAGGAGGGTCTTGGAGAGGGGCAAAACCTTTGTCGCCCAACACATGGCCCGACGATGGTACTCATTTGGGGATCCATGGCGACTGAGATGGCCCGACTCCACAGGCAGGAGGTCCTCCTCTCAATAGTGGGAGGCCGTCATGGCGCTGGGGCGAGATATGTGCACCATGCCATCCATAGGGAGGTGGATATCCCGCTTCGCCATGTCTTAGTGATCACGCACAGCCCAAGCACCTTCGTTGCCCACCTCGGTCATGATGTACTGTGCAACAAGGTATACCATTCAGGGTCAGTGCATGCTAGGGGGGGGGGGGGGCTCTATTCAGGGTCTCCCCCTGGAGATTGGATGCCACTTCGAGAGGTTCTTCCTGGTTGTTTCGAGTCAAGGTCGTGCTAGAAAAGCTCCCGCTATTCACGAGTTCGGCTGAGGGCATCACCTAGATCCTTGGGGACATCTGCATTTTCTATCGTCTGGATCGCGCCACCACCATGTAGGATGATATGGGAGAGTTCGGGTTCTATGGTTGGATGGCCAAACCAGATATCCTCCCCTACATCAAGATAGTGTCCTTCTTCTCGGTGCAAGTAGGCAGATCAGCGGTCGGTGATGGCGCTCCCTCCTCGGCAGAGATGACCTTCCCACCGAAGGGCGACAAGGATGATGTTCTTATTCAGTTAGACCACTATTATGACATAACCCTGTTCGTCCAGACTCGTCGTCTTCGGAGGAAGGCAACCACCTTTCGTTTGTGTCCTCTAACTCCTCAGGTGAAGGTGGTCCTCGATACCACAGGTGCTTATGGACCCCCGGGGTCCCGGACTAGACTAGAGCCACCTCGGGCCGACCATGTCATGGTGGTGAGTGTCGCCCCCCACCACCAGCTCATGGCTGGCATGAGGACTTCAAAGATGATCGTCGTCCACAACCTGGCTTCGAGGGTCGACCTCACCACGTCATCGCTTTTGGGCGAGCCACGGGCCTGCCCAACCTTGGCGGGCGTGCTACTGCTCCTGCTGTCCAAGGGAGTACGTGCCACCGCAGGGGTCATCGCCATGGGGCCACCTATGGCCATGCAACGGCTGGGCATTGGTGCCCCGTCGGTCGTGTAGTAGCAGAAGGCCCTCAAGGACCATTGGGACTGGCGCCTGCCCCTACGACTGCCACTGTCATTCGTCAGGGGACCCCAGCTGGGGCATCTCCTCCAATGTTTGCCGAGCTATAGGAGGGGCCTGACCCCTACTGGCTCTGGAACCCGCGGAAAGGGAGTTGCCTGCTTCCCTTTGGTGAAAACCACGACCTGGTGCTGGTTGAAGTTGAAGGATGGGGCTGCCTTGCTGCAGGGCCTGTGCGTGGATCCCCTTGGTGCGGCCAATGAGACAATGAGTTGGACTACCATGTGATGGGGAATGCCCCCCCATCCGCTAGAGAACCATGCCGACCCAAGACCTGAGGCAAGCCCGAGAGGGCGTCTTGAAGCAATTGTCCCTGCCACTTGCTGATAGATGCTTTGTATGCCTCCCCTGCCTCGAAAAAGGTGGCGAGGCCGAGGGGTCGAGCGGCGCCGGGTGCGCCATCAAGATCGGGTGCCAGGCAGGTTGCCTACCCGTTCATGATCCCAGTGTCCCAGAGGGCTTCTAAGCGCCTCGCCCGTATTCTTGGGTTCACAGGGGACACGAAGCTGATAGGAGTAGAAGCGGAGGCCAAGATCAAGGTAACCTTCACCAGTCTGCTTCAGAAGGAGGCGATCCAGGCTATTCGGGGTGCCATACAACTCGATCATCAGGGCAGGAGGGGGTCTGTTGCGGTCCTTGCAAGTGAGGAGCTGGCTGCCCAAGTCTAGCGATCCTTGAACCAGGTTCTGTCGAATGGTGTCTCAATTACCCCAATGATGATGCTTTTAGTTCCTAGTGTTAGGAAGTCCCAGTGGTTATCTATGTCAATCAAACTATTGTGTAATGTTTGTAGCTCAGGCTACGGCTGCCAGGAGCCCTGACCTCTGTTTGCAGTTCGACGCCTCAAACATGTTGTGTCTTTTTGTTTCCAATGGATATCATCCATGTTAGGTTCTTATCATAGAATGTTCGTGGGCTCAATCAACCAGCAAGGCGGATTGCAGTTCAGACGTTGATTCAATTAGGGGCCCCGAGAGTTGTGTGTTTGCAAGAAACAAAATTATCCTCGGTCACTCAATTGCTCAAGGATGAAGTGTTGGGCCGGTCACTTGATTCTTGGGAGGCTTTGGTAGCTAATGGAATGAGATGAGGGATTTTGGTAGCTTGAGACTCTGATTACTTTCAGTCGGTGCATACATCAAGAGGAGAGTTCGTTCTCTCAATCACGTTACAACTTAGAGGCTGTCGGATCCATTCTTGCTTACTGCAGTGTATGGTCCAAGTGAGGATTGTCACAAACCGAGATTCCTTGAAGAGCTGGCAGTGATGAAACCTCAAGAAAATTTGCTGTGTTTGTTATCGGTACCTGACATACTGGGTACCCTCGCGCACAGGCTAAAGACACCTAGGTACCCAACCTCCCTGCTGAGGCAGGATCCCATGGCGCAACGTGTCCAGAAGGCCCAGACCCTGCCCTACCTCAGCTACAGGATCTGGTGCTCCCACATGGACCTCAAGACGGGGTCTAGCTCCCCCAAAGAGACGGGATCCCAAGAGGCCACTTGTCCAGCAGGACGGGACCCCGCTCCTCCATAGGTGTGGGCTCTGATACTGCCACATGGTCTGTGGCACTAGGTCGGCCACCTCTTGCGGAGGCGAGCTCCAGCTCTACCACATGTCCCGCAGTTCCGAATCCCCGGCTCTCCTCAAGGGCAGTTCTCGGGGCTGCCACGTGGCCCGCGGTATGGGACCCGGCCTCCCCAGCAGAGGCTAGCTCCCGTGCTGCCACATGTCCTGCATATTGCCGTGGATGGTGGTTTGCGGGAGTAAAGGGGCAGTGCGCCTAGTCTAAATGGGGCATTGAACACACGCACCTTTCCCAGACGCATGACGCGGTGCACGCCAACTGTTAGGTACCGCTACGCCCAATCGCATCATAGTGAAGACACCGCAGGCCTATCCCGCTCCGCCAAGTGGGTAGCTTACAGCGACAGGACAGTTGGACAGAACATCCCCTGCCATCATAAACGACTACGCATGGGCCACTGACGTCTAAGGTGGCAAGATGACAGGTCTTTAAGCCACGGTCAGAGGAAGCTTATGCGAGAAGCCTTAGATCTTTAGGATAAGATCGCCACGGGGCCACCTATCGGGCCCCGAACCCCACTTGTAAGGCATCCATCCTTGTCTATAAAAGGACTAGACCGCCACCATTACAAAGGATATCTCAACTCATACACACCCAACACACGTGCATTCACACTAGCAATACAACTCATATCGTAGAGTAGGGTATTACGCATTGGTGGCCCGAACTACGTAAAACCACCGTCTCACCATCTCTCATACGCACAATATCTCCCGAGGACTAAGCGATGCTGATCAAGAACCTCTGTAGGCTGCTCGCATAGTAGGTCTAGAGGAAGTGTCGCAAGAACACTTCAACATTTCGCGCGCTAGGTAGGGGGATTTTTCCTCTAAAAAGTGGTTGCGCATTCACCGCAATGGTGTATATCAAGCCCGTGGACAGCAGTTTCCGTGGCTGTCATCCCGTGACCAGATCCCATGCTCGGGTGGCATAGTCTGGTCCATCATGCCCCTGCATAGATGCAATTGGCCAGGGTGGTGCATTCGGGCAGATCCCAGCCCAGTCGGCGCCCTCGGAGCCGGCGACTGCAAGTCCAGAGAGCGCTTTGGCAACAGCCAGGGCCCTTCTCCACAACCCAATGTCCTTAAACGCTTCCAAGGGAGTGGCTCAGCAGTGGCTCCACGACATCTACCACCTCGTTGTTGCGCCCATCAACTCTCCCGTCAGAGGGAGACGTCACGTGTCGCTATCGCGCACGCTGTCCATCGATCGTCGCTCCATCGACTCCTGTTCCACCAGGCTTACTAGCGCTGGCAAGATCCCCACGGTCGACTTGAGGGTCGAGCTCGACCGCCATCAAGCTCATGTAGACAACCACGTCATCATCAAGCGACAGTGGGAGAGACGGTGCAACCTTGACGTCTAATACAACCCTCAAGAGCCTGAGCAGGAGGTGTCCTCTGTCCATGGTGCACCACAAGTAAACCCTCTGCTGCCTCCTCATCAATATTATGCTTGGTCAATCGCCCCTGCAGTACTCTGCGCAGCGGGTGCCACAGCAGCAGTACCTAGCACATCAGGTCCCACAATTGCAGTACTCGGCGCAGTACGTTCCACAACAACAACATCCAGCGTAGCAGGTTCTACTGCAGCAGAACGAACTGCTGCAAGCTCCGCAGCAGCTGCACGTCGTGCGGGCGGCTGCACTGCTCTCACCGTATGGTGCGCAGTAGATCCCCCTAGGGTATGTTGCACCGTATGCATCTCCGACGGGGGCCATCGAAGGGTGCACGGCCTTGGCTCCATACCTTCGCCTATTGATGTGGACGTGCAAGTTCCGATCACACCTGCTGGAGAAGTTTGACGGAAGCGTCAACCCTGCTGAGTTCCTACATATCTACACAACAGCATTCCTTGCTGCAGGAGCAGATGAGCTCACCCTGGTGAACTACTTCCCTATCGTCCTGACCGGCTCAAACCAGTCATGGCTCATGAGCCTGCCCGAGGGTTCCATAACCCCTTGTGAAGATCACTGTCGGCAGTTCACGACGAACCTCGACAGCTCCTACACGCGCTCCGGCACCAAGCTCGACCTCCACGCCGTGCGCCAGCAACCCAAGGAGACGTTGTGATCGTTCATCTAGCATTTGTCCCAAGTACGCAACTCCATCCCCAACACTCTGAATGCTTATGTCATAGTGGCATTTCGGCAGGTAGTGCGTGATAGGAAGATGCTCGAGAAGTTAACCACACACAACATGCAATATGTCTTTGAGCTCTTCTCCATCGCCGACCGATGCGCCAGGGCAGCAGAAGGCCGTGATAAGCAAACACAACCCGCCTCTGGGGCGGGCAAAGCCGACCAGACTGGAGAAGGTGCCGCTACCCTGGGTAGCAGCAAAAAGAAGAACAAGAACCGGGGTGGCGGCGAGAACAAGCTGCTGCAGGGGGGCACATGTCACGGCAGCATCTGCGATCGGTGGCGCCAGACTCCCACGCCCCGACAAATGCCCATGTCATCCACCGACTACTAACGACGGCATCAAGCCCTGCGCAGTGCACAAGATTCATGACCACAACGTGAGCGACTACCGGGAGATCAAGAGGTGCACCGAACGATACCAAGAATGAGCGCAATAGCATCCTGAAAGCGCACCCTTCTGCCAGCGAGAGGGCAAGCAGAAGGTCAACCCCATTGTTGATGATGACGACGAGATGGAGTACTAGAAGCATGAACGGGTTGTCAAGGTGGTCCACTAGGACAAAGACTCCAACGCCAGCAGCAGCCACGAGCGTAGTAAGACACTCCACGTCATCTTTGGGGGGTCTAGGGATCCCGCGACACCGGAGAAGCTTGCTCTGACACCTCTAGGGGGCCTGTCGTCGACATCCCTACAATGATGGCGGGCGACGCCAGAGCAGCCAGCTCCGGCACCTCCCAGGGGGCCTGTCGTCGACGTCTCTACAATGATGGCGGGTGATGCTAGAGCAGCCTGCTCTGGCACCTCCCAAGGGGCCTGCTGTCAATGTCTCTACAACTATGGCGGGCAACACCAGAGCAGCCTGCTTTGGCACCTCCCAGTGGGCCTGTTGTCGACGTCTTTACAATGATGGTGGGCAACGCCGAAGCAGTCAGCTCTGGCACCTCCCAGGGGGCCTGTCGTCGACGTCTCTACAACTATGGCAGGCGACGCCAGAGCAGCCTGCTTTGACACCTCTCAGGGGGGCTGGCCGTTGACGTCTCTACAACGATGGCAGGCGACGCCGGATCAGCCAGCTCTGACACCTTTCAGGGGGCCAGTCATCGAAGTCTCTACAACGATAGCAAGGGACACCTGAGTTGCTAGCCCCCACCACAAGTTTCAAAAATAGTGCTTGGCGCCCCTAAAGGGGCCCGCCGATGTCAACTACTCAACCTCCCCCCCTCGCTCTGCTAGGGGCCCATCAAAGACATTCAGCTATCAAGTGGTAGGCGTGCCTAACCAGTTGGCCACATCTACTAGGGGGCCTCTAAGGGGGTTCCATTGGCAGGACGTGAGCTGACGGCAGATCGACCATGTCAATTGTGCAATCGTTGGTTCCTAAAAAGGTGACAAAGTTGGCAAAGTTCTTCAGACCCTTATGTTGCTAAGAGCTCGGGTGAACAATATGGGAAGCACAAGACACAGCCAAGAAGCAAAACACGAATTCAAGTTCATTGATGAATATTTACAAAGGGGCGAGCCTGAGATACAAAGACATCCCCACCTAGGGGCTGCCGGCCTCAATCTATCATGTATTGTGCAGCGACATGTTTGGCGGCATCCTTGACTTCTGTCGTTGTCGCCTCTTCACGCACCACGTCGGGGCCGTCGAATACCGGGTCCAGAGGTATCTCTGGGTACCTACTACGGTAGCAAAATAAAACGTGGGATGCCACTGTATCTGCCAGCGCTCTACCCTCGTCTTCTAGACGGCGGGCCAGCTGTCGCTCCTAGAGATCGAGCTCTCGGGCGCGATGCTCTGAAGTGTGCTCTCGAGCCCAAACGTCAAGCTCTAACAGGAGGAGTTCCTAGCGCTCAGCTAGGTGCTTCTCCCGACCCCGCGCCAGGTTGCTCTCGCAAAGCTCAAGGACTTGAATGCGGGACTGCAGCCTGTCCTGATCTACCTTAGCTTGAGTCGTCATCGCCTGGGTCACTGCCTCTTGCTCAGCAACAGCAACCTCCCGCTCAACAACAGCGGCCTCATGACGTCCTAGGGCCACTCGAAGCTCTTCAAGGGCACTAAGGCGGGCACCCGATTGGTCGCCTTGGCATTGTCCAGAATCTTTTGGGACACTGCGTCCATGGCATTCGCTAAGCAGCGCCTCAACTCCAACTCCTCACCCTCCTTCCGGTGTTTCTCCTTTGCCTCATCGATCCTGGATCTGAGAAGGTGCTCCAAGGCTCGAAGGCGCCTGTCCTCGGCTCACAGCTTCTCCCCCTCTGTCGCGAGGGTGCCCTATGCTCTCCGAAGGTTGGACTACACCAAGCTGATGCTGCACTACACCGAGACAATGATGTCGGAGAGGCACTCTGGTTCTACCAAAGCTATGGAGGACCACCCGATGATCATCTCGGGAACCTCTTCCCATGCGGCAATGAAGGTAAGGCCACCAGTGTTGGGGCCTCATCGTCGAGAACTGAGAGAAAGTTGCGGTGCCACCCGAAGCGGTAGCACCACCATCGCAAGAGGTGCCACCTACTGGAACAACAATCTCGGGGGCTGGGACCTTAGCTTTCTTAGTGGACTCTGACATTACCTTCGGCACGACACCTAGAGGTGCTTCACTACTCAAACCAAGCGCGTGTGCCGGAGCGATGCTCCCTTGTACCGACTTGGCGGTCTGCTCCGCCGATGCAGCTGTGGCCCCCTGGGCCGACTTTGGAGCGCTCCAGACCACTACACCCGGAGGTAAGGGCGTCACCACAGCTAACGAAGACCTACATATTGAAATCAAAGTCTGTTCAAACAAGAGAACAAATGAGACAACAATGCAAGCTTTGGTAAGAATGCCTTACCTACGTCAACAGAAGCTCCAACGAGCCTTGACTTTCGGCGACTCTGAGGTTGCAAGTCTACTGATGATGCGGCGGGCGCAGTCGATCTAACTAGGCCTGCACTAGAACCACCGACGCTGCTGCCGACCCACATTAGCGTGTCTCCACCAACTCCAATGGCGCCACTTCAGGAGCCCCCTCCAAAGCCGCCGCCAAAATCCATTGCCAACCCGTGGCAAGATTGCTAGCGAACCGAGGCCTTTTGACCTGAGGCTTCGTGGATGTAGTGCTCCAAGAGACCTGTCCGGCGCCTTGGACTACACCGGCGGCAGAGACGGTGGCTGGTCGCCACCCTCAGTCGATAGCAGACTCATCGCTTGGCGGACTATGCCTCCGCCCATAGAACCATCAACACCCGAGGCGGAGGATGGGATCTCGATCGGAAGTTTAATTGGGGCAAAGACTGACCTCAACGGTGCCCTAAGCGGTGACCGATGACATTTTTCCTTCGCGACCTCGACCACTGACAACTTCCCCTTCCCTGTATCAGGGAACAGCGCTTTACCCTTCCTGCTGTCAGAGGATGGGTCTTCCACCCTCGGCACTTTGGTGCCTGGAGCAGGTGCTGACTCCTCCAGAGAGTCAACGATGATCAGTCCACAGTCCGCGTCTCCAACCTACTATGGCACAAGGCCGAGCACGTACAGGTTCGGCATCTCCCTCAGGATCTTCACCCTGAGGTCCCGATCCGTGCAAAGTGGCGGACACGGCTGCGGGAGGGTGAACACGTCGGAAGACAACGGGTCAGTACATGCCTTGGACATCACATCAAACACCTCTTGCGAGATCATATCCGTGTCGCGACCCCTCACCAGCCTGGTGCCATCCTACAGCCCAAAGTATAGCCATGCCGCACGGCAACAATGCTGGAGGGGGGCCAGGCATCAGCTCACGAAGTTTCTAGCACCATCAACAAAGACAAACCGTGGTCCACCATGTATCGGATCCTCTCCATCACCTGGGTTTACTTTGTCTCAAACTCTGGGCGCTCATCCCAGGTCTTCTTCCTAATTGTCGACCAGTCGGTGGGCAGGACCATGCAATTGTGGGCATTAGTGAAAGTGCATCTCAACATTCTCTTGTGGGTTTTGGACGATTGATGACAAACAAATGAGATCCTAATGAATTCATTAAGATGAATGCAGGTCAACAAAGATTAGATATTATGGTGCAACCAAAAAGGGTGAAAAATGAGGAGTGAGAAAAGAAGAAGTCCAAGTAATGAATGGAAGCACAAAGTATACATAATTGTATAGGATGTGTGTGAGAGACACATCCCAATAGCTCATGTCTTTGCGTAGAGGGTAAGGTCTAAAATCAATATAAGTTACTCACTGAGCACTGGACTTGTCCGTTCACTAAGCGGACTAGTCTGCTAAACTTTATGATGTCAAAGTTCACTGAGCATCAGACAAGTCCGGACACACACCGCACAAGTCTGTTAAACTTCTGATGTTTCAATTCACTTTGGACCGGACAAGTCCGTCTCATTGCGGACTAGTCCGATCAACTCTCTGTAATCACAATGGACTAGTCTGATGAACTCTCTATTCCAATACGCACAAGTCCGGTATACCTGACAGAAATTAGGATTTTTAGTGTGCTGCACATTCTACGCGAATTTTGCACAGCACACCGAACAAGTCCAGTCACCAGAGTGGATTAGTTCGGCCGTCAGGATCCCTAACAGCAATATTTTTAGAAACACTATAAATAGGTGATCCACGACCCCACAAACACAAGAATTGTACACATATGTCAAAAACACAAACCCTAGGGCCGCCACTCATCCCAAGAGCACAAAAACACACATCTCCCCACACATCTAAAGGCCAAAAAGAGTTAAATCTTTTAGGTATCCAGATTTGGGATAGGGAGATCATCATCTACACATCATTGAGCTCTTGGGGTTTGATATCTTATACACTCGTGCATTCTTTGTAATTTTTTGAGTGTATTAGATCATCTTTTTCTCGCTGTAATCTTGTGAGAGCCCTCAACGTGTGAGGTTGCCCCACCAACTTGGTGATTACCCTATGATAGTGGAACTCAAGTCGGCCTTGTGTGGTGACTTGACGAGGGAAAAGGGTTTGAAGAGACCCAACTCTGTGTGGACTTCCTCAACGAGGAGTATATCTCTTTGGTGAAATCGAACCTCGGTGAAAATCCATGTCTCGCATGTTCCATTCTTTTACTTTTGCAAATTTCATCATCTCGCGCATTAGAATTGATCTATCGAGTAATTTGTGTTCCACGTGAAAATTAAACTACCTTATGTCTTGTTCATGTTGTAAGAATAGTAATTACATTCCGCTGTAATTTCATTTGAAATTTCTGCCTAAACACTTAATCCGATCGGAGTAATTGAATAATCGGACTAGTCAGTACCACACCAGACAAGTCCGGTCCCTTGGTATTTAACGTATTTGTTAAGTGTTGTAGGAAAAGTTTTAAATCCTATTCACGCCCCCTCTAGGCCACATCCAATTGGCGTATAGGATCACCCAGTCACCTCTCCAGTCGTCCCATCTCGCGACGGAAAGCGGGGTGATGTACTTGAAGGGACTATTGGCCCGATGCGGGAAGCAGTACGGGTTGAGGAAGTTCGTCCTGCTCTTCCCAGTCCGCCTCAGTACGAAAAAATGACTGAACACTGGCAAGGACGGGTACAGTCCGACGAACATCTCGCAGAAGTGCAAGAACACCACCGCCACCACCAAAGAGTTTGGCGACAGGTGATGAAGATGGAGACCGAGGACCTCTGGAAGCATCACAAGGAAGGAGGAAATGGGTGGAACGAACCCGGAGTGTGCATACAAAGTTGAGAAAATGATCTCTTCAGAGGCAAGGAGCCAGGGTGGATCATATTCCGCCGCTCCTCGTCCTCCCAGCCAAGCAGCCGCCTCATGGGTACTATGTCCACCACGCGGGAAGGAGGCAAGTCTGGGGCCATTAGAGCAGGAGTCAAGAACCTCGAAGGTGGGGAAAGCTTGGGTGCACAAGGAGGAAGATGAAGGCTTGAACGTTGGAGTGTGAGTAAGGAAGGAACCACCTTTGCCCTTAAAGGTTTCCTTTTAAACACCCCGATGATGTTTGAGCACATCGTGCAGGTCGCATGGGCCCGAAACCCGCTGCTCAACCCACAACGTCCATGACAGGGGGGCCCAGGTCCCCTGTCAGAATGACTACCCCGAGCGGGAACCCACTTGAGAAGGCAATCTAGCAGTTCCCGTAAAGTCGGAGTAAGAGCAGCGGAAGCGCAACAGCCACATTGTGAACCATCGTGATAAAGAAGCTGCAGCAAGTAAAGATCTCGTCATCATGACCCCTCAACCAGAAGGGGACTCGTGGCCACGAAGGTAGAGGCACGCACCGCTTCAGCTAACCAAGACGAAATCAAAAGGTAGTGCGGGAAAGCAAGGGTAGGGCTCCACTTCGGGCTCACCACCTCCCACCAGGGTGAACCTAGGGACCACTGTCGGTACCCGACATACCTGATACCCTCACACACAGGCTAAATACACCTAGGTATCCAACCTCCCTCCTAAGGCAGGGTCCCATGGCGCCATGTGTCCAGAAGGCCCTGATCCTACCCTACCTCAAGTATGGGATCCGACGCTCCCACATGGACCTCAAGACGGGGTTCAGCTCCCCCGAAGAGATGAGCTCCCAAGCGGCCAAGTGTCCAGCAGGACGAGACCCCGCTCCTCCATTGGAGTGGGCTCTGGTGCTGCCACGTGGTATGTGGCCCTAGGTCGGCCACCTCCCGCGAAGGCGAGCTCTGGCTCTACCACGTGTCCTGCAGTCTCGGATCCCCGACTCTCCTCAGGGGTACGTTTCGGGGCCGCCACGTGGCCTGCAGTACGGGACCCGACCTCGCCCGTAGAGGCTAGCTCCCGTGGTGCCACATGTCCTGCAACTTGTCCTGGATGGCGGGTTGCGAGAGTAAAGGGGCGGTGCACCTTGTCTAAATCGGGCATTGAAGACACGCGCCTTCACCAGGCGCATGACGCGGTGCCACGCCTACTGTCAGGTACCGCTATGCCCAATCGCATCATAGTGAAGACGTCGTAGTCCTACCCCGCTCCGCCAAGTGGGTAGCTTACGACGACATGATAGTTGCATGGGACATCCCCTGCCATCATCAACGACTACACATCTACCAAAAACATCTGAGGCAGGAAGATGACAGGTCTTCAAGCTACGATCAGATGCTTATGCGAGAAGCCTTAGATCTTTAGGATAAGATCACCACGGGGCCACCTTTCGTCCCTTGGACCCCACTTGTAAGGTGTCCGACCTTGTCTATAAAAGGACTGGACCGCCACCATTACAAAGGATATCTCAACTCATACACACTTAACACACGCATTCACACCAGCATTACAACTAACACCGTGGAGTAGGGTATTACGCCCCGGCAGCCCGAACCATGTAAAACCACCGTCTCACCATCTCTCATAAATGCAATCTCTCCCGAGGACTAAGACCTGTAGATAAAGAACTTCTGCAGGCTGCTCGTATAGCAGGTTCGGGGGAAGTGTAGCAAGAACACTTCTAAAATTATGTTTGGGAGATTTCAACCTAATTTATAAAGCGGGATAAGAACAATATGAATTTGAATCGAAGAATAATGGGTACCTTCCATCGCACCTTAGACTATTGCGACGTGATTGAATTTGCCTTGCAAAATAAAAACTACACTTGGAGCAATGATAGATCAAGCCCCACCTTCGTACGGCTGGATAGGGTCTTTTGCAACCAGGAATGCGACTCTGTCGATACACTGCATACCAGGTATCCCTTTGTACTAGAAGAAATAACGCGTCAAGTTCCACCTTCTAGTATTGTGGACTTCCGGAGGCAACACGAGTCTCATAGTGCCGGACATGCCTCCCTCCTTAAGGTCAGTGCTGCCACGTGTCTCGCGGTGCTGGACCTGCCTCCCTCCTTAGGGTGGCTCCGGTGCTTCCACGTGTCCCGAGGTGCCGGACCTGCCTCCCCAACAGGGTAAGCTCCGGTGCAGCCACATGTCTAGTAGCTCCAGACTTGCCTTCCCGCAGAGGGAAGCTCCAGATCTACCACGTGTCACACGTCCGGATCTATGTCTAAAACAGGAAGACTTCGGGATCTCCAACAGTGCGGACATTCAAGGGCTATCAATCGGTCGTTACAAGATCTGGTTAGTGCGTCATTAAGACCATATTAATGATGCACGATCAGAGGACTATCAAAATCGATAACACTATTGTTAAGGCATGTTATCACACTATTAATCCCCCTTAATGCTCGTAGATCGTGTATAGGGCGGTTATTACAGTCGGGGCCACCTGTTGGGTCACGACGCATACTATAACAACCAGTCCTTGGCATATAAAAGGGTTGTGCTGCACGGTAGAAGCCATAAATCCACACGCAAGTCATCCATATTCACGCATTCTCATACAATACACAAACACCCCGTGGAGTAGGGTATTACGCTCAGGCAGCCCAAACCATGTAAAACTCTTCGTGTCACCTTGCTCTTGGATCTTGATTAGTGCCCCGCCTGAATACGAACCTCCGTGGACTACTTCTTAGTAGTACCGAGGGAAGTGTCGTTGGCACACTTCAACAGATTCATTGTACTCAGGATTCTATCTGCAGCCTTTGTCCTCCTCGCTCTCAGATCATTGTCCAGTGTTCCTTACTCATCAATGCAAGCCCCGACGGAAGGACATGTTCCAGTTCGAAACCTTTTGGCTAAGAACACCGGGCTTTAGGGAGGTTGTAAGGTGCAGTTGGGAGGCTACACTACCCCAGGCCTCACCCCTTAACACCCCTGCATTAAAGGCTGAAGGCCGCAGCAAAAGGGCTCCGAGTATGGGTCAATGAGGTCTTTGGGACAGCAAGATTGCATTTATATATGGCCAACATTTTAATTTTCCATTTCGACTCAGCTCAAGAGAACAGGCAGCTTTCGGACGATGAGTTGATGCTGAGGAGAGATATGAAGAACAGAGTATTGGGCCTCGCAACAGAGGAGCGCTCGAGGAGGAGGAAGGCATCTCGGACCATGTGGATAAAAGTGGGCGATGCATGTACACATTTTTTCATCTCCGTGCAAATGCAAGAGCAAGGAAGCAATACATCCCCAGGTTGCGAGGCTCTGAGTCTGAACAGTTTACATTGTCATATGAGGGCATGCAGACCTTACTGCACCACCACTTTCAAAAGTTACTGGGCACTCGACAAGATCGGAGCAATGGACTTGACTGGGATTTGTTGGACCTTCCACGCCTCTAGGACCACCATTTGGACTCGCAATTCTCAGAGGAAGAAATTTGGGGTGCTGTCAATGACCTGCCTGCGGAAAAACCTCCTGGTCCTGATGGCTTCACGAGTGATTTTTATCAAAGCTGTTGGGATATTATAAAGGATGATGTGGTGGCTGGTTTTTGTTGTCTGTATGATCTGCGGACTGGACCCTTTTTAAGCTCAATGGTGCCATGATCACATTGATTCTGAAAGGAGAAACAGCCGAGCAACCATGTGATTTTAGGCCCATCAGCTGCATACATTCTTTTGCGAAGCTCTTCACCAAGGTGCTGGCTACCTGCCTACAACAACACCTGCTGTCCCTAATCTCAACAGCTCAAAGCGCCTTTATTAAAGTTCGTTGCATCCATGATAATTTTCTTTACTGTACCATCGAAAAAACAAGCCGGTTCTTATGTTTAAGATGGACATCTCGAAGGCCTATGATACTATTGCTTGGGATTTTATACTAGACATGTTACAACGTCGAGGGTTTCCAATAAAATGGACAAACTGGCTGTCCTTACTATGGTCCTCCTACAGCTCATCAATTCGGCTAAATGAGAACTTGGGTCCTTGGATCGCTCACCGTCCCTGTTCATTCTCGCCTTCGACATAGTACAAATAGTGTTCCAGTCAGCTACAAGAATGGGCTTGTCCCCCCTCATGGAAAGTGCAGCTCAGTCGCATACCTCTATGTACGCGGATGATGTCGTCGTTTTCATTAACCCGGAGCCAGGTGAAGTTCAGACAACTATAGCATTGATGGAACGCATTGCGGGAGCCACTGGTTTGAATATCAACATCCGGAAGTGAACCGTTACACCGGTTCGGTGCGACAATCTGAACATAGAGGACTTGCTGCAAGGTTTCAGGGGGCAGATAGCTGACCTGCATATTTTGTATCTTGGTCTCCCCGGTAACCACCACACGTCTGTCTCTGGGTTACTTGCAAAGCATCACTGATCGCGCCCAGGCCAAGCTCGCAGGTTGGCAGAGTCAACTGTTGTCAATGGCTGGTAGACAAGAACTAATCCGGTCCTTCCTCAGCTCACTCCTGATGTACGCCCTCACGGCTCTATGACCCCCGAAGCAATTCCTTAAGGCCATCGACAAGATCCGACGCTGATTTTTGTGGGCAGGAACCCAAGAGATACAGGGCGGCAAGTGTAAAATAAGTTGGGCCAGAGTTTGTCAACCTTTGGACAGAGTTGGACTTGGGATCTCAGACTTGCAGAAATTGAGTCGGGCATTACGCCTGCGTTGGTCCGGGCTCCAATGGACTGCACCAGATAGACCATGGTCTAGTATGGAGCTCCCGCTTGATGAAATCGATGATAATCTATTTGCGGTGGCCACTCGAGTGATGGTGAGAAATGGACACAAGGCTCGGTTTTGGAAATCAACATGGCTGCATAACACTACACTCTCAGCTAGATTCCCAATGCTTTTTAGCTGCACACGGAGGAAAAATAGGACCGTGCCCTAACAAGCCATACATGGATTCGGGACATTGTTCAGAGAGTGGACATGGACACGGTGACTGAATTCCTAGCCCCCTGTGGGGGGAGTTGCAGGAGGTGCAGTGGAACCCAAACTCAGAACAGGAGGATGGCATAGTGTGGCTCTACTCCTCCGACCAGCAGTACTCGCCAAATCAGCTTACCAAATGCAATTTCAAGGCGGTGTCCTCTCTTGGTACCGCCAGAAAATTTGGCGACTTTGGGCTCCACCAAAATGTAAGATTTTCACATGGTTAATGGTCCCAGACCGGCTCCGAACGGCTGCTAGGTTGCAAAATAGGGATGGTTGGAACAATACCTATGCCCCATGTGCTATAGAAATGTGGAGACCACTGTGCATCTATTCATGGAGTGTCCTTTCGTCGCTAGAATCTGGAGTGCAATTTCGGCATGGTGTCGATCGTCGAAGTTAAACCCGAGGAACTGGAGTCCCGAAATGGATATTGCACTATGGTTCCACCA
Organism: Tuctoria greenei; assembly: GCA_036927565.1. Taxonomy (NCBI): domain Eukaryota; kingdom Viridiplantae; phylum Streptophyta; class Magnoliopsida; order Poales; family Poaceae; genus Tuctoria; species Tuctoria greenei. The sequence goes on along the minus strand of JAYESD010000006.1, from coordinate 195,200,878 downwards.
CTTGTCAGGAGGAGCACTACTACAAAAAACATTTTTACAGGCGCTTCTATATTTTTTTTACAGACGGTCCATTAAAAGTACCGCCTGTGATGTGAGATGAGTTAATAACCGTCTGTGATAATAGAATATCACAGATGGTCCGTAACAAACAAACGCCTGTGAAAATATAATGATTTTCACAGGCGGTCTGTAACATAAAAACCGCCTGTGATAATGATGGCTCCTCATTGGTCCGCTGCTTCATCCCACGGATCACTCTTGGACTTCGTATCTCCGCTGTCCGCTGCTTATCGATCCAACGACTCAGTTTAGAAGCCGCACAATAGATGTGTCTATAACAGCAACAGCTACGGTTCAGTCCGTGATCCTCCGTCAGCCTCCCAAGGTACGGCTTCCGGCGGCATCTCTCAAGGCGCGGCTACCGGCGGCCTCTCTCAAGGCGCGACTAAGGCGCGACTTCGGTTGCTCCAGACCTCGGCGGCTCCGGCGCGGCCTCCCGACGAGTGTGAGCCCTGCTGACGCGAGCACGGGCGCGGATCTGGCACAGTCCACCTCGGGCTCCCAGCGGCGCGGCTGCCGGCGGCCTCTCTCAAGGCGCGACTTCGGTTGCTCCGGACCTCGACGGCTCTAGCGCGGCCTCCCGACGAGCGCGAGCCCTGCCGACGCGAGCACGGACGCAGATCTGGCACAGTCTACCTCAGGCTCCCGGCGGCGCGGCTCCGGCGCGCCTCCCGGCGAGCGAGCGCCCTGCCGGTGTGGGCGCGGGCACAGATCCGGCGCGGTCTACCTCGGGCTCTCGACGGCGCGGCTCCTCCGGCTCCAAGCGGCACGACCTCGTCGGGCTTCGGGCGGCACGACTCCTCCGGCTCTTGGCGGTGCGACCTCCTTCGTCACTTGGCGGCGCTTTTCCGACTCCCGATGACGCGGCGGCCTCCAGGCGGCACGGCCTCTTCTGACTCCCGGGGGCACATGTGAATTTTCTTTGTTTCACTAGCCATTTTCACAGGCGGTTTTTAATTAAAAACCGCCTGTGAAAATCTATTTTCACAGGCGGTTCTTAATTAAAAACCGTCTGTGAAAATCTATTTTCACAGACGGTTTTTTATTACCGACCGCCTGTGAAAATGCATTTTCACAGACGGTTTTTTATTAAAAACTGTCTGTGAAAATGTAGTTTCACAGGCGGATTATGCAACCGCCTGTGTTAATCGATCATTTTTACAGGCTCTTCGTTACAGGCGGTTTTTAAAACCGTATGCGATAATATGTTTAGAACCGTCTGCGATGAACCATTTTGTAGTAGTGGAGGCCGAGACATTACCTCTCGTGGCCTGAGGTCCACGGCACTTCTAGTGTGCTGGGTCATTTGGTGCGAGCGTCCATCTTTGATGGGAAGGAGAAGAATGACCTCTCCAGCTTCAGTATGAGATCAGGGAGGTGGCCTTGTTATGGAACAGGGCCGGGGCACCAAACCTTCTCCCTACCGAACCTCACTAGGACCCAGATAACGTCGTTGCCCCCTCGTTGTTATTTCTCGTTTGTTCCTTTACTGTTCGGTTCTGCTGTCTGGTGATCATCGCACACCTTGTGCGTGCTGTCACCTATTGTAAACTCTATTTCTTGCTTATGAAATGGCTGAGCACTGACTCAGGGCTTTCGAAAAATAAACCTGTCATACTGTTAGGTTCCGTTGCTTTGGTAATGGAAAAGGAATTATCCCAATTTAAAAAATCATGATAATAAACCAATTCAAACGTGCATCAATATGTCTAGCTCCAAAGAATACAGCTCGTGTATCAAGAGGAAGCATGCATGCATAGGCATACGCATACCCTTAGCTTGTAGCGAAAATGATATGAGAGAAGGCATCCATATTGTAATATGTAATCTAATCAATTTATCAAGGAACTCGGCCGCCCACGCTTTCGGTCGTAATTTTTAAGGATATACAAGTAGGAGTACTTCTCTTGACGGTGCAATATACAAATATATTGCCAAGCTAGCTTCTCTTCTAGATGGACGATGGATGATTGATACTATCTATCATTTGTGCATAATATTAAACTTCCTGCCATGATTGAGTTGCATGCATTCCATCCCATCTGATCCAACGAGTAATCAATAAAAGACCTGCGACTATACGGGCATTTCTAAGTTGGCCTTGTGACCTGAAAATCAAGATTGCGGTAAGATGATCATCGCATATAAGTACATGTATGTATCACAAGAATAAAACATAAAAATGGTACTATAGCTCGTAGTATGCATTTCACAAGTATACATGAATGGAATGATGCATGCATGTATGGATAATTCACTAGTATGTATGCTAATATGCAGATAGCTCTGATTCAAAAAAAAAAATGCAGGTAGCTGGAGTGCTATTCAACGGATGTAAAAAATGTACGGCTTGTAAATCTGACGATGAGAATTTTATTAGATGAGGGAGATTCCATGGATGTTTACCGAGAAATAGCTTTCGCCCATTTGCAGGCTCTGTGTGAGAATCCCGTTGTCGTTGACTGGTAGGAAGGCCCCGGTGGAGTGGATGAGCACCACATCCTGGCCGAACATGGCTCGCAAGTCTATTGGACCCCTCGGAACCTCCGTTGGAACTCCATTGATGAACACCGTGATCGTCGCTGGAATTAGCACGCAATCAGCCGATCAAATACGCAGCCAGCTTGCCAAATCTTACGAAAGTCTACCCGAAAATCATATACCAGCTGGTTCTCCATTAGGATATTGATAAATGAATGCAGAAGTTCACATGAGAACATTAGCATCAGTCTTCACTTGCCGTTATTAACCTAATTAGTCATGGTTAGGACATCTTTATATCATGTAGGACGGCATGCCAAGTCATTTTGGGTCCAATTTTTAGTGTGATAACGATGATCAATTGATGTAACAGGGAGCACAACAATTGCATTAACGGCAACCGCATGGGCAGCATATATAATTCCTTGCTTCGACCTATAGCAATAGAAGTGTTCCTAACTAGCTAGTGTTAGTTGATGATTACACATGTAAGGTAGAAATACTTACATTATACGTGTATGTTGTTCACGCATGTACGAAGTACTGAAATATCAACAGAGGCATTACGTAGGACATATCATTAATTAGTACTGCAGCGGGCATCAAAGAGGATGATCGCGACAAACAAGTCCCGCTATTACTACTACATTTTGTAATCGTCGATGTTATTAACAAGAATGGAGGGAGTAATTCTATGCGTGCTTGTGACACATGGAGGGTTAAGCATACTGGAACCAAAAATAAGCTAGATACACTACAGGAATCCCGACGATTTGCGACGGCCAAAGCCGTCGCAAATAAGCCAGATGCCGTCGCAAATAAGCTATTTGCGACGGCTTTCTTTATTTGCGACGGCCTCCGGCCGTCGCAAATATGTCGTCGCAAATAAGCTTATTTGCGACGGCCACCGTCGCAAATTAACTTATTTGCGACGGCTGGGGGAGGCCGTCGCAAGTTGTTGCTGCGGGCTGGTGGGACCCGCGGACTTATTTGCGACGGCCGCGCTGTCGCAATTAAAGCTTATTTGCGACGGCCAGGCCGTCGCAAATAAGTTCAGAGGACAGGGCCCACGTGTCCTCTTCCGGGCCCACGACTCTATTTGCGACGGCCAGGCCGTCGCAATTAAAGCTTACTTGCGACGGCCTGGCCGTCGCAAATAGCAGTGGCTTAATTGCGACGGCTAGGTACCTTATTTGCGACGGTACTGTATAAAAAGCCGTCGCAAATAAGGTTTTTTATTTTTTTTTAAAAACAGAAAACTCTAACCGGCTCGATGGCCAGATTCACAACACAATATACACAGCATACACAATATATACACAAAGATCATCACAATCACAAACTCAAATTCCGATACATCTCACATCGTCATCAACAAAGTATATAAAAGGGCTCACTCGCCCATCTAACCTCCGAAGCCACCTCCGAAGTCGAAGTCGTCGTCGTCGCGCCTCAATCCAGGCGGCGGTAGCGAAGGCGACGGCGTTTGTGCAGCCGTCGCGGATCCCTGCAATTAATAAAACTTAGAGTTAGAATATATGCATCAACATCTCTCTCCCTCCCTCTCCCTCTATCTTCATCTAGATCACCCTCTCTTCCTCTCTCTTTTCATTTCTCTATTTGTCTCTCACTCTATCTTTCTTGCTCACTCTATCTCTCTATTGTTATCCTTTTCCCTCTATCTTCCTCCCTCTATCTCCATCTACATCTCCCTCCCTCTATCTTCCCCTCTCTCTATCTCCATCTACATCTTACTCTCTCTTCATTCCCATCCTACTCTATCTATCTTTCACTCTTTCTTCTGTCTCCCTTTCTTCTATCTCTTTCTTTCTTCTATCTCAATCATTTTCTTCTATCTAACTATCTCTCTCTTTCATCTATCTCAATCTTATTACGCTGGAGAAGAAGGATTACATAGAGACTTACCTGACCCGCTGAAGAAGGATCGCCTGGGAGGACCGGTGGTAGTACCGGTAGCTGGATTCCCAGACCCTGCGCCCGAGCGATGGCCTGTCATTGCAAACATTAAATGCTACCTATTAGTAAGTCATTTAAGCTGAATTAATAAGAATTTTAATTTTTAGATTGTTACCTCCATTGCTTCCCGCATCTGCGCCAACGCTGCTGCCTGGGTTTGGATCGTGGCCTCCATCGCCCTCCTTTCCTCCTCATGTCGCCTTTCATTTTCTTCTACAGTTTCTCGGAGGGACTGCATCTCAATGTCCCTCTGCGAGCGGCGACCTCCCGTACCCGAAGCCTGCGTGGAGCTGCCTCTCGCAGGTCTACCCGCCCTCGAGTCGACAACTCCGTCGAATATGGCGAGCCTATAAAAAAGAAAGTCAGTAATATGAAATTAAAATATCTTGAATACTTTGAATTGAAAACGATAAAATGACTTGCAAACTCACCTTCCGTGTGCTTTTCCACCACCGGTTGCATACGCGGCTTGAGGATCGATCGGTTGACGTTCCCAATCGAAATCCTGGCCGTGTATCTTCCTAGCCTCCTCCCCGTACTTAGCCTGCAAAACAATAAAATTGTGTAAGTTCAACAATCTATATAGTTATATGTAATATGAATGGTTTCTAAACTTACCAACCGCTCGGCTGCAGCCTGACTGCACCCCGTCGGCTGAGAAGGGTCCCTGTGACCTCTCTTCCAAACCTCAGCAGGGGTGGGCGGCACCCCCGTCTCGCGCTCCTGTCAATACATGTTAGTACGAACAATATATTATTAATATATAAACATAAGTTACACACACTTACCATGCGTTTAGCTAAACGCAAGTGGTTATCTTGCCCGTGTCTGCTCTTCCCCTCCACCCCTCTGCAGTCTCGAGCCTTCCCGGACTTAGCTTTAAACTCGTCGCTAGCCCAGTAGCGACAAAGGGCCCGAAATGCATCGTTCCGACCCTGCAACCAGCTCACGTGGCCCTGCACATAGTTGAAAGTCGTTAAAAGTACCATCGAGGACATTATCAGAAAAAAATACTTACTACACTCCACGTACCTGCGCGTACTCCTCCTCCGTCAGGTGCCTCTCGCTCTCCTGCCGGAAGTGTAACACGTGCTGCTGGTTCGCCTTCAAGTGCTCATTAATAATTTGAACACGGGCGTTCGACAAAGCTTGTCGAAGCGCCTTGGCAGCGTTGAAGTGAAACACTCGCCTCGCATCTTCAAACATGCGATGGTCGTCCGGGTCCTCTAAAATATATCTTGCCTGCGATAAAGAATATATTGAAGAGATGTGCACTAAAAGAGTTTAATAGTTGTAACTTAGAAACTTTTTTACATACTTACCATAAAATCGGCCCATACGGCCTCCCGAAGGTTGCCGTGCTCCTGGTGATGGACACGTGCGTAGTCCTCCCACGAAAGAGCAGGCGCTCCGTCGATGACCCCGGGATAGTGCAAACGCACTATGGACCCGAGGACACCGTTCACCGGTCTCTGGTGTTTCTCACCGGTGAAAGACAAGTCGTCCCAACTCCTGTAAGATATTTATTCATTCATTCATTACTTAAGTAATCAAAAGAAACTAAAATTGAAAACTATAATTTTTATTACCTGTCTCCGACTGGACGAATCACGATCCTCTGTGAAGGGACCGCGGGAGGACTGACAAAGTGAGTCCTCCTCGTCCTCCGCGTCTGCTGGGGCGCCACGTCAGGTGACCCAGACGGCTCCTCACCAGCCGAGTCAAAGGCCTCAGGAACAAAGTCATCGCCAGCCGGGAGCTGGCTGGCCGAGGGCTGACTCGCCGAGGGCTGCCTCGCCGAGTGCTGGCTGGCCGAGGGCTGCCTCGCCGAAGGCTGGCTCACCGAAGGCGCCGCAGCCTCTGAGTCAGCCGGTGAGGACTACAACATTCAAATGATTCATAAGTAAGTTTAATGTGAATTTGAATTTAAAGAATTTGTCAAAAACGAGTGACATTTACCTGTGACGAAGCTCTAGAGCTGGTCTGAACGTGCCCCAGCAGCTGAGAGCGTCTGCTGCCAGTCGACGAGGCACCAACGAAAGCGTCCTCAGGTCTAGAGGGGTAGAACCCCCTCGTCGGCGGCACCTTCTTACCCTTCTTTGACGCCATCCTATTGTAATTAGATAATTAGTAAATATGCAAATAAAATATATAAAATTCATGTTACTATCTTCAAGAAAACATTACTTGTAGTCACTTTCAAAATTCATCAACATCATTGTCATGTGTCTGTGCCCTACTCCTTAAACCAGCCCAACGATCTTCCATCGTGGCCTGTTCTAATTTTCGTTTTCGTGTATCATCTGCCTCTACATCTTCAACGTCTTCAACATCTCCAACTAATTGATCGAGTCCTGCACCAAGCTCGACGATAAAAGTGTCTGGCAACTCTTCTTCTTGGTACACTTCTTCAACGTCTTCGCTATCATGGTAACCATCATCCCCAGGAGTATATAGCCGCTCACGAGGATTCACCTTATATACCACCCACCAAGCACTGAGCTTCGTGCATGGATAAGGTAGATAATACACTTGTTCAACTTGATGCGCAAGAACAAATGTATCGTAACCCCGTAGTCGGTCCTTATGTTTCACTTCCACCATTCCAAATTGGTTTTCTCGAGTTCCATGAGTACGATCAAACCAGTCACAGTCAAAGAAGACAACTCGAAGGGTCTTATTTCCGGTAAAAGTAAATTCAAGGATTTTATTAATGATACCATAATAATCGGTTAAATTCCCTTGAGTGTCCATTGCTCTCGTCACAACACCGGAATTTGATGTTGCCGCAAGAGGACGATGAGCTTCAAAATGAGTTGTACGGAATCGGAAGCCATTTACGTCATATCGACCATAGCTTCTAACATTCACCAATCCATAAGATAGCTGCCGCAAATCTTCATGGACACTGTGAGTCCGACACTGTTATAAAAGACGAGAGAATATTATATTATACTTCTTTAATAATAGTAATTTATAATACATAGAAGACGAGAGAATATTACATATTCTCGAAACCAAGATAGAAAACTCTGTCCCCCATTTATTCCTTCCTTTCGCATCGCTTCTACTTGTTTGGCCGTAGGTTGATGCCTATGTGGCCAATATTGTCTGTGGAACTCGCTGAACATGAAAAAACATCTTTTAGAGTACATGTGTAGCAAAATATGTAGATTAGCATAAACATAGGAGAAACACTTACTCGAAGTATTCCTGCATGCCTTCTATATTTGCGTACATGTAGAGTAAAGCAACAGTCCTTTCCTGTTCGGATAGCACGTAGGTCGTGTAGCTACCAACGGTGGTGCCTCTCGTTTGAAAAATGGAAAGGTCGCTTAGAGGGGGTGTTTCGTCCACATTGTACCGCATAGCCGAAGTATTGATATTGTTTTCTTCCGCAAAGTAGACACTTGAAAAGTATCCAACTTCTTTAAGAGCATATGCTTCAGCGATGCACCCTTCCACCCTTGCCCTGTTGCCAACCATTGGTTTCAGATATCGTAGCGCTCTTTCAATGTGATACATCCACCTATATTGCACAGGACCGCCAACTTTAGCTTCGAATTTGAAGATGGATAAGCAGATGTTGCATTGGATTGAAGAAACCCGGTGGAAAAATTTTTTCCATCTTACATAAAAGTATGGGTATCTCCTTCTCTAACTTATCCATCATCCCGATCTTGATTTCTTTAGCACAAAGCTGTCTATAGAAATAGCTGAGCTCGGCTAAAACCTTCCACACCGCATCATCTAGATAGCCTCGGAACATAACAGGTAGGAGTCTTTCCATTATAATGTGATAATCATGACTCTTCAACCCAGTGAGGTTTCCTGTGTTAACATTTACGGCTCGTTTCAGGCTAGCTGCGTAACCATCTGGGAATTTCAAAGTTTTCATCCATTTCATAACTTCTTTCTTTTCTTTCGATCGAAGACAGAAAGAAGCACGTGGCTTTCCACCACTTTCAGAGATTTCAAGAGTTGGACGGTGACAAATGTCTGCCAAATCTAGTCTAGCTTTATAATTGTCTTTCGTTTTGCCAGGCATATCCATGCAAGTGCTTATGATACTTTCGCTCATATTACGCTCCTGATGCATGACATCAATGTTGTGCATTAGAATCAACGACTTCACATATGGTAGCTCCCAAAGTCCACATATGTGAGTCCAATTGTGTTCCTCTCCATAACCTACGAAATATCCAGGACGACCTTCATCAGGCACCAGTTTGTCCAACATATCAGAAATTTCTGACCCGTTGAGACGCTTCGGTGGTCCTTTAGTGACAACAGTGTTCTTTCGAAAGACATGCCTCTGCTGCCTAAATATATGATTCGAGGGCAGCCAACGTCTGTGACAATCGAAATAAGATATTTTGCCTCCATGAGTTAGTCGAAAGCAATCCGTGTCTGAAGCACATATCGGACACGTCAGACGACCGTGAGTGCTCCATCCGGAAAACATGCCGTATGCCGGCAAATCATGGACGGACCACAAATAAGCAGCTCGAAGGTTGAATTTCTGCTTCTTGTAACTGTCGTACGCTTCGACTCCTGTCCACAAGACTTTCAATTCTTCGATCAGCGGTTTTAACATCACGTTGAGACGTGACCCGGGATGATCAGGTCCAGGTACAATGAGGCTGAGAAACATGAACTCGTTCCTCGTACAAAAAGCAGGTGGCAGGTTGTACGGAATGACAAAGACAGGCCAACATGAGTATGGCGCGGCATTCGTACTGAACGGTGAAAATCCGTCTGTCGCTAATCCGATGCGAACATTCCTCGCATCACGAGAAAAGTCTGGATCGAAACGGTCTAGCGCCTTCCATGCATCACCGTCGGACGGATGCGTCAAGAATTCTTTGTTCTCACGTTTACCTTCTTTGTGCCATCTCATGTGTCTTGCGGTTCTTTTTGAAAGAAACATCCGCTTCAACCGAGGTGTCACAGGCAAGTAACGAAGCTGCTTATGTGCGACATCTGTCATCACATTATCGCCATCGTCATTAACAACTTCGACATACCTCGATTTACCACATTTCAAGCACATCTTCTCATTGGCGTGCTCTTTCCAGAATAGCATGCAGTTGTCTGGGCACACATCAATTTTCTCATACTTCATACCGAGACCAGATATCTTGATCTTTGACTGATACATATCTGGTGGCGCTTTGTGAGGTCGTGGAAGGATATCGCAGATCAATTTCATGAGATCATTGTAGCAGTTGATGGAAAAAAAGTACTTGGACTTAATTGCCATAAATCTGGTCAAGAAAGCAAGTACGGTCACATCCGTGTGTTCATGCAACGGCTCTTGTGATTTCTTCAGCTCCTCGAAGAACTTCTCTGCCTCATTTGTAAGAGGATCCTCCACTTCAAGAGCTTCTAACATCTCATCCATCCTATCAACCTCTGTTATATCATCATCCTCATCCACTTCGGCTATGACTCGAGAATTAGTCTCGCCGTGGAAGGTCCACACTTCATATTGTGGAGTGAAACCGTTTCGACATAAGTGAAACGAAAGCTCCAATCTTCTCAAAAACTTAGTGTTTCGGCATTTTGTACATGGGCACCGCACCATATCTTCCGTTGACAACGAAAATGCTCGATCCAAAAATTGATCTAACTTGATAAACCACTCATCGGAGTGACCACCATTTCTGCTCTTCCAGCCAGTATACATCCAACTGCGGTCTTCACCCATTTTTGACTCTGCAGTTTAATGCGAAAGAAATTGTCGTTAATGTATTGTTGTGTTATGTCACGGCCCTACAACCTAGGCAGATAGATCCTAAACCCACCCAAGAGTGACCGAGCGGAGCGTGCTCATGACGAGACGCGTGATCCGGATTCGAACGAAATTTCGGCAGCATAACCCCGCTGTTCTCCACTGCACGCCCGAAAATGGTGCAGCAGAGAACAACAGGGTTACGCCACCGAAATCTCGTCCAAATCCGGACCCGCGTCTCGTCACAAGCCACGCCCCCTCGGTCACTCCGAGGCTGTCCAAAAAAGGGACAATTCCGAACCTGCACGTCTCACATGCCAATGGCATGTGAGACGTGCCGATCCGAAACGGGTAATACATTGCTATAGGTTACGTTGCTCATTTTCATTTTCAGGTCATTTAAGAGAGAGGAAAGAACTAGAGAAAGAGTGAGAGGAAAGTTGGTCTCAGATGACAATTCCACATCCATTTCCACCGTCCACGCAATCGCGGGTCTTTGACGTCCTTACCAACCCTTTCGCTTCCATGTCGCCTACTACTATGGTCTACACGACACGATCACACTTATTGCATGTCGTGCCCTTCCGGGTTGGTCCGAGCCGGACCAAAACCCCTTTATTTACATATATTAAGTAGTCACTCAAAAACATTAAATATCAATAAACTATAAGCACCAATAAAAAAATAAATATCAAACAATAGACAATATGTTATATGAGCATGTGTATGATCATTGGCAATGAAGTAGCAATGAAGCAGGATCATCTAAACATAACTAGCAATGTATGATCATATATGAGCACGTATTTGAGCATGCACAATTTAAAACATTGCATCATCTAAACATAACTAGCAATAAAGTAGCATCATCTAAACATTACCACATGGCATCATATAAACATTGCATCATCTAATCATTCCATCATTCAAACGTCCATCATGCATTACCAAACATAACTTGAAAATTTAACTATTGCATCAAACATCCATCATGTAAACATTGTATCATTGTCACATTCCATCATTCAAACGCATTCCCATACCTAGTCGGCGGAGGCGTTGAGGGACGGAGGCGTTGGAGGAGACGGCGTTGGAGGAGGTCGGCGGCCGGCGGTGTCGGAGGGATGGCGGTGCTGCTGTCCGAGGCTAGGTCACAGAGACGCTGCAGGAGCGGGGCAGGCGGCGACGGGGCAGTGAAGGCGGGCCGGCGGCCGGTGGGGCGGCGCTGCAGAGGCGGGGTAGGGGCGGCGATGGGGGCGACGGGGCGGCGACGGGGGCGGCGGCGGCGGGGCGGCTACGGCGGGCCGGCGACGGGGGCGGCTCGCGGGGCCGCGGCAGTGTGGTGGGGGCGCCTCGGGGCGGCGGGGCGGCGAAGGGGGCGGCGCGCGGGGCCACGGCAGTGCGGTAGGGGCAGCTCGGGGCGGCGGGGCGGCGACGGGGGCGGCTCGGGGCGGCGGGGCGGCGACGGGGGCGGCTCGGGGCGGCGACGGGGGCGGCGGGGCGGCGACGGGGGCGGCTCGGGGCGGCGGAGTCGCGGCAGTGCGGCGGGGGCGAGGCTGGCGGTGTGGAGTTGAATGAACCGTCGGGGTCGGGGGCGGCAGATAGAAACACTTATTTGCGACAGCTTTCTTAATTGCGACGGCTTCAGTCTGCGGCCGTCGCAATTAGGTTTATTTGCGACGGCACTTTTTGTAGCCGTCGCAAATAACACCTTATTTGCGACGGGCTACTTATTTGCGACGGCGCTAGGGTTGGCCGTCGCAAATAAGATGCTATTTGCGACGGCCCTAGGGTTGGCCGTCGCAAATAAAAGGTTATTTGCGACGGCTGCTGTGTTTGCAACGGCGGACGACCAGCCGTCGCAAATTACACTATTTGCGACGGCTGGCCGTCGCAAATAAGTGCAGCCGTCGCAAATGATCGCGTTTCCTGTAGTGATATGCTGCATGCATGATCAATATATACTCTATAGTATTACTGTTTTCCTTCAGTTTCAATTTTATCACTGTTTGAAATTTAATAAGTGATCGTTTCTTCGCCCTGATCGAGACAATAAATTTCAGTCTATACAGAAAAGAAAAAGACCATGCACGTACGTATACAGGATACAGAGGAGATATACTCCCTCCTTTCTTAAAAGATTGTCACCTTCTAGTACAAAAATGAACTAGAAGGTGACAATCTTTTAAGAAAGGAGGGAGTATGTATCATGCATGTGGTATGATCTTATGCACCGGTAGACTTGGAAAGAAGTAACACAACAATACTTAAAGGGCTATAGAGTAAAAAATAAGAACTGATGCAATTATTTATGCAAGGCCATATGCATCCAACAGATCTCCTTGAATTCCGCGTGACTTCAAATACAAAGAAACGAAACTGTACGGGGTGAAATCAACGTTTACGTGGATCATGAGTTCATTCAGTTAGTACTTGCTTATGCACTGGCAAAAATTAAACCTCTTACGTGGACTGATAAAAAATTACCAAATTGGAGGCTTTAGGTTGAAAAACAAGATAACAAACTAGCCAAAGAAAAACTCTTCGCTTTCAAAAACACATGCATGAAATAGACAAACCAACCGATCGAAGATTCAAGGGAGCAACCACGCAAAGTTAGATCGGTATCCAGATCCAGCGTTTTTGTGTTACTCACCTGCAGGCAGTTGATATGAGTAATTTTGCTGCAGCGGCGGCTGCTGCTGATGTTGCGCGGCGGTGCTCAACGTCAGAGAGAACGGGGCAACGGTGCTCTCCACGAACCCCATCTGCCGAGAGATGGCGAAGAGATCGTCGTTGCCGCCGCCGCTGTCCACGTCCCCAATCAGTCCGGATGCCAGCGTCGACGAAGCGCCGCACGACGCCTGGAAGTACCCACCACCACCGGTGCTGGGCACGCCTGCGCCGAACGTGAACAGCCCCAGCGACGAAGCTCCCGTGCTTCCCGACGATGCGGATGAGCTTGCCAGTTGCTCGTACTGGCATGCGCTCCCGCTTATGGACAAGGGATGGTGGACGGCGCCGGACGGAACGCCAAGGGCAGCGCTAGCCGCGGGAGAGCTGTTGACGCCCGAGGAGGACGTGGCCGCTGCCGCCGCGGCGGCGGCTTGCATCTGTCGCTGGCGGCGGCGCGACCGAGAGCGGCGGTTCTGGAACCAGTAGAAGACGTTGGCATCGCCGACGGCGCCGAAGCGCTCGAGTAGCTGGCGGATGCGGACGGTCTCTTCCATGGGCGGGTTGACCATGCCGCTGTTGAAGATGGACTCGAGGATGAGTATCTGCTCCGGTTTTGGCGTCCACCGCGACCGCACCGGCTCCCCGGTCCCCCGTCCTCCGCTGCTGCTGCCGCCACTGCCGCCCGACGACTGCCTATCGGGGCTATTGCTGGTTCCTTCCATCGATGGATCGAATTGAGCAGAGCGGAGAACGTTGGTAAACTGGAACCTTTGGCTCTTGGAGTCTGAGAGAGACACACTACGTGTGAAGTGGCTAGGAAGCCTGAGGGAGATCGAGGTGACCAATTAAGGGGACAATTACACTTGCACACTTATGTCCTTGTTGAGGGGTTGTACTTATAGGACGGGAGGGGGTGGCGTAGCTAAGCAAGAGAGGAAGAATGTCCTGGAGAAGCCTATGTAGTGGAGAGCGGCGTATGAACTTTTACTGCAAGGCTCCCTTTGTGAAAATAACATAGGCCCAAATGTTGGTTTTACGATAACTGGGGGATGCACTTTCCTTCTGTTGGTTAGGTGGTAAGCATCTCTGGTTCATCTCTGATAACCTGATCTCAGCCAGTTATTAAACACTGTAACATTACTCCATCTATTCCGAAATAAATAATGTTTAGGATAGTTAAAAACTGAACTAAATTAGTTGTTCTAAATATTATTTAGTTTAGAACAGAGGAAGTACTATTTTTATGCAAAATGTTGAGGCTTATTCATTCCCAACTTCTACCTTAACTTCTACCTTATAAGGAAGATTCCTTATTATGGCTGTTGATGTGTTTGGCTGCTATGAAAATTCCTTCTTTTAATTTGTAAAAGTACTAGCGGGTGGCCACTGTCGTTTCTGCAGGTATATCGAATGATCTAGCTTTGCTCGAAGTGCTAATGGTGCTCTTAACTAGGAGTGCTTGTGAGGGTGATATATAATTAGGCCTTAGTTTAGGATAGAACAGGAGAGTAGGTGGCATAACTTAGATGCCCATTGATTACTATTGGCAACAATCATGTCAGATGAGAATAAACAGCAGAAAGAAAAACAATCTGTAACAGATGCGTTGCATCTGAGCCTTATTTGTCGCTGACTAGTAGCTATTTGATTGTCGTCCCTGCTTAGTTTACAACTGTTTGGGATGAAGCAATTGCTTTTATTTGTAATTTTGTGGCCTTAGCGTAATCGTTCTATTTCCTTCCAGTGTACTCTCTTCATCCCAAAATTACTTGTCACTTAGGATGAACTAAATATCTTGTCATAAGTGACAAGTAATTTGAGATGGAGAGAGTAGTATGTATGTGCATCCTCAATATGTGTACATGCCAAACTGAATCATTAATTAGTACCATGTAGCTTCTGATTCTTTCCTCACCCAGTTACTAAGATTTATCATATAATGACTACGCTCTTCCAAGCTTAATAAGAAATATACATATTTGTAAGTTGCAACCAACCAGCGTTGCCCGTCTTGGAAACATCTCATTCTGGAATTTTTTATTTTAGCATTATTATATTATGATTTAATATTAATAGCGTCAAATTTTTTTTTTTTGCAAAACTAGCATCCCTACCGTCCACACTGTGGACGACAGGTACACGTGGCGATGGAGCCGTCCACCGTGTGGACGACAGGGCCACGTGCCGCCACGCCAGCAGTATAGCCATCCACACAGTGGATGATTGGGACACGTGGTGCCAGATCGGTCTGAATGACCGTTGGGACGCGCCACTGGACCATTGCGGCACGGGCCGTTGGAGCCACGCGCCTGCCGTCCACACCGTGGACGAGTCGTCCACACCATGGACGGCAGGCGCGCTATAAAAGCCGCGCGCTGCGTGCATGAGGCAGCAGAGCAGAGAGGCACCAGGGAGAGGAGAGGACGGGAGAGGAGAGGAGAGGAGAGGAGAAGGGAAGAGAAGAGAAGAAGAGAAGAAAAGAAGAGAAGAAGAGAAACAAAGAGAAGAGAAGGTATAAATTATTTTAAAATTGTTAAAAAAATTATAATTAATTATTATGTTGTAATAATTTAGTAGTATTTTTAATTAGGGTTTGTCTAATTGCTAATTAGAGTTGTATTTATTATATCATTTTAAATAGATAGTATTATTATTATTTGTTAGTATTGTTTTAAATAGATATTAGTAGTATTATTATTAAGTACTATTATTTTAAATAATATTATTAGTAATATTATTTTAAGTTTAATTAATATTATAGGTATTATATTATTGTTGTTATAATTATTATATTGTTAAGATATTGATTATATTATGTATTAATATAATATACAATTCAGTTATTTTTGTAGTGTATTTATTTTATTTTTGAAGTAAATTTATAATATTTTATTTTTGTATTTGTACTTTTTTAATATGTTATTATAGTTGTTGATATAATTATATTTTGTGTTCATTAGAAATGTCTGATAAAATAGAATTTAAGATATTTTTTGGAAATGAAGATGAATGTTGAATAAATTACAATTCGACTGGAGTAGATTTATGAAAAATCCCCTTTATAAACCGGGGAATACCTAGTCCAACGGAAAGGACATTTATAGGTGTTTATAGATGGTTGATGAAGGTGTTTAGATTGAGTGATGATGAATATGAGTTGAAAATATACAGAGTTGTTACTCGTGCAAGAGAGACAATTTTTTGGGAATTACTTGAACTAAATAGAACATCCGTTTGGCGAACTTACGTAGCAAAGGCGTTTGAATATGGATGGCCTTTGATTCTTGTCGTTAAGATACAAGCGAAAGAGGTATTTGATGAGACACAAGAGGATGTTGTTAATGAGGAAGAAGAAAATGAGGATGTTGCTGTTGGTGAACAAGAAAATGAGGATGTTGCTGCTGTTGAAGAAGAAAATGAGGATGTGGGTGCTGCTCAAGAAGAAAATGAAGATGTTGCTGTAGGTGATGCAACAGGTCAAGCTGATGAAGGAGAACATCTTCCACACTTAGTAGAACAGATGAATGAGGATAATATACATTATAATAATATTCCTGAACATGATTCATCAGATGATGAAGATGAACCTCCAATTCTGGCGGAATGGAGTAATCAAAATTATGAAAGTTTCAAAGTTACTGAAGGATATTCTTTGCCATTAGATTATCATGACAATGCAGTAACTGTGGGATCTCTTTTTAAGGATAAAGAAGCATTGAAAGATGCTGTTAAATTCTGGTCTCTTTCATTAAAGATATCATTTATAGTTTGCCGATCCAATAAAAAACTTTATGACATCAAATGTTTATCAACAACATGTCTGTTTCGTGTTCATGGATATGCAGAGAAGTGGAGTTCTCTTTGGAGGTGTTCAATTGTTGTTAGTCACACTTGTGTTGCAACATCTTGAGAAATGTAATACTGCTCTAACATCGCAGTTTGTTGCAAATCACATGTATGCTCGTGTGGTTGATAATATTTGTTTTGAACCGAAATCTATCATCAACACCATTTAGCAAGATTTTAAGTATACCATAAGTTATTCCAAAGCTTGGAAAGCGAAACAAAAGGTTATTGAGGCTAGATTTAGTACTTATGAAGCATCATATGATAATCTTCAAAAGTTACTCCATACTATAAGAAGGCGGAATATTGGCACTGCTGTAGACATCGTGGATGTTCTAAACCCTGAGATTCCCGGAAAGTTGATTCTTCACCGTGCATTCTTTTCGTTGGTTCAATGCATAAATGCATTTCGACAATATAGGCCTATACTTTGTATGGATGGTACATTCCTAACTGGAAAGTACAAAGGCCAAATCCTTACAGCCATTGGAGTTGATGGTGACAATAAAATTTTACCTGTGGCATTTGCATTTGTTTAGAGTGAAAATGCTGACAGTTGGTATTGGTTTCTGTATCGGGTTAAAGTTGATGTAGTGCAGGGTCGAGAAAATATGTGTTATACATGACCGCCATGCTAGTTTGTTGAGGTCAATAATGGATATCAAATATGGTTGCGCTGAGCGTGGACCACCAGCTTGGCCGGATATACAATCAAGATGGTGCATGAGACATTTGGGTGCAAATTTTTACAGTCACTTCAAAAACAAACAGCTTATGAACATGTTTAAGCGTTTGTGTTGTCAAAATCAAGAAAGAAAGTTCAATGCTTTGTGGCGTCGTCTTGATGAGTTGACAAGGAAACAAACTGATAAGGTTCTTCAACGGGATAATACTGAAGAAAATTTTGTACCTCTTTCTAGTCTTCCATCAAATGATCATACAATTGGTCGGAGGGCAGGATCAACAATTCGATGCTTCTCGCATTGGATTCATAATGAGGCAAAAGAGAAGTGGTCTTTGTTATATGACACACATGGTGCTAGGTACGGAATTATGACAACAAATTTAGCAGAGGTACATCATTATGACTAGTAATTCAGCTAATTTGTTTTACATAAAAGTTTTTGAAATTAATACAAAATTGTTATAGGTGTACAATTTCGTCTTACGTGGATCAAGAGTTTTACCACTTGTTGGTATTGTTGAAGGAATTTTGAGTGGAACGATGAAGCACTTTCATGATCGTTATGCAAAAGCATGTCTACTAATGGCTAATTCTAATTTGGTTTTCACAAAATTTATTTGTGACTACATGGATGAGAAGATTAAGAAGACTCATTTACATAGTGAGAAACAAACTGGTACACGACAAAACAGATTCGAAATTGTTTGTAGAGAGAGAGGCAGACGCGCTGGGACACATGAAAGAACGGTGCACGAGTGTGTGATTAGTGAGTATTTAGTCGTTTGTACTTGTATGAAGCCAAAACTTCTTCATAGGCCTTGTTCACATGTTATTACTGCATGTAGTGAGACTAAATTATCTCCAAACATGTATGTCTCACCTTACTTCTCCAAGGAGGCTCTAAAGACGACTTGGAACACCTAGATATTTGGCTATCGCATTGTTGGTACATTCACCATGGATCTAGGACCATTCCAAAGAAGTCCTGATTATTTGAAGTTGAAGCAGAAGCGTGGTCGTCGTAAAACCAGACGTATAAGAAATGATATGGATGAGTCATCATCTTCACTACAAGTGAGGTGTAGCACATGTAGAGGATTAAGTCATAGTTACAAGAATTGCATTCAGGTTAATGTTACGGGAGTAGCTGAAGCGGGACCGTCTGGAAATCCGCATGACGGGAGACGTCCTCGTGGTCGTCGCTAAATTTCTTTATGTCATTTTACAACATAGCCAAATTATGTAATATTAGGACATAACTAAATAATGCTAGTAACATGTTGTAATGAACTACTTTGTTTATGAATATTTTGGTTACGTTAACGTATTTTGTCTTAACTACAAATTATTAAATTGTATTTCTACAGTTATGGCTGCAGGTACACACAACACTTTTGAGCTACTAGACGCTCAGCTATACTCACGACACCGGTCGTACTTGACGAGTGTTCGTAGCGCGGAACTTCCGACGTTGCGACCGAGGGTTCCGAAGAAGTTGTTACCCATCGACGAGCGATGGATTCCACGGTACATATGTTTCAAATCAAGTCATTAAATGAAATGATATACATTTTTCATATTAACTTGTAATTTTTTTTACAGTTTACGTGCAGCGGGGCTTCTTCCATTGTGTAGGATGTTGGAGCCTAATACAATTGAACGGTCTAAAGAGAAGTCCACCCGTCTCACGTATGACCGTTCCCTACTTACGGCCTTGGTCGATCGATGGAGACCTGAGACGCACACTTTCCACATGCCTTATGAGGAGATGACTGTGACACTACAGGATGTGTCATACCTACTAGGTCTTCCTATCACCGGCGAAGCAGTTTATAGGCTAGACGAGGCAGACGGGTGGCGTGAGGATATACTCTAGCATTTTTCGAGTGTGCTCGTGCACCCAAGGTACATCGAAAGGAACGGTCCGTTAAGATCAATTTCGAATAAACAGGATCACGGGCCGTCCAAGAGTTGGTTGCAGCAGTACGAGGTACATTTATGCTACATTTATTTCGGTACTCGTCTAAGAAATTTATACTACTGAATCTTATATTTTTTGTCCATATTGAACACGAGCCGTTCATACTGTGGACGAGTCGTCCACAGTGTGGACGACTCGTCCACAATGTGAACGATTACATGTCTCTATCGTCTATATAAGAGTGACTCCGCATCGTCACCACAATCCCATCATCACACTCATTCCATACATCGTCTTACCGTGGAAGGACCTTACTCGCCACCAAACAATAAAGAGAGAGTCGACATCCCTGAGGGATTACAACCGCCAATGTGTCTATGCGGCACTGATTGTCGATTTGTTAAAGATCTTGGGATGGGGGACACTTATGGTTTGAGACTCAGGATGTGTAATAATTATGAGTATGATCCTCCTCATAGGACCTGTCCATTTTTCCCAATGGCAGAGCTCAGGTAAAATACTTACAACCCTTATTCGTACCATTTGATATTTATTCTTTCATTCTACTATTTATAATGACACATTTGTAATCACGCAGTCTCCACCGCCTCTTTGTGCGTTCGTACAATATGTCGACCACGAACAAGATCGAGTATGTGTATAGCACGCATAGATATGCTATCAGGAGCTTCCTCTATCAAATGGAGTGGGCAGAAAGAGTTGAGAGGGACAGGAGGGAGAGAGCTGAATAGGAAGAGCAGCGTCGCAAACGTCAAGAAGAGCGTCGCCAAAAGGAGGAAGAGTATCGTTGCAAGTGTCAATAGGAGGAACTTATGGCACGGCGGGCAAGAGAGGCTGAGAGGGAACGCATGCGTGAAAGAGCACGTCACGCAAGAGAAGCCGGACCGGATGCATTTCAGAAGGGAAAATATCCCCGTTGCACGCAATAAAATCTATATGAAATATGTTCGACATTAATTTCAACTAAGGTGTGTTAGGAGTAGGTTGGTGCACGTTGGTTAGATATTATTTAGTGCATCATACACACACCATTTGTATCGTCGTTTTTATTTTTCTGTTCTTAAATATGTGTTATCTGCCTTATGTATCATAGTCATAGAGAGGCAGAGAACAAACACTTATTTTTGAACTTTGTAATGTATGCAATCGCCGAGTCTTTTAATGAAATGCATCTATAATGTCTGCCTAATGTCACTTTTGTATTATGTTCATAATTCATATTTCAAAAGAATATAACAATTCATTCTAGGTATCGAATGTTTGTGCAGCTCATTGCATGCAATGATTACAATGTGCATTACCTTTACTTATATAACATCTTTCAAATATGTTCCGAAGTATTTTTAAGTAACTGTCGAAAATTGAATACGATAGAGGCAAAATTACTTAGTTTCAACAATGTGATCCTAGTGCATTATTCAAATGCACATAACATTTCACTTGTTAAACCAAATTTTAGATAAGTTACTTTTTCGAAATAATAACAAAGTGTACTACATTTACTTTGATAAAAACATTGTCCAAAATTGTTTTATCTATTTTTAAATTGATGACAAAGTGGAAAGAACCAACAGGTTAACCGGGCACAAGGGCTTGCCGTCCACACCGTGGACGGCAGGATGACAGCGTGGACGGCTCCTTGCTGGCGTGGCAGCCACGTCGGCTAGCCGTCCACAACATGGACGGCTCCATTGCCATGTGTGACTGCCATCCACAGTGTGTGAATGTAGCCTAGAGGGGGGTGAATACGCCTTTTTGAAATTTGTCGGAACCTGCAACCTTTAACCACCAGATCAAAACTTGAGATATCGGACTAGTTCGTTGTATAATGACTAAGTTAATCAAATTTGATGAATTAATTTGATTCTAGGATGTATGCAGCGGAAATATACTTGTGATTTAGGTGTTGCACGATTATAGACTAGGATATATCACAATTCAATCTTATACTTAATGATTCAACGTAAAGTAAGCAATATTGATTCAAACCCTAGATTGTTGTGATGAATAAGAACAATGAACACAAAGCAAGAACACAAACAATTTATCCCGTGGTTCGGCTCCGACAGAGGCAACCTACATCCACGTTGAGGAGTCCACAAAAGGACCAGGTCTTCTCCAACACTACCCTCGTTGGATCGCCACGAAGGCCAATCCTCTCTTCTTATCACAAATGGTAAATAATCGAATTCAAGGGGCCTTCTCACACGTTGAGGGCTCCCCTAGATTACAAAGACAACTTCACCAAGAACACACTCAAAAGATTACAATGAAAATCACAGGATTGTGTTAGGGAATCAAACCAAGAGCTCAAGTGTGATGAATCGTGTCTCTCCAATGTTCCAAGGTGTATACTCAAGGGATTGATCTTTTTGGCTTTTGATTTCGTGGAGAGATGTGTTTTTGAGGCTCTTGGGAGGTGTGACGGTGCAGGGGTTCGAGAGAGGTTAAAGTTGGGCCGTGCACCTCTATTTATATGAGGTTTCTAAAAGTGACCGTTAGGATTTAGAAAGATCGGACTAGTCTGTGGTGGACACCATAGTAAACCCTATGTGCCCCGAAATATCGGACTAGTCCGGCTAGGGGCGGACTTGTCCGATTTCGCTTCTAGAAATCTTTGGACTAGTCCGATAGTCATCGGACTTTTCCGGACAGTGAAACCCTATGTGGTTATGAGGACAAGTCCGCACTTGGAGGACTTGTCCGATTTAGGTCAGAGAGTTTTTTGGACTAGTCCGTGCTAATATTGGAGTTGTCCGATTGACATCAGAAAGATATCGGACTAGTCCGGTGTGTGATCGGACTTGTCCGATTTTGTGTGACTTGTGAAGTGTTTTGAGGAGTAGTCCGCACTGGGAGGACTAGTCCGATTCTAGTCAGAGAGATATCGGACTTGTCTGATCTTGTGCAGAGAGAGATATCGGACTAGTCCGGTGTCAGTCGGACTAGTCCGGTCTTGTATAAATTTGTGCAATGTGTATGTTTATTTGTGTTTGAGCTCTTAGGGTGTGTTTCCTTAACACACTCCACACACAATGATCTACTACTTTTGTTCCTTGAGCTCTTCTCCACATTGCTCCTCATTCTCCCTTCTTTTTGGCACTTTGCTTATTTTCAACTTAAAACCTGTGCTCATCTCAAAAAAGTTGTTAGGATCTCATTTGCTTGTCATAAATCATCCAAAACCCACAAGGGATTCCTAGATGCACTTTCAATCTCCCCCTTTTTGGTGATTTATGACAACCAATTGATATTTCACAAGATATGTCAAAAATTGAGCTTTTCATAAAGTATGCACATATGTGTTCAAAACACATTAAGCAATGAATACATGATCGATATGTGCACTCTTTATGTTGGGATGCAAAACTAAATGAGTATGAGCAATAATTGTGATGATAATGAGTTATTTGACATGGATGTACCAACAATAAGCATAAACGACAATGTTGAACCAAAAACACATATTTCATCAATAAGAGCATAACAAGTTCATAGCATTGCATCTTAGGACCATAATTAACAAAATAGCATATAAAACAGTTTACAACCCGCAAAATAGACAAAAAGCACAAAGGAAGCTCTCTCCTCGCATCCTATAGCTTAAGACCTAAGACCTAAGACTCCCCCTCAATCTCTCCCCCTTTGGCATCAAGACACCAAAAAGAAGGAGAGGAGGGACCTCAAGTCTTCACGCCTCGTTGTCGTTCCTCTCATCGTCTTCATCTTCGTCTTCGGGCTGATGATGATGAGGAGGAGGTGCGGAGCTGCTCGAGCCCCCAACGCCAAAGTAGGCAAGCTGGGAGGGGGTGAAGGCCCCGAGCTCAGTGATGTCAGGGTTCGAGTCCTCAGAAACTACTGGAGATCCAATGGGGTCGATCTCCAGCTTTTGACTTAGCTGCTTGATATTTGCCTTCACATATCTCATATCAACTTTTCTCTTTTGGTTGAGCTTGTGACTTTTGATCTTAGTCTTGCGGCAAGATTCGAAGATGGCCGCAAGATACTTCAGGATGCCACTCGCAGCCCCTTTTTGAGGAGCTGCCCTAGTGGCAGGGGCATCCCCGGCATTTCCACTTGCTCTCGCCGGAGCCTCTACAGCAGAATCAGGGGAGGGAGCAGCTTGAGTGCTTGGCTTTTGAGGCATCTGGGGCCTCAAAGGTAGATGCTCTACATCTTTGATAAACTCAATCCCGGTGACTTTCTCAATCACAAAAATAAGATATGGAGCATAGCCGCACGACCTGTTGGGTGTGCAAGAGATGTTGACCATATCATTCCAGATGTAGTCATCCACATCAAACTTGCAGTCCTTGCTTATGACCCTCATCAGGGTCGGGAGATAGCCCTGCACACTCCCAGCATCCCCATCCTTGGGGGCAATCGCCTTCCTCAAAACTCTGTTCAACACCACAAAGAATGGCTTCATGTTCTTGGTAAGGGGGGGTTGAACTTGGAGTTGGGCTCATAGAGGAACTTCATCCTGTCCTTCTCGATGACACCTATGTTGTGGATGATTAAGCAGTCATTGCTTGAGGTATCAAGGTGCACCAGGCTTGCAAAATCCTCATAGGTAATACTGTACTTGGATCCGTGAGTCATCCAAGTAACACTCTCTTCATCATCACTGGAGAAATGGCAAGTCGCAAAGAACTGCGCTATGACCACATCATTCCAGTTGTTCCTGAAGGCAAAGAGATCCTTCAGGCCATGCCTCTCAATTGCTTCCACCACTTCAACAAATGGTGAGCAGCCCTTCTTCTCGAAGTGTGCCCAATCAATCCACTGGATGCGCACTACAGGCGTCTTCATGGGGAGGTACATAGACTTGTAGAAATCTGCATTGAAATTGCTCCAAAATCTGCCATCCACAGCTTGCTTTGGATGGACATACCAATCAACATTTCTGAATTTTGCAGCCGAGTCGCTGCCCTTCCCATTGAACCTTTCTTCTGCGGTGTCCCGAGCCCCTTGCATCAGAGCTGACATCTTCATTGGGCCAATCGAGCCCTTTGCTATTCCCTTGCCCTTGCCCTTGGCTTGGCGAGGGCCACTAGCTGCAGCTGCCTTGGACGCCGGCTTCTTTGCCAGCACCTTCCTCCGAGCCTGTGTAGGAGATGGAGCCGACTCGGAAGGACGCTCTTGGTGTTTCTTGCCAAGGCTCGTCGAGGGCCTAGGTGCGACCTCGTGGTCCATCTCGGCCTTGAAATCAGAAATCTCGTCGTTTGAGCTCGACATGCCCTGAGAATGAATTGTGCAAGGTATGGATAAGGATGGATGACAAGGAATTGAATGGATGACAAGAGAATTTGCATTGAGGAATTAAGGTTAGGGTTGAGTCCAAAAAAATCGGACTTGTCCGGTGTACAGGCACGGACTAGTCCGGGTGACCGGACTTGTCCGTGCATGGACTGGACTAGTCCGGTATTCGTCCTCAAAAACCTAACATATGAGACAAATGGACTATCTCAATGCAAAATTAGCCTAACAGAAATGTAATACATCAAGGACACTAGTATTAGGTGAAAGAAGCTAGACTATTCAATCAATAATGAAGAAAATAGGGATTTCTAGGGTTTGGGTGAAAATTACCGAAGAAATCGCTTGAAACTTGGAGATGAGGGTGTTGAAGGCCGGACAAGTCCGCGAACTTCAATCTCTGAGCAAGCAATCTTGATTTCCGCCCAAACGTGGAGCTTTTTGGTGGAGAAAACAAGAAATTGCCTTGGGAGCTCGAGTGCGAAGAGAGAGAAGCTTGAGGCAAGTTGTGAGGGTGAGGGAATTAGGGTTTGGCAGTGGCTAGGGTTATGGACACGAAAAATCGGACAAGTCCGGAAATGGCAGGACTAGTCCAAACTTTTCCAGAGGCTATATCGTACTAGTCAATGGTCTACCGGACTAGTCCGGCCTAACCGGCGCTCTGCGGATTAGTCTGCATGGACGGACTAGTCCGGGTAACCACAGACTAGTCCGTGGTCACCAGGCAAGAACTTCTTAGCCCATTCATATATATTTGAAGGTACATATTTAGAAAATAGGGAGGCAAATCAAATCTAATAATCTTGATGAATATGATCAGTAAGCATACAACAATCAAGCAATGACCATAATTCACCAAGATCTAGTAATTGACATAGTTTTTCAGAGAAAATTGAGAGAGATGATTTTCACAATCCAATCAACATATTTTGAAGAATTCATACAGGTATGCAACATTTCAAGCCACATTCCGAGCATCAAGGATGTTTAGTTCATTTCAAAGCTCGCAAAAGCGTTTTTCATCAAGTGGCTTGGTGAATATGTCGGCCAATTGTTTTTCGGTGTTGACATGGGAAATGGCTATATCTCCTTTCATGGAGTGGTCTCTCAAGAAGTGATGCCAGATGTCTATGTTTTTGGTTCTAGAGTGCTCAACTGGATTATGGGCAATTTTAATGGCACTCTCATTGTTACAAAGGAGTGGAATACGGTTCATATTGTAACCGTAATCCCTTAGAGTTTGTCGCATCCAAAGGAGTTGTGCACAACAACTCCCGGCTGCAACATACTCCGCTTTGGCTGTGGATAAGGCAATGGAGTTTTGTTTCTTGGAGGACCAAGAAACTAGAGATCTACCTAGGAATTGGCATGTACCGGAGGTACTTTTTCTATCTACTTTGTATCCGGCATAATCTGCATCGGAGTAACCAATGAGATTGAATTTTGAGCCTTTTGGGTACCAAAGAGCAAGGTTGGGTGTATGAACTAAATATCTCAAGATCCTTTTTACGGCTGTCAAGTGACACTCCTTAGGATTGGCTTGAAATCTTGCACACAAACATACACTCAACATAATGTCTGGCCTAGATGCACATAAATAGAGTAGCGATCCAATCGTGGAGCGATATACCTTTTGGTCGATGCTAGGTCCATCTTCGTTGAGATCCAAGTGGCCATTTGTTGCCATGGGAGTCTTTATGGGCTTCGCCTTGTCCATCCCAAACTTCTTGAGTATATCTTGAGTGTACTTAGTTTGGCTTATGAACGTCCCTTCCCTTTGTTGCCTCACTTGGAATCCCAAAAAGTACTTTAGCTCTCCCATCATAGACATCTCAAACCTGTCTGTCATAATTTTACTGAACTCCTTACAAAAAGATTTGTTAGTTGAACCAAAGATTATATCATCAACATAGATTTGACAAACAAAAAGATCATTGTCAAAATTCTTTGTAAACAGTGTATAATCTACTTTGTCAATATTAAAGCCATTTTCAATTAAGAAATCTCTAAGACACTCATACCAAGCTCTAGGAGCTTGTTTGAGGCTGTAGAGAGCCTTACGTAATTTAAATATGTTGTCGGGGAACTCTTCGTCTTCAAACCTGAGAGGTTGCTCCACATACACCTCCTCCTTGATTGGTCCGTTGAGGAAGGCGCTTTTCACATCCATTTGATAGAGCTTAAAATCGTGGTGAGTAACATATGCAAGTAATATTCTAATAGATTCAAGTCTAGCTATGGGAGCAAAGGTCTCATCGAAATCCAAACCTTCAACTTGTGAATACCCTTTGGCCATAAGTCGTGCCTTGTTCCTTGTCACCACCCCGTGTTCGTCTTGTTTGTTGAGGAAGACCCATTTGGTGCTGACGACGTTGGATTTGGGTCTGTCGACTAGTTCCCACACCTCGTTTCTCTTGAAATTGTTGAGTTCTTCTTGTATGGCCACAACCCAATCCGGATCCTTCAATGCATCCTCAACCCTGCGTGGTTCCAAAAAGGACACAAATGAGTAATGCTAACAAAAATTAGCTATGCGAGATCTAGTAGTTACTCCCTTTTGGATGTCACCGATGATGTTGTCGATTAGGTGATCCCTTTGGACGCATTGGTGTACTGTTGGGTGTGGCACTTGCTGTCTTGAGTCTTCATGATCATCTTCTTGTCCCCCTAAATGATTGCCTTCATTGGCTTGTTGATCATCTTCACTTTCTTGAGGTTTATCTTGTATGGAAGCCCCCCCCTTGATCATTGGTCTCCTCTTGTGGTTCGTTTTCCTCATGGATATGTAGAGGTGGCTCTTGTGGTCGAACTTTGCCTAACGCCATTCTTCTCAATGCTTGACAAGGAGCTTATTCTTTATATAGCACACATGGATCAACTTGCTCCTTTTGGGAGCCATTAGTTTCATCGAACACTACGTCACGTGCTACTTCAACAAGTCCGGAGGTCTTGTTGAAAACACGACAGGCGTAAGTGTTCGAATCATAACCAAGCAAGAAACCTTCATCGGACTTTGAAGCGAACTTTGAAGTCCTAGGCTTCTTGTTTAAAATATAGCATGGGGAACTGAAAACTCAAAAATATGAAATATTAGGCTTGTTACCGATAAGTAGCTCATAGGATGTCTTTTTGAGTAGTCGATGAAGATAAAGTCAATTTATGGCGTGGCAAGCGGTGTTAATAGCTTCCGCCCAAAATCGATCCGAGGTCTTGTACTCATCGAGCATTGTTCTCGCCGTTTTGTTGAGGGGAGTACGGAGCCGAGAACTCGTGCTTTATGCCTTCTTCATCTAGGTACTCCTCCACTTGTGTGTTCTTGAACTCCGTGCCATTGTCGCTTCGAATGTTCTTGATTGTCAATGAGAATTCATTTTGAGCTCGCTTGAAGAACTTCTTGAGTATTCCTTGTGTTTCGGTACCGAGCACCTTTCCTTGACTATTGTCTTCGAAGTAGATGCCCTCGCTTGGATCCTCATTTGCTTCATATTCAACAAACATCCTTCTTTCTCCGATCATATGGTTGGTGCAGCCACTGTCTAGCACCCATTTGGATCCACCGGAGGAATAGGCCCGCAAAAACAAGTTATGCCTTGGTTTTAGGTACCCAGGCTTGCTTGGGTCCTCTTAGGTTAGTCACAAGGGATTTGCGCACTCACACATGAGATTTGGTGTTCTCATGGCGTGGTCTAACATAATGAGCATAAACCTTTCTGTAATTACTTCTCATTAATACATAAGATGCATCGAAAGTTCTGAATAATAACTTTTGTTGTTTGTACACAGGACTAGTCTGGGAGGCCGGACTTGTCCGGAGTACCGGACTTGTTCGAACCCTGACCGGACTAGTCCGACGGTCATGCGTGTTGTACTCATTGATTTTTGATTTTCCAGTTTGGAAGACTCCTCCCTTTACAAAGACATTGCTATCCCTATTATTCTTATGGCTTCTAACTTGTTACTTTTCACCATAAGAGTAGCCAATGCCATATTTGACATTTGGAGGTCTTGTTACCAAGTATGCACTACGTGCATATTTGATCTTCTCCTTGTAAAATATGCCATTTTGTGCAGGATGCTTGTCCTTGGTGGAGGGTGACTTGTCCTTCAACCTGTTATCAATTTTATCACATGTACAAGTGGAAACAACTTCAGTTTTAATGGGTTGAGAAGGTGAACTTGAAGAGGATGAAGGGTCACCTTGCTTGAGTGACTCAACTTGCACTTCTTGGATCTTGTTAACCTTGATTAGGTTAGCAAGTTCTTCCTTGATTACAGCATTTGAGTCGTTTAACTCCAAGCAGGCTTCCTTGCTTGAAGCTAACTCAACCTCTAGTGACTTGCTTCGCTCCTTTTCAAGCTCTAGAAGTTTGTCAAGTTCGACATATTCCTCCTTTTGGGAGACAATCATGTCTTCTTGACGGTGTATTAACCTCTCCTTCTCAACAAGTTGATCAAGTAAAAATTTCATTTTAGTGGCTGTTTTCTTATCTAATCCAATAAGCATATCTTCATTATCACTACCAATGTCGCTATCACTAGAATAGGAATGCATGGAGGAGGGTTTTGTCATTACCTTGCATTTACCTTCCTTTGCCATGAGGCAAGTGCCGTCCCCTTCCATGCGCCGAGTGTAGGGAAGGAGAGTAGACTTCTTGGATGTCTTTTCGATGGCTATGCTAGCCATCTCTTCTTCTTATAATGATGATGACTCATCATTTGAGTCCCACTCCTTCCCTATGTGCGCTTGTTCGGCTTGTTTCTTCTTCTTGAAGAATTTCTTGGGTTGAGGCTTGGGTCTTCTTCTTGTTCTCTTCATATGGGCAATCAACTATAAAATGGCTATACTCACCACAATTATAGCATGCCCGCCTCAACTTTGGCTTTGTTCTTTCCTTGTATTTTCCTTCACTTGATTTGGCGCCTTGTCTCTTCTTCATCATTTTCTTGAATTTCTTCATGAATAGAATCATGTCATCTTCATACAAATCACTGCTCTCATCGTCACCATCTTCCTCTACTTGAGCTTCTCGTGATTCTTTAGATAAGGGCTTGAGGGTGGAATTCAAGGCAACCCCTTTGTTCTTTGCCTAGGTAAGGTCGGCAATTTCCTTGACATGCTTCGCTTGCTTCTCCATCATCTCCAAATTGATGATTTTCCCAAGTAGCTCATCCGGAGTCATACTCTTGTATCCGAGGCTTTCTCTAATCATGGAGCATAAGGTGACGTTGCGAGGCATGAAAGCTCTAAGATGAGCTTCACCACCTCGTGGTCGTTCCACTTCTTGCTTTCGTAAGATCGAACCTTGTTGACGAGTGTCTTAAGTCTGTTGTACATATCTTGAGGTGACTCATCTTCTTCGATTGCGAATATTCCCAATTCGCCCTCAATCATTTCGATCTTCGCTTCACGCACATGACGATCACCTTCATGTGCAGTTTGTAATGTGTCCCAAATCTCCTTTGCAATCTCGAGTCCATCCACCTTGGTGAACTCGTCCTGACTGAGCGAAGAGGTAATAACTGCCACGGCTTGAGCATTTTGATGAATTGCCTGCTCTTGGCTTGGTGTGAGCTCTTCGTCGTCCTCCGAGATATCTATCCCTGTGCACACAATATGCCATAAACTTGGATTGAGAGAGATTAAATGCATTTTCATATTTTGCCTCCACATTGAGGAATCACTTCCATCGAAGTGTGGGGCTTTCCTAGAGGGATAGATAAAATGATTATTGCTGGAATTAAGACGATCATAGTTGAAAGGATATCGGGAGTAGTCGGTGTGACTACCCCCCTTCTTCTTTTTTTCATCTTCGACTGTCACTTTCCCTTTGGAAAGAGTCTTCTTTCTTAGGAGCGCCTTTAGTTCAAGCGTCTCCTCATCGTCATCCTCGAAGTCTTGAATGACTTCGAGGAGCTTTTCAACTTTTTGATTCTTGTCATCATCAACCTTCTCTTGGTTGTTGCTCTTGTGTACGTCCTTCATGTCCGACAGGATCTTCTTCAAGCGATTAGTATCTTTCTTGAAGAACCTACTCTAATACCAATTGAATGTAGCCTAGAGGGGGGGTGAATATGCCTTTTTGAAATCTGTCGGAACCTGCAACACTTAACCACCAGATCAAAACTTGAGATATCGGACTAGTCTGGTAAAGTGCGGACTAGTCAGGTGTATATCTACTAAGTTAATCAAATTTGATCAATTAATTTGATTCTAGGATGTATGCAGCGGAAATATACTTGTGATTTAGGTGTTGCACGATTATAGACTAGGATATATCACAATTCAATCTTATACTTAATGATTCAACGTAAAGTAAGCAATATTGATTCAAACCCTAGATTGTTGTGATGAATAAGAACGA
This sequence comes from Tuctoria greenei, assembly GCA_036927565.1. Taxonomy (NCBI): domain Eukaryota; kingdom Viridiplantae; phylum Streptophyta; class Magnoliopsida; order Poales; family Poaceae; genus Tuctoria; species Tuctoria greenei. The sequence continues at coordinate 195,169,856 of JAYESD010000006.1, read as the reverse complement.
TGAACACAAAGCAAGAACACAAACAATTTATCCCATGGTTCGACTCCGACAGAGACAACCTACATCCACGTTGAGGAGTCCACAAAAGGATCGGGTCTTCTCCAATCCTACCCTCGTCGGATCGCCACGAAGGCCAATCCTCTCTTCTTATCACAAAGGGTAAATAACCGAATTCAAGGGGCCTTCTGACACGTTGAGGGCTCCCCTAGATTACAATGACAACTCCACCAAGAACACAGTTAAAAGATTACAATGAAAATCACAGGAGTGTGTTAGGAAATCAAACCAAGAGCTCAAGTGTGATGAATCATGTCTCTCCAATGTTCCAAGGTGTATACTCAAGGGATTGATCTTTTTGGCTTTTGATTTTGTGGAGAGATGTGTTTTTGAGGCTCTTGGGAGGTGTGACGGCGTAGGGTTTGAGAGAGGTTAAATTTGGACCGTGCACCTCTATTTATATGAGGTTTCTAAAAGTGACCGTTAGGGTTTAGATAGACCGGACTAGTCCGGTGTGCTGTGTATAACAAACCTTAAGTGTCCCAAAATATCGGACTAGTCAGGCTAGGGGCGTCTGGAAATCTTTGGGCTAGTCCGATAGTCATCGGACTTGTCCGGACAGTGAAACCCTAAGTGGTTATGAGGATAAGTCTGCACTTGGAGGACTTGTTCGATTTAGGTCAGAGAGTTTTTCGGACTAGTCCGTGCTAATATCGGACTTGTCCGATTGACATCAGAAAGATATCGAAATAGTTCGGTGTGTGATCGGCCTTGTCTGATTTTGTGTGACTTGTGAAGTGTTTTGAGGACTAGTCCGCACTGGGAGGATTAGTCCGATTCTAGTCAGAGAGATATCGGACTTGTCCGATCTTGTGCAGAGAGAGATATTGGACTAGTCCGATGTCAGTCGGACTAGTCCGATCCTGTATAAATTTGTGCAATGTGTGTGTTTATTTGTGTTTGAGCTCTTGGGGTGTGTTTTCTTAACACACTCCACACACAATGATCTACTACTCTTGTTCCTTGAGCTCTTCTCCACATTGCTCCTCATTATCCCTTCTTTTTGGCACTTTGCTTATTTTCAACTTAAAACATGTGTTCATCTCAATAAAGTTGTTAGAATCTCATTTGCTTATCATAAATCATCCAAAACCCACAAGAGATTCCTAGATGCACTTTCAGTGTGGACGGAAGGGATGCTAGTTTTGCAAAAAAAAAAAATCAGACGCTATTAATATTAAATCATAATATAATAATGCTAAAATAAAAAAAATTCGGAAAGAGAAGCACCTCCTTAGTTCCCATTACCATCACCAAATTGGCTTATCCTGGTTTGTGGGCAAACCAGTTATTAACAATTATAATAATTGCAGAGTGACCCAACTAACACTTGTTTTAAGTGTTAGACAAAGCTGCCATGAGCACTATGACTTTGCCAAACCTGCCTTTACTGTCGTACAATTAAAGTCCACAAAAGTGAATAGAGTGGGTGCGGTGCGCTGTATATAAGATGCTCATGTAAAAACTTTGTGAAAACGAAAATATACACACACATCATCTTATTCTTGGATGATATTGTTATGTTCCTTACATGGCTTATTTTTGTGATCACCGTTTTGACTTTTGAAAATATGTTTATGTCAATCTATCCTAGTACTGTAAGATAATTTGAGAAAAAAACAAGCGAGTGAGAAAATTATATTAGGATTGTGATAACACAGAACATTAAAAAACATTTTTCAAATTACATCAACTGGAACACCAGAATAAGATAATGTTGCCGGATGACTTGAACAACTAGATGCATATACCAAATGATGTAAAAGGGGAACAAATAAATTTTCAGCTGCATGCTGTCCCCAGATTTATGATTGATCTTTTATATACCTATATTTTAAAACAGTTAAAACTAACTGCCGGATATGAATTCAACATAGCAGAGATCTAGCTTCTGTATATCACGATAATTTATTCTCATCGTGCTACGGAGAGTGAGTTCAAACAAAAGGAAGCTTAGTTAAGTGGTTCATTACTCTGAGTAACACTATTCAGCTTCCGTGTTTGATTTTCGATAGGAGTGAATTTCAGGTTGACTTTCATAATATTAAAATATATGTACTCTACAGATGAATTCATGCATAGGTGCCGAATCTGAAATGCACTTATGAAAATGTGAAAACAAAGATGTCGTATGTTGATCTATAAAATTTGATCCACAGTCGTGTGTTTAGTCATACAATTAATGTCACCTTGTTCTAGACAACAGAGTATGAATATCTGTATTTGTATTCACTTGAATAAGCTGATCATAACTGTTGGTACCCTCCGTACCGGATACCCCTTGGGATTGCAAAGATCACAAGAAAACTCCATCTACCAGATTTGAAGACCTCCAAAGGCCCCACATGTCAAGTGTAGCCGGACCTGCTTCCCTGACATAGTTAGTCCCGGAGCCGCCACGTGTATCACAAGACCGGAGCTATCACCCACACCTGGGAAGCTCTGGTCAGAATACCAATATGGCACCCCCAGACCTAACCTCAGACAGAGGGAAGCTCCAGTACTGGCACGCGTCCAACAACACCGGACCTACCCGTCCACGACGGTGAGCTCCAGAGCTGTCACATGGCAACCGTCGGACCTTCAACTTCAACTATCAAGCCGGTGGACCCTCCAACGGCTCCGGACCTTCAAGGATCAATCAAAAACTTCAAGACCCGATTAAGTGTCATTAATGCCATATTAATGACACACGATCGGATGGTCCTTAATTCTGGTAACGACACTATTAAGGCCCATTACCAGGCTATTAAGGATAATTGACTCCATTTATTGTGTATCCAGCATGTGTAACAGCCGGGGCCACCTGTCGGGCCAGGCTAACGTTGTAATGACCAGTCCTTGTGCTATAAAAGGACTGGTCGACGATAGACATAGGACGGTTCCAGACCACTGCTGAACACCCTGAGCTAGACAAGCTTCTTCTTCTGGAGCTTCTTCTAGACTCACAAGCTTAATACATCACCAACACACCCCGTGGAGTAGGGTATTACACTCAGGCGGCCCGAACCACGTAAATCCCTGTGTACACGTGTCTTTCACCTTCTTGAATCTCTGCGCGCCCATTACTGAACTACAACTCCTCGATCTACCAAAGGTAGTGTCGGGAGATCTGCTGGTTCCAAACACCGATAGCTGGCGTGCCAGGTAGGGGGTGCCTGAGATTTCGAGTATGGTGAACTCAGCTGCTGGATCATCCAACGGCAACCCTGCCGTTCAACCCGTTGGAGGCAATCCGTCCAACGCGCAGCAACCAGCAGGTGCCATGGCTCCAGCAGAAGGCATGCCTCCACCACCACCGCCTGCACCAGCACGTCAAGCTGAGCAGCGTGACGGTGCATCGGCGTCGGTCACTGCATCGGCAAACAACAACAACAACCCAGAACACGCGCTTCATGCGGCGCGTGCTCCCCTCCAACGTCCACCACCTCTAGGTGCATCCCAGGGTGCAATGGAGCAGTGGAGGGCTGATGTGGAACAGCTGGTTGCATTAGCAGCCGACCGCATCAGCAACCAAGGTCCTCCTCCATTGGGGCGGACCCCATCGCGGCGCCGGACCGTGTCTGGCAGACTTGGTCCGCATGCTTCCCAGAATAGGAGGCGTGCTGCATCACAGCAAGTTACATTGCTACCCTCTGGGGCGCGACGTACTCATACGGTAACCAGGATGTCAACTCATGACCTCCGGGTGGAGCTTGATCGCTGTTATCGTCAATAGGACGGGTGTGTCCATATTGAGCGTGCTCGCGAAAGGCGAGAGGCTCGAGACAGCCCTGCTCCTGAGGGAGTAGGAGGAGGCTGTTCTGCACTGGCCATGCACCTACACATGGTCAGATGGCCACAAAAGTTTCGGCCACACCCGCCGGAGAAGTTTGACGGGACTGTTAACCCCACTGAGTTTCTCCAGATTTACACCACCGCAATCCTTGTGGCCGGAGGTAACGAGGTTGTAAAGGCCGACTACTTCCTAGTGGATTTGATTGGGATCGCCAGGTCCTGGTTCATGAGCCTTCCTCACAACTCTATCAATAGTTGGGAGGAATTGTGTTAACAGTTCACCGCCAATTTCGGGAGTTCATACACCCGACCAGGCACCGAACTGGACCTTTTTGCAGTTGTGCAAAAGGGGGGAGAATCCCTGCGCTCATTCATCCAGAGGTTCTCCCAGGTACGAAACACCATCCCTTCTATCTCTAGCGCTTCTGTCATCGTGGCATTTAGACAGGGCGTACGGGATAAGAAGATGCTGGAGAAGCTGGCGGTCAAGGAGATCACCAGCGTCACGGAGCTCTTCAGCTTGGCAGACAAGTGTGCCAAAGCTGTGGAGGGCCGTGAGATGCACTCCAAACCACTTCCGGAGGATGGCAAAAAATCCTCCAAAGGTGAAGCCACTACCTCCAGGAGTGGCAAAAAGAAGAAAAAGCCCAACGGCAAGAAGAAGCCACCGGAAGATGGTGGCAACTCCAAAATGTGGTGTCCTATCCACAAGACGAACGGCCACAACTTGGAGGACTGCCGGGAGGTCCAAAACCTTGCCGAGCGCTACCACAAGCGCCAGGAAGAAGTTCCTTTCCGTCAGAGGGAAGGAAAGCAGAAAGTCGACGAAGCTCTGGCTGAAGAGGAGTTGGGCTTCCAGGACCCTAAAAAGGTCCTAAAGGCTATGTACACCTCCGTCGACGATGACTCTGACGTCTCCGACAATGAGCGTCGGAAGATCATGAATACTATCTTTGGTGGTTCGTGGGACATCACCTCCCGCCGTGTCCTCAAGACCATGCGGCGGGACATGGCCTCAGCAGCTCCTACAGCCAAGGCGGAGCCTCATCGAAAGTGGATGGACACTACCATCACTTTTGATGCTTCGAACTGCCCTCGGAACATGATCGGAGCTGGCCAGCTACCTCTGATGGTATCACCTACCATCAACAACATTCAACTCCACCTTGTAATGTTGGACGGAGGTTTGGGACTGAACCTCATAAGCTTTGAAGCTTTCGTCAAGCTTCAGTTCCGACCTTCGGACCTTCGCCCCTCCCGACCTTTCTCCAGAGTAGGTTCGGGGGCCATAACACCAATCGGTGCCATTACTATCCCCGTGACCTTCGGGACTCAGGAGAATTATCGCACTGAGAAGTTGATCTTTGACGTCGCTCAGATCAACTTGCCCTTCAATGCCATTCTGGGCAGGCCCGCCTTGTACAAATTCAGGGCTGCTGCTCATTATGGCTACCTGGTGTTGAAGATGCCGACACCAGTTGGTGTTCTCTGGATCCGCGAAGACCGTACTGCTAGAGTGACTGCTTTGGAGGAACTCCATGCGCTTGCTACAACACAGGAGGAAGAATCCAGGCAGGAGCAAGCCTCGAAACCCTCGAGCATTCGTCAGCGAGGCTCAACCTCCGCACCTCGTGTGCAACCAAGCGGCAACACCGACATCCCCATCAAAGTCATCCAAATTGATTCCGATGCCGCTCATACCACCCGTATATCGGGAGTTCTGAATGACAAATAGGAACTCGTGCTCATCACATTCCTCCGAGCTAATGTCAACGTGTTTGCCTGTCAACCGTCGCAAATGCCTGGGGTCCCTACGGAAGTGATCGAGCATAATCTGAAGATCCATCCCGACGCTTGGCCCGTACATCAGAAGCCTCGGAAGCAATCTGTAGAGCGATAGAACTTCATATGACAAGAAGTAAAGAAGTTGCTCGAAGGTGGATTCATCCGAGAAGTATTCCATACAAAATGGCTGGCAAACCGAGTCGTTGTACTCAAGGCCGGCGGGAAGCTTTGGATGTGTATCGACTACACAACACTAAATAAGGCATGCCCAAAAGATCCATTCCCACTACCTAGAATAGATCAGATAGTGGATTCCACCTCCGGGTGTGAATTACTGTGTTTCCTAGACGCATACTCTGGGTACCATCAAATCAGAATGTCTAGGGAAGATGAAGAACATACTTCTTTTATCACAGTAGATTGATTGTACTGTTATACTGCCATGCCATTTGGTCTCAATAATGCAGCTTCAATATTTGTACGACCTATGTAGAGCTCATCAGAGACGTAGTGGAAGTGTATGTTGATGACATCATTGTCAAGATCAAGGACAAGGAGTCACTCCTTGACACCTTGCAAGCTGTCTTTGACAAGCTGCGGGTCACCCGCACAAAGCTGAACCCAGACAAGTGCATCTTCGGGGTTAGCTCCGGAAAGCTTCTTGGTTTCCTGGTAAACCACCGGGGCATAGAGGCAAATCCAGCGAAGATTAAAGCCATAGAGGAGATGCGGCCACCAGCCCGCATCAAAGATGTCTAGAAACTGACTGGATGTCTAGCCACCCTCAGCCGGTTCATCTCAAGACTAGCGGAACGTGCGCTACCCTTTTTCAAGATATTGAGGAAGTCTGGACCATTTCAATGGTCTGAAGAAGCAGAAAAGGCGTTCCAAGAGCTAAAGCAGCTCCTCACCACTCTAGCAACCCCTGGTAGCTCCGAACCCTGATGAGCCCTTACTGCTTTACATTTCAGCAACCGTCGAGGTTGTCAGCATGGTCCCGGTCGCGAAGAGACCAGAACCATCACAAACTCAGGAATCCAGACCCCTCCGGGAGGGTCCGGAGGTTCCTGAAGGAGAGTCTGGGCCCCAGCCCCCAGACTTGGATCAACAGGGAGTTATCCCAGAAGACTTGGACCCCTCCGGGAGGGTCCGGGTCACTCCAGCAGAAGCTCTGGGTTCCTCTAGCAGGGACACGGAGGTCCCTGAAGCAGGTCTGAACCCCTCCGGGAGGGTCTGGGTTGATGTGGAGGAAGCTCCGGGCCCCTCTGGGAGGGTCCGGACAGTCCAACGCCTAGTGTACTTCATCAGCGAAGTACTACATGATGTCAAGACTCGATACCTAGAGGTGCACAAGCTGCTTTATGCAGTTCTCATCGCCTCCAGGAAGCTTCGTCATTACTTCCAGGCTCACAAGATCTCAGTGGTGACATCTTACCCACTGCGTGCGATCTTGCATAATCCCAACTCTATTGGGAACATTGCAAAGTGGGCAGCGGAATTGGCCGAATTCGATCTTGAATTCGTTCCCAGACAAGCGATCAAGAGTCAAGCATTGGCACATTTCATGGCGGAATGGACCCCCTCTCCATCAAACCCTGGGGGCCCCAGTGAGCAGAAATCAGAACTCAAGGCTCCGAGTCTTCACCGAACCCCACTGGACCCTCAACTTTGACGGATCCATGCAAAAGCAGGGGGCCGAAGCGGAGTCCTTCTCCTCGCTCCAACCGGGGAGAAGGTAAAATACATGGTCTACCTTGACTTCAAGGCGACCAACAACATGGCGGAGTATGAAGCACTCATTTATGGATTAAAGGTGGCACTATCATACGGTGTCAAGCAGCTGTTGGTCAAGGGAGATTAGCATCTCATCATTAAACAGGTGAAGGGTGAATGCTCCTGCAACAATCCTCAACTAGATGCTTATCTCCTTGAAGTCCAGAGGCTTCAGAAGGACTTCGAAGTCCTGGATCTCCACCATGTTCAGCGTGTCCATAACGCTGAAGCTGACGAACTCTCGACGAAAGCGTCAACCGGAGCTCCGGCTCCTGACGGAACCTTCGTCCGGAGGTTGTCAAAACCCACAGCTCAGCCTGCCAAACTAAGCGAAGGGGGTGAGACCAGCATCCCAAAGCTGGCGGTCCCAATGGCCATGTTACCATGGCAGCCATCAAGGGTCGTAGGTGCTGCCGGAAGCTCCGAGCAACCCAGCACGCAAGACTCAAATGCTCAAGCAAGCTCCGATGCATGGATCTCGGAGATCCGGAGCTACTTGAAAGACAATATCCTTCCTGACGATAATGTATCCGCTGACCGGATATCAGATTGGCTAAAAGATACACGTTGGTAGAAGGGGATCTCTACCAGCACGGTGCCAACAGCGTCCTAATGCGGTGTATCACAAGGGAAGAAGGTTGCGAGCTCCTCACAGAAATCCATGGAGGCGAGTGTGGGAACCACGCGTCTTCTCGCACGCTGGTCGGTAAAGCCTTCCGGCATGGCTTCTACTGGCCTACAACGCTCCAGGATGCAACTGAGCTGGTGAAGAAATGCAAAGCATGACAGTTCCATGCAAAGCAAATTCATACACCGGCTCAGACTCTACAAATGATACCTCCTACATGGCCTTTCGCTGTGTGGGGGATGGACATCTTGGGACCTTTCCCAAGAGTCGTCGGAGGTTACAAGTTCTTGTATGTTGCCATCGACAAGTTCACCAAATGGTCCGAAGCAACTCCAGTTGTGACAATAAACAAGCAATCAACTATAAACTTCTTGCAGTCCATAGTATGCAGATTTGGAGTCCCAAACAAAATCATAACAGATAATGGGACCCAATTCACAAGCTCTACTTTCCAAGGATACTGCAAAGATCTCGGCATCCAAGTCAGCTACGCCTCTGTAGCTCACCCAGCAAGCAATGGCCAAGCCGAAAGAGCAAATGCAAAAATCCTAAAAGGACTCAAGACGCGCACATATGAGCGCCTGAAAAAACATGGAGCCAACTGGATTGAAGAACTTCCGCCCACTCTATGGGCCAACAGGACAACTCCAAACCGGTCAACCGGAGAAACACCCTTCTTCCTGGTGTACGGAGCTGAAGCAGTCCTTCCTCCGGAAATCACCTTGGGGTCGCTCTGGGTCTGGACCTCCGACGAAGCCACACAGGACCAGCTCCGGCGTGAAGACCTTGACCTCCTTGAAGAGGGAAGATGCCGAGCAGCTGTTCGGAATGCCCGATACCACCAGACTCTTCGGCGCTATCACCAACGGCATGTTTACAGCCGACAGCTCGAGCAAGGCGCTCTGGTGCTACGGAGAATACAATCCAGAGAAGGGTTAAACAAACTCTCCCCCAGTTGGGAGGGACCCTTCCGAGTGATCAAAGTATCCCATCCCGGATGCGTTCACTTGGCAACCGAGGATGGGACACCTCTCCCAAATCCTTGGAACATTGAGCAGCTCTGTAAGTTCTACGCTTAGTATCACGGAGGTGAGTCTGTAATTACACGTGGTGTATGTTATAGAGTCATTGTACTGAGTCAGGTAGCTCCTCCAGGAGGGCAGCTGGACCTACCCTGCTAGGTCCGCAACGCCCATGCAACACTTGTCACAGTCTCAGAACTAAAAGTGTAGCTAGCTACCTTGGGTAAAATGAGAAACAAAACACACTTAGGCTGGTTCCATACCCTAAGAGTGTACTTGTTTCCCCTGTACCCCAGAACTATAATGAAAGACATCATTGTGTGAAAACAGACTCCACGTGCATTTACTTTGTACAGGCTCAACATTTTTTATTTTTCTCTTTCTTGTCTATAACAAAGTTGTGCAGTTCTTAAGAAACTTTAGCTCGACCAGTTCATGTACAATATGAGTTGCATTTTCTATCCTTCCGGGTTCAAGCATTGTTGATGGCCTACTTGTCTGAATGCCACCAAGCCAATCTAGGGCCGGAGTGTGCTATCGACTTATCCTGATCCCACACCCTAAGTACGCCACTCTACCTACACCCCAACAGGCTGAAGTAAGGCAAGTCCGGAAATGATCGGACCCGAAGGAAGCTAGACAGCGCTCTTGATTGTATTTAGAATTGTGTTCGACCTAAAACTTTCTCGGGAATAGTAAGCCGCAATGAAGTTATAGATAGGAAACATATTTTACTATTTTTCTTGACTTCAGTGTGCAGGAAAAATAAACAAGCTCCGACATCCTCTAGGCGCCTTGTGGTCAATGTTCAAACATTGACATCGAGCATCTCTGGAGCTACTTAGTTCCGGTAGAGCTAGGAGGCAAGTCGTCAACGTGAAGATGGTGGAAAGACTCTAAAGTGGAGTCTAACATTGACACAACACGTGTTGACGGAGGTCACTGCCAGAGCTGCCAAAGCTCCGACACCCTAGAGGACTAACCATCAATGCTCCGGAGCTACTAAGCTCCGGTGATGGTCAATGTCGGAGCCACTAAGCTCCGACGGCCTCAGGGGGCCTTCACTATCGAAGACTTCGAACCTACATTCTACAAGATCGAAGCATGCAAGTCTTCGACAATCGGTACATCCTCTTGGTACATGTTCACAATCAAATTGTGTACATCTACCAGGGGGCCAAGCGAGACAAAGGTGTTTAAGACAAAAAATGAAATTCGAAATCACAAAAATTTAGATTTCATTCATCTGGAGACAAGAGATTACAAAATTGGAGAAGAAGAAGAGAGAGTACAAGCGAGAGCTACAGGGAGACGATCCTAGACCCTATGGAAGAACTGGGCAACCTTCTGGGCTACCTCCGACTCGTTGGCTCGGGCAGCTTCACCCTCTCCTTCGATGAGACCTTCAAGCATCGTGTCCAAAGGGAATTGAGGGTCCCGGCTGGTGTAGCACGTCAGCACATACTCTGCGACATTCTTCGCCAGGGACTGACACTCCATTTCCAATTGGTCTGCAATGACATCGCCCACCTTGGAGAGTTTGTTGCCTGCTGAACCTAGCGCCTCCAATGCCTGGTCCAGCTCCGGCTCTGGATCATCCGGATGCACGGGACTGAAACCCATTGGCATCAGCGCGTCGTTGGCCTTGCACAGGAAGTCCCAAACTTGTTGGGACTCCACAACCCTTGCACCACGCATCTCCGCCAAAGATCTTTTGGCCGCCGCCAGCTCCGAGCTCTCCCGAGCAAGACGCTCCATCTCTTTGGCATTCTACTGAATCGTTTCAGCAACTTGCCTTTCGAGCTTGCTGAGCTCTTCCTCCCGGAGGTCTCATTCTGGCGTTTGATCAGATCTCTCTCCTGGCCCCGCACTTTCTTCTCCCGGGAGGCGATGGCGTTCTCCTGCTTGTAGAGTTCCTGCCTTCGCTCCAGGCCTTCTCCTCCTCCTCCTTGCAACGCTCATCCAATTTCTTGGTGCGTTCTTCAAGGCTCTTGTCAGCCAGAGCTGTGTTTTGGACAAGCTCCTCCTCCCTCTTCACGAGGTCGTCTCGCAGCTCCAGGAATTTCTGCTCTTCATTTTCGAGCCATTTTTCCCGTGCTTCAAGAGCCTCCCGGCACATGATGAGACTATCGTGGATGGCGGTGAGCCTTTCCTGGCGATCATCCGCCACGCTATTCGTAGCCTTGGCCTGCTCATAGATCACTCGGGACTGGTTTGTGAGACCTATGTGTGCTGAATACATTGGCTTGTAGTGAATACACTTGGCTTTGATGATAAAAGTTTTGAATATCACCAAAACACCTTTTTATCAAGGTCCGACTCTAGCTCTGAGCTACAACAAGGTCCGAAGGTAGGTCCGACTTGGTTTGGGTAGCTCCGGTTACGTTCGATGCTAGGTCCGACTAGCTTTGGTCAGCTCCGGTGAAGTTTTGTTTTTAGCTCTGGCATGTCTTTGATAGCTCCGACATGTTTTTGCTAAGCTTCGAAGTTGATTTTTCTAGCTCCGGCTTTTGGGATTACTAGTTCCGACTAGTTCTGGTTAGCTCCGGGACTAGGTCCTGCTAGTTTTGTAAGCTCCGGTGGGAGCTTGGTTGTACTAGTTTTGGTAAGCTCCAACGCTAGGTTCTACTAGCTTTTGTTAGCTTCGGCTCAAGGTCCGGGTTGCTCTGGCAAGGTCTGGAACTTGACCGTAGTGCTTCTGCTTTTCATTTGCAATGTTTCGTACTTGCTTTACATTGTTGTAAAGATTGCTTAGTCTTCATTTGCTAAGTTTTTGGTGCGTTTTGGTTGATATGGATGATATTGTGTTACTGTGGTTTTGCAACATGATTATGTGAGGTTCTCACGTAGGGTGTTGTGTTCGGAACTAACTTGAGTCAAGTCGAGGACTTGGGCTCGTATGGATTGGTTGTTTATTCATGTGCAGGTGTTGCTTGAGTTAAAGACATGGCTGGTGAGGGATCCATTGGACTAGTCTTAGGGAGGAGATGAGGTTCCAACAACCAAATTCAGGAGGAATTGTGGTTGAGCTGATCAGGAGGTTGCGCAACATGATTGAATCAAGAACAATGCATATGAAGGTATCGTGGACGTCATTCGAAGATGTTTGCACGTGTGCAAGGAGTGCATGGACGTGGCTACATGGTTCCGAGACATGATGAAGAGATGTGGACGTAAAGAGTTGGTCGGAAAGGTCCAACCGACTAGGTTATGGACTCAGGCTGCGGCTGAGTCGGGTTTGACTCAAATATGGAAAGATTTGAGTTGGTTATGATAGGATTTCGTGTGGGTCACAAATTTGAGTTGTTTAGTAATGTGGGATACATTCCTAAGGTGTTTGGAAGTCTTAAGATTGCTTCTATCTGCATATAGAAGAATCTTGAGCAGTTATGGAAAGTTACGATTTGTGATCTGAGTAGGATTGGAGTCCTAGTTGATATTGGGTTGGCCTAAGGGCTGGTTATATAAGCAAGGGAGCCCAGAGCTCGTGGTGCATGACTTTGGGGCTGTTCCTCTTGTGTTCTATTGAATACAATTCGTAGTTTGAAGGAACTTTTGTGCCTTGTTCGTCCGACTTGTTCCAGACAAGTTTTACTCGTTGAGTTTCTGGACAGCACTACCTTTCGTCGGTGTTTTTATCATAACTCGAGTTTTACAGATCCAATTGACGTTGTCGGTGGTTTGGAACCGGCAGATCTCCCGACACTACTAAAGTGTTAGAGGAGTTTGATGTTCGGTGTGGGCGCGCGGAGATTCAAGAAGGTGAATTGTAAATGACACAGTAGACACAGGAATTTACGTGGTTTGGGCCGCCTGTGCATAATACCCTACTCCATAGGGTGTGTTGATGTTGTATTGGATGTATGAGCTTGTATCGAGCGTCTAGAGGGTCTGTAGGGCGTGTGTGTAGACGTGTCCTATGTATCGTCGGCATGTCCTTTTATAGTACAAGGGCAGACCGTTACAAATTAGCCTGGACCGACATGTGGCCCCGGTGGTTACTGATATTGATATACATTCAGCACGTTTAATTACCCTTAATGACCGAGTTATGGGCTTTGACAGCACCGTTACTGGTAATTAAGGTCGTCTGATCGTGTGTCATTAATTCAGTATTAATGGCACTTGGTCGGGTCTTGAAGTTCTTGATTCCCCTTTGAATATCCGGAGCCGTTGTGGAGTCTTCCGGAGGTTAGAGGCTGAAGATCCAATGGTTGGACACGTGGCAGCACTGGAGCACACTGTGGAGAACAGATGGCTCGGGTGTTACCCGACACGTGTCAGCACCGAAACTTCCCTCGATCTGGGGTTAGGTCCGGGGGTGCCACTTAGGTACGTAGCCCGGAGCTTCCCCCCTTGCGGGCGGTAGCTCTGGTTTGATAGTACACGTGGCGACCCTGGGACTAACCATGTTGGAGAAGCGGGTCCGGACATGTCTGACATGTGAGCCTCCGAAGGTCTTCAAATCAAGTGGATGACTTTCCCTTGAGATCTTTGCAATCTCAAGGGGTATATGGTGCCCAGGGTACCGACAGTGGCCCCCGGGGCCCACCTCCGGGGAAGACCCCTTGGATGAAGTCATTCCGCCGGAGGTGGGTCCATCCTTCGACTTTTGAACTGAGTCGCCAAAGAGGACTCCCTACAGATTTGGGAGTTCCTGGGCAAGGCCAACGACGCGCTGACACCGATGGGCTTCAGTCCCGTGCGCCCGGATGATCCGGAGCCGGAGCCGGACCTAGCGTTGCAGGCGTTGAGCTCGGCAGGTAGCAAACTCTCCAAGGTGGGCGACGTCATCGCGGACCAATTGGAGGTTGAGGGGCAATCCCTGGCGAAGAACGTCACAGAATATGTGCTGACATGCTACACCAGCCGGAATCACCAATTCCCTCTAGATCCGGTGCTTGAAGGTCCCGTTGAAGGAGAAGGCGAAGATGCCCGAGCCAACGTGTCGGAGGTTGCCCAGAAGGTCGCCCAATTCTTCCATAGGGTCCAGGACCATCTCTGTAGTTCCCACTTGTATTCTCTCTTCTTCTTCCTCAATTTTGTAATCCCTTATCTCCAGATGAATGAAATCCCCAAGTTTTTGTGAATTTCACTTTTTGTCTTCAACAATTTTGTCTTCACTTGGCCCCCTGGTAGATGTACACAATTTGATTGTGAACATGTACCAAGAGGATATTGTGTTTTGTTGAAGACTCATTTGCTTCGCACTTGTAGAGTGTAGGTCCGAAGTCTTCGATAGTGAAGGCCCCCTGAGGTCAAATTAACTACCGTCGGAGCTTAGTAGCTCCGGCAATAGTCCCTATCAACGCATAGAGCATCGATAGTTAGCCGTCCGGGGTGTCGGAGCTTAGTAGCTCCGGCAGTGACCTTTGCCAACGCGTAGCTTGTCGGCAGCAGACTCCAGTTGTGGGGTCTTCTCACCATCTTTTATTTTACGTCGACGGCTGGCCCCCCTAGCTTTACCGAAGCTTGGTTGCTCTGGTGATGCTCGTTTTCAATGCTTAACATCGATTACAAGCCATCTAGGGGAGTCGGAGCTTTGTTAGCTCCGGCTTTTCTCCATCAACGTGAATTTTATTTTTCCTGCACACTGAAGCCAAGAAAAATAGTAAAATTTGTTTCTTGTCTATAACTTCGCCGCGGCTTACAATTCTCAAGAAAATTTTAGGTCAAACGCGATTCTAAATACGACCGAATGCGTTGCCTTTTCTTCCAGATCCAATTGTACTTGGACGCGCCTTACTTCGGCCTGCCGGGGTGTAGGTAGAGTGGCGTACTTAGGTTGCTTGACCAGGCTAAGTCGATTGCACACTCCGGCCCTAGATTGGCTTGGCGGCATTCAGGCGAGTGGGCCATGAACAATATTTTAATCCAAAAGAATCGACAATGCAACTCGAATCGTATATGAACCGGTCGAACTAAAATTTCTTAAGAATTGCACATCTTTGTTACAGACAAGAAAGAGAAAAATAAAAAATGTTGAGCCTGCACAAAATGAATGCACGTGGAGTCTGTTTCACCTGAAGATGTCATTCATTATAGGTCCGGGGTACAGGGGAAACAAGTACACTCTTAGGGTACGGAACTAGGCTAAGCGTGTATAAGTTCTCATTTGACCCAGGGTAGCTAGCCACACTTTTAGTTCTGAGACTGTGACACGTGTTGTATGAACTTTGCGGACCTTCTGGAGGAGGTCCAGCTGTTCTCCCGGAGGAGCTACACGACTCTGTACAATTACTCTATAATATACACCTCAAGTTACTAAAGACTCACCCCCATGATATTAAGTGTAGAACTTACGGAGGTGCTTGATGTTCCAAGGATTTGGGAGAGGTGTCCCATCCTCAGTAGCCAAGCAAACGCTTCCGGGACGGGATACTTTAATCACTCGGAAGGGTCCCTCCCAGCTGGGGGAGAGTTTGTTTAACCCTTCTCTGGATTGTATTCCCTGTAGCACTAGATCGCCTTCCTCGAGCTGTCGGTTGTGTACATGCCGCTGATGATAGCGCCGAAGGGCTTGGCGGTATCGGGCATTCCGAGCAGCTGCTTGGCACCTTCCCTCCTCAAGGAGGTCTAGGTCTTCATGCCGGAGCTGGTCCTGCGTGGCTTCGTCGAAGGTCCAAACCCGGAGTGACCCCAAGGTGATTTCCAGAGGAAGGATTGCTTCAGCTCCATACACCAAGAAGAAGGGTGTCTCTCCAGTTGACCGGTTCGGAGATGTCCTGTTGGCCCATAAAGTGAGCGGAAGCTCTTCAATCCAGTTGGCTCCATGTTTTTTCAAGCGCTCATAGGTGCGCGTTTTGAGTCCTTTAAGGATTTCAGCATTTGCTCTCTCGGCTTGGCCATTACTTGCTGGGTGAGCTACGGAGGCGTAGCAAACTTGTATGCCGAGGTCTTCGCAATATCCTTGAAATGGAGAGCTTGTGAATTGGGTCCCATTATCAGTGATGATTTTTTTGGGACTCCAAATCTGCATACAATGGACTGCAAAAAGTTGATAGCAGATTGCTTGTTGATTGTCACAACTGGAGTTGCTTCCAGCCACTTGGTGAACTTGTCAATAGCGACGTACAGGAACTTGTAACCTCTGACGGCTCTTGGGAAAGGTCCCAAGATGTCCATCCCCCACACAGCGAAGGGCCATGTAGGAGGTATCATTTGTAGAGGCTGAGCCGGTGTGTGAATTTGCTTTGTGTTCTGGCTTCTGCTCACTGGGTCCCCCAGGGTTTGATGGAGAGGGAGTCCATTCCGCCACGAAGTATGCTAATGCTTGACTCTTGACTGCTTGCCTTGAAATGAATTCAAGATCAAATTTGGCCAATTCCGCTGCCCACTTTGCAATATTCCCAGTTGAATTGGGATTATGCAAGATTGCTCGAAGTGGGTAAGAAGTCACCACTGAGATCTTGTGAGCTTGAAAATAATGGCGAAGCTTCCTGGAGGCAATAAGAACTGCATAGAGCAGCTTATGCACCTCTAGGTATCGAGTCTTGGCATCATGTAGTACTTCACTGATGAAGTACACCGGGCGCTGAATAGTCCGGACCTTCCCAGAGGGGCCTGGAGCTTCCTCTCCACTGACCTGTATCCTCCCGAAGGGATCCGGATTTTCTCGGGGACCTTTGGGTCCTGTATGGAGGAACCCAGAGCTTCTTTAGAAGCGACCTGGACCCTCCTGGAGGGGTCTGGGTCTTCTGAAGTATCTTCTTGTGGATTCGAGTCTGGGAGCTGGGACCTAGACCCGCTTTCAGGGACCTCCGGACCCTCCCGAAGGGGTCTGGATTCCTGAGTATGGGGTAGCTCTGGTCTCTCCGCAACCAGGACCATACTGACGACTTCGTCAGTTGCTGAAATGTAAAGCAACAAAGGCTCATCAGGGTTCGGAGGTACCAGAATTGGTAGGGTGGTGAGGAACTGTTTCAGCTCCTGGAATGCCTTCTCTGCTTCTTCAGACCATTGGAATGGTCCGTACTTCCTCAATAACTTGAAGAAGGGGAGTGCCCATTCCGCCAGTCTTGAAATGAACCGGCTGAGGGCTTCTAGACATCCAGTTAGCTTTTGGACATCTTTGATGCGAGTTGGTGGCCGCATGTCTTCAATGGCCTTGATCTTCGCCAGATTAGATTCTATGCCCCGGTGACTTACCAGGAAACCAAGAAGTTTTTCGGAGCTAACCCCGAAGACACACTTGTCTGGATTTAGCTTTGTGCGGGTGACCCGCAGCTTATCGAAGACAGCCTGCAAGGTGTCAAGGAGTGACTCCTTGTTCTTGACCTTGACCACGATGTCATCGACGTACACTTCCACTATGTCTCTAATGAGTTCTTCAAAGGTTTTGTACATAGCTCGTACAAAGGTTGAAGCTGCATTCTTGAGACCAAATGGCATGGCTATATAACAGTACAATCCATCTACTGTGATGAAAGAGGTATGCTCTTCATCTTCCCTAGACATTCTGATTTGATGATACCCAGAATATGCGTCTAGGAAACACAATAATTCACACCCGGAGGTGGAATCCACTATCTGATCTATTCTAGGTAGTGGGAATGGATCTTTTGGACTTGCCTTATTTAGTGTCGTGTAGTCGATACACATCCGAAGTTTCCCACCGGCCTTGGGCACAACGACTGGGTTTTCCAGCCATTTTGGATGGAAGACTTCCCGGATGAATCCAGCTTCAAGCAACTTCTTCACTTCTTGTCGGATAAAGTTCTGTCGCTCTACAGATTGCTTCCGAGGCTTCTGATGCACAGGCCGGGCGTTGGGGTAGATCTTCAGATTGTGCTCAATCACTTCCCTCGGGATCCCAGGCATTTGTGACGGTTGCTAGGCAAACACGTCGACATTAGCCCGGAGGAAAGTGATGAGCGCGAGTTCCTATTTGTCGTTCAATCCTCCCGATATACGGGTGGTCTGAGCGGCATCGGAACCAATTTGGACGACTTTGACGGGAATGTCGGTGTCTCCGCTTGGCTACACACGAGGTGCAGAAGTCGAGCCTCGTTGACGAATGCTCGGGGGTTTTGGAGCTTTCTCCTGTCTGGAGTCCTCCTCTTGCGCCGTGGTGAGTGCATGGAGTTCTTCCAGAGCAGTTACTCCGGCAGTACGATCTCCACGGATCCGGAGAAAGCCCACTGGTGTTGGCATCTTTAACACCAGGTAGCCATAATGAGCAGCTGCCATGCATTTGTACAGGGCAGGCCTACCCAAGACGGCATTGAAAGGTAAGTTGATCTGAGCAACATCGAAGACCAACTTCTCGGTGCGATACTTCTCCCGTGTCCTGAAGGTAACGGGAAGAGTAATAGCTCCGAGTGGGGTAATGGCACCCGGACCTACTCCGGAGAAAGGTCGGGAGGGGTGAAGATCCGAAGGTCGGAGTTGAAGCTTGGTAAAAGCTTCGAAGCTTATGAGGTTAAGCCCCAAACCTCCGTCTACCATGACATGGTGGAGCTGGATGTTATTGATGGTAGGAGATACCATCAAAGGTAACTGACCTGCTACGACCATGCTTCGAGGGCAGTCTGAAGCATCAAAAGTGATGGTTGTGTCCATCCACTTCCGATGAGGCTCCGACCTGGCTGTAGGAGCTACAGCAGCCATATCCTGACGCATAGTCTTGATGACGCGGCGGGAGGTGATGTCCCATGATCCACCAAATATGGTGTTCATGGTCTTCCGACGCTCGTTGTCAGAGACGTCAGAATCGTCATCGACGGAGGTGTAGACGTCCTTCAGGACCTTTTTGGGATCCTGAAAACCTAACTCCTCTTCAGCCGGAGCTTCGTCGACTTTTTGTTTTCCTTCCCTCTGTCAGAAAGGAGATTCTTCCCGACGCTTGTTGTAGCGCTCGGCAAGGTTTTGGACCTCCCGGCAGTCTTTCAAACTGTGGCTGCCCGTTTTGTGAATTGGACACCACACTTTGGGTTTGCCTCCGTCTTCAGAAGACGGTCGAGGTCGCTTCTCGGGGCGTGGCCCACGGCCACCCGGAGCTGCAGCAGCTGCAACATTTGATGTACCGGCCGACGGCTTCTTCTTGCCGTTAGTCTTTTTCTTCTTCTTGCCGTTCCCGGAGGTAGCGGCTTCTTCTTTGGAGGATTTCTTGTGACCCTCCGGAGTTGGTTTGGAGTGCATCTCATGGCCCTCCGCAGCTCTGGCACATTTGTCAGCCAAGCCGAAGAGTTCCGTGACACTGGTAATCTCCTTGATTGCCATTTTCTCCAGCATCTTCTTATCCCGCACTCCCTGTCTAAATGCCACGATGACAGAGGCGCTAGAGATAGAAGGGATAGTGTTTCGTACCTGAGAGAACCTCTGGATGAATGATCGTAGGGATTCTCCCCCTTTTTGCACGACTGCAAAAAGGTCCAGTTCAGTGCCTGGTCGGGTGTATGAACTCCCGAAGTTGGCGGTGAACTGCCGGCACAGCTCCTCTCAACTGTTGATGGAGTTGGGTGGAAGGCTCATAAACCAGGACCTAACGGTCCCAGTTAAAGCCACTGGGAAATAATTGGCCATTACGACCTCATTTCCTCCAGTTGCCAAAATAGCAGTGGAGTAAATCTGAAGAAATTCGACAGGATTGACGGTCCCGTCGAACTTCTCCGGTAGATGAGGTCGAAACTTCTGTGGCCACCTGACCATACGCAGATGCATGGCCAGGGCTGAACAGCCGCCTCCTACCCCTTCAGGAGCAGGAACGTCTTGAGCTTCTCGTCTTTCACGAGCACGCTCAATATGTACTCGGCCGTCCTATTGGCAATATTGGCGATCAAGCTCCGCCCGGAGGTCATGAGTTGAAAGCCTGGATACCGTGTGAGTGCGTCGTGCCCCGGAGGGCAACAACGTCACCTGTTGTGATGCAGCACGTCTCCTGTTGTTGGAAACGTGCGAACCAAGTCTGCCAGACAAGGTCCGTCGCTGCGATGGGGCCCGTCCTGAAGGAGGAGGACCCTGGTTGCTGATGTGGTCGGCTGCTGCTGCAACCAAATGTTCCACATCGGCCCTCCACTGCTCCATTGCATCTCGGGATGCGTCCGGAGGTGGTGGGCCCTGAAGAAGAGCACGTGCTGCATGAAGCGTGTGTTCCGGATTGTTGAGATTTGCCGACGCAGTGATTGACGCCGGTGCACCATCGCATTGCCCAGCTTGATTTGCTGGTGGAGGCGGTGGTGGTGGGAGTGTGACTCCTACTGGCGCTGAGGCTCCTGTTGGTGGCTGCATATTGGGGGGATTGCCCCCAACAGCTTGAGCAGCAGGATGACCGTTGGATGATCCAGCAGCTGAGTTCACCATTCTTGAAATCTCAGGCACCCCCTACCTGGCGCGCCAACTGTCGGTGGTTTGGAACTGGCAGATCTCCCGAAACTACTAAAGTGTTAGAGGAGTTTGATGTTCGGTGTGGGCGCGGGGAGATTCAAGAAGGTGAATTGTAAATGACACAGCAGACACAGGAATTTACGTGGTTCGGGCCGCCTGAGCGTAATACCCTACTCCACGGGGTGTGTTGATGTTTTATTGGATGTATGAGCTTGTATCGAGCGTCTAGAGGGTCTGTAGGGCGTGTGTGTAGACGTGTCCTATGTATCGTCGGCCTGTCCTTTTATAGTACAAGGGCAGGCCGTTACAAATTAGCCTGGCCCGACATGTGGCCCCGGCAGTTACCGATATTGATATACTTTCAGCACGTTTAATTACCCTTAGTGACCGAGTTATGGGCTTTGACAGCACCGTTACTGGTAATTAAGGTCGTCTGATCGTGTGTCATTAATTCAGTATTAATGGCACTTGGTCGGGTCTTGAAGTTCTTGATTCCCCTTTGAAGATCCGGAGTCGTTGTGGAGTCTTCCGGAGGTTAGAGGCTGAAGATCCAATGGTTGGACACATGGCAGCACCGGAGCACACTGTGGAGAACAGATGGCTCTTGTGTTACCCAACACGTGTCAGCACCGGAGCTTCCCTCGGTCTGGGGTTAGGTCCGGGGGTGCCACTTCGGTACGTAGCCCGGAGATTCCCCCCTTGCGGGCGGTAGCTCCGGTTTGATAGTACACGTGGCAGCCCTGGGACTAACCATGTTGGAGAAGCGGGTCCGGACATGTCTGACATGTGAGCCTCCGAAGGTCTTCAAATCAAGTGGATGACTTTCCCTTGAGATCTTTGCAATCCCAAGGGGTATATGGTGCCCAGGGTACCGACAGACGTGATTCTTTTTGGGTTGTCTTCACAACTTGATTGTCTATCATATGTCAAAATTTCACGGTCATTGGATTTGTGGTCTATGATCTACACGAGTTTCTTTGCAGCGTTCCAGAACTGTTTTTTCTCGGGTAGGGCAGTTTGACCATTGTTTGATCTTTCAATCATAACTTGAGTTTCTCTCGACGGATTTGAGTGATTCTTCTTGTGTTTTTTTCGTGACTTGATTCTCTCTGATATCTATCACTTTTGTCACGGTGAAACACGTTTAGATTAGTCTCACACACGACTTCTTTAACAGATCGTTTTTCTGCCGAAAGGGTTTGGGGTTTAATTGTTTCCGCTGCGTAAGATTTTTAAATCTACCATTCACCCCCCTCTGGTAGATTTTCACGTGCTCTTCGATCCTACAATTGGTATCAGAGCCACGGTGCTCTAATATTCATGATTTGCACGTGTTTTGTGACTAATCGTCATGGAGAAGTACTCCGCCAAACCGTGTGTGTTTGCTGGTATTGATTTTCAGGTTTGGAAGGCACGCATGGAGGCTTTCATCTAGGCACAATGCTTTGCAATATGAGAGAAGGTATACAAGCCTTACGAAGTGCCATCAAATGATCAAGTTACAGCTACAAATCCGAGAGGTGTCGACAACAACAACAAGGCTCGGAACTTGATCATACAAGGATTAACACAAAGTGACTTCGACCGTGTTGCACACCTCCGATCTGCATACGATGTGTGGAAAGAACTTTGTGACTATCACAAAGGATCCAACACGATCAAAGAGGTAAGGAAATACATGTTCAAGAAAGAATACATGCGCTTCGAGATGCAACCCGGTGAGTCAATTGATGATCTCTTTGCTCTCTTTAATAAAATTCTCAGCAACTTGCGTAGCGTCAATGTTAATTTCTCAGATGCTGAAAATGCTAGGCAATTATTAAGTGCATTAGACATGTCAATTTGGGAGATAAAAGTTACATCTATTCGTGAATCTACTATCATGAGTTCTCTTACATTAGATGTACTCTATTCTAAACTAAAAACTCATGAAATTGACATCCTAGCACGTAAGAACCCAAATAAGTCTATTGCATTTGTTTCACAACGTGATATGTCTAGCTCCGGCCAATCATCATCCTGCAATACTCTTGCTTTGTTGTCCTCACTAACCCTGGAGCAGATCGAAGAATTTCCAGAAGAGGAGTTGGCACTCATCTCTACTAGATTCTCAAAAGCATTGCAAAATGTGAGAACTAGAAGGAGAGGAAGCTCCGGACCTCAACGCTGTTTTGAATGTGTTAAAATAGGACACTTTCATACAGAATGCCCTAACCTTTCAGGTCTGACCACCCGGGAAGAAAAACAAAGCAAGGTTCGGACCTCCTCTGGAAATTTCAACGAGAAGAAGAAAGGTACCATAGGACGCAAGATGATCAACAGTTTCATCACCGCGCTTCAAGAGTTCAGTTCAAGCGACGTGGACATTGGAAGTGATGAAGATGAATTGGCAAACTTGTGCTTTATGGCGGGCAAGTCAAGATCAAGTATGGAGGAGGCAGAACACAACAGCGACAATGAAGAGGTATGTCCTACTTGCGAAGAAATGTGTGATGCCATTTCTCGTGCCACTATTATTGTTAAGAGAAAGGACAAAAAGCTTAGGGAGAGTGCTGCTAAAATTGAATCACTAGAATCTGAAATCAACCGTTTAAAAACTTTGATTCCTAGTGATGATGCATGTTCCTCATGTGATTTAATATATGAACAATTGTCCTCATTAAGAAGTGCGCACACCTCCACACTTGATAAACTTGAGTTAGAAATTGAAAAGAACAAAGATCTTGCTGCACTTAATGATAAAAACTTGAAAGATGCTAGCTGTTCTATAATTGATTTGCATTGTTCTGCTTGTGATGATCTTGATAAGAAACTACAGGATGCTATGAATGAAATTTCTATATTGAACAATGCTTTACGTTCTCATGAAGTTAAATTTTGTTCCAATTGCAAACTAAAAGGAAAAACTTCATGTGAAAATTGCCTTGATCCGTCCAATAAACTTGATGACATGCATAGGACATTAGATCGGTTTTGTAATGGGAATAAGAACCTAAACTTACTGCTGAATTCTTCCAAGTCTTGCAATGATAAAACTGGTTTAGGTTTTGATTCTCATGCTCATGCTAAGGCACATCCACCTAAAATTGTAAAGTCATTGGGAAGTGGTTTGATTGAAACAGTTCCTAAATAAAAAGGAGTGGTTTTCAAATCTGCAGGAATGTTGCCTCATTCGGTTTCAAATAAAAATATTGCTTGCTCATCTAGACATGAACACAAAGTTAAATTTCATTGTACCTTCTGTGGTAGAGATGGTCATGTCATAGATTTTTGTTATAGACTAGCGAAACAATAGAAAAGGGAAAGAATGGTTGCTAGATCTCATAACTTTCATGCAAAATTTGCTGCACACATTGAACTGAATGAACAACCTGCTGTTTTGAGTCAAAAACATTCAAAGTTTACCTCCGGACCTTCTGTCTTTGCCTACGGAGCTACTGATTTTTGTGCTACACAAGTAACACCTTATAGGTCAGTAGTCAAGAATAAAAAATCTCAAACTTTGACTTATAAACCTACTGTTTTGTCTCAGCTTTCGCGTGTTTTTCCTGCTGCACGTCGCGTGACTCAGTACTGGATTCCTAAATGCCTTGTGACTAACCCTAGTATTGAGTCATCGACGTATTCTGCTTTTATGTAGGTTACACGTTTGAGGAAGGAGAACATTTGGATTGTGGATTCAGGTTGCTCACACCACATGACCGGTAACAAAGATTGGTTCTCCTCCCTCTCTTTTGTGTCACGTGTAGAGAATGTTACTTTTGCCGATAATTCTTCAACTCCTATAATTGCTAAGGGTTCGGTTAGAGTAAATGATCACTACACTTTGAAGGATGTGGCACTTGTCAAAAATTTGAAATACAACTTGCTTTCTGTTGCACAATTGCTAGATGAAAATCTAGAAATTATTTTCAATAAAAACTGCTGCAAAGTTGTAGGTTCAAATAGTGAGCTTATTTTTAACATGTCTCGGTTTGGAAGAGTTTTTAAAGCTGATTTTGATATGTCTTCCTCTAAGCATAGGTGTCTAGTTGCTAATGATTCAAAGGACTTATATTTTTGGCATCGTAGACTTGGTCACGTAGGCTTTGATCACCTAACGCGTGTTAGTGCTCTTGATCGCATACGTGGGCTGCCTAAGCTTAAAGGGGACAAAGAAATTGTGTGCTCTTCTTATAGACATGCTAAGATGGTTGCAGGTTCACATACTCCTCTCACAATGATCATGACAACTGAACCATGTCAACTTTTGCATCTTGACACCGTAGGACCTTCACGTGTTCAATCCTTCAGAGGTAAATGGTATGTTCTTGTTATCGTTGATGATTATTCTAGATACTCTTGGGTTTACTTTATGGCGTCTAAGAATGAAGTTTTTAGTCACTTTAGAACTTTATTTCTTAGATTATCAATTGATCACCCAAGATCATTAAAAGCAATTAGAAGTGATAATGGAACTGAATTTAAAAATCAGTCTTTTGATCACTTTTGTGCTGAAAATAGAATAGATCATCAATTCTCTTCACCATATGTACCTCAACAAAACGGTGTTGTAGAAAGAAAGAATAGAACCTTAGTTGAGATGGCTAGGACTATGCTTGATGAATATCAAACTCCTAGGAAATTTTGGGCTGATGCGTTAGCAACCGCTTGTTATGTCTCAAATCGTGTTTTCTTGTGTGCTAAGCTAGGTAAAACACCATATTAGCTCCGGTTTGGACATAGGCCTAGTGTTACATACTTTCAGGTTTTTGGTTGCAAATGCTTTGTTAAGAAACATTGTAATCTTGATAAATTTGAACCTAGATCCATTGATGGCATGTTTCTTGGTTATCCATCTCATACTAGAGGCTACCGTGTGCTTTTACTTGACACTAACAAAATTGTGGAGACTTGTGAAGTGTCTTTTGATGAAGCTAGCCCAGGTACTAGCTCCAATGTTGCAGGACCAGATCCGTATCCTCAGGGGGAGGGTATTTTCGAAGATGAAGAAGAGCCAGTGATACTGCCTAGTAGTTCTGAAGTTGACACGTGTCCAGCTCCGGACATTGAACAAGCTCCGGCTATCACCTATGCTGGTCCTGATTGTCCACAAGTCACAAGCTCATCAATCTACGATGAACCTAATGAAGAAGAAGCTTGTGAGACATCTGTTCCCCTACGTTTTTACAAAGATCATCCCCCACAACAGATGATTGGAAGCTTGCATGAACGAGTCACACAGTCCAGGTTTTTGTGATTCAAACTCTCATGCTCGTTCTGCTTTTGTTGCTTCTTTTGAACCCAAAGATATATCACACGCACTCACTAATGAATCTTGGATTATTGCCATGCAAGAAGAGTTAGAAAATTTTGAAAGAAATAATGTTTGGAAACTTTTACCTCCACCTCTAGGTCACACTTTAATTGGAACTAAATGGGTATATAAAAATAAACAAAGTGAGGATGGGGTTGTGGTTAGGAATAAGGCTAGGTTGGTTGCTCAAGGTTTCACTCAAGTTGAAGGTCTAGATTTTGATGAAACTTTTGCTCCCGTCGCTAGATTAGAAGCCATAAGAATTTTGTTAGATTTTGCAGCATCTAAAGTTTTTAAGCTATATCAAATGGATGTTAAAAGTGCTTTTCTTAATGGCTACATAGATGAGGAGGTTTATGTCAAACAACCACTGGGTTTTGAAAATCCAGATTTTCCTAATCATGTTTACAAACTGTCCAAAGCCTTATACGGTCTCAAACAAGCCCCTAGAGCATGGTATGATAGGCTAAAAACATTCTTACTTGAAAAGGGTTTTACCATGGGCAAGGTTGATAAAACTCTTTTTGTTCTTAAGCATGGCAATGACTCATTATTCGTTCAAGTGTATGTGGATGATATTATCTTTGGTTGTGCTTCATGATCTTGTGTCCAAGTTTTCAGCAATGATGAGTTCCAAATTTGAAATGAGTATGATGGGTGAACTCACTTACTTTTTGGGGCTGCAAATCAAGCAAACCAAGGAGGGTACCTTTGTGCATCAAACGAAGTATACCAAAGACCTCCTAAGGCGCTTCAACATGGACAAAAGCAAGCCTCTTCGGACACCAATGGGAACAGCAACAACACTTGAACTTGATGAAGATGGTGAATCCGTGAATCAAAAAAAATATAGAAGCATGATCGGATCACTTTTGTACCTCACGGCATCAAGACTGGACATACAATTCAGCGTATGACTTTGTGCATGGTTTCAAGCTTCCCCACGTGTTTCACATCATCAAGCCGTCAAAAGGATTCTCAGGTACTTACATGGAACCCAAGAATTTGGCATTTTTCTTCCTTCTTCCTCAACCGTTACTTTGAAAGCTTTTTCGGATGCTGATTTTGGGGGTTGTAGGATTGATAGGAAAAGTACTTCCGGTGCTTGTCATTTTCTTGGTAATTCTCTTGTTGCTTGGTCCTCTAGAAAACAAAATTCAGTTGCACAATCCACAACCGAATCTGAATATGTAGCTGCTGCTAGTGCTTGCTCACAAATTCTTTGGATTGTTCAAACACTTAAGGACTATGGGGTTGATCTAGATAGTGTTCCACTATTCTGTGATAACACTAGTGCCATTTGCATTTCTAAAAACCCCGTGCAACATTCTAGAACTAAGCACATTGATATTAGGTATCACTTTCTCCGATATAACGTTGAAAAAGGAAACATTGTGCTTCACCATGTAGATACCGAACAACAATTGGCTGAAATTTTTACAAAACCTTTGGATTTCACTCGTTTTTGTTACATTCGTAGTGAAATAGGGGTTATGCATCCTCATGGCTTAAATTGAGGGGGAGTTTTTGAAACTTGGGAAGTCTATGTGTGAATCTGAAATAAAAATAATATGAGCATAGTATTTCATACATATATGACTTTGTGATTCCTTTTACATGCTGAAAGTTCTTACTACATTACTCGTGTTATACATTTTGTAGTTTTTGCCATGTCTAGTAATTGGAATAATTACTTACACTAAAACTGGTCATGATCGAACTTTCTTGCTATTTTGAACTTGTTACATGTTCACAAGTGCTTTTAATCATTAAGAATTAATCAAGTAATCAACTCACATGTTGAGTTTTTATGAACAAATATAAATTGAGAAAAGATCAAGAGAATATGCATGCATCGCACTTCTTCTTTTGAGATGGCTTATCATTGCACTTAGATTTGAACTTGGAAGAAGTTGTGTATGACTAAAACCATGTCCTTAAGCTTCTGATTGTCAAATGACATAGGCTTGGCTTGGTTGGTTAGAATAAGGCAGATGCACATATAATCTCTTGCAAATATCATATGATCTAAATCAGTGCTTTGAAAAATAATAAAATGCAGCAACAAGTGTCATGCTTTCAGGTTTTGAAATAGTTAAGTTTGTGAGATCATGACTTGCTTAAATTGAAAATTACATATGATCTCTAGCATGGCTTACACTACTTTATGTATCTCATTGATGTGATAGTGTAAGTTACTTGATAGTATGACTTGGATGAGCTTTGTTTATATGTATACGTTATAATATGCTCATAACAACTAAAGAAGGAGAGATAATTTGTTTATATGCTCATGACTTGCTGAATACATTGTCAAAGGGGGAGAGATAAGCATGAAGAGAGAGAGAATATGTGCATAAGGAGAGATAATAAAGGGGGAGATATAATATGGGATAATTTTTCTTCTCATTTTACTTTTGATTTACAAAGGGGGAGAAATTGCCTTTAAAAATTTTATGTGAATAAGCCAATGTTCGGATTTTAAATGGTGTTGCCAATGCATTCATCAAGGGGGAGATTGTGAGACCTATGTGTGCTGAATACATTGGCTTGTAGTGAATACACTTGGCTTTGATGATAAAAGTTTTGAATATCACCAAAACACCTTTTTATCAAGGTCCGACTCTAGCTCTGAGCTACAGCAAGGTCCGAAGGTAGGTCCGGCTTGGTTTGGGTAGTTCCGGTTACGTTCGATGCTAGGTCCGACTAGCTTTGGTCAGCTCCGGTGAAGTTTTGTTTTTAGCTCCGGCATGTCTTTGATAGCTCCGACATGTTTTTGGTAAGCTCCGAAGTTGATTTTTCTAGCTCCGGCTTTTGGGATTACTAGTTCCGACTAGTTCTGGTTAGCTCCAACACTAGGTCCTGCTAGTTTTGTAAGCTACGATGGGAGCTTGGTTGTACTAGTTTTGGTAAGCTCCGGCGCTAGGTTCTACTAGCTTTTGTTAGCTTCGGCTCAAGGTCCGGGTTGCTCTGGCAAGGTTTGGAACTTGACCGTAGTGCTTCTGCTTTTCATTTGCAATGTTTCGTACTTGCTTTACATTGTTGGAAAGATTGCTTAGTATTCATTTGCTAAGTTTTTGGTGCGTTTTGGTTTATATGGATGATATCGTGTTACTGTGGTTTTGCAACATGCTTATGTGAGGTTCTCACGTAGGGCGTTGTGTTCGGAACTAACTTGAGTCAAGTCGAGGACTTGGGCTCGTATGGATTGGTTGTTTATTCATGTGCAGGTGTTGCTTGAGTTAAAGACATGGCTGTTGACGGGATCCATTGGACTAGTCTTAGGGAGGAGATGAGGTTCCAACAACCAAATTCAGGAGGAATTGTGGTTGAGCTGATCAGGAGGTTGCGCAGCATGATTGAATCAAGAACAATGCATATGAAGGTATTGTGGACGTCATTGGAAGATGTTTGCACATGTGCAAGGAGTGCATGGACGTGGCTACATGGTTCCGAGACGTGATGAAGAGAAGTGGACGTAAAGAGTTGGTCGGAAAGGTCCAACCGACTAGGTTATGGACTCAGGCTGCGGCTGAGTCGGGTTTGACTCAAATATGGAAAGATTTGAGTTGGTTATGATAGGATTTCGTGTGGGTCACGAATTTGAGTTGTTTAGGAATGTGGGATACGTTCCTAAGGTGTTTGGAAGTCTTAACATTGCTTCTATCTGCGTATAGAAGAATCTTGAGCAGTTATGGAAAGTTACGATTCGTGATCTGAGTAGGATTGGAGTCCTAGTTGATACTAGGTTGGCCTAAGAGCTGGTTATATAAGCAAGGGAGCCCAGAGCTCGTGGTGCACGACTTTGGGGCTGTTCCTCTTGTGTTCTATTGAATAAAATTCGTAGTTTGAAGGAACTTTTGTGCCTTGTTCGTCCAACTTGTTCCAGACAAGTTTTACTCGTCGAGTTTCTGGACAGCACTACCTTTCGTCGGTGTTTTTATCATAACTCGAGTTTTACAGATCCAATTGACATGATTCTTTTTGGTTTGTCTTCAAAACTTGATTGTCTATCATATTTCAAAATTTCACGGTCATTGGATTTGTTGTCTATGATCTACACGAGTTTCTTTGCAGCGTTCCGGAACTGTTTTCTCTCGGGTAGGGCAGTTTGACCATTGTTTGATCTTTCAATCATAACTTGAGTTTTTCTCGACGGATTTGAGTGATTATTATTGTGTTGTCTTCGTGACTTGATTCTCTCTGATATCTATCACTTTTGTCACGGTGAAACACGTTTAGATTAGTCTCACACACGATTTCTTTAACATATCGTTTTTCTGCCGAAAGGGTTTGGGGTTTAATTGTTTCCGCTGCGTAAGATTTTTAAATCTACCATTCACCCCCCCCTCTGGTAGCTTTTCACGTGCTCTTCGATCCTACATGGTTTTCAAGGGTCCGCTTCATGCTTTCCCTCTCATCCAACAACTTTACCCAGCACTCCAGGCGGACCTTCTCCCTTTGCACCCACTCCTTGTCGTCAGCCAGCCTCGACTGCGCCAGCTTGGTCTCGAAATGGAGTCGGTTGCGCCAACTCCTAAGGGTTTGGCGCTCCTCCTCGAGGGCCTTGCTGTCGTGGTAGAATGCCAATTGCACCTAGCGAAAACTGGAGTAGGCGTTGTCGATAGACAACGATAGGGGGATCGGGTCCGAACCTGTTGGGGTCCTCTCCGCTGGCTACAGCAGATCTTCAACAACAAAAATTGGGTCCCACTCTACGAGAGCGGTACCCTGAGCTTCCACGACACTAGGGCCCTCCTCTGGGATAGCCTCGGCCGCCGCTGAGGAAGTGCTTACAGCAGAAGTTCGGACCTCTAGAATTGGTTCCGAAGACCCAGCCGCCAGGTCATCAACAATTGGTCCCTCCAGCGTGGGGCCAGCAGCTTCATCCTGGAACTCTGGCTCAGCGGCGGGCACCTCCGGGATCACCGCTTCCGGAGCGGGTGTCGAAGGTCTGGTCAGAGCAGAAACCACTTCCGGCTCCGGTGCAGGCGCATCCTCCGCCTCTGGCTCAGGTGCTGGCGCTTCAGCCTTCATGGACTCCGACGCTGGCGCTTTGACCGCCATAGGCTCAGGAATCGACGCCTCTGCAGCAACTGGCTCAGATGCCGGAACCTCTTCAACAGCTGGCTCCACAGCCAAAACTTCTGCAGCAACCGGCTCTGCCACCTGAGCTTCCTCGACGACCGGCTCAAGTGCCGGAGCTTCATCAACACCCGACTCTACTACCGGGACCTCCTCAACCACCGGCTCGACTGCGGGGCTTCGACAACATCTAGCTCTAGGGCCGGAATTGCAGCTTCCTCTGGCTCTGCGGCTGGAGCGTCCAACATGACAACATCCAAGCCCGAAGCTTCAACCTCCGAGGCTGGCGCTGTTGGTACATCTTCAGTCCCATGGTCCGGCGCTACCACAGGAGCTTCTGGGGATGAGTCATCCAAAACCACGACAGCCGGCACCGGGGCTCCCGCAGCCTCAGCCACCTCTTGGGGCAGCGCTGGAACCGGAGCCGGAGCTTTAGCCTGCACAACCTCAACCGCTACTGCAGGGACCGGAGCTTCATCCCTTTTCTTGGGCACGCTGTGGATGAAGGACGAAGAGACTCAAAATATAGTTAACAATAAAACAACTGATGGAGGTAAAAAATCAAAAATTACCTCGGAAGGTTTCCGCACCAGTTCCCGCGGAACCTCTTCTCCGGACGCTCCAGACTGGCCCTAGCCGACACTGGCGTGGTAGTCCCAGAGGGCCCCCCGGAGCTTGTTGCTGCTGACGACGTAGCTCTGGTCGAGGCCCCCCTTGACCGGGAAAGACCTCCGGACCCGGAGCCCTCAGTTGGCCCTGGGACCGGAGTCACCTGGCCGGACCTAGCACCCCGGGAAGAAGCCACTACTGGAGTAGACGCTGTTGTCGTAAACCTTCCTCTCCGGGGAGGAGACGCCGCAGAAGAAGAATTCCTAGCCCTCCTGTCGGCATGCTTCCTCTTACGGCTTGAGGGCTCGACCAATTCCTTGCCCTTGCCGACAACTTCGGTTCTTGGCTTAGGGGCGGGGACAGAGCCACCCTCCGGAGCTTCGGATATTGCCAACCCGGTGGTCGAGCGCCTCTCAACGACACCAAGGTCTTCAAGCACCGGCATCGTCCACCGGAGCTCCCTACTGAATGCTGCCTCCATGTTCAATGGGAGGAAAGCTGGCGGCGGAGCCAAATCGTCGCCCTCGACATCGATGCCGTGCTGGAATTTCTTCAGGTGGAACTCCAAAGTTGCACCCTCCATGTTGGACTTCAAACCGGTCACGATCTGGTCGTTGTCCAGCATACTGTTGAGGGCCCAAGCCAACTTCTCCCTCCTCTTCAACGGAGACCACCTTTTGGTCAGGAAGTTGCAAAATACCGCCTGGGGAGTCACTCCTCCTTCCACACACAGGCAGATCCTGGTCAGAGTAGGATCGAAGGCATCCGACAGCACCGGAGCTTCACTCCAAACTGCAGTGTCGATGTTGGGGAGGTCTTCCAGCAGCTCCAGCTTCTCGTGCTCCTCCACCCTGATTACAATCCAGTCCTTTTTCCAGTCGTCCCACTTCCCAGAAGGGAATGACCGCAAGTACTTGTACGGGCACTTCTTGCGCTTCATGAAATAATAGAAGCCAAGGTACTCGTCGCTCCGACCTGTGGTCTGGACAGTGAAGAAGGTGCAGAAGAGGTCAATGCAGGGGGGAATCCCCACCCACATCTCGCAGAAGTGGACAAATATGGACACCAGCAGAATGGAGTGCGGGCCAAGGTGGTAAAGCCGCAGACCATAGAAGCCTAGCAGCATCAAGAAGAAGGAGGAAAAAGGTGGGATCCGTCCCACCATGGCGTACGCGGAGAAGTACACCATGTCGCCGGCGTGTTCCTTCTCGAACGGAAGCTTGCCGGCGCGGACCAGGTGGTTGAAGAAGTCAGGGGACCATCCCATGAGGGCCCAGACCTTCTTCAAATCATCATCGGTCTTCAGTCGGCTCTGGCGGAGACCAAACTCCATTGCGGCACATCGAGATAGGAGAGGAAAAGCAAGCTAAAGTTTGGAAGGTTTGAGCGCAAAATCGATTGAAAGGCGTAAAGAACCCCAAACGGTGCGTGCTTGCCTTCTTAAGTAAGCCCCCACAACGCCTGGATGGAAACCGCAGAGGAGCCGACAATACCAGTCAAAGATTTCACCCCGCCAATGTCAAGGCGGCCCGGGGCCACCCCGTTGATCAAGCCGAGGTTCTTACCCCAGGCGAACGGTTGTCATCATGAAAAGTGGGAAGCCCGAAGTCGGCGGCCTGATAGGGCGCGCGGAACCAATGCGATATTCGTATCGGGAACTGGCGACCTTCAATTGCGTGAGATCCGCACGCTGAGATCTCACCTGTCGCCTTCAAGATACGCCGCACGGCGGAAGTTTAACCGAGAACTACTGCCAACGGCACAACCAAAGACCCTTGAAGACACGGTTCAGAAACCAAAGAATGGACCCACCTCCGGCGAAATGACTTCATACAAAAGGTCTCTTCCGGAGGTGAGTCTAGGGGGCCACTGTCGGTACCCTCCGTACTGGATACCCCTTGGGATTGCAAAGATCACAAGGAAACTCCATCTATCAGATTTGAAGACCTCCGAAGGCCCCACATGTCAGGCATAGCTGGACCTGCTTCCCCGACATGGTTAGTCCTGGGGCCGCCACGTGTATCACAAGACCGGAGCTATCACCCACACCTGGGAAGCTCCGGTCAGAATACCAATATGGCACTCCCGGACCTAACCCAGACAGAGGGAAGCTTCGGTAATGACACGCGTCCAACAGCACCGGACCTACCCGTCCACGATGGTGAGCTCCAGAGCTGCCACGTGGCAACTGCCGGACCTTCAACTTCAACTACCAAGACAGTGGACCCCCCAACGGCTTCGGACCTTCAAGGATCAATCAAAAACTTCAAGACCCGATTAAGTGTCATTAATGCCATATTAATGACACACGATCGGATGGTCCTTAATACTTGTAACAGCACTGTTAAGGCCCGTTACCAGGCTATTAAGGATAATTAACTCCATTTATTGTGTATCAAGCATGTGTAACCGCGAGGGCCACCTGTCAGGCCAGGCTAACGTTGTAACGACCACTCCTTGTGCTATAAAAGGACCGGTCGATGATACACAAAGGAAGGTTCCAGACCACTGCTGAACACCCTGAGCTAGATGAGCTTCTTCTTCTAGAGCTTCTTCTAAACTCACAAGCTTAATACATCACCAACACACCCTGTGGAGTAGGGTATTACGCTCAGGCGGCCTGAACCACGTAAATCCCTGTGTACACGTGTCTTTCACCTTCTTGAATTTCTGCGCGCCCATTACCGAACTACAACTCCTCGATCTAACAAAGGTAGTGTCAGGAGATCTACCGGTTCCAAACACTGACAATAACATTTGAATGGAAAGGTCGATACTTTACCCATCATTAAAAAAATGAAAAGTGAGTTCTCTTCCCCTCGCTACATTCTGTCAGTGGTTTGGAACCGGCATATCTCCCGACACTACTAAAGTGTTAGAGGAGTTTGATGTTCGGTGTGGGCACGCGGAGATTCAAGAAGGTGAATTGTAAATGACACAGTAGACACAGGAATTTACGTGGTTCGGGCCGCCTGAGCGTAATACCCTACTCCACGGGGTGTGTTGATGTTGTATTGGATGTATGAGCTTATATCGAGCGTCTAGAGGGTCTGTAGGGCGTGTGTGTAGACGTGTGCTATGTATCTTCGGCCTGTCCTTTTATAGTACAAGGACAGGCCGTTACAAGTTAGCCTGGCCCGACATGTGGCCCCGACGGTTACTGATATTAATATACATTCAACGCGCTCAATTACCCTTAATGACCGAGTTATGGGCTTTGACAGCACCGTTACAAGTAATTAAGGTCGTCCGATCGTGTGTCATTAATATAGTATTAATGATACTTGATCGGGTCTTGAAGTCCTTGATTCCCCTTTGAAGATCCGGAGCTGTTTTGGAGTCTTCCGGAGGTTAGAGGCTGAAGATCTGACGGTTGGACACGTGGCAGCACTGGAGCACACAGTGGAGAACAGATGGCTCTGGTGTTAGCCGACACGTGTCAGCATCGGAGCTTCCCTCGGTCTGGGGTTAGGTCTGGGGGTGCCACTTCGGTACATAGCCTGGAGCTTCCCCCCTTGTGGGCGGTAGCTTCGGTTTGATAGTACACATGGCGACCCTGGGACTAACCATGTTGGAGAACCGGGTCCGGACATGTCTGACATGTGGGCCTCCGAAGGTCTTCAAATCAAGTGGGTGACTTTCCCTTGAGATCTTTGCAATCCCAAGGGGTATATGGTACCCAGGGTACCTACAGTGGCTCCCTGGGCCCACCTCCAGGGAAGACCCCTTGGATGAAGTCATTCCGCCGGAGCTGGGTCCATCCTTTGACTTTTGAACTGAGTCTTCAAAGGTCTTTAGATGTGCCGTTGGTGATGGTTTGGAGTTAAATCCTCGCCACGTGGCGTATCTCGTGTGCGGCAGGTGAGATCTTTGGCGTGCGGATCTCACGCAATTGAAGGTCGCTGGTTCCCGATACGAAAATCGTATCGGTTCTGCGCGCCTTGTCAGGCCGCCGCCTTCGGGCTTCCCGCCTCATGATGGCAACCGTTCGCCTGGGTAAGAACCTCGACTTGATCGTCGGGGTAGTCCCGGGCCCTCTTGTCATCGGCTAGGTGGAATTTTTGAGTGGTATCTTCGACTTTCTTGCGGTTTCCATCCAAGCGTCGCAAGGGCTTACTTAAGAAGGAAAGCGCGCACCGTTTGGGGTTCTTTACTCCTCTCATCTAATCTTGCGCTCAAACTCCCAACTTGTGCTTCGCTTTTCTTCTCTTGCCGTGCCGCGATGGAGTTGGGTCTCCGCGAAAGTCGTTTGAAGACTGACAGCGACCTGAAGAAGGTCCGGGCCCTCATGGGATGGTCCTCGGACTTCTTCAACCGCTCGGTCCGTGCCGGTGGAGAGCTCCCGTTTGAGAAGGAGCACGCCGGCGAAATGGTGTACTTTTCTTCGTACGCCATGGTGGGGTTGATCCCACCTTTTTCCTCCTTTTTCTTGATGCTGCTAGACTTCTATGGTCTGCAGCTGTATCACCTTGGCCCACACTCCATTCTTCTCGTGTCTATCTTCGTCCACTTCTGTGAGATGTGGGTGGGCATCCCCCCTGCATTGAACTCTTCCGGACCTTCTTTACCGTCCATACCACCGGCAGGAGCAATGAGTACCTTGGCTTCTACTACTTTGTGAAGCGCAAGAAGTGCCCATTCAAGTACCTCCGGTCGTTTCCCTCTGGGAAGTGGGGTGACTTGAAGAAGGACTCGATAGTCGTCCGAGTGGAGGAGCACGAGAGGCTGGAGCTGCCCGAAGGCCTCCCCAACATCGACACGACAATCTGGAGTGAAGCTCCAGTGTTGGCGGAAGCCTTCAACCCTGCTTTGACCAGGATCCGCCAATGCGTGGAGGGAGGATTGACTCCTCAGGCGGAGTTTTGCAACTTCCTGGTCAACAGGTGGGAACTACTGAAGAGGAGAGAAAAACTCGCTTGGGCCCTCAACAGCGTGATGGACGACGACCGGGTCGAGACCGGGCTGAAGTCCAACATGGTGGGGACAACCTTGGAGTTCCACCTCAAGAAGTTCCAGCACGGCATCGACTTCGCTGGTGATGACTTGACTATGCCATCAGCTTTTGTCCCTCTGAACGTGGAAGTAGAGTTCATCAGGGAGCTCCAGCGGAAGATGCCTGTGCTTGACGACCTTGGTGTCATCGAGAGAAGATCAACCACTAGGGTGGCGATCCCTGGAGCTTTCGAGGGTGGCTCCGACCCTGCCTCGAAGCCAAGGGCTGAGGTCGTCGGCAAGGGTAAGGAGCCGGCAGAAGAACCCTTGAGCCGGAAGAGGAAGCTGCAGCATGTCGACGGAAGGTCCGTCAGGCCTGCCACCTCTGCATCAGCTCCTTCTCCCCGCAGTGGGGTCCTCCCGGGGTGCTAGCTCCGGGCATGCGACTCCAGCACCGGGGCCGGTGGAGGCCTCTAGGTCCGGAGGTTCTTCCCGATCGAGGGGGGCCTCGACTAGGGAAACGCCTGTGGCCGCAACGAGTTCGGGGGGGGGGGGGGCTTCCAGAGCTTCCACGCTGGCTATGACCAGCCCAGAACGCCCGGGAAAAAGGTTCCGCGCAAGCTGGTGCGAAAGCCTCCCAAGGTAATTTTTAATCTTTACCTTGAATAGTTGTTTAATTGTAGTAACTATTTTTTAAGTTTCTTCGTCCATCATCTGCAGCGTTCCCAAGAAGAGGAGTGAGGCTCCACCCTCAGCCATAGCAGCTGAAGCTGTGAGGGCGGAAGCTTCTGCTCCTGTCCTGGTGCCACCCGAAGTGGTGGCTGAAGTTGCGACAGCTCTAGTGCCAGCTGTCGTGGTCATGGACCTCGACTCATCCCCAGAGACTCCCATGGTAGCGCCGGACGCGGGAGAGAAGATGCACCAGCGGCACCTGTCCCGGAGGATGAAGCTCTGGGTCCTGGTGCAGAGATGATGGAAGCTCCGGCCGTTGAGCCGGAGGAAGCTGTAATTCCGGCCCTAGAGCCAGAAATTGTCGAAGCTCCGGCGGTTGAGTCGGAGGTGATTGATGTCCCGGCATGCGCGCCGGATGTTGAGGAAGTCCCGGCGGTTGGGCCGGCTACCTCAAAAGCACCGGCCGCGGAGCCGGTTGTTGTTGGAGCTCCGGCCGCAAGGCCGGCTGAGGATGAAGATCTTCCGGCTCCCGAGCCGGTTGTTGCAGAGGCGTCGGAGCTCGAGCCCCCATCGGAGGAGGTGCCCGGGCCAGAGCCAGAAGCGGCCCCTGCTCCGGAAGTGACGACGTCGGAGGTACCCGCGGCTGAGCCGGAGTGCCCTGGTGAAGTCGCTGGCCCCCTGCCTGAGGGGGTGAATGAAGACCTGGCGGCGAGGCTTTCCTCGATGGCGACTGAGGCCATCCCGGAGGACGGCCCTAGTGCCATGGAGACCCAGGGGACCACTCTTGTGGAGTGGGACCCAATTTTTGTATCTGAAAACCCGCTGGAACCAGCGGAGGAGACCCCAGCAGGTCCGGAACCTATCCCATTGTCATTGTTTATTGACAACGCCTGTTCCAGTCTGCGTCAAGTTCAACTGGCCTTCTTCCACGATAGCAAGGCTCTTGAAGAGCGCCAAACCCTTAGGCGGTGGCGTAACCGGCTCTACTTTGAGTCCAAACTGGCGCAGTCGAGTCTAGCAGATGACAAAGAGTGGATCAAGCGGGAGAAGGTCCGCCTGGAATACTGGGGTAAATTGTTGGATGACCGGGAGAGTATGACTCGCGCCCTCGACGCTCAATCCCGGGAGATCTATGAGCAGACCAAAGCAGCTAACAGTGCGGCCGATGAATGCCACGAAAGGCTTGAGGCCATTTACACTACACTCATCAAGCGCCGAGAGACACTTGAAGAGAGGGAGAAACGGCTTGAAGATGAAGAGCAGAAGCTCCTAGAGCTGCGGGATGACGTCCTGAGGAGGGAGGAGGAGCTCAATGAAAAGGTGGCTCTGGTCGACAAGGGCCTTGAGGAGCGCGCCAAGAAATTGGAAGAGCGCTGCATTGAGGAGGAGGAGAAGGCCTGGGTGCGAGGGCAAGAACTCTACGAACAAGAGTGTGCCCTTGTTGCCCGGGAGAAGAAAGTAAGGGGCAGGGAGAAGGACCTGGTTGACCGCCGGAACAAGATCCACCTCCGGGAGGAGGAGCTCGGAAAACTCGAGAAGCGGGTTGCTGAAAAGATTCAGCAAAACGCCAAAGAAGTTGAGCGCCTCGCCCGTGAGAATTCCGAACTAGTGGTGGCCAGAAGATCCTCGGAAGAATTGAAGGGCTTGAGGACTGTGGACTCCCTACAGATTTGGGAGTTCTTGGGCAAGGCCAACGACGCGCTGACACCGATGGGCTTCAGTCCCGTGCGCCCGGATGATCCGGAGCCGGAGCCGGACCTAGCGTTGCAGGCGTTGAGCTCGGCAGGTAGAAAACTCTGCAAGGTGGGCGAAGTCATCGCGGACCAATTGGAGGTTGAGGGGCAATCCCTGGCGAAGAAAGTCACAGAATATGTGTTGACGTGCTACACCAGCCGGAATCTCCAATTCCCTATGGACCCGGTGCTTGAAGGTCCCGTTGAAGGAAAAGGCAAAGCTGCCCGGGCCAACATGTCGGAGGTTGCCCAGAAGGTCACCCAATTCTTCCATAGGGTCTAGGACCATCTCTGTAGTTCCCACTTGTATTCTCTCTTCTTCTTCCTCAATTTTGTAATCCCTTGTCTCTAGATGAATGAAATCCCCAAGTTTTTGTGAATTTCACTTTTTGTCTTCAACACTTTTGTCTTCACTTGGCCCCCTGGTAGATGTACACAATATGATTGTGAACATGTACCAAGAGGATATTGTGTTTCGTTGAAGACTTATTTTCTTCGAACTTGTAGAGTGTAGGTCTGAAGTCTTCGATAGTGAAGGCCCCCTGAGGTCAAATTGACTACCGTCGGAGCTTAGTAGCTCCGGCAATAGTCCCTATCAATGCATAGAGCATCGATAGTTAGTCCTCCGGGGTGTCAGAGCTTAGTAGCTCCGGCAGTGACCTTTGCCAACGCGTAGCTTGTTGGCAGTAGACTCCACTTGTGGGGTCTTCTCACCATCTTTTATTTTACATCGACGGCCGGCCCCCCTAGCTTTACCGGAGCTTGGTTGCTCTGGTGATGCTCGTTTTCAATGCTTAACATCGATTACAAGCCATCTAGGGGAGTCAGAGCTTTGTTAGCTCCGGCTTTTCTCCATTAACGTGGATTTTATTTTTCCTGCACACTGAAGCCAAGAAAAATAGTAAAATTCGTCTCTTGCCTATAACTTCGTCGTGGCTTACGATTCTCGAGAAAATTTTAGGTCAAACGCGATTCTAAATACAACCGAATACATTGCCTTTTCTTCCAGATCCAATTGTACTTGGACCCGCCTTACTTCGGCCTGCCGGGCTGTAGGTAGAGTGGCGTACTTAGGGTGCTTGACCAGGCTAAGTCGATAGCACACTCCGGCCCTAGATTGGCTTGGCGGCATTCAGGCGAGTGGGCCATGAATAATATTTGAATCCAAAAGAACAGACAATACATCTCGAATCATATATGAACCGGTCGAACTAAAATTTCTTAAGAATTGCACATCTTTGTTCTAGACAAGAAAGAGAAAAATAAAAAAATGTTGAGCCTGTACAAAATAAATGCACGTGGAGTCTGTTTCATATGAAGATGTCTTTCATTATAGGTCCGGGGTACAGGGGAAACAAGTACACTCTTAGGGTTCGGAACCAGGCTAAGCGTGTTTAATTTCTCGTTTGACCCAGGGTAGCTAGCCACACTTTTAGTTCTGAGACTGTGACAAGTGTTGCATGAACTTTGCAGACCTTTCGGGGAAGGTCCGGCTATTCTCCCGGAGGAACTACCCGACTCTGTACAATGACTCTATAACATACACCTCAAGTTACTACAGACTCACCTTCGTGGTATTAAGTGTAGAACTTACGGAGGTGCTCGATGTTCCAGGGATTTGGGAGAGGTGTCCCATCCTCGGTAGCCAAGCGAACGCTTTCGAGACGGGATACTTTAATCACACGGAAGGGTCCCTCCCAGCTGGGGGAGAGTTTGTTTAACCCTTCTCTGGATTGTATTCTCCGTAGCACCAGATTGCCATCCTCGAGCTGTCGGTTGTGTACATGCCGCTGATGATAGCGCCGAAGTGCTTGGCGGTATCGGGCATTCCGAACAGCTGCTTGGCACCTTCCCTCCTCAAGGAGGTCTAGGTCTTCACGCCGGAG
Organism: Tuctoria greenei; assembly: GCA_036927565.1. Taxonomy (NCBI): domain Eukaryota; kingdom Viridiplantae; phylum Streptophyta; class Magnoliopsida; order Poales; family Poaceae; genus Tuctoria; species Tuctoria greenei. Next base: position 195,129,276 of record JAYESD010000006.1, on the reverse strand, counting down.
CTGGTCCTGCGTGGCTTCATCGAAGGTACAGACCCGGAGTGACCCCAAGGTGATTTCCGGAGGAAGGATTGCCTCAGCTCCATACACCAGGAAAAAGGGTGTCTCTCCAGTTGACCGGTTTGGAGATGTCCTGTTGGCCCATAAAGTGGGCGGAAGCTCTTCAATCCAGTTGGCTCCATGTTTTTTCAAGCGCTCATAGGTGCACGTTTTGAGTCCTTTAAGGATTTCAGCATTTGCTCTCTCGGCTTGGCCATTACTTGCTGGGTGAGCTACGGAGGCGTAGCTAACTTGTATGCCGAGGTCTTCGCAATATCCTTGAAATGCAGAGATTGTAAATGGGTCCCATTATCAGTGATGATTTTGTTTGGGACTCCAAATCTGCATACAATGGACCGCAAAAAGTTGATAGCTGATTGCTTGTTGATTGTCACAACTGGAGTTGCTTCCAGCCACTTGGTGAACTTGTCAATGGCAACGTACAGGAACTTGTAACCTCCGACGGCTCTTGGGAAAGGTCCCAAGATGTCCATCCCCCACACAGCGAAGAGCCATGTAGGAGGTATCATTTGTAGGGTCTGAGCCGGTGTGTGAATTTTCTTTGCATGAAATTGACATGCTTCGCATTTCTTCACCAGCTCAGTTGCATCCTGGAGTGCTGTAGGCCAGTAGAAGCCATGCCGAAAGGCTTTACCAACTAGCGTGCGGGAAGACGCGTGGTTCCCACACTCGCCTCCATGGATTTTTGCGAGGAGCTCGCAGCCTTCTTCCCTTGTGATGCACCGCATTAGGATGCCATTGGCACCGCGCCGGTAGAGATCCCCTTCTACCAATGTGTATCTTTTAGCCAATCTAACTACCCGGTCAGCGGATACATCATCGTCAGGAAGGATGTTGTCTTTCAAGTAGCTCCGGATCTCCGAGATCCATGCATCGGAACTAGCTTGAGCATTTGAGTCTTGCGTGCTAGGTTGCTCGGAGCTTCCGGCAGCACCTACGACCCTTGATGGCTGCATGGTAACAGGGCCATCGGGACCGTCAGCTTCGGGATGCTGATCTCGCCCCCTTCGCTCAGTTTGGCAGGCTGAGCTGTTGGTTTTGACAACCTCCGGACAAAAGTTCCGTCAGGAGTCGGAGCTCCGGTTGACGCTTTCGTCGAGAGTTCGTCAGCTTCAGCGTTATGGGCACGCTGAACATGGTGGAGATCTAAGACTTCGAAGTCCTTCTGAAGCCTCTGGACTTCAAGGAGGTAAGCAGCTAGCTGGAGATTGTTGCAGGAGCATTCACCCTTCACTTTCTTAATGATGAGCTGCGAATCTCCCTTGACCAGCAGTTGCTTGACACCATATGACAGTGCCACCTTTAGTCCATAGATGAGTGCTTCGTACTCCGCCATGTTGTTGTTCGCCTTGAAGTCAAGGTGTACCATGTATTTTACCTTCTCCTCGGTTGGTGCGAGAAGAAGGATTCCAGCTTCGGCCCTGAAAGTGCATCTAGGACTCCCTTGTGGGTTTTGGATGATTTATGACAAGCAATTGGGATCCTAATCCTTTTGTTGAGATGAATGCAGGAAAATGATGAAAAATGAGCAAAATGCCAAAAAGAGGGAAATTAAGAAGGAGAATGAATTTGAGCTCAAGAAGAGGAAATTAAGAAGGAGAATGAATTTGAGCTCAAGAAGAAGAAATTAGTAGATTAGTATGTATGGAGTGTGTTAAGGAAACACACCCAAGAGCTCAATCTCATTTAATCACACACACACAATGCACAAAGCTATACAGGACCGGACTAGTCCGCTATCAGCCGGACTAGTCCGATATCACATTCTGCACAAGATCGGACAAGTCCGGTCTCCACCGGACTAGTCCGATATCTTTCTGTTCCACTTCGGACTAGTCCTCCCCAGTGCGGACTAGTCCTCAACACAATGCACAAGTCACTAGATCGGACAAGTCCGGTCACAACCGGACTAGTCCGATATTCATTCTGATCCACTTCGGACAAGTCCGGTGTCCACACGGACTAGTCCGATATACACCCTGATCTAAATCGGACAAGTCCTCCAAGGGCAGACTTGTCATCCTAAACACTTAGGGTTTGCTTCACACAGCACACCGGACTAGTCCGGTCTCCACCACGGACTAGTCCGATCTTTCTGAACCCTAACGGTAACTTCTAGAAACCCCATATAAATAGAGGTGCACGGCCCACTTTCAAACTCTCTCGAACCCTAGCGCCGTCACACCTCCCAAGAGACTCAAAAACCATCTCTCTCCACGAAATTAAGTGCAAAATCAATCAATCCTTTGAAGATCACTTGTAGATCATTGGAGAGGCACTTTGCACACGATTGAGCTCTTGGTTTGAATCTCTAACACACTCTTGCATCTCAATTTGTATATTTCGAAGTGTGTTATTGGTGGTCTTGAAACTTGTAATCAAGGGAGCTCTCAACTTGTGAGATCGCCCCTTCAACTTGGTGATTTACCCCTGTGTGGTTAGTGGAAGAGGATTGGCCTTCGTGGCGATCCGACGAGGGAAGGGTTGGTGAAGACCCGGTCCTTTTGTGGGCTCCTCAACGTGGACGTAGGTTGCCTTCGTGGTAACCGAACCACGGGATAAATCTTGTGTCTTGTTCGTTTGTGTTCATCATTCTAGTTGATCAACATTATCTAGGGTTTGATTCATCTTGTTGAATTTAAGTTAAATAGTTAAACAAGAATCATACTTGCAATAGAGCTTGACATACAATCATTGTACTGATATTGAAGTTTATATTTCCGCTGCAAACGTCAACGAAACAATCAAATTGACCTAACTTGATCAACCTAGTCCGTGAAATCCGGACTAGTCCGCACTTTACCGGACTAGTCCGATATATCTGGTTTTGACCTTGTTGTTGAAGTGCTACAGGAACCGAGAAAATTCAAGAAGGCCTATTCACCCCCCTCTAGGCCTACATTCAATTGGTATCAGAGCAGGTTCTTCAAGAAAGAGTGCAACCACTCGAAGAGATCATGTCGGACATGAAGGAAGTCCAGAAAATCAACAACCAGGAAGAAATGAACAATGACAAGCACCAAAAGCTCGAAAAGTTTCTCGAAGCCATTCAAGACTTCGATGATGATGATGAGGAGACATTGGAGCTGAAAGCACTGCTCCGAAAGAAAGCACTTTCCAAAGGGAAAGCTAAAGTTGAAGAAAAGAAGAAGGGGAGTAGTCACACCGACTACTCCCGATATCCTTTTAATTATGACCGTTTAAATTCTAACAGCAGTCATTATCTATCTATTCCTCTCGGAAAAGCCCCACACTTCGATGGGAGTGATTACTCCATGTGGAGGCAAAATATGAAGATGCACTTGATTTCCCTTAACCCAAGTTTATGGCATATTGTGTGCACAGGAATAAACATCCCTGATGACGATGAAGAACTCACACCAAGTCAAGAGCAAGCCATCCACAGGAATGCCCAAGCCGCAGCCGTTATCACCTCATCTCTAAGTAGAGACGAATTCACAAAGGTGGACGGATTGGAGATTGCCAAAGAAATCTGGGACACACTACAGACAGCACATGAAGGTGACAGGCATGTGCGGGAGGCAAAGATTGAGATGATTGAAGGCGAACTAGGAAGGTTCGCGATTGAGGAAGATGAGTCCCCCCAGAACATGTACAACAGACTGAAGATCCTTGTGAACAAGGTTCGATCATATGGTAGCAAAAAGTGGAATGACCACGAGGTTGTAAAGCTCATCCTTAGAGCCTTTATGCCTCGCAACGTCACACTTTGCTCTATGATCCGAGAAAGTCCCGGGTACAAGAAAATGACTTCGGATGAACTGCTTGGCAAGATCATCAACTTTGAGATGATGGAGAAGCAAGCCAAACACGTAAAAGAAATAGACGATCTCACATCAGCTAAGAAGAAGGGAGTTGCCCTAAAGTCCTCACTCAAGCCTCTATCCAAAGAAGCAAGAGAAGCACAGCTTGAGGAGGACAGCGATGATGAAAGCAGCGAGCTGGACGAAGAAGATATGATTTTGTTCATGAAGAAATTCAAAAGAATTATGAAGAAAAGACAAGGAGCAAAATCGAGTGAAGGAAAATACAAGGAGAAGACAAAGCCGAAGATGAGGCGGGCATGTTATAATTGTGGTGAATACAATCACTTTATAGTCGATTGCCCGTATGAGGACAACAAGAAGAAGAGTAAAGAGTCCAAGCCTCAACCGAAGAAATTCTTCAAGAAGAAGAAGCAAGTTGAACAAGCACACATCGGAAAGGAATTTGACTCAAACGATGAGTCCTCATCGTCCGATGAAGAAGAAATGGCTAGCATAGCCATTGAAAGCATGTCCAAGAAATCCACACTCTTCCCCACGCTCGGTGCAAAGAAGGCAAATGGAACTTGCCTCATGGCTAAGGAAGGTAAACGCAAGGTAAACATCAAAACCCCTTCCTTGCATTCTTACTCAAGTGATGATGATCTAGACAGTGATGATGAAGATATGCTAATTGGTTTAGATAGAAAAACTGCTGCAAAAATGAAATTCTTGCTTAACCAACTTATTGAGAAGGAAGAGCTAATTGATCGTCAAGAAGACATGATTATCTCCCAAAAGGAGAAGCATGTCGAACTTGACAATCTTCTAGTTCTTGAAAAGGAGAAAAATCACTCACTAGAGCTTGAGCTAGCTTCAAGCAAGAAAACTTGCTTGGAGTTAACCAACTCAAATGTTGCAATCAAGAATCAACTTGATGACCAAATCAAGGTCAACAAGATCCTTGAAGTGCAGGTTGAGTCACTCAAGCTCAGTGAACCTTCCTCCTCTTCAACCCTACCTTCTCAACCCACTTTAACTAATATCGCTCATGTTTGCAAATGTGATAAAACTAACACCAGGTTGAAGGAAAATCCTACCTCCACGAAGGACAAAAATCCTACCCAATGTGTAATATTTGACAAGGAGAGGATCAACTATGCACGTAGTGCATATTTGGTCCAAAGACCTCCAAATGTCAAGTATGGCATTGGTTACTCTTGTGATGGAAAGCAAAGAGCTGGAAATCATAAGAATAACAAGGGAAGGATCACCTTTGTGAAGGGAGGACCCTCACAACCTGGTAACTCGAAAACTAAAAATCTGAACTCTAATGAAAATCGGACTAGTCCGGTTGTGGTCCGGACAAGTCCGGTCATCCGGACAAGTCCGGTCACACAGACTAGTCCGACCCATAATCAACAGCAACTTCTGTTTAAAACATTTGATGCCTCCTATGTTTTAATGAAAAATAATGTTGGTAAAGTGTATGCTTATTATGCTGGGCCACGCCATGGGAACACAAAATCCCATGTGTGGGTGCCCAAATGTATCGTTACTAACCTCCAAGGACCCAAGCAAGCTTGGGTACCTAAAACCAAGGCGTAATTTGTTTTTGCAGGCCTACTCCTCCGGTGGATCCAAATGGGTGCTGGACAGTGGATGCACCAACCACATGACCGGAGAAAAGAGGATGTTTGTGGAGTATGAAGTGAACCAGGACCCAAACGAAGGCATCTACTTTGGGGATAACAGTCAAGGAAGGGTCCTCGGTACCGCTAAAATTGCAATATCCTCTGAACATACTCTTTCGCATGTTTTACACGTTGAATCTTTAGATTATAACCTGCTGTCCATATCTCAGTTATGTGACAAAGGTTATAATTGTCTGTTTACTAACGAGGGTGTGACCGTCTCAAGGAGAAGTGATGGTTCCGTTGCATTCAAGGGTATGTTAAAGGGAAAGCTTTATCTTGTTGACTTCAACAAGGATAAAGCCGAACTCGACATATGCTTGATTGCAAAAACCAACATGGGTTGGCTGTGGCATAGACGGCTAGCACATGTTGGTATGAGGAACCTTCAAAAACTCCTCAAGGGCGATCACATCCGAGGTTTGAAAGATGTTGTGTTTGAGAAAGACAGGCCTTGTAGCGCGTGCCAAGCAGGAAAGCAAGTTGGAGCACAACATCCCGCGAAGAACATCATGACCACGACAAGACCGCTCGAACTACTTCATATGGACCTCTTCGGTCCAATTGCTTACATAAGCATAGGCGGTAACAAATACGGTTTAGTCATTATTGATGATTTTTCCCGCTTCACTTGGGTGTTCTTTTTGCATGACAAGTCAGAAACACAAGGAACACTCAAGAAATTCTTCAAGCGAGCGCAAAACGAGTTCTCACTATCAATCAAGAGTATTCGGAGCGACAATGGCACGGAGTTCAAGAACATACAAGTGGCGGAGTACCTTGATGAGGAAGGAATCAAGCACGAATTCTCAGCACCATACTCTCCACAACAAAACGGAGTTGCCGAAAGGAAGAACCGAACGCTCATAGAGATGGCAAGAACAATGCTCGATGAATACAAGACTTCGGATCGATTTTGGGCGGAAGCAATCAACACCGCTTGCCATGCCACAAATCGACTCTACCTTCATCGACTACTAAAGAAGACTCCCTATGAGCTACTCACCGGTAACAAACCAAACATTTCATATTTTCGAGTTTTCGGTTCTCCTTGCTATATTTTGAACAAGAAGCCCAGGACTTCGAAGTTCGCTTCGAAGTTCGATGAAGGTTTCTTGCTTGGTTATGATTCGAACACTTACGCCTATCGTGTTTTCAACAAGGCCTCCGGACTTGTTGAAGTGGCACGTGACGTAGTGTTCGATGAAACTAATGGCTCCCAAAAGGAGCAAGTTGATCAATGTGAATTAGGTAAAGAGGAAGCCCCCTATCAAGCAATAAAGAGGATGGCTCTAGGCGAAGTACGACCACAAGAGTCATCGGCACAAATACAAGAGGAAAGTGAACCACAAGAGGAGATCAACAATCAAGTGGGAGCCTCGATACAAGACAAATCACAGGAATATGAACATGATCAACAAATCAATGAGGACAACAACTCAGGGGGAGAAGAAGATGATCACCAACATACGACCCCCCAAGTGCCACACCCAAGAGTACACCAATGCATTCAAAGGGATCATCCAATCGACAACATCATCGGCGACATCCAAAAAGGAGTAACCACTAGATCTCGTATAGCAAATTTTTGTGAACATTACTCGTTTGTCTCCTTTTTGGAACCCCGCAGGACTGAGGATGCATTAAAGGATCCGGACTGGGTGGTGGCAATGCAAGAAGAGTTGAACAATTTCAAGAGAAACGAGGTTTGGGAACTTGTGGAAAGACCCAATGCAAATATTGTGGGCACCAAGTGGGTCTTCCACAACAAGCAAGACGAACACGGAGTGGTGACAAGAAACAAGGCACGACTTGTGGCCAAAGGTTACTCACAAGTCGAAGGTTTGGATTTCGATGAAACCTTTGCCCCAGTAGCTAGGCTTGAATCAATTAGAATATTACTTGCATATGCTACTCACCATGATTTCAAGCTGTACCAAATGGACGTAAAAAGCGCCTTCCTCAACGGACCGATCAAGGAAGAGGTGTACGTGGAGCAACCACCCGGATTTGAAGACGAAGAGTTCCCCGACCACGTGTATAAACTGCGTAAGGCTCTCTATGGCCTCAAACAAGCTCCTAGAGCTTGGTATGAGTGTCTTAGAGATTTTTTAATTGATAATGGCTTTCAAATTGGCAAAGTAGATTATACACTATTCACGAAAAATCTGGATAATGATCTTTTCATTTGCCAAATCTATGTTGATGATATAATTTTTGGATCAACTAACCAATCTTTCTGTGAAGAGTTTAGTAAAATTATGACAGACAGATTTGAAATGTCAATGATGGGAGAATTGAAGTACTTCTTGGGATTCCAAGTGCGGCAACAAAGGGAAGGAACATTCATAAGCCAAACCAAGTACACACAGGACATCCTCAAGAAGTTTGGCATGGACAAGGCAAAGCCCATAAAGACTCCCATGGCAACGAATGGTCACTTGGATCTCAATGAAGATGGACCGAGCGTCGACCAAAAGGTATATCGCTCCATGATTGGATCTTTACTTTACTTATGTGCATCTAGGCCAGATATTATGTTGAGTGTATGTTTGTGTGCAAGATTTCAAGCCAACCCTAAGGAATGTCATTTGACAGCCGTAAAGAGAATCCTAAGATATTTAGTTCATACACCCAACCTTGGTCTTTGGTACCCAAAAGGCTCAAAATTCAATCTCATTGGGTATTCCGATGCAGATTATGCCGGGTGCAAAGTTGATAGAAAAATCACTTCTGGCACTTGCCAATTCCTAGGAAGATCCTTAGTTTCTTGGTCATCCAAGAAACAGAATTCCATTGCATTATCCACAGCCGAAGCGGAGTATGTTGCAGCCGGGAGTTGTTGTGCACAACTCCTTTGGATGCGACAAACTCTAAGGGATTACGGTTACAATATGAACCGTATTCCTCTTCTTTGCGACAATGAGAGTGCCATTAAAATAGCCCACAATCCAGTTGAGCACTCTAGAACTAAACACATTGACATAAGACACCATTTCTTGAGAGACCATTCCATGAAAGGAGACATATCCATCTCTCATGTCAACACCCAAAAACAATTGGCCGACATATTCACCAAGCCACTTGATGAAAAACGTTTTTGCGAACTCCGAAATGAGCTAAACATTCTTGATTCTCGGAGTGTGGCTTGAAAAGTTGCATACCTGTATGATTGCTTCAAAATATTGATTGAATTGTGAAAATTATTCCTCCCCATTTTTCTCTCGAAAAACTATGTCAATTATTAGATCTTGATGAATTTTTGATCATAGTATGACTGTTGTTTGCTTACTGGTCAAATTCATCAAGATTATTTGAATTGTTTTGCCTCTCTACTCTCAATTATTGGACCGTCAAATATATATGAATGGGCTATGCAATTCTCTCCTGGTGACCACGGACAAGTCCGTGGTTACCCGGACTAGTCCGCCATTGCAGACTAGCCCGCAGTGTGCCGGTTAGGCCGGACTAGTCCGACAGACCACGGACTAGTCCGAATTAGGTCTCTGGAGGACTTCGGACTAGTCCGGTCTTGTCCGGACTTGTCCGATTTTTCGTGTCCATAACCCTAGCCGCCACCAAACCCTAATCCCTTCACCCCACACTCTCCCCCACGCTTTCTCTCTCTTGCGCTCGAGCTCCCAAGGCGAACCCTTGATTCCTCCGTCGAAAAGCCTCAATCTTGGGCGGAGATCACGCTTGAAGACTCGGGGATTGAAGTTAGCGGACAAGTCCGGCCTCCAACCCCCACATTTTCAAGCTTCCTTGGATTTCTTGGTAAATTTTCCTCAAAACCCTAAGAAATCACAAATTTCTTTATTGCTTATCGTTTGGCCTAGCATTCTTCACTAGTTGCATGTCCAGTTGATGTACTATGTGTATGCTAGACTAGTTATTTCCTTAGGGATCAATTTTTATCCAGTTTGTTCGGTTTTTGCGGATGAACACCGGACTAGTCCGGTCCAGGTACGGACAAGTCCGGTCCCCCGGACTAGTCCGTGCCTGTGCACCGGACAAGTCCGTTGTTTCTGAACCAAAACCTAATTCTTTAATTCCCTACTGCCTTCCATTGCCATCTTACCTCACCAATACCTTGTATAACTTGTCTTTTCTCTTGATCACTCATTCTCAGATCATGTCGAGCTCCGACAACGAAATCTCCAATTTCGAGGCCGGTTTGGACCACGAGGTGGCACCTCGGTCCTCGACGGGTCTTGGCAAGAAACGCCAAGAGAGACCCTCCGAGCCTGCTCCCTCACCTCCCCAGGTTCGGAGGAAGGTGTGTGTCAAGAAGCCTGCCTCGAAGGCTGCTACTCCCTCAAGTGGCCTTCGCCAAGCTAAAGGGAAGGGCAAGGGGGTTGCCACAGGGCCTGTTGGGCCCCTAAAGCTGCATACACCCAGAGAAGGGGTCCGGGACCCCAATGAGGAAAGATTCAATGGCAAGGGCAGCGATGTGGCTATGAAGTTGAGGAGTGTTGATTGCTATGCAAGGCCCAAGCAAGCAGTTGATGGCAGGTTTTGGTCAAATTTCCATGCTGATTTCTACAAGCTGGTCTATTTGCCGATGAAGACCCCGGTGGTACGCAGTCAATGGATTGACTGGGCCCACCTTGAGAAGAGGAAATGTGCAGCTTTTGATGAAGTGATAGAAGCTGCAGAGAGACATGGACTGAAGGATCTGTTTGCCTTCAGGTATAATTGGAATGATGAAGTGATTGCACAATTCTATGCAACGTGCCACTTCTCAAGCGAAGACGAAGAAAGTGTGACTTGGATGACTCATGGATCCAAGTATTCTATTACCCAGGAAGAGTTTGCCCGCCTGCTGCACCTTGACTCTGAAGGACATGACCACCTCATTGTCCACAACATTGGGGTCATTGAGAGGGATGGAATGAAGTTCATGTATGAGCCCACCTCCAAGTATGTCCCTCCCTCCACAAAGAATATGAAGCCTTTCTTTGTGGTACTCAACAGAGTTCTCAGGAAGACGATTGCCCCCAAGGATGGGGATGCAGGGAGTGTGCAAGGCTACCTCCGGACCCTGATGAGGGTCATTAGCAAGAAAAGGCAATTCGATGTTGCAGAATATATTTGGAATGATATGGTCAATATCTCAAGTACCCCCAACCGATCCTGTGGCTATGCCCCTTACTTGATGTTCATGATTGAGAAAGTCACAGGAATCGAGTTTGTGAAGGACGTGGAGCACACTCCACTGAGGCCTCAGAAGCCTCAGTCAGTGAGTGTCCAGGCTGCTCCATCGCCGGTCTCAAGCCTCGAGGCACCGCCAAGGCAAGAAGAAGCTGCTAGGGCTACTCCCCCCTCCAGGGAAGCCCCTCAAAAAGGATCCGCCAGTGGGATCCTCAAGTACTTGGCTGCAATTTTCTCCTCCTGCAAGAAAACTAAAGTGAAGCTTCACAAGCTAAATCAGAAGAGGAAGGAGAACATGAGATATATCAAAGCCAATGTGAAGCAGCTGAGTGAGAAGCTGGAGATCAACCCAATTGGATCTCCAGTACTTTCTGAAGATTCTGATCCGGACATCACCGAGCTCGCCCCCTTGACTCCCTCCGAGCTTGCCTATTTTGGCGTTGGGGGCTCGAGCAGCTCCGCTCCTCCTCCTACCTCTCAACCTCGTCAAGCGGAAAGCGAGGAAGACGATGAAGACGACGAGAGGACTGACAGCGAAGAGTGAAGCCCTAGGACCCTCCTCTCTCTCTTTTTGGTGTCTTGATGCCAAAGGGGGAGAGATTGAGGGGGAGTCTCTAGTCTTAGCTTTAGCTGCATAGGATGCGAGGAGAGAGCTCTATCTTTTTTTAATTGTAATTGCATTTGCTTAACTCTGTTTTCATATCATGTTTGGTCCTGTTATGAATTGCTCTCTTAATTTGCAACTGTGTGATGAAATCTGAGTTTTTGCCCCTGAATTGCCATATTCACTTGATATTAGTTGGTAAATGAAAATTCTGTCATTCTTAATGCATTCATGCTCTTAGTATGCATCCCACCATAAAGAATGCACATATGAATAATTATCTTGTTGCCTGATGCATTTTTGAGTCATATGTGCATACTTTATGAAAATCTCATTTTATACGTCATTTTGTGAAATCTCAATTGGTTGTCATCAATCACCAAAAAGGGGGAGATTGAAAGTGCATCTAGGACTCCCTTGTGGGTTTTGGATGATTTATGACAAGCAATTGGGATCCTAATCCTTTTGTTGAGATGAATGCAGGAAAATGATGAAAAATGAGCAAAATGCCAAAAAGAGGGAAATTAAGAAGGAGAATGAATTTGAGCTCAAGAAGAGGAAATTAAGAAGGAGAATGAATTTGAGCTCAAGAAGAAGAAATTAGTAGATTAGTATGTATGGAGTGTGTTAAGGAAACACACCCAAGAGCTCAATCTCATTTAATCACACACACACAATGCACAAAGCTATACAGGACCGGACTAGTCCGCTATCAGCCGGACTAGTCCGATATCACATTCTGCACAAGATCGGACAAGTCCGGTCTCCACCGGACTAGTCCGATATCTTTCTGTTCCACTTCGGACTAGTCCTCCCCAGTGCGGACTAGTCCTCAACACAATGCACAAGTCACTAGATCGGACAAGTCCGGTCACAACCGGACTAGTCCGATATTCATTCTGATCCACTTCGGACAAGTCCGGTGTCCACACGGACTAGTCCGATATACACCCTGATCTAAATCGGACAAGTCCTCCAAGGGCGGACTTGTCATCCTAAACACTTAGGGTTTGCTTCACACAGCACACCGGACTAGTCCGGTCTCCACCACGGACTAGTCCGATCTTTCTGAACCCTAACGGTAACTTCTAGAAACCCCATATAAATAGAGGTGCACGGCCCACTTTCAAACTCTCTCGAACCCTAGCGCCGTCACACCTCCCAAGAGACTCAAAAACCATCTCTCTCCACGAAATTAAGTGCAAAATCAATCAATCCTTTGAAGATCACTTGTAGATCATTGGAGAGGCACTTTGCACACGATTGAGCTCTTGGTTTGAATCTCTAACACACTCTTGCATCTCAATTTGTATATTTCGAAGTGTGTTATTGGTGGTCTTGAAACTTGTAATCAAGGGAGCTCTCAACTTGTGGGATCGCCCCTTCAACTTGGTATTTACCCCTGTGTGGTTAGTGGAAGAGGATTGGCCTTCGTGGCGATCCGACGAGGGAAGGGTTGGTGAAGACCCGGTCCTTTTGTGGGCTCCTCAACGTGGACGTAGGTTGCCTTCGTGGTAACCGAACCACGGGATAAATCTTGTGTCTTGTTCGTTTGTGTTCATCATTCTAGTTGATCAACATTATCTAGGGTTTGATTCATCTTGTTGAATTTAAGTTAAATAGTTAAACAAGAATCATACTTGCAATAGAGCTTGACATACAATCATTGTACTGTTATTGAAGTTTATATTTCCGCTGCAAACGTCAACGAAACAATCAAATTGACCTAACTTGATCAACCTAGTCCGTGATATCCGGACTAGTCCGCACTTTACCGGACTAGTCCGATATATCTGGTTTTGACCTTGTTGTTGAAGTGCTACAGGAACCGAGAAAATTCAAGAAGGCCTATTCACCCCCCCTCTAGGCCTACATTCAGGCCCCCTACTTTTGCATGGAGCCGTCGAAGTAGAGGGTCCAGTGAGGCTCGGTGAAGACCGGAGCCTTGTGTTCCGGCTTCTGCTCGCTGGGGCCCCCAGGGTTTGATGGAGAGGGAGTCCATTCTGCCACGAAGTTTGCCAATGCTTGACTCTTGACTGCTTGCCTTGAAATGAATTCAAGATCAAATTCGGCCAATTCCTCTGCCCACTTTGCAATATTCCCAGTTGAATTGGGATTATGCAAGATTGCTCGAAGTGGGTAAGAAGTCACCACTGAGATCTTGTGAGCATGGAAATAATGGCGAAGCTTCCTGGAGGCAATAAGAACTGCATAGAGCAGCTTATAAACCTCTAGGTATCGAGTCTTGGCATCATGTAGTACTTCACTGATGAAGTACACCGGGCATTGAATGGTCCGGACCTTCCCGGAGGGGTCGGAGCTTCCTCTCCACTGACACGTATCCTCCCGGAGGGATCCGGATGTTCTTCGGGGACCTTCGGGTCCTGGCTAGAGGAACCCAGAGCTTCTTCAAAAGTGACTTGGACCCTCTCGGAGGGGTCTGGGTCTTCTGAAGTTACTTCTTGTGGATTCGAGTCTAGGAGCTGGGACCCAGACTCGGTTTCAGGGACCTCCGGACCCTCCCGAAGGGGTCTGGATTCCTGAGTATGGGGTAGCTCTGGTCTCTCCACAACCAGTACCATACTGACGACTTCGTCAGTGGCTGAAATGTAAAGCAACAAAGGCTCACCAGGGTTTGGAGCTACCAGAATTGGTAGGGTGGTGAGGAACTGTTTCAGCTCCTGGAATGCCTTCTCTGCTTCTTCAGACCATTGGAATGGTCCGGACTTCCTCAATAACTTGAGGAAGGGGAGTGCCCGTTCTACCAGTCTTGAAATGAACCGGCTGAGGGCTGCTAGACATCCAGTTAGCTTTTGGACATCCTTGATGCGAGTTGGTGGCCGCATGTCTTCAATGGCCTTGATCTTCGCCGGATTAGCTTCTATGCCCCGGTGACTTACCAGGAAACCAAGAAGTTTTCCGGAGCTAACCCCGAAGACACACTTGTTTGGGTTTAGCTTTGTGCGGGTGACCCGCAGCTTATCGAAGACAGCCTGCAAGGTGTCAAGGAGTGACTCCTTGTTCTTGACCTTGACCACGATGTCATCGACGTACACTTCCACTATGTCTCTAATGAGTTCTTCAAAGGTTTTGTACATAGCTCGTACAAAGGTTGAAGCTGCATTTTTGAGACCAAATGGCATGGCCGTATAACAGTACAATCCATCTACTGTGATGAAAGAGGTATGCTCTTCATCTTCCCTAGACATTCTGATTTGATGATACCCAGAATATGCGTCTAGGAAACACAGTAATTCACACCCGGAGGATCTTTTGGACATGCCTTATTTAGTGTGGTGTAGTCGAAACACATCCGAAGCTTCCAGCCGGCCTTGGGCACAACGACTGGGTTTGCCAGCCATTTTGGATGGAAGACTTCTCGGATGAATCCAGCTTCGAGCAACTTCTTTACTTCTTGTCGGATGAAGTTCTGTCGCTCTACGGATTGCTTCCGAGGCTTCTGATGCACAGGTCGGGCGTCGGGGTAGATCTTCAGATTGTGCTCAATCACTTCCTTGGGGATCCCAGGCATTTGTGACGGTTGCCAGGCAAACACATCGACATTAGCCCGGAGGAAAGTGATGAGCGCGATTTCCTATTTGTCGTTCAATCCCCCCGATATACGGGTGGTCTGAGCGGCATCGGAACCAATTTGGACGACTTTGACGGGAATGTCGGTGTCGCCGCTTGGCTGCACACGAGGTGCAGAAGTCGAGCCTCATTGATGAATGCTCGGGGGTTTTGGAGCTTGCTCCTGCCTGGAGTCCTCCTCTTGCACCGTGGTGAGTGCATGGAGTTCTTCCAGAGCAGTTACTCCGACAGTACGATCTCCGCGGATCTGGAGAACGCCCACTGGTGTTGGCATCTTTAACACCAGGTATCTATAATGAGCACCTGCCATGAATTTGTACAGGGCAGGCCTACCCAAGATGGCATTGAAGGGTAAGTTGATCTAAGCGACGTCGAAGACCAACTTCTCTGTGTGGTACTTCTCCCGTGTCCCGAAGGTAACGGGGAGAGTAATAGCTTCAAGTGGGGTAATGGCCCCCGGACCTACTCCGAAGAAAGGTCGGGAGGGGTGGAGATTTGAAGGTCGGAGCTGAAGCTTGGTAAAAGCTTCGAATCTTATGAGATTGAGCCCCGAACCTCCGTCTACCATGACATGGTGGAGCTGGATGTTATTGATGGTAGGAGATACCATCAAAGGTAACTGACTTGCTCCAACCATGCTCCAAGGGCAGTCCGAAGCATCAAAAGTGATGGTTGTGTCCATCCACTTCCGATGAGGCTCCGGCCTGGCTATAGGAGCTACAGCAGCCATATCCCAATGCATAGTCTTGATGACGCGGCGGGAGGTGATGTCCCATGATCCACCAAAAATGGTGTTCATGGTCTTCCGACGCTCATTGTCAGAGACGTCAGAATCATCATCGACGGAGGTGTAGACGGCCTTCAGGAGCTTTTTGAGATCCTGAAAACCTAACTCCTTTTCAGCCGGAGCTTCGTCGACTTTTTGCTTTCCTTCCCTCTGTCGGAAAGGAGATTCTTCCCGGCACTTGTTGTAGCGATCGACAAGGTTTTGGACCTCCCGGTGGTCTTCCAAACTGTGGCTGCCCGTTTTGTGAATTGGGCACCACACCTTGGGTTTGCCACTGTCCTCAGAAGACGGTCGAGGTCGCTTCTCGGGGCGTGGCCCCCGGCCACCCGGAGCTGCAGCAGCTGCAACATTGGATGTACCGGCCGACGACTTCTTCTTGCCGTTGGTCTTTTTCTTCTTCTTGCCGTTCCCGGAGGTAGCGGCTTCTTCTTTGGAGGATTTCTTGTGACCCTCCGGAGTTGGTTTGGAGTGCATCTCACAGCCCTCCGCAGCTCTGGCACATTTGTCGGCCAAACTGAAGAGTTCCGTGACACTGGTGATCTCCTTGATCGCCAGTTTCTCCCGCATCTTCTTGTCCCGTACACCCTGTCTGAATGCCACAATGACAGAGGCGCTAGAGATAGAAGGGATAGTGTTTCGTACCTGAGAGAACCTCTGGATGAATGATCGCAGGGATTCTCCCCCTTTTTGCATGACTGCAAAAAGGTCCAGTTCAGTGCCTGGTCAGGTGTATGAACTCCCAAAGTTGGCGGTGAACTGCCGGCACAACTCCTCCCAACTGTTGATGGAGTTGGGTGGAAGGCTCATGAACCAGGACCTGGCGGTCCCAGTTAAAGCCACTGGGAAATAATTGGCCATTACGGCCTCATTTCCTCCGACTGCCAAAATAGCAGTGGAGTAAATCTGAAGGAATTTGACAGGATTGACGGTCCCGTCGAACTTCTCCGGTAGGTGAGGCCGGAACTTCTATGGCCACCTGACCATACGCAGATGCATGGCCAGGTCTGAACAGCCGCCTCCTACTCCTTCAGGAGCAGGAACGTCTTGAGCTTCTTGTCTTTCACGAGCACGCTCAATATGGACTCGGCCGTCCAGTTGGCGGTATCGGCGATCAAGCTCCGCCCGGAGGTCATGAGTTGAAAGACTGGATACCGTGTGAGTGCGTCGTGCCCCGGAGGGCAATGACGTCACTTGCTGTGATGCAGTACGTCTCCTGTTGTTGGAAACGTGCGGACCAAGCCTGCCAGACAAGGTCCGCCGCTGCGATGGGGCCCGTCCTGAAGGAGGAGGTCCCTGGTTGCTGATGCGTTCGGCTTCTGCTGCAACCAAATGTTCCACATCGGCCCTCCACTGCTCCAGTGCATCCCGAGATGCATCCGGAGGTGGTGGGCGTTGGAGAAGAGCACGTGCTGCATGGAGCGCGTGTTCGGGGTTGTCATGATTTGCCGACGCAGTGATGGACGCTGGCGCACCATCGCGTTGTCCAGCTTGATTTGCTGGTGGAGGCGGCGGTGGTGGCAGTGTGACTCCTGCTTGCGCTGAGGCTCCTGCTGGTGGCTGCATATTGGGGGGATTGCCCCCAACAGCTTGAGCAGCAGGATGACCGTTGGATGATCCAGCAGCTGAGTTCACCATTCTTGAAATCTCAGGCACCCCCTACCTGGCACACCAACTGTCGGTGGTTTGGAACCGGCAGATCTCCCGAAACAACTAAAGTGTTAGAGGAGTTTGATGTTCGGTGTGGGCGCGGGGAGATTCAAGAAGGTGAATTGTAAATGACACAGTAGACACAGGAATTTACGTGGTTTGGGCCGCCTGAGCGTAATACCCTACTCCACAGGGTGTGTTGATGTTGTATTGGATGTATGAGCTTGTATCGAGCGTCTGGAGGGTCTGTAGGGTGTGTGTGTAGACGTGTCCTATGTATCGTCGGCCTGTCCTTTTATAGTACAAGGGCAGGCCGTTACAAATTAGCCTGGCCCGACATGTGGCCACGGTGGTTACTGATATTGATATACATTCAACACGTTTAATTACCCTTAGTGACCGAGTTATGGGCTTTGACAGCACCGTTACTGGTAGTTACGGTCGTCCGATCATGTGTCATTAATTCAATATTAATGGCACTTGGTCGGGTCTTGAAGTTCTTGATTCCCCTTTGAAGATCCGGAGCCGTTGTGGAGTCTTCCGGAGGTTAGAGGCTGAAGATCCAATGGTTGGACACGTGGCAGCATCGGAGCACACTGTGGAGATCAGATGGCTCTTGTGTTACCCGACATGTGTCAGCACCGGAGCTTCCCTCGGTCTGGTGTTAGGTCCAGGGGTGCCACTTCGGTACGTAGCCCGGAGCTTCCCCCCTTGCGGGCGGTAGCTCCGGTTTGATAGTACACGTGGCGACCCTGGGACTAACCATGTTGGAGAAGCGGGTCCGGACATGTCTGACATGTGGGCCTCCGAAGGTCTTCAAATCAAGTGGGTGACTTTCCCTTGAGATCTTTGCAATACCAAGGGGTACATGGTACCCAGGGTACCGACACATTCTTTAGGGTAGATGCTTGTCGCTCACAGTCACCCTAGAGAGAGTCCAAATAACATGTGCTTTTAGAAGTTAGGAGGGGGCAGGTGGGTCCTACGAGTTGGCTTTGCCTCGAACTTATTAGAGGGATAGTGCTGGTCCTGCAAGCTCTGTTTTCTTATAGTACACTACAGGAAATGCGATCATTTGCGACGGCTACATTTATTTATGACGGTCTGCCGTCGCAAATAATTTAAATTGCGATGGCATGTCTCGAGCCGTCGCAAAGAAGGAGGCCGTCGCAAATAAACACTAATTTGCGATGGCTTCGTAGACAACCGTCACAAATAAGTGTTTATTTGCGACGACCAACACTAGGACCGTCACAAATAAAGTATCTGTCACAAATAAAACCCAGAGTGACCCAACTAACACTTGTTTTAAGTGTTAGACAAAAAGTACCATCATAAATAACATTAATTGCGACGGCCGTAAGTTAAGGCCATCGCAATAAGAATGTCGTCACAAATATGGGCTAACATTGGCCCCATCGGACCCCAATACATCATTCTCTTCCACCGCCGCCAAATACACCCACCGTCGCGCCTGCCGCTGCCCAGCAGCGCCCCTGCCGCCGCGCCCGCCGCCAGCCCACCGCCCCCGCTCTGGCCGCAGGCCCGCCGCCCCAGGCCCCGCCGCAGCCCCGCCGCACCCGCCCCCACTGTGGCCCAGCCGCACTCGCCCCCGCTGCGCCCCCCGCGCCTGACACCACGCTGCCGTGCCCCTCTGCCGGCCCGCCGCCCCCGCTCCGGCCGCGCCCTCGCCGCCTCGCCCCGCCCCCACCGCGCCCCCGCCCCCCGCCGTCCCTCTGACGTCGCCGACCGCCACGGATAGCGCCACCGGCCTCCTCCAAAGCCCCCGCCATCCCTCCGACGCCGCCGGCCGCCCCGGACAGCGCCATCGGCCTCCTCCAATGCCGCCAGCCTCCTCTGACGCCTCCCCACCGGCCTCCCCCGACTAGGTATGGTAGTTAGGTTGTAAATTTTCAAGTTTTTGTTGGGAATGCATGATGGACGTTTGAATTATGCAATGTTTAGATGATGCAATGTCGTAATGTTGGTTGGGAATGCATGATGGACGTAAATTTCTTCTTCATTCCAACTTCATTTCTAGTTATGTTTAGATGATGCAATGTTGTAAATTGTGCGTCGTCATCTATAATTGTTATACTTAGAGTGTTGTAATTATTTGTTTTGATTATAAATTCAGTTGGGGGCTAGTGCTTAAGGAATGTCTAGACCCTATATGCTTTAGATTTCCTAGCTTTGTTTAGTTATGCAGTGAACTTACCAATGATCATACACGTGCTCATATAACATATTGTCTGTTGTTCGATATTTATTTTTTATTGGTACTTATTGTTTATTGATATTTAATGTTTTTGAGTTACTACTTAATATATGTAAATAAAAGGGTTTTGGGCCGGCTTGGACCAACCCGGAAGGGCACGACATGCAATAAGTGTGATCATGTCGTGTAGACCATTGTAGTGGTACCGTATGCGTCAAGGCGACACGGAAGCGAACGGGTTGGTAAGGACGTCAATAACCCGCGATTGCGTGGACGTTGGAAATGGATGTGGAATTGTCATCTAATACCAACTTTCCTCTCACTCTTTCTCTAGTTCTTTCCTCTCTCTTAAATGACTTCAAAATGAAAATGAGCAACGTAACATATAGCAATGTATTACCCATTTTGGATCGGCACGTCTCACATGTCATTGGCATGTGAGACGTGCAGGTTCGGAATCGTCCCTTTTTGGACAGCTTGGGAGTGACCGAGGGGGCGTGGCTTGTGACGAGACGCTGGTCCGGATTTGGACGAGATTTCAATGGCATAACCCTGTCGTTCTCTGCTGCACCATTTTTGGGCGTGCAGTGGAGAACAACGGGGTTATGCTGCCGAAATTTCGTTCGAATCCGAATCACGCGTCTCGTCATGAGCATGCTCCGCTCGGTCACTCTTGGGTGGATTTAGGATCTATCTGCCTAGGTTGTAGGGCCGTGACATAACATAACAATGAAACTAATAATTATTTGTCTGCTTTAAAGGTATACTCTAAAAAATGGTTGAAGACCGTACTTGGATCGAAATTTGAGGACCTATCCTGTATACATTAACGACAATTTCTTTCGCGTTAAACTGCAGAGCCAGACATGGGTGAAGACCGCAATTGGATGTATACTGGCTGGAAGAGCAGAACTGGTGGTCACTCGGATGAGTGGTACATCAAGTTAGATAAATTTTTGGATCGAGCATTTTCATTGTCAACAGAAGATATGGTGGAGTGCCCATGTACAAAATGCCAGAACACCAAGTTTTTAAGAAGATTGGAGGTTTCGTTTCACTTATGTCGAAACGGTTTCACTCCACATTATGAAGTGTGGACCTTCCATGGCGAGACTAAATCTCGAGTCATAGCAGAAGTGGATGAGGATGATGATATAACAGAGGTTGATAGGATGGATGAGATGCTAGAAGCTCTGGAAGCAAAGAATCCTCTTACAAACGAGACAGAGGAGTTCTTCGAGCACCTGAAAAAATCACAAGAGCCGTTGTATGAATACACGGTTGTGACCGTACTTGCTTTCTTGACCAGATTTATGGCAATTAAGTCCAAGTACTTTTTCTCCATCAACCGCTTCAATGATCTCATGACATTGATCTGCGATATCCTTTCACAATCTCACAAAGTGCCTAAAGATATGTATTACTCAAAGATCAAGATATCTGGTCTTGGTATGAACTATGAGAAAATCGATATGTGCCCAGACAACTGCATGCTATTCTAGAAAGAGCACACCAATGAGAAGATGTGCATGAAATGTGGTAAACCGAGGTATGTCGAAGTTGTTAATGACGATGGCGATAATGTGATGACAGATTTTGCACATAAGCAGCTTCGTTACTTGCCTGTGACACCTCAGTTGAAGCGGTTCTTTCTTTTAAAAAGAACCACAAGACACATGAGATGGCACAAAGAAGGTAAACGTGAGAACAAAGAATTCTTGACGCATCCATCCGACGGTGATGCATGGAAGGCGCTAGACCGTTTCGATCTAGACTTTTCTCGTGATGCAAGGAATGTTCGCATCGGATTAGCGACAGACGGATTCTCACCGTTCAGTACAAACGCCACGCCATACTCCTGTTGGCCCGTCTTTGTCATTCTGTACAACCTGCTACCTGCTCTTTGTATGAAGAACGAGTTCATGTTTCTCAGCCTCATTGTACCTGGACCTGATCATCTCGGGTCACGTCTCAAATTGATGTTAAAACCGCTGATCAAAGAATTGAAAGTCTTGTGGACAGGAGTTAAAGCGTACGACAGTTACAAGAAGCAGAAATTCAACCTTCGAGGTTCTTATTTGTTGTCCGCCCATGATTTGCCGGCATACGACATGTTTTCCGGATGGAGCACTCACGGTCGTCTGACCAATCTGATATGTGCTTCAGACACGGATTGCTTTCGACTAACTCATGGAGGCAAAATATCTTACTTCGATTGTCACAGACGTTGGCTGCCCTCGAATCACATATTTAGGCAACAGAGGCGTGTCTTTAGAAAGAACACTGTTGTCACTAAAGGACCACCGAAGCGTCTCAACGGGTCAGAAATTTCTGATATGTTGGACAAACTGGTGCCTGATGAAGGTCGTCCTAGATATTTTGTAGGTTATGGAGAGGAACACAATTGGACTCACATATGTGGACTTTGGGAGCTACCGTATGTGAAGTCATTGATTCTAATGCAAAACATTGATGTCATGCATCAGGAGCGTAACATAAGCGAAAGTATCATAAGCACTTGCATGGATATGCCCGGCGAAACGAAAGACAATTACAAAGCTAGACTAGATTTGGCAGACATTTGTCACCGTCCAACTCTTGAACTCTCTGAAAGTGGTGGGAAGCCACGTGCTTCTTTTTGTCTTTGATCTAAAGAAGAGAAATAAGTTACAAAATGGATGAAAACTTTGAAATTCCCATATGGTTACGCAGCTAGCCTGAAATGAGCCGTGAATGTGAATATAGGAAACCTCACTGGGTTGAAGAGTCATAATTATCACATTATAATGGAAAGACTCTTACCTGTTATGTTTCGGGGCTATCTAGATGATGCGGTGTGGAAGGTTTTAGCCGAGCTCAGCTATTTCTATAGATAACTTTGTGCTAAAGAAATCAAGATAGGGATGATGGATAAGTTAGAGAAGGAGATACCTATACTTTTATGTAAGATGGAAATTTTTTTCCACCGGGTTTCTTCAATCCAATGCAACATCTGCTTATCCATCTTCCATTCGAAGCTAAAGTTGGTGGTCCTGTGCAATACAGGTGGATGTATCATATTGAAAGAGCGCTACGATATCTTAAACCAATGGTTGACAACAGGGCAAGGGTGGAAGGGTGCATCGCTGAAGCATATGCTCTTAAGGAAGTAGGATACTTTTCAAGTGTATACTTTGAAGAAGAAAACAATATCAATACTTCGGCGATGCGGTACAATATGGACGAAGCACCCCATTTAAGCGACCTTTACATTTTTCAAACGAGAGGCACCACTGTTGGTAGCTACACGACCTACGTACTATCCGAACACGATAGGACCGTTGCTTTACTCTACATGTACGCAAATATAGAAGGCATGCAGGAATACTTCGAGTAAGTGTTTGTCCTACATTTATGCTAACCGACATATTTTGCTACACATATATTCTAAAAGATGTTTTTTCACATTCAGCGACTTCCACAGACAATGTTGGCCACATAGGCATCAACCTACGGCCAAACAAGTAGAAAGGATGCAAAAAGAAGGAATAAATGGAGGGACGAGTTTCCTATGCTGGTTTTGAGATTATGTAATACTCTCTTGTCTTCTATATATTATAAGTTACTATTATTAAAAAGGTTTTATATTAACTTACGATCATTTTTGACAGTGTCGGACTCACAATGTCCATGAAGATTTGCGGTAGCTATCTTATGGATAGGTGAATGTTAGAAGCTATGGTTGATATGACATAAATGGCTTTCGATTCTGTACAACTCATTTTGAAGCTCTTCGTCCTCTCGTAGCAACATCAAATTCCAGTGTTGTGACGAGAGCAATTGACACTCAAGGGAATTTAACCGATTATTATGGGATCATTACCAAAATCCTTGAATATACTTTTACCGGAAATAAGACCCTTCGAGTTGTCTTCTTTGACTATGACTGGTTTGATCGCACTCATGGAACTCGAGAAAACCAATTTAGAATGGTGGAAGTGAAACATAAGGACCTACTACGAGGTTACGATACATTTGTTCTTGCACATCAAGTGGAACAAGTGTATTATCTACCTTATCCATGCACGAAGCTCATTGCTTGGTGGGTGGTATATAAGGTGAATCCTCATGAGCGGTTATATGCTCCTGGGGATGATGGTTACCATGATAGCGAAGACGTTGAAGAAGTGTACCAAGAAGAATAGTTGCCAACCACTTTTACTGTCGAGCTTGGTGCAGGACTAGATCAATTAGTTGGAGATGTTGAAGATGTAGAGCCAGATGATATGCGAAAACGGAAGTTAGAACAGGCCACGATGGAAGATCGTTGGGCTGGTTTAAGGAGTAGGGCACATGGTAATGATTTTGATGAATTTTGAAAGTGATTACAAGTAATGTTTTCTTGAAGATAGTAACATGAATTTTGTATATCTTATTTGCATATTTACTAATTATCTATTAAAATAGGATGGCGCCAAAGAAGGGTAAGAAGGTGCCAACGACAAGGAGGTTCTACCCCTCTAGACATGAGGACGCTTTCACTGGTGCCTCGTCGACTGAAGCAGACGCTCTCAACTGCTAGGGCACGTTCTGAGCAGCTCTAGAGCTTCATCACAGGTAAATTTCACTCAATTTTGACAAATTTTTCAAATTCAATTTCCAATTAAATTTACTTATGAATCATTTGAATGTTATAGTCATCACCGACTGACTTAGAGGCTACAGCGCCAGTTGATCCTGGCTACCCTTCCGTGAGCCAGCCCTCGGCTGGCGAGCTTTCTGTTCCTGACCTATTTGACTCGGCTGGTGACGAGACTTCTGGGTCACCTGACGTAGCACCCCAGCAGACACGGAGGACGAGGAGGACTCACTTTGTCAGTCCTCCACCAGTCCCTTCACAGAGGATCGTGATTCGTCCGGTCGGAGACAGTAAGAAAAATTATAGTGTTCAATTATAGTTTCTTTTGGTTACTTAAGTAATGAATCAATAAATATCTTGCATGGTTTGGGACGACACGTCTTTCATGGTGAGAGACACCAAAGACCGGTGAACGGTGTCCTCGGGTCCTTAGTGCGTTTGCACTATCCCGGGGTTATCGACGGGGTGCCTGCTCTTTCGTGGGAGGACTACACACGCGTCCATCACCAGGAGAACGACAACCTTCAGGAGGTCGTATGGGCTGATTTTATGGTAAGTATGTTAAAAATAGTTTCTACGTTTTAACTCTTAAACTCTTTTAATGAACATCTCTTCAATATATTCTTTATCACAGGCAAGGTATACTTTAGAGGACCTGGAAGACCCTCGCCTGGTTGAGGATGCGAGTAGAGTGTTTCACAACAACGCTGCCAAGGAGCTTTGACAAGCTTTGTCGAACGCTCGTGTTCAAATTATTAATGAGCACTTGAAGGCGAATCAACACCACGTGCTACACTTCCGGCAAGAGAGCAAGAGGTACCTGAAGAGGAGGAGTACGCACAGTTACGCGGGGTGTAGTAAGTATTTTTTTTTCCCTGATAATTTCCTCGATGGTATTTTTAACGATCTACAACTATGTGCAGGGTCACGTGAGCTGGTTGCAGGGTTGATCCGATGCATTTCGGGCCCTTTGTCGGTACTGGGCTAGCGATGAGTTTAAGACTAAGTCCGGGAAGGCTCGAGAGTGCAGAGGGGTCGAGGGGAAGAGCAGGCACGGCCAAGATATAACCACTTGCGTTTATCTAAATGCATGGTAAGCGTATGTAACTTATGTTTATATATTCATGATATATTGTTCGTACTAACACGTATTGACAAGAGCACGAGACGGGGGTGCCGCCGACCCCTCCTAAGATCTGGAAGAGAGGTCACAGGGGCCCTTCTCAGCCTCAGGGGTGCAGTCAGGCTGCAGCCGAGCGATTGGTAAGTTTAAAATCATTCATATTAAATATAACTATATGGATTGCTGAACTTACACGGTTTTCTTGTTTTCCAGGCTAAGTACGGGGAGGAGGCTAGGAAGATACACGGCGAAGATTTTGATTTGGAACGTGAACCAATCAATCCTCAAGCCGCGTATGTAAGCGGAGGTGGAAAAGCACACGGAAGGTGAGTTCATAAGTCATTTTATCATTTTCAATTCAAAGTATTGAAGATACTTCAATTTCATATTACTAACTCTCTTTTTTATAGGCTCGCCATATTCGACGGAGTTATCGACTCGAGGGCGGCGAGACCCGCGAGAGGCAGCTCCACGAAGGTTTTGTCGGTGGGCACGTCAGGTCGCCACGTCTCGTAGAGAGATATCGAGCTGCAGTCCCTCTAACAAACTGTAGAAGAGAACATCAGGCGACAGGAGGAGGAAAGAAGGGAGGCGGAACGACAAAGAATCGCGACGGAACAACAAAGGATCACATTGCAGGCCCCAATCTCTTCCCAGGCAGCCTGGATGGTGTAGATGCGGGAGACAATGGAGGTAACAAAATAAAAACTGAAGTTCTCATTAATTCAGCGTAAATGACTTACTAATAGTTAATATCTAATATTTGCAACGACAGGTCATGGCTCGGGCGCAAGGTTTGGGGATCCAGCTTCCGCCACTTCTGGTCTTTCCAGACGATCCTTCTTCTGCGGGGCAGGTAATTTTCTATGTCAACTTAAGAATTCTAGTTTTACTTCAACTTTACTAAAATAAAGCAAGAAAATAGAGTGAGAGTGAGAGATAGTTAGATAGAGTGAGATAGAGTTAGAAGAGGGAGGAAGATAGAGAGAAAAGGATTGAGATAGAAGAAAGAGGGAGATAGTTAGATAGAAGAAAAGGATTGAGATAGAAGAAAGAGAGAGATAGAGGAAAGAGTGAGAGATATTTAGATAGAGTGTGAGAGGAATGAAGAGAGAGAGGGAGATGTAGATGGAGATAGAGGGAGAGGAAGATAGAGGGAGATGTAGAAGGAGATAGAGGGAGGAAGATAGAGGGAAAATGATAGCAATTGAGAGATAGAGTGAGAGAGAGAGAGATAGATTGAGATAGAGAGAGAGGAATGAAGAGAGAGAAGAAGAGGGAATCTAGATGAAAATAGAGGGAGGGGAAGGGAGGGAGAGAGATATTGATGCATTTATATTCTAACTCTAAGTTTCATTAATTGCAGGGATCTGCGACGGCTGCTCAAACTCCGTCGCCGTCCTAACCGCCACCTGGACTGAGGCACGATGACAACTTTGACATCGGAGGTGGCTTCGGAGGTCAAACGGGCGAGTGAGCCCTTATTTGTTTTGTTGATGGTGATGTGCGATGTATCAAGAATGTTGTTTGTGATTGTGATGCTGTTTGTGTGTGATATATTGTGTGTGATATACTGTGTTCTATTCTGTTCTGTGATTCTGGCCATCGAGCCGGGTAGAATTTCCCCCTTTTTTAAATAATAAAAAAACTTATTTGCGACGGCTTTTTATACAGTACCGTCGCAAATAAGGCTCCAGGCTGTCGCAAACAAGCCACTGTTATTTGCGACGGCCTGGCCGTCGCAATTTAGTCCCTATTTGCAACGGCTTGGCTGTCACAAATAGCCGCGTGGGTCCCGTCGGATGAATGTGTGGGAGCCATCGGCTGCACTTATTTGTGACGGCCAGGCCGTCGCAAATAGGGACTAAATTGCGACGGCCAGGCCGTCGCAAATAGACTGGTGGGTCCCATAGG
This sequence comes from Tuctoria greenei, assembly GCA_036927565.1. Taxonomy (NCBI): domain Eukaryota; kingdom Viridiplantae; phylum Streptophyta; class Magnoliopsida; order Poales; family Poaceae; genus Tuctoria; species Tuctoria greenei. The sequence goes on along the minus strand of JAYESD010000006.1, from coordinate 195,102,105 downwards.
CCCCCTGGCACTAATTTACAACAGCCACTGCGAGCCGTCGCAAATAAGCTTATTTGCGATGAATAACTTGCAACGGCCTGAAGCCGTCGCAAATAAGAAAAGTTGTTGCAAATAGCTTATTTGCGATGGTTTTCGCCTTATTTGCGACGGCCCTGGCCGTCGTAAATCGTCGGGATTCCTGTAGTGGTAGTATCTCTCGTGTACTTTTTGCCTAAGTAGCTTGGCCTTTTGCAATGGGCAGGAAATGAAAGAGACCCCAAGCTTCATTTGTTTCACTGAGCTGTACAGGCTTGCTCTCAGACAGAATTCGTATTTCTCAGAAAGAGGTTCGGTGCAAAAATTTGGTAATAAAATTTAACACCGCAGCCACCACGGGCCTGGTGGTCGTTACTTCTTGCGGTTCTCTAGGATCACAGACTAGCCCCACAGAACAACACTTGTCTTTTTTGCGCATTTTGTCCTCACTCCTGCGCACCCTGGAAGATTTCCCGATCGGTCACCCATCCGTAAATTGCTCCTGGCCAAGCACGCTTAACCTCAGAGTTCTTTGCCGGTGGGCTCCCGGAAAAGAAGGTATACCTTGGTGGTATGAGTATTCTATCAATCCAATTAAGCCTTGAGCCAGAATGTCACAATCCACCCCCCTTAGAAGACCGACGTCCTCGTCGGTCAACTCCCAAGCCAGGAACGTCCCCTCTTGGCCACGTCCATACGTTTAGTACTGGCATACATACCATTCCATGTCCCTCCTATAGGGCCCACACGTCATGCGTACGTGAAAGTGCATCTAGGCATCCTTTGTGGGTTTTGGTTGATTTATACAAACAAATAAGATCCTAACCAAATTGTTGAGATGAGCACAGGTCTTAAAAGAAATTATGAAGAAAGCACAAAAAGAAAGGAGAATGAGGATCTATATGGAAAAGAGCTCAAGAGCTAAATAGATTAGATCATTGTATATGGAGTGTGTTGGAGAAACACACCCCAAGAGCTCAATCACAAGAAAACTTACTAACTGCACTAATTTATACAGGTCCGGACTAGTCCGATAATATCCGGACTAGTCCGATAACCCCTCCGTTAAAAATCGGACAAGTCCTCCCAGTGCGGACTTGTTTGCACAGTCCGAGTCTACAAAGACCGGACTAGTCCGATATCACTACGGACTAGTATGATATCTTTCTGGATAAGATCGAACTAGTCCTCCCCAGTGCGGACTAGTCCTCAACACTTCACATCTTTGCACAAACATCGGACAAGTCTGATAATGTCCAGACTAGTCCGATAACCTCTCTGACTAAAATTGGACAAGTCCTCCAAATGCGGACTTGTCTCCAATTTACTAAGGAGTCCACCACAGCCGAACTTATCCGAAAATAACCGGACTAGTCCGAACTTTTCCAGAGCCTAAATCGGACTAGTCCGCCCTAAGTCGGACAAGTCCGATCTTCCTAAGAACTTAGGGTTTCCTGCACGCCGCACATTGGACTAGTCCGGACTCCACCACAGACTAGTTCGGACCCTCGAAACCCTAACGGTAACTTTTGGAAATACCATATAAATTGATGTGCACGACCCTACTTTCAACTCTCTCGACTCCCTGCGCCATCACACCCTCCAAGAGCTTAGAAAACACATCTCTCCACGCAATCCAATGCAAGAAAGATCAAATCCTTGAGGATTCATCTTGGATCAAAGGAGAGACACAATTCACACGTTTGAGCTCTTGGGTTTGATCTCTAACACACTCCTGTTGTTTCATTGTTGATCTTAAGAGTGTGTTCTTGGTGGTATTTGACTTGCAATCTTGGGGAGCCGTCAACTTGTGAGAAGTCTCCTTGAACTTGGTTATTTACCCCTGTGATAGTGAAAGATAATTGGCCTTCGTAGCGATTTGACGAGGTTAGGGTTGGTGAAGACTGGGTCCTTTCGTTGGCTCCTCAACGTGGATGTAGGTTGCCTTTGTGGGAACCGAACCACGGGATAAAAATCTTGTGTCTTCACTTTGTGCATTTTGTTCTTACTTTTCATTAATATCTAGGGTTTTACTTGATCTTGTTCATATTACATTAAAACATTGAATATAAGGTTAACTTGTGCAACATCCAATTTCATAGAAGTATTACACTCTAATTACACGTATATTTCCGCTGCATAGAGTCTAGAATTGAGATAATCGATCAAACTTGATCGATCTAGTCCCACGCACCAGACTATTCCGCACTCTACCGGACTAGTCCGATTTTCTGGTATTTGATCAAGTTGTTAAGTGTTGCAGGTTCCGACTAAATACAAAAAGGCCTATTCGCCCCCCCCCCCCTCTAGGCCACATTCAATTGGTATCAGAGTGAGGTTCTTCGCAAGAGAGTAATCGCTCGAAGAGAACATGTCGGACATGAAGGATGTGCAGAAGAGTCTCAACCAAGAGAAGGTTGAAGATGAAAAAGCTAAAAAATTGGAGAAGGTCCTCGATGCCATTCAGGACTTTGAGGATGATGATGGGGAGATGCTCTCAAGGCGCTCCTAAGGAAGAAAGCCCTCTCCAAAGGGAAAGTGAAGATTAAAGATAAGAAGAAAGGGAGTAGTCACACCAACTACTCCTGATATCCTTTCAACTACGATCGCTTAAATTCTAAAAATAGCCATTATCTGTCTATTCCTTTAGGAAAAGCCCCACACTTTGACGGGAATGATTACTCAATGTGGAGGCAAAACATGAAAATGCACTTAATCTCACTCAGTCCCAGCTTGTGGCATATTGTGTGTACAGGAATAGATATCCCAGACGACGATGAAGAGCTTACACCAAGCCAAGAGCAAGCAATTCATCGGAATGCTCAAGATGCAACAGTCATCACATCATCACTAAGTCGAGAAGAGTTCACCAAGGTGGATGGACTCGAGATTGCAAAGGAAATCTGGGATACATTGCAAACTTCACATGAAGGTGATCGTCATGTGCAAGAGGTGAAGATCGAAATGATTGAAGGCGAATTGGGAAGGTTCGTCATAGAAGAAGATGAGTTACCACAGGACATGTACAACCGGTTAAAGACTATCATCAACAAGGTTCGAGCATACGGAAGTAAGAAGTGGAATGATCACGAGGTAGTGAAGCTCATCCTTAGAATGTTCATGCCTCGAAATGTTACCCTATGCTCAATTATTAGAGAAAGCCCCGGGTACAAGAAAATGAACCTGGACGAACTTCTTGGAAAAATCATCAACTTCGAGATGATGGAAAAGCAAGCTAAACATGTAAAGGAAATTGCCGACCTCACCTCGGCAAAGAAGAAAGGAGTCGTCTTAAAGTATACTTGCAAGCCCTTGTCGAAATAAGCTCAATAAGAAGAGGAAAGCGATGACGAGACCAGTGATATTGACGAAGAGGACATGATCCTCTTTATGAAGAGATTCAAGAAAATGACCCCGGATGAGCTGCTTGGGAAAGTGCTCATCCTTAGAGCTTTTATGCCTCGCAACGTCACATTGTGTTCGATAAGGCTTCATTGCGCTCGATGAGGCTTCATTGTGCTCGATGATTAGAGAAAATGCTCATCCTTAGAGCTTTTATGCCTCGTAACGTCACATTGTGCTCGATGATTAGAGAAAGTCCCGGGTACAAGAAAATGACCCCGGATGAGCTGCTTGGGAAAATCATAAATTTCGAGATGATGGAAAAGTAAGCAAAGCATGTCAAGGAGATTGCCGACCTCACCTCGGCAAAGAAGAAAGGGGTCGCTTTGAAGTCCACTTGCAAGCCCTTGTCTAAAGAAGCTTGAGAAGCTCAACAAGAACAGGATAGCGATGATGAGAGCAGCGACATCGACGAAGAGGACATGATCCTCTTTATGAAGAGATTCAAGAAAATGATGAAGAAAAGACAAGGGGGAAAATCAAGTGAAGGAAAATACAAAGAGAAGTCAAGAGCAAAGTTGAGGCGGGCATGCTATAAGTGTGGTGAATATGACCACTTTATAGTTGATTGCCCGTATGAAGAAAACAAGAAGAAGACCAAGAAAACAAAGCCTCAATCCAAGAAATTTTTCAAGAAGAAGAAGCAAGCTGGACAAGCACACCTAGGAAAGGAGTGAGACTCAAATGATGAGTCCTCATCCGAAGAGGAAGAGGAGATGGCTAGCATAGCCATCGAGAAGACAACTAAGAAGTCCACCCTCTTCCCAAATCTCGGCGCATGGAAGGGCAACGACACTTGCCTCATGGCGAAGGAAGGTAAACGAAAGGTAACGACAAAATCTACCCCTTCGTGTTCTTTTGATAGTGATAGTGACAACTATAGTGATGATGAGGACATGCTAGTTGGCTTAGACAAGAAAACTGCTACCAAAATGAAATTCTTGATGGATAAGCTTGTTGATAGGGAGGGGCTGATTGATCGTCAAGAAGATATGATCATCCTCCAAAAGGAGGAGTATCTCAAGATCAATGAGCTCCTTGAGCTTGAAAAGGAGCGAAGCAAATCACTTGAACTTGAGTTAGCTTCAAGCAAGGAAGCTTGAATGAAGTCAAGCGAATCAAATGCAATCATCAAGGAAGAACTTGTTAACTTAACCAAAGTTAACAAGATCCTTGAAGTGCAAGTTGAGTCACTCAAACAAAGTGACCCTTCATCCTATTCAAGCTCGCCCTCTCAACCCCTTAAAATTGACACTAGCTTGAAAGACAAGTCAACCTCTACCAAGGACAAGCATCCTTCCCAAAGTGGCATATTTGACAAGGAGAAGGTCAAATATGCATGTAGTGCATACTTGGCCACAAGACCTCCTAATGTCAAATATGGCATTGGGTATTCCTATGGTGAAAAGCAAAATGCTAGAAACCATAAGAATAGCAAGGAGCGCATTGTCTTTGTGAAGGGAAACTCCTCTCAAGCTAGAAAGACTAATGATACTAATAAATCCAAGATAGTTAACACATATGAAAATCGTACAAGTTTGGTCCCTACACAGACAAGTCCAGTCCTCCAGACAATTCCGGTTTCCCGGACTAGTTCTGTTCATGAACAACAACAACTATTGTTTAGAACTTTCGATGCATCATATGTTCTTATGAAAAGTTTTGGTAAAGTTTATGCTCATTATGTTGGGCCACGCTATGGGAACACTAAGTCTCATGTATGGGTGTCCAAATCTCTTGTAACTAACCTCAAAGGACCCAAGCAAGCTTGGGTACCTAAAACAGAGGCATGATTTCATTTTGTAGGCCTATTCCTCCAGTAGATTGAAATGAGTGCTAGACAGTGGATGCACCAACCATATGACCAGAGAAAGAATGATGTTCGTTGAGTACAAAGAGAATGAGGATCCAAGCGAGGGCATCTATTTTTGAGACAATAGTCAAGGAAGGGTGCTCGGTACTAATAAAATTGCAATATCATCTCAACATACTCTTTCTCACGTTTTACATGTTGATTCCTTAGATTATAACCTGTTGTCCATATCTCAATTATGTGATAAAGGTTATAATGTCTTGTTCACTAATGAGGGTGTGACCGTCTCTAGAAGGAGTGATGACTCAGTTGCATTCAAGGGTGTGTTGAAGGGAAAGCTTTATCTTGTTGACTTCAACAAATTTAAAGCCGAACTCGACGCATGCTTGATTGCAAAGACCAACATGGGTTGGCTGTGGCATAGACGGCTAGCACATGTTGGCATGAGGAATCTTCAAAAACTCCTTAAGGGCGATCACATTCGAGGTTTAAAAGTTGTTGTTTTTGAGAAAGACAGGCCTTGTAGCACGTGCCAAGCGGGGAAGCAAGTAGGAGCACCTCATCCCGCGAAGAACGTCATGACTACAACAAGACCGCTCGAGCTACTTCATATGGACTTATTCGGTCCAATTGCTTACATAAGCATCGGCGGTAACAAATATGGCTTAGTAATTGTTGATGACTTTTCGCGCTTCACTTGGGTTTTCTTTTTGCATGATAAGACAGAAACTCAAGGAACCCTCAAGAAGTTTCTCAAGCGCGCCCAAAATGAGTTCTCATTGAGGATCAAGAACATACGAAGCGACAATGACACGGAGTTCAAGAACACTCAAGTTGAGGAGTACCTAGACGAAGAAGGGATAAAGCATGAGTTTTCAACACCTTATTCCCCTCAACAAGACGGAGTTGCCGAAAGGAAGAACCAAACCCTCATAGAGATGGCGAGAACAATGCTCGATGAATACAAGACCTCGGATCGGTTTTGGGTGGAAGCGGTTAACACCGCTTGCCACACCATAAACCAACTCTACCTTCATCGACTACTCAAGAAGACATCATATGAGCTACTCACGGGTAACAAACCAGATATTTCCTATTTTCGAGTTTTCGGTTCTAAGTGCTACAATTTGAACAAGAAGCCCATGACTTCAAAGTTCGCTTCGAAGTCCGATGAAAGTTTCTTGATTGGTTATGATTCGAACTCTTACGCCTATCGTGTCTTCAACAACACCTCTGGACTTGTTGAAGTAGCATGTGGCGTAGTGTTCGATGAAACTAACGGCTCTCAAGAAGAGGAAGTTGATCCATGCATGCTAGATAGAGAATAAGCTCCATGTCAAGCATTGAGAAGAATGGCATTGGGTGATATTCAACCACAAGCGCCACCTCCAAATGCAAATGAAGAAGATGAACCACAAGTGGAGGTAAACGATCAAGGGGGATCTTCCACACAAGATAAACATCAAGAAGATGAAGATGATCAACAAGACAATGAGGGCAACCATCTAGGGGGAGTAGAAGATGATCATGAAGACTCAAGACCACAGGTTCCACACCCAAGAGTACACCAATGGTCTAAAGAGATCATCCCGTCGTCAACATAATCGGGGACATTCAAAGGGAGTAACTACTAGATCTGGAATTGCTAATTTTTGTGAACATTACTCTTTTGTATCCTTTTTGGAACCGCGCAGGATTGAGGATGCATTGAAGGATCCGGATTAGGTGGTGGTGATGCAAGAAGAACTTAGCAACTTCAAGAGGAACGAAGTGTGGGAACTCATCAAAAGACCCAAGTTCAACATCGTCGGCACCAAATGGGTCTTCCGCAACAAACAAGACGAACACGGGGTGGTAACAAGGAACAAGGCGCGACTTGTAACCAAAGGGCATTCACAAGTTGAAGGTTTGGATTTCGATGAAACCTTTGCTCACGTAGCTAGGCTTGAATCTATTAGAATATTACTTACATATGCTACTGACCATGATTTCAAGCTCTATCAAATGGATGTGAAAAGCGCCTTACTCAACGGACCAGTCAAGGAGGAGGTGTATGTGGAGCAACCCCCCGGATTTGAAGATGAAGAGTTCCCCGACCACGTCTTTAAATTGCGTACGGCTCTCTATGGCCTCAAACAAGCTCCTAGAGCTTGGTATGAGTGTCTTAGAGATTTCTTAACTGAAAATGGTTTTAAAATTGGCAAAGCTGATTATACACTATTCATGAAGCATTTTGACAATGATCTCTTTGTTTGCAAAATTTGTGTTGATGATATCATTTTTGGTTCAACTAATAATCTTTCCGTGAAGAATTTAGTAAAATTATGACAGATAGGTTTGAAATGTCTATGATGGGAGAGCTGAAATACTTCTTGGGATTCCAAGTGAGGCAAAAAAAGGAGGGCACGTTCATAAGCCAAACTAAGTATACTCAAGACATACTCAAGAAGTTTGGAATGGACAAGACAAAGCCTATAAAGATTCCCATAGCAACAAATGGACACTTGGATCTCAATGAAGACGGACCAAGTGTCGATCAAAAGGTATATTGCTCCATGATTGGATCCCTACTTTACTTATGTGCATCTAGGTCAGACATTATGTTGAGTGTATGTTTGTGTGCAAGGTTTCAAGCCAACCTCAAAGAGTGTCATTTGACCGCCGTAAAAAGAATCTTGCAGTATTTAGTTCATACACGCAACCTAGGCCGTTGGTATCCTAAAGGTTCCAAGTTCAATCTCATTGGATACTCCGATGCAGATTATGCCGGATGCAAAGTAGATAGAAAAAGCACCTCCAGTACATGCCAATTTCTAGGTAGATCCCTGGTTTCTTGGTCCTCCAGGAAACAAAACTTCATTGCCTTATCTATGGCCGAAGCGAAGTATGTTGTAGTAGGGAGTTGTTGTGCACAAATCCTTTGGATGCGACAAACTCTAAGGGATTACGGTTACAATATGAGCTGTATTCCACTCCTTTGTGATAATGAGAGTGCTATTAAGATTGCCCATAACCCTGTTGAGCACTCTAGAACCAAACATATAGACATCCGACACAACTTTTTGAGAGACCACTCAATGAAATGATACATAGCTATTTCCCATGTCAACACCGAAAAAACAACTAGCGGACATATTCACCAAGCCACATGATGAAAAGCGTATTTGCGATCTCTGAAATGAACTAAACATCCTTGATACTCGGAATGTGGCTTGAAAAATTGCATACCTGTATGGATTCTTCAAAATATGTTGATTGTGTTGTGAAAATTATCTCTCTCAATTTTTCTCCAAAAAACTATTTCAATTACTTGATCTTGATGAATTATGGTCATTGCTTGATTGTTGTATGCTTACTGATCATATTCATCAAGATTACTTGATTGTTTAGGCCCCAATTTTTATGAGAACCTTCGAATATAAACAAATGGGCTAAACTAATCTGTTATGGTGACCACAGACCAGTCCGTGGTTATCCGGACTAGTCCGCAGAGTGTCCGGTAGTCCGGACTAGTCCGATTTTTCGACTCCATAACCCTAGCCGCCGCCAAAACCTAATCTGATGCTTCATCCTCACAAATAACCCCACACTCTCTCTCCTCGCTTGAGTGCCCCCAAGGCGATTTCCTTCATTCTCCTTCAAATCCCTCCATGTTTGGGTGGAAATCGATCTCCATTGCATAGGGATTGAAGACCACAGACTTGTCCGCACCTTCGACCCCTCCATCTCCAAGAATCAAGGATCTTTGGTAAAATTTCCTCCCAAACCCTAGAAATCGTGATTTTCTTCATTGTTGACTAAATAGCCTAGTTCCTCTTCGTTAATACATGCCTCCTTGCTGTATTACATTTACCTTGAACTAGTTCTGCATTGGGAATCATCATTTGTCGTCTAGTTAGGGTTTAAGGTGATGAACACCAGACTAGTCTGGTCCATGTACGGACAAGTCCGGTCCCCCGGACTAGTGAGTACCTGTACATCGGACAAGTCCGATTTTTAACTGAACTCAACCCTAATTTCTCATTCCTCAATGTACCTCCTTGCCATCAATTCTTATCCATACATTGTGCAATGCTCTCTCAGGACAATGCCGAACGAGAACATCTCCGACTTTGAAGATGATATGGAACAAGACTTGTTGCCGCACGCTTCAGAGTCTCGCGCTCAAAAGAGGCAGGAGCGTCCCTCCGAGCCTGCACCTTCTCCACCTCAGGTGCGACGCAAGGTGCTCGCCAAGAAGCCTGCGTCCAAGGCCAAGGACGCAGCTGGCTCTAGCTCGGCGGCTCTTCGCCAAGTGAGGGTCAAAGGAAAGGAAATTGCTTTGGGCCCCGTCGGCCCAATCAAGATGCATGCTCTGAGGCAGGGAAGCAGAGATCCCTCCGAGGATAAGTTCAACGGCAAGGGAAGCGACACAGCTTCCAAACTCATATTTGTTGATTGCTACAACCGTTCCAAGAAGGTTGCTGATGCTAGGTTTTGGAGCAATTTTCATACAGACTTCTACAGCTCGGTTTACCTTACCATGAAGACTAGAATCACTTTGAGAGGAAGAGCTGTTCAACATTTGATCAAGTTATAAATGCAACAGAGAGGCATGGACTGAAGGAGCTGTTTGCCTTTAGATTTAACTGGAATGATGAGATCATTGCTAAGTTCTATGCCACTTGTTTCTTTGCTAGTGATGAGGAGGAAAGGGTGACTTGGATGACTCAAGATCCAAGTATACCATAACATATGATGATTTTGCAAGACTCCTTCACCTAGAAGATACCGGCGACAATGAGTTGACTATCCACAACATCAGTGTCTTGGGAAAGGATAAAATGGACTTCCTCTACGACACTACCCTGAAGTACAACCCCCCCTCAACCAAGAACATGAAGCCCTTCTTCATGGTTCTCAACAGGGTGCTGAGGAAGACAATAGCACCAAAAGATGGGGATGCAGGAAGTGTCCAAGGTTACTTGAGGACCTTGATGAAAGTGATAAGCAAGAACAGGAAGTTTGACATCTTTGACTATATCTGGAATGATATGGTCAACATCTCCTGCACACCGAACAGATCCTGTGGCTATGCCCCCTACTTGATGTTCATGATTGAGAAGGTCACAGGGATCGAGTTCGTGAAGGATGTGGAGCACACTCCTTTGAGGCCCCAGAAGCCTCCCCAAGCCACTGTCCAAGCTACTCCATCCCCTGCATCCAGTGAAGAAGCTCCGAGGAGAGCTAGAGGAGATGAGAGGACTGCCCCCTCCACTAGGGCCCCTCCGCAAAAGGGTCTTCTAGTGGAACCTTGAAGTACTTGGCAGCAATCTTTGTCTCATGCAAGAAGGCCAAAGTGAACACTCGCAAGCTGAACAAGGCGAGGAAGGCAGATATGAGGTATGTCAAAAAAATGTCAAACATATTTGCCAGAAGCTGGAGATCGAGCCTATTGGATCCCCAGTCATCTATGAAGATTCAGCCTATGATTTCACTAAGCTCAAACCTTTGACTCCCTCCGAGCTTGCTTACTTTGGCATTGGGGGCACTTTGAGTGGATCTGCTCCTCCTCCTCCTACCCAATCTAAAGATGAAGATGAAGACGAGGAAAGAACCGACAGCGAGGAATGAGCCACTAGATCCCTCTTCCCCTTCTTTTTGGTGTCTTGATGCCAAAGGGGGAGAGATTGAGGGGGAGTCACTAGTCCAAGCTATAGTTTGAGAGATGAGAGCTTCATTTGTGTATCTTTTTGCGTCTATCTTGGGTTGTAAAACTTTAATACTGTTATCTCTATCTTTGGTATTATGGTGTGATGGAATGACTTTGCTTATGTTATGAAATTTGTGTTTTGTCTTGAAATTGACATATATGCTTGATATTGGTATTTTGATGTCAATCACTTCATTCTCATCATGATTATTGCTCACACTCACGAAGTTTTACACCTCACCATAAAGAGTGCACATATGACCTATGTTTTCATTGCTTAACTTGTACCTAACTCATATGTGCACACTTTATGAAAATTCTATATTTTTATCATATTTTGTGAAATCCCAATTGGTTGTCATCAATTACCAAAAAGGGGGAGATTGAAAGTGCATCTAGGCATCCCTTGTGGGTTTTGGTTGATTTATGACAAACAAATGAGATTCTAACCAAATTGTTGAGATGAGCGCAGGTCTTAAAAGAAAGTATGAAGAAAGCGCAAAAAGAAAGGAGAATGAGGATCTATATGGAAAACATCTCAAGAGCTAAATAGATTAGATCATTGTGTATGGATTGTGTTGGAGAAACACACCCCAAGAGCTCAATCACAAGAAAACTTACTCAATACACTAATTTTTACAGGTCCAGACTAGTCTGATAATATCCGGACTAGTCCGATAACCCCTCTGTTCAAAATCGGACAAGTCCTCTCACGGCAGACTTATCTGCACAGTCCGAGTCTACACAGATCGAACTAGTCTGATATCACCACAGACTAGTCCGATATCTTTCTGACTAAGATCGGACTAGTCCTCCCCAGTGCGGACTAGTCCTCAACACTTCACATCTTTGCACAAACATCGGACAAGGCTGATAATATACGGACTAGTCTGATAACCTCTCTGACTAAAATCGGACAAGTCCTCCAAATGCGGACTTGTCCCCAATTTACTAAGGAGTCCACCACAACCGGACTTATCCGAAAATAGCCGGACTAGTCTGAACTTTTTCAGAGCCTAAATCAGACTAGTCCGCCCTAAGTTGGACAAGTCCGATCTTCCTGAGAACTTAGGGTTTCCTGCATGCAACACACCGGACTAGTCCGGACTCCACCACAGACTAGTCCATACCCTCGAAACCCTAACGGTAACTTTTGGAAACACCATATAAATAGATGTGCACGGTCCTATTTCAACTCTCTCGACTCCCTGCACCGTCACACCTACAATAGCTTAGTAAACACATCTCTCCACGCAATCCAACGCAAGAAAGATCAAATCCTTGAGAATTCATCTTGGATCAAAGGAGAGACACGATTCACATGTTTGAGCTCTTGGGTTTGATCTCTAACACACTCCTGTTGTTGCATTGTTGATCTTAAGAGTGTGTTCTTGGTGGTGTTTGACTTGTAATCTTGAGAAGCCGTCAACTTGTGAGAAGGCCCCTTGAACTTGGTGATTTACCCCTATGATAGTGAAAGAGAATTGGCCTTCGTGGCGATTCGACGAGGTTAGGGTTGGTGAAGACCCGGTCCTTTCGTGGGCTCCTCAACGTGGATGTAGGTTGCCTTTGTGGGAACTGAACCACGGGATAAAAATCTCGTGTCTTCACTTTGTGCATTTTGTTCTTACTTTTCATTGATATCTAGGGTTTTACTTGATCTTGTTCATATTACGTTAAAACATTGAATATAAGGTTAACTTTTGCAACATCTAGTTTCATAGAAGTATTACACTCTAATTAGTATATTTCCGCTGCATGGAGTCTAGGATCGAGATAATCGATCAAACTTGATCGATCTAGTCCGCACGCACCGGACTAGTCCGCAATCTACCGGACTAGTCTGATTTCCTGGTATTTGATCAAGTTGTTAAGTGTTGCAGGTCCAACTAAAATTCAAAATTACCTATTCACCCCCCTCTAGGCCACATTCAGTATGTACCCACGTCCCTGACCCGTACGCACCCGTAAAACCGCGAGGGTCGGCTCTGATACCATATTGTAACACCCCAGCCACTACGGGTCCAGTGATTGTTACTTTTGGCAGTTCTCTAGGATCACAGACTAGCCCCACAAACCAACACTTGTCTTTTCTGCGCATTTTGTCCTCACTCGTGCGCACCCGAGAATACTTCCCGGTCGGTCACCCATCCGTAAATTGCTCCGGGCTAATCACGCTTAACCTCAAAGTTCTTTGCAGGTGGGCTCCTGGAAAAGAATGTATACATTGGTGGTATGAGTATTCTATCAATCATATTAAGCCTTGAGCCAAAATGTCACATAAAATCCTTTTTCCCATCCAGAGAAAGCCAATCATCTTCTGTCCCAGTGCCCCTACACGTGCATGGTATGCGCTGGCTATCTCAATTCCTGAACTTCCCAAGACCTTGCGCCAGGTTCCTTTAGAAGGAGCCTTGAGTTGAGTCCAGACCGCAGCTCAAATCTGCTCCATAAATCAATGCAAGAAACGTTGAGGCTTTATTCTTTCATTCTGGTGATAAATATGGAAAAAGCGGAATCGACGTATCTTCCAGCATCAAGACCTCCCTCATTTGCAAGTGGCTCGCTTAACATTGGAAGAAATCAACTTACAGGAGTCTGCCTCGCTGCATTGATACTCCATTAGTCTCTGGTAGATACCTTTCAGTAGGCAAATATTGGTGCGTGTATTTGTAGTCGGGGCTTTGAACTACTTTAGTACATGTCTAGATGTTGTACCTCTTAGGTTGTAATTCTCTCTTCCGTCTTAATGCATTGGCAACACCCCTGCCTATTATTTAAAAAAAAAGCCTCTTTCCCACCCATTTTACTTGTTATAAGCCAAAATTAGTCCGTAGTGCCTATAAATTGGCACCCTGAAATCTCCATGTTTTGCAAATTTGTCTTCAGGTGGAGCAAGAGCACCCTCCATCGGAAGGCTCAGAGGGCTCATGGGACGTGGGTCGCCGACGCGGGTATATATTATTCTAAGGCGGTGGTTTCATTATTGTTTGAGCGCGTCACAAGTATCAGCTATCGTTGTGACACCTGGTGCTATGATACAAATCATTGCTTAGTGGGTAATCATGTGTTTGATACATTAAAATATATAATGCAGTACCTGTTGACTACGGTCTATAAAAAAATAAGCAGAGGTTAAATGTAACATTTGTTCCCTGAACTTTATTCTCGAAATTAAATAAGCATGCATTTATGTTGGTTTTAATCATTGGTGCACGCAAGCATGTATCTCTCTCTCTTCAAATACTTGTCATTTGCTAATTTATTTTTAAACTAACAAATAATAAAGTATTTTAAGACAGAGGAAGTATAATTTTTTGGTAGAGAAGAAAACGCCGATGGAGAATACGGTGCTGCGGCGTTTTGGTAACCAAATCAGTTTAGATGCAATATTAATCCTTCGCGGGTTCACAGGGATTTTTTTATTAATATACGATTTCTAAACGTTTTTAATATAAACAACACACAAAATGAAAAAATTTCAAAACTGACCCACCTTCGGATGTGTCATAGACGAAATTCAGATTTTGTGTGTGTCATGTACGGAATTCAAATTTTGTACGTGTCAAAAATGAAATTCATTTTAATCTGGCCCAGTTACGTTTTATTGAGTTTTGAACCTCATTTTATGAAGCTTTAGAGTAAGAATTTGAAAGTTTTTCCATAATACAAAATGTAGAGTAGATTGTGAAGTTATTTATGCAAAGAGGGGCATATTGTTGTAGTATTGGGAATCAAAAGTTATTGAATATCTGTCGGTACCCTAAAAACCGTACACCCCCTGAGGTTACAAAGATCTCAAGGGAAGGACGTCTACTCGAATTAAAGACCCTCGGAGGCCCACTTGTCAGACATGACCGGACCTGCTTCTCCAACATGGTTAATTCCTAGGTCGCCACGTGTACTGCCGAACCGGAGCTACCGCCCACAAGGGGGAAGCTCCGGACCAAGTACCGAAATGGCACCACCGGACTTAACCCCTGGCCGAGAGAAGCTCCGGACCTGACACGTGTCAGGTCGCTCCGGAGCTACCTGCTTCCCACAGCAAGCTCCGGAGCTGCCACGTGTCCAAACGTCGGAGCTGGCAGCCTCTAACCTCCGGAAGACCTTGTAACGGATCCGGATCTTCAAAGGAGAGCCAAGGACTTCAAGACCCGATTAAATGTCATTAATTCCATATTAATGACACTTAAACGGACGATCTTAACACCTGTAACGGCATTGTCGGAGCCCGTTACAGGATCATTAACAACAATTAATCGTGTATCAATACTAGTAACCGCTGGGGCCACATGTCGGGCCAGGCCAGCTTGTAACGGCCTGTCCTTGTACTATAAAAGGACAGGCCGACGATACACACACGGAGACGGACACAGACGTGGAGATCATACGTGACAAACTAATACAACACCAACACACCCGTGGAGTAGGGTATTACGCTCAGGCGGCCCGAACCATGTAAATCTTAGTGTCTCCTGTGTTCAACCGCAATTCACCTTCTTGGGTTTCCGCGCGCCCACACCGAACCACAAACTCCTTTAACACTTTAGCAGTGTCAGGAGATCTGCCGACTCCAACAGTCGACAGTTGGCGCGCCAGGAAGGGGGCCTGAGATTTTTGAGAATGGTGAACTCCGTGGCTGGATCATCCAACGGTCAACCTGCTGCTCAGGCTGTTGGGGGCAATCCCTCCAACAGGCAGCCACCAGCAGGAGCCTCGGCACCAGCAGGAGCCACACTCCCACCACCACCATCTTCTCCAGCAAATCGTGCTGGGCAACGTGGTGGTGCGCCGGCGTCACTTACTGCGTCGGCAAGTCATGACAACCCGGAACACGTGCTCCATGCAGCGCGTGCTCTTCTCCAACGATCATCACCTCCGGACGCATCTCGGGATGCAATGGAGCAGTGGAGGGCCGATGTGGAGCATTTGGTCGCAGCAGCGGCCGAACGTCTCAACAACCAGGGTCCTCCTCCTTCGGGACGAGCCCCGTCGCAGCGACGGACTTTGTCTGGAAGACTTGGTCCGCACGTCTCCAACAACAGGAGACGATCTGTATCACAGCAGGTGACGTCGTTGCCCTCTGGGGTACGACGCACCCATACGGTATCCAGGCTTTCGACTCATGACCTCCGGGCGGAGCTTGATCGCCGATACTGCCAACAGGATGGCCGTGTCCATATCGAGCGTGCTCGTGAAAGACGGGAAGCTCAGGACCTTTCTACTCTGGAAGGAGTAGGAGGAGGCTGTTCAGCCCTAGCCATGCACCTGTGCATGGTTAGATGGCCACAGAAGTTCCGGCCACACCTGCCGGAAAAATTCGACGGGACTGTCAACCTTGCCGAATTCCTTCAGATATACTCCACTGCGATCTTGGCAGCTGGAGGAAACGAGGCTGTAATGGCCAATTACTTTCCAGTGGCCTTAACCGGAACCGTGAGGTCTTGGTTTATGAGCCTTCCACCCAACTCTATCAACAGTTGGGAGGAGCTGTGCCATCAGTTCACTGCCAACTTTGGGAGTTCATACACCCGACCAGGCACTGAACTAGACCTTTTTGCGGTCATGCAAAAAGGGGGAGAATCTTTGTGGTCCTTCATCCAGAGGTTCTCCCAGGTACGCAACACAATCCCTTCTATCTCAAGCGCTTCTGTCATTGTGGCATTCAGACAGGGCGTACGGGACAAGAAGATGTTGGAGAAGCTGGCGATCAAAGAGATCAAATGTGCCAGAGCTGCAGAGGGCCGCGAAATGCACTCCAAACCAGCCTCGGAGGATCACAAGAAATCCTCCAAAGAAGAAGCCGCTACCTCCGGGGGTGGCAAGAAGAAAAAGAAGACCCACGGCAAGAAGAAGCCGTCGGCTGGCACATCCAACGTTGCAGCTGCTGCAACTCCTGGTGGCCGGGCGCCACGCCCCGAGAAGCGACCTCGACTGTCTTCCAAAGACGGTGGCAAACCCAAAGTGTGGTGTCCCATTCACAAAACGGGCAGCCACGGTTTGGAAGACTGTCGGGAGGTCCAAAACCTTGCCGAGCGCTACAGCAAGCGCCGGGAAGGGTCTCCTTTTCGACAGAGGGAAGGGAAACAGAAGGTCGATGAAGCTCCGGCTGAAGAGGAGTTAGGGTTTCAGGACCCCAAAAAGGTCTTGAAGGCCGTCTACACCTCCGTCGACGATGACTCTGACGTCTCTGACAACGAGCGTCGGAAAACCATGAACACCATTTTTGGTGGATCATGGGACATCACCTCCCGTCGCGTCATCAAGACTATGCGGCGGGATATGGCCGCTGTAGCTCCTACAGCTAGACCGGAGCCACATCGAAAGTGGATGGACACATCCATCACTTTTGATGCTTCGGACTGTCCTCAAAGCATGGTCGGAGCTGGACAGTTACCTTTGATGGTATCTCCCACCATCAATAACATCCAGCTCCATCATGTTATGGTGGACGGAGGTTCGGGGCTGAACCTCATAAGCTTTGAAGCTTTTACCAAGCTTCAGCTCCGACCTTCGGATCTCCAGCCCTCTCGACCTTTCTCCGGAGTAGGTCCGGGGGCCATTACCCCACTCGAAGCTATAACTCTCCCCGTTACCTTCGGGACACGGGAGAAGTATCGCACCGAGAAGTTGGTCTTCGACGTCGCTCAGATCAACTTACCATTCAATGCCATCTTGGGTAGACCTGTCCTATACAAATTTATGGCAGCTGCTCATTATGGATACCTGGTGTTGAAGATGCCAACACCAGTAGGCGTTCTCCGGATCCGCGGAGATCGCACCGCCGGAGTAACTGCTCTGGAGGAGCTCCATGCACTCACCACGGCGCAAGAGGAGGACTCCAGACAGGAGCAAGCTCCGAAACCCCTGAGCATTCGACAACGAGGCTCAACCTCTGCACCCCGTGTGCAGCCAAGCGGCGACACCGACATTCCCGTCAAAGTCGTCCAAATTGGTTCCGATGCCGCTCAAACCACCCGTATATCGGGAGGATTGAACGACAAATAGGAACTCGCGCTCATCACTTTCCTCCGGGCTAATGTTGACGTATTTGCCTGGCAACCATCACAAATGCCTGGGATCCCCAGGGAAGTGATTGAGCACAATCTGAAGATTTACCCCGATGCTCGACCTATGCATCAGAAGCCTCGGAAGCAATCCGTAGAGCGGCAGAACTTCATCCGACAAGAAGTGAAGAAGTTGCTCGAAGCCGGATTCATCCGAGAAGTCTTCCATCCAAAATGGCTGGCGAACCCAGTCGTTGTGCCCAAGGCCGGCGGGAAGCTTCGGATGTGCATCGACTACACCACACTGAATAAGGCATGTCCAAAAGATCCATTCCCACTACCTAGAATAGATCAGATAGTGGATTCCACCTCCGGGTGCGAGTTACTGTGTTTCCTAGACGCATATTCTGGGTATCATCAAATCAGGATGTTTAGGGAGGATGAAGAGCATACTTCATTCATCACAGTAGATGGATTGTATTGTTACACAGCCATGCCATTTGGTCTCAAGAATGCAGCTTCAACTTTTGTACGAGCTATGTACAAAACTTTTGAAGAACTCATCAGAGACATAGTGGAAGTGTACGTCGATGACATCGTGGTCAAGGTCAACAACAAGGAGTCCCTCTTGGACACCTTACAGGCTGTCTTCGACAAGCTGCGGGCCACCCGCACGAAGCTAAACCCAGACAAGTGTGTCTTCGGGGTTAGCTCCGGAAAACTTCTGGGTTTCCTGGTGAGTCACCGGGGCATAGAGGCTAATCCGGCGAAGATAAAAGCCATTGAAGACATGCGGCCACCAACCCGCATCAAAGACGTCCAAAAGTTAACTGGGTGTCTAGCAGCCCTCAGTCGGTTCATATCAAGACTGGCGGAACGGGCACTTCCCTTCTTCAAGTTGTTGAGGAAGTCCGGACCATTCCAATGGTCTGAAGAAGCAGAGAAGGCATTCCAGGAGCTGAAACAGTTCCTCACCACCCTACCAATTCTGGTAGCTCCAAACCCTGGTGAGCCTTTGTTGCTTTATATTTCAGCTACTGACGAAGTTGTCAGTATGGTTCTGGTTGCGGAAAGACCAGAACTACCCCATACTCAGGAATCCAGACCCCTTCAGGAGGGTCCGGAGGTCCCTGAAAGTGAGTCTGGGTCCCAGTTCCCAGACTCAAATCCACAAGAAGTCACTTCAGAAGACCCAGACCCCTCTGAGAGGGACCAGGTCATTTCTGAAGAAGCTCCGGGTTCCTCCAGCCAGAACTCGAAGGTCCCCGAAGAGAATCCGGACTCCTCCGACAGGGCCCGGATCAATAGAGAGGAAGCTCCGGACCCCACCAGGAGGGTCTGGACCATTCAACGCCCGGTATACTTCATCAGTGAAGTATTACATGATGCCAAGACTCGATACCTAGAGGTGCATAAGCTGCTTTATGCAGTTCTTATTGCCTCCAGGAAGCTCCGACATTACTTCCAAGCTCACAAAGTCTCGGTGGTGACCTCCTATCCACTTCGAGCGATCTTGCATAATCCCAATTCAACTGGGAATATTGCAAAGTGGGCAGCGGAATTGGCTGAGTTCGATCTCGAATTCATTTCAAGACAAGCAATCAAGAGCCAAGCGTTGGCAGATTTCATGGCGGAATGGACTCCCTCTCCATCAAACCCTGGGGGCTCCAGCAAGCAGAAGACGGAACATCAAGTTCCAACCTTCACGAAGCCTCACTGGACCCTTTACTTCGATGGCTCTATGCAGAAGCAGGGGGCCGAAGCTGGAATCCTTCTCCTTGCACTGACTGGGGAGAAGGTAAAATACATGGTACACCTTGACTTCAAGGCAACCAACAACATGGCGGAGTATGAAGCACTCATCTACGGACTAAAGGTGGCACTGTCATACGGTGTCAAGCAACTGCTGGTCAAAGGAGATTCACAGCTCATCATCAAGCAGGTGAAGGGTGAATGCTCCTGCAATAATCTCCAGCTAGCTGCTTACCTCCTTAAAGTCCAGAGGCTTCAGAAGGACTTTGAAGTCCTAGACCTCCACCATGTTCAGCGTGCCCACAACGCTGAAGCTGACGAACTCTCGACCAAAGCGTCAATCGGAGCTCCGGCTCCTGACGGAATCTTTGTCCAGAGGTTGTCAAAACCCACAGTTCAGCCTGCCGAACTGAATGAAGGGGGCGAGATCAGCATCCCGAAGCTGACGGTCCCGATGGCCCTGTTACCATGGCAGCCATCAAGGGTTGTAGGTGCTGCCGGAAGCTCCGAGCAACCCAGCACGCAAGACTCAAATGCTCAAGTCAGTTCCGATGCATGGATCTCGGAGATCCGGAACTACATAAAAGACAACATCCTTCCTGACGATGATGTATTCGCTGACCGGGTAGTCAGATTGGCTAAAAGATACACGCTGTTAGAAGGGGATCTCTACCGGCGCGGTGCCAACGGCATCCTAATGCGGTGCATCACAAGGGAAGAAGGCTGCGAGCTCCTCGCAGAAATCCATGGAGGCGAGTGTGGGAACCACGCATCTTCCCGCACGCTGGTCGGAAAAGCCTTTCGGCATGGCTTCTACTGGCCTACAGCGCTCCAAGATGCCACTGAGCTGGTGAAGAAATGCGAAGCATGCCAATTTCATGCAAAGCAAATTCATACACCTGCTCAGCCATTACAAATGATACCTCTTACATGGTCCTTCGCTGTGTGGGGGATGGACATCTTGGGACCCTTCCCAAGAGCCGTCGAAGGTTACAAGTTCCTGTACGTCGCCATTGACAAGTTCACCAAGTGGCCGGAAGCAACTCCAGTTGTGACGATCAACAAGCAATCTGCTATAAACTTTCTGCAATCCATTGTAAGCAGATTCGGAGTCCCAAACAAGATCATCACAGATAATGGGACTCAATTCACAAGCTCCGCATTCCAAGGGTATTGCAAAGACCTCGGCATACAGGTTTGCTACGCTTCCGTAGCTCATGCCGCCAGCAATGGCCAAGCCGAGAGAGCAAATGCAGAAATCCTTAAAGGACTTAAAACGCGCACCTATGAGCGCTTGAAAAAGCACGGAGCCAATTGGATCGAAGAGCTTCCGCCCACTCTATGGGCCAACAGGACTTCTCCAAACCGGTCAACCGGAGAAACACCCTTCTTTCTGGTGTACGGAGCTGAAGCAATCCTTCCTCCGGAAATCACCTTGGGTTCGCTCCGGGTCCGGACCTTCGACGAAGACGCGCAGGACCAGCTCCGGCGTGAAGACCTAGACCTCCTCGAGGAGGGAAGGTGCCAAGCAGCTGTTCGGAATGTCCGATATCGCCAAGTTCTACGGCGTTATCACCAGCGGCATGTACACAACCGACAGCTCGAGGAAGGCGATCTGCTGCTACGAAGAATACTATCTAGAGAAGGGTTAAACAAACTCTCCCCCGGCTGGGAGGGACCCTTTCGAGTGATCAAAGTATCCCGTCCCGGAAGCGTTCGCTTGGCTACCGAGGATGGGACACCTCTCCCAAATCCTTGGAACATCGAGCACCTCCGTAAGTTCTACACTTAATTCCACGGAGGTGAGTCTTAAGTAACTTGAAATGTATGTTATAGAGTCATTGTACAGAGTCGGGTAGTTCCTTCGGGAGAGCAGCCGGACCTTTCTTGAAAGGTCTGCAAAGCTCATGCAGCACTTGTCACAGTCTCCGGACTAAAAGTGTGGCTAACTACCCCGGGTCAAACGAGAAACCAAACACACTTAGCCTGGTTCCGTACTCTAAGAGTGTACTTGTTTCCCCTGTACCCCGAACCTATAATGAAAGACATCTTCATGTGAAATAGACTCCACCTGCATTCATTTTGTGCAGGCTCGACATTTTTATTTTTCTCTTTCTTGTCTATAACAGAGACGTGCAATTCTTAAGAAATTTTAGTTTGACCGGTTTATATACGATTCGAGTTGAATTGTCAGATCTTTTGGATTTAAATATCGTTTATGGCCAACTCGCTTGAAAGCCGCCAAGCCAATCTAGGGCCGGAGTGCGCTATCGACTTAGCCTGGTCAAGCACCCTAAGTACGCCACTCTACCTACACCCCGGCAGGCCAAAGTAAGGCGGGTCCATGGACAATTGGATCTAAGAGAAAAGACAACGCATCCAGTTGTATTTAAAATCGTGTTCAACTTAAAAATTTCTTGAGAATCGTAAGCCGCGACGAAATTATAGACAAGGAACGAATTTTACTATTTTTTCTTGGCTTAAGTGTGCAGGAAAAATAAACTCTACATTGATGGAGAAAAGCTGGAGCTAACCAAGCTCCGACTCCCCCAAGGGGGTCAACCGTCGGCGCTGAGTAAAAGATGGTGAGAAGACCCCGTAAATGGAGTCTATTGCCAACAAACCAAGTGTTGGCAAAGGTCACTGCCGGAGCTACTAAGCCCCGACACCTTGGAGTACTAACTATCGACGCTCTATGTGTTGATAGAGGCTATTGCCGGAGCTACTAAGCTCCAGTGATGGACAGTGCCGGAGCTTCTAAGCTCCGACAACTTCAGGGGACCTTCACTATCAAAGACTTCGGACCTAAATTCTACAAGTTCGAAGCAAATTCGTCTTCAACAAAACTCAATATCATTTTGGTACATGTTCACAATCAAATTGTGTACATCTACCAGGGGGGCAAGTGAAGATAAAGATGTTGAAGACAAAAAAATGAAATTCGCAAAATTTGGGGATTTCATTCATCTGGAGACCGGAGATTACATCTGGAGACAAGGGATTACAAACTTGAAGAAGAAGAAGAGAAAATACAAGTGAGAGCTAAAGAGATGATCCTAGACCCTATGGAAGAACTCGGCGACCTTCTGGGCGACCTTCGATACGCTGGCTCGGGTAGCTTCGCCTTCTCCTTCGACGGGGCCTTCAAGCACCGGGTCCAGAGGAAATTGAGGGTTCCGGCTGGTGTAGCACGTCAGCACATATTCTGTGACGTTCCTCACTAGGGATTGCCCCTCGACCTCCAGTTGGTCCACGATGACGTCGCCCACCTTGGAGAGCTTGCTGCCTGCTGCGCTCCACGCTTGCAGCGCAAGGTCCGGCTCCGGATCATCCGGGCGCACGGGGCTGAAACCCGTTGGCGTCAGCGCATCATTGGCCTTGCCCAGGAACTCCCAAATCTGCAGGGAGTCCGCCGTCCTCAGGCTCTTCACCTCTTCCAAGGACCTCTTGGCCGCCGTCAGTTCGGAATTCTCACGGGCGAGGCGCTCAACTTCTTTGGCATTTTGCTGAATCTTTGCAGCAACCCGCCTCTCAAGTCTTCCGAGCTCCTCCTCCCAGAGGTGGATCTTGTTCCAACGATCGACCAGGTCCTTCTCCCTAGCCTCCACTTTCTTCTCCCGGGCAACAAGGGCACACTCGTATTCGTAGAGTTCCTGCCCTCGCACCCAGGTCTTCTCCTCTTCCTCGAGGCAGCGCTCTTCCAACTTTTTAGTGCGCTCCTCGAGACCCTTGTCAGCCAGAGCTACTTTCTCGGCGAGCTCCAGGAGTTTTTGCTCCTCGTCCTCGAGCCGTCTCTCCCTCCCTTCAAGTGCCTCTCGGCGCTTGATGAGTGCGGCGTTGATGGCCTCAAGCTGCTCGAACCGAGCATTGGCCGCGTCGTTGGCAGCCTTGGCCTGATCGTGGAACTCCCAGGATTGAGCGTCGAGGGCATGGGTCATGCTCTCCCTCTCATCCAGCAGCTTGTCCCAGTACTCAAGGCGGATCTTCTCCCGCTTGATCCACTCCTTGTCGTCCGCTAGCCTCGACTACGCCAGCTTAGTCTCGAAGTGGAGCCGATTACGCCACCGCCTAAGGGTTTGGCGCTCCTCTTCAAGAGCCTTGCTGTCGTGGAAGAAGGCTAGTTGGACCTGACGTAGACTGGAGCAGGCGTTGTTGATAGACGTCGACAGGGGGATGGGCTCCGGACCTGCTGGGGTCTCCTCCGCTGGTTCTAGCGGGTCTTCACATACAAAAATTGGGTCCCACTCTACGAGAGCGGAACCCTGAGCTTCCAAGGTGCTAGGGCCGTCCTCCGGGATGACCTCAGTCGCCATCGAGGAAGGCCCCGCCGCCAAGTCTTCATTCGCCCCCTCAGGCAGGGGGCCGGCGACTTCGCTTAGGCACTCTGGCTCGGCCACAGGTACCATCGATGTCGTCGCTTCCGGAGCAGGAGCTACTACTGGCTCCGACCGGGACACCTCTTCTGAGGGAGGCTCGAGCTCCCTCGCCTCATCAACCGCCGGCTCTGTGACCGGCGCTCCAACAACAACCGGCTCAGCGACCGGTACTTCGGAGGTAACCGGCTCAACTGCCGGAACTACCTCGACTTCCGGCTCGCATGCCGAAGCTTCAGTCACCTCCGGTTCAATCGCCGGGGCTTCGACAAGTTCCGGCTCCGAGGCCGGAACTACTACTTCTTCCGGCTCTACAGCCGGAGCTTCCACTACTGCAGCACCAGGACCCGGAGCTTCAAACTCCGAGACAAGTGCTGCTGGCGTGTCTTCACTCCCGTGGTCCGGCACTACCACGGGAAGTTCCGGGGACGAGTCGAGGTTCATGACCACGACAGCCGGCGCCGGAGCTGTCGCAGCCTCAGCCACCACCTGGGGCGGAACTGGGACAGGAGCAGAAGCTCCCATGGCCTCAGAAATCGTGGCCGAGGGTGGAGCTTCACTCCCCTTCTTGGGAACGCTGCAGAGAACAGATAAAGAAAATTAACAAACAATCGCTACAACTAAAAAGTTAACCAAGGTAAAAATCAAAAATTACCTTGGAAGGCTTCCGCACCAGCTTGCGCGGAACCTTTTTCCCGGACGTTCCAGGCTGTCCATGGTCGGCGTAGGAGCTCCGGGAGGCCCCCCAGAGCTTGTCGCAGCCGCGGGCGTTTCCCGAGTCGAGGCTCTCCTCGGTCGGGAGGAACCCCTGGACCTGGAGGCTCCCGCCGCCCTAAGTGCCGGAGTCGTACACCCGAAACTAGCACCACCGGAGGGCTCCACCACGGGGACAGATGCGCTCCAGGAGGATCCCACTGCAGGAACAGTCTCGTTCTGGGAGAACCCCACCACGGGGACAGTCGCCACGGCGGCAGAAGATCTTCCCCCCTGGGGAGAAGGAACCAAAGTGGAAGTAGCGGGCCTGACGGACCTTCCGTCGGCATGTCGTAGCTTCCTCTTCCGACTCTCCGGCTCCTCCGCCAGCTCCTTGCCCTTGCCGATGACCTCGATCCTCGGCTGTGGAGCAGGGACCGGGCCATCTTCGGGCACCCCGGGGATTGCCACCCGGGTGGTTGGTCTTCTCTCGACGACACCAAGGTCGTCAAGCGCGGGCATCGTCCGCCGGAGCTCTCTGCTGAACTCCACTTCCACATTCAGAGGGAGAAAGGCCGACGGCGGAGTCAAGTAATCCCCGTCGACGTCGATGTCGTGCTGGAATTTCTTGAGGTGGAACTCCAAGGTCTTCCCCACCATATTGGATTTCAACCTGGTCTCAACCCGGTCCTCGTCCATCACGCTGTTGAGGGCCCAGGCGAGCTTCTCCCTCCTCTTCAGCGGCGCCCACCTGTTGGTCAGGAAGTTGCAGAATACCGCTTGGGGAGTCAATCCTCCCTCCACACATCGGCGGATCCTGGTCAGCACAGGGTTGAAAACTTCCGCCAGCACCGGAGCTTCACTCCATATCAACGTGTCGATGCCAGGCAGACCGTCTGGCAGTTCCAACCGCTCATGCTCCTCCACCCTGACGACTATCCAATCTTTCTTCCAGTCATCCCACTTCCCGGAAGGGAACGACCAGGGGTACTTGAATGGGCACTTCTTGCGCTTCACAAAGTAGTAGAAGCCAAGGTACTCATTGCTCCGGCCGGTGGTGTGAACGGTGAAGAAGGTTCGGAAGAGCTCGACGCAGGGGGGGGGATGCCCACCCACATCTCGCAGAAGTGGACAAAGATGGACACAAGGAGGACGGAGTGAGGGCCAAGGTGGTATAGTTGCAGACCATAGAAGTCTAGCAGCATCAAGAAGAAAGAAGAAAATGGTGGGATCAGCCCCACCATGGCGTACGAAGAAAAGTACACCATCTCGCCAGCGCGCTCCTTCTTAAAAGGGAGCTCTCCGCGACCAAGCGGCTGAAGAAGTCCGAGGACCACCCCATGAGGGCCCGGACCTTCTTCAAATCGTTGTCGGTCTTCAGGCGACTCTCGCGCAGACCCAACTCCATCGCGGCACAGCTAGGCAAGAGAAGAGGAGCAAAGTACGAGTTGGGAGTTTGAGCGCAAGATCAGATGGGAGGCGTAAAGAACTCCCGACGGTGCGCGCTTTCCTTCTTAAGTAAGCCCTCGCAACGCTTGGATGGAAACTGCAGGGGAGTCGAAGATACTACTCAAGAATTCCACCCAGCCGATGACAAGAGGGCCCGGGACCACCCCGACGATCAAGTCGAGGCTCTTACCCAGGCGAACGGTTGTCATCACGAGGCGGGAAACCCAAAGGCGGCGGCCTGACAGGGCGCGCGGAACCGATACGGTTTTCGTATCGGGAACCGGCGACCTTCAATTGCGTGAGATCCGCACGTCAAAGATCTTATCTGCCGCCTGAGGTGCGCCACGCGTCGGGATCTAACTGTAAAACCCTGCCAACGACACCTCCGAAGACCCTTGAAGACCCAGTTCAAGAGTCGCAAGGATGGACCCACCTTCGACAGAACGACTTCACCCCAGTGACCTTCCTCGGAGGTAGGTCCAGGGGGCCACTGTCGGTACCCTAAAAACCGTACACCCCCTGAGGTTACAAAGATCTCAAGGGAAGGACGTCTACTCGAATTAAAGACCCTCGGAGGCCCACTTGTCAGACATGACCGGACCTGCTTCTCCAACATGGTTAATCCCTAGGTCGCCACGTGTACTGCCGAACCGGAGCTACCGCCCAAAAGGGAGAAGCTCCGGACCAAGTACCGAAATGGCACCTCCGGACTTAACCCCTGACCGAGAGAAGCTCCGGACCTGACACGTGTCAGGTCGCTCCGGAGCTACCTGCTTCCCACAGCAAGCTCCGGAGCTGCCACGTGTCCAAACGTCGGAGCTGGCAGCCTCTAACCTCCGGAAGACCTTGTAACGGATCCGGATCTTCAAAGGAGAGCCAAGGACTTCAAGACCCGATTAAATGTCATTAATGCCATATTAATGCCACTTAAACGGACGATATTAACACCTGTAACGGCATTGTCGGAGCCCGTTACAGGATCATTAACAACAATTAATCGTGTATCAATACTAGTAACCGTCGGGGCCACATGTCGGGCCAGGCCAGCTTGTAACGGCCTGTCCTTGTACTATAAAAGGACAGGCCGACGATACACACACGGAGACGGACACAGACGTGGAGATCATACGTGACAAACTAATACAACACCAACACACCCGTGGAGTAGGGTATTACGCTCAGGCGGCCCGAACCACGTAAATCTTAGTGTCTCCTGTGTTCAACCGCAATTCACCTTCTTGGGTTTCCGCGCGCCCACACCGAACCACAAACTCCTTCAACACTTTAGTAGTGTCAGGAGATCTGCCGACTCCAACAGTCGACAATATCGAATTGTGTAATACGATCACAATCATTCGGTTTATGTGATGGTAATATCAACTTCAAAAATCAATATCTCTCAATTTAATGGACAAAATATATTGGAAACTTTTTCCTTAGACTCACCAAAACTAATACTATAATCTATGGTATAACAATTTGTAGCAATTGTACCTCTAAATATTTCAAAACTGAGGTTCAAAACTCAATAAAACATACATGCGCCAACTTAAAACGAATTTCGTTCTTGACACATACGAAATTTGAATTTCGGACATGACACATACGAAATTTAAATTTCGTCCATGACACATACGAAGGTGAGCCAGTTTTAAAATTTCTTTATTTTGTGTGTTGTTTATACTAAAAGCGTTTATAAATCGTATATTAATAAAAAAATTCGGTTCACAGAGACTAGTAACAGAGGATCCATACAGCATGGGCACGTGGTCCCAGCGTCAGAGTGACGACGGCCGACGTGGTATACGTGGACATGACCACCCTGGCCGGCCCTGACAGCAGCTGCAGCCGGAAGAATCAGTTGCTGGAGGGCATGCAGCAGAAGCTAGCAGTATCATCGGTGGCAAGCCGCAAGGGAATGCAACCGGACGAAGGCACCGCTCCCCCCTCCTGGCGTCCAAACCGTCTCGATAACCGCGTACGTGCATGCGAAGGAGAAACGCCGCTGCGCGCGCGCGAGGAGACGAAGAACGGGACGGGCCGGAGGGCGAGCGGTCGATCGAGGAAGAAGTGGACAAGAAGCTAGCGCGGCGTGCGGTTGGCCGCCTAGGTCGGTAGCGCGTCGCGCCAGAAGGGGATCGGCCTGGGAGTGGGAGGGGATGGAGGCACGCGCGCGCCTGTGCAGGGGCCGAGCCGAACGAACGCGGTGGGCCACGGGGCCAGGAATGATGTGCCGCAGAGCGACGATGACCCGGGGACTGCGCGCGGCGCAGGGGAGCAGCACCGCGTCACGGATGTCGCCAGGTCGCCACCCGCTGCTACCATTGCCGCTTCCCGTGTCCGCACACAGCAGTTCGCCGACGCGTCGCTCGCTTCGGCGAGTTCGGTCCGCGCGCCGGCCGGTTGCGCGAGGCGTGGGGATCCGCGGGACCAAAAGTTACTGCGACCTTGACCGTTCACCGCGTTTGTTTCGTTGGCTGGGATTCTCGTGTAAGATCGATGCGGTCGGGATCCCGATGCGCCACTGCCGGCGCGTAGATCAATCATATGCGCCACTGCGGGGCCTGCCGACTTGGTTGCTTCCTGCATACACACAAATAAAGGCAGGCATGGCGCCTCGCGCGCGCGGCCAGTACAGGATTCGCTGCATTCCTGTACGTTCATATGCGGTGAACGCCGCATGTACCAGTACGTACAGTCGTAGATCCGAGTAGTCCTGGACGCGTGCCAGAACACATGACGGACGACCGCAGTAGCTACGCATGCTGCCGTTACAGATGCGAACGTGCAATGTTCCCGAGAACCAGGAATGTCGTTTTCCCGCATGCGGCATAGACTATAGAACAAGTAATACACTCTACACATCTATCTCGCTTCACAGTTTAAATTCAACCAGATCTCGCATGCGTCACAGTTTTATGTTCCTGACCAAAACGTACGAATAGATAACAGTCTACTGCTTATGTAAGAGGAATATATTGTGACCGTAACAAAACTTGCTCAAAGATATGCTAAGTTTTTTTCCGCTTATGCAAATTAATCTGCCTCCGTATGATAAGTGTTTCAGTTTTCAACAAGTTGAGTTTTTTCGAACCTCTCTTTGATACTCCTCCAATCAATATCGTGGAGTATTTTATGATGTATTGGAGTACCCAAATATCTAAACGAGTATTCGCCTGCACTGCATTCAAATAGCTCAATATATCGACCCTCAGGTTCTTTTGCTTTCCCATAATAAAAATTTTACTTTTGTAGAAGTTGATATTAAGACCTGATAATTTGCTTAAAAACACTTAAGAATAGTATCTCGTTTTTTTTTGTTTGCTCCAGATCATGAATGTTTAGCTATCTACTTTTAAAATTGGTTATGATTGTTAGTAATCCTGCTTTTGTGTTTTGTAGTTTATTGTTCTATGTGGCTATATTATGTGATGTGCTTTGATAAGCACTAGTATCAAAGTATCTGTTTTATACATACTTGTATGAACATTAGTTTCCTCGTCACCCAGCAAGCCCCACTGCGAAAGGAGATCCACAAACAATAAACACAGTCTTGTACTACTTGTATTGTAGCTTTTCAACCAAGAGTCTGTTATTTTTCGTGCAAAAACTGGTGCGCAATAACTCTAGTATTCATTGACGACACATCACGATGCAGAGTAAACAATTCAATCATACCTAGAAAAGTTATAATACTGATTCAAACACCTCACAGAAAGCGAGTTAAAAAATGAGCTAACAAATGAAGAAGTTTTCTTATGTTCAGAAGGAAAATCGACCAAGCACCTTGTCAGTTAATTTTCACTTTCTTTTTTTAAACACATATAACTCATCATAACATAATATGCATGCTGCAAAGTTGAGTAAAACACTAATCATCTATCAAGCATTTTTCGATAGAGCTAAAAGATGATTTTTTTTTTCAAGATCGTGCATTCACGTTTCACATTAAGAAGAAGAGAGTACAATGATAACATGAATATTTCACGACAAATTACAACAACCTGGATCGACACCAAGTGATGACACACTGAAACATAATGCTACTACTCATGGTATCTGTAATGACCCCAATGACATGCAGCTTCGACTCGCCACCACTGCTGCCACCACGAAAACTAAACAACAATTTGAGAGCACATAACAGAGAACTAACAAAATGTGATGACGACCTTCAAGATCATGCCTAAATGAAGGATGGAGAGCTAAAGCACCATCGTCGCTCATCCAGGAACAAAGACTAGGTTTTCACTTGAAGAACCATGAATAGGACTATCTCCATGGTAGTGCCCCTAAGGGGGAGAACGACACCTGTAAGCGTAGCCGTCGCCCGCACTGGTGAAACAAGGAAAACCTTTCACCGGAGTCCTCTAATATCCAACATGCACTACAGGAAACCCGACAATAAACGACGGCCAGAAACCGTCATCATTAAGGACCTTACCGCCGTTAATAAGTTATTGACGACGGTAACGGTTTATTGACGATGGTTTCTTGCCGCCTTTGATTATTTGCCGTATATAATCTTATTGACGACAGCAGCCGTCATTAATAACATAATTGATGACGGACAACAAGCCCATCGTCAATTAGCCCACAACGCCACGTAGCAGCAAGTGGGGCTAACTGGCGACGGCCAGAGGCAGACTATCATCTATAAGTTGGCTTATAGATGACGGCCAGACACACTGTCGTCTTTTACATGGCTTATTGACGATGGTGTGCTTGGCCGTCGTCATTTATTATGGCTTATTAACGACGTTCATGTACCAGAAACCGTCGTTAATAAGGGAGGTAATTTTTTTGGAAAAAAAAACAGAAAATATTGTCCTGGCTTCGAGGCCAGCTCTGGCTCGATGGCCAGCTCACACAGGCATATTGTTGGTATTTCTTACAAAAACATAATAATCCGGAAGCACACGGAATTACCGCTGTAGCACTTCCCCTTAAAAAGTATTTCCAAAGGTATCGAATCTAAGGAACGTGTGTGAGACCTTCTAGCTTGTTCTCCCAGGGACACACATTTTGTTTGGTAGGTAAGGATTTGAGAGGAATTCAAAAGTTTGAATTCTAGGCCACAGTAGTCTACGACAGCTACTTGCTTCGGGCACGGGTTTACCTCGGACAAAACCAAGACGATTCCCGCCACGAGCCTATGGCATAGCCGAACGTGGAGGATTACTAAGGGCAGATAGGACTATCACCACCTACTGTCTACCTCTCCAATCCGTGGGTCTACGAGATATCTGTTGACGGCCGTTATATCCTAATTTCATCCGTCAATATAACTCAATTATGTGAAACAAAAATCATTTCTTGCACACATCACCTTTCTACTTAACCTATTTCCATTTGTCCTTGGAAGAATGGTACATGCATGCTTTTTATGCAGGAAATGAGGTAAAAGAGGGGGAGCAATCCTATAAATTATCATCCCATCCAATCAAGAGCCGACACGTGGCATCACATGAATCAAATGGCCTACAAACAAATGTATTCAAGGAGATCCAATGGTGGATCACCCATATCAGTCAATGGGACCCACCTGCAAGTGACCTGGAGAAAGCACACGTGAAAAGGAGCGAATACCACCTCGGCCGAAGTGGTGGTACGACCGAACTAGTAAAAGTGCCATTCTCGGTCAACTTGCACGTGTCACTCTCTTGTGGCTTCCTGATGACGATGAAGACTGATTCGTGCGCTTTTGGTGGCGGGAACCAACCCTTCTCCAGCTATAAATAGGATCTCCTACCCCTCACTTCTCACACACACCACTTGAGCTTCATTCTGTTGTATCCACTATCTTCTATAGTCTTAGAGGAGTTTAGGATGTAGAGAGAAGAGTCTCTAGTCCTTAGTTCAAATTAGTAATGGAGTAGAAGGAGTCTCTCTCATCCCAATTCCAAATTGGGAAAGGTATGGCTCACATATTCCTTATTGTATTTGTGACTTTATGCATAATAAAGATGTTATCTTTATTCTTCTTTTATTCATATACTTGGATGAAGTGTTTCTTGTTTGATTGTGGATTCTATGTATGTGGTAGGAATAGTCTTTATGATCATGCCTTAATGTTATTATACTATCATCATAAACACTATAGACCTCCACTATAGTCTAAGTAGCTATGGTATGATCATGTTAATATGAATAACTTATGCTATGTCTCAACATTGGTTCAACGATGTTTAGGTTAGTCATTGCCTTAGGATGGCTTGTGTCGCAGCTCCTAAGGTATTTACTTAATATGCTAGCATGGTGCTAAGATAGTTAAATAGCATTGGATGTCTTGTAGACCCACAAATTGAAGAGATAGGCAGTAGGTGGTGACAGCCCTATTTGTCCTTTGTAATCCTCCACGTTCGGTTATGCCACACGCTCTTGGCGGGAGTCGCCCTAGTATTGCTAGGGGTAAGCCCGTGCCCGATGTGTTGAATAACTTAGCATAAGGATTCACCATTGACATGCTCATTAGTATCTAACCTAGGCTATGTATATGTGTATTGGAGGCATCGTAGGAGCAACTCTCTAACTCTTAGTCTAATCTCCCTTAGACCCATTTATCCCCCTTAGAATAGAATGCTCTTGTGTGTGTCACACTACCTCCACATATCTATTATCCATCCTTACTAGAACCTTACCTAGACCATTCTACCCTTCTCATTTGATGATTGCTACACTTCTACCTAGCCTTCCTTTTGGATAAAATAAATGACACCCTTGGGATACTCTTCTAAGGGGAAATGCTACATCGATAGTTTTCGTGCGCTTGCGGATTTTTATCTGTGATGTA
The DNA here is from genome assembly GCA_036927565.1 of Tuctoria greenei. Lineage (NCBI taxonomy): Eukaryota > Viridiplantae > Streptophyta > Magnoliopsida > Poales > Poaceae > Tuctoria > Tuctoria greenei. Next base: position 195,069,116 of record JAYESD010000006.1, on the reverse strand, counting down.
AGAAACAACAACAATATCCACTGATGAATTCTAACCTAAGCACCATGCTTACGTTCTAACACACAACTCTAATCATTTCGAATGCAAAGCTATGATTAGAGCCTCTAATAAATTAAAGCAATGAACCCACAAGCAGTTACGTAAGTAAACTACTATGAAACAAAAATCAAACTTGTATTGAATTCACGAAAGTTTCTTACTCGATTGTGGAAAAACTTCCATACAGGTACAAGTGTGGAAGAGGGACTTGAAAAGCCCAAGGCTCCTCCTCCTAGCTCTTTCTCACCCTCCTTCTAATTGGCTGGCCACTTGGGCAGCTCTAAACCTTATGAGTGGAGTACTATTCTCAAACTTGTAGTGTGTGAAGTGAGGGAGTGAGGGGCTATTTATACACATGTTCAGTCAGTTTGGCACCACAATTAGCATGTGAATCAGTCGTTACTGCCATCAAGGAGCCACAGAAGGGTGACACGCGTCGATTGACCACGTTTGGCACCAGGACCAAGTCGATCGAGCCAGGGGGTGACCGACCTAGTCCTGGCTCCCCCTCGGCTATGCTTTCTTGGGGTGGCTACTAGGTGGTCTAAGACCCCCTTCCCGCGTGAATCGACATTGGATCCCCTCAGATACGGTTGGGAATGGGTCCATGGATCCATGTGATGCCAGGTATCATCGCCTGATTGTGTGACACCCAGTTCTGGGAATGAACCGAGTGGATCGCATATGTGTGCCCAGGACATTCATCACACATACACAGAAACATCACAAATGATATTCAGAAATTAACCACATCTCAAATAGTAATTATGTACCTTATTACAATAATTTAATGGTTCTTGAACGACAAGTCTCCAATTATTGCAGCAGAAATAAACTAAGTAGTATGACTCCACTCCACAGGCAATTGATGGTAGCATGCAACCTAGTACTCCACGTGATCCTCATGGTACTCCCAAGCTTCTCCTGTAGCTGTTTAGTGTGGGAATAGCAAGGGTGAGCACATGTTGTACTCAACAAGTGTGGGAAAGTATGACATGTAGCTTAAACAAGGATGGCATAAATGATTAATTGCATAAAAGTACATTTTAGTTCACAAACATGTAAAAGTAACCGACAACGTCTCGGTGTGATTAATTCCACATAACCCATGTAGTCACCGTATCACATATCCGGCATCCTCATTTACCATCATAATTCATTAATAACTAGCCAACAATTAATATCATCACCATATGTCATTTTCATACCTTCTCATAACCACCCATGCTCATATACATAACCAATCCATACTCAATTGACATACCCAAACCATCCCAAAACCACGTTCATTCTCTAATCATGGAAGTTGTCCATGTGCTCGCGACCGTGAGCATGGATATCATGATAGTTTTTTAACACTCTGCAGAGGTTGTACCACTTTACTCAAATGTTCGTGATTTCATCACCTTTCGGTGAGTAAGAACCTCTATGTTGCCTATTCAAACTTTCGTCAGTGTGTGGACAAGAGATCACAAAATAACCTTTCAAAAGGGACTACTAGTATGTACGAACCCACTAAGGTTTCACTAGCAGGCTTGAATCTCCATTCTCCCACCCACGGTCCCCCTCGTGTGCCATGCAGATCCCATGGTAGCTCTACTCGACTCCCATTCCCCGTGTCATCCAATGGTTCATACAACACTAGCAGCATTCCTAATTATTTAGCTACGCCACACCCATACTTGGCTTTGTGGTGGCACTGTTGTCCTGGTATATATTTGCATGAACCGTCCTTAGATCTAAGGCAAGCAAAACTATCATACCATCTAACCCATTCCACCATACCATGCTTTCTTAGATTACCTAAGTTCCATGTTGCTAAAAGATAAATCATCGATTCACATAGTTCATATGTGTATTATTTCATAATTAAGTCATTTGGTTATTCCCAATCCAAATTAAGTAAAGCGGAGCAAAAGTGTAAAATACCCTTCCCGACTCTCTACATCATATCCCGAGCGACAATGATGGGCATACAAGTCTAGTAAACACCTATTCATGGGTTTCCCCATCAATTTGACAAAAGCATGCAATTTTCAAAATAAAACATTTAAAAAACAAGATCAAAATGTTCAAAGGCACTTGCCTTGCCCCGGTGGTTGGTTTGGATCGAGAGCTTCAAAGTTCTGGTGCTGAAGGCTCACGAAAGAACCTTCTAGAGCGTTTCCTTCTATTCCGCATGACAAACGTGCGAACAAGCATTACAATCAATAAATGCTCATATAGTACTCAATATGTCATGATGTGCATGAATGATGCAATTATGATGTAATACATGTTATTAGGTTACTACTGTTGCTTACTAACCAGTTACAATTGAGTTTTACATGTTTGAGAAAGTTTCGAGTCATTTCAGAAAAACTGGAAAAGTTTCGGGAATTCAGAATTTAGAGGCCGGACTAGTCCGCACTGGGGCCGGACATGTTTGCTTTGGACTTGACAAGTCTGCTTTGGACCGAACAAGTCCGCTCTGTTAGGGTTTTGCGAACTTTGCAACTAGGGCATGGTTTGAATCAAGGGTGGTATCGAAATTGTGTAACACCCCAACCACTACGGGCCTGGCGGTCATTACTCCTGGCAGCTCTATAGGATCACAGACTAGCCCCACAAACCAACACTAGCCTTTTATGCGCATTTTGTCCTCACTCGTGCGCACCCGAGAAAACTTCCGAGTCAGTCACCCATCCACAAATTTGAATGTGGCCTAGAGAGGGGGGGTGGTGAATATGCCTTTTTGAATTTTGTCGGAACCTACAACACTAAACAACCAGATCAAAACTCGAGATATCGGACTAGTCCGGTCAAGTGCGGACTAGTCCGGTGTATACTGACTAGGTTAATCAAGTATGATTGATTAATTTGATTCTAAGATGTATGCAGTGGAAATATACTTGTAATTGAGGTGTTGCAAGATTATGAACTAGGGTATACCACAAGTTAATCTTATATTTGACATTTCAATGTAAAGTAAGTGAGATTGATTGAAACCCTGGATTGATATGATGAATAAGAACAATGAACACAAGGCAAGAACACAAACAATTGATCCTGTGGTTCGGCTCCCACAAAGGCAACCTACATCCACGTTGAGGAGTCCACAAAAGGACCGGGTCTTCTCCAATCCTACCCTTGTCGGATCGCCACAAAGGCCAATCCTTTTCTCTTATCACAAAGGGTAAATAACCAAATTCAAGGGGCCTTCTCACACGTTGAGGGCTCCCCTAAATTACAACAAGAACTCTACCAAGAACACACTCAAAAGATTACAATGAAAATCAAAGGAGTGTGTTAGGGAATCAAACCAAGAGCTCAAGAGTGATGAATCGTGTCTCTCCAATGTTCCAAAGTGTATCCTCAAGGGATTGACCTTTGTGGCTTTTGATTTCGTGGAGAGATGTGTTTTTGAGGCTCTTGAGAGGTGTGACGGCGCTAGGGTTCGAGAGAGTTTAAAGTTGGGCCGTGCACATCTATTTATATGTGGTTTCTAAAAGTGACCGTTAGGGTTTAGAAAGATCGGACTAGTTCGTGGTGGATATCGGACTAGTCCGGTGTGCTGTGTGTAGCAAACCCTAAGTGTCCCGAAATATCAGACTAGTCCGGCTAGGTGCGGACTTGTCTGATTTCGCTTATGGAAATCTTTGGACTAGTCCGATAATTATCGGACTTGTACAGATCAGTGAAACCCTATGTGAATTGGGTGACAATTCCGCACTTGGAGGACTTGTACAATTTAGGTCAGAGGGTTTTCGGACTAGCCCATGCCAATATCGGACTTGTCCGATTTAGATCAGAATGATATCGAACTAGTCCCTTGTGTGATCGAACTTGTACGATTTTGTGCAGCTTGTGAAGTGTTTTAAGGACTAGTCTGCACCGGGGAGGACTAGTACGATTCTAGTCAGAGAGATATCGGACTAGTCTGTGGTTATATCGGTCTTGTCCGATCTTGTGCAGAGTGATATCAGACTAGTCCGGTGTCAGTCGGACTAGTTTGATCCTGTATAAATTTGTGCAATGTGTGTGTTTATTTGAGTTTGAGCTCTTGGGGTGTGTTTCCTTAACACACTCCACACACAATGATCTACTACACTTGTTTCTTGAGTTCTTCTCCACATTTCTCCTCATTCTCCCTTCTTTTTGCCACTTTGCTTATTTTCACATTAAAACCTGTGCTCATCTCAACAAAGTGGTTAGGATCTCATTTGCTTGTCATAAATCATCCAAAACCCACAAGGGATTCCTAGATGCACTTTCAATCTCCCCCTTTTTGGTGATTGATGACAACCAATTGAGATTTCACAAAATATGACAAAAAGTTGAGCTTTTCATAAAGTATGCACATATGAGTTTAAAATACATCAAGCAATGAAAACATGATCCATATGTGCATTCTTTATGGTGGGATGCATAACTAAGTGCATTGAAACAATAATCATGAAGAGAATGATATAATTGATATTAACATACCAACAACAAGCATACTATGTCATTCTAGGAGCAAAATCACAGATTTCAACAATTACTTCTCAAGTAGATCAAGACATTGCATCACAGAACCATAAGTATCAAAATAGCATATTAAACATTTTACAACCCACAAAATAGACAAAAAAACATAAAGGGAGCTCTCTCCTTGCATCCTACAACTTAAGACCTAAGACCTAAGACTCCCCCTCAATCTCTCCCCCTTTGGCATCAAGACACGAAAAAGAAGAAGAGGAGGGACCTAAAGTCTTCAAGCCTCGCTGTCAGTCCTCTCATCGTCTTCATCTTCGTGTTCGGGCTGATGAGGAGGAGGAGCAAGTGCGGAGCCACTTGAGCCCCCAATGCCAAAGTAGGCAAGCTCGGAGGGAGTCAAGGGCCCGAGCCCGGTATAGTCGGAGTCAGAGTCATCAGAGATCACTGGAGATCCAATGGGCTCAATCTCCAGTTTTTGGCAAATCTGCTTCACATTTGCCTTGACATACTTCCTGTCTTCCCTTCTTCTCTTGTTAAGCTTGTGGGCCTTCACCTCGGCCTTTCTGCAGGAAGCAATGATAGCAGCCAAGTACTTGAAAATGCCACTCGCAGATCCCTTTTGAGGAGCTGCCCTAGTGGCAGGGGCAGCCCTGGCATCTCCACTTGCTCTTGCCGGAGCCTCAGGACTGGAGGCCGGAGATGAAGCAGCCTGAATGCTTGACTTTTGAGGCATCTGGGGCCTCAAAGGAAGGTGCTACACATCTTTGACAAATTCAACGCCAGTGACCTTCTCAATTATGAACATAAGATACGGAGCATATCCACATGACCTGTTGGGTGTGCTAGAGATGTTGACCATATCGTTCCAGATATAGTCAGCCACATTAAACTTGCGGTCCTTGCTTATGACCCTCATCAGGGCCCGGAGATAGCCTTGCACACTCCCAGCATCCCCATCCTTGGGGGTAATTGTCTTCCTCAAGACTCTGTTCAAGACCACAAAGAAGGGCTTCATGTTCTTTGTGGAGGGAGGGTTGAACCTGGAGTTGGGCTCATATAGGAATTTCATCTTATCCTACTCAATGACACCTATGTTGTGGATGATTAAGCAGTCATTGCTTGAGGTGTCAAGGTGCAGCAGGCTTGCAAAGTTTTCATAAGTTATGCTTTACTTGGATCCGTGAGTCATCCAAGTAACACTCTCTTCATCATCACTAGAGATATGGCAAGTCGCAAAGAATTTCCCTATGACCTCATCATTCCAATTGTTCCTGAAGACAAAGAGATCCTTTAGGCCATGTCTCTCAACTGCCTCCACCACTTCAACAAACAGTGAGCAGCCCTTCTTCTCAAAGTGTGCCCAATCAATCCACTGGCTGCGCACTACAGGTGTCTTCATGGGGAGGTACACAAACTTGTAGAAATCTGCATGGAAATTGCTCCAAATTCTGTCATCCACGGCTTGCTTTGGACGGCTGTAGCAATCAACATTGCGGAACTTAGCCACTGAGTCACTGCCCTTCCCATTGAACTTTTCTTCTGCGAGATCCCGAGCCCCTTGCTTTGGGGCTGGCATCTTTAGTGGGCCAATCGGGCCCGTTGCGATCCCCTTGCCTTTTCCTTTTGCTAGGCGAGCACTCGCCAAGCTAGGGCCACCACTGGCGGAGGCCCTGGAAGCAGGCACCTTTCGTCGAGCCACCCTCTTTTGAGATTGAGGAGGGGATGGGGCTGGCTCGGAAGGTCGCTTCTTGCTTTGGTCCGTCGAGGACCGAAGGGGGGCTCCTTGTTCCATCTCGGCTTCGAAGTCAGAAACATCATCGTGAGAGTTCCACATGCCTGAGAATGGATTGTACAAGGTATGGGTGAGAAAGGATAACAAGGAATTGCATTGAGGAAGTAAATGGTTAGGTTTGAGTTCAGAAAAATCGGACAAGTCCGGTGTACAGGCATGGACTAGTCCGGGGATCGGACTTGTCCATGCATGGACCGGACTAGTCCGACATTCATCCTCAAAAACCTAAGCAACGAGACAAATGGTGATTCCTAATGCACAACTAGCTTAGCATCAACGTAATACATCAAGGAAGCATGTATGTAGTGAAAAATTCTAGGCTATTCGCTCAACAATGAAGAAAATTAGATTTCTAGGGTTTGGGGGAAAATTACCGAAGAAATCGCTTGAAACTTGGAGATGAGGATGTTGAAGGCCGGACAAGTCTGTGAACTTCAATCCCTATGCGATGAAGATCAAATTCCACCCAAACTTGCGAAGTTTCAATGGAGAAATCAAGGAATCGCCTTGGGAGCTCGAGCGCGGAGAGAGAAGGCTTGAGGCAAGAGTGTGGGGGTGAGGAAATTAGGGTTTGGCGGCAGATAGGGTTATGGACACAAAAATCAGACAAGTCCGTAAATGATCAGACTAGTCCAAACTTTTCCAGAGGCTATATCGGACTAGTCCGGCCTAACCGGCGCTCTGCGGACTAGTCTGCATGGGCGGACTAGTCCAGGTAACCACGGACTAGTCCGTGGTAACCAGGGAAGAATTTCTTAGCCCATTCATATATATATTTGAAGGTACATATTTAGAAAATAGGGAGGCAAATCAAATCAAATAATCTTGATGAATATGATGAGTAAGCATACAACAATCAAGCAATGACCATCATTCACCAATATCTAGTAATTGACATAGTTTTTTGGAGAAGATTGAGAGAGATGATTTTCATAATCCAATCAAGATATTTTGAAGAAATCATACAGGTATGCAAATTTTCAAGCCACATTCCGAGCATCAAGGATATTTAGTTCATTTCGAAGCTCGCAAAAGCGTTTTTCATCAAGTGGCTTAGTGAATATGTCGGCCAATTGTTTTTCGGTGTTGACAGGGGAAATGGCTATATCTCCTTTCATGTTGTGGTCTCTCAAGAAGTGATGCCGTATGTCTATGTGTTTGGTTCTAGAGTGCTCAACTGGATTATGGGCAATTTTAATGGCACTCTCATTGTCACAAAGGAGTGGAATACGGTTCATATTGTAACTGTAATCCCTTAGAGTTTGTCGCATCCAAAGAAGTTGTGCACAACAGCTTCCGGCTGCAACGTACTCCACTTCGGCTGTGGATAAGGCAATAGAGTTTTGTTCTTGGAGGACCAAGAAACAAGGGATCTACCTAGGAATTTGCATGTAACGGAGGTACTTTTTCTATCTACTTTGCATCCGGCATAATCTGCATCAGAGTAACCAATGAGATTGAATTTGGAGCCTTTTGGATACCAAAGACCAAGGTTGGGTGTATGAACTAAATACCACAAGATTCTCTTAACGGCTGTCAAATGACACTCTTTTGGGTTGGCTTGAAACCTTGCACACAAGCATACACTCAACATAATGTCTGGCCTAGATGCACATAAATAGAGTATATATCCAATCATGGAGCAATATACCTTTTGGTCGACGCTAGGTCCATCTCCATTGAGATCCAAGTGGCCATTCGTTGCCATGGGAGTCTTTATGGGCTTCGCTTTGTCCATCCCAAACTTCTTGAGTATGTCTTGAGTGTACTTAGTTTTGTTTATGAACGTCCCTTCCTTTTGTTGCCTTACTTGGAAGCCCAAGAAGTACTTTAGTTCTCCCATCATGGACATCTCAAACCTATCTGTCATAATTTTGCTAAATTCCTCACAAAAAGATTTGTTAGTTGAACATAGATTATGTCATCAACATAGATTTGACAAACAAAAAGATTATCGTCAAAATTCTTTGTAAACAATGTATAATCTACTTTACCAATCTTAAAGCCATTTTCAATTAAGAAATCTCTAAGACACTCATACCAAGCTCTAGGAGCTTGTTTGAGGCCGTAGAGAGCCTTACGCAATTTAAATACGTGGTTTGGGAACTCTTCATCTTCAAACCCGGGGGGTTGCTCCACATATACATCCTCCTTGATTGGTCCGTTGAGGAAGGCGCTTTTCACATCCATTTGATAGAGCTTGAAATCATGGTGAGTAGCATATGCAAGTAATATTCTAATGGACTCAAGTCTAGCTACGGGAGCAAAGGTCTCATCGAAATCCAAACATTCGACTTGTGAATACCCTTTGGCCACAAGTCGTGCCTTGTTCCTTGTCACCACCCCATGTTTGTCTTGTTTGTTGCGAAAGACCTTTGGTGCCGACGACGTTGGATTTGGGTCTTTCGACTAGTTCCCACACCTCATTTCTCTTGAAATTGTTGAGTTCTTCTTGTATGGCCACTACCGAGTCCGGATCCTTCAATGCATCCTCAACCCTGCGTGGTTCCAAAAAGGACACAAACGAGTAATGCTCACAAAAATTAGCTATGCGAGATCTATTAGTTACTCCCTTTTGGATGTCACCAATGATGTTGTCAATTGGGTGATCCCTTTGGACGCATTGGTGTACTCTTGGGTGTGGTACTTGCTGTCTTGAATCTTTATGATCATCTTCTTCTCCCCCTAAATGGTTGCCCTCGTTGACTTGTTGATCATCTTCACTTTCTTGAGGTTGATCTTGTATGGAAGCTCCCCCTTGATCATTGGTCTCCTCTTGTGGTTCTTTTTCCTCATGGATATGTAGAGGTGGCTCTTGTGGTCGAATTTCACCTAACGCCATTCTTCTCAATGCTTGACAAGGAGCTTCTTATTTATCTAGCACACATGGATCAACTTGCTCCTCTTGGGAGCCATTAGTTTCATCGAACACTACGTCACGTGCTACTTCAACAAGTCTGGAGGTCTTGTTGTAGATACGATAGGTGTAAGTGTTCGAATCATAACCAAGCAAGAAACCTTCATTGGACTTCGAAGCGAACTTCGAAGTCCTAGGCTTCTTGTTCAAAATATAACATTTGGAATCGAAAACTCGGAAATATGAAATGTTAGGCTTGTTACCGGTGAGTAGCTCATAGGAGTCTTCTTGAGTAGTCGATGAAGGTAAAGTCGATTTATGGCATGGCAAGCAGTGTTGACCGCTTCCGCCCAAAATCGATCTGAGGTCTTGTACTCATCGAGCATTGTTCTCGCCATCTCTATGAGGGTTTGGTTCTTCCTTTCGGCAACTCCATTTTGTTGGGGGGAGTAAGGAGCTGAAAACTCGTGCTTTATGCCTTCTTCATCTAGGTACTCCTCCACTTGTGTGTTCTTGAGCTCCGTGCCGTTGTCGCTTCGAATGTTCTTGATTGTCAATGAGAATTGATTTTGAGCTCGCTTGAAGAACTTCTTGAGTATTCCTTACGTTTCTGACTTATCATGTAAAAAGAAAATTCAAGTGAAGCGAGAAAAATCATCAACAACTACTAAACCAGATTTGTTACCGCCGATGCTTATGTAGGCAATTGGACCAAATAAGTCCATGTGAAGTAGCTCGAGCGGTCTTGTTGTAGTCATGACGTTCTTCGTGGATGAGGTGCTCCAACTTTCTTCCCGGCTTGGCATGCGCTATAGGGTCTATCTTTCTAAAAAACAACATCCTTTAAACCTCGGATGTGATCGCCCTTGAGGAGTTTTTGAAGATTCCTCATACCAACATGCGCTAGCTGTCTATGCCACAGCCAACCCATGTTGGTATTTGCAATCAAGCATGTGTCAAGTTCGGGTTGAAATCCTCTGCTGTACTGCATGTGCAGTAGCAGAGGCTGACATGTGGGCCCAACACCCACCGGACCCACATGTTAGCCTCTGCTACTGCACATGCAGTACTGCAGAGGATGTTGATCCGTCAAGTTCGGCTTTATCCTTGTTGAAATCAACAAGATAAAGCTTTCCCTTCAACATACCCTTGAATGCAATGGAACCATCACTCCTCCTAGAGACGGTCACACCTTCGTTAGTCAACAAGCAATTATAACCTTTGTCACATAATTGAGATATGGACAGCAGGTTATAATCTAAGGAATCAACATGTAATACATGAGAAAGAGTGTGTTGTGGTGATATGGCAATTTTACCGGTCTTGAGCACCTTTCCTTGACTATTGTCTCCAAAATAGATGCCCTCGCTTGGATCCTCATTTGCTTCATATTCAACGAACATCCTTCTTTCTCCGGTCATGTGGTTGGTGCAGCCACTGTCTAGCACCCATTTGGATCCACCGGAGGAATAGGCCTGCAAAAACAAATTATGCCTTGGTTTTAGGTACCCAAGCTTGCTTGGGTCCTTTTAGGTTAGTCACAAGGGATATGGGCACCCACACATGAGACTTGGTGTTCCCATGGCGTGTCCCAACATAACGAGCATAAATTTTTCCATAATTACTTCTCATTAAGACATAAGATGCATCGAAAGTTCTGAATAGCAACTTTTGTTGTTTATACACAGGACTAGTCTGGGAGGTCGGACTTGTCTAGTGTACCGGACTAGTCTGGTGGTCATGCATTTTTTATTTATTAATTTTTGATTTTCCAGTTTGAAAGAGTCTTCCCTTTACAAAGACATTGCTATCCCTGTTATTCTTATGGCTTCTAGCTTGTTGCTTTTCTCCATAAGAGTAACCAATGCCATATTTGACATTTGGAGGTCTTGTGACCAAGTATGCACTACGTGCATATTTGATCTTCTCCTTGTCAAATATGCCATTTTGTGCAGGATGCTTGTCCTTGGTGGAGGTTGACTTGTCGTTCGAACTGTTGTCAACTTTACCACATGTACAAGCAGACACAACTTCAGTTTTAATGTGTTGAGAAGGTGAGCTTGAAGAGGATGAATGGTCACCTTGCTTGAGTGACTCAACTTGCACTTCAAGGATCTTGTTAACCTTGATTAGGTTAGCAAGTTCTTCCTTGATTGCAGCATTTGAATCGCTTAACTCCAAACAAGTTTCCTTGCTTGAAGCTAATTCAAGCTCTAGTGACTTGCTCCCCTCCTTTTCAAGCTCTAGAAGCTTGTCAAGTTCAACATACTCCTCCTTTTGGGAGACAATCATGTCTTCTTGACGATGCATTAATCTCTCCTTCTCAACAAGTTGATCAAGCAAAAATTTCATTTTAGTGGTTGTTTTCTTATCTAATCCAATGAGCATATCTTCATTATCACTATTAATATCACTATCACCGGAATAGGAATGCATGGAGGAGGGTTTTGTTGTTACCTTGCGTTTACCTTCCTTTGCCATGAGACAAGTGCCGTTCCCCTTCCATGCGCCGAGCGTAGGGAAGAGAGTAGATTTCTTGGATGTCTTCTCGGTGGCTATGCTAGCCATCTCTTTTTCTGATGATGATGATGACTCATCATTTGAGTCCCACTCTTTCACTATGTGCGCTTGTTCGGTTTGTTTCTTCTTCTTGAAGAATTTCTTGGGTTGAGGTTTGGCTTCTTTGGTCTTCTTCTTGTTCTCCTCATATGGACAATCAACTATAAAGTGGCTATACTCACCACAATTATAGCATGCCCGACTCAACTTTGACTTAGTTCTTTCCTTGTATTTTCCTTCACTTGATTTGGCGCCTTGTCTCTTCTTCATCATCTTCTTGAATTTCTTCATGAATAGTATCATGTCATCTTCATCTAAGTCACTGCTCTCATCATCCCCGTCTTCTTCTAATTGAGCTTCTCGTGATTATTTAGATAAAGGCTTGAGGGTGGACTTCAAAGCAACCCCTTTCTTCTTTGCCGAGGTAAGGTCGGCAATTTCCTTCACATGCTTCGCTTGCTTTTCCATCATCTCGAAATTGATGATTTTTCCAAGTAGCTCATCCGGAGTCATTCTCTTGTATCCAGGGCTTTCGCTAATCATGGAGCATAAGGTGACGTTGCAAGGCATGAAGGCTCTAAGGATGAGCTTCACCACCTTGTGGTCGTTCCACTTCTTGCTTCCGTACGATCAAACCTTGTTGATGAGCATCTTAAGTCTGTTGTACATATATTGAGGCGACTCATCTTCTTCGATTGCGAACCTTCCCAATTCGCCCTTGATCATTTCGATCTTTGCTTCACGCACATGACGATCACCTTCATGTGCAGTTTGCAATGTGTCCCAGATCTCCTTTGCAATCTCGAGTCCATCCACCTTGGTGAACTCGTACCGACTGAGCGAAGAGGTAATGACTGCCGCGGCTTGAGCATTTCGATGAATTGCCTGCTCTTGGCTTGGTGTGAGCTCTTCGTCGTTGTCCGGGATATCTATCCCTGTGCACACAATATGCCACAGACTAGGATTGAGAGACACTAGATGCATTTTCATATTTTGCCTCCACATTGAATAATCACTTCCATCGGAGTGTGGGGCTTTTCCTATAGGGATAGACACATAATGATTATTGCTAGAATTAAGACGATCATAGTTAAAAGGATATCGGGAGTAGCCAGTGTGACTACTTCCCTTCTTCTTTTAATCTTCAATTTTCACCTTTCCCTTGGAAAGGGTTTTCTTCCTTAGGAGCGCCTTTAGTTCCAACGTCTCCTCATCGTCATCTTCCAAGTCTTGAATGGCTTCGAGGAGCTTCTCCAATTTCTGGTTTATATCTTCATCAACCTTCTCTTGGTTGTTTCTCTTGTGTACGTCTTTCATGTCCGACATGATCACTTCGAGCGATTAGTATCCTTCTTGAAGAACCCGCTCTGATACCAATTGAATGTGTCCTAGAGGGGGGGGGGGGTGAATAGGCCTTTTTAAATTTTGTCGGAACCTGCAATACTTAACAACCAGATCAAAACTCGAGATATCGGACTAGTCCGGTCAAGTGCAGACTCGTCTGGTGTATACTGACTAGGTTAATCAAGTATGATCGATTAATTTGATTCTAAGATGTATGCAGCGGAAATATACTTGTAATTGAGGTGGTTCAAGATTATGAACTAGGGTATACCACAGTTTAATCTTATATTTGATGTTTCAACATAAAGTAAGTGAGATTGATTGAAACCCTAGATTGATATGATGAATAAGAACGATGAACACAAGGCAAGAACACAAACAATTTATCCCGTGGTTTAGCTCCCACAGAGGCAACCTACATCCACGTTGAGGAGTCAACAAAAGGACTGGGTCTTCTCCAACCCTACCCTCGTCGGATCGCCACGAAGGCAAATCCTCTTCTCTTATCACAATGGGTAAATAACCAAATTCAAGGGGCCTTCTCACACGTTGAGGGCTCTTCTAAATTACAACAAGAACTCCACCAATAACACACTCAAAAGATTACAATGAAAATCATAGGAGTGTGTTAGGGAATCAAACCAAGAGCTCAAGAGTGATGAATCGTGTCTCTCCAATGTTCCAAAGTGTATCCTTAAGGGATTGATCTTTGTGGCTTTTGATTTCGTGGAGAGATGTGTTTTTGAGGCTCTTGGGAGGTGTGATGGCGCTAGGGTTCGAGAGAGTTTAAAGTTGGGCCGTGCACACCTATTTATATGGGGTTTCTAAAAGTGACCGTTAGGGTTTAGAAAGATGAGACTAGTCCGTGGTGGATACCGTACTAGTCCGGTGTGCTGTGTGTAGCAAACCCTAAGTGTCCCGAAATATCGGACTAGTCCGGCTAGGAGCGGACTTGTCCGATTTCGCTTCTGGAAATCTTCGGACTAGTCCAATAATCATCAGACTTGTCTGGATCAGTGAAACCCTAAGTGAATTGGGTGACAAGTCCGTACTTGGAGGACTTGTCCGATTTAGGTCAGAGGGTTTTCGGACTAGTCCGTGCCAATATCAGACTTGTCCGATTTAGATCAGAATGATATCAGAGTAGTCCGTTGTGTGATCGTACTTGTCCGATTTTGTGCAGCTTGTGAAGTGTTTTGAGGACTAGTCCGCACTGGAGAGGACTAGTCCGATTCTAGTCAGAGAGATATCAGACTAGTCCTTGGTTGTATCGGACTTGTCCGATCTTGTGCAGAGTGATATCAGACTAGTCCGGTGTCTGTCGGACTAGTCGGGTCCTATATAAATTTGTGCAATGTGTGTGTTTATTTGAGTTTGAGCGCTTGGGGTGTGTTTCCTTAACACACTCCACACACAATGATCTACTACACTTGTTCCTTGAGTTCTTCTCCACATTGCTCCTCATTCTCCCTTCTTTTTGGCACGTTGCTTATTTTCACATTAAAAACTGTGCTCATCTCAACAAAGTGGTTAGGATCTCATTTTCTTGTCATAAATCATCCAAAAAACACAAGGGATTCCTATATGCACTTTCAAAATTGCTCCCGGCCAAGCACACTTATCCTCAGAGTTCTTTTCAGGTGGGCTTCCGAAAAAGAAGGTATACCTTGATGGTATGAGTATTCTATCAATCCTATTAAACCTTGAGCCAGGATGTCACAATCCACCCCCCTTAGAAGACCGACGTCCTCGTCGGCTAACTCCCAAGCTAGGAACGCCCCCTCTTGGCCATGTCCATACGTTCAGTACTGGCATACATACCATACCGTGTCCCTCCTAGAGGACCCACGTGCCATGCGTACGTACCCACGTCCCTGACCCATACGCACTCGTGAAACTGTGAGGGTTCAACGGTTCAACGGTTGAGGATTAGGTGCAATGCGTGAAACTTGACGTCTAGATCCGTTGATGACGAATCGGCAGCAAGAAGTAAAAGAGGACCATTGATGTTGAAGAGTTGATGAAGACGATCGCAGTAGCGACGACAATCTTGCTTGATCCTACTCCTCCTCCTCCTTCTTCTTCTCCTTCCTCTTCCTTCTTCCTCTTCTTCTACTTCCTTGTGGTGAGGGCTTCTTGCTTCTTGGATGGTGGCTCACAATGAGAACAGAGCGGTGAGGGTTTCCCTTTAATGTGGGCAGGGTGAGAGGAGGGGCTTTAGGTGTTTATATAGGAGGAGTAGTGGGGTTAGGTTGGAATCCAAGTAGGAAATGGTGGGGACAAGTAGGGGCCTTGGTGGGGTCCCACTTGGGCTCCTCAGGGGTGGGGCACGACGTTATAGGGCCCAAATAAGTCAATTACCCAATAACTCGCTGCGGGGGAAAATAGGAATCCGAGTCGAAACCCTAGAAACCGGACTAGTCCGTTCGGGTATAGAGAGGAAAATCGGACAAGTCCGGTGCCGAGCCAAATTAGTCTGTCTTCAGGTCCGATGTCACAACGGACTAGTCCGTTGTCAAGCAGACAAGCCCGCTCTACCACAGAGAAAAGGGAGACTTCGGACTAAAATTCAACTATCTGTATAAGTCTAGGGCTTTAAAGTTTCCAAATGGGACTAGTTTGCAAATATTAATGGACAAGTCTGGATGGGAACATAAACAAAACCGGACTAGTCTGTACAGAGTAGTGGATAAGTCCGTTGTTCTGAAGAAAACTGAATGAAGCCGGAGCAGAGGGGTATACCAGACTAGTCCATGGATAGGTCCGGACAAATCCGTACCCAAAACTAATTTTAATAGTTGTTTTAGCTCTAACTCATTTTAATCTTGTTCCTTCTTGTGTTGCATTGTATTAGACATGTATGAGAATGAGGATGTTACAAACCTACCCCCCTTAAAATTAATGTCGCCCTCGACATTCGATAGCACGGAGAAAATAGTAGGGAATTCTGCCTTGAGGTCTTCTTCACGCTCCCACATAGCTTCGGCTTCTGTATGGTGGCTCCATTGTACTTTACAGCTTCCTTGTGACTCTTTCCTTCGTATCCAGGATTTTGATAGGTTGCTCAGCATAGGTCAAGTCCTCCTGGAGTTCTAGCTCGTCCATCGGCACTTGTTCATCTAATACCCTTGGACACTTCTTGAGTTGAGACACGTGGAACACGTTGTGCACATCAAAGAGGTGTGCCAACAGCTCTCGTTGGTATGCTACCTCTCCTTGCATGTCCAAAATCTTAAATGGCCCGATGTAGCGAGGTGCCAACTTGCCCTTAACATTGAAACGTCATTGGCCTCGGATAGGCGATACTTTGAGGTACACAAAGTCTGCAGCTTCAAAGACTAGATCCCTTCGCCTATTATCCGCATAGCTTTTCTGGCATGACTGAGCAGCCCTTAAGTTTTCACGTATTATTTGAAACCGCCACTCAGCGTATTGTAACACATTAGGTACGAATACTTGATTTTCTCCTGTCTCATTCCAGAAAAGAGGTGTTCTACACCTTCTATCGTATAGCGTCTCGAAGGGTGACATTTTTAGGATGGCATGGTAACTATTGTTGTATGAGAATTCAACATACGACAAGCTCTTATCCCAGCTACGTCCATGTTTCAAGGCGCAGGCTCTCAACATGTCCTCTAATATATAGTTTGTCCTCTCGGTTGGCCCATCAGTTTGTGGGTGGTACGCGGAGCTGAAATTTAACCTGGTACTCATTGCTTCGTGTAGTTTCCTCCAGGACCTAGAGGTGAACTGAGAACCTCGATCGAAAACTATTTTCTTTTGAACTCCATGTCGACATACGATGTGTTCCATGTAGAACTCCGCTAGCTTTGCCGCTTTGTATTTGGTATGTACAAGAATAAAATGAGCAGACTTTGCAAATCGATCCACAATAACCCATACAGAGTCATAACCATACTAGGTATGTGGCAATCCAACTATGAAGTCCATACAGATTTCTTCCCACTTCCACTCGGGTATTTTTAGTGGCTGCAATAATACAGCAGGTCGTTGATGCTCGACCTTCACTCGTTGACACGTTTCACATAGGGCAACATATTCGGCTATGTCCCTCTTCATGCCATCCCACCAATAGCGAGTTTTCCGATCCTTGTACATCTTTGTACAACCCGGATGAATAGAATAGGGCACGTCATATGCTTCCTTTAATATTTTATCGTGGATGCCCTTAACGTTAGGCACATAAATCTGCTTTCCCAACCATCGCATGTCATGGTCGTCTTTGTCAAACCTCCATTTTCTTCCCTCTTGGATTCTTTCCTTGATCTTCTAGATTTCCCTATCTGTTGTTTGACCTTCTCGTATCTCTAGTTCTAGTGTGGGTTTTAACTCCATCGTTGCCATCAAGTGCATATCCCTCCATCAATCTCATTTTGAGTTCATGGTGGAGGAATGCTCAAGATGGTGGCCTAATGGAGGAGCAAGATGAAGCTCATTCAACTCCAACCTCAACATGGCATTGGACATGGATACACTAAAATTCATGGTCGTGAGTTTCTCACACAACGACCTTCAACCTAGACTACTCTTCAATTGAGGTACAAGTTTAAAATTTTTCATCATTTGAATTGCATTAGGATTGAATGATTTTTGCTTACATTAGTAAGGAAGGTTTACACCTCCTCATCATTCAATTCTTATGCATCCTCACGAGAGTAAGTGCTGGTATTACTCTTTTTGATTCTTCAAAAAAGAATGTCACCTTACCTGGGAATAAATTTAAACAAGTACCTAGAATTTCATAAGCATTGCTAAAATTGACTTAGACATTTTCTGCCTAGGTAATGCTTATGGAATGACTTAATGGTTGAATTGGTATGTAGCAACCTAGGAATAGTGATGTCCATAATATTGATTTAAAATTTATTCATGCATGGATCACTAAATTTAAAATCCCTAGGCAAGAAATAAAAAATGTTCAGGAGGATAAAATTGAGAATCTTGTTTGCCATGATCCAAACGATAACATTTGCTCTTGTGTAAAAAAGTTATGATGGTTAGAAAATTTACAAGGTGAAGGGATCTATATAGTGTATTTATATCACTTGCATTGTTATGAGTAGGAGCTTTAGAAAATGATCAAATTGATTTATCCATAAAGCCCCACTCTTATCAGTGAATAATACATTGTTCATAGATACACTTGAAATTAGACCCAATGCATATTTAATTTTGCTCTTCCCCGTACGTACAAATGAAGATTCAGTTACCTAACCCGAAAATTCATTTGTACAAGTATTGAGAACTAACCATCCCTCTCTATCATAGAGGGGGAGTTTGCAGGAGTAATATTACTATGTGGTCATTCGAAGATCCGATTGTTGGAAACCCTAAGTGGATTCCATTTCAATATCTCTTGGCCAAGGAGTAAATTATGATGGTTGCCACCTATCAAAAATTAAGCCCGAAGGTCAACCATAAGTATATGAGGCCAGATATTTGACATATAAACCCTCCATGAGCAACCAATGGGCTACGATGAATATGTGAGAGCATTATGCTTTGAACTATTATAGGCACTCATTCAAGCTCAAGGGGATTGCCATCATCATTGAGAGTAAGCTAGTCCTTTGTGTCTAAAATGTATGATGTACCTTAACCAATGAATGACAATATCACATCCAATGTCTATTGGGTGCAAGTTTTCCTATGTGGCTAGAAGGTATTTTATACCTTAGCCAAGGAACAATAGATCACACTCAACCCGTGTTGAGTGCACGTCATCCCTTTGTGGGGTTATAGGTATGTTGTTGTTGGGACCCGCCTCCGATGGTCCACTTGTGCATCTCGTACCAATTTCTGGATCAGTAGTTGATATGCAAACAGAAATAGATCGAGATCCATACAACAATTATTTATTTCAAATCAATATAAGTCTTACAAACATGATCTAGATTACATTGGATGTGGTCGAGATGACCCCCAAAATAGATAAATCCTTAAAACAGCGGAGCAGAATGATGCCATGCCCAACAGGCAGACTTGGGAAGTAGGACTAGACATACCCATCATCCTCACACGCTTCAGCTGCTATATCTTCTGATAAACCACATACAAAGCAAGAGTGAATACATAAGGTACTCCGCAAGCCCTAACACTACTCAAGGGGAGGTGTTTCATGCATTGGAGCTTGTAGCAAGGGGAGGCCATACGGCTTAGTTTTGCCAAAAAGCATTTTATGCAAGGTTCTCTTTGAAAAGAGTTTTGCAATAAGAGAGAGAAGTAGTTGAATCAATATTATTATAGTTGACAGGCCCTGGGAGAGTTTCAGACCATCCCGCCAGTTCTGTCACTTCTAGATGAGTCTTTGGACCCATGGCCCATATGACTGCGGCAAGCATGCTAACACTTTCCCAAATCACGGTCTCCTCAGCCACCCACCCACACACACATCAAGGAGATGCACTAATGCTAATCATAAGGAGCCCAGAGCATAGCGTCCAAGACTGTGATAACAACTATCCGGATAGATTAAGACTCTGTAGAGTTTGTACACTTTACCCATAGGCCATGCACACCTAGCAAGGGTATGACATGATGCTCATCCCATCTTCCCCGCATAACCCCACAATCACACCTCGGCCCGACACAGGGGCTATTCGTGCAATTCCTACCCAGCCAGACATCAGATGACCCTCGGTATCTGTGCCATTTCTTGGTCCACCATGTCCTCCATGGCTCTCCAAGTTTTATCTTGTGGCAGTTAACAGAAAGGTAGGGTGAGTCCCGCCCATACAGGTTCTATGGTTGTACAAAATCACTATGTTGAGGTCAAATGAAACGGTCCTTATATTGGTGAGGCGGCTCCATCCGTCCTTGGAAAAAGGACTAGTTCGGAACACACATCATCGAACTAAACTAAAGTACTCAACATAAGGCTAGTCCAGAAAACATGGTCATCAGACTATTACTAAAGCACTCAACATCCATCGGTGGGTTACACCGAATATGCAGCCGCAACTGGTATACCTCTTACGGAGCCCGCGACATCCCATAACCATACACGCCTCAACCACCCTTCCCCTTCACACACACAGTTCATTAATCACCCACCCATATCCTAACTCACACCACCAAACACATTTTAACACATTTCACAATCATGTATATAGTGTCTAGTGGTTCGCGATGCGAACATCGCAGGGGTTCCTAAGCATAGTACTAACAAGGAGGTGCTCGCATCACTGCTATAGCGCAATGATGAAGTTGTTAGGTAGTCAAGGGGTCGGGTTGTGAAGATCAAGGAGGGGTTTGTGGTAGTCACTGCTATTATTGTAATTGAAGCGGTGTCTTGCTTCAAGCCTTTGATAGCGAGTAACTATTGTGTTACTGTTTATCGTTGGCTAGTATCTAGGACCGGTATTCAGTCATCAACATAGCTCATGCTACCACATTTCAAGTGGTTAATAGCATAGCAACATTTTAAAATAGTCACACAATCATACAATCAAAATAGGCCAATAGGTGCGATTGCAAAACATAGGTGAAATATGATCAAGGAGTTAGAGCTTGCCTTTACGATGTTTATCAGACCCTTTGTCCATTTCTTTGTGATCCAGATCTTAAATACCTCCTTTACGAACTCTCCGACTACTAAGTACGTAGCTACACGAAGGAAATACGATTTATCGATGAAGATCCCAAGAATTCAAATAAAACTCTAATAAATACAAACAATCACTCAATAACGCGGTTGCTAAGGCTCTTTGAAGGTTTATCCCAGAATACGCCATTCTAATGGTGGCTATTCGGAATTGCTACCGTCTCATTGGTCAACTAAATGGCCGTTGAAAAGGTATAATGGTTGTATCGGTCTTCTTAGTTTATTTATAGCGTTTATGATCATTATGTTTAATTCACCAGTTTATGCTATAAATTACTTATGTTATGGTCAAGGGATTAACCATATATAACTTCTATGGGCTTCTTATAGTATAGTTACTGAAGTTCTTCTAATGTAAGTCTCACTTATTTTGGAGACTAATCCCGAGTTCTAACATTTCTTAGCAAATCATACATTTTTACTATGAGCTAGTGAATGACTTATTATTTTATATCATCCCTTATCTGCTAATTTGTTAATATGTCCTGAAAGTCATGAACACTTCTATAATTTCTTTATTATATTTATGAAAGTCTTCTATAACTTCTTTAGTATATGGCTATTAGCATATTTAGAGATTTACTAGTGAAGATATTATATTATTTAGATCTTGCATGTAAGTTCCTCTTACTTAATACCTCTTTGATTGTGTTTCCTATGCTACTGCTATTTAGATCATTGTCCTCTAGTCTATCTTAGTCAATTACTATTCTAAAGCCCTAATAATATCTTCTTAGAGCTATTTAGAAGGTTATTATGAAGACCTGAATTGAAGCTCCTATGTGCATGTTACTAATAATAAATTTTTACACGACTTCTTTATGGGAATTGTGAATTCTCTATTCTATAATTTTGTATTAGCCAATTAACAAATTCCATATATGTCTAATAATATTTTTCGGGATTGGTTGATAGTTATTCATGAGGAAATTATTCTTCGCAGAGTCTATATATGGTTCTACCAACCGTTGGTAATTTAATTAATTTCCTACAAGAATGGTAATTAGTTCTCTATTTCGTAATTCCCATTAACTAAATACCGCTTACATTACCTTGTAGATGTTAAATAATGTTTATGGGGGTTTTTAGATAATTGTTAGAGAATAGGTTAAGGTAATTTCTACAGTTGCTTTATGTCGCTAATCACTATTCCTATGCTCTAACAATATATTTCTAATTTTAGAGAATTTCCCAGATTTTTCCTACGCATGGAAATGTGCTTGTATATTTTTTTTGTGGGCACTAGTGGATGGCTTCAGCAAATAAAGTACACGGTACAGAGGCTGATGGTTGGGCCACAGTGGACCATGGGTGCAGTTAGCAACTGACTAAGGCAAGCAGGACCTACTTGTCGGTGGATCGGATGGGTACTGTGTTGTGAACCGGGGCATGGGCGTGTGTCTAAGGGTCTTGGGTCCATGTGGACTTAGCCCATGCGGAGGAGCTCGTCTTGCGTGCGCAGATGGCGCAAATATGGCGCTGACTGGGCGACTGGGTGTGGTGAGGTGGCGCCCAGGTGGTGCTGACTTGGCGTCTTGCTGGGAAGAGGTGGCACCCAGATGGCAGCCACGCGTGCGCCACACAAGTGCCACGTAGGCGCCGTGAACTGAACAGTGGAGGCGGCGGTAGCCCGCCGGAGAGGCTCACCGACGGCCGAACGGTGCTTGCGGGCGTATTTCCGGCTAAAAAAGCTATCAGGCATGTGTTCACGGGCGCGGGAAGGCTTCTGGCAAGCGCGGCCAGGACAGAGCAATGCCCATGGCCTCCGACGACGGCGCGCGATGGTGAGCTGGCTGGTGCTTCGACGAAGGGCGGTGCGGGCCCACGAACCGCAGGTGTAGTCGCACCTACTTGGAGCTAGGGCCAAGGGGAGAGTGGAGGCGCACCAGGCCGGACCGGAGCGGCACCAACGACAGCCGGCGATGGCAGTGGCGGCCGTGCTCGGTGGTGCGTCGTCGATCTACCCGGGTGTACGTGTTCTCAGTGAACATGTGCGTCATGAATGTGTTCTCGAGTGTGGGGTGCGAGATGCTACGCTCGTCTTGGTCAGGGAGTGTTCCACGGTGGACGGCGACAGGGGGGTGTAGCGAGCATGGCGGCGTATCAGCGAGGACCGCCCTCCCTTGCTCCTCCCCCAAACTAAGTACTCTGCCGAGTTCTACACGTCAAGAATCAACCTAATGGAAAGGTGGTACGGGTGGAAAGAGTCCCTACCTCACCGGCGATTATGGTGCATGGCGGCACCGACAAAAGTCCATCGAGATCTATTCCGTGATGCACTACATGACAAGGCAACTATTGTTCTGCGAGTTCTAGGCTATGAAAAAGCAATGATAGGTGTTAATTGGATTACCTTGCAACGTCAGAGCGGGAACGAGGATAGTGGTCGGCGCTGGGGGAGAAAAGGGGAACGGCAAATTCCCGCTCGGAGAAGGCCGCTTGAGCTCTGTGGAATGCTGTGGGGGTGAGAGGAGGAGTGCGCGAGCGAATTGGCGAAGTGGGGGCCCCATTTTATAGGCTGGGTGAGGCTGTGGCCAAGGGCGGTTCATGGAGGCGGTGGTTGGTGCGCCTTTGGTGTGGGCAGAGGATTCTTGGCGCGTGCATTTCGTCATCCCCATGATTGCGGGTGGAAAAAGGTGGACGTGATGGCACGATAGGCTTCCAGCCGGCGATGCAACGGGGTGGAGACGGCGTGGGTTAAAAGCAGGGGAGCTGCTTTTGGCGCGTCCAGAGGCGGCGGGGTCATGGTGGCAATGATGTTGGGCAGGGCGGTGACGTGACTAAGGCAGCTGGGTTTTCCGGGAGGAGACAGGCGGTCGGACACGACGGTCACGGGCGAAGCGACTAGCGACGTGGCGTCGCGGAATTCCCGGGCGCAGGCGACTTTTGCTGGGCGACTGGACAGAGGTGGTGGGAGGAGGAAGAAGGCGCTACAGTGCCAGGCTGGGCTGGGCCAGCTCAACTGATGGGAAAAAAATAACCAGGCCGCGTTGGGCTGGGCGCAGGAGAAAGGACACATGGGCCACGCAGAAAAGAAAAGGAGAGGTGGGTTGTGCTTATATGTGATCACCTTTCTATTTTCTTTTTCCATTTTCAATTTGAATATGGTTTTGAACTTCGTTCGAGTTCAGTTTGTATGAGTATTTTTATTTAGAAATTTTATCAAGATGATTGATTATTTATATTTGGTATTGAGTCAAGTTTGGGTAACTTGCATGATGGTTTTATAGGATTCTAAATGTGCTCCATTAATTCACTATTTCGGATCTACTTTGCCATTCTATTTGAGTTTGAATTTAATACCAAGTTTGGATTAGGTTTACACCTAATTAATTCACCTTTGAGAAACTTTGTTTCCGGTTACTTTGTTACCCTTTTGGTTGAATGCATTCACCCTTGATTTATTTGCTAGATTTAATTGATTATCTAGTAACTCTTGTTTTAATCATTATACTTCAAACTCATAATTTAGTTCGGTTTATGTTTTATTGGTTTTCGTCTTAGCGTGGAATTATATATGGGTCTACGGCGCTATTACATTGACAAAGATCAGATTGAAGGTTGAAAACTCATTCCTTTATTGCAAATACTCATTATATGTTTTATTTTATTTTGAGGTGGATTCAACTATACATGTACATTGGTATATAGCAACTTTATCTATTCTCTTACTTTGGATTTCATTCTTCTCAAAACAATTTTATAATTTGGCTTGTATTTAAAAGTGTATTTGTTCATATTTGTACTCTTATATGCTTTGGTTTTTAATGACAGTTAATGTTTGATCGTGTTTTACTCAAAAAATTTAATTCGGAGTGGTTTTTAACTGGTTTGGAATTTTGGGCTGTGACAAATCTACCCCACTTAAATAGAATCTCATCCTTGAGATTCCAATGCTGTCTTAAGTAGGAACAGATTTATTTTCTAAAGTTATCTTTACTGACTTGGGATGGTTGTTTCCTTGATCTTGACATCACTGTACTGCAGTTGCCCTCGTTTATTGTGCCACAATTTCGAGTATTCGTACAGTTATTCCTCGGTATGCAGCATTGGTCTGTTGATCCATTGCATCAAGCAGTACTTGCCCTTTAAGACTTTGTACGTGTCTTGCGTGTGATTGCACACCTTGAGGGGTGTGTGTATCTAACATCCTTGTCTGGTTCTCATGGTATTAGGTTGTGGCTCCTATTGTCTTAACTGGTCTGACTGGTCATGGAGGCAACATGCCTTAGTGCCAAAAATTCGTTTGTACCCCAAACTGGTGTCTCCCTAGGGTACGCACAATCACTACCATGGTGGTGAATTCTCACAGTGGTTGTTTATTTATTGTTACCGTTGACTGCCTCTGGTTTCGATTTCTGCCTCTTAGGGTCCTTACTATGGGCGGAGCCACATAATGATGTTCTTTCATCTCTGACCATACTAGTGTTGCTCGATATTCTTTATCGTACAGGGTTTCGGAAGGTGACATCTTTAGATTGTTTGGGGTCCACTACCATGACTTTGGCTTTTAGGGCTTGTCCAAGAAAGGTTTGCTGCTATCTCCTCTACTGCTATCTTGCCCATACGACTCCAGAAGCAGACTGAGGTGTTGGTCAGTACGAAGGGTGTCACTGTGGAAACTTGTACTTTCCAAATTGGGTCGCAAGAACCGACTTCATCATGTGAGCATATATTATCTTAAATGGGTATTAACTTGATCGAAATCACAGGTGTACCTAATTCTCTTAACTGGTTAAGCAAATCATCGACTCAAGATGATAGGTATTTCAACTACTTCATCCGATCTTTGGTAGGCGATGCACGTCCTAAGCTTGTTTTCTTTCTGCTTGACCACAACACTGGGGTTTCCTAAGGTGATGAACTTAGTCAGAAAATCCCTTCTTGTAGCTCACGAGTATGTCTCTTGTGTTTGATCAATCAATATGTGTCCATCTGATAGGATCTCTTTGCCCTCAGTGTTTCTTTGGGTATTGACATGGTTAGAAACTTCACGCCTATGTATGGTTCCATTCCTTGTAATCCTTCCAGATCTATATATGATCATGTATACATTTCCGACATTCATTCCATGAGCATAGCTTTCAAACTACGTGTCATGAATTCCATGGAAGCTCTTGCGGCTGACCTCTTATCGTTATCTTAATATGATTCACCGTAGTGACCTTGCTATTGGCAGGGGGTGTAAAACCTTGCTGATGTGCCCACCAATCCATAAGGGTATGATCCACACCGTTGGTCTTGTGGGCTTTTAGGTCTGTTAAAATCCTACACCACTTAAATAGGATTTATACTACTATGTTTTTTAGTGTGCATTTATTAGTATTATTATTATTGATATATTTATATTTTATTATCTGTAGTTTTGTTTTGTTTTCTTCGGTTTATTTATTTATTGACATTGAGGGTTAACTGGAGTATTATGGATCAAAACGGTGTTCCTGCGTGAGCAGTGTGCTCATTGTGAGCTCGAACAGGGATAGGCTTTTGAATGGGTATTTCATTGATCTGGGAGGAAGAGAGGAGTGAAAGATTTTGTTTTGGTCGTTATTATTATCCTCACGTATTTACGTACGTTTGCATATATATTAAATTTTATATTGTGTATTTTTTATTGGTGCATTATATTCGGTATACCTATAGGCATACATGTGTAGGTATATAAATACACGTAACCCATATGTATTTATTTTATTGAACACCCAACTTATCTTCTTATTTTTTGATTATTGATCTGTGTTTGTGTTAGCACACAATTGCACTCAATCAAAGAACCAAGTGAAAACCAACGAATCACATCCAAACATAACTACATTATAAACTTATATATTATACTATTAATCGTTCTATTCGTGGCTTACTTTAGGTCACTATAGGCTAAGCCATTCTACTCGTGGGCACTATGGTCATTCTAGATTGTATCGATGTGACTAAGGAATGTAGGGTTGCTCGTGGTTGGTCTTCCACCGAATGTGATGTCGTTCCTAATACATGACGATGACATCTTCTAGTAGTCTTAGTAGAGAGTAATTGCTTCCTTTGTCTTTATGTACTCTCTTGAATTGGTCAAGAGGTTATTTGACTGATCGCGTCCTCGAATCGTCTGGTGCAGATGTTGCATGGTTCCAACCTTGCATACCGCGTTGGTGTCCATCTTACTCTTAAACAACCAAGGTGTGTTGGGTTGAGGTCAGTGACACCATCGAAGGAAATAAATTAAGTTTTCAACATAGAAGGAGATAAGTGCGAAAGGAACATAGAGGAGAGAGAGAATCTTTCAAAAATAGTTTTATACTATTCAAAATATGTGTTCAGGATATAGGATGACTCTAAGGTTTCGTCCTACGGCCAAGTATGGCTCTGATACCACTCTGTCGAGACCTGCCTTCCGAGGGTCCACTTGTGCATCCCGTACCAATCCCTGGATCAGTAGTTGGTACGCACAACAGAATAGATTGAGATCCATACAACAATTATTTATTTATAATCAATAAAAGTCTTACAAATATGATCTAGATTACATTGGATGTGGTCGGGGATGACCCCCAAAATAGATAAATCCTCAAAATAGTAGAGCAGAACAATGCCATGCCCAATAGGCAAACTTGGGAAGTAGGACTAGACCTAACCATCATCCTCACATGCTTCAGCTTCTTTGTCTTCTGATGAACCACATACAAAGCAAGAGTGAGTACATAAGGTACTCCGCAAGCCCTAGCACTACTCAAGGGGAGGTGTTTCATGCATTGGATCTTGTAGCAAGGGGGGCCATACGACTTCGTTTTGCCAAAAAGCATTTTTTGCAAGGTTATATTTGAAAAGAGTTTTGCAATAAGAGAGATAAATAATTGAATCAATATTATTATAGTTGACGGGCCCTGGGGTAGTTTCAGACCATCCCGCCAGTCCCCTCACTTTTAGATGAGTCTTCAGACCCATGGCCCACATGACTCCGGCACGCATGCCAACACTTCCCCAAAACGTGGTGGCCTCGGCCACCCACACACACACTTCAAGGAGATGCACTAATGCTAATCATAAGGAGACCAGAGCATAGTGTGGCAAGACTGTGACAATAGCTATTCGGATAGATAAGACTCTACAGAGTGTCTACACTTTACCCACAAGCCATGCACACCTAGCAAGTGTATGACATGATGCTCATCCCATCTTCCCCGCGTAACCCCACAATCACACCTCGGCCGGACACAGAGGCTATTCAGGCAATTTCTGCCCAGCCAGACATTAGAGGACCCTCGGTCTCTGTGCCATTTCTTGGTCCACCGTGTCCTCCATGGCTCTCCAGGTTTTCTCTTGTGGCAGTTACCAGAAAGGTAGGGCGAGTCCCACCCATACAGGTTCTGTGGTTGTACGAAATCACTATGTTGAGGTCAAATGAACCAGTCCTTATATTGGTGAGGCGGCTCCATCCGTCCTTCGGAAAAGGACTAGTCTGGAACACACATCATCGAACTAAACTGAAGTACTGAACATAAGGCTAGTTCGAAAAACATGGTCATCAGACTATTACTGAAGCACTCAACATCCATCGGTGGGTTACACCGAATATGCAGCCGCAATTGGTATACCTCTTACGGAGCCCGCGGCATCCCATGACCATACTCGCCTCAACCACCCTTCCCCTTCACACACATAGTTCATTAATCACCCACCCATATCCTAACTCACACCACCAAACACATTTTAACACATTTGACAATCATGTATACAGTGTGTAGTGGTTCACAATGCGAACATCGCAGGGGTTCCTAAGAATAGCACTAACAAGGAGGTGCTCGCATCACTGCTATAGCGCAATGATGAAGCTGTTAGGTAGTCAAGGGTTCGGGTTGTCAAGATCAAGGAGGGGTTTGTGATAGTCACCACTATTATTGTAACTGAAGCAGTGTCTTGCTTCAAGCCTTTGATAGCGAGCAACTATTGTGTTACTGTTTATCGTTGGCTAGTAGCTAGCACCGGTATTCAGTCATCAACATAGCTCATGCTACCACATTTCAAGTGGTTAATAGCATAGCCATTTTAAAATAGTCACACAGTCATGCAATCAAAATAGGCCAATAGGTGTGATTGCAAAACATAGGTGAAATATGATCAAGAAGTTAGAGCTTGCCTTTACGATGTTTATCAGACCCTTTGTCTAGTTCTTCGTGATTCAGATCTTAAATACCTCCTTTACGAACTCTCCGACTACTAAGTACGTAGCTACACGAAGGAAATACGATTTATTGAAAGTTCATCTAGGCATCTTCTGTGGGTTTTAGTTGATTTATGACAAACAAATGAGATCCCAACTAAATTGTTGAGACGAGCGCAGGTCTGAAAAGAAATTATGAAGAAAGCACAAAAAGAAAGGAGAATGAGGATCTATATGGAAAATAGCCCATGAGATAAATAGATTAGATCATTGTGTATGGAATGTGTTGGAGAAACACACCCCAAGAGCTCAATCACAAGAAAACTCACTCACTGCACTAATTTATACAGGTCCGGACTAGTCCAATAATATACGAACTAGTTCGATAACCTCCCTGACTAAAATCGGACAAGTCCTCTAAATGCGGACATGTCCCAATTCACTAAAGAGATCACCACAGCCGGACTTGTCCGAAAATAACTGGACTTGTCCGAACTTTTCCAGAGCCAAAATCGGACTAGTCCGCCCTAAGTCGGACAAGTCCGATCTTCCTGAGAACTTAGGGTTTCCTGCACGACGCACACTGGACTAGTCCGGACTCCACCTCGGACTAGTTCAGACCCTCGAAACCCTAACAATAACTTTTGGAAACACCATATAAATAGATGTGGATGGCCCTACTTTCAACCCCCTCGACCCCCTACGCCGTCACACCCCCAAGAGCTTAGAAAACACATCTCTCCACACAATCCAATGAAAGGAAGATCAATCCCTTGAGGATTCTCTTTGGATTAAAGGAGAGACATGATTCCGCACATTTGAGCTCTTGGGTTTGATCTCTAACACACTCCTGCTGTTTCATTGCTGATCTTAAGAGTGTGTTCTTGGTGGTGTTTGCTTTGTAATCTTGGGGAGCCCTCAACTCGTGAGAAGGCCCCTTGAACTTGGTGATTTACCCTTTGTGATAGTGGAAGAGAATTGGCCTTCGTGGCGATTCGACGAGGTTAGGGTTAGTGAAGACCCAGTCCTTTCGTGGGCTCCTCAACGTGGACGTAGGTTGCCACTGTGGGAACCGAACCACGAGATAAAATCATGTGTCTTCACTTTGTGCACATTGTTCTTACTTTTCATTGCTATCTAGGGTTTCACTTGATCTTGTATACGTTACGTTAAAACATTGATTATAAGATTAACTTGTGCAACACTCTGTTTCATAGAAGTATAACCTCTATTTACAAGTATATTTCCGCTGCATAGAGTCTAGGATCGAGATAATCGATCAAACTTGATCGATCTAGTCCGCACGCACTGGACTAGTCCGCACTTTAGCGAACTAGTCCGATATCTTGGGATTTGATCAGTCTGTTTAGTGTTGCAGGTTCCGACTAAATTTCAAAAAAGCATATTCACCCCCCTCTAGGCCACATTCATTTATCGATGAAGATCCCAGGAATTCAAATAAAACTCTAATAAATACAAACAATCACTCAATAACGCGGTTGCTAAGGTTCTTTTAAGGTTTATCGGAGAATAAGCCATTTTAATAGTGGCTATTCAGAATTGCTACTGTCTCATTGGTCAACTAAATGGCTGTTGAAAAGCTATAATGGTTATATCGGTCTTCTTAGTTTATTTATAGCGTTTATGATAATTATGTTTAATTCACCAGTTTATGCTATAAATTACTTATGTTGTGGTCAAGGGATTAACCATATATAACTTCTATGGGCTTCTTATTGTATATTTACTAAAGTTCTTCTAATGTAATTCCTGCTTATTTTGGAGACTAATCCTGAGTTCTAACAGGCCAATTTTTGCAATACTAGGTAGAGTATTTTGTTGTGCACATGGTACTTTTGAAAAGTAGAACATTGTAGCAACTCATGATCATCAACCTAAAAGTCTTGACTTTGCTCGGGACAAGCAAAGGATAATCTTGGGGGAGTTTGTTGACGGCTGTTATATATCAATTTCACCCATCAATATAACTCAATTATGTGAAGGAAATATCATTTCTTACACACATTACCTTTCCATTTAACCTATTTCCACTTGTACTTGGAGAAATTGGTGCATGCAGATATTTTATACAGAATTGAAGTGAAACAAGGGGATAGACCCTATAAAATATCATTCCAGCCAATCAAGCGCCGACATGTGGCACCACATGGATCAAATGGCCCACAAACAGAAGTATCCGAGGCCATCCAATGGTGTAGCACCTATATCAAGGGATGGGACCCACCTGGCAGTGACGTGGAGAAAGCACACGCGAAACGGTGCAAAGACCAGGACGACCGACCCCCCCCCCCCCCCCCCCTAGTCGGTCGTCCTTGTCCTAGCACCAAACTAGGTCAGCTTCTGTGTGTTGTCTCCTCCCGGCTTTGAAATACAACTTGCTTTCTATTTCACAATTGCTAGATGAAAATCTGGAAATTATTTTCACTAAAAATTGCTGCAAGGTTGTAGATTCAAACAGTGAGCTTATTTTTAACATGTTTTCTCTCTCTATAAGGTTCTTTTCTTTCTCTCTACAACACCGTTTTGTTGAGGTACATATGGTGAAGAAAATTGATGATCTATTCCTTTTTCAGCACAAAAACGATCAAAGGATTGATTTTTAAATTCAGTTCCATTATCACTTCTAATTGCTCTTAAAGATCTTGAGTGATCAATTGATAATCTAAGAAATAAATTTCCAAAGTGACTAAAAATTTCATTCTTAGATGCCATAAAATAAACCCAAGAGTATCTAGAATAGTCATCAACAATCATAAGAACATACCATTTACCTCCAAAGGATTGAACACGTGAAGGTCTTACGGTGTCAAGATGCAAAAGTTGACCCGGTTCAGTTGTCATGGTCATTGTGAGAGGAGCATGTGAACCTGCAACCATCTTAGCATGTCTACAAGAAGAGCACACAATTTCTTTGTCCCTTTTAAGCTTAGGTAGCCCACATATGCGATCAAGAGCACTAACACGCGTGAGATAATCAAAGCCTACATGACCAAATCTACGATGCCAAAAATATAAGTCTTTTGAATCATTAGCAACTGAACACCTATGCTTAGAATAAGACATATCAAAATCAGCTTTAAAAACTCTTCCAAACCGAACATATTAAAAATAAGCTCACTATTTGAACCTACAACTTTGTAGCAATTTTTATTGAAAATAATTTCCAGATTTTGATCTAGCACTTGTGAAAAATAAAGCAAGTTGTATTTCAAAATTTTGACAAGTGCCACATCCTTTTCAAAGTGTAGTGATCATTTACTCTAACCGAACCCTTAGCATATATAGGATATGAAGAATTATCGGCAAAAATAACATTCCCTACATGTGACACAAAAGAGAGGGAGGAGAACCATTCTTTGTTACCGGTCATGTGGCACGAGCAACCTGAATCCACAATCGAAATGTTCTTCTTCCTCAAGTGTGTAACCTATATAGAAGCACAATACGTTGATGACTCAATACTGAGGTTAGTCAAAAGGCATTTAGGAATCCAGTACTGAGTCACACGACGTCCAACAGGATTAACACGCGAAAGCTGAGATAAAACAGCAGGTTTATGAGCCAAAGCTTGAGGATTTTTTGTACCCATCTACTGACCTATGATGTGTTTCATGTGTAGCACGAAAAATAGTAGGTTTTGGAGCAAACTTTGCATGTTTTTGACTCATTACAGCAGGTTGCATGTTCCTATCATTCGGTTTAGCATGTGCAACAAATTTTGTATGAAAGTTATGAGATCTAGCAATCATTCTTTCTTTTTTCTGTAGTTTAGCTGGTATATAACAAAAATTTATGACATGACCATCTCTACCACAGTAGGTACAATGAAATTTAACTTTATGTTCATGTCTAGATGAGCAAGCAATATTTTTATTTGAAACTGACTGAGACAACACTCCCGCAGATTTGAAAACCACTTCTTTTTGTTTCAGAACTATTTGAATCAAACAATTCCTAATTACTTTAAAATTTTAGGTGGATGTGCCTTAGCATGAGCATGAGAATCAAAACCTAAACCAAATTTATCATTGCAAGATTTAGAGGAATTCAACAGCAAGTTTAGGTTCTTATTTGCATTACAAAACTGATCTAATGTCCTATGCATGTCATCAAGTTTATTTGACAGATCAAGGCAATTTTCACATGAAGTTTTTCCTTTTAATTTGCAATTGGAACAATATTTAACTTCATGGGAACATAAAGAATTGTTCAATATAGAAATTTCATTCATAGCATCTTGTAGTTTCTTATAAAGATCATCACAAGTAGAACAATGCAAATCAATTGTAGAACAACAAGCATCTTTCAAGTTTTTATAATTAAGTGCAGCAAGCTTTTGGTTCTTTTCAATTTCAAGTTCAATTTTATCAAGTGTGGATGTGTGTGCACTTCTTAGAGAGGGCAATTGTTCATATATTAAATCACATGAGGAACAAGAATCATCACTAGGAATCAAAGATTTCAAATGATTAATTTCAGATCTAGTGACTCAATTTTAATAGCATTGTCCCTAAGCTTTTTGTCCTTTTTCTTAACTATAACAGTGGCACAAGAAATAGCATCACACATTTCGTTGCAAGTAGGATATACCATTTCATTGTCACTATTATGTTCTGCCTCCTACATACTTGATCTTGACTTGCCACCATGAAACACAAGTTTGCCAAATCATCTTCATCTTTGTCACTTTCGATGTCCACATCGCACAAGCCAAGTTGTTGAAGTGCGGAAATAAAACTATTCAACAATTGGTGTCCTGTAAAACCCTTATTTTTCTTGTTGTTGTTTGCAGAGGAGTGCTTCGTCCTTGTTTGCTTTTCACAACGGGAAGTAGCACCTGAAAAGTTAGGGTAATCCGTGCGGAAATGTCATGTCTTACAACATTCGAAGCATCGTTGAGGTCCGACACTTCCTCTCCTTCTAGTTCTCACATTTTGCAATGCTTTTGAGAATTGAGTAGAGATGAGTGCGTGTTCTTCCTCTGGAAACTCTTCAATCTGTTCAAGGGTTAGATAGGACAACAAAGCAAGTGTTCCACAAGATGAAGATTGGCCGGAGCTAGGCAATCACGTTGACAAACAAATGCAAGAGACTTGTTGGGGTTCTTACGTGACATTATGTCAATTTCATGAGTTTTCAATTTAGAATATAGAACATCTAAAGTAAGTGTACTCATGACAATATATTCACGAATAGATGTGACTTTCATCTCCCAAATTGACATGTCTAATGCACTTAGTAATTATCTAGCATACCCAGCATCTGAAAAATTAACATTGATGCTACGCAAGTTGCTGAGAATTTTATTAAAGCGAGCAAAGAGATCGTCGATGGACTCACCTGGTTGCATCTCAAAGCGCATGTACTCCTTTTTGAACATGTCTTGCCTTACCTCCTTGATCGTGTTGGATCCTTCGTGATTGTTGCAGAGAGCTTTCCACACATCATATGCAGATTGGAGGTGAGCAACATGGTCTAAGTCGCTTTGAGTTAATCCTTGTATGATCAAGTTGCGAGCCTTGTTGTTGTTGTTGACATCTCTCATGTTTGTAGTCGTGACTTGTCCGTCTGACGGCACTTTGTAAGGCTAGTACACCTTTTCCCATATTTCAAAGCCTTGTGCCTGGATGAAAGCCTCCATGCGTGCCTTCCAAACCTGAAAATCAATACCACTGAACACACAACGTTTGGCGGAGTATTTCTCCATGATGATTATTCAAAACACACGCAAATCTAAAATATTAAAGCACCATGGCTTTGATACCAATTGTAGGATCGAAGAGCACGTGAAAAGCTACCAGGGGGGTGAATGGTAGATTTAAAACTTTTTCAGTGGAAGCAACAAAAACCCTTCAGTAGAAAATCAATCTGTTAAGAAATCATTTGTGCAACTAATCTAAACATGATCAATCATGACAAAACCAATATAGATTGTGGAGAATCATGTCACGAAGACACGACGACAAGAATCACGAAAAATGGTTAATGTTTTGATATCGTTTTGCTATGCTTTACAACATGATTATGTGAGGTGCTCACGTAAGGTGTAGTGGTTATCGGAACTAACGAGAGTCAAGTCGAGGACTTGTGCTCGGAAGTATTGGTTGTTTATTCATGTGCTGGTGTTGCTTGAGTTAAATACATGGTTGGTGATGGGATCCATTGAACTATTATTATGGAGAAGATGAGGTTCAACAACCAAGTTCAGGAGGAATTGTGGTTGAGTTGATCGGGAGGTCGCACAACATATTTGGATCAAGAACATTGCATATGAAGGTATTGTGGACGTTGTTGGAATATGTTTGCACGTGTGCAAGGAGTGAATGGACATGGCTACATGGTTCTAAGGCGTGATGAAGAGATGTGGATGTAAAGAATTGGTCGGAAAGGTCCAACCGACTAGGTTATGGACTCAGGCTGCGGCTGAGTCGGGTTTGACTCAAATATGGAAAGATTTGAGTTGGTTATGATAGGATTTCGTGTGGTTCACAAAGTTGGGTTATTTTAGGAATGCGGAATACGTTCCTAAGGTGTTTGGAAGTCTTAATATTGCTTCTATCTGCATATGGAAGAGTGTTGAGCAGTTATGGAAAGTTTCAGTTGAATCTGAGTATGATTTGAGTCCTAGTTAGAATTGGGTTGGCCTAAGGGCTGATTATATAAGCAAGGGATGCCAGAGCTCATGCTGCACGACTTTTAGGCTGTTCCTTTTGTGTTTTGATCAATAAAATTCATAGTCTAAAGGAGATTTTGTGCCTTGTTCGTCCGACTTATTTCTGTCAAGTCTTTCTCGTTGAGTTTCTGCACAGCACTACCTTGCTTCGGTAGTTTTAACATAACTCGAGCTTTAAAGATCTATTTTTTAGGTTGTCTTCAAAACTTTATTATATATAATCTATGAAAATTTCACGGTCATTGGATATGTAGTTTCTTATCTACACGAGTTTCATTGCAGTGTTGCTGATCTGTTTTTTCTCGGGTAGAACAGATTGTCCTTCATTCAATCTTTCGATCGTAACTTTAGTTTTTATCGACGGTTTTTCATGATTCTTGTTGTTGTGTCTTCATGACTTGATTCTCCACAATATATGCTGGTTTTGTCATTCTTGATTTCATTTAGATTAGTCATACATACGATCTCTTTAACGGATTGATTTTCTGCTGATGGGTTTTTGTTGCTTCCACTGAAAAAGTTTAAATCTACCATTCACCCCTCTAGTAGCTTTTCACATGATCTTCGATGCTACATAAGCAACATAAAAGGAACAATATTAAAATGAATTTAGAAAAAAAAACAATCTAAAACTGTCAGGGTGCGGACTTGTCCGACCATAACCCCGGACTAGTCCTGTGACCCTATTCTTCTTCAGAAAATTCAGTTTCTTTCAGAGCCCGGACTTGTACGTACAATGCACGGACTAGTCCGGTATGGTATCTGATGTTGTCTGTACTTGTCCGTGGTCCAAGCAAACTAGTCCGTTCCTTGTTGAATTTTAGTCCAAAAAACCTTTTCTTTGCCATCCCGGACTTGTCCGGCATATTACCCCGGACTTGTCCGATTTTGTTTATGTTCCAGAATGGAGTTGTCTGGTCCATCATGCGGATTAGTCCGACCTGTTCAATTCCACTCAGATTCTGTTATTTCCCCATGATTTGTTTTTGGGTAACTTTGTGCCCAACCTCAGAGGAGCCCAAGTGGACCCCCACTCCGGCCCCCACTCACACAAACACAAAATCCATCAAACCCTACCTCTCCACTTCTATATAAACAACCCATCACCCCAAATTTTCATCTCTTTGCCACAATCGAAGAAACCCTCAACCCTAGTTCGCGAGAGCCGCCATCAAGAGAAGATCTGAAAGTGCATCTATGCATTCCTTGTGGGTTTTGGTTTATTTATGACAAACAAATGAGATCCTAACCACATTATTGAGATGAGTGCAGGTTTTAATGAAAGAATGAAGAAAGCGCCAAAAAGAAAGGAGAATGAGGATAAATTCGAAAAAGAGCTCAAGAGCTGAATATAATACATCATTGTGTAAGGAGTGTGTTGGTGTAACACATCCCAAGAGCTCAAGCATAAAAATCCTCACACACTTCACATTTCACAGGAGAAACGGACTAGTCCGATATACACCGGACTAGTCCGATATCCTCTCTGGACAGGTTCGGACAAGTCCAGCCAATGCGGACTTGTCCGCACCGGACTAGTCCGATAATGTCTGGACTAGTCCGATAATGCCTCTGACTAAAATCGGACAAGTCGTCCAAGTGCGGACTTGTCCTATATTCACTAAGGGTATCACCACACTGTACTAGTCCGATATTGCCACGGACAAGTCCGAAAACATTTCTGACTAAAATCGGACAAGTCCGCTCCTAGCCGGACAAGTTCGATATTCCTAGACACTTAGGGTTTCCTGCATGCCGCACACCGGACTAGTCCGGACTCCACCACAGACTAGTCTGGACCTTCGAAACCCTAATGGTAACTTTTGAAAATCCTAATATAAATAGATGTGCACGGCCCAACTATCAAAAATTTCTGTGAGACCTATGTGTGCTGAATACATTGGCTTTGACAATAAAAGTTTTTAATGCTGCCATAACATCTTTTGAGCAAGGTCTGACTCTAGCTCCGAGCTTCTGCAAGATGCGACAATAGGTCCGACTTTCTTTTTCTAGACCCGACATGTTTTTGGGTAGCTCCGGTGAGCTTTGTCTTTAGCTCCGGCATGTCTTTGATAGCTTCGGTATGTGTTTGTTAAGCTCCGATATGTTCTGCTAGGTCCGACTTATGTTGGTTAGCTCCGACATGTTTTTCTAGCTCTGGCTTTTGGGTTGACTAGTTCCGACTAGTTTTGGTAAGCTCCGGCGCTAGGTTGTACTAGCTTTGGTAAGCTCTGGCGCTAGGTTGTACTAGCTTTGATAAGCTCTGACGCTAGGTTGTACTAGCTTTGGTATGCTTCAACGCTAGGTTGTACTAGCTTTTGTAAGCTCCGATTCAAGGTCCGGTTAGCTTTGGCAAGGTTCGAAGCTTGATCGTAATGTTCCAAATTTTCATGTGAAATGTTTTGAACTTGCTTTACACTTATGGAAAGGTTGCTTAGTATTCTTTTACTAAGTTTTTGGTGTGTTTTGGTGGTTATGGCTGATATCGTTTTGATATGTTTTGCAACATGCTTATGCGAGGTGCTCACATAAGGTGTTGTGTTTGGAACTGACTTGAGTTAAGTCGCAGACTTGGGCTCGTACGGATTGGTTGTTTATTCATCTGTAGGTGTTCCTTGAGTTCAAGTCATGGCTGGTGACATGATCCTTTGGACTACTCTCAGGGAGGAGATGAGGTTCCAACAACCAAATTCAGGAGGAATTGTGGTTGAGTGGGTCAGGAGGTCGCACAGGATGATTGAATCAAGGGCAGTGCATATGAAGGTTACTGGACGTCAAAGGAAGGTGTTCGCACATATGCATGCGGTGCATGACGTTGCATCATGGTCCCGAAGATGGGATAAGGAAGGAACGATCTGGTTGGAAGGATCGGAACGTATCAGTTGATGACTTCAACTGCGGAGCAGTCGGGTTTGACTCAAATATGGAAAGATTTGAGTTGGTTATGATAGGATTTCGTGTGGGTCACGAATTTGAGTTGTTTTAGGGATGTGGGATACGTTCCTAAGGTATTTGGAAGTCTTAAGATTGCTTCTATCTGCGTATAGAAGAGTCCTAAGCAGTTATGGAAAGTTTCGATTGGTGAACGGAGTAGGATTAGGATCCTGATTTGAGTAGAGTTGGCTTTCGAGCTGGTTATATAAGGAAGGGAGGACACAGCTCGTGGTGCAAGATTTGGGGCTGTTCCTCTTGTGTTCTATTGAATAAAATTCGTAGTTTGAAGAAACTTTTGTGCCTTGTTCATCCAACTTGTTCCAGACAAGTTTTACTCGTCAAGTTTCTGGACAGCACTACCTTTCGCTGTGGTTTTATCATAACTCGAGTTTTACAGGTCCAATTGACGTGATTCTTTTTGGGTTATCTTTAAAACTTGATTATCTATCATCTGTCAAAATTTCACGGTCATTGGATTTGTGGTTTCTGATCCACACGAGTTTCTTTGCAGCGTTCAAGAACTGTTTTTCTCGGGTAGGACAGATTGACCTTTGTTCGATCTTTTGATCTTAACTTGAGTTTCTCTCGACGGATTTGAGTGATTCTCCTTGTGTTTTCTTAGTGACTTGATTATCTCTGATACATATCACTTTTGTCACGGTGAAAACGTTTAGATTAGTTTCACACACGATTTCTCTAACAGATCGTTTTTCTGCCGAAGGGGTTGGGATTTAATTGTTTCCGCTGCATAAGATATTTAAATCTACCATTCACCCCCCTCTGGTAGCTTTTCACGTGCTCTTCGATCCTACAATTGGTATCAGCGCCACGGTGCTCTAATCATTGTGATTTGCACGTGTTTTTGACTAAACATCATGGAGAAATACTCCGTCAAACCTTGTGTGTTTGCTGGTATTGATTTTCAGGTTAGGAAGGCACGCATGGAGGCTTTCATCCAGGCGCAAGGATTTGCAATATGGGAGAAGGTGTACAAGCCTTACGAAGTGCCGTCAAATAATCAAGTTACAGCTACAAATCTGAGAGATGTCGACAACAACAACAAGGCTTGAAACTTGATCATACAAGGATTAACTCAAAGCGACTTCGACCGTGTTGCACGCCCCCGATCTGCATATGATGTGTGGAAAGCACTTTGTGAC
The DNA here is from genome assembly GCA_036927565.1 of Tuctoria greenei. Classification (NCBI taxonomy): domain Eukaryota; kingdom Viridiplantae; phylum Streptophyta; class Magnoliopsida; order Poales; family Poaceae; genus Tuctoria; species Tuctoria greenei. The sequence continues at coordinate 195,029,500 of JAYESD010000006.1, read as the reverse complement.
TACCACGAAGGATCCAACACGATCAAGGAGGTAAGGCAAGACATGTTCAAGAAAGAATATATGCGCTTTGAGATGCAACCCGGTGAGTCTATTGATGAAGTTTTTGCTCGATTTAATAAATTTCTCAGCAACTTGCGTAGTGTCAATGTTATTTTTTGAGATGCTGAAAATGCTAGGCAATTGTTAAGTGCATTAGATATGTCAATTTGGGAGATGAAAGTCACATCTATTCGTGAATCTACAGTCATGAGTACACTTACTTTAGATGTGCTTTACTCTAAACCCAAAACTCATAAAATTGACATCTTATCACGTAAGAACCCAAATAAGTCTATTTCATTTGTCTCACAACGTGATATGCCTAGCTCCGGCCAATCATTATCTTGTAATACTCTTGATTTGTTGTCCTCACTAACCCTGGAGCAGATCGAGGAATTTCCAGAGGAGGAGCTAGCACTTCTCTCTACTATGTTCTCAAAAGCATTGCAAAATGTGAGATCTAGAAGGAAAGGAAGCTCCGGACCTCAACGATGCTTCAAATGTGGTAAGACAGGACACTTTCGTATAGAATGCCCTAATCTTTCAGGTTCTACTTCCTGAGAAGAAAAACAATCAAGGAGGAAGCACTCCTCAACAAATGATAAGAAGAAGAAGAAGAAGGGCTTTACATGTCGCCAACTGGTGAACAGTTTTATCTCTGCACCCCAGGAACTTGGCTCAAGCGACGTGGACATTGGAAGTGACGAAGATGAAGGTGATTTGGCCAACTTATGCTTCATGGCGGGCAAAACAAGATCAAGATCAAGTCAAGAGGATGCAGAACACAACAGTGACAATGATGAGGTATGTTCTACCTGTAATGAAATGTGTGATGCAATTTCTCATGCAACTATTATTGTTAAGAAAAAGGAAAAAAAAGCTTAGGGATAATGCTGCTAAAATTGAATCACTAGAATCTGAAATCAACCATTTGAAAACCTTGATTCCTGGTGATGATTCTTGTCCCTCGTGTGATTTAACCTATGAACAATTGTCCACATTAATAACTGCACATTCCTCTACTCTAGATATACTTGAACTTGAAATTGAAAAGAACAAAAAGCTTGCTGCGCTTGACATTGGAACTTAATAGATGCTTCTTGTTCTACAATTGATTTGCATTGTTCTAGTTGTGATGATCTTGAAAAGAAACTAAAAGATGCTATGAATGAAATTTCAATATTGTATAATGCTTTACGTTCTAATGAAGTTAAATATTGTTCCAATTGCAAATTAAAATGAAAAACTTCATGTGAAAATTGCCTTGATCTGTCCAATAAACTTGATAACATGCATAGGATATTAGATCGGTTTTGTAATGGGAATAAGAACCTAAACTTGCTGCTAAATTCTTCCAAGTCTTACAATGATAAAACTGGTTTAGGTTTTGATTCTCATGCTCATTCTAAGGCACATCCACCTAAAATTCTAAAGTCATTAGGAAGTGGTTTGATTCAAACAGTTCCTAAACAAAAAGAAGTGGTTTTCAAATCTGCAGGAGTGTTGTGTCATTCGGTTTCAAATAAAAATATTGCTTGCTCATCTAGACATGAACACAAAGTTAAATTTCATTGTACTTACTGTGGTAGAGATGGTCATGTCATAGAATTTTGTTATAAACTAGCTAAACAACAGAAAAGGGAAAGAATATTTGCTAGATCTCATAACTTTCATGCAAAATTTGCTGCACATATTAAACCGAATGCCATAAACATGCAACCTGCTGTTATGAGTCAAAAACATTCAAAGTTTGCCTCCGGACCTTCTGTTTTTGCCTCTGGAGCTACTGATTTTTGTGCTACACAAGTAACACCTTATAGGTCATTAGTTAAGAATAAAAAACCTCAAACTTTGACTCATAAACCTACTGTTTTATCTCAGCTTTCGCGTGTTTTTCCTGCTGCATGTCGTGTGACTCAGTACTGGATACCTAAATGTCTTTTGACTAACCCCAGTATTGAGTCATCGATGTATTGTTCTTCTATGTAGGTTACACGTTTGAGGAAGGGGAACATTTGGATTGCGGATTCAGGTTGCTCACGCCACATGACCAGTAACAAAGATTGGTTCTTCTCCCTCTCTTTTGTACCACGTGTAGAGAATGTTACTTTTGCCGATAATTCTTCAACTCCTATAATTGCTAAGGGTTCGGTTAGAGTAAATAATCACTATACTTTGAAGGATGTGGCACTTGTTAAAAATTTGAAATACAACTTGCTTTCTGTTTCACAATTGCTAGATGAAAATCTAGAAATTATTTTCAATAAAAACTATTGCAAAGTTGTAGGTTCAAATAGTAAGCTTATTTTTAACATTTCTCACTTGGGAAGAGTTTTTAAAGCTCATTTTGATATGTCTTACTCGAAGCATAGGTGTCTAGTTGCTAATGATTCAAAGGACTTATATTTTTGGCATCGTAGACTTGGTCACGTAGGCTTTGATCACCTAACACCTGTTAGTGTTCTTGATCGCATACGTGGGCTGCCTAAGCATAAAGGGGACAAAGAAATTGTGTGCTCTTCTTGTAGATATGCTAAGATGGTTGCAGGTTCACATAATCCTCTCACAATGATCATGACAACTAAACCGGGTCATCTTTTGCACCTTGACACCGTAGGACCTTCACGTGTTCAATCCTTCGGAGGTAAATGATATGTTCTTGTGATTGTTGATGATTATTATAGATACTCTTGGGTTTACTTTATGGCATCTAAGAATGAAGCTTTTAGTCACTTTAGAACTTTATTTCTTAGAATATCAATTGATCACCCAGGATCTTTAAAAGCAATTAGAAGTGATAATGGAACTGAATTTAAAAATCAATCTTTTGATCACTTTGTGCTGAAAATGGAATAGATCATCAATTTTCTTCACCATATGTACCTCAACAAAACGGTGTTGTAGAAAGAAAGAGCAGAACCTTAGTTGAGATGGCTAGGACTATGCTGGATGAATATCAAACTCCTAGTAAATTTTGTGCTGATGTGATTGCAACCGCTTGATATGTCTCAAATCGTGTTTTCTTGCGCGCTAAGCTAGGTAAAACCCCATATGAGCTCCGGTTTGGACATAAGCCTAGTGTTACACACTTTCGGGTCTTCAGTTGCAAATGCTTTGTTAAGAAACATGGTAATCTTGATAAATTTGAACCTAGATCCATTGATGGCATGTTTCTTGGTTATCCATCTCATACTAGAGGCTACCGTGTGCTTTTACTTGACACTAACAAAATTGTGGAGACTTGTGAAGTGTCTTTTGATGAAACTAGCCCAGGTACTAGCTCAAACATTACAGGTTCAGATCCATATCCGCAGGGGGAGAGTATTTTCGTTGAAGATGAGTAAGAGGTGAAGCTGCTGCCCGAAAATTCAGCAGCTAGTGACATTGATCGAGCTCCCGACTTTGATTCACAGCCAGCACCGACGACCACCATTGCTGGTCCAGATCCTCCTCAAGTCACAAGCTCATCGATTTGTGATGAATATGAAGAAGAAGAAGCTTGTGAAGTGTCCACTCCCCTCCGGGTTCTCAAAATTCATCCTCCACAACAGATTATTGGAAGTTTGCACGAACGAGTTACACAGTCCAGGTTTTGCAATCCAATCTCCCATGCTCATTCTGCTTTTGTTGCTTCTTTTGAACCCAAAGATATATCACACGCACTCACTAATGAATCTTGGATTATTGCCATGCAAGAAGAGTTAGAAAATTTTGAAAGAAATAATGTTTGGAAACTTGTACCTCCACCTCAAGATCACACTTTAATTGGAACTAAATGGGTGTTTAAAAATAAACAAATTGAGGATGGGGTTTTGGTTAGGAATAAGGCTAGGTTGGTTGCTCAAGGTTTCACTCAGGTTGAAGGTCTAGATTTTGATGAAACTTTTGCTCCTGTTGCTAGATTAGAAGCCATAAGAATTTTGTTAGCTTTTGCTGCATCTAAAGGTTTTAAGCTATATCAAATGGATGTTAAAAGTGCTTTTCTAAATGGCTACATAGATGAGGAGGTTTATGTCAAACAACCACTGGGTTTTGAAAATTCAGATTTTCCTAATCATGTTTACAAACTGTCCAAAGCCTTGTACGGTCAAGCCCCTAGAGCATGGTATGATAGGTTAAAAACATTCTTACTTGAAAAGAGGTTTACCATGGCAAGTTTGATAAAACTCTTTTTGTGCTTAAGCATGGCAATGACTCATTGTTCGTTCAAGTGTATGTGGATGATATTATCTCTGGTTGTGTTTCTCATGATCTTGTGTCCATGTTTTCAGCTATGATGAGTTCAGAATTTGAGATGAGTATGATGGGAGAACTCATGTACTTTTTAGGGCTGTAAATCAAGCAAACCAAGTAGGGTACCTTTGTGCATCAAACGAAGTATAAAAAAGACCTCCTAAGGCGCTTCAACATGGACAAAAGCAAGCCTCTTCGGACACCAATGGGAACAGCAACAACACTTGAACTTGATGAAGATGGTGAACCCATGGATCAAAAAGAATATAGAAGCATGATCGGATCACTTTTGTACCTCACGGCATCAAGACCGAACATACAATTCAATGTATGACTTTGTGCACGGTTTCAAGCCTCCCCACGTGCTTCACATCGTCAAGCCGTCAAAAGGATTCTCATGTACTTACATGGAACTCAAGAATTTTGCATTTTGATTCCTTCTTCCTCAACCGTTACTTTGAAAGCTTTTTCCGATGCTGATTTTGGAGGTTGTAGGATTGATATGAAAAGTACTTCCGGTTCTTGTCATTTTCTTGGTAATTCACTTGTTGCTTGGTCCTCTAGAAAACAAAATTCTATTGCACAATGCACAGCCGAATCTGAATATGTAGCTGCTGCTAGTGCTTGCTCACAAATTCTTTGGATTGTTCAAACACTTAAGGACTATGGGGTTGATCTAGATAGTGTTCCACTGTTTTGTGATAACACTAGTGCCATTTGCATTTCTAAAAACCCCATGCAACATTCTAGAACTAAGCACATTGACATTAGGTATCACTTTCCCCGTGATAATGTTGAAAAAGGAAACATTGTGCTTCACCATGTAGATACCGAACAACAATTGGCTGACATTTTTACAAAACCTTTGGATTTCACTCTTTTTTGTTACATTCGTAGTGAAATAGGGGTTATGCATCCTCATGGCTTAAATTGAGGGGGAGTTTTGAAACTTGGGAAGTCTATGTGTGAATCTGAACTAAAATAATATGAGCATAGTATTTCATACATATATGACTTGTGATTCCTTTTACATGCTGAAAGTTCTTACTACATTACTCATGTTATATATTTTGTAGTTTTTGCCATGACTCGTAATTGGAACAATTACTAACACTAAATCTGGTCATGGTCGAACTTTCTTGCTCTTTTGAACTTGTTGCATGCTCACAAGTGCTTTTAATCATGAAGAATTAATCAAGCAATCAACTCACATGTTGAGTTTTTGTGAACAAATATAAGTTGAGAAAAGATCAAGAGAATATGCATGCATCGCACTTCTTCTTTTGAGATGGCTTATCATTGCACTTAGATATGAACTTGGAAGAAGTTGTGTATGACTAAAACCATGTCCTTAAGCTTCTGATTGTCAAATGACATAGGCTTGGCTTGGTTGGTTAGAATAAGGCAGATGCGCATATAATCTCTTGCAAATATCATATGATCTAAATTTGTGCTTTGAAAAAAATAAAATGCAGCAACAAGTGTCATGCTTTCAGGTATTGAAATAGTTAAGTTTGTGAGATCATGACTTGCTTAAATTGAAAATTACATTTGATCTCTAGCATGGCTTACACTACTTTATATATCTCATTGTTGTGATAGTGTAAGTTACTTGATAGTATGACTTGGATGAGCTTTGTTTTATATGTATATGTTATAATATGCTCACAACAATTAAAATTTCTCTTTTGAACCTTGCTGAATACATTGTCAAAGGGGGAGAGATAATATGGTGAATTATGCAAGGGGGAGAAATATGTATAGGGGGAGAATTTTATTTCTATCCCATTTGATTTTCAAAAAGGGGGAAAATTGTTCTCAAAACTTTTCATGCCAATGTTTGGATCTTAAGTGGTGTTGCCAATGCATTCATCGAGGGGGAGATTGTGAGACCTATGTGTGCTGAATAGATTGGCTTTTGCAATAAAAGTTTTGAATGCTGCCATAACATCTTTTTAGCAAGGTCCGACTCCAGCTCCGAGCTTCTGCAAGATCCGACAATAGGTCTGACTTTCTTTGTCTAGATCTAACATGTTTTTGGGTAGCTCCGATGAGCTTTGTCTTTAGCTCCGACATGTCTTTGATAGCTCCGGCATGTCTTTGTTAAGCTCCTATATGTTCTGCTAGGTCCGACTTATGTTGGTTAGCTCTAACATGTTTCTCTAGCTCTGGCTTTTGGGTTGACTAGTTCTGAGTAGTTTTGGTTAGCTCCGGTGCTAGGTCCGACTAGCTTTCGTAAGCTTCGGCGCTAGGTTGTACTAGCTTTGGTAGGCTCCAGCGCTAGGTTGTACTAGCTTTGGTAAGCTCTGGAGCTAGGTTGTACTAGCTTTGGTAAGCTTTGGTGCTAGGTTGTACTAACTTTGGTAAGCTCCAGTTCAAGGTCCAGTTAGCTTTGGCAAGGTTCGGAGCTTGATCGTAATGTTCCAAATTTTCATGTGAAATGTTTCAAACTTGCTTTACACATATGGAAAGGTTTCTTAGTACTCTTTTACTAAGTTTTTGTTGTGTTTTGGTGGTTATCGCTGATATCGTTTTGATATGCTTTGCAACATGCTTATGTGAAATGCTCACGTAAGGTGTTGTGTTTGGAACTGACTTGAGTCAAGTTGCGGACTTGGGCTCGTACGGATTGGTTGTTTATTCATGTGTAGGTGTTGCTTGAGTTCAAGTCATGGCTGGTGACATGATCCTTTGGACTACTCTCAGGGAGGAGATGAGGTTCCAACAACGAAATTCAGGAGGAATTGTGGTTGAGCGGGTCAGGAGGTCGCGCAGGATGATTGAATCAAGGGCAGTGCATATGAAGGTTACTGGACGTCAAAGGAATGTGTTCACACATATGCATGCGGTGCATGACGTGGAAACATGGTTCCGAAGATGGGCTAAGGAAGGAAATATCTGGTTGGATGGATCAGATCGTATCGGTTGATGATTTCAACTGCGGAGGAGTCGGGTTTGACTCAAATATGGAAAGATTTGAGTTGGTTATGATAGGATTTCATGTGGGTCACGAATTTGAGTTTTTTTAGAGATGTGGGATACGTCCTAAGGTGTTTGGAAGTCTTAAGATTGCTTCTATCTGCGTATAGAAGAGTCCTAAGCAGTTATGGAAAGTTTTGATTCGTGAATGGAGTAGGATTAGGGTCCTGATTTGAGTAGAGTTGGCTTTCAAGCTGGTTATATAAGCAAGGGAGGCCAGAGCTCGTAGTGCACGACTTTGGAGCTGTTCCTCTTGTTTTCTATTGAATAAAATTTGTAGTTTGAAGGAACTTTTGTGCCTTGTTCGTCCAACTTGTTCCAGACAAGTTTTACTCGTCGAGTTTCTAGACAGCACTACCTTTCATTGGTTGTTTTATCATAACTCGCGTTTTACAGGTCCAATTGATGTGATTCCTTTTGGGTTGTCTTCACAACTTGATTATCTATCATCTGTCAAAATTTCATGATCATTGAATTTGTGGTTTCTGATCTACACGAGTTTCTTTGCAGCGTTCAAGAACTGTTTTTCTCGGGTAGGACAGATTGACCTTTGTTCGATCTTTCAATCTTAACTTGAGTTTATCTCGACGGATTTGTGTGATTCTCCTTGTGTTTTCTTGGTGACTTGATTCTCTCTGATATATATCACTTTTGTCACGGTGAAACATGTTTATATTAGTTTCACACACAATTTCTCTAACATATCGTTTTTCTGCCGAAGGGGTTGGGATTTAATTGTTTCCACTGCGTAAGATTTTTAAATCTACCATTCACCCCCTGGTTGCTTTTCACATGCTCTTCGATCCTACAGTCTCGACCTCCTGCGCCGTCACACCCTCCAAGAGCCTAGAAAACACATCTCTTCACAAAATCCAACGCAAGAAAGATCAATCCCTTGAGAATTCATTTTGGATAAAAGGAGAGACACGATTCCACACGTTTGAGCTCTTGTGTTTGATCTCTAACACACTCCTGTTGTTTCATTGTTGATCTTATGAGTGTGTTCTTGGTGGTGTTTGAATTGTAATGTTGGGGATCCCTCAACTTGTGAGAAGGCACCTTGAACTTGGTGATTTGCCCCTTTGTGATAGTGGAAGAAGAATTGGCCTTCGTGGTGATTCGACGAGGTTAGGGTCATTGAAGACCCGGTCCTTTCGTGGGCTCCTCAACATGGACGTAGGTTGCCTCTATGGGAACCGAACCACAGGATAAAAATCGTGTGTCAAACTTGTTCTTAAGTTTCTTATATCATATTTTAGAGTTTGATTGATTTTGTCCATCTTACATTAAAACATTCAAATAAAGTTAATTTGCACTACACTTAACTTCATTGACTCAATACTTGAAGTTACATACTATATTACACTGCATACTGCGCTTGTATTGAAATCATTGATCGAACTTGATCAATTTAGTCCGCACGCACCGGACTTGTCCGCACTCTACCAGACTAGTCCGATATTGCGGAATTTGATCAGTTTGTTAAGTGTTGCAGGTTCTGACTAAATTTCAAAAGGCCTATTCACCCCCTCCAGGCCACATTCAAATTGGTATCAGAGCAAGACTTTTTGCAAGAGACTAATCGCTCGAAGAGAAAATGTCGAACATGAATGATGTGCACAAGAGTCTCAACCAACAGAAGGTTGAAGACGAAAAAGCTCAAAAATTGGAGAAGCTCCTCGACGCCATCTAGGACTTCGAGGATGACGATGAGGAGATGCTTGAACTCAAGGCGCTCCTCAGGAAGAAAGATCTCTCGAAAGGGAAAGTGAATGTAGAGGACGAGAAGAAGAATAAGGGGAGTAGTCACACCGACAACTCTCGATATCCTTTTAATTATGATCATTTAAATTCTAGCAATAATCACTACCTATCTATTTCCCTTGGAAAACCCCACACTTTGACAGCAATGACTACTCAATATGGAGGCAAAACATGAAAATGCACTTGATCTCACTCAATCCCAGCTTGTGGCACATTGTGGTTACAGGAATAGATGACGAGTAGGAGCTCACGCCTAGCCAAGAGCAAGCAATCCATCGAAAGCCCAAGCTGCAGCAGTCATCACCTCATCACTAAGTCGAGACGAGTTCACAAAGGTGGATGAACTCGAGATTGCAAAGGAAATATGGGACACATTGCAAACTGCACATGAAGGTGATCGTCATGTGCGAGAGGCGAAGATCGAAATGATCAAAGGCGAATTGGGAAGATTCGCCATTGAAGAAGATGAGTCGCTGCAAGACATGTACAATGGTTAAAGACGCTCATCAGCAAGGTTCGAGCATACGGAAGCAATAACTGGAATGATCACGAGGTGGTAAAGCTCATCCTTAGAGCTTTTATGCCTCGCAACGTCACATTGTGCTCGATGATTAGAGAATGTCCCAGGTACAAGAAAATGACCCCGGATGAGCTGCTTGGGAAAATCATAAATTTCAAGATGATGGAAAAGCAAGCAAAGCATGTCAAGGAGATTGCCGACCTCACCTCGGCAAAGAAGAAAGGGGTCGCTTTGAAGTCCACTTGCAAGCCCTTGTCTAAAGAAGCTTGAGAAGCTCAACAAGAAGAGGACATCGATGATGAGAGCAACGACATCGACGAAGAGGACATGATCCTCTTTATGAAGAGATTCAAGAAAATGATGAAGAAAAGACAAGGGGGAAAATCAAGTGAAGTAAAATACAAAGAGAAGTCAAGACCAAAGTTGAGGCGGACATGCTATAACTGTGGTGAATATGACCACTTTATAGTTGATTGCCCATACGAAGAAAAGAAGAAGAAAACCAAGGAAACGAAGCCTCAACCCAAGAAATTCTTCAAGAAAAAGAAGCAAGCTGGACAAGTGCACCTAGGAAAGGAGTGGGACTCAAATGATGAGTCCTCATCCGAAGAGGAAGAGGAGATGGCTAGCATAGCCATCGAGAAGCCATCCAAGAAGTCCACCCTCTTCCCAACTCTAGGCGCATGGAAGGGCAACAAAACTTTCCTCATGGCAAAGGAAGGTAAACGAAAGGTAACAACCAAATCCTCCTCCTTGCATTCCTATTCTAGTGATAGTGAAGTTGCTAGTGATATTGAAGACATGCTCGTTGGCTTAGATAAGAAAACAACAGCAAAAATGAAATTTCTACTTGATCAGCTTGTCGAGAAGGAGAAGTTGATCAACCGTCAAGAAGATATGATTATCTCCCAAAAGGAGGAATATCTTGAACTTGACAAACTTCTCGAACTTGAAAAGGAGTGAGGCAAGTCACTGGAACTTGAGTTAGCCTCAAGCAAGGAAGCTTGCTTGAAGTTAAGCGACTCAAACACCACCATCAAGGACAAACTTGCTAACCTATCCAAGGCTAACAAAATCCTTGAGGTACAAGTTGATTCACTCAAACAAAGTGACCCCTCATCCTCTTCAGGCTCACCTTCTCAACCACTTAAAACTGAAGCTGCTATTACTTGTTCATGTGCTAAAATTGAAACTAGCTTGAAGGAAAAGTCAACCTCTACCAAAGACAAGCATCCTTCCCAAAGTGGCATATTTGACAAGGAGAAGATCAAATATGCACGTAGTGCATACTTGGTCACAAGACCTCCTAATGTCAAATATGGCATTGGGTATTCTTATGGTGAAAAGCAATATGCTAGAAGCCATAAAAATAACAAGGAGAACATTGCCTTTGTGAAGGGAAACTCCTCTAAAGCTAGAAAGACCAATAATGCTAATAAGTCCAAGATAGTCAACACATACAACAACTGAACTAGTCCGGTCCTTACTCAGACAAGTCCGGTCCTCCGGACAAGTCCGGTTTCCCGGACTAGTTCTGTTCATAAACAACAACAACTATTATTTAGGACTTTTGATGCATCCTATGTTCTAATGAGAAGTAATTTTGGTAAAGTTTATGCTCATTATGTTGGGCCACGCCATGGGAACACCAAATCTCATGTGTGGGTGCCCAAATCTCTTGTAACTAACCTCTAAGGACCCGAGCAAGCTTGGGTACCTAAAACCAAGGCATGATTTGTTTTTTTAGGCCTATTTCTCCGGTGGATCGAAATGGGTGCTAGACAGTGGTTGCACCAACCATATGACCGGAGAAAGAAGGATGTTTGTTGAGTATGAAGAAAAAGAGGATCCAAGCGAGGGCATCTATTTTGGAGACAATAGTCAAGGAAAGGTGCTCGGTACCAGTAAAATTGCTATATCGTCTCAACATACTCTTTCTCATGTGTTACATGTCGATTCCTTAGATTATAACCTCCTGTACATATCTCAATTATGTGACAAATGTTATAATTGATTGTTCACTATTGAGGGTGTGACTGTCTCTAGAAGTGGTGATGGTTCCATTGCATTCAAGGGTGTGTTAAAGGGAAAGCTTTACCTTGTTGACTTCAACAAAGATAAAGCCAAACTTGACACATGCTTGATTGCAAAGACCAACATGGGTTGGCAGTGGCATAGACGGCTAGCGCATGTTGGTATGAGGAACCTTCAAAAACTCCTCAAGGGCGATCACATCCGAGGTTTCAAGGATGTTGTTTTTGAGAAAGACAGGCCTGGTAGTGCGTGCCAAGCCGGGAAGCAAGTTGGAGCACCTCATCCCGCGAAGAACGTCATGACTACAACAAGACCGCTTGAGCTGCTTCACATAGACTTATTCGGTCCAATTGCTTACATAAGCATCGGCAGTAACAAATATGGCTTAATAATTGTTGATGACTTTTCGTGCTTCACTTGGGTCTTTTTTTTGCATGATAAGACAGAAACTCAAGGAACCCTGAAGAAGTTTCCCAAGCATGCCCAAAATGAGTTCTCATTGAAGGTAAAGAACATATGAAGCGACAACAGCATGGAGTTCAAGAACACTCAAGTTGAGGAGTACCTAGACAAAGAAGGCATAAAGCATGACTTTTAGCATCTTACTCTCTTCAACAAAACGGAGTTGCCGAAAGGAAGAACCGAACCCTCATAGATATGGCAAGAACAACGCTAGATGAATACAAGACCTCGGGTCAGTTTTGGTCGGAAGCGGTTAACACCGCTTGCCACGCCATAAACCGACTCTACCTTCATCGACTACTCAAGAAGACATCATATGAGCTACTCACCGGTAACAAGCCAAATATTTCATATTTTCAAGTCTTTGGTTCTAAATGCTATATTTTGAACAAGAAGCCGAGGACTTCAAAGTTCGCTTCGAAGTCCGATGAAGGTTTCTTGCTTGGATATGATTCGAACACTTACACCTATCGTGTCTTCAACAAAGTCTTCGGACTTGTTAAAGTAGCACGTGACGTAGTGTTCGATGAAACTAACGGCTCTCAAAAGGAGAAAGTTGATCCATGTGTGCTAGATAGAGAAGAAGCTCCATGTCAAGCAATGAGAAGAATGGCTTTGGGCGATGTTCGACCACAAGAGCCACCTCTACATGTGCATGATAAAGATGAACCACAAGTGGAGGCCAATGATCAAGGGGGAGCTTCCACACAAGATCAACCTCAAGAAGACGAAAATGATCAACAAGTCAATGAGGTCAACCATATAGGGGGAGAAGAAGAAGATCATGAAGATACAAGACCGCAAGTGACACATCCAAGAGTACACCAATGCGTCCAAAGAGATCACCCAATCGACAACATAATCGATGACATCCAAAAAGGAGTAACAACTAGATCATAGCTAACTTCTGTTAGCATTACTCTTTTGTGTCCTTTTTGGAACCACACAAGATTGAGGATGCATTGAAAGATCCGGACTGGGTGGTGGCGATGCAAGAAGAACTGAACAACTTCAAACGGAACGAGGTGTGGGAACTCGTCGAAAGACCTAACGCCAACGTTGTAGGCACCAAATGGGTCTTCCGCAACAAACAAGACGAACACGGGGTGGTGACAAGGAACAAAGCACGACTTGTGGCCAAAGGGTATTCACAAGTCGAAGGTTTGGATTTCGATGAAACCTTTGCTCCCGTAGCTAGACTTGAATCAATTAGAATATTGCTTGCATATGCTACTCACCATGATTTCAAGCTCTACCAAATGGATGTGAAAAGCACCTTCCTCAATAGTCCAATCAAGGAGGAGGTGTACGTGGAGCAACCTTCCGGATTTGAAAACAAAGAGTCCGCCGACCATGTCTTTAGACGGCGTAAGGTTCTCTACGGCCTCAAACAAGCTCTTAGAGCTTGGTATGAGTGTCTTAGAGATTTCTTAATTGAAAATGGTTTCAAGATTGGATGCAGATTATACATTATTTACAAAACACTTCAACAATGATCTTTTTATCTGTCAAATCTATGTTAATGACATTATCTTTGGTTCAACTAACAAATCCTTTTGTGAAGAATTTAGTAATATTATGACAGATAGGTTTGAGATGTCTATGATGGGAGAGCTGAAGTACTTCTTGGGATTCCAAGTGAGACAACAAAAGGAAGGGACATTCATAAGCCAAACCAAGTACACACAAGACATACTCAAGAAGTTTTGGATGGACAAGGCGAAGCCTATCAAGACCCCCGTGGCAAATAATGGACACTTGGATCTCAATGAAGATGGACCAAGCGTGGATCGAAAGGTATATCACTCCAGGATTGGATCCTTACTTTACCTATGTGCATCTAGGCCTGATATTATGTTGAGTGTATGTTTGTGTGTGAGATTTCAAGCCAATCCTAAGGAGTGTCACTTGACAGCCGTTAAAAGTATCTTGAGATATTTGGTTCATACACCCAACCTAGGCCTTTGGTATCCCAAAGGTTCTAAGTTCAATCTCATTGGATACTCCAATGCAGATTATGCCGGATGCAAAGTAGATAGAAAAAGTACCTCCGGCACCTGCAAATTCCTAGGTAGATCCCTAGTTTCTTGGTCCTCCAAGAAACAAAATTCCATGGCCTTATCCACGGCCGAAGCGAAGTATGTTGCAGCCGGGAGTTGTTGTGCACAAGTCCTTTGGACGTGACAAACTCTAAGGGATTACGATTATAATATGAGCTGTATTCCACTCCTTTGTGATAATGAGAGTGCCATCAAAATTGCTCAAAATCCAGTTGAACACTATAGAACCAAACACATAGACATCCGGCATCACTTTTTGAGAGACCATTCAATGAAAGGAGACATAGCTATTTCCCATGTCAACACCAAAAACAACTAGCCGATATATTTACCAAGCCACTTGATGAAAAACATTTTTGCAAGCTCCAAAATGAACTAAATATCCTTGATGATCGGAATGTGGCTTGAAAACTTGCATACCTGTATGGACTCTTCAAAATTTATTGTTTGAGTTGCGAAAATCATCTTTCTCAAATTTTCTCCAAAAACTATTTCAAATACTTGATCTTGATGAATTATGGTCATTGGTTGATTGTTGTATGCTTACTGATCATATTCATCAAGATTATATGATTTGCTTTGCCTCCCTATTTTCTTAATAAGTACCTTCGAATATATACGAATGGGCTAAGCATTTCTAATCTGGTGACCACGGACTAGTCCGTGGTTGCCCGGACTAGTCCGCCTCTGCAGACTAGTCCGCAGAGTGTCCGGTAGTCCGGACTAGTCCGACAAACCACGGACTAGTCCGATTTAGGCTCTGGAAAACTTCGAACTAGTCCAACTATTTTCGGACAAGTCCGATTTTTTGACTTCATAACCATAGCCGCCGCCAAACCCTGATCCTCTTCATCCTCACAACCTTACCCACGCTCTCTCTCCTCGCTCGAGCTCCCCATGGTAATTTGACAATTCCTCCATCAAAACCCTCCAAGTTCGGGTGAAAAATGACCTCCATTGCATAGGGATTGAAGACCACGGACTTGTCTGCTCCTTCAACCCCTCCATCTCCACGAATCGAGGAATTTCGGTAAAATTTCCTCCCCAACCCTAGAAATAGTGATTTCCTTCGTTGTTGGCCAAATAGCCTAGTTCCTTCTAGTTAATACATGCCCCTAGCTGTATTACATTTATCTTAAACTTGTCTTGCATTGGAGTCACCATTTGTTGTCGAGTTAGTGTTTGATATGATGAACACCGGACTTGTCCGGACCTGTACACCGGACATGTCCGATTTTTCCTGAACTCAACCCTAATTACTCATCCCTCAATGCAATTCCTTGCCATCAAATTCTCATCCATACCTTGTGTAATCTATTCTCAGGACAATGTCGAGCTCCAACGACGAGATCTCCGATTTCAAGGCCGAGATGGACCAAGAAGCCTTGCTTCGGTCCTCGGCGGGCCAAGGCAAAAAGCGCCAAGAGCGCCAATCCGAGCCGGCACCTTCTCCACCTCAGGCTCGATGCAAGGTGCTCGCCAAGAAGCCCGCCTCCAAGGTTTCAGCAGGTGGTGGCCCTAGCTCGGTGGCTGTTCGCCATGCTAAGGGCAAGGGCAAAGGAATTGCCAAGGGCCCGATCGGCCCACTCAAGTTGCCTCCGAGGCAGGAAAATAGAGATCCCTCCGAGGAGAAGTTCAATGGCAAGGGAAGCGACACTGCTTCCAAACTAAGATTCATTGATTGCTACAACCGTTCCAAGAAAGCCACCGATGATAGGTTTTGGAGCATCTTTCATGCAGATTTCTACAGTTCAGTCTACCTCACTATGAAGACCCCAGTTGTGCGCTGCCAATGGATTGATTGGGCGCACTTTGAAAAGAAGAGCTGCTCAGCCTTTGATGAAGTAGTTCAAGCTGTGGAGAGGCATAGATTGAAGGATCTGTTTGCCTTCTGAAACAACTGGAACGATGAAGTCATTGCCCAATTTTATGCTAATTGTTTCTTTGCCAGTGATGAGGAGGAAAGGGTGACTTGGATGACTCATGGATCCAAGTACACCATTACCTATGAAGAATTTGCAAGGGTGCTACATATTGATAGCTCCAGCAACAACAACTTGATCACTCACAACATTGGTGTCCTTGAGAAGGACAAGATGAAATTCCTTTATGAAACCCGCTCTACTTTCAACCCTCCTTCCACCAACAATATGAAGCCATTCTTTGTGGACCTCAATAGGGTCTTGAGGAAGACTATTGCCCCAAAGGATGGGGATGTAGGGAGTGTCCAAGGCTACCTAAGGACACTGATGAAGGTGATAAGAAAAGACAGGGAGTTTGATATCTTTGACTACATATGGAATGACATGGTGAACATCTACTGCACTCCTAACAAGTTCTTTGTCTATGCACCTTACTTGATGTTCATGATTGAGAAGGTCATAGGAATCGAGTTTGTGAAGGACGTGGAGCACACCCCTCTAAGGCCACAAAAGCCTCCTCAAGCCACAATCCAATCTGCTCCTTCTCCTGCATCCAGTGAAGAAGCTCCTTGGATCTCTAGGGGAGATGCAAGGGCTAATCCCGCCACTAGGGCCCCTCCCCAAAAAGGGTCTCCTAGTGGAATCCTAAAGTACTTGGAAGCAATCTTTGCCTCATGCAAGAAGGCCGAAGTGAACACTCACAAGCTGAACAAGTCAAGGAAGGCTGATATGCGATATGTCAAAGAGAATGTCAAACACATTTGCAAAAAGATGGAGATCGAGCCCATTGGATCTCCAGTCATTTCTGAAGATTCAGCCTCGGATTTCACTGAGCTCGGCCCTTTGACTCCCTCCGAGCTTGCTTATTTTGGCATTGGGGGTTCGAGTGGATCCGCTCCTCCTCCTCCTCCTCAACCCGAGAATGAAGACGAATATGATGAGAGGACCGACAACGTGGACTGAAGATCTTAGATTCCTCCCCTCCTTCTTTTTGGTGTCTTGATGCCAAATGGGGAGAGATAGATTGAGGGGGAGTCACTAGGTCTTAGCTATAGGTTGAGAGATGAGAGCTTCACTTATGCATCTTTTTATGTATTTTGGGTTGTAAGACTTCATATTATGCTCTTTTGATACTTTTGTTCTTGTGATGCAATGCTATAAACTATTTATGCTCATATTTATGAAATATGTGATTTTGCTCTAAAATTGACATATATGCTTGTTGTTGATATATTGATGTCAATTATTTCACTGTCATCATGATTACTGCTCTCACTCACTTAGTTTTGCATCCCACCATAAAGAGTGCACATATGTATTATGTTGTCATTGCTAAATGAGTTTCAAGCTCATATGTGCACACTTTATGAATATTATGCATTTTTATCATATTTTGTGAAATCTCCATTGGTTGTCATCAATCACCAAAAAGGGGGAGATTGAAAGTGCATCTAGGCATCCCTTGTGGGTTTTGGTTGATTTATGACAAACAAATGAGATCCTAACCACATTGTTGAGATGAGCGTAGGTTTTAATGAAAGAATGAAGAAAGCACCAAAAAGAAAGGAGAATGAGGATAAATTCGAAAAAAGAGCTCAAGTGCTGAATAGAATACATCATTGTGTAGGGATTGTGTTGGTGTAACACATCCCAAGAGCTCAAACATAAAAATCCTCACACACTTCACATTTCACAGGAGAAACGGACTAGTCCGATATACACCGGACTAGTCTGATATCCTCTCTAGACAGGTTCGGACAAGTCCAGCCAATGCGGACTTGTCCGCACTAGACTAGTCTGATAATGTGCGGACTAGTACGATAATGCCTCTAACTAAATCGGACAAGTCCTCCAAGTGCGGACTTGTCCTATATTCACTAAGGGTATCACCACACCAGACTAGTCCGATATTTCCATGGACAAGTCCGAAAACCTTTCTGACTAAAATAAGACAAGACCGCTCCTAGCCGGACAAGTTTGAAATTCCTGGACACTTAGGGTTTCCTGCACGCCGCACACCGGAGTAGTTCGGACTTCACCACGGACTAGTTCGGACCTTTGAAACCCTAATGGTAACTTTTGAAAACCCTAATATAAATAGATGTGCACGGCCCAACTATCAAAAGTCTCGACCCCCTGCGCCATCACACCCTCCAAGAGCCTAGAAAACACATCTCTCCACGAAATCCAACGCAAGAAAGATCAATCCCTTGAGGATTGACTTTGGATAAAAACAGAGACACGATTCCACACGTTTGAGCTCTTGGGTTTGATCTCTAACACACTCCTGTTGTTTCATTGTTGATCTTACGAGTGTGTTCTTGGTGGTGTTTGAATTGTAATCTTGGGGAGTCCTCAACTTGTGAGAAGGCCCCTTGAACTTGGTGATTTTCCCCTTTGTTATAGTGGAAAAAGAACTAGCCTTCGTGGCGATTCAACGAGGTTAGGGTCAGTGAAGACCCGGTCCTTTCATGGGCTCCTCAACATGGACGTAGGTTGCCTCTGTGGGAACCGAACCACGGGATAAAAATCGTGTGTCAAACTTATTCTTAAGTTTCTGATATCATATTTTTGGGTTTGATTGATTTTGTCCATCTTACGTTAAAACATTCAAATCAAAGTTAATTTGCACTACACTTAACTTCGTTGACTCAATACTTGCAAGTTACATACTATATTCCGCTGCATACTGCGCTTGTATTGAAATCATTGATCGAACTTGATCAATTTAGTCCGCGCGCACCAAACTTGTCCGCACTCTACCGGACTAGTCCAATATCTCGGGATTTGATCAGTTTGTTAAGTGTTGTAGGTTCCGACTAAATTTCAAAAGGCCTATTAACCCCCCCTCTAGACCACATTCAAGATCTCATAGCAAGGAGAAGGAGGAGAACACGAAGAAGGTTCAATCAAGATCGACCTTCGTCAACTTCTCGACATCGATGTTCTTCATCACCAAAATCGTCATCAACACCTTTTGCCAAGCCCTAGCAGTCATGATTCAAGTGTTGCACTCAATTCTCAATCCTTGGATCTCTAGACACACAGTACACCCT
Source organism: Tuctoria greenei (assembly GCA_036927565.1). Taxonomy (NCBI): domain Eukaryota; kingdom Viridiplantae; phylum Streptophyta; class Magnoliopsida; order Poales; family Poaceae; genus Tuctoria; species Tuctoria greenei. Next base: position 195,010,431 of record JAYESD010000006.1, on the reverse strand, counting down.
CTACATCCAAGTTTCCACATGAATTCAACCCTAAATCTCACTGTCCAGAAAACCCTAATTTTGCACGTTCTGGACAGGGCGGACTAGTCTGACCCTCACAGCGGACTAGTCCGGTGTCTGAATCTGTTTCAGGCTAAATTAATTCCAATTTGGCTCAAATAAACTCAAAACCTATTCAAACTTGATAATATCCATTGTAACTAGTTAGTAAACATTAATAGAAACTCACTAACCAGTTTTACCTCATGACTGCATTAATCATGCATATCATGGCATATTAAGTAATATATGATAGTTTATTGATTGTAATGGTTGTTTTGTATGTTTATTGAGCAGAATAGAAGGTGTGGCACTAGTGGGTGCTGTTGAGGATCTCCAGCACCAGAACTTTGAAGCTTTTGGCCCCAATAAATCTCAAGAGCAAGGCAAGTGTCCTCGATCATTTTGATCTTGTTTTTTAAAATGTTTTGTTTGCAAAACTGCATGCTTGTGTCAATTTGATATAAAACCAATTTATGGGTGTTTACTAGACTTGTTTGACCATCCTTGTCGCTTGGAATATATTATATAGAGCCGAGAAGGGCTTTTTACCTTTTTGCTTTGCTCTAATTAATTGGGATGGGAAAATAACCAAATGGTTTAATTATGAATTAATGAATTTATGAATGATATGAATTCATGAACATGATTAATTGGTCACATAGGACTTGGGATATCTAAGCAAGCGTGATTTGTGGATTGGGTTGGATGTTATGGTGGTTTTGCTTGCCTTGGATCTAGGGACCGGTTCATGTGAGAATAAGCCAGGACAACAGTGCCACCACAAGGCCTAGTATGGGTGTAGCTTAGCCAATTAATGAGGTGTATTGCCAGCATTGATTCAGATCATTTGGAGGAGTGGGGAATGGGAGTTGGTTGGGTTTGCAATAATGGCGGGACTACTCTGGGATAAGAACGGCACAAGAGGGGTCCTTTGTTGGATGTGCTCAGTTGGAGGCATCACCACAGGTGAAACCTTAGTGGGTCTGAATGTGCTTGTAGTCCTTTTGTAAAGGCTATTTTGTGATCTCTTGGCTATACACCTAAGGAAGTATAATTGGCATAAGGGAGTTTTATTTAGTCGCTGATGGGTGATGAAATCACGAACTTGTGGGTAAAGTGGTACAACCTCTGCAGAGTGTTAAAAACTATCATGATAGCCGTGCTCTCGGTCATGAGCACTTGGATGAGCTACATGATTAGAACTGGACTTGAGTTTTGGGATGGTTCGATATGGGACTGGTTATGTCATATGGATATGGATGGTTATGAGAAGTTATGAAGTTGGCATATGATTATGATATTAATTATTGGCTGGTTATTAATGAATTATTATATTAAATGAGGATATTGAATATGTGATATGGTAATTACTGGAGTTATGATGGTATTAAATTCACATAGAATTTGTAGGATGCTTTTTACATGTTTTAAATGTACTTTTCTACAATTAGCCAATTATTATCATCCTTGTTTTTAGCTACATGTCATATTTTTCCGCACTCGCTGAGTACAACATGTGCTCACCCTCGCAATTCCCCCACCAATAGTTTCAGGTGATGTTTGGCAGTATCCTGAGGATAAAGCGGAGTACTAGCCTGTGTGCTGCAGTCGACTTGCGTGTGGTGTTGCTTGGAGCCGCGCATTCCCCCATGCTCAGTTTGCTTAGTTGCTTAATTAGATTATGTCTACTGCATTAGTTTTCAAAACATATCAATAATGATCATTAGATTTGTAATTTGAGGATTATTTGATTGTTGTAATAAAAAGTACTTATTTAACAATTTGTGCTATGGTAATTATATATTTATCATTTGTGAATCACTTGTATATGTGTGTTAAATATTTTGGGCACACATATGCTTTGTTACTTGTTTCATTTTCGGAACCGGGTGCCACAAATTGGTATCAGAGCCATAGGTTGACCGTAGGATGCAACCTAGATAGAATGAACACTTTTATTGCACATAGGAACACTCAGGAAGCGTTATAGTTTGTTTGGTGTGCTGATCGCTATGTAGTGTTTGCTTGTGTGCTTAGTAGGGGATTGTTGGATGCATTACTGTTTGCCACATCCAGATAGGCTGGTATAGGTAGTTCCTTAATTTCATATCTCTTGATGCATATAGTTGGGGATTTGTTCTATCTCTATTTTCTACCTTGTTCAACCTCTACTTCAATGGAAGATGGACACAACTAGAAGATTGACCATTTCAGACGAAGCTATATGGAATATGAGAACAAAGATAGTATGTCCAAAAGTAAGTATTTCCATAAGGGGGTAGAATTCCTCGCGGACCTCAATGTTTTGGATTCTCAAGGATTGGACAGGAGGGGATGTTCCTGGATTGGTAGTTTGACTGACGAGGACGTCGGTGTTCTAAGGAGGGGTGGATTGGCTACAGAAGCACGATGTGGTAATTTAGTGTGCCACCAAGAACGGTGAAATTGACAATGATGAGGGAGTCAACCTTAGAATTAATGCATCACAGTAGACATAGAATGACATAAAGCTACATATTTAGCTATGTGTTCAACAACCAAGCCTTGTGTGATGTGTGCCAACGAGTCCAAGCTGAACATCAAAGGCCAGAGGGATTATTGCAGCTATTAAAGATTCCGGAATGGAAGTGGGAATAAATTGGTATGGACTTGATAGTTGAGTTACCGCGAACCCAGTCCGGGTATGACTCAATATGGGTTATTGTGGATCAGTTGACCGAATCAGCCCAGTTCATACCTGTCAAGACCACATATACGACCGCAAAGCTAGATAAATTGTACATCGAGCATATTGTGTGCCGACATGGAGTTCCAAAGAAAATAGTCTCGGACCGAGGTTCTCAATTGACCTCTAGGTTCTGGCAGAAGCTGCATGAAGCAATGGGTACAAGGTTAAATTTCAGCTCAGCATATCATCCACAAACCGATGGACAAACTGAGAGGACCAACCAAATATTAGAAGACATGTTGAGAGCTTGTGCCTTGAAGCATGGGCGCAGCTGGGACAAGCCTTGCCATACGTTGAGATTTCTTACAATAATAGTTACCAAGCTAGCTTGAAGATGTCACCATATGAAGCACTATATGAAAGGAAGTGTAGGACACCCTTGTTTTGGAATAAGACAGGAGAAACTCAAGTATTTGTCCCTGATGTGTTGCAAGAAGCTGAAAAGCAAGTTCAGACAATCCGCGAGAATTTGAGTGATGCACAATCGGCTATGCGGATAATAGGCAGAAAAACTTAGTCTTTGAAGTGGGAGACTTCGTATACCTCAAAGTATCACCTATGCAAGGTCATAAGCGGTTTAATGTCGGAAGCAAGTTGGCACCTCGCTATATTGGACCATTCAAGATTTTGGGAAAACATGGAGAAGTGGCATATAAGTTGGAGATGCCAGCACATCTTGCTGATGTTCAAGATGTGTTTCACGTTTTGTAGCTCAAGAAGTGCTTAAGGGTACCGAAATAACAAGTGTCAATGGAGAATTTGGAATTAGAGGCAGATTTGACTTTTGCCGAGCAACCGGTCAAAATTTTGGAAACCAAGGAGAGGGTCACAAGGAACAAGGTGATTCGATGGTGCAAAGTACAATGGAAGCAACATACAGAATCGAAAGCAACTTGGGAGCTGGAATATGAGATCAAGAAAGAATTTCCCTATCTCTTTCCTTCTACGTCGAATCTCGAGGGCGAGATGCATTTTAAGGGGGGTAGGTTTGTAACGCCCTCATTTTCATCCATCATGCATTTCATACACTCTTATACATGTTTAACCTTAAGAAACATAAAAGGAACAAGATTAAAATAAATTTAGGACAAAACAACAATTTAAAACTATCAAGGTGCGGACTTGTCCGGTCATAACCCCGGACTAGTCCGGTGACCCTATTCTTCTTTAGAAAATCCAGTATCTTTCAGAGCTCAAACTTGTCCAGCACAATGCACGGACCAGTACGGTTTGGTCTCTGATGTTATCCGGACTTGTCCGTGGTCCAAGAAGACTAGTCCATTCCTTGTTGAATTTTAGTCCGGAAAACCTTTTATTTGTCATCCCGGACATGTCCGATTTTGTTTCTGTTCCAGAACGGACATTTCTGGTCCATCATGCGAACTAGTACGGCCTGTTTAATTACACTTGGATTCTGTTATTTCCCCACGATTTGTTTTTGGGTAACTACTTTAATTGGGCCCACGAATTTCGTGCCCAACCTCAGAGGAGCCCAAGTGGTCCCCCACTCTGGCCCCCACTCAACCAAACTCGAAATCCATCAAACCCTACCTCTCCACCTCTGTATAAACAATCCATCACCTGAACTTTTCATCTCTTTGCCACAATAAAAGAAACCCTCAACCCTAGTTTGTGGAAGCCGCCATCAAGAGAAGATCCAACAGCAAGGAGAAGGAGGAGAACACGAAGAAGGTTCAATCAAGATCGACCTTCATCAACTTCTCAACATCGATGTACTTCATCACCAAAATTGTCATCAACACCTTTCGCCAAGCCCTAGCCGTCAAGATTCAAGTGTTGCACTCAATTCTCAATCCTTGGATCTTTAGACACACGGTACACCCTCTACATCCAAGTTTCCACGTGAATTCAACCCTAAATCTCGCTGTGCAGAAAGCCCTAATTCTGCAAATTCTATATAGGGCGGACTAGTCCGACCCTGACAGTGGACTAGTCCGGTGTTTGAATCTATTTCAGGCTAAATTAATTCCAATTTGACTCAAGTCAACTCAAAACCTGTTTCAACTTGATAATATCCATTTTAATTAGTTAGTAAACATTAATAGCAACTCACTAACTAGTTTTACCTCACAATTTCATTAATCATACATATCATGACATATTGCGTAATATATGAGCATTTATTGATTGTAATGGTTGTTTTGTATGTTTATTGTGCGAAATAGGAGGTGTGGCACTAGAGGGTGCTGTTGAGGATCTCTAGCACCAGAACTTTGAAGCTTTTGACCCTACTCAATCTCAAGAGCAAGGCAAGTGTCCTTGATCATTTTGACCCTGTTTTTTAAATGTTTTGTTTGCAAAACTTTATACTTGTGTCAATTTGATGGGAAACCCATTTATAGGTGTTTACTAGACTTGTTTGACCATACTTGTTGCTTGGAATATATTATAGCGAGTCGGGAAGGGCTTTTTACCTTTTTGCGCTCTCTAATTAATTGGGATGGGAAAACAACCAAATGGCTTAATTATGAATATCTGAATTTATGGATGATATGAATTGATGAACATGATTAATTGGTAACATGAGACTTGGGAGATCTAAGCAAGCATGGTTTATGGATTGGGTTGGATGCTATGGTGGTTTTGCTTGCCTTGGATCTAGGGATCGGTTCATGCGAGAATAAGCTAGGACAACAGTTCCACCACAAGGCCATGCATGGGTGTGGCTTAGCCAATTAATTAGGTGTATTGCCAGCATTGATTCGGATTAGATGGAGGAGCGGGGAATGGGAGTCGGTTGGGTTCGCAATAGTGGCGGGGCTGCCCTGGGTTCCGAATGGCACACGAGGAGGCCCTTTGTTGGATGTGCTCAGTTGGAGGCATCAGCACCGGTGAAACCTTAGTGGGTCTGAATGTGCTGGTGGTCCCTTTGTAAAGGCTATTTTGTGATCTCTTGTCCATACACCTAAGGAAGTGTAATTGGCATAAGTGAGGTTTCTTTAGTCGCCGACGGGTGACGAAATCACGAACTTGTGGGTAAAGTAATACAATCTCTGTAGAGTGTTAAAAACTATTATGATAGCTATGCTCTTGGTCACGAGCACCTGGATGACCTACATGATTAGAATTGGACTTGGGTTTTGAGATGGTTCAGTATGGGACTAGTTATGTCATATGGATATGGTTGGTTATGAGAAGTTATGAAGTTAGCATACGATTATGATATTAATTATTAGCTGGTTATTAATGAATTATGATATTAAATGAGGATGTTGAATATGTGATATGGTAATTGCTCGGGTTATGATGGGATTAAATTAACATAGAATTTGTAGGATGCTTTTTACATGTTTTAAATGTACTTTTTTGCAATTATCCAATTATTATCATCCTTGTTTTTAGCTACATGTCATATTTTCCCACACTTGCTGAGTATGACATGTGCTCACCCTTGCAATTCCCCCATCAACAGTTTCTGGTGATGTTTGGGAGTATCTTGAGGATAATGTAGAGTACTAGGTTGTGTGCTGCGGTCGAATTGCCTGTGGTGTTTTGCTTGGAGCCGCGCATTCCCCTATGCTTAGTTTGCTTAGTTGCTTAATTAAATTATTTTTGCTGCATTAGTTTTTAGAACTTATCAATAATGATCATTAGACTTGTAATTTGATGATTTTTTGAATGTTGTAATAAAAAGTACTTATTTAATAATTTGTAATGTTGTAATTATTATTTTATCATTTGTGAATCACTTGTGTATGTGTGTTAAACATCCTAGACACACATATGCGTCACACTTGGTTCATTTTCGGAATCAGGTGTCACATACCACTTGGGGAATCATTTCCCTAAGACCCATGAGGATTCTTCTTTTCAAACACAACTCTAATGGCTATCACCAACAAGGAGGGCAAGGGTAGAATCAACATCACTCTTGTAATCAAGGAGGCTATGGGGATTTCAAGGGATTTAAGTTCAACTAGCCTACTGTAACACTCTCATTTTCATCTATCATGCATTACATACATTCTTATACATGTTTAACATTATGCAACACAAATAGGGATAAGTTTAAAATAAATTATAATCATGCAAGCAAATAAAAACTTGTTCTTGTGCGGACTTGTCCGGATTTGTACCCCAGACTAGTCCGTCTAACTCTCTGTTGTTTTCACTGGATAGGGTGGACTTGTCTGGTTTGGACCCCGGACTTGTCCAGTTTTGCTCTCTGCTGTATTTTCGAACTTTTCCGTTAATGCTACAGACTAGTCCAAAATGTTTCTGATGTTTTCCTAAGTCATATTCCAGACTTGTCCGACCTAGCAACAGACGTGTCCATTCAACTTTCTAACTTCCAACAGACTAGGCAGGTCCCTAGCGGACTTGTCCGGTATGCCCGACTTAGATTCAATCTTTTCCTCCACGATATGTTATTGGGTATTTGCCTTAATTGGGCCCAAGAATGTCGTGCCCAACCCCTGTAAAGCTATGTGGGACCCCAACATGGCCTCCACCACCTTAAACTCGAAATCCATCAAAACCTACCACCTCCACCTTTATATAAACACCCCACCACCCCAACCTTTAATCTCTTTGTCAAGTTGAGAGAAAACCCCAAACCCTAGTTTGTGTGCCACCATCATGAGAAGATCCAATAGCAAGGAGAAGGAGGAGAAGAAGAAAGAGGATCAAACAAGCGCGATCTTTCTCAACTTCTCAGCATCGACATCCTTCATCGCCAATTCTACTTCAACTCTTCATCACCAAACCCTAATCGTCAAGATTCAAGTTTCACACCCAATTCTCGATCCTTGGATCTCTAAACTCACTGTATGCCCTCTGCATTCACTTTCCCACATGAGTTTACCTAAAATTTCCGTTGTCCAAGAAACCCTAGTTGCTATTTTCTGGAGAGGGCGGAATAGTCCGACCCTCTGAACGGACCAGTCCGGTCTTGCTATCTGTTTTGTGCTGAATTAATTCCAATTTGACTCAATCAATTCAAAATTTGTTCAAACTTGTTAAAAACCATTGTAACTAGTTAGTAAACATTAATAGCAACTCATTAAAAACTTTTACCTCACAATTGCATAAATCATGCATATTGTGGCATATTTAGTAATATATGAGTATTTATTGATTGTAATGTCTACTTTGTATGTTTGTTGCACAGAATAGAAGGTGTTGCGCTAGAGGGTGCTGTCGAGGACCTCCAGTACTATAACTTCGAAGCATTTGACCCAAACCAAGCTCAAGAGCAAGGCAAGTGTCCTTGATCATATTGATCCTGTTTCTAAATGTTTTGTTTACAAAACTGCATGCTTGTGTCAAATTGATAGGAAACCCAAAATAGGTGTTTACTAGTATTGTTTGACCATCCTTGTTGCTTGGAACATATTGTAGAGAGTGAAGAAGGGCTTTTTACCTTTTTGCTTCACTCTAACTAATTGGGATGGGAAAACAACCAAATGGCTTAATTATGAATTAATGAATTTATGGATGATATGAATTGATGAACATGATTAATTGGTAATGTGGGACTTGGGAGATTTAAACAAGCGTGGTTTGTAGGTTGGGTTGGATGTTATGGAGGTTTTACTTGCCTTGGATCTAGGGACCGGTTCATGCGAGAGTAAGCCAGGACAACAGTGCGACCACAAGGCCAAGTATGGGTGTGGCTTAGCCAATTAATTAGATATATTGCCAGCATTGATTCAGATCATTTGGGGGAGCGGGGAATGGGAGTCGGTTGTGTTTGCAATAGTGGCGGGACTGCCCTGGGTTCCGAACGACACAAGAGGGGGCCCTTGGTTGAATGTGCTTAGTTGGAGGCATTAGCATCGGTGAAACCTTAGTGGGTCTGAATATGCTGGTAGTCCCTTTGTAAAGGCTATTTTGTGATCTCTTGGCTGAACCGACGGAAGTATGTAATATGACCGACGAGTCACACACATAATGGAGGTTCCCTCACCAAAAGGGGATCACTACAGGAATATCGATCAATTACGTCGGCCAAAGCCGACGTAAGTAAGGCCTAAACCGACGTACATAACTTAATTACGTCGGTTTTCTCTTAATTACGTCGGCAGTTGGCTGACGTAGCGGTTTGGATGTAATTAAGCTAACTTACGTCGGCCACCGACATAAGTTATCTTAATTACGTCGGTCTATAGAAGCCGACGTAAGTCACATATCGGGATGGGCCGCGGGCTGGGCCGGGGTACTTACGTCGGTTGCTGCAGACCGACGTAAGTTAAGTGCTCTAACTTACGTCGGTTGTTCCAAACCGACGTAAGTTAAGTGGTTTAACTTACGTCGGTATGGTCAGACCGACATAAGTTAAATTGGGCTAACTTACGTCGGCAATTCCATAGCCGACGTAAGTTAAGTTTTCGAATTTCTTTTATAAACAGAAAATGACTACCTCGCTCGATGGCAAGAACACAGAACAGACAGATAACATATACACAACATAACAGTTACAAAATATAGCATCGACAACAACACAATTTGCAAAATAAGTTCCACCGGGCTACACGCTAGCCCCTCCACTACCTCTGTGATCTTCTCGGCGTGTTCTCGAACCCTGCAGAAGAAACATAGTCACTAGTAAGCATCAATATCAACTCAGTGATAACACAAGAGGCCAAGAACATCAGTGACAAAAGAAGGAAGCATACTGTAGTTTCAAATGAAGTAATGTTGCATATATAAATAGAAAACTAGCAGGTATCAGTGTTGGAGACTTTAGGTAACAGGTCAAGCTTATGAACCACTAGCCCTTTGTTAAATGGAAGCACTGACAACTTATTAACTATATACTAATCATTTCTACCATGGTCAAAAACTACTAAAGCTTTATTAGATACACTTAACTTCTTCACCACTATAGGAATCAATATCTGACAAGTCATCAAGATCTACCTCTATGTTCTACCTCCTTATCTCTCTATGTAAAATGCTAAAATGGATACAACAATTAAAGAGAGAGTTTATCACCTGCTCTGGTGTCTGCTGCGGCGGAAGTGTAGGAATCTCGATATCCTGACCGCTGTGTTGAGCAAGAACTTGCCATTGCAAAATATTAGAAGATATATGTTATTGAACTGCTGTGAAATTTAACTACGGTACTTTAAATTACTTACCGCCACCGCTGCTTGCATCTGAGACATCATTAAGGCCGTCCTCTGCTGCTCCTCCCTTGCCTCCGCTCTCGTCCTCTCCAGCTCTGCCTGGGTTTGCGTCAGCGTCTCCCTCATGGCCTGGAGCTCCAGCTGGGTCTGCGAGAGACGACCGCTGGTCCCAACGGTCGAAGCCTGTGACGATGAAGCGCCTCTCAAAGGTCGCGTCGACCCCAAGTAGAAAACTCCATCAAAAATGGCAAACCTGCAAAAGAATGAAAACACTAAGTAAAAGAAGATAAATTGAAAAAGAAATGAAACACACGAAGAACTCACTATCCGTGGGCCTTCCCGCCTCTGCTTGCGTACGTGGCTTGGGGGTCGATCGGCGTGCTTTCCCAATCGTAATCCGCACCGTGTATCTTCGCGACCTCCTGCGCGTACTTTATCTACAAAACAAATAAATCTTGTAAGCATGTCAATAATAGTATTAGTTATAATGAAATTGATGAATTTCGAAAACATACCAATCGGTCGGCTGCGACCTAACTACACTGCCCTGGCTGAGAAGGGTCACTTCCCTTGTGACCTCTCTTCCAAACCTGGGTCGGGGTCGTCTCATGACCCATCTCTCGCTCCTGTACAACCTGTTAGTGAGATAAATAATATATTAGGAACACATAAATAAAATGAAAAGGTACTTACCATGCGTTTAGCCAAACACAAGTAGCCATCGCCGCCATAGTTGTGCTTGCCCTCGGACCCCATGCGACACTGTCTAGCCTTTGTGGACTTATTGATGAAAGCGTCGCTAGCCCAGTACCGACAGAGAGCTAAGTACGCCTCGATGTTACCCTGTAACCAGGAAATACTAACCTGCACATATTTCATTTTTCATCAACGCAGTTAACATACGTAGATATTGTAAATATTTAACAATATTAAAAACTTACCTCCGCGTACTGCTCCTCTGTCAAGTACGAGTCAGAGTCCTTCCTAAATACACCCCTTTGCTGCTCCTGCTCCTGCTCCCGGGGGTGCCGCTTGTAGTACGCGTTGACGGCTTGAATCCGGGCGTACGACAACGCCGCCATCATGAGCTTCCGAGCGTTGTAATGGAACACGCGTCTCGCGTGGTCCTCCATGCCCGGTTCCGCTACTTGGTACCTCAGCTTTAAGCAAACAAATATTTAAGTGATATGCATTAACAATTCAAACGAGTTGAAAAAATGAAACAGTTAAACTTAGCATAAAATCGTTCCACACGGCTCCCTGAACCGTGCCGTGCACTGGGTGAGAGACACGAGCGTAGTCATCCCACGACAGGGCAGGAAAACCGTCAATTACATCGGGGTAGTGCAACTTGACAATAGCACCCAGGACACTGTTAACCTGCTTGTGGTGCTTCTAGGCCCCCGTGAACGAAAAGTTATACCAACATATACAAAATATATTAAATCATTAAGTAAAGGAAAACAAAATCTAATATTTAATATACTATATACAACATTTATACCTGTCTCCAATAGGACAGATCGTGGTCCGCTGAGTAGTAACTGGAGGAGGAGCCGCAAAGTGGGTCCTCCTCGTCCATCGCCTCTACTGTGACGCTGCCGCGTCCTGTGACCCTGAAGGCTCTGTGGAACCACCGGAGCCTCTAGGAAGGCTAGTGGTATCCGGCTGCACAAGGAGGCTAGCGCTAGCCGGCTCCGAAGGGAGGCTAGCGATAGAGGGCTCCTGTAGTGGCCCCCTAGCCTTTGAGTCGGGCTCCTGTAGCGGCCCCCTAGCCTCTGACTCTGACTCTAACTCAGAAGTCTCTGAGTCAGACTACACAAAAGGAAAAGATTGACAATTAATAATTAATAACAATTGCAATTTCAAAAATAACTTTATTGTAACTAAAATTTACCTCCGTCTGCTGTAAGCACACGACAGCTGAGGGTGGAGCGTGTGCCAAAAAGAGGGAACGTCGGCTAGAAAGGAACGAGCTCCCTGGGCAAGGGTCTCATGGCGGCTCAAACCTTCTCACTGGCTTCCCCTTCCCCTTCCCCTTTGATGACATCCTGTTGCAAGGAATAAATGATTAATATGCAAAGATAATATACAAAATTAATGTTAAATTAAAGAATAAAACGTTACTTCAAAATTCATCAACATCACGATCATGCACCCTACTCCTTAAACCAGCCCATCGATCTTCTTCTTTCGCATATCGTTTTCGTTTGCGCAAATCAGCAGGTTCGACTATGTCATCGATATCTTCAGTTTCTGATTCTGATTATGTTTCCGCTTTTGTGCCAGCCTTGATATCTTGAGCGTCTCCAACTAAGTTATCGAGTCCTACACCGGGCTCGACTGAGAAGGAGTCTGGCAACTCTTCCTCTTGGTAGACACAATCAACCTCAGCTTCGTCGTGGTAATCATCATCTCTTGGAGCGTAACCGCTCACGAGGATTCACCTTATGTACCACCCACCAAGCTTTGAATTTATTGCATGGATAAGGTAGATAGTACACTTGCTCTACTTGGTGTGCAAGAACTAATGAATCGAATCCTTTCAACCATTCCTTGTGTTTTACTTCGACCATGCCAAATTCGTTTACTCAAATTCCACAAATGGAATCAAACCATTCGCAGTCAAAGAATACCGCTCAAATTGGCTTGTTTGCGACAAAAGTGAATTCAAGGATTTCTCTAATAATCCCGTAGTACTGCGTTTCATGATCTTGCGAATCGATTGCCCTCATCACAACTCCAGCATTACATGTTGCCGCGAGAGGACGAAGAGATTCAAATTGACTTGTACGGAATCGAAAGTCGTTGACGTCATATCGACCATAGCTTCTAACATTAACCACTCCACGGGATAGTTGTCGCAAATCTTCATGGACGTTGGCATCTTTTTGGCACTGTCCAAGATATGGAGTTATTAGAAAACGTAAGCATTCTTAAGTTATAAGAAAATGTTGTTAACATTGATTAGTTATCGAGAAAACGTTACATGATCTCGAAACCAGGAGAGAAAATTACATCCCCTGTTTATTCCTTCCCGTCGAATATGTTCTATTTGCTTGCTCGTGGGTTGATGTCTATGTCTACAATTTTGCTTGTGTAACTTACTACACGACAAAGAGAACCTTTTAGAATACATGTGTCGGAAAAGATGGTGAAAAGCATTGTAGGAAAAACACTTACTTGAAATATTCATTCATTTCTTCCATATTACCGTACATGTAGAAGAATGTAGCACACCTTTCTTTTTCGCTAACATCGTACGAAGTGTAACTACCAACAGTAGTGCCTCTTGTTGCAAAAATGGAGAGATCGCTATAAGGAGGTTGCTCATCTATATTGTACCACATTACCGAAGTATTAACATTGTTTTCCTCTGCAAAGTAAACACTTGAGAAGTATCCTACTTCCTTAAGAGTAAAAGCTTCAGCGATGCAACCTTCAACCCTTGCACTGTTACCAATCATTGGTTTCAGATATCTAAGTGATCTTTCAATATGGTACATCCACCTATATTGCACGAGACCGCCCACTTTCGCTTCAAATGGAAGATGAATTAAGAGATGTTGCATTGGATTGAAAAATCCTGGAGGAAATTTTTTTTCCATCTTACACAAAAGTACTGGAACCTCCTTTTCCAATTTAGTCATCATCTCTGGCGTGATTTCTTTAGCACAGAGTTGCCTATAGAAGTGGCTATGCTCGGCTAACACCTTCCACACTACATCATCAAAATAGCCTTGAAACATAACAGGCAGAAGTCTTTCCATGATTATGTGATAATCATGACTCTTCAACCCAATGAGCTTTCCCGTTTTCACATTCACGGCTCGTCTCAGACTAGCTGCATAACCATCTGGGAATTTCAATCGTTGCAACCATTCGAGAACTTATTTTTTTTCTTTAGGTCGAAGACAGAAAGGAGCGCATGGTATACCACCATTTTCGGAGAGCTCAAGAGTTTGACGGTTACAAAGCTCAGCAAGTCCTTTCGAGCGTTTAAATTGTCTTTTGTTTTGCCCGTCATGTCCATGCATGTGCTTATTATACATTCGGCCATGTTACGCTCTTGATGCATAACATCAATGTTGTGCCTTATAATCAACGACTTCACATACGATAACTCCCAAAGTCCACATATGTGAGTCCAATTGTGTTTGTCTCCGTAACCTTCGAAATATCTAGGATGACCTTCATCTGGCACCAATTTGTCCAACATATCAGATATTTCTGACCCGTCAAGACGTTTCGGTGGTCCTTTAGTGACAACGGTGTTCTTTCTGAAGACATTCCTCTGTTGTCTAAACAAGTGATTCGGAGGTAGCCAACGTCTATGACAATCGAAGTAAGATATCTTGCCTCCATGGGTATGTTGAAAGCAATAGGTATCCGAGGGACATATCAGACACGTCAACCGATCATGAGTGCTCCATCCAGAAAACATGCCGTATGATGGAAAATCATGAATGGACCACAAATAAGCAGCTCGGAGGTTGAATTTCTGTTTCTTGTAACATTCGTACGCTTCGACTCCTGTCCACAAAATTTTCAACTCTTCGATCAACGGTTCCAACATCACGTTAAGACGTGACCCAGGATGATCTGGCCCAGGTACAATGAGGCTAAGAAACATAAACTCATTCTTCATGCAAAAAGCCAGTGGATGATTGTACGGAATGACAAATACGGAACAACAGGAGTATGGTGCTGCATTTGTGCTGAACGGCGTGAACACATCTGTCGCCAACCCGATGCAAACATTTCTCGCTTCACGAGCGAATTCTGGGTCGAACCGGTCCAGCGCCTTCCATGCCTCACCATCAGACGGGTGCGTCATGACTCCATTGTTCTCACGCTCACCTTCTTTGTGCCATCTCATGTGTCTTGCCTTTTTTTTGAAAGGAACATCCGCTTGAACCTTGGTGTCACTGGTAAGTAATGAAGCTGCTTACGTGCGACTTCCGTCGTCACAGTATTACCATCGTTATTAACAACTTCGACAAACCTCGGTTGACCACATTTCAAAAATTTGTTCTCATTGGCATGCTCTCTCCAGAAAAGCATGCAGTTGTCCGGACACACATCAATCTTTTCGTGCTTCATCCCGAGATCGGAAAGAATTTTCTTCGAGTTGTACATATCCTTAGGCACTTTGTTGGGTTGTGGAAGGGCATCTTTGAACAAATCAATGAGCATGTTGTAACAATTGTTATAAAAGAAGAACTTAGACTTAATTGCCATAAGTCTAGTCACAAAATTGAGGATTGACATTTTAGTGTGTTCATGCAGAGCCTATTCTGAATCTTTGAGACGTTTCAAGAACTCTTTAACCTCTGCTGTTTGAGTATCTTCTGTAAGCTCTGGTCATATAGCTTCCAGCATCTCATCCATCATATCAACCTCTTGAGCATCATCATTGTCTGCTTCCACTTCTTGTACAGCTTAAGAAGTTGTCTCGCCGTGGAAGTTCCACGACTCATAATGTGACACGTAACCTTTTTGACACAAGTCCAACGTGAGTTCCACTTTGTCCAAAAACGTTCCATTTCGGCATTTCGTACATGGGCACCGCGCCTTATTGCTATTTGACAACAAAAAAGCTCGTTCCACAAAAGCTTCTGTCTTGGCGTACCACTCATCTGAGTGACCACCAGTTCTGCTCTTCCAACCAGTGTACATCCAACTACGATCTTCGCCCATGTTTGACTCTGCAGTTTAATGCGAAAGAAATTGTCGTTAATGTATTGTTATTTTATGTGTCACGGCCCTAAAACCTAGGCAGATAGATCCTAAACCCACCCAAGAGTGACCGAGCGGAGCGTGATCATGACGAGACGCGTGATCTGGATTCGAACGAAATTTCGGCAGCATAACCCCGCTGTTCTCCACTGCACGCCCAAAAATGGTGCAGCAGAGAACAACAGGGTTACGACACCAAAATCTCGTCCAAATCCGGACCTGCGTCTCGTCACAAGCCACGCCCCCTCAGTCACCCCGAGGCTGTCCAAAAAGGGACAATTCCGAACCTGCACGTCTCACATGCCAATGGCATGTGAGACATGCCGATCCGAAATGGGTAATACATTGCTATAGGTTATATTGCTCATTTTCATTTTGAGGTCATTTAAGAGAGAGGAAAGAACTAGAGAAAGACTGAGAGGAAAGTTGGTCTTAGATGACAATTCCACGACGGCTTTAGGGTTAGCTGCTGTAAATAGATCAGAGATGAAACCACTTCGTCGGAGTACGCCATCCACGCGCAGGTGCTTGCCATCCTCACCGTCGTCGTTCGCCTTCGTGCCCGTCTACACACATACTTTACCTTACCACTAAATGGGCCTTGTCAGGCCTTGTCAAGCTGGTCCGAAGCCCATTTATGTATATATAGTACTTAAACACTCAAGCAATCAAAATTAAAATTGTAACCATAATTCAAAAAACTAAGCAATTCAAATAAACCTAAACATAACTGTCGGTACCCTGGGTACCATATACCCCTTGGGATTACAAAGATCGTAAGGGAAAGTCATCTACTTGATTTGAAGACCTTCGAAGGCCCACATGTCAGACATATCCAGACCCGCTTCTCCAACATGGTTAGCCCCAGGGTCGCCACGTGTACTATCAAACCGGAGCTACCGCCCGCAAGGGAGGAAGCTCCGGACTATGTACCAAAGTGGCACCCCCGGACCTAACCCTAGACCGAGGGAAGCTCTGGTGCTGACACGTGTCGGCTAACACCAGAACTATCTGTTCTCCACAGCGTGCTCCGGTGCTGCCACGTGTCCAACCGTCGGATCTTCAACCTCTAACCTCTGGAAGACTCCACAACGGCTCCGAATCTTCAGAGGGGAATCAAGGACTTCAAGACCCGATTAAGTGTCATTAATACCATATTAATGACACATGATCGGACGACCTTAATCACCAGTAACGGTGCTGTCAAAGCCCATTACACGGTCATTAAAGGCAATTAAACGTGTTGAATAAGTATCAATACTAGTAACCTACGGGGCCACATGTCGGACCAGGCTAATTTGTAACGGCTTGCCCCTGTACTATAAAAGGACAGGCCGACGACGTTTACAGGGACGCGCTCTACACACGCCCCATAGACGTCCAGACACACTGACAGACGTGCTACATCCAATACAACATCAACACACCCCATGGAGTAGGGTATTACGCTCAGGCGGCCCGAACCACGTAAACCCTTGTGTCTCCTGCGCAATTTACAATTCACCTTCTTGAATCTCCGCGTGCCCACACTGAACATCAAACTCCTCTAACACTTTAGTAGTGTCGGGAGACCTGCCGGTTCCAAACCACCGACAATAACAATTATCCATTGTAATTCGTCAATTTATCAACTCAATTCTAACATAAGCAATTCAATTCAAATGAGAGCAATTCAAATGAGAGCAATTCAATTCAAATGAGAGCAATTCAATTCAAATGAAAACAACTCAATTCAAATGAGAGCAATTCAATAAACCTAAACATAACCATAATTCAAATGAGAGCAATTCAATAAACATAAACATAACCATAATTCAAATGAGAGCAATTCAATTCAAATGAGAGCAATTCAATAAACCTAAACATAACCATAATTCAAATGAGAGCAGTTCAAACCTAAACATAAGCAATTCAAGTAAATGCATGTGCAATAATTCAAAACAATGAGAGCAAGGGGAGAGGCGAGGAAATACTTGCAACGAAGATCGGGGGCAGGGTCGGGGGCGCAGGGGTGGCGACGGCGGGCCGGCGACGGGGCGGTCGGGGCGGCTCGGGGTCGGGATGGTGTCGCGGGGGCGGGGCCGCGGGCAGGAGCAGGGGCAGCGACGGGGAGGAGACGGCGAGGCGGCAGGGCGGCGACGACGGGCATGCGGCGGGGCGGCTCGGGGTCGGGGCGGTGCCGCGGGGGCGGGGCCGTGGGCGGGAGCAGGGGCGGCGGGCCGGCGGCGGGGCGGCGAAGGCGGGCAGGCGGCAGGGCATCGGTCTACGGCGGCGGTTGGGAAAGGAAGTGGCACGGGGAAAATGAAACAGGCGCGTGTGTGCACGCCGCTCGCGCGGTTAGGTTAAATCCATAACTTACGTCGGCCGATGTCAAGACCAACGTAAGTAAATATTAACTTACGTCGGTCGTTGAACTTACATCAACTATGGGCCGAGGCCAACATCAGTACCGATAATTACCGTCGGTTCTTTTACTTACGTCGATCAGCCGACGTAATTTATTTAACTTACATCGGCTACCAGGCACCGACGTAAGTTACTTAATTACGTCGGCTGGCGCATGTATGTTGCGGCGGCCGACATAACTGTTCGCCTTTCCTGTAGTGGATGAAATCACGAACTTGTGGGTAAAGCGGTACAACGGCTGCAGAGTGTTAAAAACTATCGTGATAGCCGTGCTCCCGATGATGAGCACCTGGACAACTTCCATGATTAGATTGGAACTATTATTTGGGATGACTAGGATATTGTTTGGTATTGGTTATGGATCGAATGGTGATAAATAGACATGGTTAATGATGATGGTAAGAATATGGTATAAGGATGGATAATGAATGACATATATGAAATATTATGTTTATTTGGGATATGACGGGATTGATTCACATAGACATTTTAAGATGCTTTTTACATGTTTTAAATGTACTTTTCAGCAAATAGCCATAGTTTATTGTCAATTCATTGTTTAAGCTACATGTTAATATTTTCCTACACTTGCTGAGTACGACATGTGCTCACCCTTGCAATTCCCCCCATCACCAGTTTCAGGTGATATTTGGGAGTATCCTGGTGATAATGTGGAGTACTAGGTTGTGTGCTGTCGTCGACTTGCCTATGGTATTGCTTGGAGCCGCGCTATATCCCTTATGCTTAGTTTGCTCAGTTTAGATTATTTCCACTGTATTGGTTTTAGATTTATTAATAATGATCATTAGAGTTGTAATTTGAGGATTAATTGAATATTCTAATAAAAGCACTTGTTTAATTAATTTTGCTATGGTAATTTTCTGTATATCGTTTGTGATGCACTCGTGTATGTGTGATCAACGTTCTGGGCATACATATGTGTCACACCTGGTTCATTTTCGAAACCGGGTGTCACAATTTGGTCTCAGAGCCACAAGTTGACCATAGGATGCAACCTAGATAGAATGGACACTTTAGAGCACATAGGAACACCCAGGGATCATTTTTGTTTCTTGGTGTGCTGATTGCTATGTGATACTTGCTTGTGTGCTTGTGTTCTTAGTAGAGGATTGTGGAATGCTTTAGCGTTGTCACATCCATATAGGCTAGTATAAGCAGTTGCTTAGTTTCATATCCTTTGATTCATATAGTTGGGGACGTTTTCTAAATTCTTATATCTCTTGCTCTTTCTTCAGATGCCGAGGACTCGCAACTAGAGCGATGCCAATGAGAGTGAGGAGAACAATGGAGCACCTCAGAACAACAATAGACCTGGACATGGGGCTATCAACCTTGAGAAGCTGTTGGCTATGCAGAACGAGCTCATGCAAACTATGATGCAGACCATGGACAGCTGCAAGCTGGCAACAACAATCAGCCCCATATGCCTCCACCACCACCACCTCCACCACCTAATAACAGATTGGAAGAGTTTATGAGGATCAGGCCGCCTAAGAGTTTATGAGTGAGTATCTCAATAAATTCACTCAACTCTCAAGGTATGCTCCAGAAGATGTCAATCGGGACAGCCGCAAGCAGTATTTGTTCATGAGGGGCCTAAACATTGAGATTCAAGTCCAATTGCTCAATTGTGACTATGGAAATTTCCAGAAGCTTGTGGACAAAGCTATTGTGGTTGAGGACAAGGTTCGTGAGATGGAGCAAGACAATAAGAGCAAGGCGCCATATCAAGGACAGACACAAGGGAGCAATGTTCGCCCCCGCTTTGCACCACCAAATGCACCGTACTACAACCCCTCCGCTCCTGCATATCGCGCTGCTATTCCACCGCACCCAGTTCAGCCTATGCAGCAACGCCCCGCTATGCAAGCGCCTCACCCTCCAATGCCTCATGCGCCCGCACCAATTTTCCCGCTAATGCCCAAAACCAAGCTCGCCCTAACAATTGTAGTGTAGCAAGGTCATGCTATACTTGTGGTGAGGTAGGACACTATGCATCTCAATGTCCTAAGTCAGGCCTTGGTCAAGGGAACAATGCTTCAAGACAGAACCCAAGACCAAATGGAGGAGTGCCACAAGGCAACCGGGGACTGCATAATTTCGTTTGTGGTAAGGTGAACCATGTATCTACAGAGGAATCTCAACAAGCGGATGACGTGGTGATTGGTATGTTTCTCTCAAACTCCAACCTGGCAATTATGTTATTTCATTCTGGAGCATCACAATCATTCATTGCATCAAAGTATGTCCCATATATCATATGAAGTATACCTTGTTGGTTAAATCTCCTGGAGGGGAGGTGACGACGAATATAGTACGTCCAAAAGTAAGCCTTAGAATAAGGGGGTAGACTTCACCGATAACCTTATTGTTTTGGACTCCCAAGGATTGGACATAATACTTGGTATGGACTCGTTAAGGAAGCACAATGGGATAATTCAATGTGCCACAAAGACGATGAAGTTGACAAATGAAGAAGGGGTCAACATAGAATTTGAAGCATCTCAACAAACACCAAAGCAGGTGGAGCTGAATCCAATGGTCGGTGCAGCAATAGAGGAGATCCCGGTGGTGTGCAAATTTTAGGATGTGTTTCGAGATGAGTTGTCAGGTATGCCACCTGACCGTGACATCGAGTTCGTTATTGATTTAATACCAAGAACTGCACCTATAGCTAAGAGGCAATATAGGATGCCTCCTATGGAGTTAGCGGAGCTCAAGAAGCAAATTCAAGAGCAGCTAGAAAGCAGTTTCATTCGCCCAAACTGTTCACCTTGGGGAGCGCCAATGCTATTTGTGGATAAGAAGGATGGATCCCAAAGGATGTGTGTGGATTACCGAGCTCTCAATGAGGTGATGATTAAGAACAATTATACATTGCCCCGTATAGAGGATTTGTTTGATCAAATGAAGGGTGCCTGTGTTTTCTCCATGACCGAATGAGGTTAGGCTATTTCTAAATGAAGATTAGGACGTCAGATATACCCAAGACAGCTATTTGGACACATTATGGATCTTATGAGTATACTGTTATGTCTTTTGGATTGATGAATGCGCCGACATACTTTATGTACCTCATGAATAAGGTTTTCATGGAGTATCTGGATAAATTCGTTGTGGTGTTCGTCGAAGACATTATAATCTACTTGAGAAGCAAGGAGCATTTGAGGCTCACATTGCAGAAATTGAGGGAGCACCAATTATATGATAAATTCGGCAAGTGCCAGTTTTGGTTAAAGGAGGTGTCATTCTTGGGCCATATCATATCAGGAGGAGGAGTATCAGTTGACCTAGGAAAAGTGAGAGATGTGATAAAATGGGAACCGCCCCAGAATGAAGGAAATTAGAAGCTTTCTTGGAATGGATGGGTATTATCGTCGGTTCATTAAGGACTTTTCCAAGAGAGCGAAGCCCATGACTGAGTTGTTGATGAAAGGGAAAGCTTTCCAATAGACTCAAGCGTGTCAAAGCAGCTTTGAGAAGTTAAATAAGAGGTTAACCACCGCACCAATTTTTGTTTTGCCTGATGTGAGCAAGAGTTTCGATACTTATTTTGATGCATCAAGACAAGGACTTGGGTGTATGCTCATGCATGAAGGTTAAGTGGTCGCTTATGCATCGAGGCAATTGAAGAAACATGAGCAGAATTATCCTACGCATGATCTCGAAATTGTAGTCGTAGTGCATGCCTTGAAGATTTGGAGGCACTACATTCTTGGTCATAGGTGTGAGATTTACACGAATCACAAAAGTATCAAGTACATTTTCACACAAACGGACCTAAATCTGAGGCAAAGAAGATGGTTAGAGCGTATCAAGGATTATGATGTTGGAATCAACTATCACCCAGAGAAGGCTAATGTAGTGGCCAATGCTTTGAGTCGGAAAGGAGTAAGCCACCAACTCATGGTTTATGAATAGCCATCTGAGCTATGCACGGAGTTCGAACAGTTGAATCTTGGATTTGTGAATGAGATGGGGATAATGGAGTTAAATCCGACCTTGGAGAAAGAAATTCGAGAAGTTCAGACCAAGAATGAAGAAATTCAGGAAATTAAGGAAAGAACTCAGGAAGGGAGAGAATTCAGATTCAATGAGGACGAACATGGTACTCTATGGCTTGGGAAAAGAATTGTTGTGCCTAATATAAAGAATATTTAGGAAACGATATTAAATGAGGCACATGACTCACCTTACTCAATCCATCCCGGCTGTACAAAGATGTACAAGGACTTGAAGACAAGTTATTGGTGGGCCAGCATGAAAAAGAACATAGCTGAGTATGTAGCTTTGTGTGATGTATGCCAACAAGTCAAAGCTGAACATCAAATGCTAGCTGGATTGTTGCAGCCATTGAAGATTCCGGAATGGAAGTGGGAAGAAATCGGTATGGACTTCATAGTTGGATTACCTTGAACCCAATCCGGTTATGACTCAATATGGTTTATTGTGGATCGGTTGACCAAATTAGCTCATTTCATTCCTGTCAAGACCAAGTATACTGCTGCACAGTTAGCTGAGTTGTGCGTGGAGAAAATTTTATGCTGACATGGAGTTCCGAAGAAAATAGTGTCTGACCGAGGTTCACAATTCACCTATAGGTTCTGGCAGAAACTGCATGAAGTTATGGGTAGAAGATTGAATTTTAGCTCAGCGTATCATCCACAAACCGATGGACAAACCGAGAGGACCAACCAGATATTAGAAGTCATGTTGAGAGCTTGTGCCTTGAAGCATGGACACAACTAGGACAAAAGCTTGTCGTATGCTGAATTTTCCTACAGTAACAGTTACCAAACCAGTTTGAACATGTTGCTATATGAAGCACTATATGGAAGGAAGTGTAGGACACCCTTGTTTTGGAATGAGACAGGAGAAATTCAAGTATTTGTTCCTGATGTGTTGGAAGAAGCAGAAAAGCAAGTTGAGACAATCAGCGAGAATTTGAGGGCTGCTTAATCAAGACAAAAGGGCTATGCGGATAATAGGTAGAGAAACTTAGCCTTTGAAGTGGGAGACTTTGTATAGCTCAAAGTATCACCTATGCGAGGTCATAAGCGATTTACTGTCATATGCAAGTTGGCACCTCGCTATATTGGACCATTCAAGATTTTGGGGAAATGTGGACAAGTGGCATATAAGTTGGAGATGCCAGCACATATTTCTGATGTTCATGATGTGTTCCACATTTCTGAGCTGAAGAAGTACTTAAGGGTACTAGAAGAACAACTGCCAATGGAAGAATTGGAGCTTGAGGCAAATTTGACTTATACCGAGCAACTGGTCAAAATCTTGGAAACAAAGGAGAGATGCACAAGAAACAGGGTAATTCGATGGTGCAAAGTACAATGGAAGCATCATGCAGAATCAGAAGCAACTTGGGAGCTAGGGGATGACATCAAGAAAGAATTTCTCTTTCTCTCTCTATTTCCTTCTACATCGAATCTCAAGGGCGAGATTCATTTTAAGGGGGTGTTGACGTTCCTTAATTTCCAAATCCGACCGTCAATTCCCTGCATAAAAGCTATGGATTGGACAACCAACATAGTGGTAGGAGTTATTTACAAACTACCTCAACAAGTGTTGGTGCAATTGTGTATGCAGGTGCATTATGCCCACAATTAGAGGTATTTACAGGGACCAATCCAAGAAGCACACCTTCTGACAAATCAGGCGCAAGCACGAGGATTATTGGGCCCACTCGGAGGAGGAAACAACCTAAAAATGAGGGGAATCACCCATACCCATGATGGGACCCCATAAACCAGCCTCCTGGAAGAAAAACATCGCATTTGGGGCCACTAGAAAGTTGGCTGAAGTGCCAGTTCGGCCGACTAGGTAAACGCGCCAAACACGGTCAACCCTCACGTGTTGGCTCCTCGCGGCTTGGAGATCACGATGGCGACTGAGTCCCTCGCTTTTTATGGTGCCAAACTGACCTTTGGAGAGTATAAATAGGGGGTAGGGGGCTCCCTCACTCCACACACCAAAAGCTTGAGTCTAGTACTCCACTCCAGAGGCGTAGCACAACCAAAGTGCTTAGAAAATATGGAGAGAGTGAGAAAGAGGAGGAGGAGGCTCCGGCTTGTCAAGCTTATTCCACTTAAGGATAGGGTTTGGGCTTGTTGAACCCTTCTCCACCATTGTACCTTAACAGTTCTTTCCATCTCAAGTAAGGTACATGATTTCCATTTGAGTTCATTCATTTAATTCAAGCAAGTTAATTCCTTAGTTGCTTGTTCGTTCATCGCTCTATTCATTTAGAGGCCCTAGTCTTTGCTAGAGAGGTTAGGTAAGTAATAAAAAGCATAGGCGTGGTGTCTAGGCTTGACGTTACCTTTGATTATCTCGTAGTCCACGGGTTGTAGAGGTAGGCGGTATGTGGTGACAGCTGTAAGGATCGAATGCCCAAGAGGGAGGGTGAATAGGGCTTCTTTTCAAAAATTAAAGCAATAAAAATTTAATTACTAAAAGCCCAATTGCCTATGCAAACAACCTATGCATTCAAGTGAATAGTAATTTTGCGGTATATGAAATGCATAAGTGTAAGGGGAGAGGAAGAAAGCGCAAACTCCCGAGGAGACACGAAGACACAGAGATTTATCCTGTGGTTCGGCAAGATCGTCAAGACCTTCCTACATCCACGTTGTGGCACCCACCAAAGGGTATAGCCACACCCAAGTCACCAAGACCAGGAATCTTCACTAAACTTCTCCGTTCGCCAACCTCGGCAAGGTGGAGCTCTAGCCTTGTACAAGTTGGATCCTCTGGGCTTCCACAACCGTCTTGGCAAGCTCCGAAAGGCTCTCTTCAATCACCGACTCTTACACACTGATTACAATCACCAAGAGACACTCCCTTACAGCTCTCACTATACTAGAGACTCCAATCACCAAGAATGGAAGCACACAAGCACTATCTCTAGCAAGTTCTAGCCTATCTCTTGGTGTACAAGTGGTGTAAATGATGTAGAAGTGGTAGCTCAATGTCTTGAATGCTTGAGAATGTGTAGAGTAGCTCTGGGTATCAAGACTTATCGAAATTACTGGTTGAAGGGGTATAAATAGCCAGCCTCCACGAAATAGTCGTTGGAAAAGTAGGCTGACATCACTGTTCTGCAAACATCAGATGATCCGATGCGCTCCCTTCAGTTGTCATTGGTCGAATCCAAATTAGCTGATGTCACTGTGTCAGATATGACCGTTGATAGACCGATGTTACACTTGCCTCATCATCGGATGATCCGGTGACACTTCATCCAGGATTGGTCCAGAAATAATGCTTACTAGAGTGATTGACTGATGTGTTATAGTTGTACATCGGATGATCCGGTGTTACACTTGGTCCAGGGTAATTGCTTACTGTATTGATCGACCGACGTAACACTTTCTTCATCATCAGATGATCGAGTGAGTACTCAGTTCTGAGGTCTTTTTCTTCTGTTAAACCAACTCGACCGATGTATTGTTTTCTGGAAACATCGGTTGATCCGGTGAGTTGATTTTGTCTGCTTCGAGTTGTTCTAAGTGATTTTATTGGAATTTGCTCGAGTGACCTCTTATACATTGGTTTGAAATATTCTTCTGATGATTATCAAGTCTTGGGTGTTGTCAATTTTGATGGAATAACTTTGACATATGAGCTTTTTCTTTTAGTCTTCATAATAATCGATTGACCTCGTGAAATAGTTTGTTTAGGGGTCTCCAATTATATCAAATGAGCAATAGATGATATACATATAGAGTTCATTAAGTCTGATGAGTGATATGAGAGAACTTGCATCCACAAATTCATTAGTAATATCCAACGGTTGTCATTAATCACCGAAACCATACCTCATGGGGGCCTAGATGCTTTCAATCTCCCCCTTTTTGGTGATTGATGACAACACAACAAGTAAAGCATAATATTAATGAATTTAAGAATACGATACTCAAGAGGATATGCAATAAGTACAAGATTTTGCACGTTGAACTTGAAGGCTCAAAAACGATCAATAAAGCACAAGAGAATTAAGAGGCACATGAATACTCAAAGATAGCAAAAGAGTAGCAAATCTCCCAAATTACAAAAGACTCCCAAAAAGATAAACTCCCCCTACAACTAGGACTCCCTCTAGGACTAAGCTATCCCTCCCCCTGACTCTTCTCCCCCTTTGGCATCAAGACACCAAAAAGGAAGCCGAGTGCCTATGGATCCTGAGCACTCCGGGCGATGACGAACTGGTCGCCGTCGAGGGTGCTGTCGTTGGAGCTGCTGCCTGTGGCTGCTGAGGCTGGAGTGGAGGTGACGGGTGCTGCGGGAGCTGCTGTTGGTGCCTGCTGAGTCGGGACTGCAGGTAAAGGGGCACTAACAACGAACGTCGGGGGTCTGCTGGAACAGTGTCGAAGCCGGCAAGGGAGAGTAGATAAGTGCACCTGGAGCAAGCAGTGGGGACATGCTGATCGTCGGAATCGGTGTGGTCGACACTGGTGCTGAGATTGGAGCCAGGACAGGAGGGCCTGGAGCTAGACCCGGAAGCTGTGATGGCAAAGCAATCCCAGTCTAAGTGTAGAGGTTGGTGATCAACCCCAGGATGCCCATCATGGCCTGCTGCGTCTGCTGCTGCTGGTCAAGAGAACGCTGGTGCATCTGATCAATCAGCCCAGTGAGCCTGTCAGTGTCCTCTCGCCTCTCACGGGCTATCTGTCGCTGCATCTCCTGTTGCTGCTGCTGGAGCTCCGAGAGACGCACAGCCTGCTCAGCTTTGGCCTGCACAGCTACAAGCCTATCCAGACGTTGTTGCTCAACCATCTACTGAAGAAGAGAGGTGATCTTGGATGGCTGAGAGACCTGAACCTCAGACACTGGAGGTGGAGTAGGTGGTGGTGCAGTCGAGCCTCCAGCCTCCGCATCGTGCTGCCTGAGTGAGGGAGGAGGTGGAAAGTACTCCTTGACACTGTCACTAGTGTCACTCTCCGACCAGATGTGCTGTAGATCCCCACCCTGAGCCTCAGCCTGTGCTAGGATCTCATCTTCCTTCTCCAGGTCTGACCAATCATCCTCATATAGAAGAGCACGGACCTGACGCTCAACTGGACGACCAAGGTGGCGGTCTACAGGAGCTGGAGCACGATAATGCCCGAACCGTGTGACGCTCTCGTCGGTGAGACTGTCACGCACGGCGGACCCCTCTGGAGCTATTAGGTAGAGGAGGTGACTGATCCAGTGGCCAAACACAAGTTGCCTCATCATCCCAACTCCATCAGTGATGACATCCTCCATCTCACAGATGAGAATATCCACAATATCGAACTCCATCCCGTTCATGACATAGAACAGGAGGGTCTGCTGCAAGCTGGTGAACCCCTCAAGGTATCCAGACCTCGGTAGAAGTGTGCGGCACAAGGCAAGGTGCATAGTGCACGCAGCTGGAGTGAATAGAGCTGGTACCCTCGGCTGGTCAGGAGAGAAGGGCTGAGCGAACAGTGACCGAATCTCCTCAAAAGGTGGTGCCACACCTCCAGTGAGCGGCCTCCTCGGTGGGTCAGCATGTCCATACACCAACTCATGTAGGCATGTGTCATGGAGATCCACGCCTAGGAGCTATCCCAAGGTCTTTCTGGTTAGATGGTGATGCTGTCCCATGAACATGAAGTCAATGGATCTAGGGCCCTCTAAAACGTAGAGTGTGGCATAGAACACTCGGACCCAGTCCTCCACGAAGGAACCCCACTGGTAAGACATCAGCTCCACTAGCCCTCTGTACCTCTCAAAGTAAGGGCGTATCTCAGTCCCGGCTGCAAGTGCGAGCTGATCCCAGTCAAGAAAGTTATGCTGGAAGAGCTTATGGCCCCAACGTCTGTAAGTATCGTACAGCAATGCCTGTGTCAGGGTCCAAAAGCGGCTATCCACAAGTGACTCTCTGGGCTGCGGGAACCACTCCTCAAGCAGAATACTCCATCTGAGCTTCCTGAGCTGCTTGGCCTTCAACTTCCTATAATCCGTCAGGCGGACACCCTCACCAACTCGGACATTGGTGTCCATCTCAGAGACGACTCTCTGGGCCACCCTGTCCTCCCGAAGGTCAGCTGCAGAGGGTCTCGGTCTCGGGGCTGCAGCTGGATGACCCCCACGGGTCCTGACTGAGCGTCGGCGAACAAGTGGCACTTCAGGCTCCTCTTCCTCCTCTGGCTCCTCATGCACCAGAGGCTGCCTCTATCGGGCCCCCCGGATCCTCAGCGATCCTCCTGGGCCATACTCTCGCTCCTCAGCAGCGCGAGCGGCCATCAGCGCTTTCTTCTCCTCCTTCGACATCTTCTTCTTCTTAGCGTCCGGCTCCTCAATAGCCGTGCCCTTTCCCTTCTTGTCACGACCCATCTCGAGAAGTCGAGTGACGACGGCGACGAAGATGAGGTCGTGGGACAATGAAGACGATCGCACGAGACGGCGACGTAAGGAACAATGCGGCCAGCGAACCCTAGTGGCGGTGCGACGGAGAGCACGGTGACTGGAGGGCGGCAGCACAGTGGCGCAGAAGGCGGCGGCACGGCGCCTAGGACAGCGGCATAGGGCGGCGGTGGCGCTGTGTGGGACGGTGGCGGTGGTGCTGCGTGGGGCGGCCATGGCGGCGCTGCGTGGGGCGGCGGCGGCGGTGCTGCAAGGTCGGGCTGAGGGTGGTGGCGGTCAGACGGCGGTGGCGGCTGGAGGGCGGCGGAGGCCGGAGGCAAGGAGCGGCGATGGCGGAGAGGGGGGCACAGAGCAGCGTCGGCGGAGGTGAGGCATCGGGGGGAGAGAAACTGAGAACGAAGAGGCGCTAAATAGGTGGGGCCCGAACCCTAGCTCAAATTTTAACATTGGATGGACCGACGTTAGTTGGGAGGAGAATCAGTCGAATGGTACAGTAAGGGTATTCCAGAGGCACCATTGGCATCAGATGATCTGACGAGGAAAGGATAAGCATCGGTTGATTTTGGTACAACTCCAGAAATGTGACATCGGATGCTCCGATGTTTCTCAGAATGAACTCGTCGGTTGATTTGACTTTCTGACTGAGCTGACCCTTGACACTTGAGCACAAACTGATCCGATGATGCTTTTGGCCTAAGCATCGGATAATCCGATGACTACAAAACAGCAACATCCCATATATGTCCCTTGACTCAAACAAACAAACAAAGGGAAACACATGTCTTAGGACTTTTTGGGTAACCCCTTACCCCTCAAAAAGACTAGTTTCCAATAACTTGGCTAAGCCCTAAATCAAATAGAACATAGAAAAATCAAGGAAGAAAAATCCAAATAAAATATAAGGCCCATGCTTTGTGAGCTAGAGGATGAAGACTTCTATCTCTTTAAAGCATGTTCCTTTAGGCATTAACGCACCTAACATTTTGTTCTTTCCACATCATATGAGTTGAAATATTGCATTCCAAACAAGTCTCTTTCTCATGAAGTGGGTTCCCCTTTGTGACAATCTACCGTATGCAATGCCAAACAATTTAATGTAGGAAATTAAATGTAGGATCGAAGAGCACGTGAAAAGCTACCAGAGGGGGGGTGAATGGTAGATTTAAAAATCTTACGCAGCGGAAACAATTAAACCCCAAACCCTTTCAGGAGAAAAACGATCTGTTAAAGAAATCGTGTGTGTGACTAATCTAAACGTGTTTCACCGTGACAAAAGTGATAGATATCAGAGATAATCAAGTCACGAAGAAACACAAAAAGAATCACTCAAATCCGTCGAGAAAAAACTCAAGTTATGGTCGAAAGATCAAACAATGGTCAATCTGCCCTAACCGAGAAAAAACAGTTCTGGAACGCAGTAAAGAAACTCGTGTAGATCATAGAAAACAATTCCAATGACCGTGAAATTTTGACAGATGATAGAAAATCAAGTTTTGAAGACAACCCAAAAGGAATCACGTGAATTGGATCTGTAAAACTCGAGTTATGATAAAACCACCGACGAAAGGTAGTGCTGTCCAGAAACTCGACGAGTAAAACTTGTCTGGAACAAGTCGGACGAACAAGGCACAAAAGTTCCTTCAAACTACGAATTTGATTCAATAGAACAGAAGAGGAACAGACCCAAAGTCGTGCACCACGAACTCTGGGCTCCCTTGCTTATATAACCAGCCCTTAGGCCAACCCAATATCAACTAGGACTCCAATCTTACTCAGATCATGAATTGTAACTTTCCATAACTGCTCAAGATTCTTCTATACGCAGATAGAAGCAATCTTAAGACTTCCAAACACCTTAGGAACATATCCCACATTCCTAAACAACTCAAATTCGTGACCCACACGAAATCCTATCATAACCAACTCAAATCTTTCCATATTTGAGTCAAACCCGACTCAGCCG
This sequence comes from Tuctoria greenei, assembly GCA_036927565.1. Taxonomy (NCBI): domain Eukaryota; kingdom Viridiplantae; phylum Streptophyta; class Magnoliopsida; order Poales; family Poaceae; genus Tuctoria; species Tuctoria greenei. Next base: position 194,980,052 of record JAYESD010000006.1, on the reverse strand, counting down.
CAGCCTGAGTCCATAACCTAGTCGGTTGGACCTTTCCGACCAATTCTTTACGTCCACATCTCTTCATCACGCCTCGGAACCATGCAGCCACGTCCATGCACTCCTTGCACACGTGCTAACATCTTCCAATGACGTCCACGATACCTTCATATGCATTGTTCTTGATTCAATCATGTTGTGCAACCTCCTGATCAGCTCAACCACAATTCCTCCTGAATTTGGTTGTTGGAACCTCATCTCCTCCCTGAGACTAGTCCAATGGATCCCGTCACCAGCCATGTCTTGAACTCAAGCAACACCTGCACATGTATAAACAACCAATCCAAACGAGCCCAAGTCCTCGACTTGACTCAAGTTAGTTCCGAACGCAACACCCTACGTGAGAACCTCACATAAGCATGTTGCAAAACCATAGTAACACGATATCATCCATATCAACCAAAACGCACCAAAAACTTAGCAAATGAATACTAAGCAATCTTTCCAACAATGTAAAGCAAGTACGAAACATTGCAAATGAAAAGTAGAAGCACTACGGTCAAGTTCCGAACCTTGCCAGAGCAACAAGGACCTTGAGCCGGAGCTAACAAAAGCTAGTACAATGAAGCACCTGCCAGAGCTTACCAAAACTAGTAGATCCTAGCACCGGAGCTTACCAAAAACTAGTCAAAACTAGTCAACCCAAGACCGAAGATAGACACAGTACGTCGGAGCTTAGCAAAAACATGCCGGAGCTATCAAATATATGCCGGAGCTATCAAAGACATGCCAGAGCTAAAGATAAAGCTCACCGGAGCTTACCAAAGCTGGTTGGACCTTACCAAGAAGTCGGACCTAGCATCGAACGTAACCGGAGCTACCCAAACCAAGTCGGACCTTCCGTCGGACCTTGCACTAGCTCAGAGCTAGAGTCGGACCTTGATAAAAAGGTGTTTTGGTGATATTCAAAACTTTTATCATCAAAGCCAAGTGTATTCACTACAAGCCAATGTATTCAGCACACATAGGTCTTACAATCTCCCCCTTGATGAATGCATTGGCAACACCATTTAAAATCCGAACATTGGCTTATTCTCATTAAAAGTTTTGAAGACAATTTCTCCCCTTTTTGTAAATCAGAAATAAAATGAGAAGAAAAGAAAAAAATAATCCCATATTATCTCTCCCCCTTTATTATCTCTCCTTATGCACATATTCTCTTTCTCTTCATGCTTATCTCTCCCCCTTTGACAATGTATTCAGCAAGGTAAAAGAGAAATTTTAATTGTTATGAGCATATTATAACATATACATATAAAACAAAGTTTATCCAAGTCATACTATCAAGTAACTTACACTATCACATCAATGAGATACATAAAGTAGTGTAAGCCATGCTAGAGATCAAATGTAATTTTCAGTTTAAGCAAGTCATGATCTCACAAACTTAACTATCTCAAAACCTGATAGCATGACACTAGTTGCTGAATTTTATTATTTTTCAAAGCATAAATTTAGATCATATGATATTTGCAAGAGATTATATGCGCATCTGCCTTATTCTAACCAACCAAGCCAAGCCTATGTCATTTGACAATCAGAAGCTTAAGGACATGGTTTTAGACATACACAACTTCTTCCAAGTTCATATCTAAGTGCAATGACAAGCCATCTCAAAAGAAGAAGTGCGATGCATGCATATTCTCTTGATCTTTTCTCAATTTATATTTGTTCATAAAAACTCAACATATGAGTTGATTACTTGATAAATTCTTAATGATTAAAAGCATTTGTGAGCATGCAACAAGTTCAAAACAGCAAGAAAGTTCAACCATGACTAGATTTAGTGTAAGTAATTATTCTAATTACTAGACATGGCAAAAACTACAAAATATATAACACGAGTAATGTAGTAAGAACTTTCAGCATGTAAAAGGAATCACAAAGTCATATATGAATGAAATACTATGCTCATATTATTTTAATTTCAGATTCACACATAGACTTCCCAAGTTTCAAAAACTCCCCCTCAATTTAAGCCATGAGGATGCATAACCCCTATTTCACTACGAATGTAACAAAAACGAGTGAAATCCAAAGGTTTTGTACAAATGTCAGCCAATTGTTGTTCGGTATCTACATGGTGAAGCACAATGTTTCCTTTTTCAACATTATCTCGGAGAAAGTGATACCTAATGTCAATGTGCTTAGTTCTAGAATGTTGCACAGGGTTTTTAGCAATGCAAATGGCAGTAGTGTTATCACAAAACAGTGGAACACTATCTAGATCAACCCCATAGTCCTTAAGTGTTTGAACAATCCAAAGAATTTGTGAGCAAGCACTAGCAGTAGCTACATATTCAGATTTGGCTGTGGATTCTGCAACTGAATTTTGTTTTCTAGAGGACCAAGAACAAGAGAATTACCAAGAAAATGACAAGCACCGAAAGTACTTTTCCTATCAATCCTACAACACCCAAAATCAGCATCCGAAAAAGCTTTCAAAGTAATGGTTGGGGAAGAAGGAAGAAAAATGCCAAATTCTTGAGTTCCATGTAAGTACCTGAGAATCCTTTTGACGGCTTGACGATGTGAAACACGTGGGGAAGCTTGAAACCGTGCACAAAGACATATGCTGAATTGTATGTCCGGTCTTGATGCCGTGAGGTACAAAAGTGATCCGATCATGCTTCTATATTCTTTTTGATTCACGGGTTCACCTTCTTCATCAAGTTCAAGTGTTGTTGCTGTTTCCATTGGTGTCCGAAGAGGCTTGCTTTTGTCCATGTTGAAGCGCCTTAGGAGGTCTTTGGTATACTTCGTTTGATGCACAAAGGTACCCTCCTTGGTTTGCTTGATTTGCAGCCCCAAAAAGTAAGTGAGTTCACCCATCATACTTATTTCAAATTCGGAACTCATCATTGCTGAAAACTTGGACACAAGATCATGAGAAACACAACCAAAGATAATATCATCCACATACACTTGAACAAATAATGAGTCATTGCCATGCTTAAGCACAAAAAAAGTTTTATCAACATTGCTCATGGTAAACCCCTTTTCAAGTAAGAATGTTTTTAACCTATCATACCATGCTCTAGGGGCTTGTTTGAGACCGTATAAGGCTTTGGACAGTTTGTAAACATGATTAGGAAAATATGGATTTTCAAAACCTGGTAGTTGTTTGACATAAACCTCCTCATCTATGTAGCCATTAAGAAAAGCACTTTTAACATCCATTTGAAATAGCTTAAAACCTTTAGATGCTGCAAAAGCTAACAAAATTCTTATGGCTTCTAATCTAGCAACAGGAGCAAAAGTTTCATCAAAATCTAGACCTTCAACTTGAGTGAAACCTTGAGCAACCAACCTAGCCTTATTCCTAACCACAACCCCATCCTCACTTTGTTTATTTTTATATACCCACTTAGTTCCAATTAAAGTGTGACCTTGAGGTGGAGGTACAAGTTTCCAAACATTATTTCTTTCAAAATTTTCTAACTCTTCTTGCATGGCAATAATCCAAGATTCATTAGTGAGTGCGTGTGATATATCTTTGGGTTCAAAAGAAGCAACAAAAGCAGAATGAGCATGAGAGTTTGGATCGCAAAACCTGGACCGTGTGACTCGTTCGTGCAAGCTTCCAATCATCTGTTGTGGGGGATGATCTTTGTAAAAACATAGGGGAACAGATGTCTCACAAGCTTCTTCTTATTCATGTTCATCACAAATCGATGAGCTTGTGGCTTGTGGATGATCAGGACCAGCATAAGTGATAGCCGGAGCTTGTTCAATGTCCGGAGCTGGACACGTGTCAACTTCGGAACTACCAGGCAGTATCACCGGCTCTTCTTCATCTTCGAAAATACCCTCCCCCTGAGGATACGGATCTGGTCCTGCAACACTGGAGCTAGTACCTGGGCTAGCTTCATCAAAAGACACTTCACAAGTCTCCACAATTTTGTTAGTGTCAAGTAAAAGCACACGGTAGCCTCTAGTATGAGATGGATAACCAAGAAACATGCCATCAATGGATCTAGGTTCAATTTTATCAAGATTACCATGTTTCTTAACAAAGCATTTTCAACCAAAGACCCGGAAGTGTGTAACACTAGGCCTATGTCCAAACCGGAGCTCATATGGTGTTTTACCTAGCTTAGCACGCAAGAAAACACGATTTGAGACATAACAAGCGGTTGCTAACGCATCAGCCCAAAATTTCCTAGGAGTTTGATATTCATCAAGCATAGTCCTAGCCATCTCAACTAAGGTTCTGTTCTTTCTTTCTACAACACCGTTTTGTTGAGGTACATATGGTGAAGAGAATTGATGATCTATTCTATTTTCAGCACAAAAGTGATCAAAAAATAGATTTTTAAATTCAGTTCCATTATCACTTCTAATTGCTTTTAATGATCCTGGGTGATCAATTGATAATCTAATAAATAAAGTTCTAAAATGACTAAAAACTTCATTCTTAGACGCCATAAAGTAAACCCAAGAGTATCTAGAATAATCATCAATAATAACAAGAACATACCATTTACCTCCGAAGGATTGAACACATGAAGGTCCTACGGTGTGAAGATGCAAAAGTTGACATGGTTCAGTTGTCATGATCATTGTGAGAGGAGTATGTGAACCTGCAACCATCTTAGCATGTCTACAAGAAGAGCACACAATGTCTTTGTCCCCTTTAAGCTTAGGCAGCCCACGTATGCGATCAAGAGCACTAACACGGGTTAGGTGATCAAAGCCTACGTGACCAAGTCTACGATGCCAAAAATATAAGTCCTTTGAATCATTAGCAACTAGACACCTATGCTTAGAAGAAGACATATCAAAATCAGCTTTAAAAACTCTTCCAAACTGAGACATGTTAAAAATAAGCTCACTATTTGAACCTACAACTTTGCAGCAGTTTTTGTTGAAAATAATTTCTAGATTTTCATCTAGCAATTGTGCAACAAAAAGCAAGTTGTATTTCAAATTTTTGACAAGTGCCACATCCTTCAAAGTGTAGTGATCATTTACTCTAACCGAACCCTTAGCAATTATAGGAGTTGAAGAATTATCGGCAAAAGTAACATTCTCTACACGTGACACAAAAGAGAGGGAGGAGAACCAATCTTTGTTACCGGTCATGTGGCGTGAGCAACCTGAATCCACAATCCAAATGTTCTCCTTCCTCAAACGTGTAACCTACATAAAAGCATAATACGTCGTTGACTCAATACTGGGGTTAGTCAAAAGGCATTTAGGAATCCAGTATTGAGTCACGCGACGTGCAGTAGGAAAAACACGCAAAAGCTGAGACAAAACAGCAGGTTTATGAGTCAAAGTTTGAGATTTTTTATTCTTAACTACTGACCTATAAGGTGTTACTTGTGTAGCACAAAAATCAGTAGCTCCGGAGGCAACAATAGAAGGTCCGGAGGTAAACTTTGAATGTGTTTGACTCAAAACAGCAGGTTGTACATCCGGTTCAATGTGTGTAGCAAATTTTGCATGAAAGTTATGAGATCTAGCAACCATTCTTTCCCTTTTCTGTTGTTTAGCTAGTCTATAACAAAAATCTATGACATGACCATATCTACCACAGAAGGTACAATGAAATTTAACTTTGTGTTCATGTCTAGATGAGCAAGCAATATTTTTGTTTGAAACTGAATGAGACAACACTCCTGTAGATTTGAAAACCACTCCTTTTTGTTTAGGAACTATTTGAATCAAACCACTTCCTAATGACTTTACAATATTAGGTGGATGTGCCTTAGCATGAGTATAAGAATCAAAACCTAAACCAGTTTTATCATTGCAAGACTTGGAAGAATTCAGCAGCAAGTTTAGATTCTTATTCCCATTACAGAACCGATCTAATGTCCTGTGCATGTCATCAAGTTTATTGGACAGATCAAGGCAATTTTCACATGATGTTTTTCCTTTTAGTTTGCAATTGGAACAAAATTTAACTTCATGAGAACGCAAAGCATTGTTCAATATAGAAATTTCATTCATAGCATCATGTAGTTTCTTATCAAGATCATCACAAGTAGAACAATGCAAATCAATTGTAGAACAGCTAGCATCTTTCAAGTTTTTATCATTAAGTGCAGCAAGCTCTTTGTTCTTTTCAATTTCTAACTCAAGTTTATCAAGTGTGGAGGTGTGCGCACTTCTTAATGAGGACAATTGTTCATATATTAAATCACATGAGGAACATGCATCATCACTAGGAATCAAAGTTTTTAAACGATTGATTTCAGATTCTAGTGATTCAATTTTAGCAGCACTATTCCTAAGCTTTTTGTCCTTTTTCTTAACAATAATAGTGGCACGAGAAATAGCATCACACATTTCTTCGCAAGTAGGACATACCTCTTCATTGTCGCTGTTGTGTTCTGCCTCCTCCATACTTGATCTTGACTTGCCCGCCATAAAGCACACGTTTGCCAAATCATCTTCATCTTCATCACTTCCAATGTCCACGTCACTTGAACTGAACTCTTGAAGTGCGGTGATGAAACTGTTGATCATCTTGCGTCCTATGGTACCTTTCTTCTTCTTGTTGGAATTTCCAGAGGAGGTCCGAACCTTGCTTTGTTTTTCTTCCCGGGTGGTCGGACCTGAAAGGTTAGGGAATTCTGTACGAAAGTGTCCTGTTTTACCACATTCAAAACAGCGTTGAGGTCCGGAGCTTACTCTCCTTCTAGTTCTCACATTTTGCAATGCTTTTGAGAATCTTGTAGAGATGAGTGACAACTCCTCTTCTGGAAATTCTTCGATCTGCTCCAGTATTAGTGAGGACAACAAAGCAAGAGTATTGCAGGATGATGATTGGCCGGAGCTAGACATATCACGTTGTGAGACAAATGCAATAGACTAGTTTGGGTTCTTACGTGCTAGGATGTCAATTTTATGAGTTTTTAGTTTAGAATAAAGTACATCTAATGTAAGAGAACTCATAACAGTTGATTCACGAATATATGTTACTTTCATCTCCCAAATTGACATGTCTAATGCACTAAGAAGTTGTCTAGCATTCTCAGCAACAGAAAAATTTACATTGACACTACGTAAGTTGCTGAGAATTTTATTGAAATGAGCAAAGATGTCATCGATAGACTCACCTGGTTGCATCTCAAAACGCATATATTCCTTTTTGAACATATCTTGTTTTACCTCCTTGATTGTGTTGGAGCCTTCATGATAATCACAGAGAGCTCTCCAAACATCGTATGCTGATCGGAGGTGCGCGACACGATCAAATTCGCTTTAAGTGAGTCCTTGGATGATCAAGTTTCGGGTTTTGTTGTTGTTGTCGATGTCCCGTAGGTTTGTGGTCGTGAATTGATCATTAGGTGGCACTTCTTAAGGCTTATACACCTTCTCCCATATTGCAAAGCCTTGTGCCTGGATGAAAGCCTCCATGCGTGCCTTCCAAACCTGAAAATCAATACCAGCGAACACACAAGGTTTGGCAGAGTACTTCTCCATGATGATTAGTCAAAAACACGCGCAAATCTCAAAGATTAGAGCACCGTTGCTCTGATACCAATTGTAGGATCGAAGAGCACGTGAAAAGCTACCAGAGGGGGGGGGGGGGTGAATGGTATATTTAAAAATCTTACGCAGCGGAAACAATTAAACCCCAAACCCTTTTGGCAGAAAAACGATCTGTTAAATAAATCGTGTGTGAGACTAATCTAAACGTCTTTCACCATGACAAAAGTGATAGATATCAGAGAGAATCAAGTCACGAAGACAACAAAAAAAGAATCACTCAAATCCGTCGAGAAAAACTCAAGTTATGGTCGAAAGATCAAACAATGGTCAATCTGCCCTACCCGAGAAAAAACAGTTCTGGAATGCAGCAAAGAAACTCGTGTAGATCATAGAACACAAATCCAATGACCGTGAAATTTTGACAGATGATAGAAAATCAAGTTGTGAAGACAACCCAAAAGGAATCACGTCAATTGGATCTGTAAAACTCGAGTTATGATAAAACCACCAATGAAAGGTAGTGCTGTCCAGAAACTCAACGAGTAAAACTTGTCTGGAACAAGTCGGACGAACAAGGCACAAAAGTTCCTTCAAACTACTAATTTTATTCAATAGAACACAAGAGGAACAACCCAAAACTCGTGCACCACGAGCTCTGGGCTCCCTTGCTTATATAACCAACCCTTAGGCCAACCCAATATCAACTAGGACTCCAATCCTACTCAGATCATGAATAGTAACTTTACATAACTGCTCAAGATTCTTCTATACGCAGATAGAAGCAATCTTAAGACTTCCAAACACATTAGGAACATATCCTACATTCCTAAACAACTCAAATTCGTGACCCACACGAAATCCTATCATAACCAACTCAAATCTTTCCATATTTGAGTCAAACCCAACTCAGTCGCAGCCTGTGTCCATAACCTAGTCGGTTGGACCTTTCCGACCAATTCTTTACGTCCACATCTCTTCATCACGCCTCAGAACCATGCATCCACGTCCATGCACTCCTTGCACACGTGCAAACATCTTCCAATGACGTCCACGATACCTTCATATGCATTGTTCTTAATTCAATCATGTTGCACAACCTCCTGATCAGCTCAACCACAATTCCTCCTGAATTTGGTTGTTGGAACCTCATCTCCCTCTGAGACTAGTCCAATGGATCCCGTCACTAGCCATGTCTTGAACTCAAGCAACACCTGCACATGAATAAACAACCAATCCGAACGAGCCCAAGTCCTCGACTTGACTCAAGTTAGTTCCGAACACAACACCCTACGTGAGAACCTCACATAAGCATGTTGCAAAACCACAGTAACACGATATCATCCATATCAACCAAAATGCACCAAAAACTTAGCAAATGAATACTAAGCAATATTTCCAACAATGTAAAGCAAGTACGAAACATTGCAAATGAAAAGCAGAAGCACTACGGTCAAGTTATGGACCTTGCCAGAGCAACCCGGACCTTGAGCCGGAGCTAACAAAAGCTAGTACAATGAAGCACCTGCCGGAGCTTACTAAAACTAGTAGATCCTAGCACCGGAGCTTACCAAAAACTAGTCAAAACTAGTCAACCCAAAATTGGAGCTAGACATAGTACGTCGGAGCTTAGCAAAAACATGCCGGAGCTATCAAATATATGCCGGAGCTATAAAAGACATGCCGGAGATAAAGATAAAGCTCACCGGAGCTTACCAAAGCTGGTCGGACCTTACCAAGAAGTCGGACCTAGCATCGAACGTAACCGGAGCTACCCAAACCAAGCCGGACCTACCGTCGGACCTTGCAGTAGCTCAGAGCTAGAGTCGGACCTTGATAAAAAGGTGTTTTGGTGATATTCAAAACTTTTATCATCAAAGCCAAGTGTATTCACTACAAGCCAATGTATTCAGCACACATAGGTCTTACATTAAACATGAGTGCAAGTCTATATGGCAGGCATCATGCAAGACACAAATTAAATCTATCTTGCCAAATTTGAACCTTTCAAAGGCTTCTTCAGGGAGAGCCACTCTCCAAGCCTTGGGGAAACCCAAAAGAACCTCCATACCAAGCTAACCCTTGCTCGCCCCTATCCTTTGAAAGTTAGACAAGACCTATATGTGATGCATTCTTACATGACCATGGCAACTTACATGACGTTCGATGCATCTAGCACATTTAATTCACACCTTAGTCTAGAAAAAGTTTTCTCATCAAGTGGTTTAGTGAAGATATCCGCCAATTGTTCTTCGGACCTAACACCTCGCAAGGAGATGTCTCCCATTAGCTTCATGGTCCCACAATGAATGATGGCGAATATCAATGTGCTTAGTGCGGGAGTGTTGAACGGGGTTTTTAGCAATCTTAACCGCACTTTTCACAAAGGAGAGGCACAAAACCAAGTTTAATACCAAAGTACAAAAGGGTTTGCTTCATATAAAGAATTTGGGAACAACATGCACCGGCCGCTATATATTCCGCTTCCGCCGTGGACAAAGCAACGGAATTTTGCTTCTTGCTAGACCAAGATACTAGGGAACGCCCAAGCAAGTGGCACCCACCGGAGGTACTCTTGCGATCCACACGGCATCCGGCAAAGTCCGAATCCGAGTAACCCAAGAGATGGAATTTTGCACCTTTAGGGTACCACAGGCCTACAATTGGAGTATGCTTGAGATACCGAAGTATCCTAAAGACCACCTTCCAATGCGATTCTTTAGGTGCCCCTTGAAAGCGAGCACACAAGCATACACTAAACATGATATCGGGCCTAGATGCAGCAAGATAAAGAAATGAACCAATCATAGAACGGTAATTAGATTGGTCAACAGGTTTACCGTCCTTATCCGCGTCGAGATGACAATTTTTTGCCATTGGAGTACTTCTTGAGCTACGATCTCCCATCTCAAATTTCTTCAAGAGGTCCTTGGTATACTTTTCTTGATAGATGAAGGTTCCCTCTCGAAGTTGCTTGATTTGAAATCCAAGGAAGAAGTTGAGCTCTCCAATCATCGACATCTCGAATTCCCTAGACATCATTTTGCCAAACTCATGTCTAAGAGCTTCGTTAGTTGAACCAAAAATAATATCATCGACATAAATTCGACAAATAAATAATTCTCCGTCGATGTCTTTGGTGAATAGTGTAGTGTCCACCCTCCCGATCTTGAATCCTTGCATGATCAAGAAATCTCATAGTCGTTCATACCACGCCCTAGGTGCTTGCTTGAGCCCGTAGAGCGCCTTGTGCAACCTAAACACATGATTAGGATTCCTCGAATCTTCGAACCCGGGAGGTTGTTCAACATAAACAAGCTCGTTAATATAACCATTAAGAAAGGCACTTTTCACATCCATTTGATAAATTTTTATGTTATGATGTGATGCAAAAGCAAGAAGTATACAGATAGCTTCTATTCGAGCGACTGGAGCAAATGTTTCTCCAAAGTCTAGTCCTTCAACTTGCGAGAAACCCTTGGCCACAAGTCTTGCCTTGTTGCAGACCACAAAACTGTTCTCGTCTTGTTTGTTGCGGTACACCCACTTTGTTCCGATGACGTTCTTGTCCTTGGGTCGCTCCTCCAACACCCAAACTTCATTGCGGATGAAGTTGTTAAGTTCTTCTTGCATGGCCATCACCCAATTTGGATCTTGGAGTGCTTCCTCAATGTGAGTGGGTTCTACACATGAAACAAACGAGTAGTGCTCACAAAATGTAGCGAAATGGCGAGAACGTGTACTTACTCCCCTTGATGGACTTCCGATGATTTGATCAATAGGATGCGCCTTGGAGATGTGTCCATGCCTCATAAGTGGTTGTGAAGAACTTGGCGGTGGTGACGTGTGTTGCTCTTCTTGTGGTTGGACTTGATCATGGACTTGTTCTTCTTCTTGATGTTGTGTGGCTTGTGAATCTTCTGTCGGTAATGGATCATCTTTGTCTTCTTCGTCAACTTGAGGTGCCATAGATGTGTTGATGTTGGAACTTGAAGCTCCCCCTTGATCATGGCTCTCCTCAACTTTAGGCTTGATGTCTCCAATGGTCATGTTCTTCATACCTTCTCGTAGAGGCTCATCATCTATTTCATCATGACCAAAACTCTCCTCTTGGGAGCCATTAGTTTCATCAAACTCAACATCACAACTTTCCTCAACTAAACCAGAGGTTTGGTTGAATACTTGATATGCTTTTGAGTTTGATGCATAACCAAGAAAGATACCAACATCACATCTTCTTTTAAACTTACCGAGTCTTTTCTTGCGGTAGATGTAGCACTTGCACCCGAAGACTAAGAAATAGGAGATGTTGGGCTTTCTCCCAATGAGAAGTTCGTACAGGGTCTTTTGAAGTAGTCGATGTAGGTAGACCCGATTTGCGGCATGGAACGCCTTGTTGATTGCTTCGGCCCAAAACTTCTCGGATGTGCCATAGTCATCAAGCATTGCTCGCGCAAGGGTGATGAGAGTCTTGTTCTTCCTTTCAACGAAACCATTTTGTTGAGGAGTGTATGTGGCTGAAAATTCATGCTTCACGCCTTCACGATCACACCAGTCCCCAATGTTGTAGTTCTTGAATTCGGTACCGTTGTCACTCCGGACCTTGATGATGGGAAGTTGAAATTCCTTTTGGGCACGGTTAGCGAAGGTCTTGAACACTTCCGGAGTTTCACTCTTGTCACCTAGAAACAAAGTCCAAGCATAGCGAGAGTAGTCATCAACTATAACAAGACAATAGAGGTTACAGCCAAGACTTTGATATGTGGACGGTCCAAAGAGGTCCATGTGGAGCAACTCAAGTGGCTTGGAGGTTGACACCATTGTCTTCATCGGGTGGTGAGAAGCAACTTGCTTCCCGGCTTGACAAGCGCTACAAAGCTTGTTCTTCTCAAATGTGACATCCTTCACGCCGCTCACCATCCTGAGCTTGAATGACTTGTTGAGCTTGCTCATTCCTATGTGAGCTATGCGTCGATGCCATAGCCAACCCAAACTCATCTTGGTGAAAAGACAAGTGGTCAAGCTAGCATCCTTGTTGGAGAAGTCTACTAGGTAGAGTTGTCCATGCCGAAATCCTTTGAAGATTAGTTCTTGGCTTGTTTCACTAGTCACAACAACAACATTCTTGCTAAAGGTGCACGTTAGTCCAAGATCACATAATTGTGCAATAGAAAGCAACTTGAAACTAAGTGACTTAACATACAATACATTAGAAATAGATAAATCATTTTGTCAGCGGTTTTGATCCAGCAGATCTCCCGACACTACTAAAGTGTTAGAGGAGTTTGAGGTTTGGTATGGGCGCGCGGAGATTCCAGAAGGTGAGATGTCGAGTGACACAAGGGACACACAGATTTACGTGGTTCGGGCCGCCTGAGCATAATACCCTACTCCACGGGGTGTGTTGGTGTTGTATTGGATGAGCTCAACGTCAGTTGAGAGTGTAAAGTCAGCGTGTCTCCGGAGAGTGTCCCCTATGTATCGTCGGCCTGCCCTTTTATAGTACAAGGGCAGGCCGTTACAAGTTAGTCTGGCCCGACATGTGGCCTCGGTGGTTACTGATATTGATACACATTCAACACGTTTAATTGCCCTTAATGACCGAGTTATGGGCTTTGACAGCACCGTTACTGGTAATTAAGGCCGTCTGATCGTGTGTCATTAATATAGTATTAATGACACTTGATTGGGTCTTGAAGTCCTTGATTCCCCTTTGAAGATCTGGAGCCGTTGTGGAGTCTTCCGGAGGTTAGAGGCTGAAGATCCGACGGTTGGACATGTGGCAGCGCCGGAGCACACTGTGGGGAACATATAGGTCCGGTGTTACCTGACACGTGTCAGTTCTGGAGCTTCCCTCGGTCTGGGGTTAGGTCCGGGGGTGCCATTTCGGTACATAGCCCAGAGCTTCCCCCTTGTGGGCGGTAGCTCTGGTTTGATAGTACACGTGGCGACCCTGGGACTAACCATGTTGGAGAAGCGGGTCCGGTTATGTCTGACATGTGGGCCTCCGAAGGTCTTCAAATCAAGTAGATGACTTTCCCTTGAGATCTTTGCAATCCCAAGGAGTATATGGTACCCAGGGTATCGACAGTGGCCCCCTGGGCCCACCTCTGGGGAAGACCCCTTGGGTGAAGTCATTCCGCCGGAGGTGGGTCCATCCTTCGACTTTTGAACTGAGTCTTCAAAGAACTTCTGATGTGCCATTGGCGATAGTTTGGAGTTAAATCCTCACCGCGTGGCATATCCCGTGCGGCAAATGAGATCTTTGGCATGCGGATCTCACGCAATTGAAGGTCGCCGGTTCCCGATACGAAAATCGTATCGGTTCCGCGCGCCTTGTCAGGCCGCCGCCTTGGGGCTTCCCGCCTCATGATGACAACCGTTCGCCTGGGTAAGAATCTCGACTTGATCGTCGGAGTGGTCCCGGGCCCTCTTGTCATCGGCTGGGTGGAATTTTTGAGTAGTATCTTCGACTTCCTTGCGGTTTCCATCCAAGCGTTGCGAGGGCTTACTTAAGGAGGAAAGCACGCACCGTATGGAGTTCTTTACGCCTCTCATCTAATCTTGCGCTCAAACTCCCAACTTGTGCTCGCTTTTCCTCTCTTGCCTTGCTGTGCTGCGATGGAGTTGGGTCTCCGCGAGAGTCGTTTGAAGACCGAAGGTGACTTGAAGAAGGTCCGGGCCCTCATGGGATGGTCCCCGGACTTCTTCAACCGTCTGGTCTGTGCCGGAAGTGAGCTCCCGTTCGAGAAGGAGCACGCCGATGAGATGGTGTACTTCTCTTCGTACGCCATGGTGGGGTTGATCCCACCCTTTTCCTCCTTTTTCTTGATACTGCTAGACTTTTATGGTCTTCAGCTATACCACCTCGGCCCCCACTCCATTCTTCTTTTGTCTATCTTCATCCCCCCTGCATTGAACTTTTCCGGACCTTCTTCACCGTCCATACTACCGGTAGGAGTAATGAGTACCTTGGCTTCTATTACTTCGTGAAGCGCAAGAAGTGCCCATTCAAGTACCTCCGGTCGTTTCCCTCTGGAAAGTGGGATGATTGGAAGAAGGACTGGATAGTCATCTGGGTAGAGGAGCACGAGAAGCTGGAGCTGCCCGAAGGCCTCCCCAACATTGACACTTCAGTCTGGAGTGAAGCTCCGGTGCTGTCGGATGCCTTCAACCCTGCTCTGACCCGGATCTGCCAGTGCGTGGAGGGAGGATTAACTCCTCAGGCGGTATTTTGCAACTTCCTGGTCAACAGGTGGGCACCGCTGAAGAGGAGAGAAAAACTCGCTTGGGCCCTCAACAGCGTGATGGACGACGACCGGGTCGAGACCAGACTGAAGTCCAACATGGCGGGGTCAACCTTGGAGTTACATCTCAAAAAGTTCCAGCACGACATCGACGTTGCGGGAGATGACTTGACCCTGCCATCATCCTTTCTCCCTCTGAACGTGGAAGTAGAGTTCAGCAGGGAGCTCCGACGGACGATGTCGGTGCTTGACGACCTTGGTGTCGTCGAGAGAAGATCGACCTCTAGGGTGGTGATCCCTGGGGCTTCCAAAGGTGGTTCCGACCCTGCCCCGAAGCCAAGGATCGAAGTCGTCGGCAAGGGCACGGAACCGGCGGACGAACCCTTGAGCCGGAAGAGGAAACTGCATCATGCCGACGGAAGGTCCGTCAGGCCTGCAACCTCTGCATCCGCTCCTTCTCCCCGGAGGGGGAGGTCTTCTACAACTGCGGCGACTGTACCCGCAGCGGCATCTTCCCGGGGTGCTAGCTCCGAGCATGCGACTCCATCACCAGGGCCAGTTGAGGCCTCTAGGTCCGGATGTCCTTCTTGGTCGAGGAGGGCCTCGACTAAGGAAGTGCCCGTGACTGCAACGAGTTCTGGGGGGCCTTCCGGAGCTTCCACGCTGGCGGTGGCTATGATCAGCCCAGAACGCCCGGGAAAGAGGTTCCGCGCAAGCTGGTGCGGAAGCCTCCCGAGGTAATTTTTAATCTTTACCTCAGACAGTTGTTTTTTTGTAGTAACTATTTTTAAGCTGTTTTTTAAATTTCTTCATCCTTCATCTGCAGCGTTCCCAAGAAGAGGAGTGAGGCTCCACCCTCAGCCACAACAGCTGAAGTTGTGAGGGCAGAAGCCTCTGCTCCTTTCCCGGTGCCGCCCAAGTGGTGGCTGAAGCTGCGGCAGCTCCGGCGCCAGCTGTCGTGGTCATGGACCTCGACTCATCCCCCGAGACTCCCATGGTAGCGCCGGACCATGGGAGAGAAGATGCGCCAGCGGCACCTGCCCCGGAGGTTGAAGCTCCGGGTTTGGGTGCTGAGATTATGGAAGCTTCGGCCATTGAGCCGGAGGAAGCAATAATTCCGGCCCCAGACCCAGAAATTGTCGAAGCCCCGGCGGTTGAGTCGGAGGTAATTGAAGTCCTGGCGTGCGCGCCGGATGTTGAGGAAGTCCCGGCGGTTGGGCCGGGTACCTCTGAAGCACCGGCCGCAGAGCCGGTCGTTGCTGGAGCTCCGGCCGCAGGGCCGGTTGATGTTGAAGACCTTCCGGCTCCCAAGCCGGTTGCCGTTGAAGCTCCGGCTGTAGGGTCGGCTGTTGTTGAAGATCTTCCAGTGCCTGAGCCGGTCGTTGCGAAGGCGTCAGCGCTCGAGCCCCCAGTAGAGGAGGTGCCCAGGCCGGAGCCAAAAGCAGTTCCTGCTCCAGGAGTGACGACGCCGGAGGTACCCGCGGCTGAGCCAGAGTGCTATGATGAAGTCGCTGGCCCCCTGCCCGAGGGGACGAACGAATACCTGGCGGCTGGTCCTTCGGAACCACTTCCGGAGGTTGGAACATCATCAGCGGGACCCTCCTTGATGGCAACTGAGGCCATCCTGGAGGACAGCCCTGGTGCCGTGGAGGCTCAGGGGACCACTCTTGTGGAGTGGGACCCAATTTTTGTAACTGAAAACCCGCTGGAACCAGCGGAGGAGACCCCAGCAGGTCCGGATCCTATCCTGTTGTCATTGTCTATTGGCAACGCCTGCTCCAGTCTGCGTCAAGTTCAGCTGGCATTCTTCCACGACAGCAAGGCTCTTGAAGAGGACCTCCAAACCGTTAGGAGGTGGCATAATCGGCTCTACTTCAAGACCAAGCTGGCGCAGTCAAGGCTGGCAGATGACAAAGAATGGATCAAGCAGGAGAAGGTCCGCATGGAGTATTGGGGCAAGTTATTGGATGATAGGGAGAGCTTGACTCGCGCCCTCGACGCTCATTCCCGGACCATTTATGAGCAGATCAAAGCAGCTAATAGTGCGGCTGATGAACGCCAAGAAAGGCTTGAGGCCATTAACACTACTCTCATCAAGCGCCGTTAGGCACTTGAGGAGAGGGAGAAAAGGCTCGAAGATGAAGAGCAGAAACTCCTAGAGCTGCGGGATGACGTCTTGAGGAGGGAGGAGGAGCTCACCGAAAAGGTGGCTCTGGCTGACAAGGGCCTTGAAGAGCGCGCCAAGAAATTAGAAGAGCGCTGCGCTGAGGAGGAGGAGAAGGCCTGGGTGCGAGGGTAGGAACTCTACGAGCAAGAGTGTGCCATCGCTGCCAGGGAGAAGAAAGTAAGGGGCAGGGAGAAGGACCTGGTTGACCACCAGAACAAGATCTACCTCCGGGAGGAGGAGCTCGGAAAACTCGAGAAGCGATTTGCTGAAAAGATTCAGCAAAACGACAAAGAAGTTGAGCGCCTTGCTCGCGAGAATTCTGAACTGGTGGCGGTGAAAAGATCCTTGGAAGAACTGAAGGGCTTGAGGGCTGCAGACTCCCTACAGGTTTGGGAGTTCCTGGGCAAGGCCAACGACGCGCTGACACCGATGGGCTTCAGTACTTTGCGTTCGGATGATCCGGAGCCGGAGCCGGACCTGGCGTTGCAAGCGCTGAGCTCGGCGGGTAGCAAACTCTCCAAGGTGGGTGACGTCATCGTGGACCAGTTGGAGGTTGAGGGGCAATCCCTGGCGAAGAACGTCGCAGAGTATGTGCTGACGCGCTACACCAGCCGGAATCCCCAATTCCCTCTGGACCCAGCGCTTGAAGGTCCCGTCGAAGGAGAACGTGAAGCCGCCAAAGCCAATGTGTCATAGGTTGCTCAGAAGGTCGCCCAGTTCTTCCATAGGGTCTAGGACCATCTCCGTAGCTCCCACTTGTATTCTCTCTTTTTCTTCCTCAATTTTGTAATCCCTTGTCTCCAGATGAATGAAATCCCCAAATTTTTGTGAATTTCAATTTTTGTCTTCAACACTTTTGTCTTCACTTGGCCCCCTGGTAGATGTAAACAATTTGATTGTGAACATGTACCAAGAGGATATTGTGTTTTGTTGAAGACTCATTTGCTTCGAACTTGTACAGTGTAGGTCCGAAGTCTTCGATAGTGAAGGCCCCCTGAGGTTGCTGGAGCTTAGAAGCTCCGGCATTGTCTATCGTCGGAGCTTAGTAGTTCCGGCAATAGTCCCTATCAACGCGTAGAGCATCGATAGTTAGTCCTCCGGGGTGTCGGAGCTTAGTAGTTCCGACGGTGACCTTTACCAACGTGTAGTTTTTTGGTAGCAGACTCCGCTTGTGGGGTCTTCTCACCATCATTTATTTTACGTCGACGGCTGGCCCCCCTAGCTTTATCGGAGCTTGGTTGCCCCGGTGATGCTCGTTTTCAATGTTTAACATCGATTACAAGCCACCTAGGGGGAGTCGGAGCTTAGTTAGCTCCGGCTTTTCTCCATTAACGTGAATTTTTTATTTTTCCTGCACACTGAATCCAATAAAAATAGTAAAATTCGTTCCTTGCCTATAACTTCGTCGCGGCTTACGATTCCCAAGAGAGTTTTAGGTCAAACGCGATTCTGAATACAACCGAATGCGTTGTCTTTTCTTCCAGATCCAATTGTACTTGGACTCGCCTTACTTCGG
The DNA here is from genome assembly GCA_036927565.1 of Tuctoria greenei. NCBI lineage: Eukaryota > Viridiplantae > Streptophyta > Magnoliopsida > Poales > Poaceae > Tuctoria > Tuctoria greenei. The sequence goes on along the minus strand of JAYESD010000006.1, from coordinate 194,961,640 downwards.
CTTGCCGGGGTGTAGGTAGAGTGGCGTACTTAGGGTGCTTGACCAGGCTAAGTCGATAGCACACTCCGGCCCTAGGTTGGCTTGGCGGCATTCAGGCGAGTGGGCCATAAAAAATATTTGAATATAGAAGAATCAACAATATAGCTCGAATTGTATATGAACCAGTCGAACTAAAATTTCTTAAGAATTGCACATCTTTGTTATAGACAAGAAAGAGAAAAATAAAAAAATGTTGAGCCTGTACAAAATAAATGCACGTGGAGTCTGTTTCACATGAAGATGTCTTTCATTATAGGTCCGGGGTACAGGGGAAACAAGTACACTCTTAGGGTACGGAACCAGGCTAAGCGTGTTTAATTTCTCGTTTGACCCAGGGTAGCTAGCCACACTTTTAGTCCTGAGACTGCGACAAGTGTTGTATGAACTTTGCGGACCTTCTGGGAAAGGTCCGGCTCTTCTCCCGGAGGAACTACCTGACTCTGTACAATGACTCTATAACATACACCTCAAGTTACTACAGACTCACCTCTGTGATTTTAAGTGTAGAACTTACGGAGGTGCTCAATGTTCCAAGGATTTGAGAGAGGTGTCCCATCCTCGGTAGCCAAGCGAACGCTTCCAGGACGGGATACTTTAATCACTCGGAAGGGTCCCTCCCAGCTGGGGGAGAGTTTGTTTAACCCTTCACTGGATTGTATTCTCCGTAGCACCAGATCACCTTCCTCGAGCTCTCGGTTGTGTACATGCCGCTGATGATAGCGCCGAAGGGCTGGGCGGTATCGGGCATTCCGAACAGCTGCTTGGCACCTTCCCTCCTCAAGGAGGTCTAGGTCTTCACGCCGGAACTGGTCCTGCGTGGCTTCGTCGAAGGTCCAGACCCGGAGTGACCCCAAGGTGATTTCCGGAGGAAGGATTGATTCAGCACCATACACCAGGAATAAGGGTGTCTCTCCAGTTGACCGGTTTGGAGTTGTCCTGTTGGCCCATAAAGTGGGCGGAAGCTCTTCAATCCAGTTGGATCCATGTTTTTTCAAGCGCTCATAGGTGCGCATTTTGAGTCCTTTAAGGATTTCAGCATTTGCTCTCTCGGCTTGGCCATTGCTTGCTGGGTGAGCTAAAGAGGCGTAGCAAACTTGAATGCCGAGGTCTTCGCAATATCCTTGAAATGCAGAGCTTGTAAATTGGGTCCCATTACCAGTGATGATTTTGTTTGGGACTCCAAATCTGCATACAATGGACTGCAAAAAGTTGATAGCAGATTGCTTGTTGATTGTCACAACTGGAGTTGCTTCCGACCACTTGGTGAACTTGTCAATGGCAATGTACAGGAACTTGTAACCTCCGACGGCTCTTGGGAAAGGTCCCAAGATGTCCATCCCCCACACAGCGAAGGCCCATGTAGGAGGTATCATTTGTAGGGGCTGAGCCTGTGTGTGAATTTGCTTTGCATGAAATTGACATGCTTCGCATTTCTTCACCAGCTCAGTTGCATTTTGGAGTGCTGTAGGCCAGTAGAAGCCATGTCGAAAGGCTTTACCAACCAGCGTGCGGGAAGACGTGTGGTTCCCACACTCGCCTCCATGGATTTCTGCGAGGAGCTCGCAGCCTTCTTCCCTTGTGATGCACCGCATTAGGATGCCATTGGCACCGCGCCAGTAGAGATCCCCTTCTACCAACGTGTATCTTTTAGCCAATCTGACTACCCGGTCAGTGGATACATCATCGTCAGGAAGGATGTTGTCTTTAAAGTAGTTCCGGATCTCTGAGATCCATGCATCGGAACTAACTTGAGCATTTGAGTCTTGTGTGCTTGGTTGCTCGGAGCTTCCGGCAGCACCTACGACCCTTGATGGCTGCCATGGTAATAGGGCCATCGGGACCGTCAGCTTCAGGATGCTGATCTCACCCCCTTCGCTCAGTTCGGCAGGCTAATATGTGGGTTTTGACAACCTCCGGACAAATTCCATCAGGAGTCGGAGCTCCGGTTGATGCTTTCGTCGAGAGTTCGTCGGCTTCAGCATTGTGGTCACGCTGGACATGGTGGAGATCTAGGACATCGAAGTCCTTCTGAAGCCTCTGGACTTCAAGGAGGTAAGCAGCTAGCTGGAGATTGTTACAGGAGCATTCACCCTTCACTTGCTTAATGATGAGCTGTGAATCTCCCTTGACCAGCAGTTGCTTGACACCGTATGACAGTGCCACCCTTAGTTTGTAAATGAGTGCTTCATATTCCGCCATGTTGTTGGTCGCCTTGAAGTCAAGGTGTACCATGTATTTTACCTTCTTTCCGGTTGGTGCGAGGAGAAGGATTCCAGCTTCGGCCCCCTGCTTTTGCATGGAGCCGTCGAAGTAGAGGGTCCAGTGAGGCTCAGTGAAGACCGGAGCCTTGTGTTCTAGCTTCTGCTCACTGGGGCCCCCAGGGTTTGATGGAGAGAGAGTCCATTCCGCCATGAAGTCTGCCAATGCTTGACTCTTGATTGCTTGCCTTGAAATGAATTCGAGATCGAATTCGGCCAATTCCGCTGCCCACTTTGCAATATTCCCAGTTGAGTTAGGATTATGCAAGATTGCTCGAAGTGGGTAAGAAGTCACCACTGAGAACTTGTGAGCTTGGAAATAATGGCGAAGCTTCCTGGAGGCAATAAGAACTGCATAGAGCAGCTTATGCACCTCTAGGTATCGAGTCTTGGCGTCATGAAGTACTTCACTAATGAAGTACACTGGGCGCTGGATGGTCCGAACCCTCCCAGAGGGGCCCGGAGCTTCCTCTTCATTGATCCGAATCCTCCCGGAGGGGTCCAGATTTTCTTCGGGGACTTCCGGGTCCTTGCTTGAGGAACCTGAAGCTTCTTCAGATGCGACCTGGACCCTCCCGGAGGGGTCTGGGTCTTATGAAGTAACTTCTTGTGGATTCAAGTCTGGGAGCTGGGACCCAGACTCGCTTTCAGGAACCTCCAGACCCTCCTGAAGGGGTCTGGACTCCTTAGTATGGGATGGTTCTGGTCTCTCCCCAACCAGGACCATACTGACGACTTCGTCTATTGCTAAAATGTAAAGCGGCAAAGGCTCACTAGGGTTCGGAGCTACCAAAATTGGTAGGGTGGTGAGGAGCTGTTTTAGCTCCTGGAATGCCTTTTCTGCTTCTTCAGACTATTGGAATGGTCCGGACTTCCTTAATAACTTGAAGAAGGGGAGTGCCTGTTCTGCCAGTCTTGAAATGAACCGGTTGAGGGCTGCTAGACATCCAGTTAGCTTTTGGACATCTTTGATGCGGGATGGTGGCCGCATGTCTTCAATGGATTTGATCTTCGCCGGATTAGCTTCTATGCCCCGGTGACTTACCAGGAAACCAAGAAGTTTTCCGGAGCTAACCCCAAAGACACACTTGTCTGGATTTAGCTTTGTGTGGGTGACCCGCAGCTTGTCGAAGACAGCCTGCAAGGTGTCAAGGAGTGACTCCTTGTTCTTGACCTTGACCACGATGTCGTCGACATACACTTCCACTATGTCTCTAATGAGTTCTTCAAAGGTTTTGTACATAGCTCATACAAAGGTTGAAGCTGCATTCTTGAGACCAAATGGCATGGCTGTATAACAGTACAATCCATCTACTGTGATGAAAGAGGTATGCTCTTCATCTTCCCTAAACATTCTGATTTGATGATACCCAGAATATGCGTCTAGGAAACACAGTAATTCACACCCGGAGGTGGAATCCACTATCTGATCTATTCTAGGTAATGGGAATGGATCTTTTGGACATGCCTTATTTAGTGTTGTGTAGTCGATACACATCCGAAGCTTCCCGCCGGCCTTGGGCACAACGACTGGGTTTGCCAACCATTTTGGATGGAAGACTTCTCGGATGAATCCAGCTTTGATCAACTTCTTCACTTCTTGTCGAATGAAGTTCTATCGCTCTACGGATTGCTTCCGAGGCTTCTGATGCACAGGTCGGGCTTCGGGGTAGATCTTCAGATTGTGCTCAATCACTTCCCTGGGGATCCTAGGAATTTGTGACGGTTGCCAGGCAAACACGTCGACATTAGCCCGGAGGAAAGCGATGAGCGCGAGTTCCTATTTGTCGTTCAGTCCTCCCGATATACGGGTGGTCTGAGCGGCATCGGAACCGATTTGGACGACTTTGACGGGAATGTCGGTGTTGCCGCTTGGCTGCACACGAGGTGCAGAAGTCGAGCCTCACTGACGAATGCTGGGGGGTTTTGGAGCTTGCTCCTGCCTGGAGTCCTCCTCTTGCGCCGTAGTAAGCGCATGGAGTTCTTCCAGAGCAGTTACTCCGGCAGTACAATCTCCGCGGATCCGGAGAACGCCTATTGGTGTTGGCATCTTTAACACCAGGTAACCATAATGAGCAGCTGCCATGAATTTGTACAAGGCAAGCCTACCCAAGATGGCATTGAAGGGTAAGTTGATCTGAGCAACATCAAAGACCAACTTCTCAGTGTGATACTTCTCCCGGGTCCCGAAGGTAACGGGGAGGGTAATAGCTCCGAGTGGGGTAATGGCTCCCGGACCTACTCCGGAGAAAGGTCGGGAGGGGTGGAGATCCGAAGGTCGGAGCTGAAGCTTGGTAAAACCTTCGAAGCTTATGAGGTTGAGCCCCATACCTCCGTCTACCATGACATCGCGGAGCTGGATGTTATTGATGGTAGGAGATACCATCAAAGGTAGCTGACCTGCTCCAACCATGCTTCGAGGGCAGTCCGAAGCATCAAAAGTGATGGCTGTGTCCATCCACTTCCGATGAGGCTCCGCCCTGGCTGTAGTAGCTACAACAGCAATGTCCCGATGCATAGTCTTGATGACGCGGCGGGAGGTGATGTCCCATGATCCACCAAAAATGGTGTTCATGGTCTTCCGACGCTCGTTGTCAGAGATGTCGGAATCGTCGTCGACGGAGGTGTAGACGGCCTTCAGGACCTTTTTGGGATCCTGAAAACCTAACTCCTCTTCATCCAGAGCTTCGTCAACTTTTTGTTTTCCTTCTCCGTGTCGGAAAGGAGCTTCTTCCCAGCGTTTGTTGTAGCGCTCGGCAAGGTTTTGGACCTCCCGGCAGTCTTCCAAATTGTGGCTGTCCGTTTTGTGAATTGGACACCACACCTTGGGTTTGCCACCGTATTCAGAAGACGGTCGAGGTCGCTTCTCGGGGCGTGGCCCCCGGCCACCCGGAGCTGCAGCAGCTGCAGCATTGGATGCACCGGCCGACGGCTTCTTCTTGCCGTTGGTCCTTTTCTTCTTCTTGCCACTCCCGGAGGTAGCGGCTTCTCCTTTGGAGGATTTCTTGTGATCCTCCGGAGTTGGTTTGGAGTGCATTTCACGGCCCTCGGCAGCTCTGGCACATTTGTCAGCCAAGCTGAAGAGTTCCGTGACACTGGTAATCTCCTTGATCGCCAGTTTCTCCAGCATCTTCTTATCCTGCACTCCCTGTCTAAATGCCACGATGATAGAGGCGCTAGATATAGAAGGGATAGTGTTTCGTACCTGAGAGAATCTCTGGATGAATGATCGCAGGGATTCTCCTCCTTTTTGCACAACTGCAAAAAGGTCCAGTTCGGTGCCTGGTCGGGTATAAGAACTCCCGAAGTTGACGGTGAACTGCCAGCACAACTCCTCCCAACTGCTGATGGAGTTGGGTGGAAGGCTCATAAACCAGGACCTAGCGGTCCCAGTTGAAGCCACTGGGAAATAATTGGCCATTACGACCTCATTTCCTCCAGCTGCCAAGATAGCAGTGGAGTAAATCTGAAGAAATTCGACAGGATTAATGGTCCCGTCGAACTTCTCCGGCAGGTGAGGCCGGAACTTCTGTGGCCACCTGACCATACGCAGATGCATGGCCAGGGCTGAACAGCCTCCTCCTACTCCTTCAGGAGCAGGAATGTCTTGAGCTTCTCATCTTTCACGAGCACGCTTAATATGGACTCGGCCGTCTTGTTGGCGATATCGGCGATCAAGCTCCGCCCGGAGGTCATGAGTTGAAAGCCTTGATACCGTGTGAGTGCGTCGTGCCCCGGAGGCAACGATGTCACCTGCTGTGATGCAACACGTCTCCTATTGTTGGAAACGTGCGGACCAAGTCTGCCAGACAAGGTCCGTCGCTGCGACGGGGCCCGTCCTGAAGGAGGAGGACCCTGGTTGCTGATGCGGTCGGCTGCTGCTGCAACCAAGTGTTCCACATCGGCCCTCCACTGCTCCATTGCATCCCGGGATGCGTCCGGAGGTGGTGAGCACTGAAGAAGAGCACGTGCTGCATGAAGCGCGTGTTCCGGGTTGTCAAGATTCGCCGACGCAGTGATTGACGCCGGTGCACCATCGCGTTGTCCATCTTGATTAGCTAGTGGAGGCGGCGGTGGTGGAAGTGTGACTCCTACTGGAACCTTGGTTCCTGCTGGTGGCTGCATATTGGAGGGATTACCCCCAACAGCTTGAACACCTGGATGACCATTGGATGATCCAGCGGCTGAGTTCACCATTCTTGAAATCTCCGGTCCCCTACCTGGCGCGCCAACTGTCGGTGGTTTTGATCCGGCAGATCTCCCGACACTACTAAAGTGTTAGAGGAGTTTGAGGTTCGGTATGAGCGCGCGGAGATTCCAGAAGGTGAGATGTCGAGTGACACAAGGGACACGAAGATTTACGTGGTTCAGGCCGCCTGAGCGTAATACCCTACTCCACGGAGTGTGTTGGTGTTGTATTGGATGAGCTCAACGTTAGTTGAGACTGTAAAGTCAGCGTGTCTTCGGAGAGTGTCCCCTATGTATCATCGGCCTGTCCTTTTATAGTACAAGGGCAGGCCGTTACAAGTTAGCCTGACCCGACATGTGGCCCCGGCGGTCACTGATATTGATACACATTCAACACGTTTAATTGCCCTTAATGACTGAGTTATGGGCTTTGATAGCACCGTTACTGGTAATTAAGGTCGTTCGATCGTGTGTCATTAATATAGTATTAATGACACTTGATCGGGTATTGAAGTCCTTGATTCCCCTTTGAAGATCAGGAGCCGTTGTGGAGTCTTCCGGAGGTTAGAGGCTGAAGATCCGACGGTTGGACACGTGGCAGCGCCAGAGCACACTGTGGGGAACAGATAGGTCCGGTGTTTCCCGACACTTGTCAGTTCTGGAGCTTCCCTCGGTCTGGGGTTAGGTCTGGGGGTGCCATTTCGGTACATAGCCCGGAGCTTCCCCCTTGTGGGCGGTAGCTCCGGTTTGATAGTACACATGGCGACCCTAGGACTAACCATGTTGGAGAAGCGGGTCCGGTTATGTCTGACATGTGGGCCTTCGAAGGTCTTCAAATCAAGTAGATGACTTTCCCTTGAGATCTTTGCAATACCAAGGAGTATATGGTACCCAGGGTACCGACACATTTGAAATTGCAATCTTACCCAACCCAATTACCTTCCCCTTAGAGTTGTCACCAAAGGTGACTTGTTCATGATTGTCGGGGTTTTCTATGGTGGTGAACATACCATCGTTGCCGGTCATGTGTTGAGTGCACCCGCTATCGAGTACCCAATGCTTTCCTCCAGCTTTGTAGTTCACCTACACACATGAATTCAATTTTTGACTTTAGGCACCCAAGCCAACTTAGGTCATTGTATGTGTGATACAAGAGTTTTTGGGACCCAAAGTTGCTTGGGGAGCTTCCCCTTCATGCCCTTCATGTCCTTGCCAATGAACCTTGCCTTCACCTTGCCATCTACTTTACTTAAGCAACAGTAATGATCATTAAAGGTAGACTTGTAGTTAGTAGGCAATTTTGGAGAAGGCCGGTTAGGAAGAGGACACTCCCTTGTATGGTGACCGGTGACCTCACAATGTTGACAATAAGAACCAACTTCCTTGATGAAGCTTGTTTTGAGCTCCGGTGAGGGCACCTTTCCTTTGTTGGGCACCCAGAATGATCCAAGTCCTCTCTTGTTGTAGGCCTTTGCTTGTTGGAAGAGGATTTCTTTGTGCTTGACTTCTCCCTTAGATAGTCTTGCCACACTAGTGCGGAGACTTTCAATTTCTTCCAACAAGTCCTTCTCCCTAGCATTCTCTTCCAAAGGCAATGACTTATGCAAGACATTAGTGGCATGAGAAGTAATAGATACCTTATCATTAAGGGTTTCTTTCTTTATAGTTTTCAATTCTTGATCAAGAACTTCATAAGCAAGGTTAAGGACTTGATGCTCTTGAATTAACTCATTGTGCTTTCCCAAGAGTACTTGGTGCGCTACGTCAAGCTCATGATGATCTAGCTTGATTTGAGCCTTATCCTCCTCAACTTGCTTGACATGAGATTTGAGCGTGTCATGCTCCTTAAGTATGCTTTCATACTTGTCAAGCAAATCGAGGTTAGCACTCTCAAGCTTAGCACGAGTTTCTTCAATAGCCTTGACCTTACTCTTTTCCCTCTTAATGATAGTGTGGTATTCATTTATCAATGAAGTTAAGTCATCGGGGGAAAGCTCACCATCGCTAGAGTCATCACATACCTTGGTGTTACCTTTAGCCATGAGGCACATGGGAGGTGGATGAAGAGATGAATCATCATTGTTGGCAATGGCAAGGCCCGCCAAGCTTTCTTCCGCTTCACTCTCTTCATCACTAGATTCTTCGTCGGTGATCCATTCATTTGCCTCACACATGAACACCTTTTGTGGACCTTTTCTCTTCTTTGGGAAGAGTTTTTCCTTCTTGCCTTTGTCATGTTTCTTCTTCCCAAAGAATCTTGGTTTGGGCTTGTCCTCTTCATCATCCTCACTATCCTCAAGCTTGCGATGCTTGCCCTTGTGGTTCTCTCTTCTTTTGTCCGGTTTTGGACAATCGTAGGAGATGTGGCCTTGATCACCACAATTATAGCAAGTCTTGTTGTCACCTCTCCTTGGTAGAAAAGCCTTCTTCTTGGGATCAAAGGTGTATCCCTTCTTGGCAATCTTGGAGTTCAAGCGAGAGAACTTTCTCATCATCAATGCAAGCTCATCATCGTCATCTTCACTTGATGCTTGCTCTTCTTCACTTGAGCTAGGCTCAACCACTTTCTTTTTCTTGAGACTTGTTTTCTTGGTGGAAGCCTTTAGAGCAATCGTCTTTGAAGATGATTCCTCCATCATCCCAAGTACACTCATCTCATGAGCATGAATCTCTCCAATAAGTTCTGAAACTTCAATGTGATCAAGAGATTCCTTTTGAAGCATGGAGTTGATGATGTTGTACTTTTGCTTAGGAAGGAGCATAAGAATCTTGCGGTTGATGAGTCCCTTGCCAAGAGAAGCAATATCAAGAGCATTAATTTCCTCAATAGGCACATTCAAGCGAGAAAACATTTCATTGACATTTTCATGAGGTAGCATTTTGAACTCATCATATTTGGCCTTAAGCATATGATATTTTAGTTCTTTAACACGAGAAGAACCCTCATGAATTTCAATCAAGCAAGCCCAAATTTCACACGCTTTTTCTTTGCTAGCAATCCTAGCAAACACATCTTGACTAATGCATTCATAAATAGCATTTCTAGCTTTTGCATCCCATTTGACTTGATCACCTACATAGTTGTGCTCACCAAACCTCGCATGGGTCGCTTCCCATACCTCGGAAGCAATAGCCTCTAGATAAGCACACATGCGTAATTTCTAATAGGCAAAGTTCTTGCCCTCGAAGATGGGAACCGAACCCCCAATCTTGGCCATTTTAGCTCTCTAGCGGTGAAGCTAGAATGATCCAATGAGCAACCTCGCTCTAATACCAATTGTAAGGATCGAATGCCCAAGAGGGGGGGTGAATTGGGCTTCTTTTCAAAAATTAAAGCAATAAAAACTTAATTACTGAAAGCCCAATTCCCTATGCAAACAACCTAAGCATTCAAGTGAATAGTAATTTTGCGGTATATGAAATGCATAAGTGTAAGGGGAGAGGAAGAAAGCACAAACTCTCGAGGAGACACGAAGACAAGGTCGTGGTTCGGCAAGATCGTCAAGACCTTCCTACATCCACGTTGTGGCACCCACCAAAGGGTATAGCCACACCCAAGTCACCGAGACCAGGAATCTTCACTAAACTTCTCCGTTTGTCAACCTCGGCAAGGTGGAGCTCAATCCTTGTACAAGTTGGATCCTCCAGGCTTCCACAACTATCTTGGCAAGCTCCGAAAGGCTCTCTTCAATCACCAACTCTTACACGGTGATTACAATCACCAAGAGACACTCCCTTACAGCTCTCACTATACTAGAGACTCCAATCACCAAGAATGGAAGCACACAAGCACTATCTCTAGCAAGTTCTAGCCTATCTCTTGGTGTACAAGTGGTGTAAATGATGTAGAAGTGGTAGATCAATGTCTTGAATGCTTGAGAATGTGTAGAGTAGCTCTGGGTATCAATACTTATCGAAATGACTGGTTGAAGGGGTATAAATAGCCAGCCTCCACGAAATAGCCGTTGGAAAAGTAGGCTGACATCACTGTTCTGCAAACATCGGATGATCCGATGTGCTCCCTTCAGTTGTCATCGGTCGAATCCAAATTAGCTGATGTCACTGTGTCAGATATGAGCGTTGATATACCGATGTTACACTTGCCTCATCATCGGATGATCCGGTGACACTTCATCCAGGATTGGTCCAGATATAATGCTTACTGGAGTGATTGACCGATGTGTTATAGCTGTACATCGGATGATCCGGTGTTACACTTGGTCCAGGGTAATTGCTTACTGTATTGATCGACCGACGTAACACTTTCTTCATCATCGGATGATCCAGTGAGTACTCAGTTCTGAGGTCTTTTTCTTCTGTTAAACCAACTCGACCGATGTATTGTTTTCTGGAAACATCGGTTGATCCGGTGAGTTGATTTTGTCTGCTTCGAGTTGTTCTAAGTGATTCTATTGGAATTTGCTCGAGTGACCTCTTATACATTGGTATGAAATATTCTTCTGATGATTACCAAGTCTTGGGTGTTGTCAATTTTGATGGAATAACTTTGACATATGAGCTTTTTCTTTTAGTATTCATAATAATCGATTGACCTCGTGAAATAGTTTGTTTAGGGGTCTCCAATTATATCCAATGAGCAATAGATGATATACATATAGAGTTCATTAAGTGTGATGAGTGATATGAGAGACCTTGCATCCACAAATTCATTAGTAATATCCAACAGTTGTCATTAATCACAGAAACCATACCTCATGGGGGCCTAGATGCTTTCAACATCCCTATCCGTCCGTTGTAATCCTCAATGTTCGACTATGCCGTAGGCTCTTGGTGGGAGTCGCCTGACAGACTAGGGTAAGCCCGTGCCCAATACAAGCTGCTATTGATCGACTTGGTTTGAATTAGAACCTCTTCTATTAGGAAATCCACTCTATCCCTTGCCTACCACCAAGCTTGTGTCCTTGGGTGAACTAGTTAGAAGATTAGCACACATGTTCCTCGGATTCGATACCCTTTGGAATACTCTTTAAGGGGAAGTGGTACAGCGGTTTCTCCGTGCGCTTGCGGATTTTCATTTGTGACGTATCAGCCGTCAACAAGCATTTCTGGCACCGTTGCCGGGGAACGGTTGTGTTGATCTTCGAAACTTTTTCACCCTTGTATCTATTTTTACTTTATTCCTTATCTCTCTAGCATCTAAACAATGGATGAACCAACCATTCTTTCTCTATCTGCTCCTAAGGGTGAGTTCTGTGAGCCTCCGCCATCAGTGGATCCCATTTGCTCAACTCGCTATGAACTCCACCCTGGCTTTATAGCCATGGTTCGGGAGCAATCCTTCTCAGGGACGGACTGTGAGAATCCCTACCATCACCTGAGGGAGTTTGAGCAATTGTGTTCATGCCTTCTAATCAAGGGCATGACACAAGAAACCCTGTGGAAATTGTTTCCCTTTTCCCTCAAGGGAAGAGAGAAGCAGTGGTACACTCATACCATTGGGATTGCAAATGAATAACGGAAAGAACTTCAAGACAATTTTTGTCTTGCATTTTTTCAGTCTCCCAAGTTGGCTCTCTACGAAGGGAAATTCTCATCTTTCAACAATTCGAGAAGGAATCTATAGGTGTAGTCTGGGCTAGATTCTCATTGCTAACAAAATCAGGCTCGGACTTTGTGACACCCGGTTCCGAAAATAAACCAAGTGAACGCATATGTGTGCCCAGGATGTACAACACACATACACAAGTGCATTCACAAAAGAGTATACAAAAAATTACCACAGAACAAGATTAATTAACCAAATTTTATTACACAAACCATATCATCCTCGAATACAGGTTCTAATGAATATTAATAACAAATTCAACTAATGCAGAGGAAATAAACTAAATAAGCAACTAAACAGCTAGGCAGCATAAGCCATAGGGTATAGCGCAGTTCCATGCAACATCGCAGGCAAAGTTGACAGTAGACACGGCCTAGAACTCCGCATTATCACCATTAAACTCTCAATCCTGACCTGCAACTATTGGGGGGACGGATTCCAAGAGTGAGTACATGTCTTACTCACCAAGTGTGGAAAGTATGACATGTGGATGATTCAAATGTCGAATATAATAATGGTTGAGTGCTGAAAAGTACATTAAAACATTTGAAAATCAATATATTACATGTATATAAAATAAACCCATCATAAGCCATGTAGTTATCATAATACCAGTCCATATTCCATATCCATCATCATATACCAATATCCATATTCAATACCAGAATTTAATTCATAACCATCCATAACCATAATAACAACCATAACCATAATACCAACCATAACCATAATACCAACCATAACCACAATACCATCCATAACCATCCCAAATCCCAATTTTTCTCTAATCATGTGAGCGTCCAGGTTGCTCATAACCGGGAGCACGGCTATCATGATAGTTTTAGACACACTTCGCAGATGTTGTACCACTTTACCCACGTGTTTGTGATTTTATCACCTTTCGATGACTATAGAATCTCAATTATGTCGTCTCACACTTCCTTAGGTGTGTGGCCAATAGATCACAAAATAGCCTTTACAAAGGGATTACTAGCCTATTTAGACCCCACTGAGGTTTCACCGGTGGTGATGTCTCCAACTGAGCACATCTTCAACCAAGGGCCCCCTCTTGAGCCATTCGGATCCCAGGATAGTCCCACCAATCATCAAAAAACCTAATCCGACTACCCCTTCCCCGAGCATCCTTAATGGTCAAAATAGCACTGGTAAAGACCTAATTAATCAGCTACACCGCACCCATACTTGGCCTTGTGGTGGCACTGTAAATCCTGGATGGGCGCTCCATGAACCGATCCTTAAATCTAAAGCAAGTAAACCACCATACACCCAACCCATCCACATACCAGGCTTGCTTAGATCACCCATTACCATATCAGATTTAACCAGTTCATGTCAACCACAATCTCATTAATGCATAATTAAATTAAGTAGTGTAGTTGTTCTTCCATCCCATTTGATTAAGCGAAGCAAGAAGGTAAAAATCCCATCCCAACTCTCTACCATATATTCCAGGTGACAAAGGGTGGTTAAACAAAGCTAGTAGACTTCGTATCATAGGATTCCCATCAAATTAACACAAGCATGCAGTTTTGCAAACAAAACATTTATTTCAAAAGAGGATCAATATGCTTCAAGGACACTTGCCTTGCTCTTGCGGTTGGTTCGGGTAACCTTCTTCAAAATCTTGGTGCTGAAGATCCTCAGCGACACTCTCTAGCGTAAATCCGTCTAATCCACACAATAAACATACAAGACAAGAGACACAATCAAAGAGTGCACATATATTACTCAATATGACATGACATGCATGATCAATGCAAATGCAAGGTAGAACTTGTTAATAGATTGCTTTTAAATGATCACTATCTAGCTCTAATAGATTTTAACAAGCTTATACTGGTTTGGAATTGATTCGATCTAATTTTATAATTAATTTGACACAATTTAACCAGGAAAATCGGACTAGTCCACTAGGGACCGGACAAGTCCGCACTTTACGAGATCAGCATATTAGGGTTTTTTATATCGACGTAATTTGGAGATTAGGGGTCGAATTCATGTAAGGAAAAGGAAATATAAGGTATACCAGGTGTTTAGAACTCCAATGAATCAAGAAACTTGGAGGTAACACTTGGATCCTGGCGATCTAGGGTTGATGATGAACTTGGAGATGATTTGGTGATGAAGAACGAAACTTGATGGAGATCTTGATCATCTTTGTTTCCTCCTCTTCTTCCTCTTGCTTGGGATCTCCTCCTCCCTCCTTGATGGTGGCTCTCCACGAACTAGGGTTTGGTTGGGGTGGAAAAGTGGCAAATAGATGTCAAGCCAAGGGGTGGGGTTGTTTATATAGTGGTGGGGGCCAGGGTTAGATGGATTTCGAGTTTGAGAGGAGTAGAGGCCGGTTTAGAGTCCCACTTGGGATCTAAAAGAGTTAGGCATGACGTCCCTAGGCCCACTTAACGTGAAACCCAAGAAACAAGTTGTAAAACAAAAGATCAACTCGGAGTCGCGAAATATCAGACAAGTCCAAAAAGGACCGGACTAGTACGAAGTAGGTTAGAAAGAAATCAGACAAGTCTGGCAAAAAATCGTACAAGTCCGACTTTAGTCAGAGAGGAAAACGGACAAGTCCGCTGGAACACCAGACTAGTCCGGACAAGTCCAAGGACTTAGCAAATTTTCAAGGATTCTTGGAACATCGGACTAGTCCGCATAAAATCGGACAAGTCCGAAAGTGTCCAAAGGCAAAATCAGACTAGTCCGCAGCAAAAACGGACAAGTCTGATCGAGGTTAGAGGGAAATCGAACTAGTCCTCTCCAAAATTGGACTAGTCCACACTTTTTAGCATTTTAAGTGCGGTTTTGTTACAAATCTATTTTAAACTCATTCCTCTTTATGTGGATTAATGTTAAACATGTATATGAATGTATGTAGGGCATGATGCATGAAAATGAGGGTGTTACAAACCTACCCACCTTAAAATGAATCTCGCCCTCGAGATTCGACGTGGAAGAGAAGAGATAGGGAAATTCCTTCTTGAGATCACCCTCCAATTCCCACGTTGGTTCTTTTTTTGTGTGGTGCTTCCATTGAACTTTACACCATCTAATAACCTTGTTCCTTGTGACCCTTTTCTTGGTTTCCAAGATTTTGACCGGTTGTTTGGCATAAGTCAAATCTGCCCCTAATTCCAATCCTTCCATTGGCACTTGTTCTTCCGGTACTCTCAGACACTTCTTGAGCTGGGAAACATGAAACACATCATGTACATCTGAAAGGTGAGTTGGCATCTCCAACTTATATGCTACTTCTCCTCTTTTGTCCAAAATCTTGAATGGTCCAATGTAGCGAGGTGCTAGCTTGCCTCTTATGTTAAACCTCTTATGACCCCTCATCGGTGACACCTTGAGGTAGACAAAATTTCCCACTTCAAAGGCTAATTTCCTTCTCCTATTGTCCGCATAGCCTTTTTGTCTTGATTGGGCAGCCCTCAAGTTTTCATGAATTATTTGGACTTGCTTTTCGCTTCTTGCAGCATATTCGGACCAAATACTTTAGTTTCTCCTGCCTCATTTCAGAATAAAGGTGTCCTACACTCCCTTCCATAAAGCGCTTCATATGGTGACATTTTTAATCTTGCTTGGCAAGCTTTTGTCCCAACTTTTCCCATGCTTCAAAGCACAAGCTCGTAACATGTCCTCCAAAATTTGATTAGTCCTCTCGGTTTGTCCATCTGTTTGAGGGTGATATGCTGAACTAAAATTTAACCTCGTTCCCAAAGCTTCATGCAGTTTTTGCCAAAACCTGGAAGTGAATTGTGAACCTCTATCTGATACTATCTTCTTGAACTCCATACAAACATACTATTCTTCCCATATATAGTTCCGCCAATTTCTCTCCATTATAGGTGGTCTTGACGGGAATAAAGTGGGCTGACTTAGTTAACCGATCCACAATTACCCAAGTTGAGTCATAACCGGACTGAGTACGTGGTAAACCAACTATGAAGTCCATACCGATCTCTTCCCACTTCCACTCCGGAATCTTTAATGGTTGCAATAGTCCAGCTGGCCTTTGATGTTCCGCCTTGACTCGTTGGCACACATCACACAATGTTACGTATTCAGCTATGTCCTTCTTCATGTTATCCCACCAATAACACGTCTTCAAGTCTTTGTACATTTGTACAACCGAGGTGAATTGAGTAAGGTGAGTCATGTGCCTCTTTTAATATTTTCTCCCAAATATACTTCGCATTAGACACAACAATCCTCTTACCAAGCCATAGGGTACCATGTTCATCCTCATCAAATTTGAATTCTCTTCCCTCTTGGGTCCTTTCCTTGATTTCTTTAATTTCCTCATCCTTAGTTTGACCTTCCCGAATTTCTTGCTCCAAGGTCAGATTTAACTCCATCATCCCCAACTCATTTATAAATCCAAGGTTCAACCGTTCAAACTCCTTACATGACACGGATGGTAACTCTCGAGCTGTGAGTTGATGGCTTACTCCTTTTCAACTCAAAGCATCGGCCACTACATTGGCTTTTCCCGAATGATAGTTGATCCCCAAATCATAATCTTTGATGAGCTCCAACCATCTCTGTTGCCTCAAATTCAGATCTGTTTGTGTGAAAATATACTTCAAACTCTTATGATCCGTATAAATTTCACACCTATGTCCAAGAATATAGTGTCTCTAAATCTTAGATGCATGTACCATGGCTGCAAGTTCTAAATCATGTGTTGGGTAATTCTGCTCATGTTTCTTCAATTGTCTTGATGCATAGGTGACCACTTGACCTTCTTGCATCAATACACATCCAAGTCCTTGTCTCGATGCATCACAATAAATATCGAAACTCTTGATTACATTCGGCAGTACCAAAACTAGGGCTGTAGTTAATCTCTTCTTCAACTCCTCAAAAATTCCTTGACAAGCTTGAGTCCAATGGAAAGCTTTTCCCTTCATTAGCATTTTCGTCATTGGCTTGGCTATCTTGGAGAAGTCCTTGATAAATCGACGGTAATATACAGCCATCCCAAGGAAACTCCTTATTTACTTTACATTTTGCGGCGGTTCCCACTTCAACATGTCTCTCACTTTTCCGGGGTCAAGCGATACTCCTCCTCCTGAGATGATATGACCAAAAAACAACACCTCTCTCAACCAAAACTGACACTTGTTGAACTTGGCATACAATTGATGCTCCCTCAATTTCTGCAACGTAAGCCTCAAGTGGTCCTCATGTTCCTTCTCATTATTCGAGTAGATCATAATGTCATCAATAAACACCACAACAGACCTATCCAAGTACTCCATGAAGACCTTATTCATGAGGTACATAAAGTAGGCAGACACATTTGTCAATCCAAAATACATCACGGTGTACTCATAAGATCCATACCGTGTTCTAAAAGCTGTCTTGGGTATGTCCGATGGTCTAATCTTCATTTGAAAGTATCCCGACCTCAAATCAATCTTAGAGAAGACACAAGCACCCTTCATCTGATCAAACAAGTCCTCTATACGTGGCAAGGTATACTTGTTCTTGATGGTTACCTCGTCGAGAGCTCGGTAATCCATGCACATCCTTTGGGATCCATCCTTCTTGTCCACAAATAGAATGGGCGCTCCCCAAGGTGAAGAGCTTGGGCGAATAAAACCCTTCTCTAGTTGCTCTTGAATTTGCTTCTTGTTCTCTGCTAATTCGACACGAGGCATCCTATACGGCCTCTTAGCTATAGATGCTGTTCCAGGTATTAAATCAATAACAAACTAAATATCTCGATCAGGTGGCATACCTGGCAACTCGCCCGGAAAAACATCCAAAAATTCACACACCACCGGAATCTCCTCAATTGCGGCACCGTCCATATGATTCAGCTCCAATTGCTTCGGTGTGGTTTGAGATGCTTAAAATTCTATGGTGATCCCTTCTTCATTGGTCAACTTCACCATCTTCGTGGCACACTCAATAACTTCATTTGCTTCCTCAACCAGTCCATACCAAGTATAATGTCCAATCCTTGAGAATCCAAAACAATGAGGTTGGCGGAGAAGTCTACCCCCTTATTCTAAGGCTTACTTTTGGACATGCTATATTTGTCCTCATCTCTCCTCCAGGAGACTTAACCAATAGAGTAAACTTCATATGAGAGATAGGCAGACTATACTTGGCGACATACTTTGATGTAACGAATGATTGCGATGCTCCAGAATAAAACAACATAGTCGCGTGGTTGGAGTTGGCGAGAAACATACCAATGACCACATCATCCGCTTGTTGAGCATCCTCCGTAGAGACATGGTTCATGTTGCCACGAGCAAAATTCTGCTGTCCACGGCTTCCTTGCGGCTGTCCTCCATTGGGTCCTGGGTTTTGCCTCAGCGCATTGCTTCCTTGACCAAGGCCTGACTTAGGACATTGATGCACAAAGTGTCCAGCTTCTCCGCAAGTATATCACTTCTTAACTCCACCAGAATTATTGGGGTGAGCTTGGTTCTGAACATTTGCACCAGATAAATGAGCACGAGGTGCATAAAGCATTGGAGGCATAGGTGCTTGCATAACAGGGCGCTGCTACACATACTGGGTTGGGCGCGGTGCATATCCGGGGCGCTGTATAGGAGTAGAGGAGCTGTAATTTGGCAGATTAGGAGGCGCAAAGCGAGGGCGCATATTACTTCCTTGTTGCTGTCCTTGATATGGCGCCTTCCTCTTGTTGTCTTGTTCCATCTCACGGACCATGTTCTCAACCACAATTGCTTTGTCCACAAGCTTCTGAACGTTGGCATAATCACAGTTGAGTAGTTGCACTTGGATTTCATTGTTCAATCCCCTCATGAACAAGTATTGTTTCCAGCTGTCCCGACTAACATCCTCAGGCGCATATCTTGAGAGTTGAATGAACTTATTGAGATATTCACTCACGCTTGATCTTCCTTGCCGTAAGTTCTCAAATTCTTGCCTCTTCAAAATTATAACACCTTCTGGCACATAATGAGAACGGAAACTCTTGAGTTCGGCCCAAGTGATCCTCTCCTGATTCTCATGAGCATTGCAATAAGAATACCACCAATCCGCAGCTGCTCCAACTAGTTGATGAGAAGCAAATAAGACCTTCTTCCGGTCACTGCATTGGACAATACCAAGCTTCTTCTCCATGGACTTTAGCCAATCATCCGCATCTATAGGGTCAGCAGCTTGAGCAAAGGTTGGCGGCCTAGTCCTCATAAACTCTCCCAACCGGTTATGAGGCAGTGGGGGTGGCCATGGAGGCATGTGGGGCTGATTGTTGATATTGCCAGCCTGTAGCTGTCCCATAGTTTGTATCATGGTCTGCATGAGCTGGTTTTGCATAGCCAAAAGCTGCTCAATATTGATAGCTCCATAAGCAGGTCCTTGTCCATTGTTGTTCTGAGGTGCTCCATGGTTCTCCTCTTCATCATTGCCATCCCTCTAGTTGCGAGTTCTCACCATCTGAAGAAAAGCAATAGGTAAGAATTTTAGAAAACATCCCCAACTATATGCATAAGGGATATGAAACTAAACAACTAGCTACTCTATCCTACGTGGATATGGTAATGCTAAAGCATCCCAAAATCCTCTATTAATCACACAAGCAAACAATATATATAGCAAACAGCACACCAAGCAAGAACACATCGATTTCTGAGTGTTTCTATGTGCTCTAAAGTGTCCATTCTATCTAGGCTACGTCATACGGTAAACTTGTGGCTCTGATACCAATCCGTGACACCCAGTCCCGAAAATGAACCAAGTGAACGCAGATATGTGCCCAGGATGTTCAACACACATACACGAGTGCATTCACAAAAGAGTATAGAGAAAATTACCACAGAACAAGATTAATTAACCAAATTTTATTACACAAACCATATCATCCTCGAATACAGGTTTGTATGAATCTTGATAACAAGTTCAACTAATGCAGCGGAAATAAACTAAATAAGCAACTAAACAGCTAGGCAACATAAGCGATAGGGTATAGCGCAGTTCCATGCAACACAACAGGCAAAGTTGACGGTAGACACGGCCTAGAACTCCGCATTATCGCCATTAAACTCCCAATCCTAACCTGCAACTGATGGGGGGATTGCAAGAGTGAGTACATGTCGTACTGAACAATTGTGGAAAGTATGACATGTGGCTGATTCAAATGACGGATATAATAATGGTTGAGTGTTGAAAAGTATATTAAAACACTTGAAAAGCAATATATTACATGTATATGAAATAAACCCATCATAAGCCATGTATTTATCATAATACCAGTCCATATTCCATATCCATCGTCATATACCAATATCCATATTCAATACCAGAATTTAATTCATAACCATCCATAACCATAATACCAACCATAACCATAATACCAACTATAACCATAATACCAACCATAACCATAATACCAACCATAACCATCCCAAATCCCAAATTTCCTCTAAACATGTGAGGGTCCAAGTTGCTCATAACCGTGAGCACAACTATCATGATAGTTTTAGACACACTCTGCAGAGGTTGTACCGCTTTACCCACGTGTTTGTGATTTTATCACATATCGATGACTATAGAATCTCAATTATGCTGTCTCACACTTCCTTAGGTGTGTGGACAATAGATCACAAAATAGCCTTTACAAAGGGATTACAAGCCTATTTTAGACCCCACTAAGGTTTCACTGGTAGCGATGTCTCCAACTGAGCACATCTTCATCCAAGGGCCCCCTCCTGAGCCATTCGGATCCTATGGTAGTCCCACCAATCATCAACAAACCCAATCCGATTGCCCCTTCCCCGAGCATCCTTAATGGTCCAAATAGCACTGGCAAAGCCCTAATTAAACAGCTACGCCGCACCCATACTTGGCCTCATGGTGGCACTGTAAATCCTGGATGGTCGCTCCACGAACCGGTCCTTAGATCGAAAGCAAGTAAACCACCATACATCCAACCCATCCACATACCAGGCTTGCTTAGATCACCCATTACCATATCAGATTTAACAAGTTCATGTCAACCACAATCTCATTAATGCATAATTAAATTAAGTAGTGTAATTTTTCTTCCATCCCAATTAATTAAGCGAAGCAAAAAGGGAAAAATCCCATCGCAACTCTCTACCATATATTCCAGGTGACAAGGGTGGTTAAACTAAGCTAGTAAACTTCCTATCATAGGATTCCCAGAAAATTGACACAAGCATGCAGCTTTGCAAACAAAACATTTATTTCAAAACAGGATCAATATGCTTCAAGGACACTTGCCTTACTCTTGCGGTTGGTTTGGGTCAACTTCTTCAAACTCTTGGTGTTGAAGATCCTCCGTGACACTCTCTAGCGTAAATCTGTCTAATCCACACAATAAACATACAAGACAAGAGGCACAATCAAAGAGTGCAAATATATTACTCAATATGATATGACATGTATGATTAATGCAAATGCAAGGTAGAACTTGTTAATAGATTGCTTTTAAATGATCACTATCTAGTTCTAATAGATTATAACAAGTTTATACAGGTTTGGAATTGATTCAATCTAATTTTAGAATTAATTTGACACAATTTAACCAGGAAAATCAGACTAGTCCGCTAGGGACCGGACAAGTCCGCACTTTACGAGATCAGCAGATCAACGTGAATTTGGAGATTAGTGGTCGAATTCACGTAAGGAAAAGGAAATAGAAGGTGTACCAGGTGTTTAGAACTCTAATGAATCAAGAAACTTGGAGGTAACACTTGGATCTTGGCGATCTAGGGTTGATGATGAACTTGGAGATGATTTGGTGATGAAGAACGAAACTTGATGGAGATATTGATCCTCTTTGTTTCCTCCTTTTCTTCTTATTGCTTGGGATCTCCTCCTCCCTCCTTGATGGTGGCTCTCCACGAACTAGGGTTTGGGTGGGTGGAAAAGTGGCAAATAGATGTCAAGCCAAGGGGTGGGGTTGTTTATATAGAAGTGGAGGCTAGGGTTAGATGGATTTTGAGTTTGAGAGGAGTAGAGGCCGGTTTAGAGTCCCACATGTGCTCTAAAAGAGTTAGGCACGACGTCCCTAGGCCTACTAAACATGAAACCCAAGAAACAAGTCGTAAAACTCGGAGTCGCGAAATATCGGACAAGTCCGAAAAGGACCGGACTAGTCTGAAGTTAGTCAGAGAGAAATTGGACAAGTCTGGCCAAAAATCGGACAAGTTCGACTTTAGTCAGAGAGGAAAATGGACAAGTCCGCTGGAACACCGGACTAGTCCGGACAAGTCAAGGGACTTAGAAAATTTTCAAGGATTCTTGGAACACCGGACTAGTCCGCATAAGATCAAACAAGTTCGAAAGTGTCGAGAGGCAAAATCGGAATAGTCCGCAGCAAAAACGGACAAGTCTGATCGAGGTCAGAGAGGAATCGTACTAGTCCTCACCAAAATCAAACTAGTCCGCACTTTTCAGCATTTTAAGTGCGGTTTTGTTCCAAATCAATTTTAAACTCGTTCCTCTTTATGTGGATTAATGTTAAACATGTATATGAATGTATGTAGGGCATGATGCATGAAAATAAGGGTGTTACAGACTTGTCAATTCCCAAACATGTGTTATTACAACATTTTTGTTTCTGGCTTGACAAGGATTCTGGCCTATATCTTGACATAACGACTTGAGGGTCTTTCCTCCATAAGACATCGAATGAAGGAAGGGAAATTCTAGAACGCATTCTAGAAAATATATCCTTCATTCACGGTCTTAATGAACCTCCTCAAGAGGAAGCCATGTCGAGACATGAGGATCCCCCCATAGTCACCCCAAAACCCATACCATGTTCATCTCAAGTTGTGACTATGAAATCCTCACCCGAACCAAAGACACCGAAGGAAGAAGAAATTTGGCCTTTGTAGTTTCCATTATGCTTCGAGGAAGATCTTTTTAAAGATTTTGGAAATACCTAGAAGTATTGTTATGGAAGGAAACCATCATTACATTCCTCACTCCTTGATCCACCCAAAGGAAAATTCCTTCAAGAAACGATCAAGGAGTTGACCACAATCATGAGTAGGGAATGGACGGCAGAGGTTGAGATCTCACTTGAAATTACTCGGGTAAACTCACCCTCAGCAACCGTTCGATGTCTTATTCGAGGGGAAATGGTGAACAAACTTTGTAATCCCACTGTTGGAGACAATATCATTTCCGAAAATTGTGCTTTAGCCATTTTGGGTGATCTACCATGGGCTCCAAAAAGAAAATCCTTTAGAGACTTCTATGTAAACATCAAGGAAGGATATGAGATTTTGCAAAATGTGTCTATAAGACAGGAGAACATCGACTTCTGCCTTGATTTTCATGTCTTTGAAGTCCAACACTTCGATGTAATGATAGGGTTACCCATTGAGAAATTACTCATGGATGCACCCTCAAAAGGCAGCCTAGATGTTAAACTCGGGGGGAGGAAATTTTCCATTCCCATTCTGCAATCCAAGAACACATTAGCAAGAACCTCCCACCGAGAGTGAGCCAATCGAGGAAGCCATGGCCCTTCAATTATTAGACCCTCCTGAAATTGAAGAAGAAGAACAATTCATCCAAAAAGAGGATGAATTGCAGGAGACATTTGATCACAAAAGCCCTCGATTGAGTTGAAAACCCTACCTCCAGGCCTATGCTATGCTTTCCTACACGGTGATGTGGAAGCTCCTGTCATCATAAGTGACAAGCTTTCATAAGACGAAACTGCCAAACTCATGACCGTCTTAGAAAAGCATAGATTCTTGGTAGGCTACTCACTCCAAGACCTTAAGGAAATCAGCCCTGCTCTTTGCACCCATCGCATTCCCACCGCCCCTCTTAGCAAATCGTATAGGGAACCTCAAAGGAGGTTGAACAATGCTATGCAGGAGGTTATCAAGAAGGAGGTCTTGAAACTCATGCATGCCTGGATAATTTATCCCATTCCTCATAGTGAGTGGGTTAGCCCTGTCCAAGTAGTGCCTGAGAAAGGAGGAATGAAGGTTGTTCAAAATGAGAGGAATGAACTCCTGCCTCAATGTACCATCACATGGTGGAGGATGTGTATTGACTACAGAAAACTCAATAAGGCAACCATGAAGGATCATTTCCCGCTGCCTGTCATTGATGAAATGCTTGAGCGGCTAGCGAAACATTCCTTCTTTTATTTCCTTGATCGGAATTCTGGTTACCATCAAATTCACATCCACCTTGATGATCAAAGTAAGACCACCATCAAAGCTCCAATCATTCAACCCCTTGATTGGGTGCTACCATTCAAAATCATGTGTGATGCTAGTGATTATGCCGTTGGAGCAGTCCTTGGCCAAACCAGGGATAAGAAGCATCATGCAATAGCCTACGCTAGCAAGACTCTATCAGGAGCTCAACTTAACTATGCCACAACTGAAAAGGATCTCCTAGCAGTTGTCTTTGCTATCGATAAGTTTAGATCATACTTGGTTGGAGCAAAAATCATAGTCTACACAGACCATGCTATTTTGAAATATTTGCTCACCAAGAAAGATGCTAAAGCTAGGCTAATATGATGGATTGTCTTACTCCAAGAGTTTGACTAGAGATAAGAGATAAAAAGGGAGTAGAGAGTTCCATCATTGATCATTTCTCACGTATGGAAATCCCAAATACACCAAACATACCTATCAATGATTTCCTACGTGATGACATGTTGCACAAGGTGACCGAATCTAACCCATGGTACGCGGACATCGTAAACTTCATGGTTATGGGGTACGTACCACCAGGGCAGGATAAGAAAAAGCTCATTTTTTGAGAATCAATGTCACCTGTGGCTTGATTCATACGTCTGTAGGGTATGTTCCGATGGGCTACTTAGAAGATGTGTCCCAACAATCGAAGGTACCGAAATCATTGAAAGATGCCATGCGGGCCCCTATGTCAGGCACTACCGTGTTCACCGTACTCAGGTAAAGATCTGGCAAAGCGGATTCTTTTGGCCCTCAATGTATCAGGATACAAAGGAATTCGTTCGAAGATGTCGGGAATGCCAAAAGCATGGAGGAATCACTGGTCGCAATGCGATGCCCCTAACATACAATCTCCAAGTTATTTGATGTGTGGGGAATCGACTTAATGGGACCTTTTCCAAAGTCCTATGATTGCGAGTATATTCTGGTGGCCGTAGATTATGTGTCCAAATGGGTAGAAGCATTACCATGCAAACATGCCGATGCAAAGACCGCTCTTTCATGAAATCATTTTCCCACGGTTTGGAACTCCCCGAAGGGTCATAAGTGATGGAGGGTCTCATTTCATTCATCAGACCTTCCAGAGCTTTCTGAGTGAGCTTGGGGTTAGGCATAACATTGCTACTCTGTACCATCCCTAAACAGGTGGTCAAGCAGAAACTTCAAACAAACAAATCAAGAATATTCTGCAAAAGACCATTTTTGAGATGGGAAATGGATGGAAGAACAAACTACCCGATGCACTTTGGGCATACCGTACTGCCTATAAGACACCCATTGGAATGTCACCTTTCCTAATTGTCTACAGGAAAACTTGTCATTTACCCGTAAAATTGGAACATAGAGTGTAT
The DNA here is from genome assembly GCA_036927565.1 of Tuctoria greenei. Taxonomy (NCBI): domain Eukaryota; kingdom Viridiplantae; phylum Streptophyta; class Magnoliopsida; order Poales; family Poaceae; genus Tuctoria; species Tuctoria greenei. The sequence continues at coordinate 194,936,025 of JAYESD010000006.1, read as the reverse complement.
TGGGATATCAAGAAGTGGAATATGGATCTCCATGAAGCTAGAAAGTTGCACAAGATGCAAATTTATGAAACCGAAGAATGGAGGGATAAGGCGTAACATAGTGCGAAGATCTATAAAGAGAAAACAAAAAGGTGGCACGATAAAAGAATTACGCCTAAGGAGTTCAAGCCTGGAGATAAAGTCCTACTTTTCAAGTCTAGAGTCAAACTTTTTGGGCATGGGAAACTAAAAAGCAAATGGGAAGGTCCCTATACTGTGGTAGATACTTTATCTCATGGAGCTATTAGACTCCAAAATGATGAAGGTCATCCATTCAAAGTAAATGGGCACCGTCTCAAGATCTTTTTAGAACCTGAAAAAATTTGATAAAGAGGAAGACGTAGTCAATTTGATTGACTTTAACGCATATCCTTGAAGTTTGGTTAATTTTCCTTGTCCAATAAAGCAAACTCCAACCGTCACCAGTCCTTTCCAATCATCCCACTATCCCCATTTGGCCAAGTAGGAGAGAAGTAAAATGTAGAACATCATAAATACTTTCCTTCTTATGACTTAGGCACTTCTTTTGATTCTATCATACCGGTGTAGGTAAGGCCGGTAGATACAGGTACAAGAACAAGTGTGGGGGAGGTTCCACAGGCCACCCAAAGTGCAACATGCCCAAACCATCATGAAAGAACAATTCAGGGCATCGCATGAAGGACCACGAGAAGATTTGACCAAGCCATGATGGCTTGGCCCACCCTTCTTCATTAAGGCGATGATTTGCACTCTCTCGCCTCTTATCCCTCTATACCTGATTTTGAGTTGAAATTGATTATGCATGATAATATCATTAAAAGTCAACTCATTAGAAATTAAAATTGTGCAATTTCATATATCATATTTTGCTAGAGAATGGGTATGTATGTTTCTCATTTCAATTTCATTACCATGTTCTTGAACCACATATCAATTTAGGAGAAACATGTCATCTCAGTATTTGATTGGTGTGATATGGTAAATGAGTGAAACTTGGAAACTCTCCATGCTGGAATTGAATTTTTGTATTGCAATTTTTAAAGTCATCAGATTTTTGCCATCCTCTCTCATTAGAATTTAAGTACCCACCAAGGCCATATGATACTAATATTGAAAACCACATGCATATGTCACTTTGCATTTTCATTGAACTTTGTCAAACTCTTGACCCTATTGAGTGACTTGCATGAAATATTTGATTAGGAACTTCTTGTGCACTCCATCTTATTCCATGATTTTCACACATCCACCATATTCCAAGATACTCCATGCAAATTTTGCAAAATCCTATCTCAATAAAAAGATGCACAAAAAGGAGTAGAAGGCATGGCTATAAGAGCTCTCTATCTCTCTCTCAAAAAAAAGGAATTCAAAAAAGAAGAGAAAAAAAGGAAAAGAGAGAGCCAATAAGTAGCCTTGCTTCATCCTTGCAAAAAATATAGAGTGCTCAATTGGGAGTCATCATCACGATTCATCACCCACCATCCATAATAAGTGCACAAGAATTTCTCTAGTCATTGGTTTTTGTTGCACGGTCTTCTCATGTGGATCTCGTTTTTGACTTAGTAACATATGAATTGCAAGTGAGCCACTTTTTATCCTTACCAAGATCCACAAAAACCCATATTTAGTTATAGGAAAAAAAGTGGCAACTCATGCCAAGGTGAGGACCAAACACATTGAGAGACGAGAGCATCCTTTTGTGGAGCGTGGCAATATCTTTTTGACTTGTGAAAATATAGCAATTTCCATGTTTTTTTCAGTATGAGGAGTCCAGGTGAACTACATTCAAGCCATCCCATCTCTCAAACACCCAATATGATGTGGTAGCCACATATCAAAGGTTCTTGAACAAAGGTATGTGTTAAAATGTTTTGTATACATATTTCGTACTTGTAGCTGAACTATCATATCACTTAGTGCTTCTTGCCTTCACTCGAGGACGAGTAAAGGACTAAGTGTGAGGGAGTTTGTTGATGGTCCTTAATTGCCAAATCCGACCGTCAATTCCCTGCATAAAAGCTAGGGATTGGACAACCAACATAGTGGCAAGAGTTATTTACTAACTATCACCAGAAGTGTTGGTGCAATTGTGTATGCAAGTGAATTATGCCCATAATTAGAGGTATTTACAGGGACCAATCCAAGAAACATACCTTCCGACCAATCAAGCGCAAGCACGAGGATTCTTGGGCCTACTCGGAGGAGAAAACCAACTAAAAATGAGGGGAATCACCCATACCCATGATGGGGTCCGACAAAACAGCCTCCCAGAAGAAAAACACCGTGTTTGGGGCCACCAAAAAGTGGGCCGAAGTGCCAGTTCGGCTGAATAGGTTAATGCACCAAACACGGTCAACCGTTGTTGAGCTGTCTAAACTGACACCTCCCCCGGACCTACTGAGAGTGGTCCACGGAGGTTCGATGTGTTATCGGGGGGCTAGTCCTAGCAAGATCAAACGCTGTGGATGATGAACACAAGGGATTTACGTGGTTCGGGCCGCCTGAGCGTAATACCCTACTCCATGGTGGTTTGTGTGTTGTATTCCTTGAGTCTGTATCTTAGTCTGAGCGAAGTTGTCTAAGTCGGTGGCCACTCGGTCCTTTTATAGTCCAAGGTCGAGCAGCTTACAAGTGGAGCCCGAGGCCCGACAAAAGCCCCCGGGCATACTGAATCCTCCCTAAGATCTGGGAGTAAATGTTATCCCTTGACAACGGCTTCAATGTGCCACCTGCCCATACCCTGCCGCAGGGCTACGAATAGTCCCCTCATCATGGTTGGCCATGTCTTGTCTGTCCCGTCTGGGCTTCTCATTGGTTCGCTATACTAGTAGTTCGGCTCTGACCAGTTATGACAAGACCGGCCACAGTCCACTTGACTTATGAGTGCGAGCTTCCGCTCGCCTAGGGAACATGCGCGTCCTAGCTTTGGCGTCGTAGGCACGCCTCCCTTCTCTGAGCCTTCTGCGTGAAAGCTCAGGCTCGGTGCCGCCTTTCACGTGGCACCTCCCGGTCCTTACCTCAGCGGGATGCTCAGTTCCCGGGGGTTGGGTCCGGAGCTGCTGGAAACTAGCAGCGTAGGACCCTCAAAGGGACGTCCGGGTCCTGGGGGTGGACCCGGAGCTGTGGGGATTGTCACAGTATCGGACCCTCTTCCCAGGAGGGGAGGTTTCGAGCCGCCATTCTAGCGGCCTCGTCGGTTCATTCCGCGGCGAGGTGGTGGGCCCAGGGCCACGGTCGGCGTGGAGGCACTGGACTTTCCCTCGACCGAGGGAGCCACTGTACCACTTGCCACGTAGCCCTCTGGGCCCATGTCAGGCCTCGCCCCGATGGGCAATGGGCCCAGTGTTCTTTCATCCCTGTACCCAGGGACACCCGGTTCGCCAGGCACCGACAGTGGCCCCCGTGCTCACCTCGGGGAGGAACTTCCTTGGAGAGGAAGTTGTACCCGTGGTGGGGCCATTCTGAATCCCCGTGTTGTGGCTTTAAGGACTTCCTTCAATGCGGCGGACAAAATCTTTGTCCGTGGATATTGCTCCACTAACAGGCGCCGGTTCCCGATATAAAATTTGTTTCGGTTCCACGCGCCCATTACGTCTTCGCGCTAGAGTTTTGAATTCTCCCCTACGAAAATAGCTACCTTGAGGCGGCCGCTTGGCCTTCCCGCCGGTTCAGGCTCTTGGTCCACCAGTCATAAGGTGGGTAGCCCCAATATCTTGGTGCCAGCGGTTTCCTTCCCAATACCAGGGCCCGTACTTAAGAAGAGACTAGCACAAGTCATATACTCTTCACCCCTCCATTTGCGCCCGCACTTTGAGCCCTTGTTGCCTTCTCACATCCTTCAGCTTCGAGCCCTAGCTTTCTGCTCATCCAACCTTTCTGACCTCCAACTTGCCGCCATGGAGTTGGGTCTTCCCGCCAGCAAGATCAAGACCGAGAAGGGGCTGAAGAAGTTCTGGGCCTACATGGGATGGTCCCATGAGTCCTTTGACGGCAGGATCCGCATCGGCGAACTCCCTTTCGAGAAGAAGAATGCCGACGATATGGTCTTCTTCCAGGGGTACGCCATGGTCAGCCTGCTTCCCCCCTTTTCATCCTTCTTGATGACCTTGCTGGAGTTCTACAGCATCCAGCTACACTTCCTCGGGCCCTACTCCATCCTGTTGGTCGCTATCTTCACCCACTTCTGTGAAATGTGGGTGGGGGTACGACCCAGTCTGGAGCTCTTCTGGAATGTCTTAACTCTGCAGACTATTGGGAAGGTGAACGAGTTGATCGGGATGTACTACTTCATGAAGCAGAAGTGGACCCCTTTCAAGTAATTGGACACCTTTTCCTCCGGTAAATGGGATGAGTGGAAGATAGAGTGGGTGATCATCACCGTGGACTGGCACGAGAAGCTGGAGCTGCCTGAGTGCCTTCCGAACGTGGACATGGACCCCTGGAACGAGGTCTCGGAGCTGCCGTCGGCATACAAGCCCGTTGTGGCTAGGATCGAATGCTTTGTGTATGGTGGAGTAACCCCCCAGATGGTCTTCGGGAACTTCCTGAGGAACAGGTGGGCGCCACTAAAGTTCAGGGAACGGATGGGGTGGACATTCACACCACGGGATGCGAACACCCAGGTAAAAGACGAATCACTAAAGGACTTGCTGAAGAAGTTTTAGAGAAAGCCTAATATCTCACTCGAGTCTCTTGAGCCTCCAACATTCTATCCACCTCTGAACACGGTTCCTGATTTCTGCTGGGAGCTCCGAAAACTGTTGCCAAGGCTTGATGACATAGGGATCACGGCTAGGAGATCTCCTCTTGCAACCAGCGCCAAGGGGACCTCCAGGGATTCAACCCCAGTTCCCTCTGCCCAGGGGGGCGGAGTCATCAGCTCTGGCAAGGGCGAGGCCTTTGTGGAGCCTTCCATCCACAAGAGGAAACTGGTGCAGCGTGACGGAAGTCACGTTGGTACCTTCGGCGAGCTACCCATCCGGCTCCGGGGCCTCCTGCGAGCTCCGGCTCTAGGGGGGCCACCTCCTGCCATGGTGCCAAGTACAAGACCAAGCTCCGGAGGTTCCCTTCAAACAGAGGGTGCTCCGGCCAGGGAGGTTCCAGCTCCGGGGTCAAGCCCCTAAGAGGCTTGAGGCTCCGGCCACATCGGGTCCTTCAGGCACTGGCTCCGGCCCTGCCCCCAAACGGCTCCGTCTCCACGGCACCTGGGGCTTCCCGAGGTAAGCAACCGAGCTCCCCGCTTCGGACCTTCTTCAGGTCAAGGTCTTCCTTTAAACATTTCTCTCTTGGTTGTGTAGTGCTTCCAAGGATGGCGAGGCAATCGCCGTGCCCCCAGCGTCACAGGGGGTCGAGCAGGTAGGTGCTTCAGCTCCTACTCCTGCATCTGCCCAAGCGACAGCGGTGGCCCAGACCGAGACAAGGGCAGTTCCAACCCTGAGCGCGACTGTGGCCGATCCGGAGGTTTCGACCGTTGATGTGGTGGCGATCGAAGCTCCAGCGGCAGAGCCAGTGGCCCCCGAGGCTCATATAGAGGTGGGGGTGCTAAACGTCAGCCCTGCTCAAGAGTTGGTGGAAACTCCGCTCTTGGTGCCGAGGGCCGCCGAGGAGATGGTTCCCGCGCCATCCTCCGAGGGGGTTCCGGAGCTCCAGCTGGACCAGGAGTCGTCAGTATCCCAGCCCTTGGTGTCGGGTGCCGCTGAGGAGTCAGCTCTTGTGCCGTCTCTCGAAGGGGGCCCCGACATCTCACCCGGACATAGCAAAGGGGCCAGCCCCCTTGTCAAATTGAGGGGGTTCCGGCTAGTGAGCCAAGGGCGGAAGAGGAGTCGGCCCCCCTACCCACCGCTGCAGCAATTGGGGCGGTTGTCCCGGCGGTGGTCGGAGTATCAGCTCCCACCCCAGTGCCTCAGACAGTGGCATCCAGCATGCCCATGGGTGTGTTTCTAGCCGCGGAGGCTCCGGGCACACGCCTCGCTTTTCAGGCATCAGGGGTGGAGCTAGAAGCGTCTGCGGTTGCACCAGAGGATCCGACAGAGGCCCCAGGTGTCTTGAGCGCGCAAGTGCCACCGCCTTCACAAGGTAGTCGCTCCCGGTTGACGGTGGATGACTTGGTGGATACGGGGGCTGGAGTGCCTCTATCTGGTCCAACGCCCATTCCTTTGGAGCTGGACATTGACAACGCTTGCTCCAGTTTTTGTCAAGTCATCGCGTCTTTCGAGCACAGGCTCAAGGCTCTGGAGGAGGACCGTAGGAGGCTCCGTGTGCATGAAGAATGGGCTAAGGGTGAGGAAACCCGGCTGGCTGAACAAAGCGGGCTTCTCGACGCGAGGGAGGCTACCCTCAAGGCTCTCGATCAGAAGGCCCAGAAGATTTATGAGGAAGCTGTGGAATGCCATAGAGCTGCGGACCAACGCCAATGTGGTCTAACCTCTTGGCATGAGATCCTCCAGAAGCGCCTGCAAGAGCTCGACTTGGGTGAGTCCAAGCTTGCCGAGGAGCTGAAGGACCTGACTAGGAGACAAGAGGAGCTCTCCCGGAAGTTGTCAGCGGGTGATCGGAGCTTGGCGGACCGCCACGAACAACTTGAAGCGCAGTGCAAGCTCAAGGTAGACAGGATCTATGAGCAGGGGCAAGGCCTCAACGCGCAGGAGACCGACGTATCTGCTAGGGAAGCCACTGTTCGGGGCCAGGAGGAAGACTTGGCAGAGCACCGAAACCGCATACTTGCCAGGGAATCGGAGCTCACTGATCGCGAGCGGCAACTTGCCAAGAGCATCCAATAGCATGGCAAGGAGGCCGAGCGCCTCGCAAAAGATGGTGCAGAGCTGGCAGCCACGAGGAGGGTTGTGGAAGAGTTGCAGGGCTCAAGGGCGTCCGAGTACCAGCGAGTGTGGGACTTCCTGGAGCGTGCAGACGGAGCGCTGGCACAGTTTGGCCTCAGCCCTGTACGTCCGGCCCACCCGGCACCGGATCTACATGATGCGTTGTCGACTCTTGGCTCTGTTTGTTGCAAGCTTGATGCAGTGATTGACGTCGTTGCCGACCAACTAGATACAGAGGGGAGGTCCCTAACCAAGACTATCGCTGAGTACGTGCTAGCGTGCTACCGGAGCCGGGACCCCCACTTCCCCCTGAGTCCAGCGATCGAAGGGCCAATCGTGGCAGGGCTGGACACTGCTCGGGAAGGTGTTCAGGAGGCCGCCGAGGCTGTCGCCATAGCTATCCATAGAACTTAGGTCTCTCCTCTCTCGCTCCCTCTTGTATGCTTCCAACTTTTGTAAGAAAATCTTTTACTTGAATGGAGTCCTCTTGATCTTTGGTCGCGATATTTTTGTGTCCTGCTCCATGATATATGTACGCAACTCTGATCATGTACTTGTACCAAGGGGGACTAGGACTTGCTTCAGGAACACCGGCCCTTCTGGGTTGCCGGAGCTTAGGAGCTTGGGCAACATTCACGGTGTCAATGGGATGTGCCACCGCGGGGCCCCCAGGGGTTGTTGCAACTTAGGAGCTCCTTCAGGGCCAAACCTTCGTAGGAGACGTGGCACACCTCCTGACCACCGCCGGGCCCCCGGGTTTGTCGGAGCTTAGGAGCTCCGGCAGGGCCGGACCTTAGTAGGAGACGTGGCACACCGCCTGAACTGCCGGGCCCCCTGGGTTTGTCGAAGCTTAGTAGCTCCGGTAGGGCCAGACCTTCGTAGGAGACGTGGCATACCACCTGGCCCCCTGGGGTTGTTAGAGCTTTTAGGGGCTCCGGGAACACCCATAATATTGGTAGGACGTTGACGCTATGTCCCCGACAACTGGTGGAGTTCAGGAGCTTAGGGGTTGCACCGTATGGACCTGCGCATGTGACAGACAAAAAGGTAATTCCGCTCTCGAGTCAATCTATTACCTACGCTCTATTAGTGTCGCTTGTCTCACGTTCTGCTTCCATTGTGGAAGCTTGAGCAAGCACTAAAATCGGCCTGCCAGCAAACGGATTGCAAAGCTCCCACTATTGTAGAGACAAAGGAAAGATTGACCACACCCACGCTAGGTGAAGAGCTAATGGTAATTGCATGACACCATTCATAAGAACTAAAGATAATTTCAAATGGGTAAGGCATTCCAGGCTATGGCAAACAACTTTTTCATTATAACTTCTCATGGTTAAGAACGAGCTTTACATGAGGAACAACCCTCGGTTATGGATAGAACTTACGGAGGCGTTCAATGTTCCATGGGTTGGGTACCGGCTGTCCATCCTCCGTAGCTAGGTGGACACACCCTGGGCGACAAACCTCTGTGACCTGGAAGGGACCCTCCCACTTGGGGGAGAGTTTGTTTGTCCCTTCATAGGAAAGCAAATGTCGCAGAACCAGGTCGTTCACCTTGAGCTCCATACTGCGCACGGTCCGCTGGTGGTAGCGTCGGAGCGCTTGCCTGTACCGTGCGTTCCGGAGGGTAGCCCGTATGCGCCCCTCATCGACGAGGTCGATATCTTCACACCGAAACTGGTCCTGCGCGGCTTCGTCGTACATTCGGACACGGGGGGAGCCCATGGTGATCTCTGGGGGAAGGACGGCCTCCGCCTCATACACCATGGAGTAGGGCGTTTCTCCCGTAGCCCGGCTTGTTGATGCCCGGCTAGCCCACATCGCGTATGGCAGCTCATCCACCCAGTTCGCACCATGCTTCTCGAGGCTTGAGTACGTACGAGTCTGGAGGCCCTTCAGAATTTTGGCGTTCACTCTCTCTACCTGCCCATTACTCTTGGGATGGGCGACAGAGGCATAACAAACTTGGATCCCAAGGTCTTTGCAGTGTTCTTGAAATGCCGCACTTGTGAATTGGGTCTCGTTATCGGTGATGATTCTGTTCGGGACTCCAAACCTGCAGACAATCAACTTGATGAACTTTACTGCGAACTGTTTTTTGATGGTGACGACTGGGGTGGCTTATGGCCATTTGGTGAACTTATCTATGGTGACGTAGAGGTGCCAGAATCCTCCGACGGCTCTCGGGAAGGGTCCCAAGATGTCCAGTCCCCACACGGCGAATGGCCAGGAGGGAGGGATCATCTGCAGTGCTTGAGCTGGTATGTGGATCTGATTGGCATGGAACTGGCATGCCTTGCATCTCCTAACCATGTCAGCGGCATCCTGGAGTGCTGTGGACCAGTAGAAGCCATCCCGAAAAGCTTTACCGACCAGCGTACGTGCCAATGCATGGTTCCCGCACTCACCTCCATGGATTTCTACGAGCAAGTTGCATCCCTCCTCCCGGGTAATGCAGCACCGTAGGATGCTGTTGGCGCCATGCCGGTAGAGATCCCCCTCTACCAGCGTTTATCTTTTAGCCATCTGCACAATCCGTTCTGCCAGGACATGCTCTTCGAGAAGGTAGTTGTCTTTCAAGTAGTCCCGGACCTCTGAGATCCATCCATCGGGACCTACTTGAGCTTTTGGTTCTCGGGCACCCAGCTGCTTGGAGCTATTGGAGGCGCATAGGAACCTTGGCGGGCACCACGGCTGTAGTGCAGCCGGGGTTGCTAGCTTCAAGGTGCTAACTTCACCCCCTTCGCCCGGTTCGGTAACTCGGGAGGTTGGCCACTATAACGTCCTTGCAAAGACTCCTGCAGGCACTAGTGCCTCTGTAGAAGCCTTTGCTGATAGGTCGTCTGCGTCTGAGTTCTCAGCTCGGGGCACATGGCATGGTCTAGGACCTCAAAATATTTTTCCAGCTTCCTGACATGCAGGAGGTACGCTGCCAGCTGGGGGTCCTTGCAACTACACTCCCCTTTGACCTGCTTGACAACTAACTGGGAATCACCCTTGGCAAGGAACTGGCGAACGTTGAGGGTCAGTGCCATCTTTAGCCCGTAGATAAGGGCTTCGTACTCTGCCATGTTGTTGGTGTCTTTGAAGCCAAGACGCACCATATATCTAAATTGTTCCTCCATTGGCGCTATGAGCACCGCACCAGCCCCGACCCCCTGCTTTCGGGCAGAACCATCGAAGTAAAGTACCCACGGGGTTTCAGTGAAAGCCGGTGCCCTGGACAGTGTATCCCCACTGACTGGGCTTCTAGGGTTGTCGGGCGATGGAGTCCATTCAGCCAGAAAGTCTGCCAGAGTTTGGCTTTTGACCGCATGCCGAGGAAGGAACTCGATTTCGAACTCTGCTAGCTCGGCTGCCCATTTGGCAACGTTGCCAGTGGCATTAGGGCTGTGGAGGACCGTCCTCAGTGGGAAGTAGTGTCAGAGCTTCTTCGATGCAATCAACATGGCGTACAACAGCTTATGTATCTCCTGGTATCTTGTCTTTGCTTCATGGAGGACTTCGCTGATGTAGTAAACCGGCCTCTGAGTTGTCCGGACTCTGTCCGAGAGGTCCGGTAGCACCTGCATTGGATCCAGGTCTAGGGGTTCTTGGCTCCTGGGGCCTGCATCACATCCCAGGGGCTGGGAGACAGAGACTTCCTGGCTCTCGGAGCCTACCTGAGAGAGGTGCACGACTTGGTCTGGGACCGGAGGCTCGACGCTGTGGGATCCTCCTTGCGTATGTTGCTGTTGCGGTTCGGACCGCTCTGCGACTAAGAACATACTGACTACTTCAGCTGTTGCAGCAACATATAGCAGCAGGGGCTCTCCAGGCTCCGGTGCCACCATAACCGGGAGGGACGTCAGGTTCCTCTTGAGCTCCTAGAACGCTGCTTCCGCTTCTTCCGTCCAAGCAAAGGGACCGGCCTTGTGCAGAATCTTGAAGAAGGGAAGTGCTCATTCTGCCAACCTCGAGATGAAGCGTCTAAGGGACGCGAGGCAACCGACAAGCTTCTGTACATCCTTGATACGTGCCGGGGGTTGCATCGGTTCTATTGCCTTGATCTTCTCTGGATTGGCTTCAGTCCCCTGGTAAGAAACCAGAAATCCCAGTAACTTCCCAGAAGAGACCCCGAAAACACACTTTTCGGGTTCATCATCGTGCGCGTAAGGCGCAGCCTGCTGAAGACTTGTGCTAAGCTGTCTAGGAAGAACATGCGGTCTTTGATTTTGACCACAATGTCATCAACATAAACCTCAACCAAGTCTCTAATGAGGTCCCCAAATGTTTTATGCATCGCACGTACAAAGGTAGGGAGAGAATTCTTAAGACCGTAAGGCATGGATACATAACAATACAGACCATCTACTGTTACAAAAGCAGTGTGTTCCTCATCATCTCTAGACATGGGTATTTGATGAAAAATGGAATACGCGTCGAGGAAACACAACAGATCATAGCCTGATGTAGAATCTACAATTTTATCTATCCTCGGAAGCGGGAAAGGATCCTTCGGACATGCCTTTTTTAGGTTGGTGTAGTCGATGCACATTCGAAGTTTCCTGTCAGCCTTGGGGACGACAACAGGATTGGCCAACCACCGAGGGTGGTGACCTTCCCAGATGAAGCCAGCGTCGAGCAACTTCTTGATCTCCTCCCGGATGAAGTTCTGGCGCTCGACGGACTGCTTCCGGGGCTTCTTTTATATTGGGAGGGCATCAGGGTAGATCTTCAAATGGTGATCAATCACCTCCCTGGGGATCCCGAGCATCTACGATGGATGCCAGGCGAACACATCGATATTGTCCCGGAGGAAGGTGATGAGTGTGAATTCCTATTTGCTGTCCAGGTTACACGCTATGAGGGTCGTCTCGACAGCCTCAGAGCCGATCTTGACGACTTTCACTGGGACGTCGTCTTCGACAGGCAGCACGCGCGGGGCTGTGGTGGGGGCTCGTTGAGGTGCCCCCTGACTTGTTTGGCCCTCCCTTACATCATCCAGGTTCGGGGTTCGACCCGCAGCGAGTGCTTGGAGCTGCTCCAAGGATGATACCGCTACGGTGCGACCCCCTCGGACCTTGAGAACTCCAGAAGGCGTTGGCATCTTCAGGACCAGGTAGCCGTAGTGGCTACGACCATGAACTGGCAGAGCACCGGCCTTCCGATGATGGCATTGAAGGGGAGCTCAACATCCGCCACATCAAATAAGATACTCTCCGTGCGGTAGTTCTCCGGGGTACCAAAGGTAACTGGGAGGTGGATACTTCCACTGGGCACAATCTGCCCTAGGCCCACGCCTGAGAATGGGCTCGACGGAGCGAGTCGGGACATGGGTATCTGCAGCTTCCGGAAAGCTGCAGTGGATATGAGGTTGAGGCCGGCCCCGCCGTCAATCAGCACATAGATGAGCTTTACGTTGGCGATAGTTGGGGCCACGAGCAGCGGGAGCACCCCAGCTCCTGCCTTGTTCTTCGGGCAGTCCGAAGCATCAAAGCTGATAGCTGTGTTCATCCACTTGCTGTGGGGAGCCGGGCTTGGTACCGGAGCCACTGCTGCCACGGCGCGTCATAGGACTTTCACTGTGTTCCGAGACACGGGGTCCGAGGCGCCCCCGTAGATGACGTAGAGGAGTTTTTGGTGCTCCTGATCACTGCTAGTGTCCGAGTCAGTGCCCATGAACACTACTTTCACTTCTCTATGGGGCTCCTGGTAACCCATATCATTGTCCTTCTCTTCCGCCCAGTCAACCTTCTGCTTACCCTCCCTCTAGCGGGGGTCGTCATTCTCCTGACTCCACTGTTTTTGTCGTTGTTCGCGGATATGCTCTGCGAGTTTCTTGACTTCCCGGCACTCGCTCGCACTGTGACCATTTGTCTGGTGCACCGGGCATCTGAAGTCAGCATCATCCCTTTCGGGGGACGGGCGCGGGCGCTTATCCTGACGTGAGCTCCGGGCTCTGCCAGGTGTTGCGGCAGCCACCATGGGAACTCTCGCCCTCGGCTTACTCTTGCCGTGATCCCCGTTCTTCCTCTTGCCTCCTCCTCTCACAACAGCCTCCGCTTCAGACTGAACGGGCTCCCCACTTTCCGAGGAGGCTCGGGTGTGCTAGTTACGCCCTTTTGCGGCCAGAACCACAGGGAAGTAGTTAGCCATGATGACCTCGTCACCTCCTGCGACCAGTATTGAGGTGGAGTAGATCTGTAGGAACTCACTCGGATTGACTCTCCCATCATACTTCTCCAGCGTGTGTGGCCGGAACTTGTGGGGCCAAACCACCCTTCGCATGTAGGGAGCTAAGGCTGTGCAACCACCTCCTGTGCTTGCGGGTGGCAAGTTTCGCGCTGCATGGCCATAATGAGCTGGCTGCGCTGCGTATATCAGTTGATGGGGTATTACGGACGGCGCTTGGTGTGGCGGGGGCACACCATATGCTTGCGGTGGAGTGGGAGCAGCATACGCTTGGTGCGGGGGAGGCGTCATGTACGTCTGGTGCTGCTCGGGAGGCGCCGCGTGTGCCTGACGTGGTGGACGAGCATCGTGCACCTGGGCCCTGGCACCCGGCAGGCAGTAATCAGCTTCGAGGTTGCGATGTCGCTCCCGTTGTCGCTCGATGACGACCCGACAGTCCTCGCCGGCTCTGTGGCAACGCTGCAACCTCGTCCGCAGGTCCGCCAACGATATCCTAGTTGAACGGCTATCGGCGGTCTGCCTGTCGACCGTAGGCGTGCGTGACAATGAAACAAATGTTGTTGCCGCTCGCCTTCCGCCCTGTGGAGTCGCCTGGAGCGTGGCGACAACTAGATGGTCAACGTCGTTTACCCACTGTTGGGTTGACCCCTGTGGGGCCCCTGCAATTGGTGCATTGTGGAGCAACTCCCGCGCAGCTAGAAGCATGCTCTCTGGGCTTGCCGCCGGTGGTGCCATGACGACTGTCGCTGCTGGGGTCCGCTGAGCCCAATCGTGCTGGCCTGCAGTCAATGGGGTGGCCGTTTGGTGACGTGACAGCCCATATTTTCCCGCCTTGGAGTGAGACCCGTCTCTGGGGTGAGATGAAGCTTGGTCCTCTCTCGCCACTTGCTGACAAGGCTGTGGCATGGAGGAACTGGCATTGGAGCGAGTGTTCACCATACTGCTGGTGAAGATTCTTGCAGGAGAAAAGCCCTCTTCCTGGCGCGCCAAATGTTGAGTTGTCTAAACTGACACCTCCCCCGGACCTACTCGGGAGTGGTTCGCGAAGGTTCGATGTGTTATCGGGGGGCTAGTCCTAGCAAGATCAAACACTATGGATGATGAACACGAGGGATTTACATGGTTCGGGCCGCATGAGCATAATACCCTACTCCACAGTGGTTTGTGTGTTGTATTCCTTGAGTCTGTATCCTAGTCTGAGCGAAGTTGTCTAAGTCGGTGGCCGCTCAGTCCTTTTATAGTCCAAGGTTGAGCAGCTTACAAGTGGGGCCCGAGGCACGACAAATGGCCCCGGGCATACCGAATCCTCCCTAAGATATATGAGTAAATGTTAACCCCTGACAATGGCTTCAATGTGCCGCCTGCCCATACCCTGCTGTAGGGCTACAAATAGTCCCCTCATCATGGTTGGCCATGTCTTGTCTATTCCATCGGGGCTTCTCATTGGTCCGCCGTACGTAGTAGTTCGGCTCTGACCAGTTATGACAAGACCGACCACAGTCCACATGACTTATGAGTGCGAGCTCCCGCTCGCCTAGGGAACATGTGCGTCCTAGCTTTGGCGTCCTGGGCACGCCTCCCTTCACTGAGCCTTCTGCGAGAAAGCTCAGGCTCGGCGCCGCCTATCATGTGGCACCTCCTGGTCCTTACCTCAGCAGGATGCTCAGTTCCCGGAGGTTGGGTCCAGAGCTGCTGGAAACTAGCAGCGTAGGACCATCAGAGGGACGTCCGGGTCCAGGGGGTTGGACCCGGAGCTGTGGGGATTGTCGCACTATCGGACCCTCTTCCCAGAGGGAGGTCCGGAGCCGCCATTCTAGAGGCCTCATCAGTTCATTCCCCGGCAAGGTGGTGGGCCCAGGGCCGCGGTTGGCATGGAGGCACTGGACTTTCCGTCGATGGAGGGAGCCACTGTACCACTTGCCACGTAGCTCTCTGGGCCCATGTCAGGCCTCGCCCCGGTGGGCGGTGGGCCCAGTGTTCTTTTATCCCTGTACCTAGGGATACCTGGTTCGCCAGGCACTGACAACCGACGTGTTGGCTCCTCGCGGCTTGGAGATCATGATGGCGACTGAGTCCCTGTCTTTTTCTGGTGCCAAACCGACCTTTAGTGGGTATAAATAGGGGGTAGGGGGCTCCCTCACTCCACACACCAAAAGATTGAGTCTAGTACTCCACTCCAAAGGCGTAGACTGCCAATGTGCTTAGAAAATAGGGAGTTGTGAGAAAGAGGTGGAAGATGAGGAGGCTCCAGCTTGTCGGGCTTCTTCCACTTAAGGATAGGGTTTGGGCTTGTCGAACCCTCTCCATCTTTGTACCTTAACAGTTCTTTCCATCTCAAGTAAGGTACATGATTTCCATTTGAGTTCATTCATTTAATTCAAGCAAGTTAATTCCTTAGTTGCTTGTTCATTCATCGCTCTATTCATTTAGAGGCCCTAGTCTTTGCTAGAGTGTTTAGGGATTAATAGAAAGCGTAGGCCTGGTGTCTAGGATTGACATTACCTTTTATTATCTCGTAGTCCACAGGTTGTAGAGGTATGCATTAGGTGGTTACAACCCTATCCGTCTGTTGTAATCCACCATGTTCGACTACGATGTAGGCTCTTGGCGGGAGTCGCCTGGCAGACCAAGGTAGGCCCGTGCCCAATACAAGTTGCTATTGATCGACTTGCTTTGAATTAGAACCATTCTATTAGGAAATACACTCTATCACTTGCCTACCACCAATCTTGTGTATTTGGGTGAACTATTTAGAAGATTAGCACACAAGTTCCTTGGATTCAATACCCTTTGGAATACTCTTTAAGGGAAAGTGCTACAGCGGTTTCTCTGCGCTTGCAGATTTTCATCTGTTATGTATCAGCCGTAAACTAGGGTAGGTTTGTAACACCCTCATTTTCATCCATCATGTAACACCCTCATTTTCATTCATCATGCATTGCATACATTCTTATACATGTTTAACCTTAAGCAACATAAAAGGAACCAGATTAAAATGAATTTAGGACAAAACAGTAAGTTAAAACTGTTAGGGTGCGGACTTGTCCGGCCATAACCCCGGACTAGTCTGGTGACCCTATTCTTCTTTAGAAAATTTAGTTTCTTTTAGAGCCCGAACTTGTCTGGCACAATGCACGAACTAGTCCAGTTTGGTCTCTGATGTTGTCCAGACTTGTCCGTGGTCCAAGCATACTAGTCCGTTCTTTGTTGAATTTTAGCCCGAAAAACCTTTTCTTTGCCATCCTGGACTTGTCAGGCCCCTTATATCGGACTTGTACGAAAACCTTTCTATTGCCAAAACGGACTTGTCCGGTCCCTTATGCGGACTAGTCTGGCCTATTGAGTTCTACTCGGATTTTGTTATTTCCCCACGATTTTTTTGGGTAACTGCCTTAATTGGGCCCAAGAACTTCGTGCCCAACCCCCATGGAGCCCATGTGGGACCCCTACATGGCCTCCACCGCCTTAAACTCGAAATCCATCAAACCCTACCACCTCTACCTCTATATAAACACCCCAACACCCACCCCTTCACCTCTTTGCCACAATTGAGGAAACCCCAAACCCTCGTTCGTGAGAGCCGTCGTCAAGAGGAGTTCATCGCAGATAGGAGGAGGGAAGTAGGAAGGAGAAGGTTCAATCAAGATCGACCTTCGTCAACTCCTCAACATTGACGTTCTTCATCACCAAAAACGTCATCAACAGCTTTCCCCAAGCCGTAGCCGTCAAGATTCAAGTGTTGCACTCAATTCTCAATCCTTGGATCTCTAGACACACGATACACCCTCTACATCCAAGTTTCCACATGAATTCAACCCTAAATCTTGCTATCCAGAAAACCCTAATTCTGCAAATTTTGTATAGGGCGGACTAGTCCGGCCCTGACAGCGGACTAGTCCAGTGTCTGAATCTGTTTTAGGCTGAATCAATCCCAAATTGACTCTATCAATTCCAAACTTGTTCAAACTTGTCATAAACTGTTGAAACTAGTTAGTAAACATTAATTAGAAACTAATTAACAAGTTCTACTTCACAATTTCATTAATCATGCATATCATGGCATATTGAGTAATATATGAGCATTTATTGATTGTAATGGTTGTTTTGCATGTTTATCTTGCGGAATAGAAGGTCTCGCTATAGAGAGTGCTTTCAAGGACCTGCAGAACCAGAACTTCGAAGATTTTGACCCTAACCAGTCTGAGGAGCAAGGCAAGTTTTCTTGATCATTTCGATTCTGTTTTTAAATGTTTTGTTTCCAAAACTGCATGCTTGTGTTAAATTTATGGAAAAACCATTTGTAGGTGTTTACTAGACTTGTTTGACCTTCCTTGTTACTTGGAATACATTATCGAGAGTCGGGAAGGGATGTTTACCTTTTTTGATTTGCTTTAACTCATTTGGATGGGAAAACAACCAAATGGCTTAATTATAAATTAATGACCCCATAGATAATATGAATTGATGAACATGGTTAATCGATAACATGGGACTTGGGAGATCTAAGCAAGCATGGATTGTGGTTTTGGTTGGATGTTATGGTGGTTTGCTTTCCTTGGATATAAGGATCGGTTCATGCAAGAATAAGCCAGGACAACAGTGCCACCGCAAGGCCAAGTATGGGTGCACAACAGTGCCACCACAAGGCCAAGTATGGGTGCGGTTTAGCCAATTAATTAGTAGCATTACCAGCATTGATTCGGATCATTTGGAGGATCGGGGAATGGGAGTCGGTTGGGTTTGCAATAGTGACAGGACTGCCCTTGGATGTGCTCAGTTGGAAGCATCACCACTGGTGAAACCTTAGTGGGTCTGAATATGTTAGTAGTCCCTTTGTAAAGGCTAGTTTGTGATCTCTTGGCCATACATCTAAGGAAGTATAACTGGCATAAGGGAGGTTTCTTTACTCGCTGACAGGTGATGAAATCATGAACTTGTGGGTAAAGTGGCGCAACCTCTGTGTTTAAAAACTTTCATGATAGTCGTGCTCCCGGTTAAGAGCATCTGGATGACCTACATGATTATAGGGGAACTTGGGATTTAGGATGGTATGGTCATAGTTATGGTTATGGTTGGGTAATGGTTTTGGTTATGGTTTGGTTATGGTTATGAATTCGATGGTGATAAATGGATATGGTTAATGATGATGGTAAGAATATGGTATATGGACGATTAATGGATAATGGATATGAATTATTATGTTTATTTGGGATATGATGGGAATATTACACATAGACATCTTAGGATGCTTTTCATATGTTTTAAATGTACTTTTCAGCAAATAGCAATTATTTATTGTCAATTCCTTGTTTAAGCTACATGTTATTATTTTCCCACACTTAATGAGTACGACATGTGCTCACCCTTGCAATTCTCCCACCAACAGTTTCAGGTGATTTTTGAGAGTATCCTCGGGATAATGTGGAGTACTAGGCTGTGTGCTACAATCGACTTGCCTATGGTGTCGTTAGGAGCCGCGCTACCCTATATGCTTAGTTTGCTCAGTTTAGATTATTTCCGCTGCATAAGTTTTCGTAACTCTTAATATTGATGATTAGAGTTTGTAATTCGAGGATTATTAAGTATTGTAATAAAAGTACTTCATTAACTTGTGTTGTGGTAATTTTCTATATATTGTTTGTGATGCACTTTTGTATGTGTGTTAAACATCCTGGGCACACATATACTGCACTTGGTACATTATTTCGGAACCAGGTGTCACACGTCATGCATTGCATACATTCTTATACATGTTTAACATTAAGCAACACAAAAAGGAATAAGTTTAAAATAAATATAATCATGCAAGCTAATAAAAACTTGTTGTTGTGCGGACTTGTCCGGATTTGTACCCCAAACTAGTCCGTCTAACTCTCTTGTTCTCCCTAGGTAGGGCGGACTTGTCCAGCTTGGACCCCGAACGTGTCCAGTTCTGCTCTCTGTTGTCTTTCCAGACTTTTCCATTAATGCTATGGACTAGTCTGAAAATGTTTCTGATATTTTCCTAAGTCATACCCTGGACTATCCGGCCTAGCACCGGACTGGTCCGTTCAACTTTTTGTAACATGGAAATAACTCCAAACGGACTTGTCCGGCTTGACACCGAACTTATCTGTTTAACTTTCTGACTTCCAACGGACTAGTCCGGCCCCTAGCGAACTTGTCCGATATGCCCGACTCGGATTCAATCTTTTCCTCCATGAAATGTTATTGGGTATTTGCCTTAATTGGGCCCAAGAACATCGTGCCCAACCCCAGTAAAGCCCATGTGGGACCCCTACATGGCCTCCACAACCTTAAACTCGAAATCCATCAAACCCTACCACCTCCACCTCTATATAAACACCCCACCACCCCAACCTTTAATCTCTTTGTCAAGTTGAGAGAAAACCCGAAACCCTAGTTTGTGTGCCACCATCAAGAGAAGATCCATCAACATGGATAAGGAGGAGAAGAAGAAGGAGGATCAAACAAGCGCGATCTTCGTCAACTTCTCAGCATCGACATCCTTCATCGCTAATTCTCCATCAGCTCTTCATCACCAAACCCTAATCATTAGGATTCAAGTTTCACAACCAATTCTCGATCCTTGGATCTCTTAACTCACGATATGCCCTCTACAGTTGCTTTCCCACTTGAGTTTACCTCAAATTTCCGTTGTCCAGGAAACCCTAGTTGCTGTTTTCTAGAGAGGGCGGACTAGTCCGTTCTTGTTGTCTGTTTTGTGCTGAATTAATTCCAATTTGACTCAAATCAATTCGAAATCTATTCAAACCTGTTAAAAACTATTGTAACGAGTTAGTAAACATTAATAACAACTCATTAACAAGTTTCACCTCATAATTGCATAAATCATGCATATCATGGCATATTAAGTAATATATGAGGATTTATTGATTGTAAAGTTTGTTTTGTATGTTTGTTGCGCGGAATAGAAGGTGTTGTGCTTGAGGGTGCTGTCGAGGACCTCCAGTACCAGAACTTCGAAGCGTTTGACCCAAACCCAGCTCAAGAGCAAGGAAAGTGTCCTTGATCTAAGGACCGGTTCATACGAGAATATGCTAGAACAACAGTGCCACCACAAGGCCAAGAATGCGTGCGGCTTGGCCAATTAATTAGGTGTATTGCCAGCATCGTTTAGATCAATTAGGGGAGCGGGGAATAGGAGTCGGTTGGGTTTGTAATAGTGGCAAGACTGCCATGGGATCCGAACAGCACAAGAGGGGGCCCTTAGTTGGATGTGCTCAGTTGGAGGCATCACCACCGGTGAAACCTTAGCGAGTCTGAATATGATGGTAGTCCCTTTGTAAAGGCTAATTTGTGATCTCTTGGCCGCACACCGACGGAAGTGTGTTATGTGAACTACGGGTCACGGGCATAGTGGAGGTTCCTTAGTCACCGAAAGGGGACGAAATAATGAACTTGTGGGTAAAGCGGTACAACCTATGCAGAGTGTTAAAAACTATCATGATAGCCGTACTCTCGGTTATGAGCACCTGAACAACTTCCACGATTAGATTGGAACTGCTATATGGGATGGTTGGGATATGGTTTGATATTGGTTATGGTTATGGATCGGATGGTGATAAATGGACATGGTTAATGATGATGGTAGGAATATGGTATAAGGACGGATAATGAATGACGAATATGAAATATTATTTTTATTTAGGATATGATGGGATTAATTCACATAGACATTGTAAGATGCTTTTTACATGTTTTAAATGTACTTTTCAGCAAATAGCCATTGTTTATTTTCAATTTATTGTTTAAGCTACATGTCATTATTTTACCACATTTGCTGAGTACAACATGTGCTCACCCTTGTAATCCCCCCCACCTGTAGTTTTAGGTGATGTTTGGGAGAATCTTGAGGATAATGTGGAGTACTAGGCTATGTGCTGTCATTGATTTGCCTGTGGTGTTGCTTGGAGCCGCGCTATATCCCCTATGCTTAGTTTGCTCAGTTTAGATTATTTTTGCTGCATTAGTTTTGGATTTATTAATAATGATCATTAGAGTTGTAATTTGAGGATTAATTGAATATTATAATAAAAGCACTTGTTTAATTAGTTCATGTTGTGGTAATTTTCTTTATGTCGTTTGTGATGCACTCGTGTATGTGTGATCAACATCCTGGTCACACATATGCGTCGCACTTGGTTCATTTTCAGAACCAGGTGTCACACCTACCTTGAAGTATCTTGTCCATGGCTAATCAAGAAATCAAGACAACATGAAGCTCTTGGCCAAGGACAAGAAACTTAAAGAGCATTCAAGATCCAAGATATCACAAAATCACTTGTTGGGATTCCTACCCTTCAACCAAGCTCATGCAACCTAGGGCAAGTGACATTGTGGATGAAGTGTTTCTTGTTTGACTGTGGAGTCCACAAATCATCATGCCCAAGGAAGCTTTTGATCCATGATCAAACCATGGATTAACCTTAAGGAATATCAAGAAGGTCGAAGTGGCACCCCTAAGGAAGGACAAACCTCACCATGCTCTTAAAAGAATATCTTCAAGAAGGAAAAGTCGTCACTACATCAACAAGTTTTCATCAATGACGGAGAGTCTAGGGCCACCATGTGGCCCACATGTCCAACTAACATGCCAAAGGAGATTTGGCATGTCAATCAAGAGAAGTTTTCCACACCTTCAACTCCGAGATTAGAAAACAAATCATTGCACTAAATAGGACGGAGGTAAGTCCCACTCATCAGACTTTAAAAATTCGATGACTCCTTGCCAATAGGTTAATTGGTAGTTATCTCATATATGATTTCCCAATTGCATATTTAAATTTCCAATCAAATCTTGCATTTTCATTTAGCATGTTTGAATTTCCACACTTGCATGTTGGAAAGTAAAATTTCCAATCAACATAAAACTAAATTTTTGAATTAGGAAATAAATTTATTGGGATATGAACCTTGGGATGGCCACTTGAACTCATCTTCCTAATTCAAACCAAAAATGTTTCCCTTAAATATTCATTGCATTTGCATGTTGTTTCAAGTTGGGCAAAACAATTTGACAAAGGGTACAACATGTTTTTGAGCTAACGTAACCCGTTTTCAAATTGTTTTGTTTGTTCTTGATTTTTGGTGCAGCCAGGACAAAATTTGCAAAGAGGTTGGAAGGCCCCATCAAGCGCATATCCCTCCATCAATCTCATTTTGAGTTCATGGTGGAGGAATGCTCAAGATGGTGGCCTAATAGAGGAGCAAGATGAAGCTCATTCAACTCCAACCTCAACATGGCATTGAACATGAAGGCTACACCAAAATTCATGGTCGTGAGTTTGTCACACAATGACCTTCAACCTGGACTGCTCTTCAATTGAGGTACAAGTTTAAAATTTTCCGTCGTTTGAATTGTATTAGGATTGAATGATTTTTGCTTACATTAGTAACGAAGTTTTACACCTCCTCATCATTCAATTATTATGCATCCTCACGAGAGTAAGTGCTGACATTACTCTTTTTTATTCTTCAAAATAGAATGTCACCTTACTTGGGAATAAATTTATACAAGTACCTAGAATTTCATGAGCATTGCTAAAATTGACTTAGACATTTTGTGCCTAGGTAATGCTTATGGAATGACTTAATGGTTGAATTGGTATGTAGCAACCTAGGAATAGTGATGTCCATAATATTGATTTGAAATTCATTCATGCATGGATCACTTAATTTCCAATTCCTAGGCAAGAAATAAAAAAAGTTTAGGGGATAAAATTGAGAATCTTTTTTGCCATGATCCAAATGATAACATTTGCTCTTGTGTAAAAAAAATGATGGTTAGAAAATTTACAAGGTCAAGGGATCCATATAGTGTATTTATATCACTTGCATTGTTATGAGTACAAGCTTTAGAAAATGTGCAAATTGATTTATCCATAAAGCCCCACTCTTATCAATGAATAATACATTGTTCATAGATACACTTGAAATTGGACCCAACGCATCTTTGATTTTGCTCTTCTCCGTACGTACAAATGAAGATTCAATTACCTAACCCAAAAATTCATTTGTACAAGTATCGGGAGCTAACCATCCCTCTCTATCATAGAGGGGGAGTTTGCAGGATTAATATTACCATGCAGGCATTCAAAGATCCGATTGTTGGAAACCCTAGGAGGATTCCATTCCAACATCTCTTGGCCAAGGAGTAAATTAGGATGGTTGCCACCTATCAGAAATTAAGCCCGAAGGTCAACCATAACTATACGAGGCCAGAGATTTGACATAGAAACTCTCCATGAGCAACCAATGGGCTACTACGAATATGTGAGAGAATTATTCTCTCAACTATTCTAGGCACTCATTCAAGCTCTAGGGGATTGCCATCATCATTGGGAGTAAGCTAGACCTTTGTGGCTAAAATGTATGATGTACCTTAAACAAGGAATGACAAGATCACAACCAATTTATATTGGGTGCAAGTTGTTTCTATGTGGCTAGAAGGTATTTTATACCTTAGCCAAGGAACAACAGATCACACTCAACCCGTGTTGAGTGCACGTCATCCCTTTGTGGGGTTATAGGTATGTTGTACCTTAGCCAAGGAATAATGTATCGTAGTCAACACATGTTGGATACATATCACTCCTTTGTGGCTAAATGTTATCATTACCTTAGCCAAGGAATGATGGATCCCACCTAATGCATGAGGGGTACAAATTATTTCTTTATGGCAATAAGGTATGATACACCTCAGCCAAAAAATGACAGAACACACTCAACGCATGTTGAGTGCACGTCATTCCTTTGTAGCTAAAGGTTATCATTACCTTAGCCATGTAATAACAAGGTACATCCAACCTATGGAAACCTTAAGGTGTGGATGAGAGACATCGACAACACTCTCCTCGACCACACTCGTGGAATCCATGAAAGGCAACACAACATCAACACTCAACCCCCCCAATGTCAAAACCATGCTGCAACAAGGTTATGCCAACATCATGGCCTACATCCGTCGTTAGGGTTTCAGCCCCTATTGCGGACCTTGACCAAGAGCAAGCTTGGGGGAGGACCCCCAACTTGAGGTAACTTGTATCACACTCCTTGCATATTTATTTCCATTCACCCATCATCTACCTTGCATATAAAAAAACTTAAAAAAGTAGAATATAGTTGCTTTCAAAATAAAATAAAGGTTGTGTGGTAAGAATGATTTGGAATTCACATAGATGAAATGATGAATAGTTGCTCTGTTTTAATTTTCATAAGTCTCTAGTTTACAACTTACTACTCTTCAAAATATTGCTTTCATTGGTTAGAATTACTTTTGCCTTGATTTAGAAATTGTGGGTAGCAAAAGTTTAATCCAATTCTAAGTTGTTGTGAGATATGATACAGTGATAGGGCTTCTATTCCTAGTTTGAAAGTGAAACTTAGATTTCCAGAGAAATTCTAAAAATATTTAAGTTACTCTCAATTGATTGGAAATACCTACCAAAGTCATATGATACATTACATTAATACACTTTATTCATATGCTATTTGTCTTCACATTGAGCTTTGTCAAACTAGTATCGGCCTATGTAAGATTTCATTCATTACTTTTTGAATTCAAGACTTCACTTGCACATGTTGTAATTCTAAACTAGAAGTAAGCAAATTCCCATCATACCATTATTCCACAATAAAAAGAGAAACTCCATACCATTCTTGCTTAGTACTCTCTCCAAATTTATTGCATAAAAAGGGAGTAGAAGACATGGCTACAAGAAAAAAAACCGAAAATGCATGCTTACATCAAAAGCATGAGAAAAAAGAGAAAAAAGTAGCCATGTTTCATCCTTGCAAAATAAGAGAGTCCACTCAAAAAGGAGTCATCTCAAATATCCACATCCACCTCCATTCCATCACAGATGCACAAGTATTGAATCAAATAGTTTTGAAATGATTTCTCATAAGGCTTGCTTTTTTGACTTAGCAATATTATGTGTTGCAAATATGCCTACTATATTTCCTACCAAGGTCCACATACAAGCCTTATTTAGTTGAAGGATGAATTTAGGCAAAATGCCTTGGTGATGACATATTTCCACTACACATAAAGGAAAAACTGAGAGAATCAAGTTGGGTTACTTATAATCTAAATTGAACTCTCCGGAATTTGAGTAGAACTTGATCTCTAGGGTATGTGTGGTCCATTTGCAATTCTATATTTCAACCACCCAGAAATAGGAGATGACATAAGCCCCATAATGACTTAAGATGCCAATTTTTGCAATACTAGGTAGAGTATTTTGTTCTGCACATGGTACATTTGAAAAGTAGAACATTGTAGCAACTCCTGATCATCAACCTAAAAGTCTTGAATTTGCTCGGGACGAGCAAAGGATAAGCTTGGGGAGTTTGTTTATGGCTGTTATACCATTCACCCATCAATATAACTCAATTATATAAAGGAAATATCATTTCTTGCACACATCATCTTTCTATTTAACCTATTTCCACTTGTAGTTGGAGAAATTGGTGTATGCAGGTGATTTATACAGAATTGAAGTGAAACAAGGGGATGGATCCTATAAAATGTCATCTCATCCAATCAAGCGCTGACATGTGGCACCACATGGATCAAATAGCCCACAAATAGAAGTATCTGAGGCCATTCAACACTGTAGCACCCATATCAAGCGATGGGACCAACCTGGCAGTGGCCTGGAAAAAGCACATGAGAAACGGTGCAAAGAACAGGTCAGTCGACCCCCCTAGTCGGCTGACCCGGTCCTGGTGCCAAACTCGATTAGCTTCCACATGTTGGCTCCTCCCGGCTTGAAGGAATCAGCGGCAACGGATTCACGGGATTTTTAGTTGCGGGAATTGACCCTTCTCCACCTATAAATAGGACCTTTCACCCCTCACTTCAACACACACCACTTGAGCATCATTCTATTATATACACTTGTTCTCTTAGTCCTTATTTGAGTTAGGATATAGAGAGGAGAACCTCTAGTCCCAAGTCCAAGTTGGGAAAGGTATGACTCATGTATCATTTTTTATATTTGTGACTTTATGCATAATAAAGATGTTATCTTTAGTCTTCTTTTATTCATATACTTGGATGAAGTGTTTCTTGTTTGATTGTGGAGTCCATTGTAGTAAAAGTACTCTTTATGATTATGCCATCTCACTCTTAATCTATCATCATAAACATTACAAACCCCCACTATGGTCTAATTAGTTATGATATGATCATGTTGATATGAATAACTTATCCTATGTCTCAACATTGGTTCAATGATGTTTAGGTTAGTCATTGCCTTAAAATGGCTTGTGTCATGACTCTTAAGGTATTTACTTAATATGCTAGCATGGTGCTAGGGTAGTTAAGTAACGTTGGATGTCTCGTAGACCCACGGATTGAAGGGGTAGGTAGTAGGTGGTGATAGCCTTATCTGTCCTTTGTAATCCTCCACGTTTGGCTATGCCACAGACTCTTGGCAGGAGTCTTCCTAGTATTGCTAGGGGTTAACCCGTGCCCGATATGTTG
This sequence comes from Tuctoria greenei, assembly GCA_036927565.1. Taxonomy (NCBI): domain Eukaryota; kingdom Viridiplantae; phylum Streptophyta; class Magnoliopsida; order Poales; family Poaceae; genus Tuctoria; species Tuctoria greenei. The sequence continues at coordinate 194,909,496 of JAYESD010000006.1, read as the reverse complement.
AACAACTTAGCATAAGTATTCACCATTTACGTGCTCATTAGTATCTAACTTAGGCTATGTATATGTATATTAGAAGAATTGTAGGAGTAACTCTCCAACTCTTAGTCTAATCTCCATTAGGACCCATTTACCTCTTAGAATAGATTGCTTAGGTGTGTGTCACACTAGTCATATTATCAACTTACCCCTGTCTTGATAGTTGATTAGTATCCCATAGCTTGATCAAGAACAGTGTCTACTTTACTCCATTGCCTTCCTTTGGGATAAATACGATACCCTTGGGAATGGGTGAAATGCTACACGATAGTTTCCATGCGCTTGCGGACCTTATCGCTTACTAGAGATGATATGTGATGTTAAGAAACATTAACAAGAAATTTTGGCGCCGTTGCCGGGGATGATTTGTTAATGTTTCTTAGTAACTATCAACAATGGGCTTTGCTATTTTGGAGAAATCCTTGATGAATCGCTGATATATCTAGCCATTCCAAGGAAACTCCAGATTTCCTTTACATTCTGTGGCGGCTCCCACTTTAACACGTCTCTCACTTTCCCCGAGTCGACTGATACTCCTCCTCCAGAGATGATATGGGCCAAGAATGGTACTTTCCGTGACCAGAATCGACACTTGCTGAACTTGGCATACAGCTAGTGTTCCCGTAGTTTCTGCATTGTAAGCTTCAAGTGATCCTCATGTTCTTCATTGCTTCTCGAGTATATCATAATATCATCGATGAACACCACGACGAACTTATCCAGGTACTCCATGAAGACCTTATTCATGAGATACATAAAGTATGCAGGCACGTTTGTCAATCCAAATGACATAACAGTGTACTCATAGGATCCATACCTTGTCCGAAAAGCCGATTTGGGTATATCCAATGGTCTAATCTTCACTTGGAAGTATCCTGACCGTAGGTAGATCTTGGAGAACATACAGGCGCCCTTCATTTTTTCAAACAAATCCTCTATACGGATAGCGAGTACTTGTTCTTGATCGTCACTTCGTTGAGAGAACTATAATCCACAAACATCCTCTGGGTTCGATCCTTATTATCTACGAATAGCACTGGTGCTCCCCATGGTGATGAGCTTGGGTGTATAAAACCCTTCTCTAGCTGCTCTTTTATTTGCTTCTTGAGCTCTGCTAATTCATTAGGAGGCATCCTATATGACCTATTAGCTATAGGTGCAGTTTCAAGTATCAAGTCAATGGTAAAATTCTATGTCACGATCAGGCAGTATACCTGGCAACTCATCTGGAAACACATTATGATTACTCGCGAACAATCGGAATGCTTTCAAATGTCACACCTTCCACGTGATTCAACATGGATTTCTCTGTTGCAGGTTAGGCTGCCTCAACTTTGATGCGAGTACCATGCTCGCTCGTCAACTGCACAATCCTCTTAGCACATTAAATCACTCCCTTATACTTGCTCAGTCAGTCCATTCCAAGTATTATATATATTCCTTGGGAATCCAGGACAATGAGGTTTGCAGGAAAGTACACCCCCCAATCCTTATTTTAATGCTTACCTTCGGACATACTATATTTGTCCTCGTCTCTCCACCAGGAGAATTTACCAACATGGTGTGCTTCATATGAGATATGGGCATATTGTACTTGACGACATACTTCGATGAGATGAATGAATGAGATGCTCCTGAATCAAACAAAACAGTCGCAGGGTTGGAGTTGACGAGGAACATACCCATCACGACACCATTAGCTCGCTAGCCTTCCTCAGTAGAGATGTGATTCACATTGCCACGAGCAAAATTTTCCTATCCACAGTTGCCTTGGGGTGCTCCTCCATTCGGCCGCGGGTGGTTTAGCCTTGGTGCATTTTTCATCGGTCCATAGCTTCTTTTGGGGCACTGACTTGCGAAGTGCCCGACCTCTCCACACACATAGCACGCCTTGCTGCCCTTAACACCAAGAAACCTTGGGCGCAACTGATTCTGAGCATTAGCCACCATGTTGGGACATGGTGTAGGTGGCATGGAATAGCAAGGTGCTTGCATGGCAGGACGTTGCTGTGGTGGCTGATTTGGGCGCGGTGGACAAGCAACGCAGTATGCAAGAGCGGTTGGGTTGTAGTATGGTGCAGTTGGTGGTGCATAGCGGGGGCGGACATTGCTTCCTTGCGGCTGTCCCTGGTATGGCATCTTTCTCTTTTTATCTTGTTCCATCTTACAAACTTTATTCTCAACCACAATGGCATTGTCCACAAGCTTCTGAAAGTTAGAATAATCACCATTAAGCAGCTGAACTTGAATCTCATTGTTTAGACCCCTCATGAACAAGTATTGCTTCCTGTTGTCCGTGTTAACATCTTATGGAGCATACCTTGACAATTGCGTGAACTGGTTCAAGTACTCATTCACGCTCATCTTCCCTTGCCCGAGAACCTCAAATTCTTGTATTTTTAGTATCATGACACCTTCAGGAACATAGTGAGAACGAAAGCTCCTCTTAAATTCAGCCCAAGTAATTGCCTCCTGATTAGTGTGAGCATTGCAAAGGTTTCCCACCAGTCTGCCGCTGCTCCAACTAGTTGATGTGATTCAAAGAGAACCTTCTCTTGATCACTGCATTGAACAATAGCAAGCTTCTTCTCAACAGACTTTAGACAATCATCAGCTTCCATAGGGTCATTGGCTTGTGCAAAGGTAGGTGGCCTAGTCCTCATATACTCTCCCAATCTGTTGTGGGATGGCGGGGGTGGCGGCTGTGGTGGTGGTGGTGGCGCACACATGTGGTTTTGGTTGTTGTTGTTGGCTTGTAGCTGTCCCAAGGTTTTCGTCATGGTCTGCATGAGCTGGTTCTACATAGCCATCAAGCGTTCGAGGTTACTTGCACCGGCTCCAAGGTTGACATTCTTAGGAACCTCAACATTGTCATCATCACCATTGGTGTACCTTTGGTTACGGGTTATCCTCGGCATCTGTAGGTGAAAAAAGAGTAGGAATGGAAGAATTCAAAATTTTAGTGGAAACGTCCCCAACTATATGCATCAAGGTGTATAGAACTAAGTAACCCTTTTATTACTAAAAACCTATATGAGGATGTGGACAAGCCCAAGCATCCACAACCCTCTACCAAGCACACAAGCAGAAGCTACCACCATAGAAAATTCAGCACACCACACAACTATAGCTCTTATGGAGTGTTCCTATGTGCTCTAGAGTGTCCATTCTATCTAGGTTTGTGTCCTACGGTCAACGCGGCTCTGATACCAATTTGTGACACCTGGTTTGGAGAATGAAACAAGTGGAGCATATATGTGTGCCCAGGATGTTCATCACACATACTCGGAAACACCACAAATGGAATTCAGAAATTAAGCACGTCTCAAATAGTAATTAAGTACCTTATTACAATAATTTAATGGTTCGTGAACGACAAATCTCTAATAATTGCAGCAGAAATAAACTAAGTAGTACGACTCCACTCGACAGGCAATTGATGGTAGCATGCAACCTAGTACTCCACGTGATCGTCATGGTACTACCAAGCGTCTCCTGTAGCTGTTTAGTGTAGGAATAGCAAGTGTGAACACATGTCATACTCAACAAGTGTAAGAAAGTATGACATGTAGCTTAAACAAGGATGGAATAAATGGTTAATTGCATAAAAGTACATTTTAGTTCACAAACATGTAAAAGCAACCTACAATGTCTAGGTGTGTTTAATTCCACATAACCCAAGTAATCACCGTATCACATATCCGGCATCCTCATTTACCATCATAATCCATTTATAACCAGACAACAATTAATATCATCACCATATGCCATTTTCATACCTTCTCATAACCATCCATGCTCATATGACATAACCAATCCATACTCAATTGACATACCCAAACAATCCCAAAACCACGTTCATTCTCTAATCATGGAAGTTGTCCAGGTGCTCATGACCGCGAGCATGACTATCATGATGTTTTTAACACTCTGCAGTGGTTGTACCACTTTACCCACATGTTCGTGATTTCATCACCTTTTGGTGACTATGAACGTCTATGTTTCCTATTCACACTTCCGTTGGTGTGTGACCAAGAGATCACAAAATATCCTTTCAAAAGGGACTACTAGTATGTACATACCCACTAAGGTTTCACTGACAGGTTTGAATCTCCATATTCCCACCCACAGGCCCCCTCGTGTGCCATGCAGATCCCAGTGTAGCCCTACTCGACTCCCATTCCCCGCGCCATCCGATGGTCCATCGAACACTAGTAGCACTCCTAATTATTCAGCTTTCATGCACCCATACTTGCCCTTGTGGTGGCTCTGTTGTCTTGGCATATATTTGTATGAACTAGTCCTTAGATATAAGGCAAGCAAAACCACCATACCATCTAACCCATTCAACCTTACCATGCTTGCTTAGATCACCTAAGTTCCATGTTGCTAAAAGATAAATCATTGATTCACATAGTCCATATGTTCATTATTTCATAATTAAGTCATTTGGTTATTCCCAATCCCAATTAAGCAAAGCGGAGCAAAAGTGTAAAATACCCTTCCCAACTCTCAACATCATATCTCGAGCGACAAGGATGGGCATACAAGTCTACTAAACACCTATTCATGGGTTTCCCCATAATTAGATACAAGCATGCAATATTTGAAATAAAATATTTAAAAATAGGATCAAAATGTTCAAGGGCACTTGCCTTGCTCCAGTGGTTGGTTTGGATCAAGAGCTTCAAAGTTCTAGTGTTGAAGGTCCTTGAAAGCACCTTCTAGAGCACTTCCTTCTATTCTGCGTGACAAACATGCGAACAAGCATTACAATCAATAAATGCTCATATAGTACTCAATATGCCATGATGTGCATGAATGATGCAATTATGATGTAATACATGTTATTAGGTTACTACTGTTGCTTACTAACAAGCTACAATTGACTTTTACATGTTTGAGCAAGTTTTGAGTCATTTCGGGTAAAACTGGGAAAGTTTCAGGAATTTAAAATTCAGAGGCCAGACTAGTCCACACTGGGGTCGGACATGTCCGCTCTGGACCAGACAAGTCCACTATGTCCAGTGTTTTGCAAACTTTATAACTAAGGCATGGTTTGAATCAAGGGTGGGATTGAAATTGACGTGGAGGGCTGGATCTGAGATAGTTCTCGTGAATGCAAGGGTTCAACGGTTTAGGATTAGGTGCAATGTGTGAAAATAGACATCTAGATCCATCGACGACGAATCAGCGGCAACAAGACAAATCAGCAGCAACAAGTAAAACAAGAATGTTGATGTCGAATAGTTGATGAAGAAGATCGCAATAACGATGATGATCTTGCTTGATCCTTCTTCTTCTCCTTCCTCTTCTTTCTCCCTTCTCTTCCTTGCGCTGAGGGCTTCTTGCTTCTTGAATGGCGTCTCACGTTGAGAACATGGTAGTGAGGGTTTTCCTTTAACGCGGGCAGGGTGAGAGGCGGGGCTTCGGTTGTTTATATAGGAGGAGTGGTGGGGTTGGGGTGGAATCCAAGTAGGAAACGGTGGGGAGAAGTATGGGCCTTGGTGGGGTCCCACTTGGGCTCCCCAGGAGTGGGGAACGACGTTACAAGACCCAAATAAGTCAATTACCCAATAACTCATCGCGGAGGAAAATAGGAATCCGAGTCGAAACTCTAGAACCGGACTAGTCCGTATGAGACTGGACAAGTCCATTTGGGTACAAAGAGGAAAATCGGACAAGTCCGGTGCCGAGCCAAATAAGTTTATCTTTTGTTCTGATGTCACATCGGACTAGTCCGTTGTCAAGTGGACAAGTCCGCTGTACCACAGCGAGACGGGGGATTCAGACTCAAATTCAACTATCCGAAAAACTCTAGTGCTTTATAGTTTCCAAATTAGACTAGTCTATTAATATTTACAGACAAGTCTGGATGAGAACAAAAACAAAACTGGACTAGTCCGTACAGAGTAGTAGACAAGTCCGTTGTTCTAAAGAATATGGAATCAAGTCGAAGCGGAGGGGTATACCGGACTAGTCTGTGGATAGGTTTTGACAAATCCATACCCAAAACTGATTTTAGTAGTTGTTTTGCCTCTAACTCATTTTAATCTTGTTCCTTCTTGTGTTGCATTGTATTAGACAGGTATGAGAATGAGTGCAATGCATGACGGATGAAAATGAGGGTGTTACAGATTGATTGAATGATAGCTTTTTGGATTGTCCCTGCACTCTTGGGTATTTTGGAGCTTAATTCACCTGCATGCAAATAGACACTAACACTTGTGGAATTTGTTAGTATTAACTCCTACCACAATGTTGCGTTCTCATTTTATAATCTTTATGCAGTGAACTGACGGTGATAGCATTAAAGGACCATCAACACATATCAAAACAGATATATATCACAACAATCATTGCAAAAACACAAATTCACAAACACTATACACACACCATGCTACACGCTACCCTATCCGCTACCTCCGAAGCCCGGGAAGTCGTCCCCGAGCTGTCATCCAAGCGGCATAAGCTACAACGATGGAGTTTATGCCTCCGTCGCCGATCCCTGTGATGTGCAAGTGTAGTTTGACAAGTTATAAGTTTAAAAATGCATATTTGAGTAAATTGGCTTATTACAAGCTAGAATTGAGCAAGTTAACTAAATTGGCTATTTTGAGAAAGTTTGATCATATTTTACTAAGTTTGAGCAAGTTCAACTAGTTTTGTCCATGTTTGAGTAAGTTTAATCATATTTTACTAAGTTTGGGCAATTTTAACTAGTTTTGGCTATGCCTGAGTAAGGTTGCTCAAATTTTACTAAATTTGAGCAAGTCTAACTAGTTTTGGCTATTTTAAGTAATTTTGTATCTATGCTCTTGTCATCAGCACATGTGGCATCGCGATTAGTGGCGGCTCCCACTGGGGAACAACCACCTGTTGTCCTGGGGCTGCGGCTACAGCAAATACAAGGCAAATCATTATCATATACATGTCATTTAAATATTAGAAATGCTAAGTACAACAGTCAGAACTTACCTGCATGACAGCTTGCAACTGTAGCATGTACGAGTTATGATACTCGTCCCTAGCCCTTAGGGCCGCTGTTTGCCTCTCGTTCGCTTGTCGAAACTCCTCCTGCGTCCTTTGGTGATCTTCTCGGACAGTCTGGAGCACTAGGTCTAGGCTGGTATGGCTGCTATACCCATCCTGCTGCAATGAAGAGGCTTCGAGGAAGGTCACGCCTCTCTCGAGTCGACCACTCCATCGAAGATGGATAAACTACACAAAGAAGTATGTGAGACCTATGTGTGCTGAATACATTGGCTATGACGATAAAAGTTTAGAATTTTGCTAAAACACCCGTCTCATCAAGGTCCGATTCTAGGTCCGAGTTCCTGCAAGGTTCGACAATAGGTCCGACTTGTTTTGGGTAGCTCCGGCAAGGTCTGACGTAAGGTCCGAGTTTGCTTTGGCTAGGTCCGACTTCTTTGTCTAGGTTCAACTTATTTTGGTTAGGTCCGACTTGCTATGGCTAGGTTTGACTAGTTTTAGTCGGCTCCAGCGCTAGGTCCGACTAGCATTGGTAAGCTCTGGCGCTAGGTCCGACTAGCTCTGGTAAGCTCTATCGCTAGGTCCGACTAGCTTTGGTAAGCTCCAGCGCTAGGTCCTGCTAGCTTCGGTAAGCTTCATCTCAAGGTCCGGTTAGCTTTGGCAAGGTCCGGTGCTAGATTGCAATGGTTCCGCTTTTAACTTGCAATGTTTCTAACTAGATTTTTGGATTATGGAAAGCTTTCTTAGTGTTGTTTTACTAAGTTATGTCTGATATCATTTTGCTATGTTTACAACATTCTTATGTGAGGTGCTCACGTAATGTGTTGTTGTTATTGGAACTAACGAGAGTCAAGTCCAGGACTTGTGCTCGGAAATATCAGTTGTTTATTCATGTGCAGGTGTTGTTTGAGTTCAAGACATGGCTGGTGATGGGAACCATTGAACTAGTCTTTGGGAGAAGATGAGGTTACACAACCAAGTTCGAGAGGAATTGTGGTTGAGTTGATCGGGAGGTTGTGCAGCATGTTTGAATCAAGAATAATGCATATATAGGTATCGTGGACGTCGTTGGAAGATGTTTTCACGTGTGAAAGGAGTGAATGGATGTGGCTACATGGTTCCAAGGCGTGATGAAGAGATGTGGACGTAAATAAATGGTTGAAAATGTCCAACCGACTAGGTTATGGACTCAGGCTGCGGCTGAGTCGGGTTTGACTCAAATATGGAAATATTTGAGTTGGTTATGATAGGTTTTCATGTGGGTCACAAAGTTGAGTTTTCTAGGAATGTGGGATATGTTCTTAAGGTGTTTGTAAGTCTTAAGATTGCTTCTATCTGTGTATAGAAGAGTCTTGAACAGTTATGGAAAGTTTCGATTCGTTAACTGAGTAGGATTAGAGTCCTAGTTAGGATTGGGTTGGCCTTAGGGCTGGTTATAAAAGCAAGGGAGGCTAGAGCTCGTGGTGCACGACTTTGGGGACATTCCTCTTGTTGTTTGATTAATAAAATTCATAGTTTAAAGGAACTTTTATTCCTTGTTTGTCTGACTTGTTTTTGTCAAGTCTTTCTCGTCGAGTTTCTGCATAACACTACCTTGCTTTGGTAGTTTTATCATAACTCGAGCTTTGCAGATCCAATTGACATTTTTCTTTTTGGGTTGTCTTCACAACTTGATTATCTATCATCTATAAAAGTTTCACGATCATTTGATTTTGGGTTATGGATCTATATGAGTTTCATTGCAGTGTTGCAGATCTGGTTCTTCTCTGGTAAAACAGATTGACCTTCGTTCAATCTTTCAATTGTAACTTGAGTTTTTCTCGACAGTTTTTCGTGATTCTTGTTGTCGTGTTTTCGTGACTTGATTCAACACAATATATACTGGTTTCGTCATCATTGATCACATTTAGATTAGTTGCACACACGATTTCTTTAATAGATCAATTTTCTATCGAGGGGTTTTCATTGCTTCCGCTAAAAACATTTTAATCTACCATTGACCACCCCTCTGGTAGTTTTACATGTGCTCTTCGATCCTATAATTGGTATCAGAGCCACGGTGTGACACCCAATTCCAAAAATGAACCAACTGAACACATATGTGTGCCCAGGACGTTCAACACACATACACGAGTGCATTCACAAAAGGATATACAGAAAATTACCACAGAACAAGATTAATTAACCACTTCTATTACAGAATTCATAGTTTCCTCGAATATTGTAACACCCTCATTTTCATGCATCATGCCCTACATACATTCATATACATGTTTAACATTAATCCACATCAATAGGAATAAGTTTAAAAATTATTTGGAACAAAACCACACATAAAATTCTAGAAAGTGCGGACTAGTCCGATTTTGGTGCAGACTAGTCCGATTTCTCTCTTACCTCGATCGAACTTGTCCGTTTTTTCTGCGGATTAGTCTGTTTTTGCCTTGGACACTTTCGGACTTGTCCGATCCTATGCGGACTAGTCCGGTGTTCCAAGAATCCTTGAAAAATTGCTAAGTCCCTGGACTTGTTCGGACTAGTCCGGTGTTCCAGCGGTCTTGTACGTTTTCCTCTCTGACTAAAGTCGGACTTTTCCAATTTCTGGCCAGAGTGGTCCGATTTCTCTCTGGACAACTTCGGACTAGTCCGGTCCTTTTCGGACTTGTCCGATAATTCGCGACTCCGAATTGATCTTTTGTTTTATGACTTGTTCCTTGGGTTTCACGTTAAGTGGGCCTAGGGACGTTGTGCCTAACTCTTTTAGAGCCGATGTGGGACTCTAAACCGGCCTCTACTCATCTCAAACTCGAAATCCATCTAACCCTAGCCTCCACCTCTATATAAACAACCCCACCCCATGGCTTGACATCTATTTTCCACTTTTCCACCCCACCTAGACCCTAGTTCGTGAAGAGCAACCATAATGGAGGGAGGAGGAGATCCCAAGAAAGAAGAAGAGGAGGAGGAAATGAAAGAGGATCAAGATCTCCATCAACATCGAGTTCTTCATCAACAATCCACCATCAAGTTCTTCGTCAACCCTAGATCGTCAAGATCCAAGTGTTACCTCCAAGTTTCTTGATTCATTGGAGTTCTAAACACCTGGTATACCTTCTATTCTCTTTTCCTTACGTGAATTCAACCCCTAATTTTAGAATTCACATCAATCTAGAAAACCCTAATCTGCTGATTTAGCGTAGTGCGGACTTGTTCGGTCCCTAGCAGACTAGTCCGATTTTCCTGGTTAAATTGTGTTGAATTAATTCTAAAATTAGACCTAGTCAAATCCAAAACTAGATAAACTTGTTAAAAACTATTAGAACTAGATAGTGATCATTTAAAAGCAATCTACTAACAAGTTCTACCTTGCATTTGCATTAATCATGCATGTCATGTCATATTGAGTAATATTTGTGCACTCTTTGATTGTGTTTCTTGTTTGTATGTTTATTGTGCAGATTATACGGATTTGTGCTAAAGAGTGCCGCAGAGGATCTCCAGCACCAAGAGTTTGAAGGCTTTGATCCGAATCAATCCCAAGAGCAAGGCAAGTGTCCTTGAAGCATATTGATCCTGTTTTTAAAATAAATGTTTTGTTTGTAAAATTGCATGTTGTGTAAATTTGATGGGAAATCCTATGGTAGGAAGTTTACTAGATCTGTTTAACCACCCTTGTCACCTGGAATAATGGTAGAGAGTCGGGATTGGCCTTTTACCTTTTTGCTTCGCTTAATTAATTGGGATGGAAAAACAACACTATACATTTAATTATGCATTAATGATATTATAGTTAATGTGAACTCGTCAATATGATATGGTAATGGGTGATCTAAGCAAGCCTGGTATGTGGATGGATTGGATGTTATGGTAGTTGCTTGCTTTATATCTAAGGACCAGTTCATGCGAGAATAAGTCAAGACTACAGTGCCACCACGAGGCCAAGTATGGGTGCGACGTAGCTCATTAATTAGGGCTTTGCCAGTGCTATTTGGACCATTAAGGATGCTCATGGAAGGGATAGTCACATTGGGTTTGTTGATGATTGGTAGGACTACCCTGGGATCCAAATGGCTCAAGAGGGGGCCCTTGGTTGAAGATGTGCTCTGGAGGAGACATCGCCACCGGTGAAACCTCAGTGGGGTCTAAATAGGCTAGTAATCCTTTTGTAAAGGATCTTTTGTGATCTCTTGGCCATACACCAAAGGAAGTGTAATTGGCGTGACGGAGGTTATTTAGTCGCCGACGGGTGATGAAATCACAAACACGTGAGTAAAGTGGTACAAACTCTGCAGAGTGTAATAAAAACTATCATGATAGCCGTGCTCCCGGTTATGAGCACCTGGACAACTTCCATGATTAGAGGGAAATTGGGATTTGGTTATGGTTATGGATGGTTATGAATTAAATTTTAGTATTGAATATAGATATTGGTATATGATGATGGATATGGAATATGGACTGGTATTATGATGATTACATGGCTTATGATGGGTATATTTCATATACATATAATATATTGCTTTTCAAATGTTTTAATGTACTTTTCAGCACTTAGCCATTATTATATTCGTCATTTGAATAAACTACATGTCATACTTTCCACACTTGCTGAGTACGACATGTACTCACCCTTGCAATCCCCCCAACAGTTGCAGGTCGGGATTGGGAGTATAACGATGATAATGCAGAGTTCTAGGCCGTGACTACAATCAGCTTTGCCTGTGGTGTTGCATGGAGCTGCGCTATACCCCTTTGCTTAGTTTGCTTAGTTGCTTAATTAGTTTATTTCCATTGCATTAGTTGAACTTGTCATTATTATTTATTAGAACTTGTATTCGAGGATGATATGGTTTGTGTAATAAAATTTGGTTAATTAATTTTGTTCTGTTGTAATTTTTTGTATACTCTTTTGTGAATGCACTCGTGTATGTGTGTTGAACATCCTGGCACACATATGCGTTCACTTGGTTCATTTTTAGAACCAGGTGTCATAAATAGAAGCTCTAATAAATATTAATGATAAGTTTGAACTAATGCATCAGAAATAAACCAATTAAGCAAACTAAGCAGCTAAGCAGTATAAGCAAATAGGGTATAGCGCAGCTCCAATCAACTCCACAGGCAAGGCTGACGGCAGACACGGCGTAGAACTTGGCATTAACATCGTTAAACTCCCAATCTGGACCTGCAACTGTTGGTGGGGGAATTCCAAGGGTGAGTATATGTCGTACTTAGCAAGTGTGGAAAGTATGACATGAGGCTGATTCAAAAGACGAATATAATAATGTCTAAGTGCTGAAAAGTACATTAAAACATTTGAAAAGCAATATGTTATATGTATGTGAAGCAAACCCATCATAAACCATATAATTATTATAATACTTGTCCATATTTCATTACCATTATCCCTATACCAGATTTCACCATTACCATTAATCATATCCTATACCAAAATTTAATTCATAACCAGCCATAACCAGTACCAAACCATAACCATCCAAATTCCCATTTTTTTCTCTATTCAAGGAAGTTGTCCAGGTGCTCATAACCGGGAGCACGGCTATCATGATAGTTTTAAAGACACTCTGCAGAGTTTGTACCACTTTACCCACGTGTTTGTAATTTCATCACCTTGCAGTGACTAGAACGTCTATTATGCCGTCTCACACTTCCGTCAGTGTGTGGCCAAGAGACCACAAAATAGCCTTTACAAAGGGATTACTAGCCTACTTAGACCCCACTGAGGTTTCATCGGTGGCGATGCCTCCAACTGAGCACATCTTCTACCAAGGGCCCCCTCTTGAGCCATTCGGATCCCAGTGTAGTCCCACCAATCATCAACAAACCCAATCTGACTACCCCTTCCCCGAGCATCCTTAATGGTCCAAATAGCACTGGCAAAACCCTAATTAATCAGCTACGCCGCACCCATGCTTGGCCTCATGGTGGCACTGTAGTCCTGGCTTATTCTTGCATGAACTGATCCTTAGATCTAAAGCAAGCGAACCACCATAACATCCAACCCATCCGCATACCAGGCTTGCTTAGATCACCCATTACCACATCATATTAACTAGTTCATGTTAATCATAATGTCATAATTACATAATTAAGTTAAGTGGTATAGTTGTTTTCCCTTCCCAATTAGTTAAGCGAAGCAAAAAGGATAAAAAGCCCATCCTGACTCTTTACCATGAATTCCAGGTGACAAGGGTGGTCAAACAAGGCTAGTAAACTTCATATCATAGGATTCCCGTTAGATTGACCCAGGCATGCAGTTTTGAAAGCAAAACATTCATTTCAAAACAGGATCAATATGTTCAAGGACACTTGCCTTGCTATTGGGTTTGATTGGGATCAAAGACTTCAAACTCCTGGTGTTGGAGATCCCCCGCAACACTCTCTAGTGCAAATTCGTCTAAACCACGCAATAAACATACAAAACAAGAAACACAATCAAAGAGTGCACAAATATTTCTCAATATGACATGACATGCATGATTAATGCAAATGCGAAGCAAAACTAGTTAATAAGTTGTTAATAATGTTCATTAATCAATTACAATGGTTATTAAGAAGTCTACACAGGTTTGGAGTTGATTCGATCTAATTTTAGAATTAATTCAACACAATTTAACCAAGAAAATCGGACTAGTCCGCTAGGGACCGGACAAGTCCGCCCTTCGCAGAACTAGCGAACCCGGGTTTTCTAGATCGACGTGAATTTGGAGATTTGGGGTTGAATTCACGTAAGGAAGAGGAAGTAGAAGTTATACCAGGTGTCCAAGACTCCAAAGAATCAAGGGTATTGGAGGCAACACTTGGATCATGACGATCTAGGGTTGATGAAGAACTTGATGGTGAATCGTTGATGAAGAACGAAAAATTGATGGAGATCTTGACCCTCTTTCATTTCCTCCTCTTCTTCTTCTTTCTCTAGATCTCCTTCTCCCTCCTTGGTGGCGGCTATTCACGAGCTAGGGTTTGGGTGTGGTTGAAAAGTGGAAAATAGATGTCAAGCCAAGGGGTGAGGTTGTTTATATTGAGGTGGAGGGCTAGGGCTGGGTGGATTTCGGGTTTGAGATGAGTAGGGGTCAGTTTGGAGTCGCACATGGGCTCTAAAACAGTTAGGCACTTTGTCCCTAGGCCCACTTAATGTAAAACCCAAGAAACAGGTCGTGAAACAAAAGATCAACACAGAGTCGCGATTTACCGGACAAGTCCGAAAAGGGCCGGACTAGTCTGAAGTTAGACAGAGAGAAATCAGAAAAGTCTGGACTGGACATCGGACAAGTCCGAACTTATCCAGAGGGGAAAAACAGACAAGTCTAGCCAAAATCGGACAAATCCGACTTTAGTCAGAGGGGAAAGCGGACAAGTCCGCTGGAATACCAGACAAGTCCGGAGAAGTCCAGTGACTTAGCAAATTTTCAAGGATTCCTTGAATACCGGACTAGTCCGCAATGGACCGGACAAGTCCAAAAGTGTCCAGAGAGAAAAACAGACTAGTCCGCAGCAAAATGGACAAGCCTTATTGAAGTCAGAGAGAAATCGGACTAGTCCGCACCAAAATCGGACTAGTCCGCACTTCCCAGAATTCTTAAGTGCAGTTTTTGTTTCTAATTTATTTTAAACTTGTTCCTTTTTATGTTGCTCAATGTTAAACATATTTAATGATGGATGCAGGGCATGCTGCATGAAAATGAGGATGTTACACACGGTGCTCTAATATTTGTGATTTGCACGTGTTTTTGACTAATCATCATAGAAAAATATTCCGCAAAACCTTGTGTCTTTAGTGGTATTGATTTTCAGGTTTGGAAGGCACACATGGAAGCTTTCATCTAGGCGCAAGACTTTGTAATATGGTAAAAGGTGTACAAGCCTTACGAAGTGTCGTCAAACAATCAAGTTATGGCTACAAATTTGAGAGATGTTGACAACAACAACAAGGCTTGAAACTTGATCATACAAGGAATAACTCAAAGCAACTTCGACCGTGTTGCTCACCTCCGATCTGCGTACGATTTTTGGAAAGCTCTATGTGATTACCACGAAGGATCCAACCCGATAAAAGAGTTAAGAAAAGATATGTTCAAGAAAGAATATATGCGCTTTGAGATGTAACTAGGTGAGTCCATCGACGACATCTTTGCTCGCTTTAATAAAATTCTCAGCAATTTGCATAGCGTCAATGTTATTTTTTCAGATGATGAGAATGCTAGGCAATTACTAAGTGCATTAGACATGTCGATTTGGGAGATGAAAGTCACATCTATTCGTGAATCTACTGTCATGAGTACACTTACTTTAGATGTTCTATATTATAAATTGAAAACAAATGAAATTGACATAATCTCACGTAAGAACCCCAACAAGTCTCTTGCATTTGTTTTTCAATGTGACATGCCTGGCTCTGGCCAATCTTCATCTTGTGGAACACTTGCTTTATTGTCCTCTCTAACCCTTGAACAGATTGAAGGGTTTCTAGAGGAAGAACTTGCACTCACATCTCTACTCGGTTCTCAAAATCATTGCAAAATGTGAGAACTAGAAGGAGAGGAAGTGTCAGACCTCAACGATGCTTTGAATGTGGTAAGACAGGACATTTTTGCATGGATTGCTCTGACCTTTCAGGTACTAATTACTGTGATGAAAAGCAAACAAGGACGAAGCACTCCTCTGCAAACAACAACAAGAAAAAGAAGGGTTTTACAGGACACCAATTGGTGAATAATTTTATCTCTGCACTTCAAGAACTTGGCTCGAGCGATGTGGACATCGGAAGTGACGAAGATGAAGATGATTTGGCAAACTTGTGCTTCATGGCAGGCAAGTCAAGATCAAGTATGGAGGAGGCAGAACACAACAACGACAATGATGAGGTATTTCCTACCTGCGAAGAGATGTGTGATACTATTTCTCATGCCACTGTTATAGTTAAGAAAAAGGACAAAAAGCTTAAGGACAATGCTGTTAATATTGAGTCACTAGAATCTGAAATTAATCGTTTAAAATCCTTGATTCCTAGTGATGATTCTTGTTCCTCATGTGATTATATATGAACAATTGCCCTCTCTAAGAAGTGCACACACCTCCACACTTGATAAACTTGAACTTGAAATTGAAAAGAACAAAAAACTTGCTGCACTTAATGATAAAAACTTGAAAGATGATTGTTGTTCTACAATTGATTTGCATTGTTCTACTTGTGATGATCTTGATAAGAAATTACAAGATGCTAGGAATAAAATTTCTATATTGAACAATGCTTTACATTCTCATGATGTTAAATATTGTTCCAATTGCAAATTAAAAAGAAAAACTTCATGTGAAAATTGCCTTGATCTGTCAAATAAACATGATGACATGCATAGGACATTAGATCGATTTTGTAATGCAAATAAGAACCTAACCTTGCTGCTAAATTCCTCTAAATCTTGCAATGATAAATTTGGTTTAGGTTTTGATTCTCATGATCATGCTAAGGCACATCCACCTAAAATTGTAAAGTCATTAGGAAGTGGTGTAAAAGCTCGCTTTTCAGAAGAACAAAAACGCAAAAATTGCGAACTTAAATTTTTTTGAAATCATGTTAGTTAACCAATGATCACGACAATGGGGAATTGTTAAAAACTTCAAGAATTATCTAGAAAATGTCACATAAACAGTTAACGCTTCGAGTGTTACTTCAAATTCAAGTTTGACCTCAACATGAGCAACATCGTGGTGTTTCCAGTGAAGATAACACCTTTGGTGGGGCCCACTTATCGAGTGGCCCACCAATACGTTCTCATCAAACGTCGTTTGGTTTCCTCTTCTGCTCGTGCTTATCGGGAACCATCTCGATGTATGTGCCAAGAAGGCATCACACACAAGCTAGTCTTTGAGGTCGTCCTTATCATCGATCCCGGCAGTACCACGTGCTCTCTCTCTACTTCGACTCGTGGTACCAATTAGAAATTCGGGCCCGTAAGGAATAAAAATCAAACCGTGCGGAATATAAAAAAATCCAAACAGATTTGAGCCTAAAGTTGAATTTACAAAATGGAGGGCTTAGAACCCTTAATTAATTAAGGCCAATTATGTAGGATTTCTATTTGTTTTTAGAAAAGAAAATAAATGAAGAATAAAAGCAAAAGCCTAGGGTGCATTCACATTCAAATTTGAATTTGAAAGCCAATTGAGTCAATTCTCAAATTTGGTTTAAACATTTGAATTTTCCACATATCATATAACCAGTCCATGTTATTTTGCATTGAGCTCTTGTAAACATTGTTTTGAATCCGGGAAAAAGAGAAAAAAGAGAGGATAAGATCAAGTGGTGGGGCCCACTTGTCATACCTATCCCTAGTAAAGAAACAAAGTTTTTCTCCTTCCTCCCTCCATGCCCTACTCCGCCTCCCTCCGGCGCACGGCGCACGGCGCCTGCTCGCCGCTCGCCCCCGGCTGCGCCCCCTCCCGGCCGCCGCGGCGTTGCGCCACGCCGGCTGCCGGCTCGGCCCCTCCCTGCCGTGCCTACTCGTTGCACCGCGCACGCCCTAGCGCGCACGTCGTCCGGCCACGCTGCCTGTCCACCTCCCGGCCGCCTGCAGCGCCGCCCCACGTTGGCGCTTGCTCGCCTCCCTACTGCATCCCACGCATCGCTTCGCCTCCCTGCTCGCCGACCCGTGCTCCTGGCCGACGAGCTTGTCCCCTGCCCAGCACTGCCATGCGTGCCGCACCACCGCCTGCGCTGCCAGCTGCACTCCGCCCTTCCCGCACCATGCCCTCCGCCGGCGTGCCATGGTCGCCTTCTGCTCGTGCCTGCATCCGCACCGACCGCCAGCACCACGCGCGCCATGCCCACAGCGACGGCAGTTTGTGCTGCACCCTGCCCACCTGCCAAGCGCCATGGTCATTGCAGTGCTCGTCGTCCTCCCTCGCTGCTATCCAAGTACAACAACCAGGCACTGATTCTTGTCAACACCGCAGTGTCCTTGCTGCTGCCCCCCCCCCCCCCCCGACACCGCGTTCCTCACCTCCGCGCCTCCGGCACCATGGTGACCGTACTCCATGCAACCATCCGCTGATCGTTCCCACTATCTGATGCGCATTCCAATCTCAAGGCACCGTTTGTGGGGAGGTTCGAACGAGTGATGTGTTGCTTCGTCCTGTGCTGCCACAACTTCGTCAAATACAAGGCATCATCGCGACGTTCCGAGCTATGGCAGTGCCTTGGTAGCGAAGCAAGTTTTGTATGTGCTGCACATGACGCGGGAACACATTGATGATGCATTGGCGATGACAATCGGTCCAAGGTTAGCTCTGATTTGTGCAAGAATTGGTTGAGACAGTTCTGCAGCCAAGGTGTTCGATGAAAAGGTTACAAGGCGAAACCAGATGTGTTGACGTTCAATGCTGGTCTATGGATGCAGGTCTGTTGTGGGGTGGCAGTCGACAAGGATAGGTGCCAAGATGCTCTTTGAATGTTGATGAAGTGAGCGGATCAGGAACACACCCAAGATATTCGGTGAAATGAACAAGGTGAGCATGCTTATAAGGATAGAAAGGTAGCGCGACTGGTTTGCCTAAAAGTGATTTGAACGTTGTCTTGGTACTACGTCAGGTTAGCAGTGCTTGTGATGACGTCTTAAGTCCAAGCCATGTTGATCTCACATCACTCCCAAGTGTCGCTAGGGTTTCACTTTGATTCATCCTTATCAGAAACCTGCAACCACACTTATCACTTAACTAGGTTTACTCCTTTATGAGCTGAAACAACTTCTTTGGTTGACTTCTGAGTCACAACCTCTTGTTGCACAGTTCACTCATATCTTGATCGCTCAATGTCCCACTTGATCTCTTGGACATCCTTACCTGAATCAGTCGAACACCCCTTCACCATTCAGTCTTATCAATCTTGAGTGGCATAGCTACAAGTGTTAAGTGAATAATTGCATTGCGTGCTTGCATTGCACCTTTTGATTCACGTCCCGACACTACTATGACCACTTGACTTATCCATTGTTTCTCCACCCATCCGAGACATATCTAATCTTCCTAGTCAAGCCTCTTCTTCTTAAGGTTTATACAACTCGTCGAGTCCATTATTACATTACCTAAATTACTTATATGCGTATCATGTCGATAGGAACGTGATGATAGGTGATCAACGAGTAGCTTCTCTTGGAAGAGAAGGCCGAGGAGTTCCAACTTCATGATTCCATGGCGGATTCTCCGGAGGAAGACCAAGCCATAACAACTAACATTTCTATAGAGTCGCAAACAAGGCAAGCCCCAGTTTGCATTTATGTTCCTTACAATGTCTTTGTAGTTTTCATTCACCTTACATCTTTATATGTTTGTGCATTACGTTTAAGGTGTTTGGCATCCACTTGCATGACCAAATAACCCAGGGAGTGGTTAGAATAGCTCACAGACTCGTGTAGCAACCGTCATGCTAATGTTGTTAGGAAACTGGTAGAAGTCGAGTAGTTGGAATCTACTCGCGAGATAGAAAGATGACACTCATCTACACCGGGTCGGGTAAATATAAATAATGGTTGTTAATATGAACTGGAGACCGGTCAGAGATGAATAGGAAGCGACAAGACGTGGTCTTGGTTGCATAGCTCTTACTGTGTCAATTAAGGCCCGCGACGTATGCGGCCCTGCTAGACAAGCTTGAATTGTACCAGCGACATACTAGAGAAATGGGCTCCAGCAAACTGACATAGCTTGATACTAGTTTGTCGAGGCATACTGTTCCGTTTTATAGGCGTGGGTTGAGAGCAGCAAGGTGTAAATCAGCTGGTGGGCACGTCAGAGTACGCCCCACGCAGGGACCTCTTGCCCGTGATGGATCGACCGGTTCGACATTCGAGTGTTGGGTGAAAGGTGGCCATATACGACTAGTACTGAAGTGTTATGTAGGTACCGCTGTAAGAACTTGCTGACACTTCCAAAAGTGCGTATGTGTCGTGTTTTCTAGGTGTGTTCTGATTACAATCACCGTCCATAGCGGTAATAGAGTACAACTTGTTCATTGTGTCGTGACGTAGTAAATACTGAAGAAGCCAAAAGAATATGATGTATTGAATTATAATTGCTTTGCAACCTTGTGTGTCTTAGAGATAGCACAATTAAAAGTTTACAGTTTCCAAATACTTATCCTGTAATAGCATTATGTGCTTTGGGCGTGTCGTATCATCAGCAAAGCGTTTCTTGTTTGATTGTGGACTCTATGATGTGTCGTGCCTGAAGAATTTCATTTGCTACTTAAAACATGATTATAATGATCCACTTGTAGGTGAGTCTATTTATGATATTCCTTACCAATGGTTAGACTTTACCTTGCATATGTCTAGTGAGATAGGTCAGTCTTGCTGAGCTTTATGCTCACGTTTGCGCTTTAACAATTTTTGCAGGTATTAGTTTATTTTTGCTACTCAAGTTGTACATGAGACCTCGAGGTGTCGAGAAGAATCTCGTGTCGACCACGCCGCTGCTGGATGATCATCATGTTGCTAGTGATAAGCGTCCTAGGGCATGGACGTCTTCTCTCATGCTTAGATAGGTGAGAATATGAGTATGTAGTTCTACTGTGTGTGTATCTCTATTTTACACTATTTTGTAAACTCTTCTTATTATGAAATGAAAACTTTGTTTGTTTTGCATTCTTATCGTGTGTGTTGTTAGGTGCCGCATCGCACGACACCACCCAATGAGATCCTTGTACGTCAGGACTCCGGTCCCCACAAACATGGTATCAGAGCTTCGTTGGGAATAGAAGGCTCGAAAAGCAAGTTCTCTTTCAAGTTCCATTTAGTTCCAAAACAGATGATTAGTTGTAAAGCAAGTTCTAGCTATCGATCTTGAGTTTTGAGCTAAGTTTCAAAATTTGAGTTTGTTTCCAACTCATGGGTTTCGAAGCCGGCGAGTTCTGTTTTTTAGAAGAATTTTACCTGACTTTGAAAAACCATATCTCTTGGTTTATTAATCCAATAGAGGTGTATGTCACACGGTTGAAAAGTTTTGGAAGTATTCTAAATGTTTCCTGTGTACCTCGACAGCAAACTCCATTGCTATCCTATTCCAAAGTTCAGAATTTTAAACCCTGTCGGAGCTGGACTGCATCTGAATCAGATATGAACCCTTCACCATTTTGTCCATAACTCCTTGTAGACTTTACCAATGAAGGTCTATAATACCTGGTTAGAAACTGTAGCGAGTCCTCTACATCTTTTTTATTGAACTCCAGGTCAGAATTCTCATGGAACTCGATGAAAAACTCAAAGTTCCAACCTCTATCAAATCTGAACACCTAGCGGACAGTTCTTTATACAGTCACGATTTCGACCATAACTCTTGGTAGAATGGTCGAATAGCTTCGTGTAATTCATTTCCGGAAACCTTACGACATCTACAACAAGTTTGTAATGTAACTGCTGTCAAGTTGTGATGTTAATTTGTTTAAAAATCAGGGATCAAACCAGCCACAAATAAAGTAAATTTTGTCAAATTCACTTTTGAAATCTGGTAGCAGTGTCCAACTTTAAAAAAAAATTCCATATTTGTTCAACATGAAGGGCTGTTGAGGTAAATGAATACTTTTTGGAAACTCTTGAAATATTCTGTAAGTTCTATTGACCTTCAAGCCAATAGAACATTGTAAGGTGATGAAAATCTTCTCTAACTAAATCAGCTGCTGTTGTAAAACTGTATGAACAAGCATCTGAATTTTTGTCATAATTATCTGTAGAAAGCTATTCTAGTCTATTGTGATACATTTTTGAAAATGGGAAGAGCTATTCTACAACTTTTCTGTGCATTATTACCTCAAATTCGGTTTAGAACTAATTAGAAACTGGAGTTGAATTAGTACCTGTGTACAATGCTATCTGAAACAGCTAGAAATTTTCTAAACTTTGAACAGCCATAACTCTTCAATTAGAAAAGCAACCTATGCATATCTATACATGTTTGGAAAGCTTAAAGAGTCCTCTATCAATTTCCTATTCAATGCCAAAGCTAAAACTTGCAATAACCAGTTCTAAATCGAAGTATTGTTTAAGGTGTCGTAACAGTTCAGAACCTGGACAGTTATGTATTCAGTTGCTGTTTGGGTCGTAATTTCTAGTAGGATCTTCAAAAGACTTCATAATTTATATTTATGGAATTCTTAGGATGTATCTAATAAGTTTGCAATATATTGTTTCTGCAAATATCAATGTCTCTCTATTTGAAAATTGTTGACAAAATCAGCAACATACAAAGGAAGCTCTGCCAAATTTCAGTTAAAAATCTTGGAACTTGGTCGAATTTCAAAATTCCATATCTCCTATACCAGAAGTGCTATGAGGGAAAGTAAATACTTTTTAGAAATATTTGTATGTCCTATACAAGTTTTTTATTCAGCTCAAGACCAGAATCTTTTTTTAAGTGGGTGAAATTTGGAAAAATCGCAGAAACTGTACGGAATCAACCAAACTGGACAGCAATCTGTGTATTTCTGAATTTGAACCATAACTCGCAGACCTTACATCCAATAGGGTCACACGAGTAACCGTTGGAAAGGTTAGTAAGTCAGCTACAATTTCTGTAATTGGCTCCAGATCTGAATCGTCATCTACCTATCCAAATCGTGTTTGAATGCAAGGTGGTCAGTCTGAACTGAACCCCCATTTCTTCTGAATGCTGAATTTTTAGCAAACTTCAAAAATTCATATCTTTTGAACCAGGACTGATATGCATACAAATAAATACATTATGGAAATCTATTACATTGGCTACAATTTTGTAAATAATAATATTTCCATATTTCGAACAGAACGGTCTGAAAACATTAGATCAAAACTGCTACTTTTTAAGCAGATTCTGCTGAAAGTGCAGAAAAATCTGCTAAATTTAAAATAGCATAACTTGTAAACCAGAGATGGTCTAGAGGCAAACCAATACTTTTTGGAAAGGCATTGAAGTTTACGTTAACCTTGTTATTCACCTCAAGATATGATTTCGACATTTGCTGAACCAAAACTGAAGTTGCGTACAGGCTGGTCTGGTTGCAACCGAAGCTGGATCAATGTGTACATTTCGTTTTGGTTAGGTAAATGGTCTTCGACTTCATTTCGAGAAACTTCGAAACCACCAGGTGTTGTGACTCAACCATTTACTGATGGAAATCGGGTGCTTGACTCGATCCAACCCCAATTCTTTTGATGGTCATGGTTGTGCCTTATTTATGTGACTTGCCACATCACATCCTGTGATGTTGAACGCAGGTCGCAATTACTCGAGTTGCATCTCGTCTTCTCATGAGGATTGTTTGAAGTACGTTTCAACATCCTGGTTCGAAACATTAAGGGGGGAGGCAAGCACTCAAGTAATTGCAATGTTCAACCATCAGCCTTGGTTACAACGAGTCGTGTCAACAAGAAGACGATCAATTGAGATTACAACTTCAAGAAGATTCAACCTCCGCCACCAGGTCAAGTGACTCTAGAAGAGTGTGACTTCAACTCCACTATAGTAATCGAGAAGGATATCAGTTCCTCCTGCCAGATCAAAGCGAAGGTTAAGTGAAGCATCACTAGAGACAGTAGTTAGTTTTTTTCTCTGGTTGAAGTTACTCCTCGAGTCAACTGGTACCTCTAAGACCTAGTTGAAGATACAATCAAGTTGAGTACTACATGAACAAGCTTTCGAAATGTCGAGGTAACGTGGTATATTTACCACATTCCTTGTCAATCGTTCTGTTATGAACTCCTTAACTCTGGTCGAGTCATGAAAGTAACGCTACTCATTGAGTGTCTTTCACGAACACGGTATCCAAGCCTAGCAAATCATGAGTTAGTTCTTGAGTTGTGTGTGCATGGTTCACTTAGTGTTGCTCAAACTATAAAAGCTACTACACCATACATGTGCACCAATTGCACCATACATGTGCACCATTTGCACCATACCATGTGCATATTCATTGCACCATACAACATATGACGCATCATGAAGCATCATTACCAATGAAGTATGAATGATAGAATGCATGACAATAGTAAAATTTCAGAGCAAGATTATGTACTTCCATTCAGACTATTCCAAGGTGTCTAATGACTACAATCATTTCACCATCTTCATTTGCCTTCTTATATATATGATATCTCTTTCATTGAGTGATACCTGGGCAACCGATCACTCAACCTCTATTGGTACCCTGCGTACCGGGTACCCTATGATATTGCAAGAAGTGCAAAAGAGTTCTGCCCCGTCAAAATTGAAGGCCTCCTCAGGCCCCACATGTCATATTACGCCGGACCCGTATCCCTCATATGGGTAGCTCCGGAGATTGACGCGTGTAATGTAAATCCGGAGGTAACCTCTCAACACAGGAAAGCTCCGCGATCAACATGTGTATAATGACTCCAGAGCTAACCCCTAGCAGAGGGAAGCTCCAGTGTTGACACGTGTATAGTGGTGCCAGAACCACCTCCCCACAAAGGAAAGCTTCAAAGCTGCCACGTGTGGAGCCTCCGGACCTTCATCAACGTATAATCTGGCAAATCTCCTTCAGCACGGGCATTCAAGGGACAATCAAAGCGGCAGTTACCAGACTTGATTATGTGTCGTTAATGTTGTATTAACGACACACGATCAGAGCGCCATTAATAGAGGTAACACAACCATTAAGGCACGTTATCACACTATTAACCATGCTTAATACCTGTAGACAGTGTATTAGGCTATTTAATACACCAGGGCCACATGTCGGGCTAGGTTAATGATGTAACGGTCAGTCCTTGGAGTATAAAAGGACTGAGCCACAAGATACAAAAAACAACTCCAAGCTGAGCCATATACAACGCTTCGAGCAATTCATAATACAACACACATACACACTCTATGGAGTAGGGTATTACGCTCAGGTGGCCCGAACCACGTAAATCTCTGGTGTCGCCATCTTGATCTTTATCTGCGTGCCCCAACCGAACAAGAACCTCCACGGGCTACACATTAGTAGTACTGGGGGAAGTGTCGTAGCTACACTTAGACATTTGGCACGCCAGGTAGGGGTCTCCCGAGATCTCAAGATGGTGAATTACGCCGCAGGATCCTCCAACGACAATCGAGCTGAACAACCTGCTGGTGGCAATACCCTCAATGTGCCACAGCTAGCAGGTGCCATTGTTCCAACAGACACTATGGCACCACAACCACCATCTGTTCCGGCAAACAATGTTGGGCAACAAGATGGTGCATCTGCGTTGATCACTGCATCAACAAACAACAACCCTGAGCACGCGCTCATTGTTGTGCGAGCTCTTCTACAACATCCACCGCCTCCAGGAGCACCCCAGGGTGCTATGGAACAGTGGAGAGCTGATGTCGACCATCTGGTTGCAGCTTCAGCCGCTGGCATTTGCAATCAAGGTCCTCCTCCCTCGGGGCGAGCTGAAAGTGCATCTAGGAATCCCTTGTGGGTTTTGGATGATTTATGACAAGCAAATGAGATCCTAACTACTTTGTTGAGATGAGCACAGGTTTTAATGAGAAAATGAGCAAAGAGCCAAAAAGAAAGGACAATGAGGAGCAATGTGGAAAAGAGCTCAAGGAACAAGTGTAGTAGATCATTGTGTATGGAGTGTGTTAAGGAAACACACCCCAAGAGCTCAAGCACAAATAATCACACACATTACACAAGTTTATACAGGACCGGACTAGTCCGATTGACACAGGACTAGTCTGATATCTCTCTGCACAAGATCGAACAAGTACGATATCACCACGGACTAGTCCGATATCTCTCCGACTAGAATCGAACTAGTCCTCCCCAGTGCGGACTAGTCCTCCAAACAATTCACAAGTTGCACAAAATCGGACAAGTCCGATATTAGCACGGACTAGTCCGAAAAACCCTCTGAGCTACATCAGACAAGTCCTTCAAGTGCGGACTTGTCCCCAAATTCACTTAGGTTTAACTTTTCCGGACAAGTCCGATATCCATCGGACTAGTCCGAAGATTTCCAAAACCAAATTCGGACACGTCCGCTTTCAGCGAGACTAGTCCGATATTTCGGGACACCTAGGGTTTGCTACACACAGCGCACCGGACTAGTCCGGTGTCCACCACAGACTAGTCCGATATGCCTAAACCCTAACGGTTACTTTTGGGAACCCCATATATATAAGTGTACACGGCCCATCCACAAATGATTCTCTCGACGCCCTGCGCCGTCACACCTCCCAAGAGCCTAGAAAACACCTCCCTCCACGAAATTAAACGCAACAAAGATCAATCCCTTGAGGATACACTTTGGATCATTGGAGAGACAAGGTTCATCACTCATTGAGGTCTTGGTTTGTTTCCCTAACACACTCCTGTGGTTTTCATTGTGATCTTTCGAGTGTGTTCATGGTGGTGTTCTTGTTGTAATCTTGGGGAGACCTCAACATGTGAGAAGGCTCCTTGAATTTGGTTATTTCCCCTTTGTGATTAGTGAAGAGGATTGGCCTCTGTGGCGATCTGACGAGGGTAGGGTTGGAGAAGACCCGATCCTTTGTGGACTCCTCAACATGGACGTAGGTTGCCTCTGTGGGAACCGGACCACGAGATAAAATCATTGTGTTCTTTCTTTGCGGCCATTGTTCTTATACTTCAGATCAATCTAGGGTTTCAATCAATCTTGCTTACTTTACGTTGAAACATTGAATATAAGATTGACTTGTGGTACATTCTAGTTCATAATCGTGTAACACTTGAATTACAAGTATATTTCCACTGCATACATCCTAGGATCAAGATATTCGATCAAATTTGATAAACCTAGACGATACACATTGGACTAGTCCGCACTCGACCGAACTAGTCCGATATCTCGAGATTTGATCTGGTTGTTAAGTGTTGTTGGTTCTGACAAAATTCAAAAGGGCCTACTCACCCCCTCTAGGCCACATTCAATTGGTATCAGAGCAAGGTTCTTCAAAAGGAGAGGAACCGCTCGAAGAGATCATGTCAGACATGAAGGACGTACACAAGAGCATCAACCAAGAGAAGGTTGAAGAAGACAAGAACCATAAATTGGAGAAGCTCCTTGAAGCCATTCAATACTTAGAGGATGACGATGAGGAGACGCTGGAACTCAAGGCGCTCGTAACGAAGAAAACCCTTTCCAAGGGAAAGGTGAAAATCAAAGATGAGAAGAAAAGGAAGGGGAGTAGTCACACCGAATACTCCCGATATCCTTTTAGTTATGATCGCCTAAATTCTAACAACAATCGTTATCTATCTATTCCACCTGGAAAAGCCGCACACTTTGATGGCAATGACTACTCAATGTGGAGGCAAAACATGAAAATGCATTTGATTTCTCTCAATCCAAGTTTGTGGCACATAGTATGCACAGGAATAGATACCCCTGATGACGTTGAGGAGCTCACACCTAGCCAAGAGCAAGCGATCCATCGAAACGCCCAAGCTGATGCAGTCATTACTTCATCACTCAGTCGGGATGAGTTTACAAAGGTAGATGGACTCGAGATCGCAAAGGAGATATGGGATACATTGAAAACCGCATATGAAGGCAATCGTCATGTGCGAGAAGCAAAGATCGAGATGATTGAAGGCGAGCTGGGAAGGTTCGCAACTGAAGAAGATGAGTTGCCACGAGACATGTACAACCGATTAAAGACGCTCATCAACAAGGTGCGAGCATACGGAAGCAAGAAGTGGAACGACCCCGAGGTAGTGAAGCTCATCCTTAGAGCCCTCATGCCTCGCAATGTCACCTTGTGCTCGATGATACGAGAAAGCTCCGAATACAAGAAGATGACCCCAGATGAGCTACTTGGGAAAATCATCAACTTTGAGATGATGGAAAAACAAGCCAAACAGGTTAAGGAAATTGCCGATCTCACATCGGCAAAGAAGAAAGGGGTCGCTCTAAAGTCCACCCTTAAGCCCTTGTCTAAAGAAGCTCGAGAAGCTCAACTAGAAGAAGACGGGGATGATGAGAGCAGTGACTTGGATGAAGATGACATGATACTATTCATGAAGAAATTCAAGAGAATGATGAAGAAGAGACAAGGGGCTAAATCGAGTTAAGGGAAGTACAAGGAAAAATCAAAACTGAAGTTAAGGCAGGCATGCTATAATTGTGGTGAGTATAGCTACTTTATAGTTGACTGCCCATATGAAGAGAATAAGAAGAAGACCAACAAAGCGAAGCCTCAACCCAAGAAGTTCTTCAAGAAGAAGAAGCAACCTGAACAAGTGCATCTTGGGAAAGAATGGGACTCAAATGATGAGTCCTCATCCAAAGAAGAAGAGGAGATGGCTAGCATAGCCATTGGAAAGACATCCATGAAGTCCACTCTCTTCCCCACTCTTGGCGCACGAAAGGGGAACGACACTTGCCTCATGGCAAAGGAAGGTAAACTCAAGGTAACTACCAAATCCTCTTCCATGCATTCTTATTCTAGTGATAGTGAAATTAATAGTGATAATGAAGATATGCACATTGGATTAGATAAGAAAACAGCCAGAAAAATGAAATTTTTACTTGATCAACATGTTGAGAAGGAGAAGTTGATACATCGTCAAGAAGACATGATTCTCTTCCAAAAGGAGGAATATGTTGAACTTGACAAGCTTCTAGAACTTGAAAAGGAGCAAAGAAAGTCAATAGAGCTTGAGTTAGCTTCAAGAAAGAAAGATTGCTTGGAGTTATGCAACTCAAATGCTACAATCAAGGACGAACTTGCTAACCTAATCAAGTTTAACAAGATCCTTGAAGTGCAAGTTGAGTCACTCAGGCAAAGTGACCCTTCATCCTCTTCAAGCTCACCTTCTCAACCCCTTAAAACTGAAACTGCTTCTACTTCTACAT
The DNA here is from genome assembly GCA_036927565.1 of Tuctoria greenei. Classification (NCBI taxonomy): domain Eukaryota; kingdom Viridiplantae; phylum Streptophyta; class Magnoliopsida; order Poales; family Poaceae; genus Tuctoria; species Tuctoria greenei. Next base: position 194,880,607 of record JAYESD010000006.1, on the reverse strand, counting down.
GTGGTAAAGTTGACCCCAACTTGGAAGACAAGTCAACCTCTACCAAGGACAAGCATCCTTCACAAAATGGCATATTCTACAAGGAGAAGATGAAATATGCACGTAGTGCATACTTGGTCACAAGACCTCCAAATGTCAAATATGGCATTGGTTACTCTTATGGTGAAAAGCAACATGCTAGAAGCCATAAGAATAACAAGGAGAGCATTGCCTTTGTAAAGGGAAGACCCTCTCAAACTGGAAAGTCCAATGTGAACACATCAAACACGCATGGACACCAGACTAGTCCGGTCGGGGTCCGGACAAGTCCGGTCCTCCGGAGAAGTCCGATCTCCCAGACTAGTCCTATTTATAAACAACAACTTTTGCTAATTAGAACTTTTGATGCAACTTATGTCTTAATGAGAAGTAATATTGGTAATATTTATGCTCATTATGTTGGGCCACGCCATGAGAACACCAAATCTCATGTGTGGGTGCCTAAATCCCTTGTGACTAACCTAAAAGGACCCAAGCAAGTTTGGGTACCTAAAACCAAGGCTTGATTTGTTTTTGTAGGCCTATTCCTCCGGTGGATCTAAATGGGTGCTAGACAATGGCTACACCAACCATATGACCGGAGAAAGAAGGATGTTCGTTGAGTATGAAGAAAATGAGGATCCAGGTGAGGGCATATATTTTGGAGACAATAGTCAAGGAAAGGTGCTCGGGACCGGTAAAATTGCCATATCATCACAACATACTCTTTCTCATGTGTTACATGTTGATTCCTTAGATTATAACCTGTTGTCCATATCTCAATTATGCGACAAAGGTTATAATTGTTTGTTCACTAACGAGGGTGTGACCGTCTCTAGAAGGAGTAATGGTTCCATTGCATTCAAGGGTATGTTAAAGGGAAAACTTTACCCTGTTGACTTCAACAAAGATAAAGTCGAACTTGACACATGCTTGATTGCAAAGACCAACATGGGTTGGCTGTGGCATAGACGGCTAGTGCATGTTGGTATGAGGAACCTTCAAAAGCTCCTCAAGGGTGATCACATCCGAGGTTTGAAACATGTTGTTTTTGAGAAAGGCAGGCCTTGTAGCGTGTGCCAAGCCGGGAAGCAAGTTGGAGCACCCCATCCGGTAAGAACGTCACGACTACAACAAGACCGCTTGAGCTACTTCACATGGAATTATTTGGTCCAATTGCTTACATAAGCATCGGCGGTAACAAATATGGTTTGGTAATTGTAGATGATTTTTCTAGCTTCACTTGGGTTTTTGTTTTACATGACAAGGCAGAAACACAAGGAATCTTGAAGAAAATTTTCAAGCATGCTCAAAATGAGTTTTCACTGAAAATCAAATACATTCGAAGTGACAACGGGACGGAGTTCAAGAACACACAAGTTGAGGAGTACCTAGAAGAAGAAGGCATAAAGCATGAGTTTTCAGCTCCTTACCCCCCTCAACAAAATGGAGTTGCCGAAAGTAAGAACCGAACCCTCATAGAGATGGCGAGAACAATGCTCGATGAATACAAGACCTCGGATCGATTTTGGGCGAAAGCGGTCAACACCGCTTGCCACGCCATAAATTAACTTTATCTTCATTGACTACTCAAGAAAACATCCTATGAGCTACTCACCATTAACAAGCCTAATATTTCATATTTTTGAGTTTTCGGTTCCAAATGCTATATTTTAAACAAGAAGCCTAGGACTTCAAAGTTCGCTTCAAAGTCCGATGAAGGTTTCTTGCTTGGTTATGATTCGAACACTTACGCCTATCGTGCCTTCAACAAGAGCTCTGAACTTGTTGAAGTAGCACGTGACATAGTGTTTGATAAAACTAATGGCTCCCAAAAGGAGCAAGTTGATCCATGTGTGCTAGATAGAGAAGAAGCTCCTTGTCAAGCATTGAGAAGAATGGCATTAGGCGAAGTTCGACCACAAGAGCCACCTCTACATATGCATGAGGAAAATGAACCACAAGAGGAGGCCAATGATCAATGGGGAGCTTCCATACAAGATCAACCTCAAGAAGACGAAAATGATCAACAAGTCAATGAGGGCAACCATTTAGGGGGATAATAAGATGATCATGAAGATTCAAAACAGCAAGTGCCACACCCAAGAGTGCACCAATGCGTCCAAAGGGATCACCCAATCGACAACATCAGCGGTGACATCCAAAAGGGAGTAACTACTAGATCTCGCATAGCTAATTTTTGTGAGCATTACTCATTTGTGTCCTTTTTGGAACCGCACAGGGTTGACGATGCATTGAAGGATCCGGATTGGGTAGTGGCCATGCAAGAAGAACTCAACAATTTCAAATGAAACGAGGTGTGGGAACTCGTCGAAAGACCCAAGTCCAACGTCATCGGCACCAAATGGGTCTTCCGCAACAAACAAGACGAACACGGGGTGGTGACAAGGAACAAGGCACGACTTGTGGCCAAAGGATATTCACAAGTCGAAGGTTTGGATTTCGACGAGACCTTTGCTCCCGTAGCTAGACTTGAGTCTATTAGAATATTACTTGCATATGCTACTCACCATGATTTCAAGCTCTATCAAATGGATGTGAAAAGTGCCTTCCTCAACGGACCAATCAAGGAGGAGGTATATGTGGAGCAACCCCCCGGATTTGAAGATGAAGAGTTCCCCGACCATGTATTTAAACTGCGTAAGGCTCTCTATGGCCTCAAACAAGCTCCTAGAGCTTGGTATGAGTGTCTTAGAGATTTCTTAATTGAAAATGGTTTTAAGATCGATAAAGTAGGTTATACATTGTTTACATAAAACGTTGACAATGATCTCTTTATTTGTCAAATTTATGTTGATGGTATAATCTTTGGTTCAGCTACCAAAACTTTTTGTGAGGAATTTAGTAAAATTATGATAGAAAGGTTTGAGATGTCCATGATTGGAGAGCTAAAGTACTTCTTGGGATTCCAATTGAGGCAACAAAGGGAAGGGACGCTCATAAGCCAAACCAAGTACACTCAAGGCATACTTAAGAAGTTTGGAATGGACAAGGCGAAGCCCATAAAGACTCCCATGGCAACAAATGGCCACTTGGATCTCAATGAAGATGGACCAAACATAGATCAAAAGGTATATCGCTCCATGATTGGATTTCTACTCTACTTATGTGCATTTAGGCCAAACATTATGTTGAGTGTATGCTTGTGTGCAAGATTTCAAGCCAACCCAAAAGAGTGTCATTTGACAGCCGTTAAGAGAATCTTGCGGTATTTAGTTCATACACCCAACCTAGGCCTTTGGTATCCCAAAAGTTCCAAATTCAATCTCATTGGATACTCTGATGCAGATTATGCCGGATGCAAAGTAGATAGAGAAAGTACCTCTAGTGCATACAATTCCTAGGAAGATCCCTTGTTTCTTGGTCCTCCAAGAAACAAAACTCCACTGCCCTATCCACGGCCGAAGCGGAGTATATTGCAGCCGGGAGTTGTTGTGCACAAATTCTTTGGATGCGACAAACTCTAAGGATTACGGTTACAATATATACCGCATTCCACTCCTTTGTGATGATGAGAGTGTCATTAAAAATTGGCCATAATCCCATTGAGCACCCTAGGATCAAACATATAGACATCCGACATCACTTTTTGAGAGACCATTCAATGAAGGGAGATATAGCCATTTCACATGTCAATACGGAAAAGCAACTAGCCGATATATTCACCAAGCCACTTGATGAAAAACGCTTTTGCGAGCTCCAAAATGAACTAAATATCCTTGATGCTCGGAGTGTGGCTTGAAATCTTGTATACCTGAATGCTATCTTCAAAATTCATTGATTGTGTTGTGAAAATCTTCTCTCCAAATTATTCCAAAAAACTATGTCAATTACTAGATCTTGGTGAATTATGATCATTGCTTGATTGTTGTATGCTTACTGATCATATTCATCAAGATTATTTGATTTGATTTGTCCCCCTATTTTCTAAATAAGTAACTTCGAATATATACGAATGGGCTAAGCATTTGTTCCCTGGTGACCACGAACTAGTCCGTGGTTACCCGGACTAGTCCGCACGTGCAGACTAGTCCGCAGAGCACCGATTAGGCCGGACTAGTCCGGGTGACCACAGACTAGTCCGATATAGTCTCTGGAAATGTTCAGACTAGTCTAATCTTTTTCTGACTTGTCCAATTTTTCGTGTCCATAACCCTAACTACCGCCAAACCCTAATCTCCCTCACCCCACACTTGCCTCAAGCTTTCTCTCTCCACGCTCAACCTCCCAAGGCAATTCTTTGATTCCTCCATCAAAACTTCGCAAGTTTGGGTGGAAATCAACCTCCACTGTGTAGGGATTGAAGACCACGGACTTGTCCAATCCTTCAACACCTACATCTCCGCGAATCAAGCAATTTTGGTAAAGTTTCCTCCCTAACCCTAGAAATTGCTATTTCCTTCAATGTTGATCAACTAGCTTGGTTCCTATCACCATATACATGCTTCCTTCATGTATTTCATTGATGCTAAGCTAGTTGTGCGTTAGGAATTACCATTTGTCTCATAGTTAGGGTTCTAGAGGTTGAACACCGGACTAGTCCATTCCAGGTATGGACAAGTCCGGTCAACCAAACTAGTCCGTGCCTGTACACCGGACTAGTCCGATTTTTCTGGACTCAACCCTGACTTCTCAATTCCTCAATGCAACTCCTTTCCATCTATACTCATCAATGCCTTGTGAAATCTATTCTCAGGACAATGTCGAGCACCAAAGACGAAATCTCTGATTTCGAGGCTGAGATGGACCACGAAGCCGTGCTTCGGTCCTCGACAAGCCTAAGCAAGAAGTGCCAAGAGCGCCCATCCGAGCCGGCGACCTCTCCTACCCAGGCTCGAAGGAAAGTGCTCGCGAAGAAGCCAACATCCAAGGCTTCTGTTGGAGGTGGCCCTCGCCAAGCCAAGGTCAAGGGCAAGGGAATTACAACGGGCCCGATTGGCCCCCTAAAGCTGTCAGCTCCAAGGGAAGGGTCCAGGGATCCCGCAGAGGAGAGATTCAACGGAAAGGGCAGTGACATGGCGGCCAAGTTCAGGAATGTTGATTGCTATAGCCGTCCGAAGCAAGCTGCCGATGGGAGGTTTTGGAGCAATTTTCATGCAGATTTCTACAAGACCGTCTATCTCCCAATGAAGACGCCAGTGGTGCGCAGCCAATGGATCGATTGGGCGCATTTTGAGAAGAAGGGCTGATCACCGTTTGTTGAGGTGGTCGAGGCTATTGATAGGCATGGATTGAAGGATCTATTCGCCTTCCGAAACCATTGGAATGATGAGGTGATTGCCCAGTTTTATGCCACTTGCCATTTTGCAAGTGATGAGGAAGAAAGGGTGACTTGGATGACTCATGGATCCAAGTACACCATCACTTATGAATAATTTGCAAGGATGCTCCATCTTGACATCTCAAGCAATGATAACTTGATCATCCACAACATTGGTGTCATTGAGAAGGACATGATAAAGTTTCTCTATGAGCCCAACTCCAAGTTCAACCCCCCTTCTACAAAGAATATGAATCCTTTCTTTGTGGTGTTGAACAGGATTCTAAGGAAGACAATTGCCCCCAAGGATGGGGATGCTGGCAGTGTGCAGGGATACCTCAGGACCTTGATGAAGGTCATTAGCAAAGACAGGAAATTTGATGTCTTTGATTATATTTGGAACGACATGGTCAACATCTCCTGCATGCCAAACAGGTCCTGTGGCTACGCACCTTACCTCATGTTCATGATTGAGAAGGTCATAGGCATAGAGATTGTCAAGGATGTAGAGAACCTTCCCGTGAGGCCCCAGATGCCTCAAAAGCCAAGTGTTCAAGCTGCTCCATCTCGGGCCTCCAGCCTTGAGGCTCCAGTGAGAGCCAATGTCAGTGCTAGGGCTGCTCCCGCCACTAGGGCCCCTCCTCAAAAGGGGTCCTCCAGTGGCATCTTGAAGTACCTCACTTCTATTTTTGCCTCCTACAAAAAGACTGAGGTGAAGGACCACAAGCTCAACAAAAGAAGAAAGGATGACATGAGATATGTCAAGGAGAACATGAAGCAGATTTGCCAAAAGCTGGAGATCGAGCCCATTGGATCTCCAGTAAAATCTGATGACTCCGACTCTTATTACACCGAGCTCGGGCACTTGACTCCCTCCGATCTTGCCTATTTTGGCATCGGGGACTCGAGTGGCTTCGTTCCTCCTCCTCCTCCTCATCAGCCTAAGAATGAAGATGAAGACGATGAGAGGACCGATAGCGAGGCTTGAAGACTTTAAGTCCCTCCTCTCCTTCTTTTTGGTGTCTTGATGCCAAAGGGAGAGAGATTGAGGGGGAGTCTTAGGTTTTAGGTGTAGGATGCGAAAAGAGCTTCTTTTTGTGTCTTTTGTCTATTTTGTGGGTTGTAAAACTCTTAATATGGTATTATGGTACTTGTGGTCCTATGATGCAATGTTTTGAACTACTCATGGAGAAATTGATGAAATATGTGATTTTGCTATAAGAATGACATATATGCTTGTTGTTTATGTGCTGATGTCAATTATGTCATTCTCATCATGATTATTGCTTTTATACACTCAGTTATGCATCCCACCATAAAGAGTGCACATATGGATCATGTTTTCATTGCTTAATGTGTTTTAAACTCATATGTGCACACTTTATGAAAATCTCAACTTTTCATTATATTTTGTGAAATCTCAATTGGTTGTGGGTTTTGGGGAGATTGAAAGTGCATTTAGGAATGCCTTGTGGGTTTTTGATGATTTATGACAAGCGAATGAGATCCTAACTACTTTGTTGAGATGAGCACATGTTTTAATGAGAAAATGAGCAAAGAGCCAAAAAGAAAGGAGAATGAGGAGCAATGTGGAAAAGAGATCAAGGAACAAGTGTAGTAGATCATTGTGTATGGAGTGTGTTAAGGAAACACACCCCAAGAGCTCAAGCACAAATAATCACACACATTATACAAGTTGATACAGGACCGGACTAGTCTGATTGATACTGGACTAGTCCGATATCTCTCTGCACAAGATCGGACAAGTCCAATATCACCACGGACTAGTCTGATATCTCTCTGACTAGAATCGGACTAGTCCTCCCCAGTGCGGACTAGTCCTCCAAACACTTCACAAGTTGCACAAAATCGGACAAGTCCGATATTAGCACGGACTAGTCCGAAAAACCCTCTGACCTAAATCGGACAAGTCCTTCATGTGCGGACTTGTCCCCAAATTCACTTAGGGTTTCACTTTTCCAGACAAGTCTGATATCCATCGGACTAGTCCGAAGATTTCCAGAACCAAATTCGGACACGTCCACTTTCAGCCGGACTAGTCCGATATTTTGGGACACCTAGGGTTTGCTACACACAACGCACAGGACTAGTCCGGTGTCCACCATGGACTAGTCCGATATTCCTAAACCCTAACGGTTACTTTTGGGAACCCCATATAAATAAGTGTACACGACCCATCTCAAAAGACTCTCTCGACCCCCTGCTAAATGTAGGCCTAGAGGGGGGGTGAATAGGCCTTTTGAATTTTTGTCGGATCCTGCAACACTTAACAACAAGTTCAATACCAGAGAAATCGGACTAGACCGGTAAAGTGCGGACTAGTTCGGTGTTCACGGACTAAGTTGATCAAGATTAATCGATTAGGTTGATTCTTCAATGTGTGCAGCGGAAATATAGAATCAAACAACAGTTTAACATTTGTATATTGGATTGTATCACAATTAAGGCTTGTGTTCTACAATTTATTGTAAATTGAACAATGTGTATCAAACCCTAGAGTAAGTTGATCAATTTTAGTGATGAACACAAAAAGGACAAGACACACAATTTATCCCGTGGTTCGGCTACCACGAAGGCAACCTACGTCCATGTTGAGGAGTCCACAAAAGGATCGGGTCTTCTCCAGCCCTACCCTCGTCGGATCGTCACGAAGTCCAACCCTCTTCCACTAATCACAAAGGGGTGAATAACCAAATTCAAGGGGCGTTCTCACACGTTGAGAGCTCCCTTAGATTACAAATCACAATGCCACCAAAAGCACACTCAGAAATTACAATTGAAACGCAGGAGTGTGTTAGAGATTCAAACCAAGAGCTCAATGATGTGTGCCAAGTGTCTCTCCAATGATCTAGAAGTAATCCTTAATGGATTGATCGATCTTGCACTTAATTTCATGGAGAGAAGTGGTTTCTGAGTCTCTTGGGAGGTGTGATGGCGCTAGGGTTCGAGAGAGTAAAAAAGTGGGTCGTGCACCTCTATTTATATGGGGTTTCTAAAAGTGACCGTTAGGGTTCAGAAAGATCGGACTAGTCCGTGGTGGTCACCGGACTAGTCCGGTGTGCTGTGTGTAGCACCCTAAGTGTCCCGAAATATCGGACTAGTCCGCTCGAAAATGGACTTGTCTGATTTCACTACTGGAAATCTTTGGACTAGTCCGATAGCCATCGGACTTGTCCGGCCATGTGAAACCCTAAGTGTGTTGGATGACAAGTCCGCACTTGGAGGACTTGTCCGATTTAGATCTGTGGGTATTTTGGACTAGTCCGTGTAAACATCGGACTTGTCCGAAGTGGATCAGAAGGAATATCGGACTAGTCCGGTTAACAACGGACTTGTCCGATTTTGTGTGACTTGTGAAGTGTGTTGAGGACTAGTCCGCCCTGGGGAGGACTAGTCCGACTCAAGTCAGAAAGATATCGGACTAGTCCGACAGATATCGGACTTGTCCGATCTGGTGCAGAAAGGATATCGGACTAGTCCGGTTGATATCGGACTAGTCCGGTCCTGTGTAACTTTGTGCAATATGTGTGTGTGCTTAAATATGATTGAGATCTTGGGTGTGTTTCCTTAACACACTCCATACACAATAATCTACTATTTCTTTTCCTTGAGCTCAAGTTCACTTTGCTCCTCATTATCCCTTCTTTTTGGTATTTTACTCAATTTTCATTATTGGCCTGCATTCATCTCAACTAAAAGGTTAGGATCCCAATTGCTTGTCATAAATCATCCAAAACCCACAAGGGAGTCCTAGATGCACTTTCAATCTCCCCCTTTTTGGTGATTGACGACAACCAATTGATATTTCACAAAATATGACGAAAGGAGATGAGATTTTCATAAAGTATGCACATATGACTCAAAAATACATCAAGCAGTAAGAGAAATATCCATATGTGCATTCTTTATGGTGGGATGCATAACTAAGTGCATTGAAACATTGAGAATGACATAATTTACATTGATGAATCAATACAAAGTACATATGTCATTTCAGGAGCAAAGTTGCAGATTTCAACACATACTTGCAAATTAATTAAGCATTTCAACACAGAACCATAGTTAACATGAAAACAGCATTAAAGCATTACAATCACAAAGAAAGATAAAGAGAACTCTCTCCTCGCACCCTACCACAGCTAAAGCTAAGACTCCCCCTCAATCTCTTCCCCTTTGGCATCAAGACACCAAAAAGAAGGAGAGGAGGGTCCTAGGGTCTTCACTCTTCACTGTCGGTCCTCTCGTCATCGTCTTCGTCTTCATCATCATCAGCTTGACGAGGAGGGGAAGGAGGAGGGACGGAGTCGCTCGAGCCCCCAATGCCAAAGTAGGCAAGCTCGGAGGGGTTCAGAGGCCCGAGCTCGGTGAAGTCCGGGTTGGACTCTTCAGAAATCACTGGAGATCCAATGGGGTCGATCTCCAGCTTCTGGCAGATTTGCTTCATATTGGCCTTTATATACTTCATGTCCTCCTTTCTTCTCTTGTTGAGCTTGTGGACCATCACTTCGGTCTTTTTGCAGGAGGAGAATATGGCAGTCAGGTACTTGAGGATCCCACTAGCTGATCCTCTCTGAGGGGTCCCTAGAGGTAGGGACAGCCCTAGCATCGCTTCTTGATCTTGCCGGTGCCTCGGGACTGGAGGCCGGCGAGGGAGCAGCCTGGACACTCACTGGTTGAGGCTTCTGAGGCCTTAAAGGAGTGTGCTCCACATCCTTCACGAACTCAATACCTGTGACTTTCTCAATCATCCTCCACATCCATAGACCTAGCTTTTTGCTGCGATCTGCCAAATTTTATTCACCCAGAGTCAACTTCTGGGTGACCTCCGCCTCCCTTTTTACAACATCCTCCTGCTGCTCCAGGAGCTTCTCCTCCCTCGCTTCCAGGTCCGCCTGACGCTTCAGGAGAACTTCGTTCAATTCATTGAGGTTTTTGTGATGCTCATCAGCGGCATCACGCCTCTCCTTAGCTTGCTCAAGTATTTCCCTGGAGTTAGCGTCGAGCACCCGTATGGCGGCCTCCTTCTCCTCAAGCAGCTTATCTCAGTACTCTAACCAGGCCTTCTCCCTCTTTATCCAATCCTTCTGGTCATCTAACCTCGTCTAGGCATGCCTGGTCTCAAAATGGAGTCTGTTGCGCCAACGCCTTAAAGTGTTGTGCTCCTCCTCCAAGGCTTTTCTCTCATGATCGAAGGCAAGTTGGACTTGTCGAAGACTGGAGCAGGGGTTGTCTATGGACAACGCAAGAGGGATAGACTCACATATGCGTTCACTTGGTTCATTTTGGAACCGAGTGTCACACATTTCATCTTCAGACAAAAGTGATATCAGACAAATCTATCATACTTTGGGCCAGTCCATGGGTAACAATGAATAACAAAACTCAATTCAAAATAAGTTAATATTCATCAACGGAAGGTATCATCAATCAAATTATGGGAGTGAGCCCTCCCTTTTGCCATGGAACATAAGGGGCTGGGGAAACCTTCTTACTTATCCAATAATGTGGCCTCAAATATTTATGCTAATAAAAATGGGATTTTGGTAAGTAGAAGCTGATTAGCAAGCCTAAAAATTTCAAATTTTGAAGAACCCTACCAAAGACACAACAGCTCTGTCGTTCTCACTATTCAAGGGAAGTATCAAGGAAATTAATACGAGCATAACAGACACAACTAATCCCCTCAATAGAGCCCCGAGAAACCCTGATCTTTCTGATACACATAAGATTACTAAGGATCTTTCTTTTGGAAATTACACTGCCATAATTGCCTCTCTTGGGGACACTCAAGGATTTCCAGCCAATACACTGTAGATTTTTTTTAGCTATGGGCATCGTATGAGTCGCTACTTAGCTATGAGATGTACAGTTGGAAGGACTTGGTGCCTGAAACAACAGCCTATAGTGAGCGAACAAAAGTTGCATCCCCTACAATGTAGCAATACTCATTATGGGGCTTCTCAAGAGTCTCATCTGTCTCCAGTGGACGGAAGGGCTATAATTATTCATTTGGAGGTAGAAAACAAAGAGTCTCAGTGTAACTCACTTATATACTCTATGGCCATGGTACTCTATCAACCGCAAGGCTCCATTTCACCATCTGCACCCCAAGTAGAGAAGTCTCCTCCCACTGCAATGACAAACTTCCTTCTAGATCCCACTAATATCATCCCCTTATGATAAGTGTCAAAGATGGAGGCTCACACAGAGTGATTACAAGATCTTGCTTCCTGTCTCGGGAGATTGTAAGAAGCAATGAACAATATGTGATTGCGGTCTCGGAGGAGGTCCTCTCTGTGGAACAAAGTTGCCAATTCATGCATGTCATTGCGGAATATATTGAGGAGACTCTACATAAAGAGGTCATCAACTTTGGAACCATCCTTTTGCCAGTGGTCTATTTCGCCTTAAGAATCCATACGATCAGGACGTTGTGATTGCGGCAAATACCCACTGGGTGGAAGGTCTCATCTTTCGCTTTGTCAAGTATGTCAAAACTCCGCCGAACCTTCAACGTGCCATTTTCACTAAGAAAGTTTGGGTGCTACTTCTTGGTTTCCCTTTGGACTTGAGAGAATATCGTTTTGTCAAGCAAGCATGCGGTAGTTTTGGTCAGTTGTTGTATTGGATTAAGCAAAACCCGTTCCTGGCAAGAGTGCTAGCATATGTCATGGTGGAAATTATGCAGGATATCTCACAAAGCTTAGTCCGGAGCATGGAGAGGAATGGGGCTGTGAGGGAAGATCTTGGACTGTACAAGTTTACCACCTCACCTTTGTTGACGTCTGTTATACACCGATTTCACCTGTCAATACGACTCAATTATGTGAAGGAATTATCATTTCTTGCACACATCACCTTTCTATTTAACCTATTTCCACTTGTCCTTGGAGAAAGTAGTGCATGCAGGGATTCTATGCAGAAATGAAGTGAAACAAGAGGATGGATCCTATAAAATATCATTCCAGCCAATCAAGAGATGACACGTGGCACCACATGGATCAAATGGCCCACAAACAGAAGTATCTGAGGCCATCCAACGGTGTAGCATCAATATCAGTCAATGGGACCATCCTGTCAGTCGCCTGGAGAAAGTACACCGCAAAAGGGGTGAGGACCAGGTCAGCTGACCCCCTAGTCGGTCGACTAGTTCCTGGTGTCTTTCTCGGTCAAACTCCATGTGGTGGCTTCTCCCGTCTTGAAGTGGTCATGGGTGACTAATTCGCGCGCTTTTGGTGGTGGGAACCGACCCTTCTCCAAGCTATAAATAGGACCCCTCACCCTCACTTCAAATCACACCTTTTGAGTATTCATCCTTTGTATCCACTACTCTCCATAGGTTTAAAGGAGTATAGGTTGTAGAGAGGAGAGTCTCTAGTCCATAGTCCAAGTAGGAGAGGAGTAGAAGGAGTCTCTTCCCAATTGGGAAAGGTATGCCTTCCATATTCCTATTTGTATTTGTGACATTATTCACAATAAAGGTGATATCTTTAGTCTACTATTGTTCATATACTTGGATGAAGCATTTCTTGTTTGATTTTGGATTCAATGTATGTGGTAGGAGTAGTATTTATGATTGTGCTATACCATGTTCATTACATTATCATAAACATTATAAACCTCCACTATAGTATAATTAGCTATGATATGATTATGTTAATATGAATCACTTATGCTATGAATTAACATTGGTTCAACGATGATTTAGTTCGTTGCCTTAGGATGGCTTGTGCCTAGGCTCTTAAGGTAATTACTTAATATGCTAGCATGGTGCTAGGATAGAGAGTAGCGTTGAATGTCTCGTAGACCCATGGATTGAAGAGGTAGGTAGTAGGTGGTGACAGCCCTATCTATCCTTTGTAATCCTCCACGTTCGGCTATATCACAGGCTATGGGCAGGAGTCACCTGGTGTTGCTAGGGGTAAACCCGTGCCCGATGTGTTAATCCACTTAGCATGAGAATTCATAATTAACATAATCATTAGTAACTAACTTAGGCTATGTATATGTACATTAGAAACATATGAGGAGTCTCTACCTAACTCTTAGCCTAGTTCCTCTATTATCTCATTTATCCCCTTAGGATAGGATGCTCATGTGTGTGTCACACTACCTCAACTTATCATTAAACACATCCTTGCTAGAACCCTATCTAGGACAACCTAGACTTTCCACATGATGATTGTTTTACTTCCATATAGTCTTCCTTTGGGAAAATATAAATGACACCCTTTGGGAATACTCTTTAAAGAGGAAATGCTACATCGATAATTTTTGTGCGCTTGCGGATGTTACTTGAGAATTAAACCTACCAACAAACATTTCTAGCACCCCTTCTAGGGATGAACTGTTAGTAGTGCGTAGGAAATTGAATGTAGGCCTGGGGGGGTGAATAGGCCTTTTGAATTTTTGTCGGATCCTGCAACACTCAACAACAAGTTCAATACCAGAGAAATCAGACAAGTCCGGTAAAGTGCGGACTAGTCCGGTGTTCACGTACTAAATTGATCAAGATTAATCGATTAGGTTGATTCTTTAATGTATGCAGCGGAAATATAGAATCAAACAACAGTTTAACAGTTATATATTGGATTGTATCACAATTAAGGCTTGTGTTCAACAATTTAATGTAAATTGAACAATGTGTATCAAACCCTAGAGTAAGTTGATCAATTTGAGTAATGAACACAAAAAGGACAAGACACACGATTTATCCCGTGGTTCGGCTACCATGAAGGCAACCTACATCCACATTGAGGAGTCCACAAAAGGACTGGGTCTTCTCCAACCCTACCCTCGTCGGATCGCCACGAAGGCCAACCCTCTTCCACTAATCACAAAGGGGTGAATAACCAAATTCAAGGGGCGTTCTCACACGTTAAGAGCTCCCTTAGATTACAAATCACAATGCCACCAAAAACACACTCAGAAATTACAATTGAAATGCAGGAGTGTGTTAGAGATTCAAACCAAGAGCTCAATGATGTGTGCCAAGTGTCTCTCCAATGATCTAGAAGTGATCTTCAAAGGATTGATCAATTTTGCACTTAATTTCGTGGAGAGAAGTGTTTTTCAAGTCTCTTGGGAGGTGTGACGGCGCTAGGGTTCGAGAGATTGTAAAAGTGGGCCGTGCACCTCTATTTATATGGGGTTTCTAAAAGTGACCGTTAGGGTTCAGAAAGATTGGAATAGTTTGTGGTGGTCACCGGACTAGTCCGGTTTGCTGTGTGTAGCAAACCCTATGTGTCCCGAAATATCGAACTAGTCCGGTCGAAAACGGACTTGTCCGATTTCACTACTGGAAATCTTCGGACTAGTCCGATAGCCATCGGACTTGTCCGGACATGTGAAACCCTAAGTGTGTTGGATGACAAGTCCGCACTTGGAGGACTTGTCCGATTTAGATCAGTGGGTATTTCGGACTAGTCCGTGTAAACATCGGACTTGTCCGAAGTGGATCAGAAGGAATATCGGACTAGTCTGGTTACCAACGGACTTGTCCGATTTTGTGTGACTTGTGAAGTGTGTTGAGGACTAGTCCGCCCTCGGGAGGACTAGTCTGACTCAAGTCAGAAAGATATCGGACTAGTCCGACAGATATCGGACTTGTCCGATCTGGTGCAGAAAGGATATTGGACTAGTTCGGTTGATATCGGACTAGTCCGGTCCTGTGTAACTTCGTGCAATATGTGTGTGTGCTTAAATATTATTTGAGCTCTTGGGTGTATTTCCTTAACACACTCCATACACAATAATCCACTATTTCTTTTCCTTGAGCTCAAGTTCACTTTGCTCCTAATTATCCCTTCTTTTTGGTATTTTGCTCATTTTTCATTATTGGCCTGCATTCATCTCAACAAAAAGGTTAGGATCTCAATTGCTTGTCATAAATCATCCAAAACCCACAGGGGAGTCCTAGATGCACTTTCAATCTCCCCCTTTTTGGTGATTGATGACAACCAATTGAGATTTCACAAAATATGACAAAAAGAGATGAGATTTTCATAAAGCATGCACATATGACTCAAAATACATCAACCAGTAAGAGAAATATCCATATGTGCATTCTTTATGGTGGGATGCATAACTAAGTGCATTAAAACATTGAGAACGACATAATTTACATTGATGAATCAATACAAAGTACATATGTCATTTCAGGAGCAAAATTGCAGATTTCAACACATATTTGCAAATTAATTAAGCATTTCAACACAGAACCATAGTTGACATGAAAACAGCGTTAAAGCATTACAATCACAAAGAAGGATAAAGAGAACTCTCTCCTTGCACCCTACCACAGCTAAAGCTAAGACTCCCCCTCAATCTCTCCCCCTTTGGCATCAAGACACCAAAAAGAAGGAGAGGAGGGTCCTAGGGTCTTCACTCTTCACTGTCGGTCCTCTCGTCGTTGTCTTCGTCTTCATCATCATCAGCTTGACGAGGAGGGGAAGGAGGAGGGACGGAGCCACTCGAGCCCCCAATGCCAAAGTAGGCAAGCTCGGAGGGGTTCAAGGGCGCGAGCTCAGTGAAGTCTAGGTCAGAATCCTCAGAAATCACTGGAGATCCAATGGGATCGATCTCCAGCTTCTGGCAAATTTGCTTTACATTGGCCTTTATGTACCTCATGTCCTCCCTTCTCTTCTGGTTGAGCTTGTGGGCCTTCACTTCGGCCTTCTTGCAGGAGGAGAATATAGCAGCCAGATACTTGAGGATCACACTAACTGATCCTTTCTGAGGGGCTTCCCTTGAAGTAGGGACAGCTCTAGCACCTTCACTTGATCTTGCAGGTGCCTCTGGACTGGAGGCCGTCGAAGGAGCAGCCTGCACACTTGGCTTTTGAGGCATTTGAGGCCTCAAGGGGAGATGCCCACATCTTTCACAAATTCAATGCCGGTGACTATTTCAATCACAAACATAAGGTAAGGAGCATATCTGCAAGATCTGTTGGGAGTGCAGGAGATGTTTACCATATCATTCCAAATGTATTCCGCCACATCAAATGGGCGGTCCTTGCTTATGACTCTCATCAGAGTCCGGAGGTATCCTTGCACACTCCCTGCATCCCCATCCTTAGGGGCAATGGTCTTTCTTAGCACTCTGTTCAACACCACAAAGAATGGCTTCATGTTTTTGGTGGAAGGAGGGTTGAACTTTGAGTTTGGCTCATATAGAAACTTCATCTTGTCCTTCTCAATGACCCCAATGTTGTGTATCACTAAGCAATCAGACCTTGTGGAGTCAAGGTGGAGCAAGCTAGTGAAATCTTCTTGAGTGATGCTGTACTTGGGTCCATGGGTCATCCAAGTGACACTCTCTTCATCCTCACTAGAGAAGTGACAGGTCGCAAAGAACTGCGCAGTCACTTCATCATTCCAGTTGTGTCTGAAAGCAAACAGGTCTCTCAGTCCATGCTTTTCAATGGCTCTCACTACATCAGTGAACGGTGAGCAGCCCTTCTTCTCAAAGTGTGCCCAGTCAATCCACTGACTGCGCACCACGGGGGTCTTCATCGGTAGATAAACCGATTTGTAGAAGTCTGCATGGAAGTTGCACCAAAACCTTCCATCGACAGCTTGCTTTGGCCTGCCATACCAGTCAATGCTTCTGAACTTGGCTGCAGAATCACTGCCCTTGCCATTGAACTTCTCCTCAGTAGGGTCCCGGACCCCTTCCCTGGGAGCATGGAGCTTCAAGGGCCCGAATGGCCCTGTTGCTATCCCCTTGCCCTTGCCCTTGGCTTGGCGAGAGGCACTTGAGGATGCTGCTGCCTTTGACACTGGCTTCTTTGCCAGCACCTTCCTCCGAACCTGAGTAGGTGAAGGAGCTGGCTCCGAGGGTCTTTCTTGGCGTTTTTTGCCAAGACTAGTCGAGGACCGAGGTGCCACTTCGTGGTCCAACTCGGCCTCAAAGTCGGAGATTTCGTTGTTTGAGCTCGACATGATCTGAGAATGATTTTTCAAGAATGATGGTAAGTGATACAAGGCATAGGTATGAAAAGATAGCAATGAATTGCATTGAGGAATTAAAAAATTAGGTTTTCAGTTCAGAAACATCGGACTTGTCCGGTGCACAGGCACGGACTAGTCCGGAGGACCGGACTTGTCCGTGCATGGACCGGACTAGTCCGGTGTTCATCCTCAAAAACCTAACAGATTGGTCAAGGAATGATTCCTAATGCAAATCTAGTCTAGCATACACGTAGTACATCAAATAAGCATGTATCTAGTGAAGGATGCTAGGCTATACGATCAAAAATGGAGAAAAACAAGATTTCTAGGGTTTTGAAGAAAGTTACCGAAGAAATCGATTGAAGATTGAAGGTTTGGGGGTTGGAGGCCGGACAAGTCCGCTAGCTTCAATCCCCAAGAGGTCAAGCTTGATCTCCGCCCAAATGTGGACTTTTTCGACAGAGGGAGCAGAGAATCGCCTTGGTAGCTCGAGCACAAGAGAGAGGAAGGCGTGAGCAAATGTGGGGATGAGAAGATTAGGGTTTGGTGGTGGCTAGGGTTATGGACACGAAAAATCGGACAAGTCCGGACATGACCGGACTAGTCCGAAGTCATCCAGAGAGCTATATCGGACAAGTCCGAACATGACCGGACTAGTCCGAAGTCATCCAGAGAGCTATATCGGACTAGTCCGTGGTCTATCGGACTAGTCCGGTCTAATCGGCACTCTGCGGACTAGTCTGCAAGAGCGGACTAGTCCGGGTAACCACGGACTAGTCTGTTGTCACCAGGAGAAATTGCATAGCCCATTCATATATATTTGAAGGTTCATTAATAGAGAATAGGTGGGACAAAACAAATCAATTAATCTTGATGAATTTGACCAGTAGGCATACAACAATCACACAATGATCATAATTCATCAAGATCTAATAATTGACATAGTTTTTCGAGAAAAAATGAAGAGGGATGATTTTCACAATTCAGTCAAAATTTTGAAGAGGTCATACAGGTATGCAACTTTTCAAGCCACACTCCGAGAATCAAGGATATTTAGTTCATTTCGGAGTTTGCAAAAACGCTTTTCATCAAGTGGCTTGGTGAATATGTCGGCCAATTGTTTTTGGGTGTTGACATGTGAGATGGTAATGTCTCCTTTCATGGAATGGTCTCTCAAGAAATGATGTCTTATGTCTATGTGTTTAGTTCTAGAGTGCTCAACTGGATTGTGGGCTATTTTAATGGCACTCTCATTGTCACAAAGGAGAGGAATACGGTTCATATTGTAACCGTAATCTCTTAGAGTTTGTCGCATCCAAAGGAGTTGTGCACAACAACTCCCGGCTGCAACATACTCCGCTTCGGCTGTGGATAAAGCAATGGAATTTTGTTTCTTGGATGACAAAGAAACTAAGGATCTCCCTGGGAATTGGCATGTGTCGGAGGTGCTTTTTCTATCTACTTTGCACCCGGCATAATCTGCATCGGAGTAACCAATGAGATTGAATTTTGAGCCTTTTGGGTACCAAAGACCAAGGTTGGGTGTATGAACTAAATATCTCAAGATTCTTTTTACGGCTGTCAAGTGACATTCCTTAGGGTTGGCTTGAAATCGTGCACACAAACATACACTAAACATAATATCTGGCCTAGATGCACATAAGTAAAGTAGAGATCCAATCATGGAGTGATATACCTTTTGATCGACGCTAGGTCCATCTTCATTGAGATCCAAGTGGCCATTCGTTGCCATGGGGGTCTTTATGGGCTTTGCTTTGTCCATGCCAAACTTCTTGAGTATGTCCCGCGTGTACTTGGTTTGGCTTATGAACGTTCCTTCCCTTTGTTGCCACACTTGGAATCCCAAGAAGTACTTCAGTTCTCCCATCATTGACATTTCAAACCTGTCTGTCATGATTCTACTAAAGTCTTTACAGAAGGATTGGTTAGTTGACCCAAATATTATGTCATCAACATAGATTTGACAGACAAAAAGATCATTATCTAAATTCTTTGTGAATAATGTATAGTCTACTTTGCCAATTTGAAAACCATTTTCAATTAAGAAATCTCTAAGACACTCATACCAAGCTCTAGGAGCTCGTTTGAGGCTGTAGAGAGCCTTACGCAATTTATATACCTGGTTGGGGAATTCTTCGTCTTCAAACCTGGGTGGTTGCTCCACGTACACTTCTTCCTTGATCGGTCCATTGAGGAAGGCGCTTTTCACGTCCATTTGATACAGCTTGAAATCATGGTGAGTAGCATATTCAAGTAATACTCTAATAGATTCAAGCCTAGCTACTGGAGCAAAAGTCTCATCGAAATCCAAACCTTCGACTTGTGAGTACCCTTTGGCCACAAGTCGCGCCTTGTTTCTTGTTACCACTCCGTGTTCGTCTTGTTTGTTGCGGAAGACCCACTTGGTGCCCACTATGTTTTCATTGGGTCTTGCCACAAGTTCCCACACCTTGTTCCTCTTGATGTTGTTCTATTCTTCTTGCATTGCCACCACCCAGTCCGAATCCTTCAATGCATCCTCAATCCTGCGTGGTTCCAAAAAGGAGACAAATGAGTAATGCTCACAAAAGTTAGCTATGCGAGATCTAGTGGTTACTCCCTTTTGGATGTCACCGATGATGTTGTCGATTGGGTGATCCCTTTGAATGCATTGGTGTACTCTTGGGTGGGGCACTTGGGGAGTTGTGTCTTCATGATCGTTTTCTTCTCCCCCTGAGTGGTTGCCCTCGTTGACTTATTGATCATCTTCATACTCTCGTGCTTGTGTTGAAGCTCCCCCTTGATTGTTGGTCTCCTCTTGTGGTTCATTTTCCTCATTTATGTGTGAAGGTGACTCTTGTGGTCGAACTTCACCTAGAGCCATTCTTTTCAATGCTAGACAAGGAGCTTCTTCTTTACCTAATTCACATGGATCAACTTGCTCCTTTTGGGAGCCGCTAGTCTCATCAAACACTACGTCACGTGCTACTTCAACAAGTCTGGAGGCCTTGTTGAAAACACTATAGGCGTAGGTGTTCGAATCGTAACTGAGCAAGAAACCTTCATCGGACTTCAAAGCGAACTTTGAAGTCCTGGGCTTCTTGTTCAGGATATAACATGGAGAACCGAAAACTCGAAAGTATGAAATGTTTGGTTTATTACCGATGAGTAGCTCATAGGGAGTTTTCTTGAGTAGTCGATGAAGATAAAGCTGATTTGCGGCGTGGCAAGCAGTGTTAATCGCTTCCACCCAAAATCGATCCAAAGTCTTGTATTCATCGAGCATTGTTCTTGCCATCTCTATGAGTGTTTGGTTCTTCCTTTCGGCAACTCCATTTTGTTGTGGTGAGTATGGCGCTGAAAATTCGTGATTGATGACCTCTTCATCAAGGTACTCCTCCACTTGTATGTTCTTGAATCCGTGCCATTGTCGCTTCGAATACTCTTGATTGACAATGAAAACTTGTTTTGAGCTCGCTTGAAGAATTTCTTGAGTGTTCCTTGTGTTTCTGACTTATCATGCAAAAAGAAAACTCAAGTGAAGCGAGAAAAATCATCAATGATAACCAAACCGTATTTCTTTCCACCGATGCTTATGTAAGCAACTGGACCAAACAAGTCCATGTGAAGTAGTTCGAGCGGTCTTGTTGTAGTCATGATGTTCTTTGCGGGATGATGTGATCCAACTTGCTTCCCGGCTTGGCACACGCTACAAGGCCTGTCTTTCTCAAAAACAACATCATTCAAACCTCGGATGTGATCGCCCTTGGGGAGTTTTTGAAGATTCCTCATACCAACATGCGCCAGCCGTCTATGCCACAGCCAACCCATGTTTGTTTTTGCAATCAAGCATGTGTCGAGTTCGGCTTTATCCTCGTTGAAGTCAACAAGGTAAAGCTTTCCCTTCAACATACCCTTGAATGCAACGGAACCATCACTCCTCCTTGAGACGGTCACACCCTCGTTAGTGAACAAGCAATTATAACCTTTGTCACATAGTTGAGATATGGACAGTAGGTTATAATCTAAAGATTCAACATGTAAAACATGAGAAAGCGTGTGTTCAGAGGATATTGCAATTTTACCGGTACCGAGCACCTTTCCTTGACTATTATCTCCGAAGTAGATGCCTTCGTTTGGGTCCTCGTTTTCTTCATATTCCACGAACATCCTCCTTTCTCCGGTCATGTGGTTGGTGCATCCACTGTCTAGCACCCATTTGGATCCACCGGAGGAATAGGCCTGCAAAAACAAATTATGCTTTGGTTTTAGGTACCCAAGCTTGCTTGGGTCCTTGGAGGTTAGTTACAATACATTTGGGCACCCACACATGGGATTTTGTGTTCCCATGGCGTGGCCCAACATAATAAGCATAAACCTTACCAAGATTGTTTCTCATTAATACATAAGAGGCATCAAAAGTTTTAAATAGAAGCTGCTGTTGTTTATGAATCGGACTAGTTTGGGTGGCCGGACTTGTCCGGACACCGACCGGACTAGTCCGGTATTCATGCGAGTTCAGTTTCTTATTCTTCAACTTATCAGTTTGAGAGGATCTTCTCTTCACAAAGGAGATCCTTCCCCTATTATTCTTATGACTTCCAGCATGTTGCTTTTCATCATTAGAGTAACCAATGCCATATTTGACATTTGGAGGTCTTTGGACCAAGTATGCACTACGTGCATAGTTGATCTTCTCCTTGTCAAATATTCCATACTGGGTAGGATTTTTATCCTTTGTGGAGGTTGACTTCTCCTTCAAACTGGTTTTGATTTTACTACATGTGCACATATGAACAAGATCAGTTTTAGTGGGTTGAGAAGGTGAACTTGAAGAGGAGGAAGGTTCACTTATCTTGAGTGACTCAACTTGCACTTCAAGGATTTTGTTAACCTTGATCAGGTCAGCAAGTTGGTCCTTGATTGCAAATTTTGAGTCGGTTAACTCCAAGCAAGTTTTCTTGCTTGAAGCTAGCTCAATCTCTAGTGAACTATTTTTCTCCTTTTCAAGCTCTAGGAGTTTGTCAAGTTTGACATACTTCTCCTTTTGGGAGATAATCATGTCCTCTTGATGATCAATTAACCTATACTTCTCAACAAGTTGTTCAAGTAAAAATTTCATTTTAGTAGCAATTTTCCTATCTAGTCCATTTAGCATATCCTCATCATCACTATCTAGTTCATCATCACTAGAGTAGGAATGCATGGAAGGGGTTTTGATGTTTACCTTGCATTTACCTTCCTTTGCCATGAGACAAGTGCCATTTCCCTTCTTTGCACCGAGTGTGGGGAAGAGTTTGGATTTCTTGGATGTGCTTTCTATGGCTATGCTAGCCATCTCTTCTTCATCAGATGATGGGGACTCATCGTTTGAGTCCCACTCCTTCCCAATGTGTGCTTGTTCGGCTTGTTTCTTCTTCTTGAAGAATTTCTTAGGTTGAGGCTTGGTTTCTTTAGTTTTCTTCTTGTTGTCCTCATACGGGCAATCGACTATAAAGTGTTTATACTCACCACAATTATAGCACGCCTGCCTCATCTTTGGCTTCGACCTTTCCTTGTACTTTCCTTCACTTGATTTTGTTCCTTGTCTCTTCTTCATTATCCTCTTGAACTTTTTCATGAACAAAATCATATCCTCTTCATCTAGCTCACTACTCTCGTCATCACTGTCCTCCTCTAGTTGTGCTTCTCTTGCTTCTTTGGATAGAGGCTTGAGAGTAGATTTTAGGGCAACTCCTTTCTTCTTGGCCGAGGTGAGGTCGGCAATTTCTTTGACTTGCTTGGCTTGTTTCTCCATCATTTCAAAGTTGATAATTTTACCAAGCAATTCATCTGGAGTCATCCTTTTGTAACCGGGGCTTTCTCTGATCATTGAGCATAGCGTGACATTGCGAGGCATAAAAGCTCTAAGGATGAGCTTTACCACCTCGTGGTCATTCCACTTCTTGCTCCCATATGATCGAACCTTGTTGACAAGTGTCTTCAATCGATTGTACATATCCTGGGGTGACTCGTCTTCCTAAATTGCGAATCTTCCTAGTTCGCCTTCGATCATTTCAATTTTTGCCTCACGCACATGCCGGTCACCTTCATGTGCTGTTTGTAGTGTATCCCATATCTCCTTAGCAATTTCGAGTCCATCCACCTTGGTGAACTCGTCTCGACTGAGAGAGGAGGTGATTACGGCTGCGGCTTGAGCGTTTCTATGGATGGCCTGCTCTTGACTTGGGGTGAGCTCTTCATCGTCATCCGGAATATCTATCCATGTAAATACAACATGCCATAAACTTGGGTTGAGGGAAATCAAATGCATCTTCATATTCTGCCTCCACATGGAGTAATCACTCCCATCGAAGTGTGGGGCTTTTCCAAGTGGGATAGATAAGTAGTGATTGTTATTGGAATTTAGACGATCATAATTAAAAGGATATCGGGAGTAGTCGGTGTGACTACTCCCCTTCTTCTTCTCTTCAACTTTCGTTTTCCCTTTTGAAAGTGCCTTCTTTCTGAGGAGCGCCTTTAGCTCCAGTGTCTCCTCATCGTCGTCCTCGATGTCTTGAATGGCTTCGAGGTACTTCTCCAGTTTTTGGGTCTTGTCGTTGTTGACTTCCTCTTGGTTGTTGATTTTGTGGATGTCCTTCATGTCCGACATGATCTCTTCGAGTGGTTAAACTCTTTCTTGAAGAACCAAGCTCTGATACCAATTGAATGTAGGCCTAGAGGGGGGGGGGGGGTGAATAGGCCTTTTGAATTTTTGTCGGATCCTGCAACACTCAACAACAAGTTCAATACCAGAGAAATCGGACTAGTCCGGTAAAGTGCGGACTAGTCCGGTGTTCACGGACTAAGTTGATCAAGATTAATCGATTAGGTTGATTCTACAATGTGTGCAGCGGAAATATAGAATCAAACAACAGTTTAACAGTTGTATATTGGATTGTATCACAATTAAGGCTTGTGTTCTACAATTTATTGTAAATTGAACAATGTGTATCAAACCCTAGAGTAAGTTGATCAATTTGAGTGATGAACACAAAAAGGACAAGACACACGATTTATCCCGTGGTTCAGCTACCACGAAGGCAACCTACGTCCACGTTGAGGAGTCCACAAAAGGACGGGGTCTTCTCCAACCCTACCCTCGTCGGATCGCCACGAAGTCCAACCTTCTTCCACTAATCACAAAGGGGTGAATAACCAAATTCAAGGGGCATTCTCACACGTTGAGAGCTCCCTTAGATTACAAATCACAATGCCACCAAAAACACACTCAGAAATTACAATTGAAATGCAGGAGTGTGTTAGAGATTCAAACCAAGAGCTCAATGATGTGTGCCAAGTGTCTCTCCAATGATCTAGAAGTAATCCTTAATGGATTGATCGATCTTGCACTTAATTTCATGGAGAGAAGTGGTTTTTGAGTCTCTTGGGAGGTGTGACGGCGCTAGGGTTCGAGAGAGTACAAAATTGGGCCGTGCACCTCTATTTATATGGGGTTTCTAAAAGTGACCGTTAGGGTTCAGAAAGATCGGACTAGTCCGTGGTGGTCACCGGAATAGTCCGGTGTGCTGTGTGTAGCAAATCCTATGTGTCCCGAAATATCGGACTAGTCCGGTCGAAAACGAACTTGTCCGATTTCACTACTGGAAATCTTCGGACTAGTCCGATAGCCATCGGACTTGTCCGGCCATGTGAAACCCTAAGTGTGTTGGATGAAAAGTCCGCACTTGGAGGACTTGTCCGATTTAGATCAGTGGGTATTTCAGACTAGTTCGTGTAGACATCGGACTTGTCCGAAGTGAATCAGAAGGAATATCGGACTAGTCCGATTAACAACAGACTTGTCCGATTTTGTGTGACTTGTGAAGTGTGTTGAGGACTAGTCTGCCCTGGGGAGGACTAGTCCGACTCAAGTCAGAAAGATATCAGACTAGTCCGACAGATATCGGACTTGTCCGATCTAGTGCAGAAAGGATATTGGACTAGTCCGATTGATATCGGACTAGTCCGGTCCTGTGTAACTTTGTGCAATATGTGTGTGTGCTTAAATATGATTGAGCTCTTGGGTGTGTTTCCTTAACACACTCCATACACAATAATCTACTATTTCTTTTCCTTGAGCTCAAGTTCACTTTGCTCCTCATTATCCCTTCTTTTTGGTATTTTGCTCAATTTTCATTATTGGCCTGCATTCATCTCAACAAAAAGGTTAGGATCCCAATTGCTTGTCATAAATCATCCAAAACCCACAAGGGAGTCCTAGATGCACTTTCACCTGCTCCGTCACACCTCCTAAGAGCCTAGAAAACACCTCTCTCCACGAAATTAAACGCAACAAAGATCAATCCCTTGAGGATACACTTTGGATCATTGGAGAGACACGGTTTATCACTCATTGATCTCTTGGTTTGTTTTCCTAACACACTCCTGTGGTTTTCATTGTGATCTTTCGAGTGTGTTCTTGGTGGTGTTCTTGTTGTAATCTTGGGGAGCCCTCAACTTGTGAGAATGCCCCTTGAATTTGGTTATTTCCCCTTTGTGATTAGTGAAGAGGATTGGCCTCCGTGGCGATCCGACGAGGGTAGGGTTGGAGAAGACCCAGTCCTTTGTGGACTCCTCAATGTGGATGTAGGTTTCCTCTGTGGGAATCGAACCACGGGATAAAATCATTGTGTTCTTTCTTTGCGCCCATTGTTCTTATAATTCATATCAATCTAGGGTTTCAATCAATCTTGCTTACTTTACGTTGAAACATTGAATATAAGATTGACTTGTGGTACATCCTAGTTCATAATCGTGTAACACTTGAATTACAAGTATATTTCCGCTGCATACATCCTAGGATCAAGATATTCGATCAAATTTGATAAACCTAGATAGTACACACCGGACTAGTATGCACTCGCCCTGAATAGTCTGATATCTCGAGATTTGATCTGGTTGTTAAGTGTTGCAGGTTCCGACAAAATTCAAAAAGGCCTATTCACCCCCCCCCTCTAGGCCACATTCACGAGCACCATCACAACGACGGACCTTGTTGGGCCGACTTGGTCCGCAAGTCTCGCAGCATAGGAGACGTGTTGCATCCTAGCAGGTGACCTCGTTGCACCCACACCATCACCAGGATTCTGACTCATGAGTTGCGGTCGGAACTGGATCGCCGTTACCGGCAACAGAACGACCGCGTCCATATAGAGCATGCTTGTGAGAGGCGAGATGCTTGGGACAACCTAGCTCCTCAGGGAGTGGGAGGAGGCTGTTCTGCCCTGGCCATGCATTTATGCTTGGTTAGATGGCCACAGAAGTTCCAGCCTCACTTGCCAGAAAAATTCACTGCCAACTTCGAGAGCTCTTACACCCGGCCTAGCACCAAATTGGATCTGTTTGATGTAAAGCAAACATCAGGAGAATCGCTGTGATCCTTCATCCAGCGATTTTCTCAGGTACGGAATACTATTCCTTCAATATCGAGATCTTCTTTTATCGCTGCATTCACATATGGTGTCCGAGATAAAAAGATGCTGGAGAAGTTGGCCATCAAAGAAGTCACCAGCGTCACGGAACTCTTCAGCCTAGTGGACGAATGTGCTAGGGCTACAGAGGGCCGTGAAATGCACTTCAAGCCAGCTTCGGAGGCCAACAAGAAGTCCTCCAAAACCAAAGCCACTACCTCCGGTAGTGGCAAAAAGAAAAAGAAGCCTAATGGCAAGAAGAAGCCGTCGGCCGGCGCACCAGCCACTGCAGCTGCTGCAGCTCCAGGTGGTCGGGGGCCACGCCCAGAGAAACGACCTCGTACTTAATCATAAGACAGCAATAGT
Organism: Tuctoria greenei; assembly: GCA_036927565.1. Taxonomy (NCBI): domain Eukaryota; kingdom Viridiplantae; phylum Streptophyta; class Magnoliopsida; order Poales; family Poaceae; genus Tuctoria; species Tuctoria greenei. Next base: position 194,853,518 of record JAYESD010000006.1, on the reverse strand, counting down.
TCCAAGGCGTGGTGTCTGATTCACAAGACGGACAGGAACAGCCTGGAAGGATGCCGGGAGGTCCAGAATCTTGCTGAGCGCTATAACAAGCGTCGGGAAGAAGCTCCTTTCCATCAGCGGGAAGGAAAACAAAAAGTCGACAAAGCTCCGGCTGAGGAGGAGATAGGTTTCTAGGACCCCAAAAAGATCCTGAAAGCCATCTACAACACTGTCGACGACGATTCTCACGTCTCTGACAACGAGCACCGGAAAACTGTAAACACCATCTATGGTGGTTCTTGGGACATTACCTCTCGACGCATCCTTAAGACAATGTGGCGGGACATGGCCGTGGCAGCTCCCACTGCTAAGGTAGAGCCTCATCGGAAGTGGATGGATACCCTCATCGTTTTCGATGCTTCGGACTGCCCTGAAACATGATTGGGGCTGGTCTACTCCCTTTGCTGTTGTCACCTACCATTAACAATATTAAACTCTACCATGTAGTGGTGAACGGAGGTTCATGGCTATACCTCATAAGCTTCGAAGCTTTTGTTAAGCTTCAGCTCCGGCCTTCGGACCTTCAACCATCCAGACCTTTCTCTGGGTTATGTCCATGGAACATTACTCCTCTCGGTTCCATCACACTCCCAGTGACCTTCGGGACTCGGGAGAACTACAGAACTGAGAAATTGGTCTTTAATGTTGCGCGGATCAGTCTGCCATTCAATGCCATTTTGGGCAGGCCAGCCTTGTACAAGTTCATGGCCACCGCTCATTATGGCTATTTAGTGTTTATGATGCCAACACCCACAGGCGTTCTTTGGATCCACGGAGATCGCACTACAGAAGTCACTGCTCTAGAAAAACTCTATGCGCTTACCACATCGCAAGAGGAAGCATCTGGTAAGGAGCTAGCTTAGAACCCTCCGAGCATTCGTCATAAAGGCTCTACCTCCGCACCTCGTGTGCAACCAAGCGGCGACACCGACGTTCCCGTCAAAGGCATCCAAATTGGTTCCAACGCTGCTCAGACTACCCGTATATCGGGAGGTCTGAACAACAAATAGGAACTCGTGCTCATCAGTTTCCTTCGGGGCTAATGTCGACCTGTTTTTCTGGCAACCGTCACAAATGCTTGGGATCCCTAGGGAGGTGATTGAGCACAATCTGTAGATTTACCCTGATGCATGGCGTGTACACCAGAAGCCCCGGAAGCAAGCGATTGAGCAGCAAAACTTCATCCGACGGGAAATCAAGAAGTTGCTCGAAGATGGATTCATTCAGGAAGTCTTCCATCCAAAATGGCTGGCAAAACTAGTTGTTGTGCCCAAGGCCGGCAGAAAGATTTGGATGTGTATCGACTACACCACCTTGAATAAGGCATGTCCAAAGGATCCATTTCCACTACCTAGAATAGATTAGATAGTGGACTCCACCTCCGGGTGTGAGATATTGTGTTTCTTAGATGCATATTCTGGATATCATCAAATCCAAATGTCTATGGAAGATGAAGAGCATACTTCCTTCATAACAGTAGATGGATTGTACTGTGATACTGCCATGCCATTTGGTCTTAAAAATGCTACTTCAACATTTGTGCGAGCTATGTACAAAACATTTGGAGAACTAATTAGAGACTTTGTGGAGGTGTACGCCGATGACATCGTAGTGAAGATCAAGAACAAGGAGTCACTCCTTGACAATTTACAAGCTGTCTTCGACAAGCTGCACACCACACGAACCAAGCTGAACCCGGACAAGTGTGTCTTCGGGGTTAGCTCTGGGAAGATTTTGGGTTTCTTGGTGACTCACTGAGGAATTGAAGCAAATCCGACGAAGATCAATGCCATAGAAGATATGCGGCCCCCATCCCGCATCAAAGATGTCCAGAAGCTAACTGGATGTCTAGCTGCGCTCAGCCGGTTTATCTCAAGACTGGCAAAACAGGCGCCACCCTTCTTCAAACTCCTAAGGAAGTCCGAACCATTTCATTGGTCTAAAGAAGCAGAAAAGGCATTTCATGAGCTAAAACAGCTCCTCACCACACTGCCGATATTGGTAGCTTCGAATCCTGGTGAGCCTTTACTGCTTTACATTTTGGCAACCATCGAAGTTGTCAGTATGGTCCTGGTCGTAGAAAGACCGGAGCCACATCCAGTCTAGGAACCCAGACCCCTTCGGGAGGGTCCGGAATCACCTGAAGGCATGTTTGGGTCCCAGCCCCCAGACACGGAGCATCAAGACAAAATGCTAGGGGATCAACCGCATTTACCTGAGGAAGTTCATCTGGCCGACCAAGATGATCTGGATCCTTCTGTAAAGGTTCGGGTCGAACAAGAAGGAGTTTTGGACCCCTTCGAGAGGATCCAAGAAGCACAACATGAAGGTCCGGAACCCTCCAGGAGGGTCTGGGTCAATGGAGAAGAAGCTTCGGGTCTTTCAAAAGGGTCCGGACCATCCAACGCCTCGTGTAATTCATTAGCAAAGTGCTCCATGATGCCAAGACAAGATACATTGAGGTGCATAAGCTGCTTTACGCGGTTCTTATTGTCTTAAGGAAGCTTCATCACTACTTCCAAGCCCACAAAATATCAGTGGTAACTTCTTTTCCACTGCGTGCTATTTTTCATAACCCTAAATCTACTGGGAACATTGCAAAGTGGGCAGCGAAACTGGCCGAATTCGATCTAGAATTCGTGCCACGACAAGAAATCAAAAGTCAAGCCCTGGTTGACTTCGTGGTGGAATGGACTCCCTCTCCATCAAACCCTGGGGGCCACAGTGATCAGAAACCAGAACCCAAGGTTCTGGTATTCACCGAGCCTCACTGGACTCTTTACTTGAATGGCTCCATGCAGAAGCAGGGGGCCGGAGCTGGAATCCTTCTCCTGGCTCTGATTGGGGAGAAGGTCAAGTACATGGTCCACCTTGATTTCAAGGCGACCAACAACATGGCGGAGTATGAAGCTCTCATCTACGGACTCGAGGTGGCAATATCTTATGGTGTCAAGCAACTGTTGGGGAAGGGATATTCACAACTCATCATCAAACAAGTCAAAGGTGAATGCTCTTGCAACAAATTCCAACTAGCTGCTTATCTCCTTGAAGTCCAGAGGCTTCAAAAGGACTTCGAAGTCCTCGATCTCTACCATGTTCAGCATCTTCACAACGCTGAAGCCGACGAACTCTCGACGAAAGCCTCAACTAGAGCTCCGGCTCCTGATGGAATCTTCTTTCGGAGGTTATCAAAACCAACAGCTCAGCCTGCCGAACTGAGCGGAGGAGGCGAGACCAGCACCACGAAGCTTGCAGTCCCGGTGGCCCTGCTACCATGGCGTCCACCAAGGGTCATAGGTGTTGTCGGAAGCTTCGAGCAACCCAGCACGCAAGACTCAGAAGCTCAAGTAAGCTCTAATGCATGGATCTCGGAGATCCGAAGCTACTTGAAAGACAATATCCTTCCTGAAGATAGTGTATCCACTGACCGGATTGTCAGATTGGCTAAAAGATACACATTGGTAGAATGGTATCTCTGCCAGCGCGGTGCCAATGGTATCCTAATGCGGTGCACTGCAAGGGAAGAAGGTTGCGAGCTCATCGCGGAAATCCATGGAGGCGAGTGCGGGAACCATGCTTCTTCTTGCATGCTGGTCAGTAAAGCCTTTCGACTTGGCTTTTACTGGCCTACAACACTTCAGGATGCAGTTGAGCTAGTGAAAAAATGTGAAGTGTGCCAGTGTCACGCAAAACAGATTCACACACCAGCTCAATCACTACAAATGATACCTCCTACATGGCCATTTGTTGTATGGGGCATGGACATCTTGGGACCTTTCCCAAAAGCCGTCGGAGGTTACAGGTTCCTGTACGTCGCCATTGACAAGTTCACTAAGTGGCCGGAAGCAACTCTAGTTGTGACAATCAATAAGCAATCAGCAATCAAGTTCTTGAAGTTCATTATATGCAGATTTGGAGTTCCAAACAAAGTCATAACTGACAACAGAACTCAATTCACAAGTGCTGCATTCCAAGAATATTGCGAAGACCTCGGCATTCAACTCAGCTACACCTCAGTAGCTCATCGAACAAGCAATGGCCAAGCCGAGAGAGCAAATGTAGAAATATTAAAAGGACTCAAGACACGCACATATGAGCACCTCAAAAAGCACAAAGCCAACTGGATTGAGGATCTTCCATCCACATTGTGGGCGAACAGGACAACTCCAGACCGGTCAACCAGGGAATCTCCATTCTTCCAGGTGTACGGAGCTGAAGCGGTCCTTCCTCCAAAGATCACCTTAGGATCCCTCCGGGTCTGGACCTTCGACGAAGCCATGCAGGACCAGCTCCAGCATGAAGACCTTGACCTCGTCGATGAGGGAAGGTTCCAAGCAACTGTTCGGAATGCACGTTATCGCCAAGCGCTCTGGCGCTATCATCAAAGGCATGTGCACAACCGACAACTCGAGGAAGACGATCTGGTGCTTCAGAAGATACTAACTCATGAAGAATGAACAAACTTTCCCCCATCTGGGAAGGTCCATTCCGAGTGATCAAAGTATCCAGACCCGAAGGCGTTCGCTTGGCAACTGAGGATGGGACTCCACTTCCTAATCCTTGGAACATCGAGCACCTCTGTAAGTTTTATACTTAGAATCACGAAGGTGAGTCTGTAATTACACATGATGTATGTTATAGATTCAATAAACAGACAGGAGTAGGTCCTCCGGGAGAACATCCGGACCGCCCCAGGAGGGTCCGGGAAGTTCAAGTGCACTTCATACAATCACTGTACTAAAAAGTGTAACTACCTACCCTGGGTTAAGTACAAGATGTATAGCACACGTAGCTTGGTCCTGGACCCTAAGTGTGTCCTTGTCTCCCTTGTAATCCAGACCTATAATGAAAGACATTGTCATGTAAAAGCAGACTCCACGTGCATTTATTTTTGTACAAGGCTCGATCTATCAATTTATTGTTTTTAACCTTCTTGTTTATAATGAAGTTGTGCAAATTTTTTTTCAGTTTTTACCCAATTTATTCATATGTGTTGCAAGTTATATTGTTGATCTCTTTGGGTCTTAACATGCTGTATAGTCTACTTGCCTGAACGCCAAGCCAACATAGGTCCGGAGTGTGCTATCGACTTAGCTTGGTCCTGCACCCTAAGTACGCCACTCTACCTACACTCCGGCATGCCTTAGTAGGGTGAGTACTAAAAAAGCATATGGGTCCAGAAGAGTTACAACAATATACTTGCTACCATATCGAATTACTTCAGAATAAAAACTCAAGAAAGAACAATAAGACACATGATTTATAGACAAGAGGACGAATTTCACTGTTTTCTTGTATTTAATGTGCAGGGAAAACAGAAATTCAAAGCAATGTTGGTTGACGTCAGAGCTACTAAGCTCCAACAACCCCTGGGGGGCCTAACTTCAACTATTCGTGCGGCGACATCAGGAGCTACCAAGCTCTGATAAATCCAAATGGACCAATTGTCAATGTTTTATATGTTGATAGTGGGTACTGTCGGAGCTACCAAGATCCGCCAATCCTAGGGGGTCTGTCGTCGACACCTCAGAAATGAATACTTCGAACCTAAAATCTAAAAGTCCAAAGCGTTCAAGTCATTAATATACTGTCAAATCCCTTGGTACATGTAAACACTTCAATTATGCACATATAACAGGGTCCAACAAGACATAGCACATTATATCGAAGACAAAAATAAAGTGAAGTTCATGGCAAAATGGATTTCATTTATTTTGAAGCACTGGATTACAAAATTGGGATTACAGTAGAAGGCAAAAGGAAGAGGTACTAGCTACTGGAGGATCTAAGTCCCGCGGAAAAATGTGGCGACTTTCTGGGCAACCTCTTGGACGCTGGCCTTGGCAGCGTCTTTCTCTTTAGCAATGGGACCTTCAAGCACCGGGTCCAGGGAGAATTGGGGGTCTCGGCTTACATAGCACGTCAACACATATTCTGCGATGTTCATAGCCAAAGACTTTCCCTCTGTCTCGAGCTGGTCCGCAATAACATCCCCCATCGCATCGATTTTGCCACCAGCACAATTGAGGGCCACCAGCGCTTGGTCCAAGTCCAGCTCTGGGTTGTCTGGACGTACGGGATTGAAGCCTAGTGGTGTCAGCGCGTCATTGACCCACCCCAAGAAGTCCCACGCTTGAATGGACTCCGTCTCCTTCAAGCTCCGCAGCTCCTCCAGTGACTTCTGGGCGGCCGCAAACTCCGAACCTTCCCAAGCGAGGCGCTCGACCAATTTAGCATGTTGCTGCATACTCTTAGCAACTTGCTTCTCACGATCGGTCAGCTCCGTCTCCCGGAGGTGGATGCGGTTCCGCCTTTCCGCCAAGTCCTTTTCCCTGCCTTTCACCTTCCCTTCCCTGGTGGCAATGTAAGCTTCTCTTTTCGAGAGCTCCTGCCCTAGTTTCCAGTACTTCTCTTTCTCCTCTTTTCTCCATAGATCCAACTTCTTGATGTGATATGCCAAATTTTGTTCACCAAGAGTCAATTTCTGGGTGACCTCCGCCTCCCTTTTTACAACATCCTCCTGCTGCTCCAGGAGTTTTTCTTCCATCGCCTCAAGGTCCGCCCGACGCTTCAGGAGAACCTCGTTCAGTTCATTGAGGTTTTCGTGATGCTCATTAGCAGCATCACGCCTCTCCTTGGCTTGCTCAAGGATTTCCCTGGTGTTAGCGTCGAGCGCCCAGATGGCAGCTTCCTTCTCCTCAAGCAGCTTGTCCCAGTATTCTAACCGGGCCTTCTCCCTCTTGCTCTACTCCTTCTGGTCAGTCAGCCTCATCTGGGAAAGCCTGGTCTCGAAGTGGAGTCTGTTGCGCCAACGCCTCAAGGTGTTGCGCTCCTCCTCCAGGGCTTTGCTCTCATGATCGAAGGCGAGTCGGACTTCTCAGAGGCTGGAACGGGCATTGTCTATGGTCAATGCTAGAGGGATAGGCTCCAGACCTGCTAGGAATATCTCTGCAGGCTCCAGAGGATTTTCCATCACAAAAATTGGGTCCCACTCTACAAGAGTGGTCCCCTGAGCTCTTGCAGCACTAGGGCCCCTCTCCGGGTGCCCTTCAGCGGTGGAAGAACCCATTGGGAGAGCTCCCACCTCCGGAGCAAAAGTTGAAGGCGCTGCTTCCAGGTCTTCGATCGCCAGCTCCAAGGGCGGAGGACCTATCGCCACCTCTTCGGGCAGCTCCGGCTCTGGCTCAGCTACCTCCGGAGCAATGGAAGGGGCTTTATCTGCGGCCTCTACCACCGTTGGCTCTAACGCCGGCATGTCAGCTCTTTCCGATTAAGTGACCGAAGTTTCAGGCATCTCCGGCTCAGCCGTGGAATCTTCAATTGCTTCTGGCACAAGGGCCGGAGCTTCAATGATTTCCAGATCAGTGGTCGGGACTTCGATTGCTTCTGGCTCAGCGGCCAGGTCTTCCACGACCACCAACTCAAAGGCTGGAGCTTCTAGCTCTGGTATTGGAGCATCAGCCTTCGACACCGATGCCGGAGGAGCATCTCCAATTTCTTCCTCGTGGTCCGGCGCTACCACGAGAACTTCAGGCGAAGACTTCGAATCCAAGTCCACTACAGCTGGTGCCGAAGCTGTCGCGACTTCTGCCACCACTTGAGGAGGAGGCTCGATTCTTGAAGCCAGAGCTTCGGCATGCGCAGCTCAGTCATTGCGACAGGCGCCGAAGTTCCTGACGCCTTCTTTGACACCCTAGAAATAAAGGGAAGAGAAGATTAAAGACACATCAAAAATAATACTAGCATTTTAAGGTGAGCAATCAATGCTTACCTAGGGATGCTACCACCCAAGTCATCTCGGAACCTCTTCTTCTAAGGCCCGGAGCCTGAGCCCACCAAGTCTGGTGAGACAGCGGCTTCTGACCTCAGGTGAGAGCCACTTACAGTAGCCAGAGTCCTCTTGGCCAGAGCTTCTCTTGGCCGAGAAGAACTCCCAGACCCGGAATTCCTAGCCAGTACTGGAGCTGGGTTGGACTGTTCGGAGCTAGTGCCTCTTGGATACAACTGTGCCGGAGAAGGTGCAGCCACGGAAGACCTCCTCCGCCGGTGAGAATGAGCTGTTGTAGAGGGAGCAGTCCTGACTGACCTCCCATCAGCATTCTTCAGCTTCCTCTTTCGACTGGAGGGTTTGGCTGGCTCCTTGCCCTTGCCCTTGCCTATGTCCTGAACCCTCCGGCTCGCAGCGGAGACAGGCCCTCCTTAGAAGCTCCGGGGATTACCACCCTGGAGGTTGGACACCTTTCCACCTCACCAAGGTCGTCAAACGCCGGCATCTTCCTCCGAAGCTCTCTGTTGAACTACGCCTCCATGTTCAGAGGAAGGAAAGCTGCTGGCGGAACTAAGTCGTCACCTTCGATGTTTATCCCATGCTGGAATTTCTTGAGATGAAGCTTCAAAGCTTCGTCATCCAAGGTTGATTTCAGACCAGTTTCAATCCGGACGTCATCCATCACGCTGTTGAGGGCCCATGCGAGATTCTCCCTCTTCCTTAGCGGAGCCCATCTGTTGACCAGGAAGTTGCAGATGACCCAAAGGCAGCACCCTCACAAGGCACTCGGAACCGATACGTTTTTTGTATCATGAACTGGCGACCTTCAATTGCGTGAGATCCGCACTCAAAGATCTCATCTGTCGCATTTATAACAAGCCACGCGGCGATGGTTTAGCCCCAGACCATCGCCCCAACGCCACATTACAAGACTTTTGAAGTCGAAGCACGGAAATCAAGGATGGCCCCACCTTTGGTAGAATAACTTAAGCCAAAGAGTTTCTCCCAAAGGTGGGCCCGGGGGCCACTATTAGTACCCTGCGTACCGGGTACCCTATGATGCCGCAAGAAGTGCAAAAGAGTTCTGCCCCTCAAAATTGAAGGCCTCCTCAGGCCCCACATGTCATATTACACCAGACCCGCATCACTCATATGGGTAGCTCTGGAAATTGACGCGTGTAATGTAAATTTGGAGGTAACCTCTCAACACAGGGAAGCTCCGTGATCAACATGTGTATAATGACCCCGGACCTAACCCCCAACAGAGGGAAGCTCCGGTGTTGACACGTGTATAGCAATGCCAGAGCCACCTCCCCACAAAGGAAAGCTTTGAAGCTGCCACGTGTGGAGCCTCTAGACCTTCATCAACGTATATTCTAGCAGACCTCCTTCAGCATAGGCATTCAAGGGACAATCAAAGTGGCAATTACCAGAATTTATTACGGGTCGTTAATGTTGTATTAACGACACACGATCAGAGCGCCATTAATAGAGGTAACACAACCATTAAGGCACGTTATCACACTATTAACCATGCGTAATACCCGTAGACAGTGTATTAGGCAATTTAATACGCCAGGGCCACATGTGGGGCCAGGTTAATGATGTAACGGTCAGTCTTTGGACTATAAAAGGACTGAGACGCATGACACAAAAAACAACTCCAAGCTAAGCCATAGACGATTCTTTAGCAATTCATAATACAACACACATACACACTCCGTGGAGTATGGTATTACGCTCAGGCGCCCCTAACCACGTAAATCTCTGGTGTCGCCATCTTGATCTTGATATATGCGTGCCCCAACCAAACAAGAACCTCCGCGGGCTACACATTAGTAGTACCGGGGGAAGTGTCGTAGCTACACTTCGACAACCTCCCTTGCAACTAAACAAACACTTGAACTTCCATCCTTGACTTGTTTAGGTTCAAGTACCTTAACTGTTGCAACTATACCGATCATCATCGAGTGGTCATCATTTCGATGATCAACCTTGTAAAATCCATGAAATCTCTTTACTCGCGAGGATACCGTTCGATTGTCAACCTTGTGAAACTCTTTGGGTCCATCTAAGATCTTGCTTTTTATATGGTAACCTTGCTACACTATTTACCTTGTAGTTACCATATGATTGAGTTCTTTGATGTGTTGAAAACATATGAGGATGTGGAATCCTTAAAGCTTCATATGCCACCGCGAAGTATCCTCGTCTTGTACTTTTATTGTTTGAAGGTGTTGAAGCACCCAAGAACCTTGTAGTCACCATGCCTTTAGTATTACTGCTGTTTTGATCACATAAGAGTGTTGAGTGCTTTGCTACTCTTAGGCTATAGTTAAGGGATCCTATGGTTGACTAAACATCAAACGAGGTTAATAATGGTTGTTTAACCTCCTAAACCATCTTAACTCATGTCAGGGGAAATAACACATGAAGTTGTAAGGACCTATGCAAAACCAAGCAAGCAACCAAGAATCAATGCAAAGATAGTTTCAAACTGTCGAGGTGACCTAGAGAAGCAAAGAACAAGTGGTGATTCTTCAAGTCAAGACTAGGACAGCACGAGATGTCATACCAGTGTAAGAGGACAGCGATAAAAGTTTAGTAACATACGTGAAAGTTTTACACCATGATATGGTCATGTCGAGCATCCTGTCAAGATTTTCAACCTGAAGATTGGAATCACCCAAAAGCAAACTTTAGAACTTCATAAGATGCCTTAAGATAATCACTACTTCGTATAACCCAAGTCTTTCAGGGCATTGTCATTTTCCTTAGTCAATGACCCTCTTTTATGAATCGTTCCCTACTCGTTTTTGTTATTCTACTTGATAGAATCTCGGGACGAGATTCCTTTAAGGGGGAAGGATTGTAAAAGCCTGCTTTTCAGAAGAATAAAAAAACACAAAAATGCAAACTTAAAAATTTTTAAAAGTGTAAATTGCAATTCGAATTCAGATGAAATCATGTTAGTTAACCAATGATCACGAAAATGGGAAATTGTTAAAAACATCAAGCATTATATGGAAAATGTCACATAAACTGTTAAAGCTTCGAGTGTTACTTCAAATTCCAATTTGACCACAACATGAGCAACATCGTGGTGTTTCGAGTGAAGATAACACCTTGGGTGGGGCCCACTTATCGGGTGTCCCACCAGTCAGCTCTCATGAAATGTCGTTTGGTTTCCTCTTCTGCTCGTGCTTATCGGGAACCATATCGATGTCTGTGCCAAGAAGGCATCACACACAAGCTAGTCTTTGAGGCTGTCCTTATCGTCGATCCTGGCAGTACCACATGCTCTCTCTCTACTTCGACTCGTGGTACCATTTAGAAATTTGGGTCCGTAAAGAATAAAAATCAAACCGTGCGGAGGATAAAAAAATCCAAACAGATTTGAGCCTAAAGTTTGAATTTACAAAATGGAGGGCTTAGAACACTTAATTAATTAAGGCCAATGTAGGATTTCTATTGGTTTTAAGAAAAGAAAATAGATGAAGAATAAAAGCAAAAGCCTAGGGTGCATTCGCATTCAAATTTGAATTTGAAAGCCAATTGAGTCAATTCTCAAATTTGGTTTAAACATTTGAATTTTCCACATACCATATAACCAGCCAATGTTATTTTGCATTGAGCTTTTGTAAACATTGTTTTGAATCTGGGAAAAAGAGAAAAAAAGAGAGAGGATAAGATCAAGTGGTGGGGCCTACTTGTCATACCTATACCTAGTACAGAAACAATGTTTTGCTTCTTACTCCCTCCGTGCCCTGCTCTGCCTCCCTTCGGCGCAAGGCGCCTGCTCGGCCCCAGCTGTGCCCCCTCCCGGCCACCGCAGCGTCGCCCCACGTCGGCCGCCAGCTCGCCCCCTCCTTGCCGCGCCTCCTCTTCGCACCGTGCGCGCCCCAGCACGCACGCCGTCCAGCCACGCTGCCTAGCCACCTCCCAGCCGCCAGAAGCGCCGCCCCACACCGGCGCCGGCTTGCCTCCCTGCCACACCCCATGCGTCGCCGCGCCTCCGGCACCATGTTGACCATCCTCCATGCAACCATTCGCTGATCGTTCCCACTATCTGCTGCGCGTTCCAATCTTAAGGCACCGTTCGCGGGGAGGTTCGAACGAGTGCTGTGTTGCTTCGTCCTGTGCTGCCACAACTTTGTCATATACAAGGCGTCATCGCAACTTTCCGAGCTGTGGCAGTGCCCTGGTAGCGAAGCAAGTTATGTATGTGCTACACATGATGCGGGAACACATTGATGATGCTTTGGCGATGACAATCGATCCAAGGTTAACTCTGATTTGTGCAAGAATTGGTTGAGACAGTGTTGCATCCAAGGTGTTCGATGAAATGGTTACAAGGCGAAACCAGATGTGTTGATGTTCAATGCTGGTCTATGGATGCAGGTCTATTGTGGGGTGGCAATCGACAAGGATATGTGCCATGATGCTCTTTGAATGTTGATGAAGTGACCGGATCAGGAACACACCCAAGATATTCGGTGAAATGAACAAGGTGAGCATGCTTATAAGGATAGAAAGGTAGCGCGACTGGTTTACCTAAAAGTTATTTGAACATTGTCTTGGTACTACATCAGGTTAGCCGTGCTTGTGATGACGTCTTAAGTCCAAGCAATGTTGATCTCACTTTAATCCCAAGTGTCGCTAGGGTTTCACTTTGATTCATCCTTATCAGAACCCTGCGACCACACTCATCACTTGACTAGGTTTACTCCTCTATGAGTTGAAACAACTTCTTTGGTTGACTTCTGAGTCACGACCTCTTGTTTCACAGTTCACTCATATCTTGATCTCTCAATGTACCACTTGATCTCTTGGACATCCATACCCGAATCAGTCAAACACCCCTTCACCATTCAGTCTTATCAATCTTGAGTGGCATAGCTCCAAGAGTTAAGTGAATAATTGCATTGCATGCTTGCATTGCACCTTTTGATTCACATCCCGACACTACTATGACCACTTGACTTATCCATTGTTTCCCCACCCATCCGAAACATATCTAATCCTCCTAGTCAAGCCTCTTCTTCTTAAGGTTTATACAACTCGTCAAGTCCATTATTAGATTACCTAAATTACTTATATGCATATCATGTCGATAGGAACTTGATGATAGGTGATCAACGAGAAGTTCTCTTGGAGGAGAAGGCCGAGGAGTTCCAACTTCAAGATTCCATGGCGGATTCTCCGGAGGAAGACCAAGCCATAACAACTGACATTGCTATAGAGTCGCAAAAAAGGCAAGCCCTGATTTACATTTAAGTTCGTTATAGTGTCTTTGCAGTTTTCATTCACCTTACATCTTCATATGTTTGTGCATTACGTTTAAGGTGTCTGACGTCCACTTGCATGACCAAATAACCGAGGGACTGGTTAGAATAGCACACAGACTCATGTAGCAACTACCATGCTAATGTTGTTAGGAAACCGGTAGAAGTCGAGTAGTTGGAATCTACTCGCGAGATAGAAAGATGACATTCATCTACACCGGGTCGGGTAAATTTAAAGAATGGATGTTAATATGAACTGGAGACCGGTCAGAGATGAATAGGAAGCGACAAGACGTGGTCTTGGTTGCATAGCTCTGACCGTGTTGATTAAGGCCCGCGCCATATGCGGCCCTGCTGGACAAGCTTGAATTGTACCAGTGACATACTGGAGAAATGGGCTCGAGCAAACTGACGTAGCTTGATACTAGTTTGTCGAGGCATACCGTTCCATTTTATAGGCGTGGGTTGAGGGCAACAAGGTGTAAATCAACTGGTGGGCACGTCAGAGTACGCCCCACGCAGGGACCTCCTGCCCGTGACGCATCAGCCGGTTCAACATTCGAGTGTTGGGTGAAAGGTGGCCATATACGACTAGTACTGAAGTGTTATGTAGGTAGTTCTATAAGTACTCGCTGGCGCTTCCGAATGTGCGTATGTGTCATGTTGTCCGGGTGTGTCCTTATTGCAATCACCGTCCCTCGCGGTAATAGAGTACCACTTGTGCACTATGTCGTGACGTAGTAAATACTGAAGAAGCCAGAAGAATATGATGTATTGAATTATAATTGCTTTGCAACCTTGTGTGGCTTAGAGATAACACAATTAAAAGTTTACAGTTTCCAAATACTTATCCCGTAATAGCATTATGTGCTTTGGGCATGTCATGTCATCGGCAAAGCGTTTCTTGTTTGATTGTGGAGTCTATGATGTGTCGTGCCTGAAGAATGTCATTTGCTATTTAAAACATGATTATAAGGATCCACTTGTAGGCGAGTCTATTTATGCTATTCCTTACCTATGGTTAGACTTTACCTTGCATATGTCTAGTGAGATGGGTCAGTCTTGCTGAGCCTTATGCTCACATTTGCGCTTTAACAATTTTTGCAGGTATTAGTTTATTTCTGTTGCTCAGGTTGTACATGAGACCTCGAGGTGTCGAGAAGAATCTCGTGTGGACCACGCAGCTGCTGAATGATCATCATGTTGCAAGTGAGAAAAGTCCTAAGGCATGGACGTCTTCTCTCATGCTTAGATAGGTGAGAATATGAGTATGTAGTTCCGCCGCGTGTGTATCTCTATTGTACACTATTTTGTAAACTCTTCTTATTATGAAATGAAAATTTTATTTGTTTTGCATTCTTATCGTGTGTGCTGTTAGGTGCCGCATCGCACGGCACCACCCAATAAGATCCTTGGACGTCGGGACTCTGGTCCCCACAAATGGTTTGATTCAAACAGTTCCTAAACAAAAAGAAGTGGTTTTCAAATAAACATGTTGCTTGCTCATCTAGACATGACCACAAAGTTGAATTTCATTGTACCTACTATGGTAGAGATGGTCATGTCATAGATTTTTGTTATAGACTAGCTAAACAACAGAAAAAAGGAAAGAGTGACTGCTAGATCACATAACAACCAAGCAAAACTTGTTGCGCATGCTGAACCGAATGTTAGGAACATGCAACCTGCTATAATGAGTCAAAAACATGCAAAGTGTGCTTCCAAACCTTCTATTTTTTGTCCTACACATGTAACACTTCGTAGGTCAGTAGTTGGGTAAGAGAATTCTCAAAATTGTGCTCATAAACCTGTTGTTTGGTCTCTCCTTTCGCGTGATTTCCTGCTGCACGTCATGTGACTTAATACTGGATTCCTAAATGCCTTTTGACTAACCCCAGTATTGAGTCATCGACGTATTGTGCTTCTATGTAGGCTACACGCTTGAGGAAGGAGAACATTTGGATTGTGGATTCGGGTTGCTCACGTCACATGACCAGTAACAAAGATTGGTTCTCCTCCCTCTCTTTTGTGTCACACGGAGAGAATGTTACTTTTACCGATAGTTCTTCAACTCCTATAATTGCTTAAGGTTCGGTTATGGTAAATGATCTCTACACTTTGAAAGATGTGGCACTTGTCAAAAATTTGAAATACAACTTGTTTTCTGTTTCATAATTGCTAGATGAAAATTTGTAAAAAAAAAATTTCAAAAAAAATTGCTGCAAAGTTGTAGATTCAAATAGTGAGCTTATTTTTAACGTGTCTCATTTTGGAAGAGTTTTTAAAGATGATTTTGATATTTCATTCTCTAAGCATAGGTGTCTAGTTGCTAAAGATTCAAAGGACTTATATGTTTTCCATCGTAGACTTAGTCACATAGGCTTTGATCATCTCACGCGTGTTAGTGCTCTTGATCACATAAGTGGGCTGCCTAAGCTTAAAGGGAACAAAAAAAATTGTGTGATCTTCTTGTAGACATGCTAAGATGGTTGCATGTTCACAAACTCCTCTCACAATGAACATGACAACTGAACCGGGTCAACTTTTGCACCTTGACACCGTAGGACCTTCACGTGTTCAATCCTTTAGAGGTAAATGGTATGTTATTGTGATTGTTGATGACTATTCTAGATACTCTTGGGTTTATTTTATGGCATCTAAGAATGAAGCTTTTAGTCACTTGAGGACTTTAATTCTTAGATTATCAATTGATCACCCAAGATCTTTAAGAACAATTAGAAGTGATAATAGAACTGAATTTAAAAATCAATCTTTTGATCACTTTTGTGCTGAAAAAGGAATAGATCATTAATTTTCTTCACCCTATGTACCTCAACAAAATGGTGTTGTAGAGAGAAAGAACATAACCTTCGTTGAGATGGCTAGGACTATGCTTGATGAATATAAAACTCCTAGAAAGTTCTGGGAAGATGCAATTGCAACCGCTTGTTATGTCTCAAATCGTGTTTTCTTGCGTGCCAAGCTAGGAAAAACACCATATGAGCGTTTTGGACATAGGCCTAGTGTTATACATTTTCATGTCTTTGGATGCAAATGCTTTGTTAAGAAACATGGAAACCTTGATAAATTGAATCTAGATCTATTAATGGCATGTTTCTTGGTTACCCATCTCATACTAGAAGCTACCGTGTGCTTTTACTTGACACTAACAAAATAGTGGAGACTTGTGATGTTTCTTTTGATGAAGCTAGCCTAGGTACTATCTCTAATATTTCATGTCCGGATCCATATCCGCGGGGGGCGAGTATTTTTGTTGAAGATGAGGAAGAAGTGGTGCTGTTGTCCGAAAATTTAGCAGCTCATGACATTGTTCCAGCTCCTGAATTTGATTGACATCCAGCACCGACGACCACCATTGCCGGTCCAGATCATCCTCAAGTCACAAGATCATCGATTTGTGATGAACATGAAGAAGAAGAAGCTTGTGAAGTATCCACTCCTCTCCGGGTTCTCAAAAGTCATCCTCCACAACAAATTATTGGAAGCTTGCACGAACGAGTCACACGGTCCAGGTTTTGCGATCCAAACTCTCATGCTCATTCTGCTTTTGTTGATTCTTTTTAACGCAAGGATATATCACACGCACTCACTAATGATTCTTGGATTATTGCCATGCAAGAAGAGTTAGAAAATTTTGAAAGAAATAATGTTTGGAAACTTTTACCTCCACCTCAAGGTCACAATTTAATTGCAACTAAATGGGTGTTTAAAAATAAACAAAGTGAGGATGGGGTTGTGATTAGGAATAAGGCTAGGTTGGTTGCTCAAGGTTTCACCCAAGTTGAAGGTCTAGATTTTGATGAAATTTTTGCTCCTTTTTCTAGTATAGAAGCCATAAGAATTTTATTAGCCTTTGCTGCATCTAAAGATTTCAAGTTATGTCAAATGGATGTTGAAAATGCTTTTCTTAATGGCCATATAGATGAGGAGGTTTATGTCAAGCAACCACCGGGTTTTGAAAATCCAGATTTTCCTAATCATTTTTACAAACTATTCAAAGCCTTGTACGGTCTCAAACAATCCCTAGAGCATGGTATGATACGTTAAAAACATTCTTACTTGAAAAGGGGTTTACCATGGGCAAGGTTGATGAAACTCTTTTTGTGCTTAAGTATGGCAATGACTCATTATTCATTCAAGTGTGTGTGGATGATATTATCTTTGGTTGTGCTTCTCATGATCTTGTGTCCAAGTTTTTAGCTATGATTAGTTCAGAATTTGATATGAGTATGATGGAAGAACTCACATACTTTTGTGGCTGTAAATCTAGCAAATCAAGGAAGGTACCTTTGTGCATCAAATGAAGTATACAAGAAACCTTCTTAAGCGCTTCAACATGGAAAAAAGCAAGCCTCTTCGTACACCAATGGGTACAACAATGACACCTGTGGATCAAAAAGAATATAGAACCATGATCGGATCACTTTTGTACCTCACGGCATCAAGACCGGACATACAATTCAGCGTATATCTTTGTGCATGGTTTCAAGCTTCCCCACGTGCTTCACATCGTCAACCGTCAAAAGGATTCTCAGGTACTTACATTAAACTCAAGAATTTGGTATTTTTCTTCCTTCTTCCTCAACCATTACTTTGAAAGCCTTTTCGAATGCTTATTTTGGGGGTTGTAGGATTGATAGGAAAAGTACTTCGGGTGCTTGTCATTTTCTTGGTAATTCACTTGTTGCTTGGTTCTCCAAAAAACAAAGTTCAGTTGCACAATCCACAGCCGAATCTGAATATGTAGCTGCTGCTAGCGCTTGCTCACAAATTCTTTGGATTGTTCAAACACTTAAGGACTATGGGGTCGATCTAGATAGTGTTCCACTGTTTTGTGATAACACTAGTGCCATTTGCATTGCTAAAAGTCCCGTGCAACATTTGAGAACAAAGCACATTGACATTAGGTATCACTTTCTCTGTGATAATGTTGAAAAAGGAAACATTGTGCTTCACCATGTAGATACCGGACAATAATTTGCTGATATTTTCACAAAACCTTTGGATTTCACTCATTTCTATTTCATTCGTAGTTAAATAGGGGTTATGCATCCTCATGGCTTAAATTGAGGGGGAGTTTTGAAACTTGAGAAGTCTATGTGGGGATCTTAATTTAAAAGTAATATGAGCATAGTATTTTATACATATATGACTTTGTGATTCCTTTTACATGCTGAAAGTTCTTACTACATTACTCATGTTATACATTTTGTAGTTTTTGCCATGACTAGTAATTGGAATAATTACTTACACTAGATCTGGTTATGATCAAACTTTCTTGCTGTTTTGAACTTGTTGCATGCTCATAAGTGCTTTTAATAATGAAAAATTAATCAATCAACTATACACATGTTGAGTTTTTATGATCAAATAAAATTTGAGAAAAGATCAAGAGAATATGCATGCATCACACTTCTTCTTTTGAGATGGCTTATCGTTTTACTTAGATATGAACTTGGAAGAAGTTTTGTATGACTAAAACCTTGTCCTTAAGCTTCTAATTATCAAATGACATAGGCTTGGCTTGGTTGGTTAGAATAAGGCAGATGCGCCTAATCCCTTACAAATATCATATGATCTAAATTTATTCTATGAAAAATAATAAAATGCAGAAACAAGTGTCATGCATTCAGGTCTTGAAATAGTTAAGTTTGTGAGATCATGACTTGCTTAAATTGAAAATTACACTTGATCTCTAGCATGTCTTACACTACTTTATGTATTTCATTGATGTGATAGTGTAAGTTACTTGATAGTATGACTTGGATGAGCTTTGTTTTATATGTATATGTTACAATATGCTCATAACAATTGAAATTTCACTTTTGAACCTTGTTGAATACATTGTCAAAGGGGGATAAATTGATCATACATTGCACACATTCACAAGTGTTTTGGCACGATTCTTCTCAGGGGGAGAATTTTTGTTTTTCTTCTTATTTTATTTCTGATTTACAGGGGGGGTAAGTATAGGGGCAGAAATATTTGTTTTGAAATTTCTTTCTTTCTTATTTGATTGTTTTCAAAACTTTTCATAAGCCAATGTTTGGACTTAAAGTGGTGTTGCTAATGCATTCATCAAGGGGGAGATTGTGAGACCTATGTGTGATGAATACATTGGCTATGACGATAAAAGTTTTGAATTTTGCTAAAACACCCGTCCCATCAAGGTCCGACTCTAGGTCTGAGTTCCTACAAGGTTCGACAATATGTCTGACTTGTTTTGGGTAGCTCCGCAAGGTCCGACGTAAGGTTCGACTTCTTTGTCTAGGTCCGACTTATTTTGGTTAGGTCCGACTTGCTGTGGCTAGGTCCGACTAGCTTTGGTCAGCTCCAGCGCTAGGTCCGACTAGCTTTGGTAAGCTCAGATGCTAGGTCCGACTAGCTTTGGTAAGCTCTGGCGCTAGGTCTGACTAGCTTTGGTAAGCTCCACCGCTAGGTCCTGCTAGCTTTGGTAAGCTTCATCTCAATTTTCGGTTAGCTTTGGCAAGGTCCAGTGCTAGATTGCAATGATTCTTCTTTTAACTTGCAATGTTTCGAACTTGCTTTTTGGATTACGGAAAGCTTGCTTAGTATTCTTTTACTATGTTTTTGGCATGTGTTGGTGGTTATGGCTGATATCGTTTTGCTCTTATTTGCAACATGCTTATGTGAGGTGCTCATGTAAAGTGATGCGGTTATCGGAACTAACGAGAGTCAAGTCGAGGACTTGTGCTCAGAAGTATCGGTTGTTTATTCATGTGCAAGTGTTGCTTGAGTTCAAGACATGGCTGTTCACGGGATCCATTGAACTAGACTTAGGGAGAAGATGAGGTTCAACAAACAAGTTTGAGAGGAATTGTGGTTGAGTTGATCGGGAGGTTGCGCAACATGTTTGAAACAAGAACAATGCATATGAATGTATCGTGGACGCCGTTGGAAGATGTTTGTATGTGTGGAAAGAGTGCATGGACATGGCTACATGGTTTCAAGGCGTTATGAAGAGATGTGGACGTAAAGAATTGGTCGGAAAGGTCCAACCGACTAGGTTATGGACTCAGACTACGGCTTAGCCGGGTTTGACTCAATTATGGAAATATTTGAGTTGGTTATGATAGGTTTTCGTGTGGGTCACGAAGTTGAGTTGTTTTAGGAATGTGGGATATGTTCCTAAGGTGTTCGGAAGTCTTAAGATTGTTTCTATCTGCATATAGAAGAGTCTTGAGCAGCTATGGAAAGTTTCGATTCGTGAACTGAGTAGGATTAAAGTCCTAGTTAGGATTGGGTTGGCCTTATGTGACACCCGGTTCCGAATATGAACCAAGCGTAACGCATATGTGTGCCCAGGAAGTTCATCACACATATACGGTTGCATCACAAATGATATACAAAATTTAACCACGTCTTAACTATTAAATAAGTACTTTATTACAATAATTCAATAGTTCACAAATGATAAAACTCTAAATATTGCAGCGGAAAATAAACTAAGCAGCACGACTCCAATCCACAGGCAATTGACGGCGGTACGCAACCTAGTACTCCGCGTGATCCTCAGGGTACTCCCAATTGTCTCCAGTAGCTGTTGGGGGGATTACAAGGGTGAGTACATGTCGTACTCAGCAAGTGTGGAAAGTATGACATGTGGCTGATTCAAATTACGAATATAATAATGGCTAAGTGCTGAAAAGTACATTAAAACATTTGAAAAGCATTATACTATGTCTATGTGGAACAATCCCATCATAACCATCATATTAACAAAATATAAACCATATCCAATTATTGCCAACATCATCATTATCCATGTCTAGTTACCATAACTCAAATTCATATCCATGACCATAATCCATAAACCATCCATAACCATTACCAACCCATAACCATAGTCCAACCATCCCAATACCAAAATCCTCTAATCATGTAGGTCATCCAGGCGCTCATAACCGGGAGCACGGCTATCATGATAGTTTTTATAGACTCTGCAGAGTTTGTACCACTTTACCCACGTGTTCGTGATTTCGTCACCTTTCGATGACTAAGAAACCTCCATTATGCCATCTCACACTTCCGTAGGTGTGTGGCCAAGAGATCACAAAATAGCCTTTCAAAAGGGACTACTAGTATGTACGGGCCCACTAAGGTTTCACCGGCAGGCTTGAATCTCCATTCTCCCACCCACGGGCCCCCTCGTGTGCCATGCGGATCCCAGGGCAGTACTCCTCGACTCCCATTCCTCGCGCCATCCAATGGTCCATACAATACTAGCAGCGCTCCTAATTATTCAGCTACGCTGCACCCATACTTGGCCTTGTGGTGGCACTGTTGACCTAGCATATTCTCGCATGAACCGGTCCTTAGATCTAAGGCAAGCAAACCACCATAACATCCAACCCATCCACATACCAGGCTTGCTTAGATCACCCATCGTATTGACCAGTTCACATTAACCATAATATCATTGATGCATAATTAAATGTGTAGTGTTGTTTGTCATCCCAATTAATTAAGCGAAGCAAAAAGGTAAAAAGCCCTTCCCGACTCTCTACCATATATCCCAGGTGACAAGGGTGGTTAAACAAAGCTAGTAAACTTCCTATCATAGGATTCCCATCAAATTGACACAAGCATGCAATTTTGCAAACAAAACATTTATTTAAAAACAGGATCAATATGCTTTAAGGACACTTGCCTTGCTCCGACGGATGGGGTTGCTCAAGCGCTTCAAAGTCTTGATTTTGGAAATCCTCGTATGCGGCCTCTTGAGCACGTTCCTCTACGCGTGATCATACATACAGGAAAATACATACAATTCAATATGATGCACACAAAATAATCGACATGCAATGACATGCATGCATGCACAATTCATTAATTAATTAACTATGGTTGTTTATTAATTAGATGCAACTACGATCAATTTACGTCTATTAGATTCAATATGGTCGCTAAAATTCGCATCGGGAACATGGCCTACCGTAGATACGATGGCTTCGATGATCCCGGGATGGGGATGATGCGTAGACAAAGTAGATACGCAAGGTCCTTCGGCGGCACGACGACGGCGACGCGATGGCGATGACGATCTCCGGCGGACGGCGGCGCCCTCCTCTTTTTCCCCTCCTTTTTCTTCCTTTTCTTCCCTGCGGCGCAGCCTCTAGTGCCTTTTTCTTTTCTGTACCGGCGGCAGGGCTTTTTATCTTGGAGGCGGCGGCGTTTCCTGGTATCGGGGAAAGCCCTATAGAACTTACGTATTTATAGCCGGCAGTCGATCTAGGGAACCGATTCGGTTCGAGACTCGTTCGCGCGTCGGGGTCGGCCGGGGCGGGGCGCGGGAATCGCGCGGTGGGGTCCAGCGGGAGTTGGCGCGCGAGTCGCGCGGGCGTCGGCGCGAGCGGTCGGGCGGGCGTGCAGGGTGGGGCCCGGCGGCGCGTGCGCGCGGGAGTCGCGCGCGGTTCGGCGGGGCGCGCGAGGCGCGGAGGTGCCCGCTGGCTGGGCCGGTTCGGCCTGGCCAGCAGCGGTGATTTTTTTTCTTTTCTTTTTTTTATAAATACATTATTGTTTATTTATTCTTTTTATATTATTATTATTATAATATATTTTATTATTTATATTTTATTTATTTTATTTATCTTATCCACTTTATTTATTTATTATTTATTTTTTATATATATGTATATATTTATTATTATATAATTTATTTATATATATTTCTTTTTATATATTATTATTATTATTTTATATTTATTCCCTAATACATGTTTTAGGTTATAATTATTATTTTCTATTTCTTCTTTTTGCTACACCATATATGTATATTTATCTTTTATTATCTATCTTTTATTCTATTAATACTTAATGCATGAACATGTATGCAATGCATGATGCGAAAATTGAGGGTGTTACAAACCTACCCCCCTTAAATTGAATCTCGCCCTCGAGATTCGATAGCGTGGAGAAAAGATGAGGGAATTTTGCCTTTAGGTCTTCTTCACGTTCCCATGTAGCTTCGGCTTCCGTATGGTGTTTCCATTGCACTTTGCACCAACGGATCTTCTTATTTCTCGTAACCCTTTCCTTCATGTCCAAGATCTTGATAGGTTGCTCGACATAAGACAAATCCTCCTGAAGTCCTAACTCGTCCATCGGCACTTGTTCTTCTGGCACCCTGAGATACTTCTTGAGTTGAGAGACATGAAATACGTCATGTACATCGGAGAGGTACGTCGGCATCTCAAGTCGATATGCCACTTCTCCTCGTTTGTCCAAAATCTTGAACGGTCCGATGTAACGTGGTGCCAGTTTTCCTTTGACGTTAAACCGTCGCTGACCTCTGATAGGTGACACTTTGAGGTATACAAAATCTCCAACTTCAAAAGTCAAACTCCTTCGCCTATTATCAGCATAACCTTTCTGTCGAGACTGGGCAGCCTTTAAGTTTTCCCGTATTATTTGGACTTGCCTTTCAGCATCTTGTAACACGTCGGGACCAAACACTTGATTCTCTCCGGTCTCATTCCAAAACAAGGGAGTCCTACACTTCCTTCCGTACAATGCTTCGTAGGGTGACATTTTCAGACTTGCTTGGTAGCTATTGTTGTACGAGAATTCAGCATACGACAAACTTTTATCCCAACTTTTCCCATACTTTAATGCACAAGCTCTTAACATGTCTTGCAAAATTTGGTTGGTCCTCTCGGTTTGTCCATCTGTTTGAGGGTGATATGCCGAACTGAAGTTCAACCTTGTTCCCATTGCTTCATGCAATTTCTGCCAAAATCTGGAGGTAAACTGAGAACCTCTATCCGAGACTATCTTCTTCGGTACTCCGTATCGACACACAATATGCTCCATATACAATTCTGCTAGCTTCGCGGTGGTACATGTGGTCTTGACAGGGATGAAGTGAGCTGATTTTGTCAATCGATCCACAATAACCCATATTGAATCATAGCCAGACTGAGTTCGCGGTAATCCAACTATAAAGTCCATACCAATCTCTTCCCACTTCCACTCCGGGATCTTCAATGGTTGTAACAATCCGGCTGGCCTTTGATGTTCAGCTTTAACTCGTCGGCACACATCACAAAGTGCAACTGAAAGTGCATCTAGGACTCCCTTGTGGGTTTTGGATGATTTATGACAAGCAATTGGGATCCTAATCCTTTTGTTGAGATGAATGCAGGAAAATGATGAAAAATGAGCAAAGTGCCAAAAAGAGGGAAATTGAGAAGGAAAATGAATTTGAGCTCAAGGAGAAGAAATTAGTAGTTTAGTATGTATGGAGTGTGTTAAGGAAACACAACCAAGAGCTCAATCTCATTTAATCACACACACACAATGCACAAAGCTATACAGGACCGGACTAGTCCGATATCAGCCGGACTAGTTCGATATCTTTCTGATCCACTTCGGACTAGTCCTCTCCAATGCGGACTAGTCCTTAACACAATGCACAAGTCACACAAAATCGGACAAGTCCGTTGTGACCCGGAGTAGTCCGATATTCATTCTGATCCACTTCGGACAAGTCCGGTGTCTACACGGACTAGTCCGATATACACACTGATCTAAATCGAACAAGTCCTCCAAGTGCGGACTTGTCATCCCAAACACTTAGGGTTTCATTTGTCCAGACAAGTCCGAAGATTTCCAGCAGCGAAATCGGACAAGTCCGTTTTCAACCGGACTAGTCCGATATTCCTGGACACTTAGGGTTTGCTACACACAGCACACCGGACTAGTCCGGTGATCACCACGGACTAGTCCAATCTTTCTGAACCCTAACGGTAACTTCTAGAAACCCCATATAAATAGAGGTGCACGGCCCACTTTCACCCTCTCTCGAACCCTAGCGCCGTCACACCTCCCAAGAGACTCAAAAACTACCTCTCTCCACGAAACTAAGTGAGAAATTGATCAATCCATTGAAGATCACTTGTAGATCATTGGAGAGGGCACTTGGCACACGATTGAGCTCTTGGTTTGAATCTCTAACACACTCTTGTATCTCAATTTGTATATTTCGAAGTGTGTTATTGGTGGTCTTGAAACTTGTAATCAAGGGAGCTCTCAACTTTTGAGATCGCCCCTTCAACTTGGTGATTTACCCCTGTGTGATTAGTGGAAGAGGATTGGCCTTCGTGGCGATCCGACAAGGGAAGGGTTGGTGAAGACCCGGTCCTTTTGTGGGCTCCTCAACATGGACGTAGGTTGCCTTCGTGGTAACCGAACCACGAGATAAATCTTGTGTCTTGTTCGTTTGTGTTCATCATTCTAGTTGATTAACATTATCTAGGGTTTGATTCATTTTGTT
Source organism: Tuctoria greenei (assembly GCA_036927565.1). Taxonomy (NCBI): domain Eukaryota; kingdom Viridiplantae; phylum Streptophyta; class Magnoliopsida; order Poales; family Poaceae; genus Tuctoria; species Tuctoria greenei. The sequence continues at coordinate 194,828,110 of JAYESD010000006.1, read as the reverse complement.
GAATTCAAGTTAAATAGTTGAACAAGAATCATACTTGCAATAGAACTTGACATACAACTATTGAACTGTTATTAAAGTTTATATTTCCGCTGCAAACGTCAACGAAACAATCAAATTGACCTAACTTGATCAACCTAGCCCGTGAAATCCGGACTAGTCCGCACTTTACTGGACTAGTCCGATATATCTGGTTTTGACCTTGTTGTTGAAGTGCTACAGGAACCGAGAAATTTCAAAAAGGCCTATTCACCCCCCCCTCTAGGCCCACATTCAATTGGTATCAGAGCAGGTTCTTCAAGAAAGAGTGCAACCACTCGAAGAGATCATGTCGAACATGAAGGAAGTCCAGAAAATCAACAACCAGGAAGAAATGAACAATGACAAGCACCAAAAGCTTGAAAAGTATCTCGAAGCCATTCAAGACTTCGATGATGATGATGAGGAGACATTGGAGCTGAAAGCACTCCTTAGAAAGAAAGCGCTTTCCAAAGGGAAGTCTAAAGTCGAAGAAAAGAAGAAGGGGAGTAGTCACACCGACTACTCCCGATATCCTTTTAATTATGACCGTTTAAATTCTAACAGTAGTCATTATCTATCTATTCCTCTCGGAAAAGCCCCACACTTCGATGGGAGTGATTACTCCATGTGGAGGCAAAATATGAAGATGCACTTGATTTCCCTTAACCCAAGTTTATGGCATATTGTGTGCACAGGAATAAACATCCCTGATGACGATGAAGAGCTCACGCCAAGTCAAGAGCAAGCCATCCACAGGAATGCCCAAGCCGCAGCCGTCATCACCTCATCTCTAAGTCGAGATGAATTCACAAAGGTGGACGGATTGGAAATTGCCAAAGAAATCTGGGACACACTACAGACAGCACATGAAGGTGACCGGCATGTGCGGGAGGCAAAGATTGAAATGATTGAAGGCGAACTAGGAAGGTTCGCGATTGAGGAAGATGAGTCTCCCCAGGACATGTACAACAGACTGAAGACTCTTGTGAACAAGGTTCGATCATATGGGAGCAAAAAGTGGAATGACCACGAGGTTGTAAAGCTCATCCTTAGAGCCATTATGCCTCGCAACGTCACACTTTGCTCTATGATCCGAGAAAGTCTCGGGTACAAGAAAATGACTCCGGATGAACTGCTTGGCAAAATCATCAACTTTGAGATGATGGAGAAGCAAGCCAAGCACGTAAAAGAAATAGCCGACCTCACATCAGCCAAGAAGAAGGGAGTTGCCCTAAAGTCCTCACTCAAGCCTCTATCCAAAGAAGCAAGAGAAGCACAGCTTGAGGAGGACAGCGATGATGAAAGCAGCGAGCTGGACGAAGAAGATATGATTTTGTTCATGAAGAAGTTCAAAAGAATTATGAAGAAAAGACAAGGAACAAAATCGAGTGAAGGAAAATACAAGGAGAAGACAAAGCCGAAGATGAGGCGGGCATGCTATAATTGTGGTGAGTACAATCACTTTATAGTCGATTGCCCGTATGAGGACAACAAGAAGAAGAGTAAAGAGTCCAAGCCTCAACCGAAGAAATTCTTCAAGAAGAAGAAACAAGCTGAACAAGCACACATCGGAAAGGAGTGGGACTCAAACGATGAGTCCTCATCGTCCGATGAAGAAGAAATGGCTAGCATAGCCATTGAAAGCATGTCCAAGAAACCCACACTCTTCCCCACGCTCGGTGCAAAGAAGGCAAATGGAACTTGCCTCATGGCTAAGGAAGGTAAACGCAAGGTAAACATCAAAACTCCTTCCTTGCATTCTTACTCAAGTGATGATGATCTAGATAGTGATGATGAAGACATGCTAATTGGTTTAGATAGAAAAACTGCTGCTAAAATGAAATTCTTGCTTAACCAACTTGTTGAGAAGGAAGAGCTAATTGATCATCAAGAAGACATGATTATCTCCCAAAAGGAGAAGCATGTCGAACTTGACAATCTTCTAGCTCTTGAAAAGGAGAGAAACCACTCACTAGAGCTTGAGCTAGCTTCAAACAAGAAAACTTGCTTGGAGTTAACCAACTCAAACGTTGCAATCAAGGATCAACTTGATGACCTAATCAAGGTCAACAAGATCCTTGAAGTGCAGGTTGAGTCACTCAAGCTTAGTGAACCTTCCTCCTCTTCAAGCCTACCTTCTCAACCCGCTTCAACTAATATCGCTCATATTTGCAAATGTGATAAAATTAACACCGGGTTGAAGGAAAATTCTACCTCCACAAAGGACCAAAATCCTACCCAATGTGTAATATTTTACAAGGAGAGGATCAACTATGCACGTAGTGCATATTTGGTCCAAAGACCTCCAAATGTCAAGTATGGCATTGGTTACTCTTATGATGGAAAGCAAAGAGCTGGAAATCATAAGAATAACAAGGGAAGGATTACCTTTGTGAAGGGAGGACCCTCACAACCTGGTAACTCGAAAACTAAAAACCTGAACTCTCGTGAAAACCGGACTAGTCCGGTTGTGGTCCGGACAAGTCCGGTCATCCGGACAAGTCTGGTCACACAGACTAGTCCGACCCTTAATCAACAGCAACTCTTGTTTAAAACATTTGATGCTTCTTATGTATTAATGAAAAATAATGTTGGTAAAGTGTATGCTTATTATGCTGGACCACGCCATGGGAACACAAAATCCCATGTGTGGGTGCCCAAATGTATTGTTACTAACCTCCAAGGACCCAAGCAAGCTTGGGTACCTAAAACCAAGGCGTAATTTGTTTTTGCAGGCCTACTCCTCCGGTGGATCCAAATGGGTGCTAGACAGTGGATGCACCAACCACATGACCGGAGAAAGGAGGATGTTTGTGGAGTATGAAGTGAACAAGGACCCAAACGAAGGCATCTACTTTGGGGATAACAGTCAAGGAAGGGTCCTCGGTACTGGTAAAATAGCAATATCCTCTGAACATACTCTTTTGCATGTTTTACACATTGAATCTTTAGATTATAACCTGCTGTCCATATCTCAATTATGTGACAAAGGTTATAATTGCCTGTTCACTAACAAGGGTGTGACCGTTCTCAAGGAGAAGTGATGGTTCTGTTGCATTCAAGGATATGTTGAAGGGAAAGCTTTACCTTGTTGACTTCAACAAGGATAAAGCTGAACTCGACACATGCTTGATTGCAAAGACCAACATGGGTTGGCTGTGGCATAAACGGCTGGCACATGTTGGTATGAGGAACCTTCAAAAACTCCTCAAGGGCGATCACATCCGAGGTTTGAAAGATGTTGTGTTTGAGAAAGACAGGCGTTGTAGCGTGTGCCAAGCAGGGAAGCAAGTTGGAGCACAACATCCCGCGAAGAACATCATGACCACGACAAAACCGCTCGAACTACTTCATATGGACTTGTTTGGTCCAATTGCTTACATAAGCATCGGCGGTAATAAATACGGTTTAGTTATTATTGATGATTTTTCCCGCTTCACTTGGGTGTTCTTTTTGCATGACAAGTCAGAAACACAAGGAACACTCAAGAAATTCTTCAAGCGAGCGCAAAACGAGTTCTCACTATCAATCAAGAGTATTTGGAGCGACAACGGCATGGAGTTCAAGAACATACAAGTGGAGGAGTACCTTGATGAGGAAGGAATCAAGCACGAATTCTCAGCACCATACTCTCCACAACAAAACGGAGTTGCCGAAAGGAAGAACCGAATGCTCATAGAGATGGCAAGAACAATGCTCGATGAATACAAGACTTCAGATCGATTTTGGGCGGAAGCAATCAACACCGCTTGCCATGCCACAAATCGACTCTACCTTCATCGACTACTAAAGAAGACCCCCTATGAGCTACTCACCGGTAACAAACCGAACATTTCATATTTTCGAGTTTTCGGTTCTCCTTGCTATATTTTGAACAAGAAGCCCAGGACTTCAAAGTCCGATGAAGGTTTCTTGCTTGGTTATGATTCGAACACTTACACCTATCGTGTTTTCAACAAGGCCTCCGGACTTGTTGAAGTGGCACGTGACGTAGTGTTCGATGAAACTAATGGCTCCCAAAAGGAGCAAGTTGAACAATGTGAATTAGGTAAAGAGGAAGCCCCCTATCAAGCATTGAAGAGGATGGCTCTAGGCGAAGTACGACCACAAGAGTCATCGTCACAAATACAAGAGGAAAGTGAACCACAAGAGGAGATCAACAATCAAGGGGGAGCCTCGATACAAGATCAATCACAGGAATATGAACATGATCAACAAATCAACGAGGACAACAACTCAGGGGGAGAAGAAGATGATCACCAACATACGACCCCCCAAGTGCCACACCCAAGAGTACACCAATGCATTCAAAGGGATCATCCAATCGACAACAACATCGGCGACATCCAAAAGGGAGTAACCACTAGATCTCGTATAGAAAATTTCTGTGAACATTACTCGTTTGTCTCCTTTTTGGAACCCCGCAGGACTGAGGATGCATTGAAGGATCCGGACTGGGTGGTGGCAATGCAAGAAGAGTTGAACAATTTCAAGAGAAACGAAGTTTGGGAACTTGTGGAAAGACCCAATGCAAATATTGTGGGCACCAAGTGGGTCTTCCGCAACAAGCAAGACGAACACGGGGTGGTGACAAGAAACAAGGCACGACTTGTGGCCAAAGGTTACTCACAAGTCGAAGGTTTGGATTTCGATGAAACCTTTGCTCCAGTAGCTAGGCTTGAATAAATTAGAATATTACTTGCATATGCTACTCACCATGATTTCAAGCTGTATCAAATGGACGTGAAAAGCGCCTTCCTCAACGGACCGATCAAGGAGGAGGTGTACGTGGAGCAACCACCTGGGTTTGAAGACGAAGAGTTCCCCGACCACGTGTATAAACTGCGTAAGGCTCTCTATGGCCTCAAACAAGCTCCTAGAGCTTGGTATGAGTGTCTTAGAGATTTTTTAATCGATAATGATTTTCAAATTGGCAAAGTAGACTATACATTATTCACAAAAAATCTAGATAATGATCTTTTTATTTGCCAAATCTATGTTGATGATATAATTTTTGGATCAACTAACCAATCTTTCTGTGAAGAGTTTAGTAAAATTATGATAGACAGATTTGAAATGTCAATGATGGGAGAATTGAAGTACTTCTTGGGATTCCAAGTGCGGCAACAAAGGGAAGGAACATTCATAAGCCAAACCAAGTACACACAGGACATCCTCAAGAAGTTTGGCCTGGACAAGGCAAAGCCCATAAAGACTCCCATGGCAACGAATGGCCACTTGGATCTCAATGAAGATGGACCGAGCGTCGACCAAAAGGTATATCGCTCCATGATTGGATCCTTACTATACTTATGTGCATCTAGGGCAGATATTATGTTGAGTGTATGTTTGTGTGCAAGATTTCAAGCCAACCCTAAGGAATGTCATTTGACAGCCGTAAAGAGAATCCTAAGATATTTAGTTCATACACCCAACCTTGGTCTTTGGTACCCAAAAGGCTCAAAATTCAATCTCATTGGGTATTCCGATGCAGATTATGCCGGGTGCAAAGTTGATAGAAAAAGCACTTCCGGCACTTGCCAATTCCTAGGAAGATCCTTAGTTTCTTGGTCATTCAAGAAACAGAATTCGATTGCATTATCCACAGCCGAAGCGGAGTAGGTTGCAGCCGGGAGTTGTTGTGCACAACTCCTTTGGATGCGACAAACTCTAAGGGATTACGGTTACAATATGAACCGTATTCCTCTCCTTTGTGATAATGAGAGTGCCACTAAAATAGCCCACAATCCAGTTGAGCACTCTAGGACTAAACACATAGACATAAGACATCATTTCTTGAGAGACCATTCCATGAAAGGAGACATAACCATCTCACATGTCAACACACAAAAACAATTGGCCGACATATTCACCAAGACACTTGATGAAAAGCGTTTTTGCGAACTCCGAAATGAGCTAAATATTCTTGATTCTCGGAATGTGGCTTGAAAAGTTGCATACCTGTATGATTACTTCAAAATATTGATTGATTTGTGAAAATTACCCCTCTTCATTTTTCTCTCAAAAAACTATGTCAATTATTAGATCTTGATGAATTTTTGATCATAGTATGATTGTTGTTTGCTTATTGGTCAAATTCATCAAGATTATTTGAATTGTTTTGCCTCTCTACTCTCAATTATTGGACCTTCAAATATATATGAATGGGCTATGCAATTCTTTCCTGGTGACCACGGACAAGTCCGTGGTTACCCGGACTAGTCCGCCATTGTAGACTAGTCCGCAGAGTGCCGGTTAGGCCGGACTAGTCCGACAGACCACGGACTAGTCCGATATAGGTCTCTGGATGACTTCGGACTAGTCCGGTCGTGTCCGGACTTGTCCGATTTTTCGTGTCCATAACCCTAGCCGCCACCAAACCCAAATCCCTTCACCCCACACTCGCCCCCAAGCTCTCTCTCTCTTGCGCTCAAGCTCCCAAGGCGAATCCTTGATTCCTCCATCGAAAAGCCTCAATCTTGGGCGGAGATCAAGCTTGAAGACTAGGGGATTGAAGTTAGCGGACAAGTCCGGCCTCCAACCCCCAAAATCTCAAGCTTCCTTTGATTTCTTGGTAAATTTTCTTCAAAACCCTAAGAAATCACAAATTTCTCTATTGCTTATCGTTTGGCCTAGCATTCTTCACTAGTTACATGTCTAGTTGATGTACTATGTGTATGCTAGACTAGTTTTACCTTAGGGATCAATTTTTGTCCAGTCTGTTAGGTTTTTGCAGATGAACACCGGACTAGTCCGGTCCAGGTACGGACAAGTCCGGTCCACCGGACTAGTCCGTGCCTGTGCACCGGACAAGTCCGTTGTTTCTGAACCAAAACCTAATTCTTTAATTCCCTAATGCCTTCCATTGCCATCTTACCTCACCAATACCTTGTATAACTTGTCCTTTCTCTTGATCACTCATTCTCAGATCATGTCGAGCTCCGACAACGAAATCTCCGATTTCGAGGCCGAGTTGGACCACGAGGTGGCACCTCGGTCCTCGGCGGGTCTTGGCAAGAAACGCCAAGAGAGACCCTCCGAGCCTGCTCCCTCACCTCCCCAAGTTCGAAGGAAGGTCTGTGCCAAGAAGCCTGCTTTGAAGGCTGCTCCGTCTACAAGCGGCCTTCGCCAAGCAAAAGGAAAAGGCAAGGGAGTTGCCACAGGGCCTGTTGGGCCCCTGAAGCTGCATACTCCCAGAGAAGGGGTCCGGGACCCCAATGAGGAAAGATTCACTGGCAAGGGCAGCGATGTGGCTGTGAAGTTGAGAAGTGTTGATTGCTATGCAAGGCCCAAGCAAGCAGCTGATGGCAGATTTTGGTCAAATTTCCATGCTGACTTCTACAAGCTGGTCTACTTGCCGATGAAGATCCCAGTGGTGCGCAGTCAATGGATTGACTGGGCCCACCATGAGAAGAAGAAATGTGCAGCTTTTGATGAAGTGATAGCAGCTGCAGAGAGACGTGGTCTGAAGGATTTGTTTGCCTTCAGACACGATTGGAATGATGAAGTGATTGCACAATTCTATGCAACGTGCCACTTCTCGAGTGAAGATGAAGAAAGTGTGACTTGGATGACCCATGGATCCAAGTACTCCATCACTCAGGAGGATTTTGCAAACCTGCTCCACTTAGACTCTGCTGGAAATGACCACCTAATCATCCACAACATAGGGGTCATTGAGAGGGACGGAATGAAGTTCATGTATGAGCCCAACTGTAAGTATGTTCCTCCCTCCACAAAGAACATGAAGCCCTTCTTTGTGGTCCTGAACAGAGTTCTCCGGAAGACCATTGCCCCCAAGGATGGGGATGCAGGGAGTGTACAGGGCTACCTCCGGACTCTAATGAGGGTCATAAGCAAGAGGAGACAGTTTGATGTTGCAGATTACATTTGGAACGATATGGTCAACATCTCAAGCACCCCCAACCGGTCCTGTGGCTATGCTCCCTACCTGATGTTTATGATTGAGAAGGTCACAGGGATCGAGTTTGTGAAGGATGTGGAGCACACCCCACTGAGGCCTCAGAAGCCTCAGCCAGTGAGTGTCCAGGCTGCTCCATCGCCGGCCTCAAGCCCCGAGGCACCGGCAAGGCAAGAAGAAGCTGCTAGGGCTCCTCCTCCCTCCAGGGAAGCCCCTCAGAAAGGATCCGCCAGTGGGATCCTCAAGTACTTGGCTGCAATTTTCTCCTCATGCAAGAAAACTGAAGTGAAGCTTCACAAGCTAAATCAGAAGAGGAAGGAGAACATGAGGTACATAAAAGCCAATGTGAAGCAGCTGAGTGAGAAGCTAGAGATCAACCCAATTGGATCTCCAGTACTTTCTAAAGATTCTGATCCGGACATCACCGAGCTCAGCCCCTTGACTCCCTCCGAGCTTGCCTATTTTGGCATTGGGGGCTCAAGCAGCTCCGCTCCTCCTCCTCCCTCTCAACCTCGTCAAGCGGAAAGCGATGAAGACGATGAAGACGACGAGAGGACTGACAGCGAAGAGTGAAGCCCTAGGACCTTCCTCTCTCTCTTTTTGGTGTCTTGATGCCAAAGGGGGAGAGATTGAGGGGGAGTCTCTAGTCTTAGCTTTAGCTGAATAGGATGCGAGGAGAGAGCTCTCTATGTATTTTTAATTGTGATTGTATTTGTTTAACACTATTTTCATATCATGTTTGGTCCTGTGTTAAATTGCTCAATTAATTTGCAAGTGTGTGATGAAATCTGAATTTTTGCTCCTGAAATGCCATATTCACTTGATATTAGTTGATCAATGCAAATTCTGTCATTCTTAATGCATTCATGCTCTTAGTATGCATCCCACCATAAAGAATGCACACATGAATAATTATCTTGTTGCTTGATGTATTTTTGAGTCATATGTGCATACTTTATGAAAATCTCATTTTATACCTCATTTTGTGAAATCTCAATTGGTTGTCATCAATCACCAAAAAGGGGGAGATTGAAAGTGCATCTAGGACTCCCTTGTGGGTTTTGGATGATTTATGACAAGCAATTGGGATCCTAATCCTTTTGTTGAGATGAATGCAGGAAAATGATGAAAAATGAGCAAAGTGCCAAAAAGAGGGAAATTGAGAAGAAAAATGAATTTGAGCTCAAGGAGAAGAAATTAGTAGTTTAGTATGTATGGAGTGTGTTAAGGAAACACACCCAAGAGCTCAATCTCATTTAATCACACACACACAATGCACAAAGCTATACAGGACCGGACTAGTCCGATATCAGCCGGACTAGTCCGATATCTTTCTGATCCACTTCGGACTAGTCCTCTCCAATGCGGACTAGTCCTTAACACAATGCACAAGTCACACAAAATCGGACAAGTCCGTTGTGACCCGGACTAGTCCGATATTCATTCTGATCCACTTCGGACAAGTCCGGTGTCTACACGGACTAGTCCGATATACACACTGATCTAAATCGGACAAGTCCTCCAAGTGCGGACTTGTCATCCCAAACACTTAGGGTTTCATTTGTCCGGACAAGTCCGATGGCAATCGGACTAGTCCGAAGATTTCCAGCAGCGAAATCGGACAAGTCCGTTTTCAACCGGACTAGTCCGATATTCCTGGACACTTAGGGTTTGCTACACACAGCACACCGGACTAGTCCGGTGATCACCACGGACTAGTCCGATCTTTCTGAACCCTAACGGTAACTTCTAGAAACCCCATATAAATAGAGGTGCACGGTCCACTTTCACCCTCTCTCGAACCCTAGCGCCGTCACACCTCCCAAGAGACTCAAAAACTACCTCTCTCCACGAAACTAAGTGAGAAATTGATCAATCCATTGAAGATCACTTGTAGATCATTGGAGAGGGCACTTGGCACACGATTGAGCTCTTGGTTTGAATCTCTAACACACTCTTGTATCTCAATTTGTATATTTCGAAGTGTGTTATTGGTGGTCTTGAAACTTGTAATCAAGGGAGCTCTCAACTTGTGAGATCGCCCCTTCAACTTGGTGATTTACCCCTGTGTGATTAGTGGAAGAGGATTGGCCTTCGTGGCGATCCGACGAGGGAAGGGTTGGTGAAGACCCGGTCCTTTTGTGGGCTCCTCAACGTGGACGTAGGTTGCCTTCGTGGTAACCGAACCACGGGATAAATCTTGTGTCTTGTTCGTTTGTGTTCATCATTCTAGTTGATCAACATTATCTAGGGTTTGATTCATTTTGTTGAATTCAAGTTAAATAGTTGAACAAGAATCATACTTGCAATAGAACTTGACATACAACTATTGAACTGTTATTAAAGTTTATATTTCCGCTGCAAACGTCAACGAAACAATCAAATTGACCTAACTTGATCAACCTAGCCCGTGAAATCCGGACTAGTCCGCACTTTACCGGACTAGTCCGATATATCTGGTTTTGACCTTGTTGTTGAAGTGCTACAGGAACCGAGAAATTTCAAAAAGGCCTATTCAACCCCCCCCCCCCCCCTCTAGGCCCACATTCAGCAACATATTCGGCTATGTCCTTTTTCATGCTGGACCACCAGTAGCATGTCTTTAAGTCCTTGTACATCTTCGTACAGCCAGGATGAATTGAGTAAGGTGAGTCATGTGCCTCCGTCAATATTGTTTCCTGAATATGCCTGACATTAGGTACCACAATCCTCTTTCCAAGCCATAAGGTACCCTGTTCATCCTCATCAAATCTGAATTCTCTTCCTTCTTTGGCCTTTTCCTTGATTTCCTGTATTTCCTTGTCCTTTGTCTGTCCTTCCCATATTTCCTGCTCTAATGTTGGGTTGACTTCCATCGTTCCCATCTCATTTATGAATCCAAGGTTCAACCGTTCAAACTCCTTGCATAACTCGGATGGCAGCTCCCGGACTGTAAGTTGGTGGCTTACTCCTTTTCGGCTCAAAGCATCGGCCACTACATTGGCCTTCCCTGGGTGATAGTTGATCCCCACGTCATAATCCTTGATGAGCTCCAACCATCGGCGTTGCCTCAGATTCAGATCCGTTTGCGTAAATATGTACTTGAGACTCTTGTGATCCGTATAAATCTCACATCGGTGACCAAAAACATAGTGTCTCCATATCTTCAAGGCGTGTACCACGGCTGCGAGTTCAAGGTCGTGTGTAGGATAATTCAACTCATGTTTCTTTAGTTGCCTCGATGCATAAGCTACCACTTGGCCTTCTTGCATGAGCACACATCCTAATCCTTGTCTTGATGCATCACAATATATATCAAAACTCTTGCTCACGTCCGGTAATACTAACACCGGCGCGGTTGTTAATCTTTTCTTTAACTCCTCAAAGCTATCCTGACAAGCTTGAGTCCATCGGAATGCCTTCCCTTTCATGAGTAATTCAGTCATAGGATTGGCTATTTTAGAGAAATCCTTGATGAATCGGTGGTAATATCCAGCCATTCCAAGGAAACTCCGAATTTCCTTGAGATTCTGTGGCGGTTCCCACTTAAGAACATCTCTCACCTTCCCTGGGTCAACTGATACTCCTCCTCCAGAAATAATATGGCCTAAGAAAGAAACTTCCCGTAACCAGAATTGACATTTACTGAACTTGGTATACAATTGGTGTTCCCGTAGCTTCTGCAATGTAAGCTTCAAGTGTTCTTCATGTTCTTCCTCGCTTCTCGAGTATATCATAATGTCATCGATGAACACTACGACAAACTTATCCAGATATTCCATGAAGACCTTATTCATGAGATACATAAAGTACGCAGGTGCGTTCGTCAATCCAAATGACATGACGGTGTACTCATAAGATCCATATCGTGTCCGAAATGCTGTCTTGGGTATATCTGATGGTCTAATCTTCATTTGGAAGTATCCTGACCGCAAGTCGATCTTGGAGAAGATACAGGCACCCTTCATTTGGTCGAACAAATCCTCTATATGGGGTAGTGAGTACTTGTTCTTAATTGTCACTTCGTTGAGAGACCTATAGTCCACACACATCCTCTGGGTTCCATCCTTCTTATCTACAAAGACCACTGGGGCTCCCCACGGGGATGAGCTTGGGCGTATAAAACCCTTCTCTAGCTGCTCTTGAATTTGCTTCTTGAGCTCTGCTAATTCCTTAGGAGGCATCCTATACGGCCTCTTAGCTTAGGTGCAGTTCCGGGTATCAACTCAATGGCGAATTCTATGTCACGATCAGGTGGCATACCTGGCAACTCATCTGGAAGCACGTCCGGGTACTCGCGAACGATCGGAATGCTTTCCAATGTCACTCCTTCCACTTGATTGAGCATTGCCTTCTCTCTTGTAGGTTGGGCTGCCTCAACTTCGATGCGTGTACCATGTTCAATTGTCAACTGCACAATCCTTTCGGCACATTGAATGACTCCGTTATACTTGCTCAGCCAGTCCATTCCAAGTATTATGTCTATTCCTTGGGAGTCCAAGACTATGAGGTTTGCGAGAAAGTCTACCCCCCTTATTTTAATGCTTACTTTCGGACATACTATATTTGTCCTCATCTCTCCGCCAGGAGAACTTACTAGCATAGTTTGCTTCATATGAGATATAGGCAAATTGTACTTGACAAAATACTTTGACGAGATGAATGAATGAGATGCTCCTGAATCAAATAAAACAGTAGCGGGGTTGGAGTTGGCGAGAAACATACCAATCACGACGTCATCAGCTTGCTGGGCTTCCTCAGTAGAGACATGATTCACATTGCCACGAGCAAAATTCTGTTGTCCACGGTTGCCTTGTGGTGCTCCTCTATTTGGTCGCAGGTGATTTGGCCTTGGTGCATTGTTCATAGATCCATAGTTTCTTCTGGGGCATTGACTTGCAAAGTGCCCGGGCTTTCCACACATATAGCATGTCTTACCGCCCGTAGGATTAGGGAAGTTTGGGCGCAGCTGGTTTTGAGCATTTGCCGCCATGTTAGGACGCGGCGCAGGTGGCACAGGATAGCGAGGCGCTTGGATGGCGGGGCGTTACTGTGGTGGCTGATTTGGGCGGGGCAGATAAGCAGCGCGGTATGCAGGAGCAGATGGGTTGTAGTGTGGTGCAGTAGGTGGTGCATAGCGGGGGCTAACATTGCTTCCTTGCTGCGGTCCATGATGTGGCATCTTCCTCTTGTTGTCCTGCTCCATCTCACGAATCTTGTTCTCAACCACAATAGCCTTGTCAACCAGCTTTTGGAAATTTGGATAATCAGTATTGAGCAACTGGACTTGAATTTCATTGTTGAGACCCCTCATAAACAGATATTGCTTCCTACTATCAGTTTTGATGTCTTCTGGAGCATATCTTGATAATTGAGTGAATTTGTTGAGATACTCACTCACGCTCATCCTTCCTTGCCTGAGATTTTCAAAATCTTGTCTTCTCAATATCATAACTCCTTCGGGTACATAGTGGGAATGAAAACTCTGCTTAAACTCAGCCCAAGTGATTGCCTCCTGATTATCATGAGCGTTGCAAAGAGCTTCCCACTAGTCAGCGGCTGCTCCAACTAGTTGATGTGATGCAAAGAGAACCTTCTCCCTATCAGTGCACTGGACATTAGCAAGTTTCTTCTCAACGGACTTCAGCCAATCATCAGCTTCCATTGGGTCTGTGGCTTGTGCAAAGGTAGGCGGCCTGGTCCTCATGAACTCTCCCAAACGGTTGTGGTGTGGCTGGGGTGGTGGCGGTGGCGGTATATGAGGCTGATTGTTGTTGCCAGCTTGCAGCTGTCCCATTTTCTGTATCATGGTCTGCATGAGTTGGTTCTGCATAGCTAACAGTTGTTCAATATTGATAGCTCCATGAGCATGTCCCTGGTTGTTCTAAGGTACTTCTTTGCGCTCCTCCTCATCGTTGACATCCCTCTGGTTACGAGTTCTCACCATCTGTTGGCGAAAGAAGGGTGGAGACAGAAGGATTTAGAATTTGGAAAGGACATCCCAACTATATGCATCAAGGGATATGAAGCTAACCAACTAGCTATACTAGCCTAGGTGGGCATGGCAATGCTAAAGCATCCCAAAATCCTCTATTAAGCACACAAGCAAACAATATATATATAGCAAACAGCACACTAAGCAAAAACACATCGATTCCTGAGTGCTCCTATGTGCTCTAAAGTGTCCATTCTATCTAGGCTGCGTCCTACGGTCAACGCGGCTCTGATACCAATTTGTGACACCCGGTTCCGAATATGAACCAAGCGTAACGCATATGTGTGCCCAGGAAGTTCATCACACATATACGGTTGCATCACAAATGATATACAGAATTTAACCACGTCTTAACTATTAAATAAGTACTTTATTACAATAATTCAATAGTTCACAAATGATAAAACTCTAAATATTGCAGCGGAAAATAAACTAAGCAGCACGACTCCAATCCACAGGCAATTGACGGCGGTACGCAACCTAGTACTCCGCGTGATCCTCAGGGTACTCCCAATTGTCTCCTGTAGCCGTTGGGGGGGATTGCAAGGGTGAGTACATGTCATACTCAGCAAGTGTGAAAAGTAGGACATGTGGCTGATTCAAATGACGAATATAATAATGGTTAAGTGTTGAAAAGTACATTAAAACATTTGATAAGCATTATACTATGTCTATGTGGAACAATCCCATCATAACCATCATATTAACAAAATATAAACCATATCCAATTATTGCCAACATCATCATTATCCATGTCCAGTTACCATAACTCAAATTCATATCCATGACCATAGTCCATAAACCATCCATAACCATTACCAACCCATAACCATAGTCCAACCATCCCAATACCAAAATCCTCTAATCATGTAGGTCATCCAGGCGCTCATAACCGGGAGCACGGCTATCATGATAGTTTTTATAGACTCTACAGAGTTTGTACCACTTTACCCACATGTTCGTGATTTCGTCACCTTTCGATGACTAAGAAACCTCCATTATGCCATCTCACACTTCCGTAGGTGTGTGGCCAAGAGATCACAAAATAGCCTTTCAAAAGGGACTACTAGTTTGTACGGGCCCACTAAGGTTTCACCGGCAGGCTTGAATCTCCATTCTCCCACCCACGGGCCCTCTCGTGTGCCATGCGGATCCCAGGGCAGTCCTCCTCGACTCCCATTCCCCGCGCCATCCAATGGTCCATACAATACTAGCAGCGCTCCTAATTATTCAGCTACGCCGCACCCATACTTGGCCTTGTGGTGGCACTGTTGACCTGGCATATTCTCGCATGAACCGGTCCTTAGATCTAAGGCAAGCAAACCACCATAACATCCAACCCATCCACATACCAGGCTTGCTTAGATCACCCATCGTATTGACCAGTTCACATTAACCATAATATCATTGATGCATAATTAAATGTGTAGTGTTGTTTGTCATCCCAATTAATTAAGCGAAGCAAAAAGGTAAAAAGCCCTTCCCGACTCTCTACCATATATCCCAGGTGACAAGGGTGGTTAAACAAAGCTAGTAAACTTCCTATCATAGGATTCCCATCAAATTGACACAAGCATGCAATTTTGCAAATAAAACATTTATTTTAAAACAAGATCAATATGCTTCAAGGACACTTGCCTTGCTCCGACGGATGGGGTTGCTCAAGCGCTTCAAAGTCTTGATTTTGGAAATCCTCGTATGCGGCCTCTTGAGCACGTTCCTCTACGCGTGATCATACATACAGGAAAATACATACAATTCAATATGATGCACACAAAATAATCGACATGCAATGACATGCATGCATGCACAATTCAATAATTAATTAACTATGGTTGTTTATTAATTAGATGCAACTACGATCAATTTACATCTATTAGATTCAATATGGTCGCTAAAATTCGCATCGGGAACATGGCCTACCGTAGATGCGATAGCTTCGATGATCGCGGGATGGGGACGATGCGTAGACGAAGTAGATGCGCAAGGTCCTTCGGTGGCACGACGACGGCGACGACGATCTCCGGCGGACGTCGGCGCCCTCCTCTTTTTCCCCTCCTTTTTCTTCCTTTTCTTCCCTGTGGCGCAGCCTCTGGTGCCTTTTTCTTTTCTGTACCGGCGGCGGGGCTTTTTATCGTGGAAGCGGCGGCGTTTCCTGGTATCGAGAAAAACCCTACGGATCTTACGTATTTATAGCCGGCAGTCGATCTAGGGAACCGAGTCGGTTCGGGACTCGTTCGCGCGTCGGGTTCGGCCGGGGCGGGGCGCAGGAATCGCGCGGTGGGGTCCAGCGGGAGTTGGCGCGCGGGTCGCGCGGGAGTCGCGCGGGCGTCGGCGCGAGCGGTCGGGCGGGCGTGCGGGGTGGGGCCCGAGTCGCGCGCGGTTCGGCGGGGCGCGCGAGGCGCGGAGGTGCCGCTGGCTGGGCCGGTTCGGCCTGGCCAGCGGCGGTGATTTTTTTTCTTTTTTTTATAAATACATTATTGTTTATTTATTCTTTTTATATTATTATTATTATTATTATATATTTTATTATTTATATTTTATTTATTTTATTTATCTTATCCACTTTATTTATTTATTATTTATTTTTTATATATATGTATATATTTGTTATTATATAATTTATTTATATATATTTCTTTTTATATATTATTATTATTTTATATTTATTCCCTAATACATGTTTTAGGCTATAATTATTATTTTCTATTTCTTCTTTTTGCTACACCATATATGTATATTTATCTTTTATTACCTATCTTTTATTCTATTAATACTTAATGCATGAACATGTATGCAATGCATGATGCGAAAATTGAGGGTGTTACACCTTAGGACTGGTTATAAAAGCAAGGGAGGCCAGAGCTCGTGGTGCACAATTTTGGGGTTGTTCCTCTTGTGGTTTGGTCTATAAAATTTGTAGTTTAAAGGAACTTTTGTGCCTTGTTTGTCCGACTTGTTTTCGTCAAGTCTTTCTCGTCGAGTTTCTGCACAGCACTACCTTGCTTCGAGGGTTTTATCATAACTCAAGTTTTACAGATCCAATTGATGTGATTTTTTTGGGTTGTCTTTAAAACTTCATTATCTATCATTTGTAAAAATTTCAAGGTCATTAGATTTGTGGTTTTGGATATACACGAGTTTCATTGCAGTGTTGCAGATCTAGTTTTTCTCGGGTAAAACAGATTGACCTTCGTTCAATCTTTCGATCGTAACTTGAGTTTTTCTCGACGGTTTTTCGTGATACTTGTTGTTGTGCCTTTGTGACTTGATTCTCCACAATATATACTGGTTTTTTTACAATTGATCATGTTTAGATTAGTGTCACACACGATTTCTTTAACAGATCAATTTTCTATCGAGGGGTTTTCCTTGCTTCCGCTAAAAAAGCTTTAATCTACCATTCACCCACCACTGGTAGTTTTACATGTGCTCTTCGATCCTACAAAGTAAGATTATTAAATTTTTGTATCTCAAAGTTTGTAATAGTAAATTAAAACTAATAAAACTCATCGTCCATGAGGTTTCCCGCCACCGCTTGCATACGAGCCTTGTGGGATGATTGGCTCGCTCTATCAGTCGTACTCTTCGCCTTGAAGCATTTGTGCTTCCTGCATGTACCTTTCCTAGAAATACAGATAAATAACATCATCAAAACTATTAAATAGAATTCAATTACGTTAACAAAATAACTCACCAACGCCTCCAGCGCCGCCTGAGAACACAGCTGGTCAGGCTGCGACGGGTCACTTCCCAAGTGAACCCTCTTTCACACTTGGATAGGTGTCGACTCCTGACTGCTAGCATGCTCCTTATGATACGTATTAGCACAATGAAGATTGTATAATTACTTAAATAAAATTTGACTCACACTTACCATCGAATTAGCGAGACATAAGTAGCCGTCCGCACCAAACTGGTGTTTTCCATCCGTCCGTCTACTCTCTCGACGGGTGATAGAAATGCCTAGAAGCTCTCGCTCGCCCATAGGGTACACAGGGCACGGTACGCGTCCGAATGGCTGTCAAGTCACGCTGCTCCGACCTGCACAGATTTATTATCTGATGAAAACATTGTTAACAGAATGCACAATGAAGCAAAGTAAAATAAACAATTTACCTCTGCGTACTGTGCCTCCACCAAGTACTTGTCGGCCACGTCCCTGAACTACACCGGCTCACCCTCGTGCGGATGGAACTTTAAATACGCCTTCATAGCTTGAATACGGGCGTTCGATAGTGACCACGTCACGAGCTTCCTGGCGTTCTTATGGAAGAAGGCCCTGGCTTGATCCACCTGTTGGGCCTCGTCCTCCAAACGGTACCGTGTCTGGAAGAAGAAATATACAAGTAAATGTATTTAAAATATAATAGATTTGTATTACACAAATATTCTTCATACTTACCATGAAGTCATGCCACACAACCTCCTAGTGGTTGTCGTGAGCAAGGTCCTGGGTTGTTGCATAATCGTCCCAAGATGTAGCAGGGAGTTCTTTCACTACATCGGGGTAGTGCAAATGGACCAGATGCCTCAGAACACTGTTCACCCGCTGGTGTTGTCTGTTGACGGTCGTTAAGTGCCAATTTCGACCGTCGATATGTCTCAATTATGTGATGGAGTAGACATTTTGTACACGCATAGTTTTTATAAATAACCTAGTTCCATTTGTACTTGGAGAAAATGGTGCATGCAAGTATTTTATACAGAATTGATGTGAAACCAGGGGAGGAATCTTAAAGAATATCTTCCCAGCCAATCAGACACTGACAATTGGCAGCACATGGATCAAATGGCCCATCTATAGAAGTATCTGAGAGCATCCAATGGTGTAGCACCCCAAAATGGTCAGAGGGCTCACAAACCAGTGTCACGGAGGAAAACCAGCGCAAAAGGGTGAACCCAGGGTCGACCGACCTGGTGGCTCAACCGACTTGGTAAGAGCGCCAAACCTGGTCAGCTCCCACGTGTCGACCTCCTGTGGTGAGCCGATAATGATGGTGATTGATTTGCGTGCATTTTATGGCAGGAACCGCCTCTACTCCATTTATAAATAAGGGGGAGAGGCCTCACTTCACTTCACACACCACTCAAGCATTCTCCCTTGTATACACTAGTTCTCCTAGTTACTTAGCGGAGGTTAGGCTGTAGAGAGGAGCCTCTAGTCCCAAGTCCAAACTGGGAAAGTTATGGCTCATGTATCTTTTCTTTATTATGTGACTTTATGCTTTATAATAATATTATTATTAGTCTTTATTTACTCATATACTTGGACAAAACATTTCTTGTTTGATTGTGGAGTCCATGCATGTACTAGGTGTAGATGTTATTATCATCTAGTCATAATGCTCATATCTTTTTATCATAAACATCATACACCACCATTATAGTCTAATTAGGTAATAATATGATCATGTTAATATGAATATGTTAGTTCTTGGATCCAACATTGGTTCAACGATGTTTAGGTTAGCCATTGCCTTAGTATGGTGCTTGTACCTAGGCTCTTAAGGTATTTACTTAATGTGTAAGCATGGCAATTAGATAGTTAAGTAGCGTTGGATGTCTGTAGACCCACGGGTTGTAGGGGTCGGCGACGGGTGGTGACAGCCCTGTCTGTCCTTCGTAGTCCCCACGTTCGGCTATGCCACAGGCTCGAGGCGGAAATCGTTCTGATGTTGTCAGGGGTAAACTCGTGCCCGATATGTTGGACCACTAAGACCTAGTATTCATTGTTAGCATACTCATGTGTACACTAATAGGCTATGTATATGAGTAATTAGAGCACAGTAGGAGTAGCTTCATCTCTAAGATGACCTTCACTAGGACATCTTTACCCTTAGAGTGGGTTGCTTATGTGTGTGTCACAATACCTCTATAATCATCTTGCCACCGTTATGATAATTACTCAGTACCCTATGTATTTATCATAAGAATAGTGTTTACTTCACTTCATCGCTTCCTTTGGGAGAAATACAATACCCTTGAGAATACTCTTGGGTGAAAAGCTACAACGATATCTTTCGTGGGCTTGCAAATCTTATCTCTCACCAGAGATTATCTGTGGTGTTAAGAAATACCAATAAGAATTTCTAGCGCCGTTGTCGGGGAAGGCAAAGGAAGTGAAGGATAGCTATCACTTATGATTAAGCTATAGGCACTAGTAGTTATTAGATAGGATTACCCTTGCTTTGTTTTCCCTTTTTGTGTGAAAATTGGGCAGTGTTTGGCTAGCCCATTTCATGGGAAAGCCAATGGGACGCAAGTGCTCAACTGCAAAGACAACTCAAAGCGTTTCTCAAAAAATTCATCCCATTGAGCAACATCATTGCCCATCACGGGAGGAATCTCCAGCTTCCAACGGGAGCTAAAAGGCATCTATCCCCAAGGCTTAGGGGAGGCTCCAATAATGCATGTTGGTTTGCCTCCTCCATAAAATGGATAGTTGGCTCTTCATCCAACACTCCTACCATGGGTTGATTCTATCAATCTATGATCAAATTCATGCTGAAGTTGGATATGACCTCTTCTCATTAATCATGAGAAAGATGAAGATTTTATAGAGAAGATGGTCAACATTTGATCAATGAATGCTTTAGTTCCGTCGGCATGGCATGCACAACATTGACAAGGTGGACATGCTAGCCATATAATTGGAACTCCTATTAAAAGAGAAAGAAGGTCAAGCCAATGGAGAAGTGTTTGGATGATCCAAGCCATGGATATGCACATGATTTGTGAAATCCAGGTCAACATGGGACACTTGGGATTTATTTCCCTAGGACCCATGAGGATCCTTCATTTCCAAACAACAACTCCACAGTCCACCAGCAACAAGGAGGTCATGAGTGAAATCAATACAATCAAGGAGGCTATGCAAATTTGAATTCAAACGGATTCAACTTCATCTAGCCTAACATGAAGTATCTTGTCCATGGCCAAGGAGAAAACAAAGAAATATCCAAGAAGTAGTTGACCAAGGAAAAGTCACTTTGAAGAGCATTCAAGATCCAAGGGTTCCACAATCACTTGTTGGACACTAAAACATCGACCAAGCCCGTGCAACCTTGGGCAAAACGACATTGTGGATGAAGCGTTTCTTGTTTGATTGTGGATTACACATGTCATTATGCCCAAGGAAGCCTCTTGATTATAGATCAAGCATAGGCTGACTCAAAAGAATACCTTGAAGGTCAAAGCGACACCCCCCATATGTGGACAACCTCATTGCCTTTATAAGGAACGAGGAGACTCCTCATATCATCCACGATGACATTCTAAGAAGACGGAGAAGCAAGGGCTATTCAAATGGCCCAAGTACACTAAGCCACCAAAAGAATGGCGGAAGAAGGACAAGCCTCACCAAGTCATAAAAGATTATTTTTAAGAGAAAGTCATCGCAACATCAACAAGTCTCCAAAAAGGCGACAAAGAGGTTGGGGCCACCGCGTGGCCCACTTGTCCAAATGACATGCCAAAGGAAGTTTGGCATGTCAATGAAGATAAGTCATACATGCCTTTATCTCCGGGCATGGACGACACATCATCATGTTAAAAAGGGCAGAGGTAAGTCCCCCTCATCAGACTTCAAAAATCGGCGAGTCCTTGCCAATAGGTCATTTGGTAGTTATCTTGTATTTGATTTCCCAATTGCATATTTAAATTCATCATCAACCCTTGCATTTGCATTTGACATGTTTGAATTTCACACTTGCATGTTGGAAAGTAAAATTTCCAACCATCATAAAACATAAACTTTGAATTAGGAAATAAATTTCTTTGGATATGAACTTTGGGCATAACCACTTGAATTTAATTTCTTAATTCAAACCAAAAAGATTTCCCTTAAATCCTCATTGAATTTGCATGTTGTTTCAAGTTGGGCAAAACAATTTGACAAAGGGTTCAATTTGCTCTTGGGCTAACGTAACCCGTCTTTGAGTTGTTTTATTTGTTCTTGATTATATGGCAGCCAGGACAAAACTTGTGAAGCGGTTGTTTGGCAAAGAAGAGTGTAAGCCTCATCAATATCAAGGCACCATCGGGAAGATTCGAGAGCATATCCCTCCACCAATCTCATTTTGAAATCAAGGTGGAGGAATGCTCAAGATGATGGCCCGATGGAGGAGCAAGATGAAGCTTCATTCATATTCAACTCCAACTTCAACTTGGCAAAAAAAATCGAACATGAAGGCTACACAAAAATCCATGGTCGTGAATTTCTCACACAACAACCTTCAACTCGAACTGCTCCTCAATTGAGGTCTGAGTTTAAAATCTTCCGTCGTTCGGATTGCATTATGATTGAATGGTTTTTTCTTACATGGGTGAGGAAGGTTTACACCTCCTCCTCATTCAATTCTTATGCATCCTCACAAGAGTAAGTGTTGGTATTGCCTTTTGATTCTTCAAAAGAAATGTCACCTTACTTGGTATAAAGTTAAACAAGTACCTACATTTTTCATAAGCATTGTTTAATTGACTTAGTCATTCTCTGTCTAGGTTTAGTAAACAAATCTTATGGAATAACTTGATGGTTGAATTGGCATGTAGAAACCTACAAATAGTGATGTCCATAATTTTGATTTGAAGCTCATGCATACATGGATCACTAGATTTCAAATTCCTAGGCAAGACATTAGAAATGTTAAGAAGGATAAAATTGAGAATCTTGTTTGCCATGATTCAAAATATAAAAAAATTGCTCTTGTAAAAAGTAAAGATGGTTAGAAAATTCATGATGAAGGAACCCATAGAGTACATCTATCACTTGCATTGTTATAAGTAGGAGCTTTAGAAAATCTGCAAATTGATTGACTTATAAAGCTCCACTCTTATATCAATGAACAACATATTGTTTATGGATGCGCTAAAAAATTGAATCCGATGGATCCTTAATATTTTTCTTTCTGCGATGTACAAATGAAATTTGGTCATCTAACTTGAAGTTTCAGCTCTACAAGTGTCGGGAGCTAACCATCCTTCTCTATCCAAGAGTTGAAACTTGTAAGAGTAATGTTTCTATATAGGCATACAAGAAGTCAATTGTTGAAGGAAGATTTGGAGGTAGCATTTCAACATCTCTTGGCCAATGAGTAACCAAGCATGGTTGGAACCTATAAGGATTTAATTTTGAGGACCAAACATAGCTTTATGAGGCAAGAAGTTTGACATGGAAACCTTCCATGAGCAACCAATGTGCTGCTATGAATAAGTGAGATCATATGCTCCCAAATATTCTATGTACCCATTCAAGCTTAAGGGAGTTGCCACCATCGTTGCGTGCACGTTGTTCCTTTGTAGCTAAAGGTTATTTTGACCATAGCCAAGTAATGGCGGATCATAACCAACACATGATGGGTACACCTTATTCCTCTGTGGTTAGGGGTTATCATGACCTTAGCCAAGGAATGAAGGATGACACTCAATGCATGGGAGACCTTAAGGTGTGGATAAGTGGCATCAACAACACTCTCCTTGACCACACTCATGGCACCCCATGGGAGGCAACACAACATCGACACTCAACCCTCCAATGTATGTCGAAGCCATCCTGCATCAAGGTTAGGCCTACCTCTGCCGTTAGGGTTTCAACCCCTATCATGGACCTTGACAAAGAAAAATCTTGGGGAAGAACCCCCACTTGAGGTAACTTATATCACATCCCACCCTGCATTTCATTTCCCTTTTTCCACATCATTGCATCTTAAAAAAATACTTAGGATAGGGTTTAATAAAATAAAATATGCACGGTAAGAATGTTTCATTCCTTCTAAGTTCAAATGATGAATAGTTACAACAACAACAACCAAGCCTTTATCCCAAACAAATTGGGGTCAGCTAGAATGAAACCCAACAATTTTTGAAGAAAAGTAATAGAAAATAAGATGAGAGTAAAAAACAATACAAATAAAATAAGATTCTACATT
Source organism: Tuctoria greenei (assembly GCA_036927565.1). Classification (NCBI taxonomy): domain Eukaryota; kingdom Viridiplantae; phylum Streptophyta; class Magnoliopsida; order Poales; family Poaceae; genus Tuctoria; species Tuctoria greenei. The sequence continues at coordinate 194,804,268 of JAYESD010000006.1, read as the reverse complement.
TTATTTATTTTAGCGATGGATTAACAAGAAAGAAGATAAGAGTAACAAAATACAAATAAACTAAGATTCTGGCACATGAATTGCCAATTTCCATGCAGTCCTATCATGAGCCAAATCTCTAGGTATGTCCCAGTCCTTTAAGTCTCGTTTCACCGCCTCCTGCCATGTCAACTTTGGTCGACCTCTACCCCTCCTAAAATTTTCTCTAATCTTTATAATACCACTGTTAATTGGTGCATTTTTAGGTCTCCGCTGGATATGCCCAAACCACCGTAGGCGATGTTGGACTAGCTTCTCCTCAATCGGTGCCACCCCTACCCTATACCCTATCACGTATCACCTCGTTCCTAATTTTGTCTCTTCTTGTGTGACCGCACATCCACCATAGAATGCGCATCTCAGCAACACTCATTTGTTGGAAATGTTGCCTTTTAGTTGGACAACATTCTACTCCATACAGCATCGCAGGTCCGATCACCGTCCTATAGAATTTTCCTTTCAATTTGTGTGGAACTTTCTTATCACATAAGATTCTAGATGCTTGCCGCCACTTAAACCATCCGATCTTGATCCCGTGGCAAACATCTTCGTCAATATCATTATTGCTTTTTAACATTGATCCTAAATATCAAAATGTGTCCCTCCTAGGCACTACTTGTCCTTGTAAACTAACATTTCCATCCTTGCACCCGACATCACTAAAGTCGCATATCATATACTCGGTCTTGGTTCTACTAAGTCTAAACCCCTTAGACTCTAAGGTCTGCCTCCATAGCTCCAATTTTCTATCAACCCTATCCCTAGTTTCATCTACCAACACTACATCATTAGCAAAGAGCATACACCAAGGGATATCCCCTTGTATATCCTTCAACACCTCATCCATCACTAAGAAAAGATGTATGGACTTAAGACTGATCCTTGGTGTAGCCCTATTGTGATAGGAAAAGTATCGCTCTCACTATCTCTTACGTGCACACTTGTCACCACATTATCAGACATATCCTTTATAAGGTTAATGTACTTTGTTGGGACTTTGTTTTTCTCTAGCACCCACAACATGACCGGCCTTAGTACCTTATCGTATACCTTCTCCAAGTCGATGAACACCATATGTAGATCATTCTTTTGCTCCCTATACCTCTCCATGAGCTGACAGAGTAAGAAAATCGCCTCCATAGTGGACCCCCCAAGCATAAAACCAAACTGGTTTTTAGCGACATTGGTCACTTTCCTCAAGCGGTGTACAATCACACTCTCCTAGAGCTTCATAGTATGACTCATAAGCTTAATTCCTCGGTAGTTAGTACAACTTTTAACATCTCCTTTATTTTTGAAGATGGGTACTAAAATACTTTTCCACCACTCTTCAGGCATTTTGTTTGACTGAAGAATGCGGTTTGATAGTTTAGTGAGCCATACTATTGCTACATCCCCCAGACATCTCAACACCTCAATGGGGACATCATCGGGTCCAAGGGCCTTTCCTCCTTTCATCTTTTTTAAGGCCTCTCTAACCTCAGACTCTTGTACCCCCCGCATAAATCGTCTGTTGGTGTCATCAAATGAGTCATCCAACTCGAACCTAATGCTCTCATTCCCGTCACTGAATAGTCCATTGAAGTATTCCCGCTATCTGTTCCTAATCTCTTCATCCTTCAATAGAATTCGATCCACCTCATCTTTAATGCATTTGACTTGGTTGAGATCCCTCACCTTCCTCTCGCGAAGTTTTGCCATCTTGTATATATCCTTTTCGCCTTCTTTTGTCCCTAGTCTCTCATATAGCGCATCATAGGCCCGCCTCCTTGCTTTACTCACAACACGCCTTGCATTTTTCTTAGCCTCTTTATACTTTGCCATGTTACTTGCGCTTCTCTCATGATGCCAGCTCTTATAAGACTCCTTCTCCACTTTAATAGCTTTTTGTGCATCCTCATTCCACCACCAAGTGTCTTTATCTCAAGTTTCTTACCTTTTGTCCACCCAAGCACCTCCCTAGCTACCTTCCTAATGTAAGTCGCCATCTTCACCCACGTACTATATGTATCTTCCTCTTTGCTCCAAGGTCCTTCTGCAATCATCCTCCTTTTGAATGATTGTTGCGCTTCACCTTCAACTTCCACCACTTTGTTTTTGTAGTTTTAACACCTTTGTCTCGTGACACACGCACGTGGAAACGAAAGTAAGCTACCACAAGTTTATGTTGTGGAACAACACATTCCTCAGGGATCACCTTACAATATAAACATGCCCCCTCCCCCTTCTCCTGGTGAGAATATAGTCGATTTGACTAGAATGTTGGGCACTAGTAAAGGTCACTAAGCGAGAGAGCCTCTTCTTAAATAGGGTGTTAGCTACCAATAGGTCATAGGCTACGGCAAACTCTAGGATATCCTTACCCTCCTGGTTTCTATCGCCACACCCAAAACCTCGTGTACCACCTCAAAACCTAAGTTAGTTGTACCTACATGGACACTGAGATCTCCTCCTATGAAGAGCTTATCGGCTATCGGTACACTACTAACCATATCCTCCAAGTCCTCCCAAAATTGTCTCTTAGTGCTCATGTCGAGTCCAACTTGTGGGGCATAAGCACTAATGACATTCAAGATAAGGTCCCCCACAACTACCTTGACTAGGATGATCCTATCCCCACGTCTACAGACATCCACTACTTCATCCTTGAGGCTCTTATCTATTAGGATGCCTACACCATTACTAGTCCCAGTCGAGCCAGATTACCAAAGCTTTAAACTAGTATTCTCAACCTCTCTTGCCTTTTGACCTGCCCATCTAGTCTCTTGTACACAAAGGATATTTACACGCCTCCTAATTGCAACGTCCACTAACTCTCGTAGCTTTCCCGTCAAGGATCCTACGTTCCAACTACCCACCCAAAACCTAGTTTCCTCTGCTAGCTTCCGTATCCTTCACATCCGTCTAGTAAGATGCAAAGACCCTTGCTCACTTAACACTACATCTGGGCGATGATGTAGCGCGCCACTAAGGTGGTGGCGATCCGAACCTTGCCCATTTAACACCATATCCGGGTTCCGATATGGTGCGCCACTAAGGCGGTGGTGACTCGACCCTTGCCCACTTAACACCATACCCGGGTTCCGGTATGGTGCGTCGGTAAGAGGGTTACGCCCCAACGAATTTCCAATGGGTTTCATTTCTATGAGAATGGCAAAGTATAGTTGCTGGCTCGTCAAGCCTATCACAACCCCTCCTCCTTTATCCGGGCTTGGGACCGGCTATGTCATTACAACATAGGCAAAGTTCAAAAGATGAATAATTGCCCTATTTTATTCTGCTTTAGTACTTAAGTTACAATTTAATATTCTTCGACTATTAAGTTTATTGTCTTTAAATACTTTACCTATAACTTAGAAATTGTGGGTGGCATAAGCATGATCCAATTCTAGGTTGTTGTGAGATATGATATAGAACATATGGCTGCTAGTTTCTTGATCAAAGTGAAACTTGATCCCTGGAGAAATTTCCAAATTGATTTAAAATGAAGTTCTTCATTTGATTTGAATTTCCTACCAAATCCATATGATATTTTAAAATGATAAACCTCATGCATATGTTATTTGTTTTCACACTGAGCCTAGTCAAACTAGTACAGACCTATGTGAGAATCTTTTCATACTTCCATGATCAAGATTACACATGTGCAAGTGCTAAACTTCTACATTGGAAGTTAGCAATTTTTCAATCATTCCATTTTCCACCTACAAAAATATACTCCATATATTCATATGCCAAAAACTCCCTTCAATTTTATTTGGAAATAAAGGGAGTAGAAGGCATGGCTACGAAAAAATTGAGAAAATGAATAAAGCATGCTGAGCATCAAAAAAAAGAGAAAAGAAAGAAAAATTAGCCATGCTTCATACTTACAATAAAGAGAGTGCATAAAAAAGAATCATTTTCCACCACCATAAATATTCCACGACACTTGCACAACCTTGATCTAGTGGTATGATTTGTTTTCTGCTAAGGCTTACTCTTTTGACTTAGCAATATATGTGTTGCAAATATGCCTACTCTTATTCCCTATCAAGATCCACAAAAAGCCTTATTTAGATATAGGACAACAAAGGGATCGCCTTTGTGAGGAAAATTCCACTAACACAAAGGAGTGATTGAGAGTATCATTTGAGGAACTTAAGCCTAAGTTTGAAAATCATTTAAAATTCCCCAGGATTTGAGTGGAACTTAGACATTAGGAATAATGCATGCTTTGTGAATTGTTATATCTTTCAACCACCCAAGGAATGGAGAAGGCAAAAGTCCTATGAGGACTAAGGTAAAGAGTGGGTACCATTGACAATTTATTCAATACAAGAATGAATGTTTGATTGTGCATTTGGTACTATTGAAGCATAGGGCATATTAGCAAATCCTGATCAACAACCTAAGTCTTTAACTTCGCTTTGGAACGAGCAAAGGATAAGCTTGGGGGAGTTTGTTGACAGTAGTTAAGTACAAATTTCGACTGTCGATATATCTCAATTATGTGATGGAGTAGACATTTCTGACACGCATTGCTTTTAGAAATAACCTAGTTCCACTTGTACTAGGCGAAAATGGTGAATGCAAATATTTTATACAAAATTGAAGTGAAACCAATGAAGGGACCCTAAAGAATAACTTTTCGGCCAATCAGACGCTGACATGTGGCGGCACATGGATCAAATGGCCCACCTACAGGAGTATCCGAGGGCATCCAATGGCGTAGCACTACAAAATGGTAAGAGGGCCCACAAACCAGTGTCACAGAGGAAAACCAGCGCAAATGGGCGAAGCCAGGGGTTGACCGACCTGGTGGCTCAGCCGACCTGGTAAGAGCGTCAAACCTGGTCAGGTTCCATGTGTCGACCTCCTGCGGTGTGCTGATAAAGATGGTGACTGATTCACGCACTTTTGGTGGCGGGAACGTCCTTTACTTCGTGTATTAATAGAGGAAAGATTCCTCACTTCACTTCACACACATCTCAGGCATTATCTCTTGTACACACTAGTTTCCTTGTTCTTTAGTGGAGGTAAGACTGTAGTGAGGAGCCTCTAGTTCCATGTCCAAATCGGGAAAGGTATGGCTCATGTATCTTTTCTTTATTTTATGACGTTAGGCTTTATAATATTATTATTATTAGTATTTATTTATTCATATACTTGGACAAAACGTTTCTTGTTTGATTGTGGAGTCCATGCATGTGCTAGGTGTAGATTTTATTATGATCTAGTCATAATGCTCATATCTTGTTATCATAAACATCATAGGTGTGTGTCACACTACCCCTATTATCTTGTTACCCCTGTTATTATTGTGAGATCTTTGTGTGCTGAATACATTGGATTTGATAATAAAAGTTTTGAATGTTGCCATAACATCTTTTTAGAAAGGTCCGACTCTAACTCTGAGCTTCTGCAAGGTCCGACAATAGGTCCAACATGTTTTTGGGTAGCTCCAGTGAGCTTGGTCTTTAGCTCCGGCATGTCTTTTATAGCTCTGACATGTCTTTGTTAAGCTCCGATATGTTTTGCTAGGTCCGACTTATGTTGGTTAGCTCTGACATTTTTTTCTAGCTCCGACTTTTGGGATGACTAGTTCTGACTAGTTTTGGTTAGCTCCGGCGCTAGGTTGTACTAGCTTTGGTAAGCTCTGGTGCTAGGTTATACTAGATTTAGTAAGCTCCAGCGCTAGGTTGTACTAGCTTTGATAAGCTCCGGCTCAAGCTCCGGTTAGCTTTGGCTAGGTTCGGAGCTTGATTGCAATGTTCCTGCTTTTACTGTGAAACGTTTCGAACTTGCTTTATATTCTTGGAAAGTTTGCTTAGTATTCATTTGCTTAGTTTTTGGTGAGTTTTGGTTGATATGGTTGATATCGTTTTGATATGCTTTGCAACATGCTTATGTGAGGTGCTCACGTAAGGTGTTGTGTTCGAAACTGACTTGAGTCAAGTTGCGAACTTGGACTCATACGGATTTGTTGTTTATTCATGTGCAGGTGTTGCTTGAGTTCAAGACATGGCTGGTGACGGGATCCATTGAACTAGTCTTAGGTAGAAGATGAGGTTCAACAACAAAGTTCGGGAGGAATTGTGGTTGAGTTGATCGGGAGGTTGCGCAGCATGTTTGAATCAGGAACAATGCATATGAAGGTATCGTGGACGTCATTCGAAGATATTTGCATGTGTGTAAGGAGTGCATGGACATGGATACATAGTTCCGAGGATTGATGATGAGATGTGGACGTAAAGAATTGGTAGGAAAGGTCCAACCGACTAGGTTATGGACTCAGGCTGCGGTTGAGTCGGGTTTGACTCAAATAGTGAAAGATTTGAGTTTGTTATGATAGGATTTTATGTGGGTCACGAATTTGAATTGTTTTAGGAATGTGGGATACGTTCCTAAGGTGTTTGGAAGTCTTAAGATTGCTTCTATCTGCATATAAAAGAGTCATAAGCAGTTATGGAAAGTTTCGATTCATGATGTGAGAAGGATTAGAGTCCTAGTTGGGATTGGGTTGGCCTAACGGCTGGTTATATAAGCAAGGAAGGCCAAAGCTCGTGGTGCACGAATTTGGGGCTGTTCCTCTTGTGTTATATTGAATAAAATTCGTAGTTTTAAGGAACTTTTGTGCCTTGTTCGTCCGACTTGTTCCTGACAAGTTTTACTCGCCAAGTTTCTGGACAGCACTACCTTTCATATGTGGTTTTATCATAACTCGAGTTTTACAGATCCAATTGACGTGATTCTTTTTTTGTTGTCTTCACAACTTTATTATCTATCATCTGTAAAAATTTCACGGTCATTGGATTTGTGGTTTCTGATCTACACGATTTTCTTTGCAGCGTTCTAGAACTATTTTTCTCGGGTAGGACAGATTGACCTTTGTTCTATCTTTCGATCATAACTTGAGTTTCTCTCGACGGATTTAAGTGACTCTTCTTGTGTTTTCTTTGTGACTTGATTCTCTCTAATATATATAACTTTCATCATGGTGAAACACGTTTAGATTAGTTTCACACACTATTTCTTTAACAGATCATTTTTCTGCCGAAGGGGTTGAGATTTAATTGTTTCCGTTGCACAAGATTTTTAATCTACCATTCACCCCCCCTTCTGGTAGCTTTTCATGTGCCTTCGATCCTACAATTGGTATCAGAGCCACGGTGCTCTAATCATTGTGATTTGCACGTATTTTTGACTAATCATCATGGAGAAATACTCCACCAAACCTTGTGTGTTTGCTGGTATTGATTTTCAGGTTTGGAAGGCACGCATGGAGGCTTTCATCCAAGCGCAAGGCTTTGCAATATGGGAGAAGGTGTACAAGACTTACGAAGTGCCACCAAACAATCAAGTTATGGCTACAAACCTACGGGACGTCGACAACAACAACAAAGCCCGAAACTTGATCATCCAAGGACTCACTCAGAGCGACTTCGACCGCGTTGCACATCTCTGATCGGCATACGATGTATGGAGAGCACTTTGTGACTATCACGAAGGATCCAACACGATCAAGGATGTAAGGCAAGACATGTTCAAAAAAGAATACATGCGCTTCGAGATGCAACCCGGTGAGTCAATTGATGATCTCTTTGCTCGCTTTAACAAAATTCTCAGTAACTTGCGTAGTGTCAACGTTAATTTTTCTGATGCTGAAAATGCTAGGCAACTTCTTAGTGCATTAGACATGTCAATCTGGGAGTTTAAAGTTACATCTATTCGTGAATCTACTATCATGAGTATACTTACTTTAGATGTGCTTTACTCTAAACTCAAAACTCATGAAATTGACATCTTATCACGTAAGAACCCAAATAAGTCTATGCATTTGTCTCGCAACGTGATATGCCTAGCTCCAGCCAATCATCATCTTGCAATACTCTTTCTTTGTTGTCCTCACTAACCCTGGAGCAGATCGAGGAATTTCCAAAAGTGGAGTTAGCACTAATCTCTATAGGTTCTCAAAAGCATTGCAAAATGTGAGAACTAGAAGGAGAGGAAGCTCCGGACCTCAACGATGCTTCGAATGTGGTAAGGCAGGACACTTTCGTATAGAATGCCCTAACCTTTCAGGTTCTACTACCCGTGAAGAAAAACAGAACAAGGTCAAGACCACCTCTGGAAACCCCAACAAGAAAAAGAAGGGTACCATAGGACGCAAGATGATTAACAACTTCATCACCGCACTTCAAGAACTCAGTTCAAGTGATGTAGACTTTGAAAGTGATGAAGATGATGATGATCTGGCCAACTTATGCTTCATGGCGGGCAAAACAAGATCAAGATCAAGTCAGGAGGATGCAGAACACAACAGTGATGACGATGAGGTATGTTCTACCTGCAATGAAATGTGTGATGCTATTTGTCGTGCAACTATTATTGTTAAGAAAAAGGACAAAAAGCCTAGGAATATAGCTGCTAAAATTGAATCACTAGAATCTAAAATCAACCGTTTAAAAACTTTGATTCCTAGTGATGATGCATGTCCCTTATGTGACTTAATCTATGAACAATTGTCCACATTAAGAAGTACACACTCCTCCACTCTCGATAGACTTGATGAAGAAATTGAAAAGAACATAGAGCTTGCTGCAGTTAATGATAAAAACTCAAAAGATGCTTCCTGTTCAACAGATGATTTGCATTGTTCTGCATGTGACAATCTTGATAAGAAACTAAAAGATGCAATAAATGAAATTTTCATTCTAAACAATGTTTTATGTACTCATGAAGTTAAGAGTTGTTCAAATTGCAAATTAAAAGGAAAAATTTCATGTGAAAACTGCCTAGATTGTCTAAAAAGCTTGATGACATGAATAGGACGCTAGAGCAGTTTTGTGTTGGGAACAAAAATCTAAACTTGCTACTGAGTTTATCCAAATCTTGTAATGATAAAACTAGTTTAGGTTTTGATTCTCATGTTTATTCTAAAACACATCCACCTCAAATTGTAAAATCATTTGGAAGAGGTTTAATCAAAACTGTCCCTAAACAAAAGGATGTGATCTTTGAATCTGTAGGAGTGCTTTCTAATTCTGTTTCTAATGATGGGTGCTCATCTAGACATGATTACAAAATTAAATTTCATTGTACTTATTGTGATAAAGATGGTCATGTCATAGATTTTTGTTATAGACTAGCTAAACAAATTAAAAAGGATAAAATGTCTGCTAGATCTCATAACTTTCATGCTAAACCTAAAATTAGAAACATGCAACCTGCTTTAATGAGTCAGAAATTTGAAAAGGTAGCTTCCGAACCCTCTGGTAAGAGACTTGCAAAGATAGCTCCAGTAGTTCCGAGAGCTCCGAAAGCTCTCGAACCATCTATTGTTCCCTCCAGGGCTTTAGTTTTTGCTTTCGGACCTTCGGTTTGTGCATCCAGAGCTTCAGCTATTTCTTTCGAAACAAATGTCCACACCTCCGGAGCTACTGCTTTTCACTGTAAATGAGTAACAACTTCTAAATCAATTGTTAAGAACAGAAAACCCCAACCTTTGACTCATAAACCTGCTGTTTTGTCACAACTTTCGCGTGTTGTTCCTACTAGACGTCACATGGCTCAGTACTGGATTCCAAAATGCTTATTGACTAACCACAGTATTGAGTCAACGACGAACTGTCCTTCTGTGTAGGTTTCATGCTTGAGGAAGGAGAACATATGGATTGTGGATTCAAGATGCTCATGCCACATGATCGGTAACAGAGAATGGTTCTCCTCCCTCTCCTTTGTGTCACGTGTAGAAAATGTTACTTTTGCCGATAATTCATCAACTCCTATTATTGCTAAAGGTTCGGTTAGAGTAAATGATCACTACACTTTAAAAGATGTGGCACTTGTTAAAAATTTGAAGTACAACTTGATTTCTGTTTCTCAATTGCTAGATGAAGATCTGGAACAAAATTTCAATAAAAACTGCTACAAAGTTGTAGGTTCAAATAGTGAGCTTATTTTTAACATGTCTCAGTTTGGAAGAGTTGTTAAAGCTGATTTTGATATGTCTTCCTCTAAGCATAGGTGTCTAGTTGCTAATGTTTTAAAGGACTTATATTTTTGGCATCATAGACTTGGTCACGTAGGCTTTGATCACCTAACGCGTGTTAGTGCTCTTGATCGCATACGTGGGCTGCCTAAGCTTAAAGGGGACAAAGAAATTGTGTGCTCTTCTTGTAGACATGCTAAGATGGTTGCAGGTTCACATACTCCTCTCACAATGATCATGACAACTGAACCGGGTCAACTTTTGCACCTTGACACCGTAGGACCTTCACGTGTTCAATCCTGTGGAGGTAAATGGTATGTTCTTGTGATTGTTGATAATTATTCTAGATACTCTTGGGTTTATTTTGTGGCATCTAAGAATGAAGCTTTTAGTCACTTTAGAACTTTATTTCTTAGGTTATCAATTGATCACCCAGGATCTTTAAAAGCAATTAGAAGTGATAACGGAACTAAATTTAAAAATCAATCTTTTGATCACTTTTGTGCTGAAAATGGTATAGATCATCAGTTTCCTTCACCATATGTACCTCAACAAAATGGTGTTGTAGAAAGAAAGAACAGAACCTTAGTTGAGATGGCTAGGACTATGCTTGATGAATATCAAACTCCTAGGAAATTTTGGGCTGATGCGATTGCAACCGTTTGTTATGTCTCAAATCGTGTTTTCTTGCGTGCTAAGCTAGGTAAAACACCATATGAGCTCCGGTTTGGACATAGGCCTAGTGTTACACTTTCGGGTTTTTGGATGCAAATGCTTTGTTAAGAAACATGGTAATCTTGATAAATTTGAACCTAGATCCATTGATGGCATGTTTCTTGGTTATCCATCTCATACTAGAGGCTATCGTGTGCTTTTACTTGACACTGACAAAATTGTGGAGACTTGTGAAGTGTCTTTTGATGAAGCTAGCCCAGGTACTAGCTTAAACATTGCAGGTCCAGATCCATATCCGCAGGGGGAGAGCATTTTCGTTGAAGATGAGGAAGAGGTGGAGCTGCTGCCCGAAAATTCAGCAGCTAATGACATTGTTCGAGCTCCTGATTTTGATTCACAGCCAGCACCGACGACCACCATTTCTGGTCCAGATCCTCCTCAAGTCACAATCTCATCGATTTGTGATGAACATGAAGAAGAAGAAGAAGCTTGTGAAGTGTCCACTCCCCTTTGGTTTCTCAAAATTCATCCTCCACAACAGGTTATTGGAAGCTTGCACGAACGAGTTACACGGTCCAGGTTTTGCGAACCAAACTCTCATGCTCATTCTGCTTTTTTGCTTCTTTTGAACCCAAAGATATATCACACGCACTCACTAATGAATCTTGGATTATTGCCATGCAAGAAGAGTTAGAAAATTTTGAAAGAAATAATGTTTGGAAACTTGTACCTCCACCTCAAGGTCACACTTTAATTGGAACTAAATGGGTGTTTAAAAATAAACAAAGTGAGGATGGGGTTGTGGTTAGGAATAAGGATAGGTTGGTTGCTTAAGGTTTCACTCAAGTTGAAGGTCTAGATTTTGATGAAACATTTGCTCCTGTTGCTAGATTAGAAGCCATAAGAATTTTGTTAGCTTTTGCTGCATCTAAAGGTTTTAAGCTATATCAAATGGATGTTAAAAGTGCTTTTTTTAATGGCTACATAGATGAGGAGGTTTATGTCAAACAACCACCGGGTTTTGAAAATTCAAATTTTCCTAATCATGTTTACAAACTGTCTAAAGCCTTGTACGGTCTCAAACAAGCCCCTAGAGCATGGTATGATAGGTTAAAAACATTCTTACTTGAAAAGGGGTTTACCATGGGCAAGGTTGATAAAACTCTTTTTGTGCTTAAGCATGGCAATGACTCATTATTCGTTCAAGTGTATGTGGATCATATTATCTTTGGTTGTGCTTCTCATGATCTTGTGTCCAAGTTTTCAGCTATGATGAGTTCAAAATTTGAGATGAGTATGATGGGAGAACTCACATACTTTTTGGGGCTGCAAATCAAGCAAACCAAGGAGGGTACCTTTGTGCATCAAACGAAGTATACCAAAGACCTCCTAAGGCGCTTCAACATGGACAAAAGCAAGCCTCTTCGGACACCAATGGGAACAGCAACAACACTTGAACTTGATGAAGATTGTGAACCCATGGATCAAAAAGAATATAGAAGCATGATCGGATCACTTTTGTACCTCATGGCATCAAGACCGGACATACAATTCAGCGTATGTCTTTGTGCACAGTTTCAAGCCTCCCCACGTGCTTCACATCGTCAAGCCGTCAAAAGGATTCTCAGGTACTTACATGGAACTCAAGAATTTGGCATTTTTCTTCCTTCTTCCTCTACCGTTACTTTGAAAGCTTTTTCCGATGCTGATTTTAGAGGTTGTAGGATTGATAGGAAAAGTACTTCCGGTGCTTGTCATTTTCTTGGTAATTCACTTGTTGCTTGGTCCTCTATAAAACAAAATTCAGTTGCACAATCCACAGCCGAATCTGAATATGTAGCTACTGCTAGTGCTTGCTCACAAATTCTTTGGATTGTTCAAATACTTAAGGAGTATGGGGTTGATCTAGATAGTGTTCCACTGTTTTGTGATAACACTAGTGCCATTTGCATTGCTAAAAACCCTTTGCAACATTCTAGAACTAAGCACATTGATATTAGGTATAACTTTTTCCATGATAATGTTGAAAAAGGAAACATTGCGCTTCACAATGTAAATACCGAACAACAATTGGCCGACATTTTTACAAAACCTTTGGATTTCACTCGTTTTTGTTACATTCGTAGTGAAATTGGGGTTATGCATCCTCATGGCTTACATTGAGAGGGAGTTTTCAAACCCTAGATGTCTATGTGTGAATCTGAAATTAAAATAATATGAGCATAGTATTTCATACATATATGACTTTGTGATTCCTTTTACATGCTGAAAGTTCTTACTACATTACTCGTGTTATACATTTTGTAGTTTTGCCATGTCTAGTAATTGGAATAATTACTTACACTAAAGTTGGTCATGGTCGAACTTTCTTGTTGTTTTGAACTTGTTGCATGTTCACAACTGCTTTTAATCATAAATAATTAATCAAGTAATCAACTCACTTGTTGAGTTTTTGTGAACAAATATAAGTTGAGAAAAGATGAAGAGAATATGCATGCATCGCACTTCTTCTTTTGAGATGGCTTATCATTGTACTTAGATATGAACTTGGAAGAAGTTGTGTATGACTAAAACCATGTCCTTAAGCTTCTGATTGTCAAATGACATAGGCTTGGCTTGGTTGGTTAGAATAAGGTAGATGCGCATATAATCTCTTTCAAATATCATATGATCTAAATTTTTTCCTTGAAAAATAATTAAATGCAGCAACTAGTGTCATGCTTTCAGGTTTTGAAACAGTTAAGTTTGTGAGATCATGACTTGCTTAAATTGAAAATTACATTTGATCTCTAGCATGGCTTACACTACTTTATGTATCTCATTGATGTGATAGTGTAAGTTACTTGATAGTATGACTTGGATGAGCTTTGTTTTATATGTTTATGTTATAATATGCTCATAACAATTAAAATTTCTCTTTTGAACCTTGTTGAATGCATTGTCAAAGGGGGAGAGATAATATAGTGAATTATGCAAGGGGGACAAATTTATCTCATTTGAGAAATTTATTTCTATCTCATTTGATTTTCAAAAATAGGGAAAATTGTTTTCAAAACTTTTGATGCCAATGTCTGGATTTTAAATGGTGTTGCCAATGCATTCATCAAGGGGGGGATTGTGAGATCTTTGTGTGCTGAATACATTGGCTTTGACAATAAAAGTTTTGAATGCTGCCATAACATCTTTTCAGCAAGGTCCGACTCTAGCTCCGAGCTTCTGCAAGGTCCGACAATAGGTCCGACATGTTTTTGGGTAGCTCCGGTGAGCTTTGTCTTTAGCTCCGGCATGTCTTTGATAGCTCCGGCATGTCTTTGTTAAGCTCCGATATGTTTTGCTAGGTCCGACTTATGGTTGTTAGCTCTGATATGCTTTTCTAGCTCCGACTTTTGGGATGACTAGTTCCGACTAGTTTTGGTTAGCTCCGGCGCTAGGTTGTACTAGCTTTGGTAAGATCCGGCTCAAGCTCCGGTTAGCTTTGGCTAGGTTCGGAGCTTGATCGCAATGTTCCTGCTTTTACTGTGAAATGTTTCGAACTTGCTTTATATTCTTGGAAAGTTTGCTTAGTATTCATTTGCTATGTTTTTGGTGAGTATTGGTTGATATGGTTGATATCGTTTTGATATGTTTTGCAACATGCTTATGTGAGGTGCTCACGTAAGGTGTTGTGTTCGAAACTGACTCGAGTCAAGTCGCGGACTTGGGCTCGTACGGATTGGTGGTTTATTCATGTGCAGGTGTTGCTTGAGTTCAAGACATGGCTGGTGGCGGCATCCATTGAACTAGTCTTAGGGAGAATATGAGGTTCAACAACAAAGTTCGGGAGGAATTGTGGTTGAGTTGATCGGGAGGTTGCGCAACATGTTTGAATAAGGAACAATGCATATGAAGGTATCGTGGATGTCATTGGAAGATGTTTGCACGTGTTTAAGGAGCGCATGGACGTGTCTACATGGTTCCAAGGCGTGATGAAGAGATGTGGACGTAAAGAATTGGTCGGAAAGGTCCAACCGACTAGGTTATGGACTCAGGCTGCGGCTGAGTCGGGTTTGACTCAAATACGGAAAGATTTGAGTTTGTTATGATAGGATTTCGTGTGGGTCACGAATTTGAATTGTTTTAGGAATGTGGGATACGTTCCTAAGGTGTTTGTAAGTCTTAATATTGCTTCTATCTGCATATAGAAGAGTCCTAAGCAGTTATGGAAATTTTCAATTCATGATCTGAGTAGGATTAGAGTCCTAGTTGAGATTGGGTTGGCCTAACGGCTGGTTATATAAGCAAGGGAGGCCAAAGATTGGGGCTGTTCCTCTTGTGTTTTATTGAATAAAATTCATAGTTTGAAGGAATTTTTGTGCCTTGTTCGTCCGACTTGTTCCTGACAGCACTACCTTTCATTGGTGGTTTTATCATAACTCGAGTTATACAGATCCAATTGACGCGATTCTTTTTGTATTGTCTTAACAACTTGATTATCTATTATCTGTCAAAATTTCACGGTCATTGGATTTGTGGTTTCAGATCTACACGAGTTTCTTTGCAGCGTTCCAGAACTGTTTTTCTCGGTAGGACAGATTGAACTTTGTTCGATCTTTCGATCATAACTTGAGTTTCTCTCGACGGATTTAAGTGATTCTTCTTGTGTTTTCTTCGTGACTTGATTCTCTCTGATATATATCACTTTTGTCATGGTGAAAAACGTTTAGATTAGTTTCACACACAATTTCTTTAACAGATCATTTTTCTGCCGAAGGGGTTGGGATTTAATTGTTTCCGATGCGTAAGATTTTTTAATCAACCATTCACCCCCCCCCTGTGGTAGCTTTTCACGTGTTCTTCGATCCTACAATGATAATTACTTAGTACCCTATGTATTGATCATAAGAATAGTGTTTACTTTACTTCATCGCTTCCTTTGGGGTAAATACGCTACCCATGAGAATACTCTTAGGTGAAATGCTACAATGGTATCCTCTGTGCGCTTGCGGATCTCATCTCTCACCATAGATGATTTGTGGTGTTAAAAAATACCAACAGTGGTCTTGACCTGTGAACAAGTTGTCGTACCAAGACCTGATAGATGATCCCCAATTAGTACATATATAAGTCTAAAAATATCTAAATTAAATTGTTATAGATTTACTTACCTATCGCCAACCGAACGAAAAATGATCCGATCGCCTGAGTTTGCAAGAGCCAGAGGAGGAACCACATAGTGGCTCCTGCAAACCACCGCTTCGGAGTCGGCTCCACATTAGGTGACCCAGAAGAGGGGTCACCCGATAGCCCTGGCTCACTAGCCGACTCTGAAGCAGGCTCCAAAGCAGACCTCAAAACGGGTGACACATTTCTATAGCTTACGTTACTCATGTTCATTTTTAAGTCATTTATGAGAGAGGAAATAATGAGAGAGGGGGAAAATTTGGTCTTACATGACACTTCCACGTTAGGATCCACCGACCATGCAAACGCGGGTGATTGACGTTCTCACCATCACCGTTCGCTTACGTACCGTCTCGACGCATACGTTACGATTACAACCATTTATACGGCACAAACGCATTTAATGCGTGTCAGCACGTGTCGGGTCGGGACGGCCCGAAACCCGTTTATTTACATATAGTAAGCAATCACTCAAAAACATTAAATATAAATAAACAGTAAATATCAATTAACGATAAATATCAATTAATAAACAACATAATAATCAACTAACTAATAAACTATTAACCTAACTGTGACACCCGCTTTCGAAAATGAACCAAGTGAATGCATATGTCTGTCTAGGACGTTGATCACACATACACGAGTGCATCACAAACGATATACAGAAAATTACCACATCACAAATTATTAAACAAGTACTTTGATTACAATATTCAAATAATCCTCAAATTACAACTCTAATGATCATTATTAATAGTTCTGAGACTAATGCAACAAAAATAATCTAAATAGAACAAACTAAGCTTAGGGGCTATAGCGCGACTCCAAGCAATCCACAGGCAAGTCGACAGCAACACACAACCTAGTACTCCGCATTATCTTTAGGGTACTCCCAAGCATCACCTAAAACTATTGGCAGGGGAATTGCAAGGGTGAGCACATATCGTACTCAGTAAGTGTGGGAAAAATATTGATATGTAGCCTAATCAAAGAGTGATAATAAATAATGGCTATTTGCTGAAAAGTACATTTCAAACATATGAAAAGAATCTTACAATGTCTATGTGAATTAATCCCATCACATACCAAATAATTACCAATTATGAGTCCAATACCATCAAGTCCCATTATATCACATCCATAAAAAATTATCCATCCAAATACCCCATTCGTATCATCATCATTAACCATGTCCATTTATCACCATCCCATCCATAACCATAACCAATACCAGACCATAACCATCTAAATTCCCAAGATCCACTTTAATCATGGAAGTTGTCCAGGTGCTCATAACCGGGAGCACAACTATCATGATAGTTTTTAACACTCTGCAAAGGTTGTACCGCTTTATCCAAAAGTTCGTGATTTCGTCACCCGTCGGCGACTAAAGAAACCTCCCTTATGCCAATTACACTTCCTTAGGTGTATGACCAAGAGATCACAAAATAGCCTTTACAAAGGGACTACCAGCATATTCAGACCCACTGAGGTTTCACTGGTGGTGATGCCTCCAACTGAGCACATCCAACCAAGGGCCCCCTCTTGTGCTGTTCGGATCCTAGGGCAGTACCGCCACTATTGTAAACCCAACATACTCCCATTCCCTGCTTCGCCAAATGATTTGAACAATGCTAGCAATACACTTAATTAATTGGCTAAGTTGGACCCATACTTGGCCTTGTGGTGGCACTGTTGTCCTGGCGTATTCTCGCATGAAACAGTCCTTAGATCTATGGCAATCAAACCACCATATCATCCAACTCAGTCCACAAACCATGCTTGCTTATATCTCCCAAGTCCCATGTTATCAATTAATCATGTTCATCAATTCTCATCATCCATAGGTTCATTAAATCATGATTAAGCATTTTTGTTGTTTTCTCATCCCAATTAATTAGAGCAAAGCAAAAAGTAAAAATACCCTTCCCGACTCTCTATAATATAGTCCATGCGACAAGGATGGTCAAACAAGTCTAGTAAACACCTATCTTGGGATTTCCCGTCAATTTGACACAAGCATGCAGTTTCACAAACAAAACATTTAAAAATAGGATCAAAATGATAAAGAACACTTGCCTTGCTCCTGAGATTGGTTAGGATCAAAAGCTTCAAAGTTCTGGTTCTGCAGGTCCTCGACAGCACCCTCTAGCGCAACACCTTCTATTCCGCGCAAAAGACATACATAACAAACATTGCAATCAATAAATGCTCATATATTACTCAATATGCCATGACACGCATGATTAATGCAATTGTGGAGTAATGCATGTTCTCAAGTTGCTATCATTCCTTACTAAGTAGTTACAATTAAGTATTGCATGTTAGAACAAGTTTTAAGTCATTTCAAAGGATATTAAAGAAGTTCCGGGAATTTCCGGATTTGGAGGACCAAACTAGTTTGCACAGGGACAGGACAAGTCCATTCTGGTACAGAAAGAAAATCGGACTAGTCCGCACTGGGACAGGACAAGTCCATTGGCTAGGGTTTTTGGCGAATTTTCAACTAGAGCATAGTTAAAACTAATATGGGACCATAATTTACGTAGAAAGGATGCATATAAGATAATTACCGTGAATCCTAGGGTTCAAGGGTCGAGGTTTCAAGAATTGGACGTCTAAATTGAAGGAGACGAAGAATTGACGAAGAGGGCTGTTGATGTTTAGAGATTGGCGATGAAGATCGCGGCAGAGACGACGATCTTGGTTGATCCTCCTTATTCCTTCCTTCTCCTTCTCCTCCCTCGATGGAGACTCCTTGTTGGCGGCTCTTACAAACTAAGGTTAGGAGTTCTTCAATTGTGGCAAAGGGATGAAAGGTTGAGGTGGTGGGGTGTTTATATAGAGGTGGAGAGGTAGGGTTTGGGTGGATTTTGAGTTTAAGGAAATGGAGGCCGAGTAGGGGTCCCACATGGGCTCCACAAGGTTTGGACACAACATTATTGGGCCCAATTAAGGAAAAAAACCCAATAACACATCGTGGACAAAAAATTGAATCCGAGTCGAGCACACCGGACAAGTCCGCTAGAGGCCGGACAAGTCCGATTCTGAATAGAGGCTAAAACGGACAAGTCCGGTGTGGGGCCCGAAAAGTCCGGAGGTCTTCTCAAAATTTCAAAAAACCGGACCAAAAAGAAGAGACAACGGACAACTCCGAAAAGTTCCAGTGGCTAGGAACGGACTAGCCCGCACTCAACAATGGATAAGATCGGACAACAACAGAAACGTTTTCGGCCTAATCCACAAAAAAAGCGAAAAAGTTCTGGGGACAACAAGGAACAAAACCGGACAAGTTCGGGGTCCAAACCGGACAAGTCCGCAACTATACAGGGTTTTAAGTGCTATTTTGCTTCTAATTCATTTTAAACTTGTTCCTTTTTATGTTACTTAATGTTAAACATGTATACGAATGTATGCAATGCATGATGGATGAAATGAGGGTGTTACACACCTACCCCCCTTAAAATGAAGAGAAGAGATAGGGAAATTCTCTCGTAAGGTCATCTTCTAGCTTCCAAGTTGCTTCCGATTCTGTGTGATACTTCCATTGTTCATTACACCATCGAATTACCTTGTTTCTTGTGACTCTTTCCTTTGTTTCCAAAATTTTGACCAGTTGCTCGGCATAAGTCAAATCTGCATCTAATTTCAAATCTTCCATTGGCACTTGTTCCTCCGGTACACTTAAGCACTTCTTGAGCTGCGAAATGTGGAACACGTCATGAACATCAGAAAGATGTGTTGACTTCTCTAACTTATATGTCACAACTCCATGTTTGCCCAAAATCTTGAATGGTACAATATAATGAGGTGCCAACTTGCCTCTGACGTTAAATTTCTTATGACCTCGCATAGGTGACACTTTGAGGTATATGAAGTCTCCCACTTCAAAACTAAATTTCTTCGCCTATTATCTGCATTGCCTTTTTGTCTTGATTAAGCAGCCCTCAAATTCTCATGAATTGTCTGAACTTGCTTTTCAGCTTCTAGCAACACATCAGGCCCAAATACTTGGTTCTCTCGTGTCTCATTCCAAATAAGGGTGTCCTACACTTCCTTCCATATAGTGCTTCATATGGCGACATATTCAAGCTAGCTTGGTAACTATTGTTGTAGGAAAACTCAGCATACCACAAGCTCTTGTCCCAGCTGCGTCCATGCTTCAAAGCATAAGCTCTCAACTTATTTTCCAAAATTCGATTCGTCCTCTTGGTTTGTCCATCGGTTTGTGTATGATATGCTGAGCTGAAATTCAACCTTGTACCCATAGCTTCATGCAGCTTCTGACAGAACGTAGAGGTGAATTGAGAACCTTGGTCAGACACTATTTTCTAGAGTACTCCATGTCGACATACAATTTTCTCCATGTACAACTCTGCTAACCGTGAACCGGTATACTTGGTCTTGACAGGAATGAAATGAGCTGATTTGGTCAACCGATCCACAGTAACCCATATTGAGTCATACTCGTACCGGGTTCGGGGTAATCCAACTATGAAGTCCATACCGATTTCTTCCCTGTTCCACTCTGGAATCTTCAATGGCTGCAATAATCCAGCAAGCCTTTGATGTTCAACTTTGACTCGTTGGCAGACATCACATAAAGCAACATATTCAGCTATGTCTTTTTTCATCCTATCCCACCAATAGTTTTCTTAAGTCCTTGTACATCTTTGTACAGCTGGGATGAATTGAGCAAGGTGAGTCACGTGCCTATTTTAATATCTTCTCTCGGAGATGCTTCACATTAGGCACAACAATCCTCTTTCCAAGCAACAGAGTGCCATGGTCATCCTCATCAAATCTGAATTCTCTCACTTCTCGATTCCTTTCCTTGATTTCTTGTATTTCGTCATCTTTTGTTTGACCTTCTTGAATTTCTTATTCCAAGGTCATATTTAACTCCATTATTCCCATCTCATCACAAATCCAAGATTCAACCGTTCAAACTCCTTGCATAGCTCGGATGGCAATTCTCGAACCGTGAGATGGTGGCTTACTCCTTTCCGACTCAAAGTATCGGCCACTACATTAGCCTTCCCCAGGTGATAATTGATTCCCACAACATAATCCTTGATGAGATCCAACCATCTTCTTTGCCTCAAATTCAGATCCGTTTGTGTGAAAATGTACTTGAGGCTCTTGTGATCCGTGTAAATCTCATACCTATAACCAAGAATGTAGTGCCTCCATATTTTGAAAGCATGCACCACGGCTGCAAGTTCGAGGTCATGGGTAGGATAATTCTGCTCATGTTTCTTCAATTGCCTCGATGCATAAGATACCACTTGACCTTCTTGCATGAGCACACATCCAAGTCCTTGTCTTGATGCATCATAATAGATGTCGAAACTTTTGCTCACATCTGGTAAAATCAACACAAGTGTTGTTGTTATCCTTTTCTTTAGCTCCTCATAACTGTCTTGACAAGCTTGAGGCCATTGGAATGCTTTTTCTTTCATTAGCACTTCTATCATGGGCTTGGCTATCTTAGAAAAGTCCTTGATGAACCGACGAAAATATCCATCAATTCCAAGAAAACTCCGAATTTCCTTCGCATTCTGTGGCGGTTCCCACTTTAACACATCTCTAACCTTTCCTAGGTTGACTGACACTTCTCCTCCAGAGATGATATGTCCCAAAAATGACACTTCTCTTAACCAAAACTGGCACTTGCTAAATTTGGCATATAATTGGTGCTCCCTCAATTTCTGCAATGTGAGCCTCAAATGCTCCTCATACTCCTGTTTACTCCTCGAGTAGATCATAATGTCATCAATGAACACCACAACGAATTTATCCAAGTACTCCATGAAGACCTTATTCATGAAGTACATAAAGTATGCCGGTGCATTGGTCAATCCAAAAGACATAACGGTATACTCATAGGATCCATACCATGTCCGAAAAGTTGTCTTGGGTATATCCGACGGTCTAATCTTCATTTGGAAATAGCCTTGCCTCAAGTAGATCTTGGAGAAAACATAGAGAAGAGGAATCATTGAGAAAGATTTTTCATTTTATTTCTGCACAAAAGTTTTCCTAGTTTTTAGTATAGTTATTTAAAGAATAGATAGAAATAAGATTGCGTCCAATAGGATTTGAACCTATACCAAAGGTTTAGAAGACCTTTGTCCTATCCATTAGACAATGGATGCTTCTCTGCCAACCCCAGACGAGAATATTGATTTCGATTTAGCCGCACCTAAGAACCATTCATTTGATCAAACAAATCCTCTATACGTGGCAATGTATACTTGTTCTTAATCGTCACCTCGTTGAGAGCTCGGTAGTCCACACAAATCTTTTGGGATCCATCCTTCTTATCCATGAATAGCACTGGCGCTCCCCAAGGCGAAGGGCTTGGGCGAATGAAACCATTTTCTAGCTACTCTTGAATTTGCTCCTTGAGCTCCGCTAACTCCATAGGAGGCATCCTATATGGCATCTTAGCTATAGGTGTAGTTCCAGGTATTAAATCAATAACAAACTCTATGTCACGGTTAGGTGGCATTCCAGGCAACTCATCCGGAAACACATTCGAAAACTCACACACCACTGGGATATCCTCTATTGCTACACCGTCCATTTGATTTAGCTCCACCTGCTTTGGTGTGTGTTTAGATGCTTCAAATTCTATGTTGACCCCTTCCTCATTTATCAACTTCACCGTCTTTGTGGCACATTGAATTATCCCATTGTGCTTCCTTAACCAGTCTATACCAAGTATTATGTCCAATCCATGCGAATCCAAAACAATAACGTTGGCCAAAAGTCTACCTCTCTTATTCTAAGGCTTACTTTTGGACATACTATATTCGTCCTCATCTCCCCTCCCAGAGATTTAACCAACAAGGTATACTTCATATGATATATGGGCAAACTATACATGGAAACATACTTTGATGCAATGAATGAATGTGATGCTCCAGAATCAAATAACATAGTCGTCGGGTTGGAGTTTACGAGAAACATACCAATCACCATGGCATCCGCTTGTTGGGATTCCTCCGTTGATACATGGTTCACCTTGCCACGAACGAAATTATGCAGTCCACGATTGCCTTGTGGAGCCCCAACATTGGGTCTTGGCTTTTGTCTTGGAGCATTGTTCCCTTGACTAAGGCCTAACTTAGGACATTGAGATGCAAAGTGTCCCACCTCACCACAAGTATAGCACGACCTTGCTGCACCAAAATTGTTAGGGCGAGCTTGATGTTGAGCGTTAGCAGGAAAATTAGCACGGGGCGCATGAGGCATTGGTGGGCGAGGTGCTTGAATGACAGGGCATTGCTGCATTGGTGAAGCTGGGCGCGGGGAAATTGTAGAGCGATTGCAGGAGCAGAGGGCTTGTAGTATGGTGCATTTGGTGGTGCAATGCGGGGGGCGAACAGTGCTTCCTTGTGGCTGTCCTTGATATGGTGCCTTCCTCTTATTGTCTTGTTCCATATCATGAATCTTGTTCTCAACCACAATGGTTGTGTCCACAAGCTTCTAGAAATTTGCGTAGTCACAATTGAGCAATTGGACTTGAATTTCATTGTTTAGGCCTCTCATGAACAGATATTGCTTGCGGCTGTCCTGGTTGACATCCTGTGGGGCATACCTCGAGAGTTGGGTGAATTTATTGAGATACTCACTCACACTCAACCTTCATTGCCTTAATGTCTCAAATTCCTGCCTCTTCAAGATCATAACTCCCTTAGGAACAAAATGAGAACGGAAACTCTCCTTGAATTCAGCCCAAGTGATCCTGTCTTGATTAGCATGAGCATCGCATAGCGGGTCCAACCAATCCACAGCTGCTCCAACTAACTGATGGGAAGCAAAGAGAACCTTCTCTCGGCCACGACATTGCACAATGAAAAGTTTCTTATCCATGGATTTTAGCCAATCATCAGCATCCATAGGATCATTTGCTTGAGCAAAGGTAGGAGGCCTAGTCCTCATAAACTCTCTCAATCTGTTATGAGGCGGTGGGGGTGGCGGTGGTGGAGGCAGATGAGGCTGGTTCTGATTATTGGCCTGCAGCTGTCCCAAGGTCTGTATCACGGTCTGCATAAGCTGATTCTGCATAACCAACAATTGCTCAAGTTTGATAGCCTCAGGTCCAAGTCCATTGTTCTTTTGAGGTGCTCCATTGTTCTCTTGCTCCTCACCATTGGCATTCCTTTGGTTGCGAGTCCTCAGCATCTGAAGAAAGAGCAAGAGATAGAAGAATTTAGAAAACGTCTCCAACTATATGCATCAAAGGATATGAAACTAAGCAACTACCTATACTAGCCTATATGGACGTGGCAAGCGCTAAAGCATCCCACAATCCTCTACTAAGCACACAAGCAAACATTACATAGCAACCAGCACACCAAACAAACCCCAACCATTCCTAAGTGTTCCTATATGCTCTAAATTGTCCATTCTATCTAGGTTGTGTACTATGGTCAAACATGGCTCTGATACCAATTTGTGACACCCAATTCTAAAAATGAACCAAGTGAATGCATATGTGTGCCCAGGACGTTGATCACACATACACGAGTGCATCACAAACGATATACAGAAAGTTACCACAACACAAATTATTAAACAAGTACTTTTATTACAATATTTAAATAATCCTCAAATTACAACTCTAATGATCATTATTAATAGTTCTAAAACTAATGCAGTAGAAATAATCTAAACATAGAAACTAAATATAGGGGATATAGCGCGACTCCAAGCAATCCACGGGCAAGTCAACGACAGCACACAACCTAGTACTCCGCATTATCCTCAGGGTACTCCCAAACATCACCTGAAACTATTGGTGGAGGAATTGCAAGGATGAGCACATGTCGTACTTAGCAAGTGTGGGAAAATATTGACATGTAGCTTAATCAAGGAGTGATAATAAATAATTACTATTTGCTATAAAGTACATTTAAAACATATGAAAAGCATCTTACAATGTCTATGTGAATTAATCCCATCATATCCCAAATAATAACCAATTATGAGTCCAATACCATCATATCCCATTATATCACATCGATCAATAATTATCCATCCAAATATTAAATTCTTACCATCATTATTAACCATGTCTATTTGTCACCAACCCATCCATAACCATAACCAATACCAGACCATAACAATCCCAATTCCCAAGTTCCACTCTAATCATGGAAGTTGTCCAAGTGCTCATAACCGGGAGCATAGCTACCATGATAGTTTTTAACACTCAGCAGTGGTTGTACCGCTTTACCCAAAAGTTAGTGATTTCGTCACCCGTCGGTGACTAAAGAAACCTCCCTTATGCCAATTACACTTCCTTAGGTGTATGGCCAAGGGATCACAAAATAGCCTTTATAAAGGGACTTCCAGTATATTCAGACCCACTGAGGTTTCACCGGTGGTGATGCCTCCAACAAAGCACATCCAACCAAGGGCCCCCTCTTGTGCCGTTCAGATCCCAAGGCAGTCCCGCCACTATTGCAAGCCCAACCGACACCCATTCTTTGCTCCCTTAAATGATCCGAACAATGCTAGCAATACACCTAATTAGTTGGCTAAGACGCACCCATACTTGGCCTTGTGGTGGCACTGTTGTCCTAGCATATTTTTGCATGAACCGGGCCTTAGATCCAAGGCAAGCAAACCACCATATATCCAACCCAGTCCACAAACCATGCTTGCTTAGATCTCCCAAGTCCCATGTTACCGATTAATCTTGTTCATCAATTCTCATCATCCATAGGTTCATTAAATCATGATTAAGCATTTTGGTTGTTTTCTCATCCCAATTAATTAGAGCGAAGCAAAAAGTAAAAATGCACTTCCCGAATCTCTATAATGTAATCCATGCGACAAGGATGGTGAAACAAGTCTAGTAGACACCTATCATGGATTTTCTCGTCAATTTTACACAAGCATGCAGTTTTACAAACAAAATATTTAAAAATAGGGTCAAAATGATAAAGGACACTTGCCTTGCTCCTGAGATTGGTTAGGATCAAAAGCTTCAAAGTTATGGTTCTGCAGGTCCTCGACAGCACCCTCTAGCGCAACACCTTCTATTCCGTGCAAAAGACATGCAAAACCAGCATTACAATCAATAAATGCTCATATATTACTCAGTATGCCATGACATGCATGATTATTGCAATTGTGGAGTAACGCATGTTATCAAGTTGCCATCATTGCTTACTAACTAGTTACAATTAAGTATTACATGTTAGAATAAGTTTTAAGTCATTTTAGAGGGTATTAAAGAAGTTCCAGGAATTTCCAGATTTGGAGGACCGAACTAGTCCGCACAAGGACCGGACAAGTCTGTTCTGGTACAGAAAGAAAATCGGACTAGTCTGCACTAGGACCGGACAAGTCCGTTGGCTAGCATTTTTGGCGAATTTTCAACTAGAGCACAGTTAAAACTAATATGGGACCATAATTTAGGTAGAAAGGATGCATCTAAGATAATTACCATGAATCCCAGGGTTCAAGGGTCGAGGATTTAAGAATTGGACGTCTAAATTGAAGGAGACGAAGAATTGACAAAGAGGGGTGTTGACGTTTAGAGATTGGCGATGAAGATCGCGGTGGAGACGACGATCTTGGTTGATCCTGCTCCTTCCTTCCTTCTCCTTCTCCTCCCTCGATGGAGACTCCTTGTTGGCAGCTCTTACGAACTAGGGTTAGGAGTTCTTCAATTGTGGCAACGGGATGAAAGGTTAGGGTGGTGGGGTGTTTATATAGAGGTGGAGAGGTAGGGTTTGGGTGGATTTCGAGTTCAAGGCAGTGGAGGCCGATTAGGGGTCCCACGTGGGCTCCACAGGGGTAGGACACGATGTTCTTGGGCCCAATTAAGGCAAAAACCCATTAACACATCATGGATTAAAAACAGAATCTGAGTCGGGCACACCAGACAAGTCTACTAGAGGCCGGACAAGTCCGATTTTGAAGAGAGGATAAAACGGACAAGTCCAGTTTGGGGTCGGACAAGTCCGAAGGTCTTCTCAAATTTTCAGAAACCGGACCAAAAAGAAGAACCGGACAACTGTGAAAAGTTCCATTGGCTAGGAACGGACTAGTCCGCACTCAACAACGGACAACAATAGAAACGTTTTCAGACTAATCCGTAGCAAAAAACAAAAAAGTCCGAGGGACAATAGAGAGCAAAACCGACCTAGTCCGGGGGTCCAAACTAGACAAGTGCGCAACTATACACATTTTTAAATGTTATTTTGCTTCTAATTCATTTTAAACTTGTCCCTTTTTATGTTACTTAATGTTAAACATGTATAAGAATGTATGCAATGCATGATGGATGAAAATGAGGGTGTTACAAACCTACCCCCTTAAAATGAATCTTGCCCCCGAGATTCGACGTAGAAGAGAAGAGATAGGGAAATTCTCTCTTAAGGTCATCTTCCAACTCCCAAGTTACTTCCAATTTTGTATGATGCTTCCATTGTACTTTTCACCATTGAATTGCCCTGTTTCTTGTGACTCTTTCCTTTGTTTCCAAATTTTGACCGGTTGCTCGGCATAAGTCAAATCTGCCTCTAATTCCAAACCTTCCATTGGCACTTGTCCCTCCAGTACCCTTAAGCACTTCTTGAGCTACGAAACGTGGAACACATCATGAACATCGGAAAGATGTGCTGCCATCTGCAACTTATATGCCACTTCTCCATGTTTGCCCAAAATCTTGAATGGTCCGATATAGCGGGCTGCACGGTCGGGGAGGGGCAGTGGGAGGGGGGGGGGGGCGACGCACGGTGTGGTGCGGTGAAGGAAGGCAGTGCACTAGGGGACGACGCACGGTGGGTGGCGGTGGAGTTGGGACAGTGCACTGTGGGCAGCGGCATACCTCACCACGGTGGTGGCGGCGACGGCTCCGGGGCAGGGCAACAAAGCGGCGCGGTGGGCGGGGCGACACCATAGCGGGTGGTGCAACGGCACGGTGGGCACGATGGCGCGACGCGGCGGACGCTACAATGGGGTGACAACGCGAAGTGGCGTGTGTTGGTATTTATTAATGTATACAATTCATCCTAGTAGCAAAGGCTAGTTCTGCAGAGACACTAGGCTAACCTAAGCCAAAACAATATCAGTTCCGCAAGCGCACGAAAAGTACCGTCGTAGCATTTCAACCAAGAGTATTCCCTAGAGTTTCATTATTTATTTTATCCCAAAGGAAGGCATGAGAAATCCAGTAGGATGGGTAAATGACGGAGTGGGGGTAGTGTGACACACACCTAAGCAATCTACTATAAGGAGTAAAAATCTCCTAGTGGAGGTCAAGTTAGAGATGAAACTACTCCTACTTTGCTTTAAGTATTCATATACATAGCCTATCAGTGTACACATGAGTATGTTAACGATGAATACTAGAGCTTAGTAGTCCAACACATTGGGCACGGGTTTACCCCTGACAACGTCAGGACAATTCACGCCTCGAGCGTGTAGCGTAGCCGAATGTGGGGGATTACGAAGGACAAACATGGTTGTCACCACCTGTCGTATACCTCTAAAACTTGTGGGTCTACCAAACATCCAACGCTACTTACCTATCTAAGCACCACACTTACATGTTAAGTAAATACCTTAAGAGCTGCAGTACAAGTACCTCCCTAGGCCACGGGTTGACAGAGTTAGCTCATTGTAGAAGTTTTGGATGATGAGCCAATTATCCATCCCATGGTGGGGATAGGCCAAGATGTACTCCTGTATCCTTTCCCATGCCTCGGGAATGGACTCCTTGGGCTTTGTTGGAATCTTGAAATCCTTCCACGTAGGGCATTAGTCTTGCCCAATGGGAAGAATTTGGTGAGGAATGTCATAGAACACTTTTCCCAAGTGTTTATAGCACTTCAGTTCGCATAGAACCACTACTTTGCTCTCCCAAGGAGGGAGAACAGAAACAGTCAAAGATGAATGGCATGAGGCATGACATCCTTGATCTTGAAAGTGCTACAAATCTCAAGGAATTATTGCAGGTGAGAACTTGCAACCTCGTTGTCTTTCCCGCAGAAGGGATTAGCCTGTACCATAGTGATTAGGCCAATCATGATTTCGATGTTTACGTCTCTCGTGTTGACAATAAGCCCAGTAGGCACATTGTCAGCAGAGGGAGCTGAAAACTCATGAAGCGTCTTCTGGGCCATTGGCTTACAGTGTGATGGTGCGGAGATGACGGGTTTCCTTGCCGACAGGTGTAACACCCTCATTTTCATGCATCATGTCCTACATACATTCATATACATGTTTAACGTTAACCCACATAATGAGGATTGAGTTTAAAATTGATTTGGAACAAAACCACACTTAAAATGTTGAAAAGTGCGGACTAGTCGGATTTTGGTGAGTACTAGTCCGATTTCTCTCTGACTTCAAATGGACTTGTCCGTTTTTGCTGCAGACTAGTCTGATTTTGCCTCTGGATATTTTTGTACTTGTCCGATTTTATGCGGACTAGTCCAATATTCCAAGAATACTTGAAAATTTGCTAAGTCCCTGGACTTTTCCGAACTAGTCCGGTGTTCTAGCGGACTTGTCCGTTTTCCTCTCTGACTAAAGTCAGACTTTTTCGATTTTTGGCCAGACTTGTCCGATTTCTTTCTGACTAACTTCGGACTAGTCCGGTCCTTTTCGGACATGTCCGATATTTTGCGACTCCGAGTTGATATTTTGTTTTACGACTTGTTTCTTGGGTTTCACGTTAAGTGGGCCTAGGTACGTGGTGCCTAACTCTTTTAGAGCTCATGTGAGACTCTAAACCGGCCTCTACTCATCTCAAACTCGAAATCCATCTAACCCTAGCCTCCACCCCTATATAAACAATCCCACCCCTTGGCTTGACATCTATTTGCCACTTTTCCACCCCACCCAAACCCTAGTTCGTGGAGAGCCACCATCAAGGAGGAAGGAGGAGATCCCAAACAAGGAGAGGAAGAGGAGGAAACGAAAGAGGATCAAGATCTCCATCAAGTTTCGTTCTTCATCACCAATTCATCTCCAAGTTCATCATCAACCCTAGACCATCTACATCCAAGTGTTGTCTACAAGATTCTTGACTTATTGGAGTTCTAAACACCTGGTATACCTTCTATTCTCTTTTCTTTACATGAATTCAACCCCAAATCTCCAAATTCACGTCGATCTAGAAAACCCCAATCTGTTGTTCTCGCGCAGTGCAGACTTGTCCGGTCCCTAGCTGACTAGTCCAATTTTCCTAGTTAAACATTGTCGAATGAATTCGAAAATTAGACCTAATCAACTCCAAACCTGTATAAACTTGTTAAAAACTATTAGAACTAATTAGTGATCCTTTAAAAGCAATCTACTAACAAGTTCCACCTTGCATTTGCATTAATCATGCATGTCATGTCATATTGAGTAATATTTGTGCACTTTTTGATTGTGTTTCTTTTCTTGTATGTTTATTGTGCGGATTAGACGGATTTGCACTAGAGAGTGCCGTGGAGGATCTACAGCACCAAGATTTTGAAGGCTTCGATCCGAACCAATCCCAAGAGCAAGGCAAGTGTCCTTGAAGCATATTGATCCCATTTTAAAATAAATGTTTTGTTTGCAAAATTGCATGCTTGTGTCAATTTGATTGGAATCCTATGATAGGAAGTTTACTAGCTTTGTTTAACCACCCTTATCACCTAGGATATATGGTAGAGAGTCGGGATGGGATTTTTACCTTTTTTGCTTCGCTTAATTAATTGGGATGGAAGAACAACTACACTACTTAATTTAATTATGAATTAATGAGATTGTGGTTGACATGAACTAGTTAAATCTGATATGGTAATGGGTGATCTAAGCAAGCCTAGTATGTGGATGGGTTGGATGTATGGTGGATTACTTGCTTTAGATCTAAGGATGGGTTTGTGGAGTGACCATCCAGGATTTATAGTGCCACCACGAGGCCAAGTATGGGTGCGGCGTAGCTGATTAATTAGGCCTTTGCCAGTGCTATTTGGACCACTAAGAATGCTTGGGAAAGCGGTAGTCGGATTGGGTTTGTTGATGATTGGTGGGACTACCCTGAGATTCGAATGGCTCAAGAAGGGGCCCTTGGTTGAAGATGTGCTCAGTTGGAGACATCGCCACCGGTGAAACCTCAGTGGGGTCTAAATAGGCTAGTAATCCCTTTGTAAAGGCTATTTTGTGATCTCTTGGCCACACACCTACGGAAGAGTGAGATGGCATAATTGAGATTCTATAGTCATCGAAAGGTGATGAAATCACAAACACGTAGGTAAAGCAGTACAACCTCTACAGAGTGTGTCTAAAACTATCATGATAACCATGCTACCGGTCATGAGCAACCTGGACCCTCACATGATTAGAGGAAAATTGGGATTTTGGGATGGTTATGGTTGGTATTATGGTTATGGATGGTTATGAATTGAATTCTGGTACTGAATATGGATATTGGTATATGATGATAGATACGGAATATTGACTGGTATTATGATAACTACATGGCTTATGATGGGTTTATTTCATATACATGTAATATATTGCTTTTTCAAGTGTTTTAATGTACTTTTCAGCACTCAACCATTATTACATTCATCATTTGAATCAGCCACATGTCATATTTTCAGCACTTGTTGAGTACGACATGTACTCACTCTTGCAATCCCCCCAACTGTTGCAGGTCTAGATTGGGAGTTTAATGGCAATAATGAGGAGTTCTAGGCCGTGTCTACCGTAAGCTTTGCCTGTGGTGTTGATTTGAGTTGCGGTACCCTATCGCTTATGCTACCTAGCTGTTTAGTTTGCTTATTTAGTTTATTTCCACTACATTAGTTGAACTCGTCATTAATATTCATTAGAACTTGTATTTGAGGATATTATGGTTTGTGTAATAAAATTTGGTTAATTAATCTTTTTTTGTGGTAATTTTCTGTATACTCTTTTGTGAATGCACTCGTGTATGTGTGTTGAACATCCTGGGCACACATATGCGTTCACTTGGTTCATTTTCGGAACCGGGTATCACAGATTGGTATCAGAGCCACAGGTTGACCGTAGGATGCAACCTAGATAGAATGGACACTTTAGAGCACATAGGAGCACTCAGGAATCGATGTGTTTTTGTTTGGTGTGCTGTTTTCTATATATATTGGTTGCTCTTGTGATTAATAGAGGATTTTGGGATGCTCTAGCATTGTCATGTCCACGTAGGCAAGTTAGTTGTCTAGTTTCATATCCCTTGATGCATATAGTTGGGGATGTTTACTAATTCTTACCTATTGCTCTTCTCCAGATGGTGAGGACTCCCAACCAGAGGGATGCTAATGATGAGGAGGAGAACCATGGAGCACCTCATAACAACAATGGACAAGGACCTGCCCAAGGAGCTATTAATATTGAGCAGCTATTGGCTATGCAAAACCAGCTCATGCAGACCATGATACAAACTATGGGACAGCTGCAGACTGGCAATATCAACAATCAGGTCCACATGCCTCCAACGCCACCCCCACCTCCTCATAACAGGTTGGGAGAGTTTATGAGGACTAGGCTATCAACCTTTGCTCAAGCCGCTGACCCTATGGATGCGGATGATTGGCTCAAGTCCGTGGAGAAGAAGCTTGCTATTGTCCAATGCAGTAACCGGGAGATGGTCTTATTTGCTTCTCATCAACTAGTTGGAGCAGTTGCGGATTGGTGGGATTCTTATTGCAATGCTCATGAGAACCAAGAGAGGATCACTTGGGCCGAATTCAAGGGGAGTTTCCGTTCCCATTATGTGCCCGAGGGTGTTATGATTTTGATGAGGCAAGAATTTGAGAACTTAAGGCAGGGAAGATCAAGCGTGAGTGAATATCTCAATAAGTTCACTCAACTCTCAAGGTATGCGCCTGAGGATGTGAGCCGGGACAGCCGGAAACAATACATGTTCATGAGGGGCTTGAACAATGAGATTCAAGTGCAATTGCTCAACTGTGATTATGCCAATTTTCAGAAGCTTGTGGACAAAGCAATTGTGGTTGAGAACAAGGTCCATGAGATGGAACAAGACAACAAGAGGAAGGCGCCATATCAAGGACAGCAACAAGGAAGTAATGTGCACCCTCGCTTCACACTTCCCAATGCGCCTTACACCTCTTTTGCGCCTACTCATCGCCCTGGATTTGCACCGCGCCCAACTCAGTTTGTGCAGCAGCGCCCTGTCATGCAAGCACCTAGACCTCCGATGCCATATGCACCTCGTGCTAATTTTCCTGGTGCAAATGTTCAGAACCAAGCTCGCCCCAATAATCCCGGTGGAGTAAAGAAGTGCTATACTTGTGGAGAAGCTGGACACTTTGGGCATCAATGTCCTAAGTCAGGCCTTGGTCAAGGAAGCAATGCGCCGAGGCAAAACCCAAGACCCAATGGAGGATAGCCGCAAGGAAGCCATGGACAGCAGAATTTTGCTCGTGGCAATGTGAACCATGTCTCTACGGAGGATGCTCAACAAGCGGATGACGTAATCATTGGTATGTTTCTCGCCAACTCCAACCCCGCGACTATGTTGTTCGATTCTGGAGCATTGCACTCATTCATTGCATCGAAATATGTTGCCAAGTATAGTTTGACTATCTCCATATGAAGTTTACTCTATTGGTTAAGTCTCGTGGAGGAGAGATGAGGACACATATAGTATGTCCAGAAGTAAGCCTTAGAATAAGGGGGGTAGACTTATCCGCCAACCTTATTGTTTTGGATTCTCAAGGAATGGACATTATACTTGGTATGGACTGGTTGAGGAAACAAAATGGAGTTATTGAGTGTGCCACGAAGACGGTGAAGGTGACCAATGAAGAAGAGATCACCGTAGAATTTGAAGCATCTCAAACCACACTGAAGCAATTGGAGATGAATCATATGGACGGTGCCACAATTGAGGAGATTCCTGTGGTGTGTGAATTTTTTGAATGTTTTTCTAGACGAGTTGCCAGGTATGCCACCTAATCGAGACATTGAGTTTGTTATTGATTTAATACCTAGAACTGCACCTATAGCTAAGAGGCCCTATAGGATGCCTCCTATGGAATTAGCGGAGCTCAAGAAACAAATTCAAGAGCAACTAGAGAAAGGTTTTATTCGCCCTAGTTCTTCACCTTGGGGAGCGCCCGTGCTGTTTGTGGACAAGAAGGATGGAACCCAAAGGATGTGTGTGGTTTACTGAGCTCTCAACGAGGTGACAATCAAGAACAAGTACACCTTGCCACACATAGAGGACTTGTTTGATCAGATGAAGGGTGCTTGTGTCTTCTCTAAGATTGATTTGAGGTCGGGATATTTTCAAATGAATATTAGACAATCGGACATTGTGGGGACCGGAATCCCGACATCCGAGGATCTCATTGGGTGGTGTCGTGCGATGCGACACCCAACAGTTATACAAGAATAGAACCTAAATAAGTACAAGACGGAGTCTTTCATTTTTCATACAGTGGAAGTTTTTACAATACTAGCGGAAGTAAAGAAATATATACATATTATAGCTACGCTCTCAGCACTAGCTATGCAAAAGCAAAGTTATCCATGCCTTGGATACTTTGCACTAGAAACACTCAATTAGGGTGGCGTGCAGGGTTCCCACTCGGCTGTACACCCTGGAGGGGGTGTAGCCTCATCATCAAACCCTTCATCAACATTATAACCTGCAAAAACTCGTTAACTGCAAATGTGAGCATAAGGCTCAGCAAGACTAACCCGTCTCACTAGACATATGCAAAGGGGACAATAAACATAGGTAAGGTGAAGCATAAATGACTCGCCTACAAGTGGATCCTTATAATCAGGTTTTATGTAGCAAATGACATTCTCCGAGCACAGCACATCATGGGCTCCACAATCAAACAAGAAACGCTTTACCGATGATATGACATGCCCAGAGCACATAATGCTATTACAGCTAAAGTATGAGGAAACTGTAAACTTTTAATTATACTATCTCTAAATCATACAAGGTTACAAAGTATTTATATTTCAATACAATATGATTTTCTGGCTTCTTTAGTATTTACTACGTCACGACACAGTGAACAAGTGGTACTCTATTACTGCGAGGGACAGTGATTTCAATCAGGACACACCCGGACAACACGACACATACGTCGTTCGGAAGTGTCAGCGAGCACACCCGTACCTACATAACACTTAAGTACTAGGCGTATATGGCAACCTTTCACGAGACACTCAAATGTCGAACCGGTCGATCCGTCACGAGCAGGAGGTCCCTACGTGGGGCGTACTCTGACGTGCCCACCAGCGGATTTACACCTTGCTGCCCTCAACCCACACCTATAAAATGGAACAGTATGCCTCGACACCCAAGTGACCAAGCTACATCAGTTTATTGGATTCCATATGTCCATTATGTTGCCGGTACAAGTCAAGCTTGTTCAATGGGGCCGCATACAGACGGGCCTTAATCAACACAGGCAGGGCTATGCGACCGAGACTCAATTCTTGCCGCTTCCTATCCATTCCCTGCCCGGTCTCAGTTTCATTACATTATGTCATTTTATATCTAACCAATCCTGTGAGATATGTCCTACATCTCTCGCGAGTAGATTCCAACTACTCGACTTCTACCGGATTTCCTATGCATTAGCAAAGCAGTTACTACAGGTCAAATTGTAACTCGTTCCAACCATCCCTGGGATTTTTGGCCATGCAAGTGGAGTATCAAACACCTTATACGTAATGCACAATATCAACTGAAGACGTAAGTGAATAAAATTGGAAAACTTTGAAAAGCTCTTAAATGCAAACTGGGACTTGCCTTGTTGCAGGTCAGAGTCTGAGTTAAAATTTGGAAGATGCTCTTCCAAGGCTTCTGGCTCCTCCTCGAGTTCGGTCACTATACGATATGCATATAATATGTATATAAATGACTTTGAAAAATTTATCGAGACCAAAATTTAATCCATGGTGATCATTAGATGATAGGGACCTTAATCGGCTTTGGAACTTCTACGGTTGATACTAGGGAATATGATCAAGGCTCTTGCAAAGAACAGGAGATGATCAAAGTATAGTGTTGTCTCTAAAATTATGGCAAGTATTAAACTTCCAAGAATTTTAAAGAAGAAACTGTAGCTTGAACATAGCTGCCAGTTGATAATCATGATAGAGGAAGTTGTTCTGGTTCAAGCAAAATTTGTTTCATATTTTCTATGCTTTGGTGAAGGAGTTATTGAATTTCTAAGTTAGCAAGAATTTCTGGATTTACTTTGTAATTGAATTTCTAGCCATTAAATCAGTATTTAGTTTGTAATGGAATTAGGACTAGGATAGTAGGTTAATCAAATCCAAGATTTTTACAGGAGCTAGTGTATGACTAAAGGAAGACTCAGCCCAAATTTGGGGCATAACAAAGCAACTGAACATCTGTAAAATTCAATAACTGAAAAAGGAAATTGAACTATACAGAGGGTTAAATTGGTGCAATGGCTCCCAAACTTTTGCTCGTTGTCAAGAATAGGATACTTAAATTTATGTGAATTTTGGGGATTTTTCCAGTGGCTATCTTGTCTGGAAAAATTGTATTTGCGTTTGGAAAGATTATTTTCTACAGAATTTAACTTTGAGTTTCACAAAACCTAATTGGTTCTGACAGAAACTAGAGCTCAAGATCTTTCAAACAAAATTTGTTTAAAGATTTTTGGAGCATCCTACAGAAAGTTATGGATTTTCTAAGTTGGAGCCAAACCTGGAATAAATTCCTAATTTGAATTAACTCGTGGGCCCCACTGTTTTAAAATGGACCAATGGCATTTAAACTACATGGGGGCCACATATATCCACAGCGTAGCCACAACGGATCCCCGGCCACACCTGATCCGACGGGGTTTACACCCGCTGACACGCGGGACCCGCCACGTCGTCTTCCACCTCCCGACGCGGGCGGCGCGCGGGGCTCCCGCGGCGGTGCTCTCCGGCGAGCCTCGCCGGATTTGAGTTCCCAGCCACCGCAGCTCCTACCCTTGGGCACCCGACCGTAAAATCACGTGCTGAGCACGATGGTGAGGTCGGGGAGGTCTGCCGACGGTCGGAAACAACGGCGCATCAGCGGCAGCGGATGCTAGGGTTCCGGCCATGTCGGAACTGCCGCTCTGTGGCTAAAATCCGTCTAAAAAGGCTGGGGAAGTCTTCTGGAACCACGAGGAACATGATGGGCAGGCGATATCGTCGTGTAACGGTCGGCAAAGCAGTTGTCGACGGCGACAGAGGCAACTTCTCACCGGCGGAGGGGAGAACTCGCGATTCTTGAGCTACGATCGATCATTTCCGGTGATTCCAGTTCGAGAGGGTGCGCAAGAAAGCGTAGAAACTATTTGCTAGCAATTGCAAAGAATTTTTACTTGTAGAAACGGAATTGAAACGAAAACCTAGCGAGTTCATTCACTTCGGCCGGAAGAAAGAAGATCGATAACTTGTTCAATTCTCAACGAAAAAGGAAACGGTTTGCACCGAGAGTTAGAGCTTGACTAGGCGCACCTTTATGCTGTTGGAGTCATGGCTTGAAATGGTGCGAGATGGCGGCACACCACGGAGCAGAGGTGGGCGGCGGTGATGGCACGCGGCGGAGATTAACTCGCGAGAGGGGGGAAACCACTGATCGGGGAGGGGAAATAAGGGAGCGGCGGCGGCCTTTTATAGCGCCACGGCAAGCTAGCACGCAGGCAGCTCGCTGGAGCTGCATGCGCGTGCGCTGTCGAGCAGTCAAGCGTCGGCGCAGAAATGGCAGGCGGCCGACCTGACCCGTTTAGCAGCGGCTGACAGGTGGGTCCCACCGGTCAGTCAGACCCCAACACACAAGTTAATAATTCATTCAAAAATAGAAGATCAACTCCAAAAATCATGAAACTTTGTGGAGATGGTCAATGAATTATTCTGAACCCAATGGTGAACTCAAATCTTATGTTCAAAGAAGTTGGAAAAGAATTTAAAATTCAGATTTGAATTTGATTCAAATTTGCTAAGCGCCTCAAATAAAATAGCAAATGAGTTCCCAAAATCTTGAAATTTTGCAGGCAAGCTATTGAGAATATTAGAAGGTCAAGGAAAAATTTAGAGCCTCTAATTTGAATATTTTTGGCAGGGCCAATTAGTACTGCCCCTTTAAATTGCTTTAATAAACTTCATCCAAAAATTCTAAAATCTTAAGAGGGGTAAATAGAATCATTCTAGAATTAGTGGTGAAGTCCAATACTCATGTTTAACAACATTTAACCATGAGTGCAAGAAAGGTTTGGAGGGTATTAAGTGCATGTGTACCACTATATTGGATTTTGAATATAGTTGATCACAAAACTCATTATTGAATTCACATGCCATAAAAGTGGGGTTTTACATTCCTCCCCCCTTAAAAGAATCTCGTCTCGAGATTACAAAAGAAAGCAAAAGGCAAAGATCTAACGAACATATGCCGCTAACGAGTCCGGATAGTTCGTTCTAAGATACTCCTCGCTTTCCCACGTGGCTTCTTCAGCACTGTGGTTGCTCCACAAGACCTTGTAGAAACGCAAGGTGCGGCTTCTTGTGGTTCGAGTCTTCTCATCGACGATCTGAGTTGGATGCTCGCAATAAGTGAGATCTGGTTGGAGAGCTTCCAAATCTTCTATACGGACATTAGAGGGAGTTTTAAGACATTTCCATAACTGGGAAAAGTGGAATACGTTGTGAACCCCTGAAAGTGACGGTGGTAACTCCAATTGATATGCCACAGGTCCGCTTCTTTGGATTATTGCGAATGGCCCAATAAAATGTGGAGCTAGCTTCCCTTTCACTCCGAATCGATGGATACCTTTCATAGGGGATACCCAGAGATAAACTTGATCCCCGATTTCGATGTGAAGAGGTCGATGTCGTTTGTCCGTTGAGCTCTTCTGACGAGACTGAGCAGCTTTGAGATTGGCTTGAATAGTGCAAACCTGCCCCTCGGCTTCATTCATCAAGTTGATGCCATACACCACTCGTTCACTGGATTCACACCAATTTAGAGGTGTGCGACACTTCCGGCCATAAAGAGCTTCATATGGCGCCATCTGAATGATAGCCTGATAACCGTTGTTGTACGAAAATTCCGCCAATGGTAGATGATCATCCCAATTCCTACCATGGTGGATGACACAGGCGCGAAGCATGTCTTCCAGCACTTGATTCACCCGTTTGGTTTGACCATCAGTTTGAGGATGAAAAGCCGAGCTCCGAATCAACTTGGTTCCCAGCGCATTGTGGAGATGCTCCCAGAATCGCAAAACAAATACAGCTCCACGATCTGAGATGATGGTGCGGGGTATTCTGTGGAGGCATACGATTCTGGCAATATATAACTCCGCGTACTTTGGTGAATGATAGTTGGTATTGACGGGGATGAAATGCGCCGTCTTAGTCACCCGATCAACTACCACCCAGATTGAATCGTGCTTTCAAAGAGTGAGAGGTAAGCCTATAATGAAATCCATGCTGATATCCTCCCATTTCCATGTCGGGATGCTTAAGGGTTGAAGCTGTCCGGCTGGCTTCATATGGTCGGCCTTCACTCACCGGCACGTATCACACTCGGATACGTATTTAGCTACTTCCCTCTTCATTCGAGTCCACTAGAACTTCTTTCTCAAATCTTGGTACATTTTTTTACTTCCTGGATGAATGGAATACTTGGCTAAATGAGCTTCATCCAGTATCTTTTTCCGAAGTTCCATGTTGTGGGGTACCACTATACGTTCTTTGAACCAAATGGTACCTTTATTATCACCTCAGAAACATTTCATCTCCCCCTTTTCCATTCTTTGCCGAATGTGTGACATTCCTATGTCTTCCTCCTGAGCTGCTACAATATCCTCCCTGATGGTAGGAATGAGAGCTAGGTTGTAAAGTGCCCCAAATGGAACTAAGTAGAGACTCGGTTCTTCTTATCCTTCCATTGAGGTAATGAAAATATTGTTGACATGGGACTTGCGGCTCAGAGCATCTGCGACTACATTCGCTTTGCCTGGATGGTAGTGGATCTCAATCTCATAGTCCTTGATCAACTCTAACCATCTTCGTTGTCGCATATTCAAATCCTTCTGGGTAAAAATGTATTTAAAGCTCTTGTGATCAGTGCAGAGGTGTACTAGATTACCCAGTAAATAATGCCTCCACGTCTTCAATGCTAGTACCACAGCAGCGAGCTCAAGATCATGAGTCGGGTAATGCTGCTCATAGTTCCGGAGCTGTCGTGATCCATATGCGATCACTCTTCACTCTTGCATCAACACACAACCTAAACCAATCCCAGATGCGTCGCAATAGACATCAAATGATTTGGTTGTGTCTGGTTGGGCTAAGACTGGTGCCGTTGTAAGGTGTTTCACCAATGCTTTGAAACCTGCCTCACATGCCTCAGTCCATACATACTTCTGCCCTTTCTTCAGAAGTTCTGTCATTGTTTTAGCTATCTTGGAGAAATTGGGTATAAACCTCCGGTAATATCCTGCTAAACCCAGGAAACTTCGGACTTCATGTACAGACTTTGGAGACTCCCATTTGAGGACTTGCTTGATCTTGCTTGGATCAACTGCAATCCCTTCTGCTGATATGATGTGCCGTAAAAATGGCACTTGGCTAATCCAGAATTCACACTTGCTGAACTTAGCATATAGCTGGTGGTCCCGTAATCGTTGAAGAACGATACGCAAGTGTTGAACATGTTCTTCTTCGGATTTTGAATACACAAGTATGTCGTCAATGAAGACCACGACAAACTTGTCCAATTCCGGCATGAACACCGAGTTCATGAGATACATGAAATGAGCTGGTGCGTTGGTCAATCCGAAGGACATAACAAGGTACTCATACAATCCATACCTCGTCAAGAATGTTGTCTTTGGTATATCTTTTGGTCGGATTCTAATCTGATGATAACCAGAACGAAGATCCATCTTCGAAAATACTTTAGCACCCACCAATTGATCGAAAATAATATCAATCTGTGGTAGTGGATACTTGTTCTTGATAGTGACAGCATTAAGTGGACGATAGTCTACACACAGCCTCAAGGTCTTATCTTTCTTTTCTACAAACAGTGCAGAACAACCCCATGGTGATGAACTTGGACGAATGAAACCTTTGTTCTCAAGTTCAGTTAACTGCTCCTTAAGTTTTGCAAGTTCCTTGGGTGCCATCTTGTAGGGTGGTCTTGAGACTGATACTGTTCCTGGTGCAAGTTCAATCTTGAACTCTATATCCCTTTCCGGGGGCATACCAGGAAGATCTTCAGGAAACACGTCCGAGTATTCAAATACTACCGGAATATCCTTAAGTTCCATAACCTCGGTGTTGTGAGTAGATGGGTCCAATGGAATGATGTTCTTAAGATTTAGAACTTGGGACTGATGGAGTGGAGAGTTTAGATAAATTTTTCGAGGAACGATATCAAGAATAGCACCATGGTATTGCAACCATGCCACTCCTAAGATGATATCTAGCTTTTGAGTCTCTAGGATAATGAAGGAGGTAGGATAGATGTTCCCATCTAGGTCAAGAGGCACCCTATGGGCCATCTCATATGTTACTACCCTTCCTGCTGGAGTGAAAATCATATATGGAGTTTTTGTGGAGATAACAGGCAGCTGATTATTAATGACAACAGATTTACTATTGACATTGTGGGAAACTCCGGAGTCAAAAAGTATGACTACGGATTGATCATAGATAGAGAACGTACCCTTGAGCACGGGCGCGCCTTCCGGAACGTCCTCAATGGCGAGGTGGTGGACGTTGCTGGGTCTGGTGGTTGGCTTCTTGAGCTGGTTGCGGGGTTGGTTGGCCCACTGGTAGGATGATTGCCCTCCACCTTGTCGATTTTGCGGACAGTCCTTGGCGAAGTGCCCCGTGCGTCCACACGTAAAACACGTGTACGGGGTTTGGCCAATACGAATGGGAGGACAGAATCCCGGTGCACGTGGTGGAGGTGGAAGTGCATGTGGGATCATCCCCTGTTGTTGTTGCGGTCGGAATCCAGAGTTGTTGAACTGGCGACCACTTAACATTGGTGGTCGTGATGGCGGTTGCCACCTCTGTTCGGATGGTGATCGATACACCATACGGTACTTCTGAGGAGCACCACCTCCGCTGCCCTGCGGAGCACTCCTCTTCTTCTTATCTGAGGACAGCTCGCGCGTAGCGTCCTCCTGCATGATAGCGGCATTGACGATGTCGTTGAAGCTGTCGCTGTTGAACAGGACAAGCTTGTCCTTCAACTTGGGGTTCAAACCCCAGTAGAAGCATTTGCGCTTCCGATCTTCGGTATTCACTTGGTCCTGAGCGTATTGGGCCAAGTGGTTGAATGATTTGGAGTACTCGTATGCACTCCTTCCTCCCTACCTCATCTCCAAGAACTCTTGAAGCTTCCTCCTCATAATCCCGGGAGGGATGTGGTAGGCGCGGAACGCCTCCCGGAATTCGGCCCAACTTACAACATGGCCTGCGGGGCGTGCGGCAAGGTAATTGGCCCACCATGCACCGGCAGACCCCTGTAGTTGCTGCGCTGCAAACAGCGTCTTCTGCTGTTCGGTTACCTCGAGTAAACCGAACATTCCTTCAATGGTGCGGAGCCAATTATCCACCTCCAACGGTTCATCGGCCTATCTGAAGACCGGTGGATGTGTCGATGAGAAATCAGAGTAGGAACTCTGATATTGCTGACGCGGTCCATCATTCTGTCGTCCCCCTTGACGGGACGAGTGCTGCACCAGAGTCCGCAGTAGCTCGGTTTGCTCGTCGCGCGAGCCGAGTACTGCAGCAAGAACCTCCGTGAGACTTCTGGGAAGTGCGGGTGGAGGTGGTGGAGGTGGTTGCGTTTGAGGCGTATTCTGTCCCGGGGGTGGTGTGTCATCCCCCTGACCTCCACTGGACCCTCCCCCATCTTGACTTGTACGAGTACGCACCATACCGCAATACAACGATTCATACCATAAGTCTCATTGCCTCAAGTTCGTCCTTCCATAAAAATAGTAATGCGGTAGATAACAATAGATGATGCATAACATTCACATATATTGATAAAGCACAAACTTTATACAATCTATATTATCTTGGGCCCAAGTTGCAATAGATCTCCAAAATTAGACAGACTTCATCTAAAGAAGTCGTCTCATCTATGCTTGGTCACCACAAGTCGTCACATCATTGTATACCCACCTCGCTACTATTTACAACAAGACTCAAAAAGTCGCAAAAATATGCGTGGTGTTGACTACACATCCTTATACTCGGCCTAAAGTGACAAGTACATCAACACTGCCCTCTACTCATAAAACTCGACCTCCTGAGGATCTTCTTCTTCCTCGTCATCCTCAGGATTAGGCACCACTGGTATGGGTCCTGGAGCAGAAGATGATGCCTCGCTCAAAAGTGACGTCCTTTTGGCCATCTTAGCTTGCCAATCTGTTTGTATCATAAACATCCTCCAGGCCTCATTCTCCTGCTGAGCCTACTCACAGCTGGTCTTCCAGCTCTGAGCCTCCACTCTGGACCGATCCCTATCCGCAGTCACCGCGTTCAACTGGGTGTCCCGCTGGTGTCCATGGAGTAGGCTCGCCTCCAGGTCAATATCTCTCTCTAGAGTCTCCTGGCGAGACGCGGCTAAATCCATAACAGTGTCATGCCACTGATTCTCCCTAAGGTTCGAACGATGATTGAGAGGAGCCATCATATCCCTAAGTCCGTCATTTGCCCACTCAAAGTGATTTGCTCGAATCATGGCTTGCTTCAGATTGTTCGTCAATTCTTTTATGCATGCCCTTTGATTACCCTTCTCACGATGTGATGCGGCTGCATACATCGCTAAGGCTGTTGCGGATGTTTCACCGTGCTCGTCCACCTCCGAAAGCAAGCGGGTTGCCTAGGCTTCAGAAGCCCTGCCGGTAACTGGAAAGAACTCATACGGAGTACCCACCAGATGATGGTAATGGAGTTTGCAAAACCTCCCTATGGCAACACTTGCGGCGTAGCTCCATATTTCTTCTAATATCAACCCTTTGATCTTGATGGAGTATGGAGCCCATCCGAGGTGCGGTGG
The DNA here is from genome assembly GCA_036927565.1 of Tuctoria greenei. NCBI lineage: Eukaryota > Viridiplantae > Streptophyta > Magnoliopsida > Poales > Poaceae > Tuctoria > Tuctoria greenei. The sequence goes on along the minus strand of JAYESD010000006.1, from coordinate 194,760,340 downwards.
ACCAGCAGGCACATCGACGTAGATGGTGCAACTCCACATACCGCTCTCCTGGAACTTCTTGCCCCAATAGCTAGGCAACACCAGATAGCCAAACTGGCGAAGCAACCTAGCAAACACGTCCGGGAAACCGGCTTGCCCGGTGCACGCGGAGAACACCCATCCATTTGGCAACTGAATTCTTTGTGCTGCCATCTATTAACAAACATACCCGGAGGTCAATACACCGTATAAGTATTCAACTCAATCAATGATGATGTTGGACAAAAGGAAATATCCATAATCAATTGATCCCCGAAAATCTGCAAACTGGAAGTGATCACAGTTCTGGTTCAGCTGAACTTCCTGTATCAACCCAAAAGTTTCATACAGGAAATGCCAGAATTCAGAGTTAAGTTGAATATAAAAGTTGTAGTATACTTCAAAATATTTTCAGATTGTACTCATACAGCTCCAGGTGAACTACTATGAAGAATCTATACAGGTTTTAAGTTGACTCAAGTTTTCTGGAAATTTTGACAGAACCTCCCTGTATATGGGCTTACCTCCACATTCTATATAGGTTTATCATGATAAGATATTGAGGTAATGTTGAAATAAACATTGTATAACATCGCGTTAAAAATCCATAAATAAAAGAGTTCCACCCTAAAAACGTTGTTATACAGGTATCACGCACAAATGCACAACCCTGTGCAAACTGTTCCAAATTCTGGGCTGCAAGAACCATGTTTGCGACAAAGGGAATTAGGCATAGCTACACCCAGATCCATGTCAGGAGTGACAAATAAAGTTGATAGAGGATTTACTAAGCTTTCCAGAAATGTATATATGTGACCATGTCACTATTCGGGATTAAGAGCTATAACTGTCCAAACTTAACAGTTGAACTGTCTGGTTTGCACCAGCAGTCCTGCAGTTTGCTGGGTTGACTTTACAATTTGGTTTAACTCCAACCCAAATCAGGAAAAACCTTCTATAACAACCTTGTAAAGATCCTCCTACCCTTTTCAAACCTGTATCACAATAAGGCAGTGGACTCTTCTACAGCAAGTTATGGCACAAATACAGAGACTGGTACAATGGGAAGGTCATCTGGAGCAGTTTCAATACACCCCAGATTTCAACAGAGTATCAATATTTTCTGTCTTTATGGTCAACAGAGAAATTGTAGAGATCTTCACGAGCTTTCCATCCATATATGATACTCCTATACTCTCTATCAAATAACCAAGATTACAACCCGGCGAAGTCGAGCCAACTTCTGCCAGAAAACAAGAATCTTGATTCTATTTATTCTATCGAGTCGGAAACCCTTTTTGCGGAGTCCAAACCTACCAGTATATGATATTTGGACTTTCCAAAGCATTATGCATCCATTCTGTTGGTGGGGATGGTCTAGTATCATGTTTGATACTGACGGTACTATGTATCTCACCAAAGAAAATTCTATCCGGTATTTCCGGTTACGTCTATAGGTGGTCCATATATCGTTCTCTCGCAAACGGCTTCTACATGGTCTTCTACCGTAGTTAATGCTGCAAAAGACAAAAAATCCCCTTTCACACCTTCACACCTCAAGGGCGGCACGGGGAAACACGACAGACAGTCACAATACTACATACGAAAATAAATGCATATGACTCTGGTGTGAGTCGTCCTCAAGCGAGGCCATGTCTCGAGGTACATGGCTGTAAATACGTCTGTACAGCAAAGACTCCCATACGATCCGGCTTATACACGCTCGGGCATACGTGTTTCGCATGCTCTCATAGAACATGAATAGTTTTAGAGAGGCATACTATCAGGTTATACACCACCCGACGGGGGCTCCCACTAATTTTGTGTCACGCTGGGGTACCGCGTGTCATAGGTTCTCAGAAACATTGAGAGCTTCAGAGACTCCTATTAACTTCCCGTGCCAAGCCACAGAAATTTCACATACCACTCCTCGTATGCTGAGCTTACCGAGATTGATCCGCTCTCGGTGGCGTACCTTACCTCTTACCTTGAAGACGGAGCGTCGTTACAGAATATAATAACACATAGTTAGTTTACCACCTTTATACCTTATACTAATAATACTCCTTATAAAGGCATATAACTAATTCCTCACTCAAGTCCTAATTTTTGAAAATATGTTCTTTTCAAGTACACTATTCCCAATGATGCTTTGATACCATGTCTGTGGGGACCGGAATCCCAACATCCGAGGATCTCATTGGGTGGTGTCGTGCGATGCGACACCCAACAGTTATACAAGAATAGAACCTGAATAAGTACAAGACGGAGTCTTTCATTTTTCATACAGCGGAAGTTTTTACAATACTAGCGGAAGTAAAGAAATATATACATATCATAGCTACGCTCTCAGCACTAGCTATGCAAAAGCAAAGTTATCCATGCCTTGGATACTTTGCACTAGCAACACTCAATTTGGGTGGCGTGCAGGGTTCCCACTCGGCTGTACACCCTGGAGGGGGTGTAGCCTCATCATCAAACCCTTCATCAACATTATAACCTGCAAAAACTCGTTAACTGCAAACGTGAGCATAAGGCTCAGCAAGACTAACCCGTCTCACTAGACATATGCAAAGGGGACACTAAACATAGGTAAGGTGAAGCATAAATGACTCACCTACAAGTGGATCCTTATAATCAGGTTTTATGTAGCAAATGACATTCTCCGAGCACGGCACAGCATGGGCTCCACAATCAAACAAGAAACGCTTTACCGATGATATGACATGCCCAGAGCACATAATGCTATTACAGCTAAAGTATGGGGAAACTGTAAACTTTTAATTATACTATCTCTAAATCATACAAGGTTACAAAGTATTTATAATTCAATACAATATGATTTTCTGGCTTCTTTAGTATTTACTACGTCATGACACAGTGAACAAGTGGTACTCTATTACTGCGACGGACAGTGATTGCAATCAGGACACACCCAGACAACACGACACATACGTCGTTTGGAAGTGTCAGCGAGCACACCCGTACCTACATAACACTTCAGTACTAGGCGTATATGGCAACCTTTCACGAGACACTCAAATGTCGAACCGGTCGATCCATCACGAGCACGAGGTCCCTGCGTGCGGCGTACTATGACGTGCCCACCAGCGGATTTACACCTTGCTGCCCTCAACCCACACCTATAAAACGGAACGGTATGCCTCGACACCCGAGTAACCAAGCTACATCAGTTTATTGGATTCCATATGTCCATTATGTTGTCGGTACAAGTCAAGCTTGTTCAGCGGGGCTGCATACAGACGGGCATTAATCGACACAGCCAGGGCTATGCGACCGAGACTCAATTCTCACCGCTTCCTATCCATTCCCTGCCCAGTCTCAGTTTCATTACAATATGTCATTTTCTATCTAACCAATCCTGTGAGATATGTCCTACATCTCTCGCGAGTAGATTCCAACTACTTGACTTCTACCGGATTTCCTATGCATTAGCAAAGTAGTTACTACAGGTCAAATTGTAACTCGTTCCAACCATCCCTGGGATTTTTGGCCATGCAAGTGGAGTATCAAACACCTTATACGTAATGCACAATATCAACTGAAGACGTAAGTGAATAAAATTGGAAAACTTTGAAAAGCTCTTAAATGCAAACTGGGGTTTGCCTTGTTGCAGGTCAGAGTCTGAGTTAAAATTTGGAAGATGCTCTTCCAAGGCTTCTGGCTCCTCCTCGAGTTCGGTCACTATACGATATGCATATAATATGTATATAAATGACTTTGAAAAATTTATCGAGACCAAAATTTAATCCATGGTGATCATTAGATGATAGGGACCTTAATCAGCTTTGGAACTTCTATGGTAGATACTAGGGAATATGATCAAGGATCTTGCAAATAACAGGAGATGATCAAAGTATAGTGTTGTCTCTAAAATTATGGCAAGTATTAAACTTCCAAGAATTTTAAAGAAGAAACTGTAGCTTGAACATAGCTGCCAGTTGATAATCATGATAGAGGAAGTTGTTCTGGTTCTAGCAAAATTTGTTTCATAATTTTCTAAGCTTTGGTGAAGGAGTTATTGAATTTCTAAGTTAGCAAGAATTTCTGGATTTACTTTGTAATTGAATTTCTAGCCATTAAATCAGTATTTAGTTTGTAATGGAATTAGGACCAGGATAGTAGGTTAATCAAATCCAAGATTTTTACAGGAGCTAGTGTATGACCAAAGGAAGACTCAGCCCAAATTTGGGGCATAACAAAGCAACTGAACATCTGTAAAAATTCAATAACTGAAAAAGGAAATTGAACTATACAGAGGGTTAAACAGGTGCAATGGCTCCCAAACTTTTGCTGGCTGTCAGGAATAGGATACTGGATTTTATGTGAATTTTGGGGATTTTTCCAGTGGCTATCTTGTCCGGGAAAATTGTATTTGCATTTGGAAATATTGTTTCCTACAGAATTTAACATTGAGTTTCACAAAACCTAATTGGTTCTGACAGAAACTAGAGCTCAAGGGCTTTCAAACAAAATTTGTTTAAAGATTTTTGGAGCATCCTACAGAAAGTTATGGATTTTCTAAGTTGGATCCAAACCTGGAATAAATTCCTAATTTGAATTAACTTGTGGGCCCCACTGTTTTAAAATGGACCAATGGCATTTAAACCACACGGGGGCCACAGATATCCACCACATAGCCACAACAGATCCCGTAGCCACACCTGATCCGACGGGGTTTGCAGCCGCTGACACGCCGGATTTGAGTTCCCGGCCACCGCAGCTCCTACCCTTGGGCACCCGACCGTAAAATCACGCGCTGAGCACGATGATGGGGTCGGGGAGGTCTGTCGACAGTCGGAAACAACGGCGCATCGGCGGCAGCGGATGCTATGGTTCCGGCCATGTCAGAACTGCCGCTCTATGGCTAAAACCCGTCTAAAAAGGCTGGGGAAGTCTTCTGGAACCACGAGGAACGTGATGGGCAGGCGATATCGTCGTGTAACGGTCGGCAAAGCAGTCGTCGACGGCGACAGAGGGAACTTCTCACCGGCGGAGGGGAGAACTCGCGATTCTTGAGCTACGGTCGATCATTTCCGGTGATTCCAGTTCGAGAGGGTGCGCAAGAAAGCGTAGAAACTATTTGCTAGCAATTGCAAAGAATTTTTACTTGTAGAAACGGAATTGAAACGAAAACCTAGCGAGTTCATTCACTTCAGCCGGAAGAAACAAGATCGATAACTTGTTCAATTCTCAACGAAAAAGGAAATGGTTTGCACCGAGAGTTAGAGCTTGACTAGGCGCACCTTTAAGCTGTTGGAGTCGTGGCTTGAAACGGCGCGAGACGGCGGCGCACCACGAAGCAGAGGTGGGCAGCGGCGATGCCGCGCGGCGGAGATTAACTCGCGAGAGGGGGGAACCACTGATCGGGGAGGGGAAATAAGGGAGCGGCGACTGCCTTTTATAGCGCCGCGGCAAGCTAGCACGCAGGAAGCTCGCTGGAGCTGCATGTGCGTGCGCTGTCGAGCGGTCGAGCATCGGCGCAGAGATGGCAGGCGGCCGACCTGACCCGTTCAGCAGCGGCTGACAGGTGGGTCCCACCGGTCAGTCAGACCCCAACACACAAGTTAATAATTCATTTAAAAATAGAAGATCAACTCCAAAAATCATGAAACTTTGTGGAGATGGTCAATGAATTATTCTGAACCCAATGGTGAACTCAAATCTTATTTTCAAAGAAGTTGGAAAAGAATTTAAATTCAGATTTGAATTTGATTCAAATTTGCTAAGCGCCTCAAATAAAATAGCAAATGAGTTCCCAAAATTTTGAAATTTTGCAGGCAAGCTATTGAGAATATTAGAAGGTCAAGGAAAAATTTAGAGCTTCTAAATTGAATATTTTTGGCAGGGCCAATTAGTACTGCCCCTTTAAATTGCTTTAATAAACTTCATCCAAAAATTCTAAAATCTTAAGAGGGGTAAATAGAATCATTCTAGAATTAGTGGTGAAGTACAATACTCATGTTTAACAACATTTAACCATGAGTGCAAGAAAGGTTTGAAGGGTATTAAGTGCATGTGTACCACTATACTGGATTTTGAATATAGTTGATCACAAAACTCATTATTGAATTCACATGCCATAAAAGTGGGGTTTTACAGACATACCCAAGACACCATTTAGGACGCGGTATGGATCTTATGAGTACACCGTGATGTCCTTTGGATTGACAAATGCACCTGCGTACTTTATGTACCTCATGAATAAGGTCTTCATGGAGTACTTGGATAGGTTCGTTGTGGTGTTTATTGATGACATTATGATCTACTCGAAGGATGAGAAGGAACATGAGGAACACTTGAGGCTTACGCTGCAGAAATTGAGGGAGCATCAATTGTATGCCAAGTTCAACAAGTGTCAGTTTTGGTTGAGAGAGGTGTCGTTTTTGGGTCATATCATCTCAGGAGGAGGAGTATCGGTTGGCCCCGAAAAAGTGTGAGACGTGTTAAAATGGGAACCTCTGCAGAATGTAAATGAAATAAGGAGTTTTCTTGGTATGGTTGGATATTACCGTAGATTCATAAAGGACTTTTCCAAGATAGTCAAGCCTATGACGGAGTTGCTAATGAAGGGGAAGACATTCCAATAGACTGAAGCTTGTCAAAACAGTTTTGAGGAGTTGAAGAAGAGGTTAACTACAGCCCCAATTTTGATATTGCCGGATGTAAGCAAGAGTTTCAATATTTATTGTGACGCATCGAGACAAGGACTTGGATGTGTATTGATGCAAGTAGGTCAAGTGGTCGCCTATGCATCAATACAATTGAAGAAACATGAGCAGAATTACCCCACGCATGATTTAGAGCATGCAGCCGTGGTACATGCGTTGAAGATTTGGAGACACTATATACTTGGACATAGGTGTGAAATTTATAATGATCACAAGAGTCTAGAGTATCTTTTCACACAAACAGATCTGAATCTGGAGGATGATCTCAAGAAGGAATTTCTCTATCTCTTCTCTTCCGCATCGAATCTCGAGGGCGAGATTCATTTTAAGGGGGTAGGTTTGTAACACCCTCATTTTCATGCATCATTCCCTACATACATTCATATACATGTTTAACATTAACCCACATAATGAGGAACGAGTTTAAAATTGGGTTGGAACAAAACCACACTTAAAATTCTGAAAAGTGCAAACTAGTCCAATTTTGGTGAGGACTAGTCCCATTTCTCTATGACTTCAAACGGACTTGTCCGTTTTTGCTGCGAACTAGTCCGATTTTGCCTCTGGACTTTTTCAGACTTGTCCGATTTATGTGGACTAGTCCGATATTCCAAGAATCCTTGAAAATTTGCTAAGTCCCTGGATTGTTCCAGACTAGTCCGGTGTTCTAGCGGACTTGTCCGTTTTCCTCTCTGACTAAAGTCGGACTTGTCTGATTTTTGGCCAGACTTGTCCGATTTCTTTCTGACTAACTTCGGACTAGTCCGGTACTTTTCGGACTTGTCCGATATTTCGCGACTCTGAGTTGATCTTTTGTTTTATGACTTGTTTCTTGGGTTTCACATTAAGTGGGCCTAGGGACGTCGTGCCTAACTCTTTTAGAGCCCATGTGGGAATCTAAACCGGCCTCTACTCATCTCAAACTCGAAATCCGTCTAACCCTAGCCTCCACCGCTATATAAACAACCCCACCCCTTGGATTGACATCTATTTGCCACTTTTCCACCCAACCCAAACCGTAGTTCGTGGAGAGCCACCATCAAGGAGGAAGGAGGAGATCCCAAGCAAGGAGAGGAAGAGGAGGAAACAAAAGAGGATCAAGATCTCCATCAAGTTTCGTTCTTCATCACCAATTCATCTCCAAGTTCATCATCAACCCCAGACCATCAAGATCCAAGTGTTGTCTCCAAGTTTCATGACTCATTGGAGTTCTAAACACCTGGTATACCTTCTATTCTCTTTTCCTTATGTGAATTCAACCCCAAATCTCCAAATTCACGTCGATCTAGAAAACCCTAATCTGTTGTTCTCGAGCAGTGCAGACTTGTCTGGTCCCTAGCAGACTAGTCCAATTTTCCTGGTTAAATTGTGTCAAATGAATTCTAAAATTAGACCTAATCAACTCCAAACCTATATAAACTTGTTAAAAACTATTAGAACTAATTAGTGATCCTTTAAAAGCAATCTATTAACAAGTTCCAGCTTGCATTTGCATTAATCATGCATGTCATGTCATATTGAGTAATATTTGTGCACTCTTTGATTGTGTTTCTTGTCTTGTATGTTTATTGTGCGGATTAGATGGATCTGTGCTAGAGAGTGCCGTGGAGGATCTACAGCACCAAGAGTTTGAAGGCTTCAACCCGAACCAATCCCAAGAGCAAGGCAAGTGTCCTTGAAGCATATTGATCCTGTTTTGAAATAAATGTTTTGTTTGCAAAACTGCATGCTTGTGTTAATTTGATGGGAATCCTATGATAGGAAGTTTACTAGCTTTGTTTAACCACCCTTGTCACCTGGGATATATGGTAGAGAGTCAGGATGGGATTTTTACCTTTTTTGCTTCGCTTAATTAATTGGGATAGAAGAACAACTACACTACTTAATTCAATTATGCATTAATGAGATTGTGGTTGTTATGAACTGGTTAAACCTGATATGGTAATAGGTGATCTAAGCAAGCCTGGTATGTGGATGGGTTGGATCTATGGTGGATTACTTGCTTTAGATCTAAGGACCGGTTCGTGGAGCGACCATCTAGGATTTACAGTGCCACCACGAGGCCAAGTATGGGTGCAGCGTAGCTGATTAATTAGGGCTTTGCTAGTGCTATTTGGACCATTAAGGATGCTTGGGGAAGGGGTAGTCGGATTGGGTTTGTTGATGATTGGTGGGACTACCCTGGGATCCGAATGGCTCAAGAGGGGGCCCTTGGTTGAAGATGTGCTCAGTTGGAGACATCGCCACCGGTGAAACCTCAATGGGGTCTAAATAGGCTAGTAATCCCTTTGTAAAGGCTATTTTGTGATCTCTTGGCCACACACCTACAGAAGTGTGAGATGGCATAATTGAGATTCTATAGTCATCGAAAGGTGATGAAATTATAAACACGTGGGTAAAGCGGTACAACCTCTGCAAAATGTGTCTAAAGCTATCATGATAGCCGTGCTCCCGGTAATGAGCAACCTGGAGCCTCACATGATTAGAGGAAAATTGGGATTTTAGGATGGTTATGGTTGGTATTATGGTCATGGATGGTTATGAATTGAATTCCGGTATTGAATATGGATATTGGTATATGATGATGGATACGGAATATGGAATGGTATTATGATAACTACATGGCTTATGATGGATTTATTTCATATACATGTAATATATTGCTTTTTCAAGTGTTTTAATGTATTTTTCAGCACTCAACCATTATTATATTCGTCATTTGAATCAGCCACATGTCATATTTTCCACACTTGTTGAGTACGACATGTACTCACTTTTGCAATCCCCCCGCCCCCCCCCCCCCCCCCGACAGTTGCAGGTCAGGATTGGGAGTTTAATGGCGATAATGTGGAGTTCTAGGCCGTGTCTACAGTCAGCTTTGCCTGTGGTGTTGATTTGAGTTGCGCTACCCTATCGCTTATGCTGCCTAGCTGTTTAGTTTGCTTATTTCGTTTATTTCCACTGCATTAGTTGAACTTGTCATTAATATTCATTAGAACTTGTATTTGAGGATAATATGGTTTGTGTAATAAAATTTGGTTAATTAATCTTGTTCTATGGTAATTTTCTGTATACTCTTTTGTGAATGCACTCGTGTATGTGTGTTGAACGTCCTGGGCACACATATGCGTTCACTTGGTTCATTTTCAGAACCGGGTGTCACAACAGGATCACCTGAGGAGGAACGACACGAAGTCGAACTCTTCTCAGTAGTGATTCGGGATCTTCAACATAGTTTGCCGACAAACAGAAACCAATCATACACTACCCTGTTTTTACATCAAATAATTTGAAAACAAAGTAAGGTTATCATACTAAAAACCTACTAGAATCCTATCTATCACATGATCATGCAAATATTATGTGCTTTCCATAGCAATGGCTCCAAAAATGCTTGTTGCCATTTCTTAACGTCTACATTTCATCCTAGCAGCAAAGGCTAGTTCTGCAGAGGCACTAGGCTAACCTAAGCCAAAGCGAGATGAGTTCTGCAAGCGCACGGAAAGTACCACTGTAGCATTTTATCTAGAGTATTCCCTAGGGTATCATTATTTATTTTATCCCAAAGGAAGGCAAGGGAAGAGTGGCAAGATCAAAGGAAGAATAGGGTGTTTTAGTGAGGAATCCAGAATGATGGGTAAACGACGTAGTGGTGGTAGTGTGACACACACCAAAGCAATCTACTATAAGGGGTAAAAATGTCCTAGTGGAGGTCAAGTTAGGGATGAAGCTACTCCTAGTGTGCTTTAAGTATTCATATACATAGCCTATCAGTGTACACATGAGTATGTTAATGATGAATACTAGGGCTTAGTGGTCCAACACATCGGGCACGGGTTTACCCCTGACAATATTAGGATGATTCCTTCCTTGAGTGTGTGGCGTAGCCGAACGTGGGGGATTATGAAGTACGGATAGGGCTGTCACCACCGGCCGCCTACCTCTACAACCTGTGGGTCTATGAGACATCCAATGCTATATCTAAGCACCAAGCTTACTGTTTAAGGTTGTTATATACCAATTTCTCCCATTAATATAACCCAATTATGTCAAGGAAATACTATTTCTTGCACACATCACCTTTCTATTTAACCTATTTTCACTTGTCTTTGGAAGAATAGTGCATGCAGACATTTTATGCATGAAATGAGGTAAAAGAGGGGGGGCAATCCTATGAAATATCATCCCAGCCAATCAAGCATTGACATGTGGCATCACAAGGATCAAATGGCCCACAAACGGAAGTATCCGAGGCCATCCAACGGTGTATCACCCGTATCAATCAATGAGACCCACATGTAAGTGACCTGGAGAAAGCACAACCTCAACGGTGCAATGACCAGGTTGGACGAACCACCTGTTCGGCCGACTTGATCCTGGCGCCAAATGCGGTCGAGTTCCACGTGGCAACTCCCTATGGTGCTCTGATCATGATGAAGACTTATTCGCGCGCTTTTGGTGGTGAGAATCGGCCCTTCTCCAGCTATAAATAGGACCCCCAACCCTCACTTCACACACACACCACTTGAGTATTCATTCTATTGTATCCACTATTCTCCATAGGTTTAGAGGAGTTTAGGCTATAGAGAGGAGAGCCTCTAGTCCATAGTCCAAGTTAGGAAGGAGTTGAGGGAGTCTCTCTCTTCCTAATTCCAAATTGGGAAAGGTATGGCTCATATATTACTCTTTGTATTTGTGACTTTGTTCTTATAAATATGTTATCTTTAATCTTCTTTTATTCATATATTTGGATGAAGCGTTTCTTGTTTGATTGTGGATTCCATGTATGTGGTAGGAGGACTCTTTATGATTATGCCACAACAATCTTATTCTATTATCATAAACACTACGAACCTCCATTATAGTCTAATTAGTTATGACATGACCATGTTAATATGAATAACTTATGCTATTTTTCAACATTGGTTCAATGAAGTTTAGGTTAGTCATTGCCTTAGGATGGCTTGTGCCTAGGCTCCTAAGGTATTTACTTAATATGCTAGCATGGTGCTAGGATAGTTAAGTAGCATTGGATTTCTCGTAGACCAACAGATTGAAGAGGTAGGCACTAGGTGGTGACATCCATATCTGTCCTTGTAATCCTCCACGTTCGGCTATGCCGCATGCTCTTTGCAGGAATAATCCTAGTATTGTTAGGGGTAAACCTGTGCCCGATGTGTTGAACAACTTAGCATAAGATTTCACCATTGACATGTTCATTAGTACCTAATCTAGGCTATGTATATCTATACTAGAAGCATTGTAGGAGCAACTCCCTAACTCTTAGCCTAATCCCACTTTGACCCATTTGTCCCCTGTAAAATAGAATGCTCTTGTGTGTGTCACACTACTCTACATATCTATTGCCCATCCTCACTACAACCTTACCTAGACTAATCTACCCTTTTCATTTGATGATTGCTATGCTTGAACTTAGCCTTCCTTTGGGAAAATATAAATGACACCCTTGGGAATACTCTTAAAGGGGAAATGCTACTTCGCTTGTTTCCATGCGCTTGTCGATTTTTATCGTTGACGTAAGAAACTTCAACAAGCATTTCTGGTGTCGTTGTCAGGGAAGGCAACTGAAGTATTGCATGATTGAGTGAATAGGATCGGACCCTGGGTAGGTTTTTAGTAGGATAACCCTTCTTTGTTGTTGCATTTATGTGAGAATAGAGTAGTGTATGTCTGGTACCGCTTGCAGGAAAACTTTGTTGAAGATCCTGAATCCCTTATGAGAGATAGATCTCCTGTCGTTACTCCTCAGAAGCTTCGTGCAGCAAAGCAAGCAAGTTCTACTGCACCAACAACCAAAACGTCAATGGCCCAGAAGACCATTCGTGAGTTTTCGGCTGCCTCTGCTAACAATGTGCCTGTTGGACCCACTGTTAACACGGGAGACATGAACTTCGAAATCAAGATTGGTCTGATCACTATGGTGCAAGCCAACCCATTTTATGGGAAGGCTAATGAGGACGCAAGTGCTCACCTGCAATAGTTTCGTGAGATATGCAGTACTTTTGAGATCAAGGACGTTTCTCCTAATGTCGTCTGTCTTATGCTGTTTCTGTTCTCCCTTCTTGAGAGAGCGAAGCAGTGGTTCTATGCAAACTGAAGTGTTGTGGACACTTGGGAGAAGTGTTCTATGACATTCCTTGCCAAGTTCTTTCCATTGGGCAAGACTAATGCTCTACGTGGAAGGATTTCCGGCTTCTAGCAAGACGTTAAGGAGTCTATTCTCGAGGCATGAGAAAGGCTGCAGTAGTACATCCTGGCCTATCCCCACCATGGGATGGATAAATACCTCATTATTCAAAACTTCAACAGCAGGTTGATCCCTTCCGCCCTTGACCATGTGGATGTTGTAGCTGGAGGAGCCTTCTTCTCATTGATGGTGCCCAAGGCCAAGGATTTAATTGAGAATATGGTGTCTAACATGGGTTGGAGCGATGAGTGTTTCCAAACCCACACTTTTAAAGAGGTGGACATGATCGCTGCTAAATTGGACCTCCTCATGAAGAAGATTGATGGACAAGTCGGTGATGAAGTATGTGGCAATGCCTATGCCTTAGACTCTCACATCACTTGTGAAGTTTGTGCAAATATGAGTTACTTGGGTAATGACACCCTTGAGACTCGTGAGGATGCCCTATATGTAGCCAACAATAGGAACAGCAATGTCTATCGTCCAAGAGGGCAAGGGTGGGGCCAACCATGCCCTTTCTTTCAAGGATGGTACAACAACAATGGCAACTATGGAAATCAACCCAACTTGAGAGAGCTTGCCATTAGCCAATTGAAGATCAATGATGTATTATCAAAGAAGCTTCAACAAGATGCTAGAGACTCAGTTGGCTCAACTGGCAGCTGCTGTGCCACCAGAGGAGAATGGCAAGATGTTAGGACAGCTTGAACCTCCCGTCGAAAATGTCAACAAGATTTCTCTATGGGAAGGAAACTGGTTGAAGGACCCTGGATATCCCTTCATACCTTGCTCGATTGTGGCTCACTACTTTTAAAAGGCACTTTGTGACCTTGGAGCAAGTGCGAGTGTGATGACCAAGGTGGTCTTCGACCAACTGAACTTCACGGAGCTCACTCTAACACCAATACAGCTCCAACTAGCTGATTCTTCAGTCTTTTATCCGCGGGTATTGATGAAGACATTCTGATGAAAAGATGGAATTGCTTCACACCCGTGGATTTCATGGTGCTCGACATGGATGTCGAGAAGGATACGCTGCTCATTCTTGGGCGCTTGTTCCATAGCACCGTGAAGGCTCGCATACATGTGGGAGTTGGAGAAATCCACTTCCATATCAATAGCAAGGAGGAGAGGTTTAACTTTCGCCCAAAGTCGGAGCAATGCTCTATGATTCGCATCAAGTATGGGTCGAATTTTAAACACATTAAAGAGGTCGAAGTCACAACTCCAAAGGTAGATCCGCTCACCGCATTCATTAGTGAATTAATCTAGGAACCTGTCTAATCATCTGCGCTGACACCCCAAGAAGACGGAGAAGTTCGGGCCTCCCCGAAGGCCCAAGTCCACCAAGCCGCTAAAGAAGGAATGACGGAACAAGCAAGACAAGCCGTTTGAGCCCATTCCTCCGGGACCCGATGTCAAGAAATGAACGAGGAGCAAAAGTCCATCTCATCGAACTGTGGTGAGATCTAGTCAATAGAAAAATTGGTAGTTATCTTTTCTTTGATTTATCTTTTCTCTTCATTTGGTTTTTCCACTTAGTATATTTTTCCCCACTGCATATTTCGTTTTTTTAGCAAGTTGAGAATATTATATTCTCAACCATCATTTTTATTTCTTTATTTTTCCCAAAAAAAGAAAATTGTTGGTTTTGAAATAGGGTTTTATTCGAAAAACAATTTTTCTGAGTTGCAAACGTGGAATTTCACCAACGTGCTAATTTTATAGCTGTTGGGAAGCCACCTGACAAAAGAGGGAACAGGGAGCCCACATTTCAATGCGGCCGACCCCCTGTTCAGCCGACCTGGGAGAAAAGCCAATTTGGCTCTCTCTCCTCCAACGGCTATATTTGAGCCTCTTATGACTGTTGGGGAGTGTACACTATAAATGGTGGCTGTGAGGAGCACTCCTGTTCACACTTCACCTAATTTTACACCTCCCCAAGTCACTCTTTTGCTCACATTGTTTTTCGTGGTCTTCATTGAAGCACTCTTGCTCAAATCCAACTCAAAAAGAATTGCTTTCATTTGCATTTGCAATTTGCTCTCAAGTTCTTCAAGGGAAATTCATCGAGGGTTTTTTTTTCACTAACATCACTTCTTTTCGAGTTTTCGCCTTGTTGTGTTCTTGCTTGTTGTGGCCATGAAAGGAATGAAAAGGTTGTTTCGGAAGAGGAAGGGGGCTGCAAGCTCAAGCCGTGGTGGAGACTCGAGTGCACGTCCCTCCTCCATTACTACACCAAGTCCACGGAGGAGGAGTGTGTGTGAAGACACTCCCATGGGTGAGAGAAGCAACCCGCGATAACTTTTCCATGATAACGACCTCGACATACAAAGTGAAGTTGAAGACCAAGCACACAAGCTCCTCTAAGATCGTGAGTTTTATCACACTAAAGCTTATGATCCGGGTTGGATCTCCAAAATAGGTATGAATTTTGAATTCTTTTCAATTTGGCGTGCATTAGGATGGAAAGATTTTTCTCACATAGAGGAGAAATGTTCATGCCTTCTCACTATACAATTCCTTTGCACCCTCAAAATAGCATTTGATGGTATTACTTTTAGATTTTTTAAAAAAGAACAGAACATCATATGGAAAGAATCAAGTGAAATCCTAGGTTTCCATAAACATTGTTTGCTAGATGCAGACACTTTGTCTAAGTTTAACAAACGAAGTTTTTTGCATGAATTAACTAGTGAGGTCAGATGTAGTGCTTCTAGGAATAGCCACATGCACAATCCTAATTTACGCTTCGTGCATAGATGGGTGGCTATGACTATGTTCCCTAGAGGAGATGTTAGAGTAGTGCGTGATGATGAGCTGGAAATTTTATTTTCCATGGTTAAAAACATAAAAGTTGCTCCAGTTATTTCCATGATGACACAATGGTTAGATTACATTTCAAGGATAGAGCCAATTGAATGCACTTCATTGATTACCTGCATTGCTACTAGGGTAGGAGCACTAGAATATAATTCATTTGAATATATTGAAACCGAACAAGAATTAATTAATGAAGATTATCTAGTGCAAGGACATACCCTTAAGCATGATCGTGGTGGATCTTAATGTTTTATTATCCCGACTTTGTCAATGAAATTCGGTTACCTAACCCGGATTTTTATTTGTACAAATGCCGGAGGCTAACCATTGATCTTCTTCCCATCGAGGAAACTTGAAGAAGAAATGTCTCTGGTACGGTAACTAGAAGCCATGCAAGTAGAGCGGCCACGGCCATGCCTCCAATAACGTTTGTGGTCCATGAGTACGAAGAAAAAGAGGACCCAATGGGTGATGCACCCAGATGGACTCAACCTCCATCATACGAGACCGAAGGACCATCTTGGTATGGATGGTTGGGTGCCACGTGGGAGCCACCCCTATCCACTTTATCTCTAGTAGCTCGCCTCCAACATCCATGAGAGAACATTGTTCCTTTTCGGCTAGAAGTCATCATGACTATAGCCAAGGAATGACGGATCTCACTAGGCAAATGGGAGAACTTGAAGTGAGGATGGGAGACATCTACAACACTCTTTAAGATCATGTCCAAGGTACCCAAGATTGGCAACAACACATGGACTCTCAGTTCACCAACTTCAACTCCACGCTACAACAACAACAAGCTGATCTCGCGACATACTTCCATTATCAAGGGTTCAACCCTTATCGCGAAGCTGATTGAAGAACAAGCTTGGGGGAGGACCCCCACTTGAGGTAAATTGTATCACATAGCATATTTATTTCTCATTCATCCACCATTCACTTGCATATAAAAAAACTTAGAATAAGTAGAGTAGATTTGCTTTCAAATAAAAAAAAGATGTGCGGTAAGAATGGTTTAAAATTCACATAGATGAAATGATGAATAGGTTCTCTATTTTAGTTTTCCTAAGTCCCTAGTTTACCACTTACTACTCTCCAAAATATTGCTTCCATTGGCTAAAATTAACTTTGCCTTTATTTAGAAATTGTGGGTAGCAAAAGCTTAATCCAATTATAAGTTGTGAGATATAATATAGTGATAGAGTTGCTATTCCTAGTTTGAAAGGTGAAACTTATAATTCCAGAGAAATTCTAAAATATTTAAGTTACTATCATTTGATTGGAAATACCTACCAAAGCCATATGATATGTTACATTGATAGACCTTATGCATATGCCATTTGTCTTCGCATTGAGCTTAGTCGAACTAGTATAGTCCTATTTGAGAATTCATTCATTTCTTTTTGAATTCTCGACTTCACTTGCACATGCTATACTTCTACACTAGAAGTTAGCAAAATTCTATCATATCATCATTCCACAATAAGAAGAAAAACTCCATGTTTTCCATGTTTAGTACTCTCTTCAAATCTATTGCATAAAAAGGGAGTAGAGGACATGGCTACAAGAAAAAGAAAAAAAAGGTAAAATGCATGCTTACATCAAAATCATGGACAGCAGAATTTCGCTCGGGGCAACGTGAACCATGTCTCTACGGAGGATGCTCAACAAGTAGATGATGTGGTCATTGGTATGTTTCTTGCAAACTCCAACCCGACGACTATGTTATTTGATTCTTGAGCATCACATTCATTCATTGCATCGAAATATGTTGCCAAGTATAGTTTGCCTATCTCTCATATGAAGTTCACTTTATTGGTTAAGTCTCCTGGAGGAGAGATGAGGACAAATATAGTATGTCCAAAAGTATGCCTTAGAATAAGGGGAGTAGACTTCTTTGCCAACCTCATTATCTTGGATTCTCAAGGATTGGACATTATACTTGGTATGGATTGGTTGAGGAAGCACAATGGAGTTATTGAGTGTGCCACGAAGACGGTGAAGTTGACCAATGAGGAAGGGATCACCGTAGAATTTGAAGCATCTCAACACGCACCGAAGCAATTGGAGCTGCCACATGGATAGTGCCGCAATTGAGGAGATTCTGGTGGTGTGCGAATTTTTGGATGTTTTTCTGAACGAGTTGTCAGGTATGCCACCTGATCGAGACATTGAGTTTGTTATTGATTTAATACCTGGAACTGCACCTATAGCTAAGAGGCCGTATAGGATGCCTCCTAAGAAATTAGCGGAGCTCAAAAAGAAAATTCAAGAGCAACTAGTGAAGGGTTTTATTCGCCCAAGCTCTTCACCTTGGGGAGCACCCATTCTGTTTGTGGATAAGAAGGATGGGTTGCAAAGGATGTGCGTAGATTACCGAGCTCTCAACGAGGTGACCATCAAGAACAAGTACACCTTGCCACACATAGAAGGCTTGTTTGATCAAATGAAGGGTGCTTGTGTCTTCTCTAAGATTGATTTAAGGTAGGGATATTTTCAAATGAAGATTAGGCCATCGAACATACCCAAGACCGCTTTCAAGACACGATATGGATTTTATGAGTACACTGTGATGTCCTTTGGATTGACGAATGTGCTTGTATACTTTATGTACCTCATGAATAAGGTCTTCATGGAGTACTTGGATAAGTTTGTTGTGGTGTTTATTGATGACATTATGATCTACTCGAAGGATGAGAAGGAACATGAGGAACACTTGAGGCTTACGTTGCAGAAATTGAGGGAGCACCAATTGTATGCCAAGTTTAGCAAGTGCCAGTTTTGGTTGAAAGAGGTGTCGTTTCTGGGTCATATCATCTCTGGAGGAGGAGTATTGGTCGACCTCGGGAAAGTGAGAGACGTGTTGAAATGGGAGCCCCCGCAGAATGTAAAGGAGATCCAGAGTTTTCTTGAGATGGCTGGATATTACCGTTGATTCATCAAGGACTTCTCCAAAATAGCCAAGCCAATGACGCAATTGCTAATGAAGGGGAAAGCATTTCAATGGACTTAAGCTTGTTAAGAGGGTTTTGAGGAGTTTAAGAAAAGGTTAACAACAACCCCAGTTTTGGTATTGCCGGATGTGAGCAAGAGCTTTGATATTTATTGTGATGCATCGAGACAGGGACTTGGATGCGTGCTCATGCAAGAAGGTCAAGTGGTCGCCTATGCATCAAGAAAATTGAAGAAACTGAGCGGAATTATCTGACCCATGATTTGGAACTTTCAGCCGTGGTACATGCATTGAAGATTTGGAGACATTATATTCTTGGACATAGGTATGAGATTTATATGGATCAAAAGAGTCTCAAGTATATTTTCACACAAATGGATCTGAATTTGAGGCAATGAAGATGGTTGGAGCTTATCAAGGATTATGATGTGGGGATCAATTATCATCCGGGAAAGGCTAATGTAGTGGCCGATGCCTTGAGTAGAAAAGGAGTAAGTCACCAACTCACAGTTCAAGGGCTGCCATCCGAGTTATGTAAGGAGTTTGAACGGTTGAACCTTGGATATGTGAATGAGATGATAATAATGGAATTAAATCCGACCTTGGAGCGAGAGATTCAATAGGGTCGAACAAAGGATGAGGAAATTCAAGAAATCAAGGAAAGGATCCAAGAAGGGAGAGAATTCAGATTTGATGAGGATAAACATGGTACTCTATGGCTTGGTAAGAGGATCATCGTGCCCAACATGAAGTGTATTTGGGAAACAATATTAAAAGAGGCACACGACTCAACATACTCAATCCATCCCAGTTGTACCAAGAAGTACAAAGACTTGAAGACATGTTATTGGTGGGCTAGCATGAAGAAGGACATAGCTGAATATGTAGCATTGTTTGATGTGTGCCAACGAGTCAAGGCGGAACATCAAACAGCGGGATTATTGCAACCATTGAAGATCCCGGAGTGGAAGTGGGAAGAAATTGGAATGGACTTTATTGTTGGATTGTCACGTACCCAGTCCGGACATGACTCAATTTGGGTAATTGTGGATTGTTTGACCAAGTCAGCTCATTTTGTTCCTGTCAAGACCACTTATACCACCGTGAAGCTAGCAGAATTGTATATGGAGCACAGAGTGTGTCGACACGGAGTACCAAAGAAGATAGTATCGGATAGAGGTTCTCAATTTACCTCCAGGTTTTGGCAGAAATTGCATGAAGCATTAGGAACAAGGTTGAATTTTAGTTCAGCATATCATCCTCATACGGATGGACAAACTGAGAGGACCAATCAGATTTTGGAGGATATGTTAAGATCTTGTGCTTTGAAGCATGGGAAAAGTTGGGACAAGATCTTGCCGTATGCGGAATTTTCATATAACAATAGTTATCAAGCAAGCTTGAAGATGTCGCCTTATGAAGAACTATATGGAAGGAAGTGTAGGACACCTTTATTCTGGAATGAGACAAGAGAAACTCAATTATTTGGTCTGGATGTGTTGCTATAAGATGAAAAACAAGTTCAGGTAATCCATGAGAACTTGAGGGCCGCTCAATCAAGACAAAAAGGCTATGCGAACAGTAGGAGAAGGAAACTAGCCTTTGAAGTGGGATACTTCGTTTACCTCAAGGTGTCACCAACGAGAGGTCATAAGAGGTTTAACATAAGAGGCAAGCTAGCACCTTGATATATTGGACCATTCAAGATTTTGGACAAAAGAGGAGAAGTAGCGTACAAATTGGAGATGCCAGCTCACTTATCGGATGTTCACGATGTCTTTCATGTTTCCCAGCTCAAGAAGTGTCTAAAGGTGCCGGAAGAACAAGTGCCAATGGAAGAATTGGAACTAGAGGAAGATTTGACTTATGCTGAGCAACCGGTCAAAATCTTGGAAACCAAGGAGAGAGCCACAAGGAACAAGGTGATTCGATGGTGCAAAGTTTAATGGAAGCATCACACAAAATCAGAAGCAACATGGGAATTGGAGTATGATCTCAAAAATGAATTTCCCTATCTCTTCTCTTCCGCGTCGAATCTCGAGAGCGAGATTCATTTTAAGGGGGGTAGGTTTGTAACACCCTCATTTTCATCCATCAAGCATTGCATACATTCTAATACATGTTTAACACTAATCCACTAAAAAGGAATAAGTTTAAAATGAATTAGAAACAAAACCGCACTTAAGAATTCAAAGAAGTGCGGACTAGTCCATTTTTGGTGCGGACTAGTCCGATTTCTTTCTGACCTCGATCAGACCATTCCGTTATTCTGCGGACTAGTCTGTTTTTGCCTATGGACACTTTTGGACTTGTCTGGTCCTATGCAGACTAGTCTGGTGTTCCAAGAATCCTTGAAAATTTGCGAAGTCCCTGGACTTGTCCGGACTAGTCCGGTGTTCCAGCGGACTTGTCCGTTTTTTCCTCTGACTAAAGTCGGACTTGTTCAATTGTTTGCCAGACGTGTTTGTTTTTCCCCTCTGGACAAGATCGGATTTGTCCGATGTCCAGAGCGGACTTGTCTGATATCTCTCTAATCAACTTTGGACTAGTCCGGTCCTTTTCGAACTTGTCCGATAAATCGCGACTACAAGTTGATCTTATGTTTCATGATTTGTTTCTTGGGTTTTATGTTAAGTGGGCCTAGGGACGTCGTGCCAAACTCTTTTAGGGCATATGAGGGACTCTAAACCGGCCTCTACTGATATCAAACTCGAAATCCATCTAACCCTAACCTCCACCTCTATATAAACGACCCCACCCTTTGGCTTGACATCTATTTGCCACTTTTACACCCCACCCAAGGAGGGGGGAGGAGGTCCCAAGCATGAATAAGAAGAGGTGGAAATGCAATAGGATCAAGATCTCCATCAACTTTGCATTCTTTGTCAACTATTCACCATCAAGTTCTTTATCAACCCTAG
This sequence comes from Tuctoria greenei, assembly GCA_036927565.1. Classification (NCBI taxonomy): domain Eukaryota; kingdom Viridiplantae; phylum Streptophyta; class Magnoliopsida; order Poales; family Poaceae; genus Tuctoria; species Tuctoria greenei. Next base: position 194,738,722 of record JAYESD010000006.1, on the reverse strand, counting down.
ATCGTCAAGATCCAACTGTTACCTCCAAGACCCTTGATTCTTTGGAGTCTTAGACACATGGTATACCTTCTACTTCCTCTTCCTTACGTGAATTCAACCCCAAATCTCCAAATTCACGTCGATCTAGAAAACCCTAATCTGCTGATCCTGCGCAGTGCAGACTTGTCAGGTCCCCAGTGGACTAGCCCGATTTTCCTGGTTAACTACTGTTGATTTAAATCTAAATTTGATCGAATCAACTCTAAACCTGTATAAACTTGTTAAAAGTTATTATAACTAGTTAGTTATCATTAAAAGCAACTCATTAACAAGTTCCACCTTGCAATTGCATTAATCATGCATGTCATGTCATATTGAGTAATATATGTGCACCCTTTGATTGTGTTTCTTGTCTTGTATGTTTATTGTGCGGATTAGATGGATTTGCGCTAGAGAGTGCCACGGAGGATCTCCAGCATCAAGAGTCTGAAGTCTTTGACCCGAACCAATCCTAAGAGAAAGGCAAGTGTCCTTGAAGCATATTGATCCTGTTTTGAAATAAATGTTTTGTCTACAAAACTACATACTTGTGTCAATTTGATGGGAATCCTATGGTAGGAAGTTCACTAGATTTGTTTAACCATCCTTGTCACCTGGAATTCATGGTAGAGAGTCGGGATGGGCTTTTTACACTTTTTGCTTCGCTTAATTAATTGGGATGGAAAACAACTATAACATTAATTATACATTGATGAGATTATGGTTAATATGAACTGGTTAATATGATATGGTAACGGGTGATCTAAGCAAGCATGGTATGTGGATGGGTTGGATGTCATGGTGGTTTTCTTGCTTTAGATCTAAGGAGTGGTTCATGCGAAAATAAGCCAGGACTACAGTGTCACCACGAGGCCAAGTATGGGTGCGGCGTAGCTGATTAATTAGGGCTTTGCTAGTGCTATTTGGACCAATAAGGATGTTCGGGGAAGGGGTAGTCGGATTGGGTTGTTGATGATTGGTGGGACTACCCTGGGATCCGAATGGCTCAAGAGGGGGACCTTGGTTGAAGATGTGCTCAGTAGGAGACATCTCCACCGGTGAAACCTCCGTGGGGTCTAAATAGGCTAGTAATCCCTTTGTAAAGGCTATTTTTTGATCTCTTGGTCATACACCAAAGGAAGTGTAGTTGGCATAAGGGAGGTTTCTTTAGTCGTCGATGGGTGATGAAATCATAAACACGTGGGTAAAGTGGTACAAACTCTGCAGAGTCTAATAAAACTATCATGATAGCCGTGCTCCCGGTTAAGATTACCTGGATGACCTACATGATTAGAGGGAACATGGTTTTTGGGATGGTTACGGTTTGGTAATGATTATGGCTGGTTATGGATTAAATTCTGGTATTGGATATGATTGATGGTATTAATCTAGAATATGGATGATGGTATTGGAATATGGACTGGTACTATGATATTACTTATAGTTTATGATGGGTTTATTCATATACATATAATATATTGCTTTTCAAATGTTTTAATGTACTTTTCAGCACTTACCATTATTATATTCGTCACTTGAATCAGCTACATGTCATATTTTCCACGCTTACTGAGTACGACATGTACTCACTCATGCAATTCCCCCACCAACAGTTGCAGGTCAGGATTGGGAGTTTAATGATGATAATGCGGAGTTCTAGGTCGTGTCTACCGTCAGCTTGCCTGTGGTGTTGATTGGAGCTGCGCTATCCCTTTGCTTAGTTTGCTTATTTAGTTTATTTCCGCTGCATTAGTTCAACTTGTCATTAGTATTCATTAGAGTTTGTATTCGAAGATATTATGAATTCTGTAATAAAAGTGGTTAATTAATCTGGTTTTGTAGTGATTTTCTATATATCCTTTTGTGATTGCACTCGTGTATATGTGTTGAACATCCTGGGCACGCATATGCATTCACTTGGTTCATTTTCGGAACCGTGTGTCACAACATCAGACAAGTCCGGAGAACATCATAAACTCGATCGGACTAGTCTGTGCAGTGTGCTAGACAAATTTGTAGTCCTGAAGAAACTGAATTTCTGAGACAGAAAGGAAAAATTGGATTAGTCCGGGTTGGAGGCTGGACAAGTCCGTACCCTGATAGACTTAATTCCTAATTAGACCTAAATTCATTTTAATTTTGTTCCTTTTAAGGTTGCTTTATGTTAAATATGCATGAGCATGTATGCAATGCATTATGTATGAAAATGAGGGTGTTACAGTATTTGTGACTTTGTTCTTAATAATGATGTTATCTTTAGTCTTCTTTTATTCATATACTTGAATGAAGTGTTTCTTGTTTTATTGTGGATTCCATGTATGTGGTAGGAGTAGTCTTTATGATTATGCCATAACAATCTTATTCTATTATCATAAACACTACAAACCCCCACTATAGGCTAATTAGTTATGACATGAACATATTAATATGAATAACATATGCTATGTTTCAACATTGGTTCAACGATGTTTAGATTAGTCATTGCCTTAGGATGGCTTGTGCCTAGGCTCCTAAGGTATTTATTGAAAGTGCATCTAGGCATTCCTTGTGGGTTTTGGTTGATTTATGACAAACAAATGAGACCCTAACCACATTATTGAGATGAGCGCAAGTTTTAATAAAAGGATAAAGAAAGCGCCAAAAAGAAAGGAGAATGAGGATCAATTCGGAAAAGAGCTCAAGAGCTGAATAGAATACATCATTGTGTAGGGAGTGTGTTGGTGTAATACATACCCAGAGCTCGAGCGCAAAAGAAATCCTCACACACTTCACATTTCACAGGAAAAACGGACTAGTCCAATATACACCGGACCAGTCCAATATCCTCTCTGTATAGGTTCGGACAAGTCCTGCCATTGCGGACTTGTCCGCACTGGACTAGTCGGATAATGTCCGGACTAGTCCGATAATGCCTCTGACTAAAAACGGACAAGTCCTATCTCTTCACGGACTAGTCCGGAAAACCCTCTTACTAAAATCGGACAAGTCCTCCAAGTGCGGACTTGTCCTCTATTCACTAAGGATATCACCACACCGGACTAGTTCGATATCACCACGGACAAGTCCGAAAACCTTTCTGACAAAAATCGGACAAGTCCGCTACTAGCCGGACAAGTCCAATATTCCTGGACACTTAGGGTTTCCTGCATGCCACACACCGGACTAGTCCGGACTCCACAACGGACTAGTACGGACCCTCGAAACCCTAACGGTAACTTTTCGAAACACCCTATAAATAGATGTGCATGGCCCTACCTTCAACTCTCTCGACCTCCTGCGCCATCACACCCTCCAAGAGCTTAGAAAACACATATATCCACGCAATCCAACGCAAGAAAGATCAATCCCTTGAGGATTCACTTTGGATCAAAGGAGAGACACAATTCCACACATTTGAGCTCTTGGGTTTGATCTCTAACACACTCCTGTTGTTTCATTTTTGATCTTAAGAGTGTGTTCTTGGTGGTGTTCGATTTCTAATCTTGGGGATCCCTCAACTTGTGAGAAGGACCCTTGAACTTGGTGATTTGCCCCCTGTGATAGTGATAGAGAATTTTCCTTCGTGGCGATTCGACGAGGTTAGGCTCAGTGAAGACCCGATCCTTTCGTGGGCTCCTCAACATGGATGTAGGTTATCTCTGTGGGAACCGAACCACGGGATAAACTTGTGTCAAACTTGTTCTTAATTTTGATGTTACATTCTAGAGTTTTGTCAATCTTGCATAACCTACGTTAAAACGTTGAATAAGAATTGGTTTGCATTATACTTGGCTTCATCGACTTAATACTTGCAAGTTACATACTATATTCCGTTGCATAGTGTGCTTATATTTAAATCATTGATCGAACTTGATCAATCTAGTCCGCACGCACCAGACTAGTCCGCACTCTACTGGACTAGTCCGATATCTCGGGATTTGATCAGTTTGTTAAGTGTTGCAGGTTCTGACTAAATTTCAAAATTGCCTATTCACCCCCCTCTAGGCCACATTCATTTACTTATATGCTAACATGGTGCTAGGATAGTTAAGTAGTGTTGGATGTCTCGCAGACCCACAGATTGAAGAGTAGGCAGTAGGTGGTGACAACCCTATTTGTCCTTGTAATCCTCCACATTAGGCTATGCCACAGGCTCTTTGCGGGAGTGTTCCTAGTATTGCTAGGGATAAACCCGTGCTCGATGTGTTGAACAACTTAGCATAAGATTTCACCATTGACATGTTTTTAGTACCTAATCTGGGCTATGTATATGTATAGTAGAAGCATTGTAGGAGCAACTCCCTAACTCTTAGCCTATCCCTCTCTGACTCATTTACCCCACTTAAAATAGAATGCTCTTGTGTGTGTCACACTACCTCTACATATCTATCGTCCATCCTCACTAGAACCTTACCTAGACCAATCTAACCTTTTCATTTGATGCTTGCTATGCTTCTACTTAGCCTTCCTTTGGAAAAATATAAATGACACCCTTGGGGATACTCTTAAACAGGAAATGCTACTTCGATAGTTTCCGTGCACTTGCGGATTTTTATCTGTGACGTAAAAAATATCAACACTTACATGTTAAGTAAATACCTTAAGAGCTGCAGTACAAGTACCTTTATAAGGCAATGACTAACCTAAACATTGATGGAATAATGTTGGGACCAAGCACACTCTTACTCATATTAGCTTAATCATATGAATAAATAGAAGCAAAATAAACCAATTCTACAATCAAACAAGAAAAGCTTTGCCCAAGTATATGAATAAATAAAGACTAATAATATCATTATCATAAAGCATAAAGTCACGAAATAAAGAAAAGATACATGAGCCATACCTTTCCCAATTTGGACTTGGGACTAGAGGCTCCTCTCTATAGCCTAACCTCCACTAAGAAACTAAGAGAGCACTAGTGTAATACAAGAGAAAATGCTTGAGTGGTGTGTGGGAGAAGTGTGAAATCTGGTTCCAAAACTTCAACCCCACGAACTCATATGTGTGCCCAGAACGCTGATCACACATACATGACAAAACCACAAATGATATACAAAAAAAATACCATGGCACAAACTATTAAATAAGTACTTTTATTATATTATTCAAATGATTCTCAAATTACAAACTCTAATGATCATTGTTACTGATACTGTAGCAGAAAATAATTAATCTAAGCAAATGAGATAGCGCGGTGCCAAACATATCCACAGGCAGTCGACGGCAGCACACAACTTAGAACTCGACATTAATTTCGTGATACTCCCAAACATTACCTGAAACTATTGGTAGGAAATTGCAAGGGTGAGCACATGTCCTACTCAGTAAGTGTAGGAAAATAATGACATGTAGCTTAAACAAGGAACGATATTAAATAATGGCTATTTGCTGAAAATTATATTTAAAACATGTAAAAAGCATCCTACATTGTCTATGTGAATTAATCTCATCATATCCCAAATAATTACCAATTATGAGTCAAACACCATCATTTACCATCATGTCACATCCATTAATATTTATCCATCCATATACCAGATTCTTACCATCATCAGCAATCATGTCCATTTGTCACAACCCAAACCATAACCATAACCAAACCATCCCAAAAACCAAGTTTCACTCTAATCATGTAGGTCATCTAGGTGCTCATAACCGGGAGCACGACTACCATGATAGTTTTTAACACTCTGCAGAAGTTGTACCGCTTTACCCACAAGTTCGTGATTTAATCACCCATCAGCGACTAAAGAAACCTCCCTTTTGGCAAATACACTACCTTAGGTGTATGGCCAAGAGATCACAAAATAGCCTTTACAATGTGATTACCAACATGCTCGAACCCACTGAGGTTTCACCGGAGGTGATGTCTCCAACTGAGCACATCCAACCTAGGGCCCCCTCTTGTGCCGTTCGGATCCCAGGGTAGTCCCGCCACTACTGCAAACACAATCCAACTCCCATTCCCCGAGCATTCCTAATGATCCGAATGATATGGCAATACACTAATTAGTCATCTAAGATGCACCCATACTTGGCCTTGTGGTGGCACTGTAGTCCTGGCTTATTTTTGCATAAACCGGTCCTTTGATCCAAGGCAAGCAAAACCACCACATCTTCCAACCCAATCCAAAAACCATGCTTGCTTAGATCTCCCAAGTCCCATGTTACCAATTAATCATGTTCATAAATTCTCATCATCCATAAGTTCATTAATTCATAATTAAGTCGTTTGGTTGTTTTCCATCCCAATTAATTAAAGTGAAGCAAAAAGGTAAAAAAATACCCTTATGGACTCTCTACAATATATTCCAAGCAACAAGGATGGTCAAACAAGACTAGTAAGAACATATCATGGGCTTCCCATCAATTTAACACAAGCATGCAGTTTTGCAAACAAAACATTTAAAAACAGGAACAAAATGATCAAGGACACTTGCCTTGCTCTTGAGACTGGTTTGGATCAGAAACCTCAAAATTCTGGTGTTTGAGGTCCTCGAAGGCACCTCCTAGAGCGCTACCTTCTATTCCACGCGACGAACGTACAAAACAAACATCACAATCAATAAATGCTCATATATTACTCAATATGTTATGACATGGATGATTGACGCAATTATGTGGTGATGCATGCTATTAAGTTGATATTATTTCTTACTATCTAGTTACAATTAAGTCTTACATGTTAGAACAAGTTTTATGTCATTTTGGAGAATATTAAAGAAGTTCCAAGAATTTCCAGATTTGGAAGACCGGACTAGTCCGCACCATGGGTCGGACATGGCCGCTACGACTAGGGTTTTGGCGAATTTTTCAACTATAGCATAGTTTAAGTTAATATAGAACCATAATTTACGTAGGAAAGATGGACCTAAGGTATTTACAGTGAATCCTAGGGTTCAAGGGTCGAGGTTACGATGAAACTCGAGAACTTGATATCTAGATCGATGAAGACGAGAAATTTACGAAGAGAAAGTTGACCTCGAAGAATCGATGAAGAAGACCGCAGTGGCAACGACAATCTCAATTGATCCTCCTTCTTCCTTCTCCTCCTCTTCCTCTTCCTTCTTTCTCCCTCCAAGAGCAGCGGCTATGAAGAGAGCAGGTGCTGAGATTCATCTGATGTGGCAAAGGGGTAAAGGGTGGGTGGTGGGTTGTTTATATAGGAGGAGAGGTGGTAGGATTAGGGTAGAATCCAAGTATATGGTGGTGGAAATAAGTAGAGGCCGTAGTAGAGTCCCTCTTGGGCTCCTCAGGGTTGGGCACGACATTCTTGGGCCCAATTATGTCAATTACCCAATAACTCATCGTTGAGGAAAAGTAGAATCCGAGTCGAAACCCTAAAGATCGTACTAGTCCGTAGAGGGCTAGATAAGTCTGTTGGAAGTTCCAGAAAGTTGAACGGAGGAGTCCAGTGTCAGGGCCGGACAAGTCCGGGGCATGTGGAGAAAAACATCAGAACCATTTCCAGACTAGTCCATACCAATTAACGAAAAAGTCCAGAAAACACCAGAGAGTTAATCGGACTAGTCCGTGGTCCAATCCGGACAAGTCCGTACTAAGCCAGGTTTATAATTGCTATATTGGTTCTAATTCTTTTTAATCTTGTTCCTTTTTGTGTTGCTTAATGTTAAACATGTATAGGAATGTATGAAATGCACGATGGATGAAAATGAGGGTGTTACAAGAAGTGAGGTCTTCCCCCTATTTATACATGGAGTAGAGGAGGTTCCTGCCACCAAAAGCACGCAAATCAATCTCCATCGTCTTCAGGGAACCACAGGAGAGCGCCATGTGTCTGCTGATCGAATTTGGCACCAGGACCTAGTCGGCAGAGCCAGTGGGTTGGACGGACTGGTCCTGACTGCCCCTCAGTTGTGCTTTCTCCTGGTGACTGACAGGTGGGTCCATGCCTCATCCCCGTGTGAATCGACGTTGGATTCCCTAGGATACGCCTGGTAATGGATCTGTGGATCCATGTGATGCCATATGCCATCACGTGATCGGTTAGGGTGGCATTTTTCAGGATTGCTCCCCTCATTCTCCATTAATTCTACATAAAACTCTTGCATGCACTATTTCTCCAAGTACAAGTAGAATTACGTCAAATCTCAATATAAGATGTGTAAGAAATATTTATTACTTCACATATTTGAGTTTATTGACAGTCGAAACTAGTATATAACGATCATCAACAGTGGTGTGACGGTGGAGTGACGGCGAGGTGCGGCATGGAGTGGAGAAGTGGAGGCGCAGTGGCGGTAAAAGGTGGAGAGGCATGGGCGCGAAATGTGAAGGAAGGTGCATCGAGTTGGGTAAAATTCAATTATGAATGACAGTTACACTGCAGGAAACCCAAATGATTATGTCAGCCAGATTTGCTTATGTGGGCCAGCTGACGTAAGTAAATCAACTTACGTCGGCAGCCGGGGGCTGACATAAGTCCTTTTACTTACGTCGACCTGAAAGTGCATCTAGGCATTTCTTGTGGGTTTTGGTTGATTAATGACAAACCAATGATATCCTAACAAAATTGTTGTGATGAGCGTAGGTTTTAAAGAAATGAGGAAGAAAGCACAAAAAGGAAAGAGAATGAGGATTTAAAGGGAAAACAGCTCAGGAGCTGAAAAGATTAGATTATTTTGTTTGGAGTGTGTTGGAGAAAGACACCCCAAGAGCTCAAGTGAACAAATAATTCAACTCACTGCACATTTCACAAGAAGAGCTGACTAGTCTGATATACACAGGACTAGTCTGATATCTCTGACTAAAAATGGACAAGTCCTCCCACTACAAGAAACGTGAAAATGGGTGTCAGTTGTATTACCGTCGGTAGCCTACTGTAATCGACGGCCATATTTTAAAACCGTTGGTGTATCGACAGCTGTATCTGATGCTCTTTATTCGACGTATTTAACTTCTAAAGCCGTCGGTCCCAACGTATTTAAATGTTATAACTGTCGGTTTCATACATCGACGCATTTATAGTTATAACCATCGGCTGCGGAATTGAACCGATTCTTTTAACTCTGACACAACAAAAAAAACCTCTCTTGTCCTCAGTTCGATCCCTCTCTGATCCTATGTTCACATTTATCTCGGTTCGATCCTCGGACCACAGAGGAGGAGCAGTTTCCGAACACAAGCACGAATGTTCACAAATATGCTCACAAGATCTGGACGAAAACAATCTTAGATACAAGATTAATATGCTCACAAGCACGAATTTAATCTGGATGAACACAAGATTAAACTGGTCACAAGCACAAGCCGAAGACATACATCAACATGCTCACAACATCAACACAAACACGAAAAAAGGATGAACAACTCCGCCGAGCCGGAATGTCGACGATGAGCAGCTTCTCCTCTTCGGCCACCTTTGCACCATCGTGGCATCCTCCTCGCAGATCTCAGAGACGGGCGGCGGGTCAGCAGCCGTGGCCGTGGTGGCAAGGGAGGAGGGAGCGAGGGCGTTGGCAGTGAGGGGAGGAGGGAGAGGCTCGGGGGCGTCAGCCCAGGACTGGAAGGTCGCGCCAGGAGGTCGGGGACGCTGCGCCGGGAGGTCGCCGCCGACGGATCTCACGCGGTTCTTGGATTTCGCTGTCGCCGCGTCTGCGTTGTCACTGTCGCCGCGTTCGCGCTGTCGCCGCTGGCGCGCGCGCAGGCGGGTCGGCCGGAGCCCGCGCTGATGCTCAGGAGAGGGCGAGAGAGAGGACGACACAGCAGAGGATTTTTTCTAGGGGGAAGAGGGCGGCGCTAGGTTTTGGAAGGGATGGAGTTGGGCGGCGGTGAGTAAAGAGAGAAATAAATAGAGGGAAGGCAAGTGGGTGACCGGGAAACCAAAAAATAGACGGAATAAGCGGCGCCAACGCTCCAGAAGACTAAAAATTGGATGGAAGGTGCCCGCGGGAGGATAGATTTCGGAAGCGTGGGTCCGTGTGTATGGCCGTCGGTACAACCGATGATTTTCCTGTTCCACGTCGGTTTTTGTTGACTGACCGATGCTTGTATTATTATCGTCGGCCAGGACTAGGACCCCGACAGTTATAAATTTATAAGCGTCGGTAGTTAAATACTGACAGCATTAAGCGATTTAAATTCGACGGGCCCGATGCTCTTACTTTTCCTGACGGCCTATTAACCGATTACTGTAGTGTCCCCCAATGCGGACTTGTCCGCTGCCCTTCACATTTGCACAACACCGGACAAGTCCGATATCAACCGGGCTAGTCCGATAATCCTGTGACTAAAATCGGATAAGTCCTCCAAGTTCGGACTTCTCCTTAGACCTACAATTTTTCACTACACTGGACAAGTCCGGTATGCACCGGACTAGTCCGAAAACTCTCTGGCTAAAATCGGACAAGTCCTTCCAAGTGCGAACTTGTCCTTAGTACTACACGGTTTTCACCCCACCGAAGTAGTCCGATATCTAACGGACTAGTCCGAAAAGTTTCTAACTAAGATCATATTAGTCCGCACTTCAATATAGTTCGGTATCCATCAACACTTGGAGTTTCTCACACACACGCACATCAGACTAGTCCGGTGTCCGCCACGGACTAGTCCGGACATCGCAAACCCTAACGGTAACTTATGGAAACCTTAGTATAAATAGAGGTGTACGGCCATATATCAATCACTCTCGACTCCATGCGCTGTCACACCTTCCAAGAGCCCAAAATTCACATCTCTCCACACATCCCAAGCCTATAAAGATCAAATCTTTGAGGATTAGCAATTGAACAAAGGAGAGACTTGTTCTACACATCTTGAGCTCTTAGGTTTGATCTCTCACACACTCTAATTGATTTATTGTATATATTTTGAGTGTGTATGGTAGTGTTCATCGTTGTAATTCTTGGGGAGCCCTCAACTTGTGAGAAGGCCCCTTGAACGAGTTATTTGCCCTTTGGTGGTTAGTGGAAGAGAATCGGCCTCCGTGGCGATTCAACGAAGGTAGGGTTGGTGAAGATTCGGTCCTCTGTGGACTTCTCAACGGGGATGTAGATTTCCTCTGTGGAATCGAACCTCGGGATAATATCTTGTCTCGCGCACTTTTGTTTTATAATTCATCATATTCTAGGGTTTGCTTAAACTTTTGTAACTCATATTGAAACATTGTATCATACTTGATCATTGCAATATATTGGTTCATTGGCTCAATACATTTTACTCGTAATCTGATTTCCGCTGCATTGTGTGTTGGAAGTAGAATTATCAATTTACTTGATCTATTAATCCGCGCACACTGGACTAGTTCGCACCAGATCGGACTAGTCCGACCTCCCCGTATTTGATCCATCTGTTAAATGTTTTAGGATCTGACGAAAGTTCAAAAAGCCTATTCACCCCCATCCCTCTAAACTACATTCAATTGGTATTAGAGCCAAACTTTTAAAAAGAGACTCACCGCTCAAAGAGACGATGTCGGACATCAAGGATGCACACAAGAACTTCAACAACGAGAACGGTGATGATGAAAAGACCCAAAAGCTAGAGAAGCTCCTCGACGCCATTCAAGACTGTGAGGACAATGATGAGGAGATTCTTCAACTCAAGGCTATTCTCTGGAAGAAGGCACTATCTCCAAAAGGAAAGAAGAAGACTCAAGGTGAGAAGATGAAGGGGAGTAGTCACACCGACTACTCCCGATATCCTTTTGACTATGAACGTTTAAATTCCAATGATAGTCATTACATATCAATTCCTCTAGGCAAAGCACCTTACATTGATGGAAATGACTATTCAATGTGGAGACAAAATATGAAACTAAACCATATATCTCTTAACCCAAGTTTGTGGCATATAGTTTGTACAGGATAGATATTCCAGACAATGATAAAGAGTAGACACCATGTCAAGAACAAGCAATTCATCGGAATGCTCAAGTTGCAGCTGTGATCACTTCATCATTGAGCCCAGATGAGTTCACCAAGGTGGATGGACTCAAAATTGCCAAAGAGATATGGACACTCTACAAACCGCACATGAAGGTGACCGTCATGTACGTGAAGCAAAAATAGAGATGATTGAAGCTGAATTGGGAATATTCACTATAGAAGATGGTGAATCTCCTCAAGACATGTACAATAGACTCAAGAATCCTGTCAACAAAGTCCGAGCTTATGGCAGCAAGAAGTGGAATGATCATGAGGTCGTGAAGTTGATTCTTAGAGCATTCGTGCCTTGCAACGTGGCCCTTTGCTCTATGATTAGAGAAAGCCCCGGGTATCGGAAAATGACCCCGAATGAACTTCTTGGCAAGATTATCAACTTTGAAATGATGGATAAGCAAGCCAAGCACATCAAGGAATTTTCCGAGCTTACCTCGGCAAAGAATAAAGGAGTTGCTTTGAAGTCAACTTGTAAACCCGCATCAAAAGAAGCTCGAGAAGCTATTGAAGAAGATGACAGTGATGATGATAGCAGTGATATAAATGATGAAGACATGATCTTATTCATGAAAAAGTTCAATAAGATGATGAGAAGAAGAAAGGGTAATACCTCAAACGAAGGAAGACAAAGGGACAAACAAAGACCCAAGATGAGACGGGCGTGCTATAGTTGCGGAGAATATGACCATTTCAAAGTAGATTGTCCACATGAAGAAAATAAGAGGAAGACTAAAGACAACAAGCCTCAACTAAAGAAAATGTTCAAGAAGAAGAAGCAATATGGTCAAGCGCATCTAGGGAAGGAGTGGGACTCAAATGATGAGTCCTCATCTGAAGAAGAATAGGAGATGGTCACCATAGCCCTCAAGAAGCCTACCAAGAAATCTACTCTCTTCCGAACCATGGGCGCAACAAAGGACACCATCATCATCAATGCTAAGAACATCAACGGCGGGCCTGTCTGAGAGGTGTCGGTGTTGGAGCTTGGGGAAGGTGCGGGAGCGTCCACCCTTGATGCTAAGAATGTTGACAGTGGGCCCCCTTTGAATGTGTTGGTGCTGGAGGTTGAGGTCCGACGGTAGAGCCCAGAGAAGGGTGAAGTCTTGCACAAGAGTGACAGCAGAAAGAGTAATAGTGGTCATTGGTTACAATCTTCCTGCCGCCAGTTCTGTTGTGGCTTATGGTCCTTAGTCGGGCTACGGGGCATAAGTAATTCAGTGTGATAGTATTCGGGTATTGGTTGCCTCCTCACCCAGGAACGTTTGTTGTCTAGACTCGCCTTACTTTGATGCAATACCAGAATAGGTAGAGTGGCGTACTTAGGGTGCTGGACCAGGCTAAGTTTATAGCCGACTCTGGACCTTACATTGGGGTTGGTATTCAGGCGAGTAGGTCATTCAGCAGCAAGATCCCAAATGAAAAAGCTACCAGAAATATCCAAACACATCATGGGTACTACAGGTTGTCCGTCTGCAGCAGGATAGCACAACTCCCACTATGGTCAAACAGAAATATGTAACAAAGCAAAAAAAGGAATAATATGCATAATATTTAAGCATAATAATCTGAACATGGTGACAATATCCGGATTTTGGTTATTGCTTTGACCAGGAGCATGTGCCTTTCAGTCCTCGGTACCTAACCGCAGTGCTGGGGAGGAAGAGTGCGCTGGCTTAGGGTCACAGGGCACAACTTTGGGTGCAAGACCAGGCTAAGCAGTGTGCACACTCTTGACCTACTGCTGACATTAGTCTTACTGGAGACGTTTGGCCTCCAGTATTCATCCGCAAGAAAGGAAGAGTGCGCATACTTAGGGTGCAAGACCAGGCTAAGAAGACAGCGCACTCCGGACCCTCTTATGGCATTAGCTTTTCATGAGAGTGACTGTTCAGCGCCATGGGACTCCAAACAGGAAAATAACCAAGAAGACTAGATACGTCACAAGTACCTGGTGGCATCATTGTTGTCGTGGTCGCAGGTAGTCATCGCGTTGTGGCAGAAGTAGCCATGGGCAAAGTGTACAGGCTTAGGGTCATAGGGCACCCGGCTTAGGGTGCAAGACCAGGCTAAGCAGGCTGTATACTTTGGACCTCCCATTGGCGGCGGTGGCGGTAGAAAGCTGTTGTGTGGTGGCAGTAGTAGCCACCAGAACACGAAGCATGTGTCCACCAGGTCAGCCTGCTATGCAGCGAGAAGTGGCGTCGTCTTCCCTGCTCCCTTCATGGCGCGAGGGTCGAGAAGAGACGGTGATGGACTGAAGATTCACCATCAAGGTGAGGCTCATCGATCCAAAAAAGTGCCCCCCTACCTGGCACGCCAAAATGTCGAAGTGTTTTTGCAACACTTCCCCCAGACCTGCTAAGGAGCATCCCGCGGAGGTTCTTTTTATGAGGGGCAAATTTCTTGGATTTAAGAGTTAAATGAACACGGAGGATTTACGTGGTTCAGGCTGCCGGGAGGCATAATACCCTACATCCATGGGGGTTGTGTTGTATTGTGTGTGCTCAGCTTGTTTGCGTATGAGTGAGATGTGAGAGCCCTCCCCTTCTGTCGTGGCTTCCTGGTCCTTTTATAGGTGAAGGCCAACAGCTTACATCATGACCGGGGCCCGACGGGTGGCCGCGGGTTAATTAGTCACGAAAGCGCATTAACGTGCCTTGATGACACGTTAATGGGTCTTGATGGTGCATTAGCGTGTCCTAATGACACGTTAATGGGTCTTGATGGGTCTTGATGGAGCATTAAGTTGTCTTGATGACACATTAATGTTGTGTTGATGCCGCGTTAATGCGGTCTTGAGAGTACATGCTGCCTTCAGGAGCTGCGGGACACGCGGTGGCGGCATCGGACCTCTCCTCAGCGGAGAGGCTAGGTCCGGAGTCCTCAATAAATGTGGTAGCACCAGACCTCTCCATAGCGGGGAGGTTAGGTCTGGAGCCGCGGGTCGTACCGCAGCACCAAAGGTCTATATTTGTGGAGCACGTGGCGGCACCGGAGCCACCCTTGGTGGGGAGGTTAGGTCTGGAGCTGCCGGACATGTGGCAGCACCGGAGCCACCTTTAGTAGGGAGGCAGGTATGGAGCTGGAGGACACGTAGTAGCACCAGAGCCACCATTAGTAGGGAGGCAGGTCAAGAGCTGCGGGACACGTGGTAGCTTCTGGGTACTTCCCCTCTTGGGAGGTGGAACCCAGCGTCTTGTCTTCCTTGTATGCAGTGGTACCCGGTCTGCAGGGTATCGACACATATCCTTTATATCTTCCTTGTCAGAATCATGTCGAACTCAAACAAGGATATCTCCGACTTCGAGGCAGAATTGGATCAAGAGACATTACCTCATGCCTCGGCGGGCCAAACCAAGAAAAGGCAAAACCGTGCCGTTGATTCCTTGCCAACTCCACCTAGGGTGTGGCGAAAGGTTCCGGCTAAGAAACTAGCTTCCAGAGGGAAAGATGTGGTTGTTCCTAGCTTGGTGGCACCATGCCAAACCAGGGGCAAAGGAAAGGGGATTGCCTCTGGCCCGATTGGTCCCTTGATGATGACAGCTCCAAGACAAGGGAATAGGAACCCCTCAAAAGAGAAGTTCAATGGCAAAGGAAGTGATGTGGCATGGAAGCTCAGGAAGATTTATGCCTATAGCAGTGGGAAAAAGGCAGCTAACCCGAGATTTTGGAGTAACTTTCACTCGGAGTACTATAGCATCATGTACCTCCAAATGAAGACTCCAGTGGTCCGCAGCCAATGGATTGACTGGACCCATTTTGAAAAAAAAGAGATGTGATGCCTTTGAGGAAGTGATACAGGTTACAGAGAGACACAGTCTCAAGGACTTGTTTTCTTTCAGATATAACTGGAATGATGAAGTCATTGCTCAGTTCTTTGCAACTTGCTATTTTGCCAGCAATGAAGAAGAGAGAGTGACATGGATGACACATGGATCCAAGTACACAGTTACTTATGATGAGTTTGCCAAACTGCTGCACCTTGAGGACACCAGCAGCAATGAGATTGTGATTCACAGTCTTGATGTTTTGGAGAAGGACAAGATGTATTTTCTTTATGATACTCGACTCAAATACAATCCTCCCTCAACCAAGAACATGAATCCCTTCTTCATTGTTCTCAAAAGGGTGCTCCGAAAGACAATTGCTCCAAAGGATGGAGATGCCGGGAGTGTCCAAGGTTACATGAGAACCATATGAAAGTGATTAGCAGGAGAAGGAAGTTTGATATCTTCGATTACAATTGGAATGACATGGTGAACATCTCCTGCACACCAAACAGCTCCTGTGGCTATGCACCATACTTGATGTTCATGATTGAAAAAGTCACAGGAATTGAGTTTGTGAAGGATGTGGAGCTTACTGCTCTAAGGCCTCAGAAGCCTCCTCGAGCCTTTCTCCCAGCTTCTCCCTCACCTGCCTCAAGTGAGGAACACCTGGAGAGATCTCAAGAAGATACAAGGCCTTCCTCTGGCACTAGGGCCCCTCCATCTTGCAAAGGGTTCGCTAGTGGGATCATGAAGTATTTGGCTGCTATCTTTGGCTCTTGCCGCAAAACTGAGGTGAAGTTTCATAAGATGATTAAGGCAAGAAAAGATAAAATGGATACATGAAGGACAATGTCAAAGCCACTTGCCAAAAGCTAGAGATTGAGTCTATTGGGTCTCCAATTATCTTAAAGGACTCCTCTTCTAACTTCTCAGAGCTTCCACCTCTTTCTCCTTCTGAGCTTGCCTACATTGGCCTTAGGAGCACAACAAGTGGTTCTTCTCATCCTCCTCGTCAGCCTGATGAAGAAGATGAAGAAAGGACCAACGGCGAGGATGAAGGCGGCGACGACGAGTAGATACCTCCTTCTCTTCCTTTTTGGTGCTTTGATGTCAAAGGGGGAGGGATTGAGGGGGGGGGGGGGGTCTTAGGTCGTAGCATTAGTTTGAGAGAGAGAGAGAGAGAGAGAGAGTTATATTCCTCTTTTGTGTTTTGTTGCTACTATGTCATGCTTTTAATCTTGTAAAACTTTAATTATGCTCTCATCATGCTTTTGGACATGTGTTGTGAAATGATGACTATGGTATGATTATAATCAATGGTTTATGTTTAAAACTACCATGAATGCTTGATATTCTTGATGTTATTATGATTATGCCTCTTATGATATTCACATCAATATTATTGCTCGCACACATAGTTTTGCACCCCACCATAAAGAGTGCACATATGTATTACTTTTAAGTTTGCTATTTTTTGCTCAAAATTCATATGTGCACACTTTATGAAAATCTGATTTTTTTCATCATATTTGTGTAATCTCAATTGGTTGTCATCAATCACCAAAAAGGGGTAGATTGAAAGTGCAACTAGGAATCCCTTGTGGGTTTTGGTTGATTAATGACAAACCAATGAGATCCTAACAAAATTGTTGAGATGAGCGCGGGTTTTAAAGAAACATGGAAGAAAGCACAAAAAGGAAAGAGAATGAGGATTTAAAAGGAAAAGAGCTCAGGAGCTGAAAAGATTAGATTATTTTGTTTGGAGTGTGTTGGAGAAACACACCCCAAGAGCTCAAGCGAACAAATAATTCAACTCACTACACATTTCACAGGAAGAGCAGACTAGTCCGATATACACAGGAATATCCAATATCTCTCTGACTAAAAACGGACAAGTCCTCCCCTAGTGCGGACTTGTCCGCTGCCCTTCACATTTGCACAACACCGGACAAGTCCGATATGAACCGGACTAGTGTGATAATCCTCTAACTAAAATCGTACAAGTCCTCCAAGTCCGGACTTGTCCTTAGCTCTACAATTTTTCACTACACCGGACAAGTCCGATATCCACCGAACTAGTCCGAAAACTCTCTGACTAAAATCGGACAAGTCATTTTAAGTGCAGACTTGTCCTTAGTCCTACATAGTGTTCACCACACCGGACTAGTTCGAAAAGTTACTAAGATCGGACTAGTCTGCACTTCAATAGACTAGTTCGATATCCATCAACACTTGGGGTTTCTCGCACACACGCACACCGGACTAGTCCAGACATCGCAAACTCTAACGGTAACTTTTGGAAACCCTAGTATAAATAGAGGTGTACGGCCATACATCAATCACTCTCGACTCCCTACGCCGTCACACCTTCCAAGAGCCCAAAATTCACATCCTAAGCCTAGAAAGATCAAATCTTTGAGGGTTAGCAATTGAACAAAGGAGAGACTTGTTCTAAACATCTTGAGCTCTTGGGTTTGATCTATTGCACAATCTAATTGTTTTATTGTATATCTTTTGAGTGTGTTTGGTGGTGTTCATCATTGTAATTCTTGGGGAGCCCTCAACTTGTGAGAAGACCCCTTGAACGAGTTATTTTCTCTTGGTGGTTAGTGGAAAAGAATCATCTTCTGTGGCGATTCGACGAGGGTACGGTTGATGAAAACCCGGTCCTCCGTGGACTCCTCAACGGGGATGTAGATTTCCTCCATGGAATCAAACCTCGGGATAAAATCTTGTCTCGCACACTTTTGTTTTATAATTCATCATATTCTAGGCTTTTCTTAAACTTGTGTAACTGATATCGAAACATTGTATCATACTTGATCATTGCAATATATTGGTTCATTGGCTCAATACATTTTACTCGTAATCTGATTTCCGCTGCATTGTGTGTTGGAAGTAGAATTGTCAATTTACTTGATCTTTTAGTCCGCGCACACCGGACTAGTCCGCACCAGACCAGACTAGTCCGACCACCCCATATTTGATCCATCTGTTAAGTGTTTCACGGTCCGACGAAAGTTCAAAATGCCTATTCACCCCCCCCCCCCCCTCTAGGCTACATTCACGACCGCGGGCCTACCGCCGATGTAGGTAAATGGACCGACAAAATTAAGCTCGCAACTTACGTCAGTCAGGACCCAGACCGATGTAAGTAAGCAGGCCGACGGCATTTAACAAATATCTTACATCGGCCAAGCCCGAGGCCGATGTAAGTAAAGCGGTCGGCGTTGTTAAGTGACTTAACCCTACACCATGGGCCGCACACATGGCCCATTACATCTACCCCGTGGGCCTTTCTTCCCTCGTGTCTCCCTCTACGTCGCGTATAGCCGCCACCGTCATGCCTAGCCGCGCGCCACCGAAGCCGTCGTCGAGTCGCCCCCCCGCCCCCTCGCCGCCTCCATCATCGCCGGCCTCGTCCCTCACTGCAGGTATAGCCGCCCCCACCTCCCTCTCCCCCAACCTCCCTCTCCCCCTCACCGCGCCAGTCGACCGCCTCCCCTCAACGTCGGCCGCCTCCCCCACTGCGCCGACATCATTTTTCACCACGCGACCGCCTCCCCACCACGTTAGCGCCCTTCCCCACCACCCCGGCCGCCTCCCTATCATGCTACCGCCCTTCCCCACTGCGCGGCCGCCCTCCCCACCACGCTGCCTCCCCTGCACCACCCACCTCCCCACCGTGTTGTCGCCCTCCCCACTTCGTTGCTGCCCTAACCACCGCGCAGCCGCCTCCACTGCTGCCATCCCCCATTGCACTACATGTTCAATTGATGCGTGTTCAATTGTTAATTACATGAATTAATGTATGTCAATGAATTAGCGTGTTCAATTGTTGATTAAACTTATGTGTTTTAAATTGATGCTTAGATTATGTTTATTTTGTTTAATTGTTTAAATTATGCTTGTTTACATGATGCTAATTGGTTTAGTTATACTAATATGCCAATTAGTTTAGTTATGATAAATATGCTAATTGTGAGGACTTAGTTAGTTTAATTTGTTTAATTTGTTTATGTTTAGGTTTAATTGAATTGTTTAGTTTTTTAAATTATGGTTACAATTTTTAATATGGTTGCTTCAGTGTTACTATATGTACAAAAATGGGCTTCGGGTCAGCTTGACCCGACGCAACCCATTTAGGGTCCGACAATGCCCATTTAGTTGGAAGTTAAAGTATGCGTCTAAAAGGGCACGAAGGCGAACGATGATGGTGCTGACGGCAAGAAGCTGCACGTGGGGATGGCGGACCCCAACGGACTCAGTTCTCTGCCTCCCTCGTTCTTTCCTCCTTCTCTCTCTCTCATTCTTCTCTCTCTCTCTCTCTCTCTCTCTCTCTCTCGAAAATGACTCAAAAATAAAAAAATTACATAACCTGTACAATATGCATTACCTGTTTTGAATCGGCCCATCTCACATGCATTACGCATGTGAGGCGTGTCGGTTCAGAATCGTCCCTTTTTTGGATAGCCTGGGAGTGACCGAGGAGGTGTGGCTTGTGACGAGACGCGAGTCTGGATCTGGATGAGACTTTGACAGTATAACCCTGTTGTTCTTTGATACACCATTTATGGGTGTGCAGTCGGAGAATAGCGCTTCCAAAATTTCATCCCAATCCAGACTGTGCGTCTCGTTATGAGCACGCTCCGCTCGGTCACTCTTGGGTGGGTTTAGGACCTATCCTTTCCAATAGATGTAGGGCCATCAAAATAAACAAAGTATAAAGTAACCATAATTTATCTGGCTTTAAAATGCAGAGTCAAACATGGCTGAAGACCGCAGTTGGATGTATACTGGTTTGAAGAGCAGAACTGGTGGTCACTCAGATGAGTGGTACACCAAGACAGAAGCTTCTGTTGAACAAGCTTTTTCGTTGTCAAATACCGATAAGGTGCGATGGACGAATGATGATGGCACAAGCTGTACAAGAAGTGGAAGCGGACAATGATGATGACATGGGGGTAGATATGATGGATGAGATATTGGAAGCTATACAACCAGAGCTTATAGAGTATCCTCCTACAGCAGAGGTTAAAAAGTTCATTGACCTTCTGGAAGCTTCAGAACAGCCGTTGCATGGACACACTAAAATGACACTCCTCACTTTTGTGACTAGACTTATAGCAATTAAGTGTAAGTACTTCTTTTCTAATAACTGCTACAACGACCTCATCAATTTGTTCAACGATGTCGTTTGACATCCCCACAAAGTGCCTAAAGATATGTATCAGTCGAAGAAAATTCTTTCTGGTCTCGGTATGAACTTTGAGAAGATTGATATGTATCCGAACAACTGCATGTTTTTCTGGAGAGAGGATGCCAAGGAGAACAAATGTTTAAAATGCAGTCAATCGAGGTTTGTCGAAATTGTTCATACTGATGGTGATACTGTGGTGACAGAATTTGCACGTAAGCAACTTTGTTACTTACCCGTGACACCTAGGTTGAAGCGGTTGCTCCTTTCGAAAAAACCGATAAACACATGAGATGGCACAAAGAAGGTGAACGTCAAAACAATGGAGTCATGACGCACCCATCCGACAGTGAGGCATGGAAGGCGCTGGACCAGTTCGATCAAGATTTTGGCCGTGAAGTGAGAAATGCTCGCATCGAGTTGGCAACAGATGGATTCTCGTCGTTTAGCACAAACACCACACCATACTCCTCTTGGCATGTCTTTGTCATTCCGTACAACCTACCAGCGGCATTTTGCATGAAGTGAGAGTTCATGTTTCTTAGCCTCATTGTACCTGGGCCGGATCATCCTGGGTAACATCTCAATTTGATGTTGAAACCATTGATCGAAGAATTGAAAATGTTGTAGACAGGAGTCGAAGCGTACGATTGTTACAAGAGGCAGAAATTCAACCTTCGATTTGCTTATTTGTGGTTCGTCCATGATTTTATGGCATACCGCATGTTTTCTAGATGGAGCACTCATGGTCGGTTGACGTGTCCGATATGTGCTTCGGACATTGATTGCTTTCGACTTACTCATGGAGGCAAGATATCTTAATTCGATTGTCATAGACGTTGGCTACCTCCGAATCACGTGTTTAGGCAACAGAGGAATGTGTTTAGAAAGGACATCATTGTCACTAAAGGACCATTGAAAGGTCTTAACGGGTCAGAAATATCTGATATGTTGGACAAATTAGTGCCAGATGAATGTCGTCCTGGATATTTTATAGGTTATAGAGACGAAGACAATTGGACTCACATATGTGGACTTTGGGAGCTACCATATGTGAGTCACTGATTCTAAGGCATAACATTGATGTCATGCATCAAGAGCGTAACATGGGCGAATGTATCATAAGAACATGCATGGATATGACGGTCAGACCAAAAGACAATTTAAAGGCTCAAAAGGATCTCATTGAGCTTTGTAACCGTCCAACTCTTGACCTCTCCGAAAGTGGTGGTAAACCACGTGCTTCTTTCTGTCTTCGACCTAAAGAAAAGAAAGAAGTTCTCAAATGGTTGTAAAGTTTGAAATTCCCATATGGTTATGCAGCTAGTCTTAGATGAGCCATGAATGTGAAAACGGGAAAGCTCACTGGGTTGAAGAGTCATGATTATCACATAATCATGGAAAGACTTCTATATGTTATGTTTCGGGACTACTTTGACAATGCGGTGTGGAAGGTGTTAGATGAGCTTATCCACTTCTATAAACAACTCTGTGCTAAAAAATCACGACAGAGATGATGAGTAAGTTGGAGAAGGAGATACTGGCACTCGTCGTGCCCCCAATGCAAAAGTAGGCAAGCTCGAAAGGTGAAAGAGTAGGAAGCTCCGAGAAGTCAGAGGCGGAGTCCTCTGAGATGACTAAAGACCCAACAGGCTCAATCTCCAGCTTTTGGCATATTGCTTTGATATTGTCCTTCATGTACCGCATTTCCTCCTTTCTTGCCTTTTGCATCTTGTGAACTTTCACCTCAGTATTGCGGCAAGAACCAAATATAGCTGTCAGGTACTTCATGATCCCACTTGCTGATCCTTTGTTAGAAGGAGGGGCCCTAGTGCCAGAGATGGCCTTGTATCTTCCTCACTTGAGACAGGTGGGGGAGCAGCTGGTAGAGTGGCTAGAGGAGGCTTCTGAGGCCTTAGAGAAGTATGCTCGACATCTTTTACAAACTCAATTCCTTTGTGTAAAATCCCACTTTTTGTTCAGCTACAAGTGGTTTATCAAACATATTGGAGGTCAATATAATGGTGCACATAAACTTGACCTCACTAGAAAGTTTTCTTTCTACTCATGTTTAATCTTATTAACATGAGAACTGGACTTCACCCTAACCCTAGAACATTTTAATTAAACATTTCTACAAAGTTGGGAATTTAATTGATTGAAATAGCTATGGCAAATTATATTGCAGCAATATAAAAATCAAAACAAATGTAATTTGATTATGTTGCTATGCATATTTGGCCCTGCCAAAAAGATTCAAATCCAAGGCTCCAAATTTTTCCCTGGACTCTTAAATATCTTGAATAGCTTCTCAGAAAATTTTCAAGATTTTTGAAGTACATCTTCCACTTGTTTGGACACGTACAAGGGATTTATTTCGCGTCGACATCAAATATAGCTTTGCACTAAAATTTGCCCAAATCAACCCCAATTTTTCCTAAGACCTTTTATGGTTCAGGGGACTTTGTTTCAAAGTTTGGAGATTTATGGAACTCAGATACTATTTATTTCAATAAGGTTTATACCCATATTTGAATTCAAATTTGAATTTGAATTTGATACAAACTATGTCCAAATTCAAATGTAATTGCAGAATTGGATTCCTCATATTATTCTTAGCCTATCTGTAAATTTTGGGAATTTTTGGACAATGTTTGAGCTAGAATTTAGAGGAAGGGATAAGGGAGAGAGGTGGGGCCCACAAGTCAGTCGGTGAAACCGTTTAACCGCCCCAGTTTTCTTTCCTCGGGCGACACCGCGACGCTGCATGCCGCCAGCGCGCCGTCGACCGTCGGTCAGCTCCAGCTGCCCCCCAGCGTCCTTATCTACCGTGGTGAAGGCTAAAAAATCACCCCCCTCCCCCCCCCCCCCCCCCCCCCCGTCGGCCGAAGTCCCTCACCGTTTCACCTTTCATCGGGCCACACCATTTCATCGCCGCCGCGATCACCCCTGTGACGCCCGACGCCGCGCAGCCTTGCCGTCGATACAAGCATCACTATCCTCTACAGTCTATAGCAAAAAGGTGTGCAACGACCTCGTGCAGCTTCTGGTTAAGTTTGAATTCCTATCGTGCATCCTAGCTTCTGTATTCCTTAAATTCCCGAAGCACTTTTATAGCTTTGAGGCTAGTTCGTCGGTTTAATTCCGATTGTATGCACAAAAATTCTTTGATCCAGTTAGACGACATGATCTATGTAGCCTAGGGCACCTTCCCTCCAAAAATCAGAAAGAATCATCGACTAATTAGCAAGTTCTTCGATTTTTCCCCTTCTGCCATTGATGGAGCTCGGCTCACCGTCGACCTCGGTGTTTCCGGCTATGGCACGAGCTCTAGACCCTCCAAAAACCTTTCCTATGCTTCCACGATGCTTCCTGAGCTTTCAAACAAGAGTTTTAGCTAGGGAATCGAGGGTCTCCACATCACCGAAACCCTAACACCCGCCGCCGCCGTCGGGAATGGTTTTCCCCGTTGCCGTCGGGAGTTGGTCCAACGTGTTCCCCGTGTGAAAATATGGTGGGGCGGTGAATACTGAAGCCTCCCGTGGGCAGGAAGCTATCGCCGGCGAAAGCGTTGCCGCACGCCAGTGAGAACGCCACCGCCCGAGCCGTGGACCAAGGTTGAAGAAGACCGGGTTCGCGGGTCCCACTTGCCAGCGAGTGCAAGGGCGCCAGATCAGTCTGTGCCTAGGGATTTAGTGCGGCCATGTGGGAATCTTTATGGCCCCGGTGTGGCTAGCCCCTGATTGGCTGGTTTTAAATCCAGTGGGCCCTGGCGCCAAATTTAAAAGCTGAAATTCCCCATTTTGTGCAGAACCATTTCCAAATTTAAAAATCAATATCTCTCTGTAGACTGCTCCAAAAATATTCAAACAAATTTTGTTTGAAATCCCTTGAGCTCTAGTTTATGTCAGTACCAATTAGGTTCTGTGAAACTCATATTAAATTCTGTAGAGAATAATCATTCCAAATCAAATACAATTTTTCCAGGTGAACTTGCCACTGGAAAAGTCCCAACAATTCACATAAAATATATTGTCCTATTCTTGACCACTAGAAAAGGTTTGAGAGCCATTGCACCTGTATAAACCTCTGCATAGTTCAATTACCTTTTTCAGTTATTGAGTTTTTACAGATGTTCAGTTGCTTTATTATGTCCCAAATTTGGATTGAACCTTCTTTTAGTCATGCACTAGTTCCTGTAAAAATCTTGTATTTAATTAACCTAATCTCCTAGTCCTAATTCAGTTGCAAACTGAATATTAATTGAAAAGCTAAAAATTCAATTATAAGATAATTCCAGAAATTCTTGCCAACTTTGAAATTCAATAACTCCTTCACCAAGGCTTAGAAATTTATGAAACAAAATTTGCTAGAACCATAACAACTTCCTCTATCATGATTATCAACTGGCAGCTATGTTCAAGCTACAGTTTCTTCTCTAAAATTCATGGAAGTTATTTCTTGCCATAATTTTAGAGACAACAAAATACTTTGATCATCTCCTGTTCTTTGCAAGAGTTTCTACCATATTCCCTAGTACCTACCATCAAAGTTCCAAAGCCATTTAGGTCCTTATCCTATAATGATCACCATAGATTAAATTATGATCTTGGTAATAATTATTTTTCAAAGTCATTCATATACATATTATATGCATATCGTATAGTGACCGAAGTCGAGGAGGAACCAGAGGCTTTGGAAGTACATCTGCCAGATACTAACCCTGACTCTGACCTGCATCCAGGAAAGCCTCGGTTTGCATTTAAGTCCTTTATAAAATTTTACTTTATCACTATGATGATTAGCATATGAATTGTGCATTACGTATAGGGTGCTTAAATACTCCAGATGCATGACCCACAATCCCATTGGTTAATTGGGTAGGTTAATCACTCAACGTGTAGAATTGCTATGCTAATGTAGTAGGTAAACCGGTAGAAGTCAAGTAGTTGGAATCTACTCGCGAGATAGAAATGTACACTCATCTACACTGGGATAACATTTATAGAAAATAACTTTTACATCTAAAACTTGAGAACGGTCAGAGATGGATAGGAAGCGGCAAGACGTGGTCTTGGTCGCATCGCTATGACTCGTCAGTTAAGGCCCGTCTGTATGCGGCCCCTTCGGACAAGCTTGAATTGTATCAGCAACATAATGGACATATGGAATCCAGTAAACTGACGTAACTCAATAATTGGGGTGTCGAGGACCATTAACTCACCATCGATAGGGGTGGGTTGAGGACAGTAAGGTGAAAATCGGTCGGCGGACACATGAGTTGTTCCGTGTGGAGACCTTCTGTTCGCGGAAGTGAGACAGGCTCGGTGTTCGGGTTTCTTATGAAAGGTGGCCATATGCGCCTAGTACTAAAGTGTTACGTAGGTACTGGTGTACTCGCTGACACTTCCGAACGACGTATGTGTCGTGTTGTCCAGGTCTGTCCTGATTGCAATCACCGTCCCTCGCAGTAATAGAGTACCACTTGTTCACTGAGCTGTGACGTAGTAAATACTAAAGAAGCCAGAAAAATATATTGTATTGAATTATAATTGCTTTGCAACCTTGTATGACTTAGAGATAGTAAAATTAAAGTTTACAGTTTCCCCATACTTTAGCTGTAATAGCATTATGTGCTCTGGGCATGTCATATCATCGGCAAAGCGTTTCTTGTTTGATTGTGGAGTCTATGATGTGCCGTGCTTGGAGAATGTCATTTGCTACTTAAAACCTGATTATAAGGATTCACTTATAGGCGAGTCGTTTATGCTTCACCTTATCTATGCTTAGTGTCCACCCTTGCATATGTCTAGTGAGACGGGTTAGTCTTGCTGAGCCTTATGCTCATGTTTGCAGTTTACGAGTTTTTGCAGGTTATACGATTGATGAAGGGTTTGATGATGAGGTTGCACCCCCACCAGGGTGTACAGCCGAGTGGGAACCCTGCACGCCGCCGTGACTTGCGTGTTGCTAGTGCGAAGTATCAGGGCATGGATGACTTTGCTTTTGCATAGCTAGTGCTGAGAGCGTAGCTATGATATATATGTTTCTTTCCTTCCGCTAGTATTGTAAAACTTCCGCTGTATGATAACTAAAAGGCTTTGTCTTGTATTTTATTCTAATTCTGTTCTTGTATACTGTTGGGTGTCGCATCGCATGACACCACCCAATGAGATCCTCGGATGTCGAGATTCCGGTCCCCACAGACATGGTATCAGAGCATCATTGGGAACAGTGTACTTGAAAAGAACATATTTTCAAAAAAAAATAGGATTTGATTGAGGAATTAGCTATATGCCCTTATAAGGAGTATTATTAGTATAAAGATATAAAGGTGGTAAACTAACTATGTGTTATTATATTCTGTAACGACGCCCCGACGTCAGATAAGAGGTAAGGTACGCCACCGAGAGCGGATCAATCTCGGTAAACTCAGCATACGAGAAGTGGTATGTGAAATTTCTGTGGCTTGGCACGGGAAGTTAATAGGAGTCTCTAAAGCTTTCAATGTTTCCGAGAACCTATGACACGCGGTACCCCAGCGTTCTTCAAAATTAGTGGGAGCCCCCGTCGGGTGGTGTATAAACCGATAGTATGCCTCTCTAGAACCATTCATGTTCTATGGGAGCATGCGAAACACGTATGCCCGAGCATGTATAAGCCGGATCGTACGGGAGTCTTTGCTGTACAGACATATTTACAGCCATGTACCTCGAGACATGACCTCGCTCGAGGGCGACTCACACCAGAGTTGTATGCATTTATTTTCATATGTATTATTGTGATTGCCTGTCGTGCTTCCCCGTACCGCCCTTTAGGTGTGAAGGTGTGAAAGGGGATTGTTTGTCTTTTGCAGCATTAACTACGGTAGAAGACTGTGTAGAAACCGTTTGCGAGAGAACGATATAGGAACCACCCATAGACGTAACCGGATATACCGGATAGAATTTTTTTTTGGTGAGGTACGTAGTACCATCAGTATCAAACATGATACTAGACCATCCCCCACGACAGAATGGAGGCATAATGTTTTGGAAAGTCCAAATATCAGATGCTGGTAGGTTTGGAGTCCGTAAAAAGGGACTCCGACTCGATAGGGTAAGTAGGATCAAGATTCTTGATTTCTAGCAGGAGTTGGCTCGACTTCGCCGGGTTGTAATCTTGGTTATCGGATAGATAACATAAGGGTATCATACATGGATGGAAAGATCGTGAAGACCTCTACAATTTTTCTGTGAGCCATCAGGACATAAGAGTTTGCTAATCTGGTGAAATTTGGAGTATACTAAAACTGCTCCAGATGACCCAACCATTGTACCAGTTCCAGAAATAATGCCATAACTCACTGTATAAGCATCTTCTGCCTTATTGTGACACATGTCTGGAAAGGCCAGAGGCAGGTCTACAGGTTTGGTGTTTAGAGTTTTTCCTAAGTCGAATTTGAGTCAAATCAAATTTGGAAGTCAAGACAGTGGACTGCAGGACTGCTGGTGCAAACCAGTCAGTTCAACTGTTTAGTTTGGATAGTTATAACTGTTAATCCAGAATAGTGACATAGTCACATATATACATTTCTGGAAAGCTTAGGAAGTCCTCTATCAACTTTATTTTGCATTCATGATCTGAATATGGGTATTGTGGTGTCTAATTTCATTTGCGCAAACTTGGTTCTGGCAGTCCAGAACTTGGAACAGTTTGCACATGTTTGTGAATTTGCGCGTGATACCTGTATAACAAACTTTTCGGGGGGTAACTCTTTTACTTATAGATTTTTAACTTGATTTTATACAAAGTTTATTTTGTCATTACCTCAAAATATTGTCATGATATCCCTGTATAAATTGTGGACATTACTACATATACAGGAGAGGTTCTGTCAAAATTTCCAGAAAATATGGGTCAATTTAAAACCTGTATAGATTCTATTTCCTAGCTCACTTGTAGTTGTATGAGTACAATATGGAAATCTTGGAAAGTATACTACAACTTTGGTATTCAACTTAACCTTTGATTCTGACATTTCCTGTATGAAACTGTGGAATTTATAGAGGAAGGTCAGCTGGAATAGACTGTGATTACAGCTCCAGTTTTAAATTTTCTTAAAACTGTTGAGAGTTGGAAACCTTCTCATTGTTCCAGTATTCTTTTTATAGATGACGGATGTGAGGATGCTACTACCGGATGGATGGGTATTTTCCACTTGTGCTAGCCATCTGGGTTTCCCAAGTATGCTAAGGGAAGTGCTCCAGCAGTTTGGCTTCATCGAGATGCCATGCTATTGGGGTAGAGAAATGATCGACAGAGGTGTTCGGTCGTGCACCATCTTGGTAGACATCCCGGCTAGTCCATGTCGATATGGATGGGCTCCTTTCTCGGTTACCATTGAGGGGGCTCAGTTAGTGGACACTTGGGCAATCGCTGCAGGCGAAGCACTTATGAAGCTTTGTGAGCTTCATCAAGATGCCATGGCAGGGACTCAATTTGCCCTTATTCCAGTCCGTGGTATGGCCGGATTTGAGTGGCAACGTCGTATGGTTGCTGCCTATACACCGCATGGCAACACAACCTCGACGACACTTGGGACATATGCGGCTGCTTCCAATATGGTAGTTGCTACGCAAGGCACCATTATTTTGGAACAAGTCGAAGCCTTGCGGGAAGCGACAGAGCGGGGTGATACCCTTGATTATATCAACGAGGGTCTACTTTCTCTCATAGCCCCAGCAAATCACCGGCTAGATAAGTGTGAGAGTCAGTTACATTATGCTCACATTAGGCTACGGAAAGCTCGTTCCGCACAATGACAGACTCGCACTGAACAGCAACAAGCTCGTGGTGAGCTGCAAGCAAGTCAGTTGGAGGTGCCTAGCTATTGGGGAAAAGAATTCCATGACAACAGGGTGAAGAGGTGTGTCATCTATGTCGACGTGCCTGCTGGTCCACCTAACAACGGATGGGCCCCCTTTTCTATCAAAACAAGGAGTGTTCTGTTGGAAGAAACTTGGGGCTTCGCCGCAAGTGTTGCTATGGGGAGATTTTGTAAACTTCACCATCATCAGCTAGTGGGTACTCCATATGAGTTCTTTCTGGTCAGCGGTAGAGCTGCTGAAGGGTGGGCTAACCGATTGTTTGCCGATTATGACCTCCACGGTGGAACATCGGTGACAGCCTTAGCGGTGTATGCATCGGCATCACATCGCGAAAATGGCACCCAGAAGGCGTGCATTAAGGAGTTGGTGGATAATCTGAGGGAAATCATGATTCGAGGGGATCATTTTGAGCGTGAAAATAAATCGCTTAGAACCTCGATCGCTCCTCTCAACCAACGTCTCCGCTTCAAAGAAGAGCAGTATGAGTTAATTGGTCAAGACCTGTCAGAGGCTCATGGAGAAACTCAAGAGATGGAAACTTAGTTAGAAGCAAGCTTAGTTGATGTGCACCAGCTGGGTACTCAGTTGAGCACGATGACTGAAGATCGAGATCGGTCCAGGGCGGAGGCTCAGGACTGGAAAGCCAGCTTTGAACAGGCTAAGCAGGAACTTGATGGCTTTAGGATGTTTATGGTGCAGGCCAATGTACAAGCATTGGCTGCCACAAAAGCATCGATAATGGGGGAGGCAGTAGCTTCTACTTCAGCACCCATAACTGTGGTGCCCAATCCTGAGGATGAAGAAGAAGATCCCGAGGAACTTGAATACGTCGAGTAGGACGTACTGATGTGGGATGTGGCAGCACTTCTGCCGACACGGGGCAACATATAGTCTAATAGTTGCTCGTGTTTTTCTTTTGTGACCATGTTTGTGTCATATTAAGAGTAGTGGTAGTTATGTATAAAATGACAAGATGTGTACGACATCTCATGGGGACCAAGTAGGGTAGAGATGTATTTCCATAGTGGGAGTCCATCATTTTGGAGTTTACTACTGTAAAATTGGTCACGAGATAATATATCTTGTATAAAGCTTGTACTTTATCAATATATGTTGATGTTGTATATTATCTATCGTGGTCTACCGCATTACTATTTATATGGAAGGATAAACTTGAGGCAATGAGACTTATGGTGTAAATCGTTGTATTGCAGCATGGTGCGTACACATACAACCACGGAAGTGGGAGGCTCAAGTGGGGGACAGGGGGATGACACACCACCCCCGGGGCAGAACACGCCCCAGACGCAGCCACCTCCACCACCTCCACCTACACTTCCCAGGAGTCTCGTAGAGGTTCTCGCAGCAGTACTCGGCTCGCGCGACGAGCAAACCGAGTTGTTGTGGACCCTTGTACAGCACTCGTCCCGTCAAGAGGGGTGACATGCTGATGGGCCACGTCAGTCATATCCGAGTTCCTACTCGGATTTCGCATCGACGCATCCGCCAGTCTTCAGAGAGGCCGACGAACCTTTGGAGGCGGACAACTGGATCCGCACCATTGAAAGGAAGTTCGGTTTACTCGAGATAACCGAACAACAGAAGACTCTATTCGCAGCTCAGCAACTACGTGGTTCTGCTGGTGCGTGGTGGGCAAACTACCTCGCTGCACGCCCCGCAGGCTATGTCGTGAGCTGGGCAGAATTCCGGGAGGCGTTCCGCGCCTACCATATCCCTCCCGGGATTATGAGGAGGAAGCTTCAAGAGTTCTTGGAGCTGAAGCAGGGAGGAAGGAGTGCTTACGAGTACTCCAAGACCTTCAACCACTTGGCCTAGTATGCACAGGACCAAGTGAACACGGAAGACAGGAAGCGAGAGTGCTTCTACCGGGGGTTGAACTCCAAGATGAAGGACAAGCTTGTCTTGTTCAACCGCGGCAATTTCAACGACATTGTCAATGCCGCGATCATGCAAGAGGACGCTACTCGAGAGCTGTCCTCAGACAAGAAGAAGAGGAGTGCTTTGCAAGGCAGCAGAGGTGGTGTTCCTCAGAAGTACCGAATGGTGTATCGATCACCATCCGGCCAGAGGTGGCAACCGCCATCACGACCACCAATGTTCAGTGGTCGCCAGTTCAGCAACGCCAGTTTCTGACCGCAGCAACAGCAGGGGATGATCCCACGTGCACTTCCACCTCCATCGCGTGCACCGGGATTCTGTCCTCCCATTCGTACCGGCCAAACCCCGTACACATGTTTCACGTCTGGACGCACGGGGCACTTCGCCAAGGACTGCCCGCAGAGTAGGCAGAGCGGAGGACAGTCATCATACCAGGGCACCAACCAACCCCGCAACCAGCCCAAGAAGCTAGTTCCCAGACTCGGCAACGTCCACCACCTCGCCATTGAGGATGTTCCGGAAGGCGCACCCGTACTTACGGGTATGTTCTCTATCTTTGATCATCATGTAGTCATACTCTTTGACTCCGGAGCTTCACACAATGTCATTAGCAAGTCTTTTGTCATTAAAAGTCAATTGCATATTATCTCCAACAAAACTCCGTATGTGATTTGTACGTTGGCAGGCAAGACAGTAACAAATGAGTTGGTTCTTGGGATACCACTTAACCTAGATGGAACCATATATCTTACTTCACTTCTGATATTAGAGAATCAGAAGTTAGATGTCATCTTGGGAATGGCATGGTTACAATACCATGGTGCTATTCTATATCTCGTTCCTCGAAAAAATATATCTAAATTCTCCACTTCATCATTCTCAAGTCCTCAATCTTGAGAGAGCTATTCTAGTGAATCCATATACTCAAATACCGAGGTTATTGAACTTAGGGATATCCCGGTAGTATGTGAATACCCGGACGTGTTTCCCGAAGATCTTCCTGGTATGCCCCCAGAAAGAGATATAGAGTTCAAGATTGAACTTGTATCGGGAACAGTGCCGATCTCAAGACAACCCTACAAGAGGGCACCCAAGGAACTTGCAGAACTGAAGGAGCAGTTAACGGAACTTGAGAACAAAGGTTTCATTCGTCCAAGTTCATCACCATGGGGTTGTTCGGCATTGTTCTTAGAGAAGAAAGATAAGACTTTGAGACTGTGTGTGGACTATCGTCCGCTCAATGCTGTCACTATCAAAAACAAGTATCCACTATCGCGCATTGATATTCTGAATGTGGCCTAGAGGGGGGGGTGAATAGGCCTTTTGAATTTCCTGCACACTTAATAGAATCGTCAAAACTTGGTTGGCCGGACTAGTCCGGTCGTGTGGGCGGACTTGTCCGGTGTGCTAAAAATATTTGTGTTGATCAGGTGTTATTTGGGAAACTAAATTTCTTTAGCAGCAGAAATGAGAATAACTGATATTTTTATTTGAGATTAATATAAGAATGCAGGTAAAACTTATAATTGCCTTAGGTTGATGTTTAGCACTCAAGTGATCTAATGAACAAAATTTAAAGGAAATAAGGCGCAAGACACACGAATTTTTCCCGAGGTTCGATCTCACCACGAGATCTACGTCCTCGTTGAGGAAGCTCACACAGAGCCGGGTCTCCAACCCTTTCCCTCTTCAAGTTACCACGAAGGCCTACTTGATTCCACTATCACGGGTAATCACCAAGTTTGTGGGGCAACCTCACACGTTGAGGGCTCCCACGAGAATTACAATGAAAGAAGTGATCAAATACACTCAAAATTATTACAATGCAGAGTATGAGTGTAGAAAGATCAAACCCCAAGAGCTCGCAATGAAAGAACGACGATCTCCCAATCCCAAATCCAAGTGTTCAATTGATTTCACTCTTTTTGCACTTTAGAAGTGTGGGGAGATGTGTTTTGGGCTCTTGGGATGAAGTGGCGGTGCTAGGGTTTGTTCTTTGATCAGTATTCGACGTGTGTGTCCATAGGAAAGCCGTGGACTCTCTATTTATAGGGTTTCCAAAAAGGTAGCCGTTGAAAAACCCTAACACCGGACTAGTCCGGTGCAAGTCCGGACTTGTCTGGTCTCAGTGTATTTTGAAGTCCAGAAAGTCTGCCGGATTAGTCCGGTCCAAGCTCGGACTAGTCCGGTGCTGTGTGAAGGTGAACTCCAGAAAGTTCAACGGACTAGTTCGCGGACTAGTCCGATCTCCACATATGGGAGACTCCAGAAAGGTCAACGGACTAGTCCAGTGCTCAACAGACTAGTCTGGTCCCACAATATGAGAGACTCCAGAAAGATCAACGGACTAGTCCGGTGGACGCGCGGACTAGTCCGGTCTCCCAATAAGTGAGATTCCAGAAAGATAAACGGACTAGTCCGGTCCATGATCGGACTAGTCCGGTGCTTTGTGAAAGTTAGGTTAATTTTAATCCCTTACCCTCGCGCAAAGTTGTGAGCTCTTGGAGTGTGTCTTTAATACACTCCCTATACATTCAAAATCTAATTTGGTCTTCCAAGCTTCATCAAAGTATCTCTCTTTGAACACCACTTCATTTTTCACCTTTTTGTGCGCACCGAGCTGTTTCACTTGTTTGTCCTGGAATCATCTCAGTAGTTTCATTAGGATCTCATATGTTTGTCATCAATTAGCCAAAACCCACAAGGGATATCCTAGATGCACTTACATATTCTTTTCGATCAACTAGTGGGTGCTAAAGTATTTTCGAAGATGGATCTTCGTTCTAGTTATCATCATATTAGAATCTGACCAGAAGACATACCAAAGACAGCATTCTCGACTAGGTATGGGCTGTATGAATACCTTGTTATGTCCTTCGGATTGACCAACGCAGTGGCTCATTTCATGCATCTCATGAACTCGGTGTTCATGCTGTAATTGGACAAGTTTGTCGTGGTCTTCATTGACGACATCCTTCAAAATCTGAAGAAGAACATGCTCAACACTTGCGTATCGTGCTTCAACGATTACGGGACCACCAACTATATGCTAAGTTCAGCAAGTGTGAATTCTGGATCAGCCAAGTGCCATTTTTAGGGCACATCATATCAGCAGAAGGGATTGCAGTTGATACAAGCAAGATAAAGCAAGTACTCAAATGGGACATCATATCCAAAGTCCGTACATGAAGTTCGAAGTTTCCTAAGTTTAGCTGGGTATTATCGGAGGTTCATTCCTAGTTTCTCCAAAATAGCTAAACCAATGACAGAACTTCTGAAGAAGGGGACGAAGTATGTATGGACTGAGGCATGTGAGGGAGGTTTCCAGGCATTGGTAAAACACCTCACAACGGCACCAGTATTAGCTCAATCGGACACCACCAAATCATTTGATGGGTATTGTGATGCATCAGGAATTGGTTTGGGTTGTGTGTTGATGTAGGACAGGCAAGTGATCGCTTATGGATTACGGCAGCTTCAGAACCATGAGCAGCACTATCTGACTCATGATCTAGAGCTCGCTGCCGTGGTACTAGCATTGAAGATGTGGAGACATTATCTACTGGGTAATATAGTACATCTTTACACCGATCACAAGAGTTTGAAGTACATCTTCACCTAAAAGGACTTAAATATGCGACAGCGTAGATGGTTGGAATTAATCAAGGATTATGAGATTGAGATCCACTACCATCCAGGCAAGGCGAATGTAGTCGCAGATGCTTTGAGCCGCAAGTCCCATGTCAACAATCTTTCCATTACCTCAATGGGAGAAGAAGAATCGAGTCTCTACTTGGTTCCATATGGGGCACTCTACAACCTAGCTCTCATTCCTACTATCAGGGAGGATATTATGGCAGCTCAGAAGGAGGACAAAGGGATGTTGCACATTCGACAAAGAATGGAGAAGGGGGAGATAAAATGTTTCCGATGTGACGATGAAGGTAACCTCTGGTTTAAAAACCACATAGTGGTACCCCGAAACATGGAACTTCGGAAGAAGATACTGGATGAAGCTCATTTATCCAAGTATTCCATTCATCCGGGAAGTAACAAAATGTACCAAGACTTGAGAAAGAAGTTCTGGTGGACTCGGATGAAGAGAGAAGTAGCAAAATACATATCCGAATGTGATACGTGTCGGCGAGTTAAGGCCGACCATATGAAGGCAGCTGGACAGCTTCAACCTTTAAGCATACCGGCTTGGAAATGGGAGGATATCAGCATGGATTTCATTGTTGGGTTGCCTCCCACTCTCCATAAGCACGACTCAAATTGGGTGATCGTTGACCGGTTGACCAAATCAGCTCATTTCATACCATTAGTATGGATTGTGATGCAAAGCGGTATGCAGAACTTTATATCTCCAGAATTTTGTGCCTACATGGAGTACCCCGCACTATCATTTCAGATCGTGGATCCATTTTTGTTGCTCACTTTTGGGAGCATCTCCACGATGCATTGGGTACCAAACTGATTCGAAGCTCGGCTTATCATCCTCAGAGTGATGGACAAACCGAACGGGTGAACCAAGTGCTAGAGGATATGCTTCGTGCCTGTGCCAACCACCATGGTAAAAATTGGGATGATCATCTACCATTGGCGGAATTTTTGTACAACAACGGTTACCAGGCTTGCATCTAGATGGCGCCATATGAAGCTCTTTATGGCCGGAAGTGTCGCACACCCTTGAATTGGTGCGAATCTAGTGAACGAGTGGTATATGGCATCGACTTGATAAATGAAGCCGAAGAGCAAGTACGTATTATTCAAGCAAATCTTAAAGCCGCTCAGTCTCGTCAGAAGAGCTATGCGGAAAAACGACGTCGACCTCTTCACTTCGAGGTTGGGGATCAAATTTATCTCCGGGTATCCCCGATGAAAGGAATTCATTGATTCGGAGTGAGAGGGAAGCTAGCTCAATGTTTTATTGGGCCGTTCGCAATAATCAAAAGATGCGAACTCGCGGCATATCAATTGGAGTTACCACCGTCGCTGGCAGGGGTCCACAATGTGTTTCACATTTCTCAGTTGCAGAAATATGTCAAAGCCCCAGCAAATATATGTATTGAGGATTTGGAAGCTCTCCAACCAGATCTTATGTATTCCGAGCATCCAACCCAAATCGTTGATGAGAAAACTCGCACCACAAGAAGGCGCACTTTGCGTTTCTACAAAGTCTTGTGGAGCAACCACAGTGCTGAAGAAGCCACGTGGGAAAGCGAGGAGTATCTTAAAACGAACTATCTGGACTTGTTAGCAGCACATGTTCAGTGGATCTTTACCTTTTGTCCTTCCTCTGTAATCTCAGGACGAGATTCTTTTAAGGGGGGAGGGATGTAAAATCCCACTTTTTCCTTTCATGTGAAGTTCAGCTACAAGTGGTTTATCAAACATATTGGAGGTCAATATAATGGTGCACATAAACTTGACCTCACTAGAAAGTTTTCTTTCTACTCATGTTTAATCTTATTAACATGAGAACTGGACATCACCCTAACCCTAGAACATTTTAATTAAACCTTTCTACAAAGTTGGGAATTCAATTGATTGAAATAGCTAGGGAAAATTATATTGCAGCAATATAAAAATCAAAACAAATGTAATTTGATTATGTTGCTATGCATATTTGGCCCTGCCAAAAAGATTCAAATCCAAGGCTCCAAATTTTTCCATGGACTCTTAAATATCTTGAATAGCTTCTCAGAAAATTTTCAAGATTTTTGAAGTACATCTTCCACTTATTTGGACACGTACAAGAGCTTCATTTCGCGTCGACATCAAATATAGCTTTGCACTAAACTTTGCCCAAATCAACCCCCAAATTTTCCTAAGACCTTTTATGGTTCACGGGACTTTGTTTTAAAGTTTGGAGATTTATGGACCTCAGATACTATTTATTTCAAGAAGGTTTATACCCATATTTGAATTCAAATTTGAATTTGAATTTTATACAAACTATGTCCAAATTGAAATCTGATTGCAGAATTGGATTCCTCATATTATTCTTAGCATATCTGTAAATTTTGGGAATTTTTGGACAATGTTTGAGCTAGACTTTAGAGGAAGGGATAAGGGAGAGAGGTGGGGCCCACAAGTCAGTCGGTGAAACCGTTTAACTGCCCCTGTTTTCTTTCCCCGGACGACACTACGACGCTGCATGCCGCCAGCGCGCCGTCGACCATCGGTCGCCTCCAGCTGCCCTCCAGCGTCCTTATCTACCGCGGTGAAGGCTATAAAATCACCCCCCGTCGGCCGAAGTCCCTCACCGTTTCACCTTTCATCGCGCCGCACCATTTCATCGCCGCCGCGATCACCCCTGTGCCGCTCGACGCCTCGCAGCGTCGCCATCGATACAAGCATCACCATCCTCTACTATCTATAGCAAAAAGGTGCGCAACGACCTCGTGCAGCTTCTGGTTAAGTTTGAATTCCTATCATGCAATTAGCTTCTGTATTCCTTAAATTCTCGAAGCACTTTTATAGCTTCGAGGCTAGTTCGTCGGTTTAATTCCAATTGTATGGACAAAATTTCTTTGATCCAGTTAGACGACATGATCTATGTAGCCTAGCGCACCTTCCCTCCAAAAATCAGAAAGAATCATTGACTAATTAGCAAGTTCTTCGATTTTTCCCCATCCGCCATTGATGGAGCTCGATTCACCGTCGACCTCGGTGTTGCCGGCTATGGCACGAGATCTAGACCCTCCAAAAACCTTTCCTATGCTTCCACGATGCTTCCCGAGCTATCAAACAAGAGTTTTAGCAAGGGAATCGAGGGTCTCCACATCACCAAAACCCTAACACCTGCCGCTGCTGTCGGAAATGGTTTTCCGGTCACCCCTCGCCGTGGGGAGTTGGTCCAACGTGTTCCCCGCGCGAAAATATGGTGGGGTGGCGAGTACCGAAGCCTCCCGTGGGCCGGAAGCTATCCCCAGCGAAAGCGCCGCCGCGCGCTGGTGAGAACGCCGCCGCCCGAGACGTGGACCGAGGTTGAAGAAGACCGGGTTCGCGGGTCCCACTTGCCAGAGAGTGCAAGGGCGCCGGATCAGTCTGTGGCTAGGGATTTAGTGCGGCCACGTGGGAATCTTTATGGCCCCGGTGTGGCTAGCCCCTGATTGGCTGGTTTTAAATCCAGTGGGCCCTGGCGCCAAATTTAAAAGCTGAAATTCCCCATTTTGTACAGAACCATTTCCAAAGTTTAAAAATCAATATCTCTCTGTAGACTACTCCAAAAATATTCAAACAAATTTTGTTTGAAAGCCCTTGAGCTCTAGTTTCTGTCAGTACCAATTAGGTTCTATGAAACTCACATTAAATTCTGTAGAGAATAATCATTCCAAATGCAAATACAATTTTTCCAGGTGAACTTGCCACTGGAAAAGTCCCAAAAATTCACATAAAATACATTGTCCTATTATTGACACCAGAAAAATTTGAGAGCCATTGCACCTGTATAAACCTCTGTATAGTTCAATTACCTTTTTTAGTTATTGAATTTTTATAGATGTTCCGTTGCTTTATTATGTCCCAAATTTGGACTGAACCTTCCCTTGGTCATACACTAGTTCCTGTAAGAATCTTGGATTTAATTGACCTAATCTCCTAGTCCTAATTCAGTTGCAAACTGAATATTAATTGAAAAGCTAAAAATTCAATTATAAGATAATTCCAGAAATTCTTGCCAACTTTGAAATTCAATAACTCCTTCACCAAGGCTTAGAAATTTATGAAAAAAAATTTGCTAGAACCAGAACAACTTCCTCTATCATGATCAACTGGCAGCTATGTTCAAGCTACAGTTTCTTCTCTTAAATTCTTGGAAGTTATTTCTTGCCATAATTTTAGAGACAAAAAAATACTTTGATCATCTCCTATTCTTTGCAAGAGTTTCTGCCATATTCCCTAGTATCTACCGTCAAAGTTCCAAAGCCAATTAGGTCCTTATCCTATAATGATCACCATAGATTAAATTATGATCTTGGTAATAATTATTTTTCAAAGTCATTCATTTACAAATTATATGCATATTGTATAGTGACCGAAGTCGAGGAGGAACCAGAGGCTTTGGAAGTACATCTGCCAGATACTAACCCTGACTCTGACCTGCATCCAGGCAAGCCCCAGTTTGCATTTAAGTCGTTTATAAAATTTTACTTTATCACTATGATGATTAGCATATGAATTGTGCATTACGTATAGGGTGCTTGAATACTCTAGATGCATGACCCACAATCCCATTGGTTAATTGGGTAGGTTAATCACTCAACGTGTAGAATTGCTATGCTAATGTAGTAAGTAAACCGGTAGAAGTCGAGTAGTTGGAATCTACTCGCGAGATAGAAATTTACACTCATCTACATTGGGATAATATTTATAGAAAATAACTGTTACATCTAAAACTCGAGAACGGTCAGAGATGGATAGGAAGCGGCAAGATGTGGTCTTTGTCGCATAGCTGTGACTGGTCAGTTAAGGCCCGTCTGTATGCGGCCCCTTCGGACAAGCTTGAATTGTACCGGCAACATAATGGACATATGGAATCCAGTAAACTGACATAACTCGATAACTGGGGTGTCGAGGCCCATTAACTCACCATCGATAGGGGTGGGTTGAGGATAGTAAGGTGTAAATCGGCCGGCGGACACATGAGTTGTTCCGTGCGGAGACCTTCTGTTCGCGGAGGTGAGACGGGCTCGGCGTTCGGGTTTCTTGTGAAAGGTGGCCATATACGCCTAGTACTGAAGTGTTACGTAGGTACTGGTGTACTCGCTGACACTTCCAAACGACGTATGTGTCGTGTTGTTCGGGTGTATCCCGATTGCAATCACCGTCCCTCGCGGTAATAGAGTACCACTTGTTTACTGAGCTGTGATGTAGTAAATACTAAAGAAGCCAGAAAAATATATTGTATTGAATTATAATTGCTTTGCAACCTTGTATGACTTAGAGATAGTAAAATTAAAGTTTACAGTTTCCCCATACTTTAGCTGTAATAGCATTGTGTGCTCTGGGCATGTCATACCATCGGCAAAGCGTTTCTTGTTTGATTGTGGAGTCTATGATGTGCCGTGCTTGGAGAACGTCATTTTCTACTTAAAACCTGATTATAAGGATTCACTTGTAGGCGAGTCGTTTATGCTTCACCTTACCTATGCTTAGTGTCCACCCTTGCATATGTCTAGTGAGACGGGTTAGTCTTGCTTTGCCTTATGCTCATGTTTGCAGTTAACGAGTTTTTGCAGGTTATACGATTGATGAAGGGTTTGATGATGAGGTTGCACCCCCTCCAGGGTGTACAGCCGAGTGGGAACCCTGCACGCCGCCGTGACTTGCGTGTTGCTAGTGCGAAGTATCCAGGGCATGGATGACTTTGCTTTTGCATAGCTAGTGTTGAGAGCGTAGCTATGATATATATGTTTCTTTCCTTCCGCTAGTATTGTAAAACTTCCGCTGTATGATAACTAAAAGACTTCGTCTTGTATTTTATTCTAGTTATGTTCTTGTATACTTGGTTGTCGCATCGCACGACACCACCCAATTAGATCCTCGGATGTCGAGATTCCGGTCCCCACACTGGACCTTCTCTATCATGAACTTGATGTACGGTGCATAACCATAGGAACGGTTGGGGTGCAGGAGATGTTCACCATATCATTCTAGATGTAGTCAAATATGTCAAACTTCCTCTTCTTGTTGATCACTTTTATCATGGTTCTCAAGTAACCTTGGACGCTCCCTATATCTCCATCCTTTGGAGCAATAATCTTCCAGAGCACTCTATTTAGAACCATGAAGAAAGGCTTCATGTTTTTGGTTGAGGGAGGATTGTATTTGAGGTGAGTATCATAGAGAAAGTCCATATTGTCCTTTTCCAAAACACCAATATTGTGAATAATGATCTCATTGCTGTCGGTGTCCTCAAGGTGTAGCAGTCTAGCAAACTCATCATATGTAATAGTGTACTTGGATCCATGTGTCATCCAAGTCACTCTCTCTTCTTCATCGCTGGCAAACTAGCAAGTTGCGAAGAATTGGGTGATGACCTCATCATTCCAGTTATATCTGAAAGCAAACAAGTCCTTGAGGCCATGTCTCTCCACAACCTCTATCACTTCATCAAAGGCTTGACAACTCTTTCTCTCAAAGTGTGTCCAGTTGATCCATTGGTTGCGGACCACTGGAGTCTTCATGTGAAGGTACACGATACTGTAGTAGTCCGCGTGGAAGTTGCTCCAAAATCTGGGATCAACTGCCCTTTTGCCATCACTATAAGCATCAATTTTCCTCAGCTGCCAAGCCACATCACTTCCTTTACCATTGAACTTTTCCTCCTAGGGGTCCCTATTCCCCCCATATTGGAACAATCATCTCGAGGGGACCAATCGGGCCGGAGGCAATTCCTTTACCTTTTCCCTTAGTTTGGCATGGAGCCGCCGAACTAGGGCAAACCACATCTTGTGCTCTCGAAGCTGGTTTCTTGACCGGAACCTTTCGATGCACCATAGGTGCGGTGGGCGAGTTGTCAGCGGTACGATGTTGTCTCTTCCTGGCTTGGCCCGTCGAAACACGAGGCAAGGTCTATTGGTCCATTTCGGCCTCTAAGTCAGAGATCTAATCGTTTGAGCTCGACATTGTTCT
This sequence comes from Tuctoria greenei, assembly GCA_036927565.1. Taxonomy (NCBI): domain Eukaryota; kingdom Viridiplantae; phylum Streptophyta; class Magnoliopsida; order Poales; family Poaceae; genus Tuctoria; species Tuctoria greenei. The sequence continues at coordinate 194,696,445 of JAYESD010000006.1, read as the reverse complement.
AACAAGAAGGTTATACATGACATAGATAAGGATTGGTTGAAAGGAAAAGCATTGAGTTGAAGAATATTAGGGTTTTGTTCAGCTAACATCGGACTGGTCCGTTGCTCAGGTGTGGACTAGTCTGGGGTATCGGACTTGTCCGCACTGATAATGGACTAGTCCGATATTCAGCTGCTCAAACCCTAACTAACAGGATAATGGAGTTTCTCAACGCAAAAACGGATCAATGTAGTTGTACTACTATAAGGGAGCATGTATTGACAGGAAGAACTAGGCTATTCGAACAAAAAACAAGGAAAATTGAAGGTTCTAAGGTTTGGAGAAATTTTTTACCAAATCCATCGATTTGTGGCGTTGAATTCCATGGTCTTCGATCCCCTTGCATTGGAGATCAATTACCAGCGAAACTTGAGTGGATTTGATGGAGATTTCGTGAAATCGCCTTGGGAGCACTCGAGTGAAGAGAGAGAACATGAGGGGTGTTGTGAGGTAGAAGATTAGGTTTTTGGCCGGCCCTAGGGTTGTGGAGTCAAAAAATCGGACTAGTTCGTGATCTGACCGGACTAGTCCAGTCTAGCAGACACTCGATGAACTAGTTTGCAATGTGCGGACTAGTCCTGGGTAACCACAGACTAGTCTGTGGTCACCAAGACAGAAACAAATATACATTTCGTATATATTCGAAGGTGTTTAAAAAGAAAATAGGGGGCAAAACACATAAATATTATTGATGAATATGATCAGTAAACATACAACAATCTAGCTATGACCATAATTCACCAAGATTAAGTAATTAACATAGTTTTTCAAAGAAAATAGAGAGAGATAATTTTTCAACACAATCAACATGATTTTGAAGGTGGCATATAGGTATGCAAGTATTCAAGCCACGTTCAGAGCATCAAGGATATTTATTTCATTTCGGGGCTCACAAAAGCATTTCTCATCAAGTGGCTTGGTAAAGATGTCGACTAGTTTTTTTTCAGTGTTGACATGGGAAATGGCTATGTCTCCTTTCATTGAGTGATCTCTCAAAAAATGATGTCGGATGTCTATGTGTTTGGTTCTAGAGTGCTCAACGGGATTATGGGCAATTTTAATGGCACTCTCATTATCACAAAGGAGTGGAATACGACTCATATTGTAACTGTAATCCCTTAGAGTTTGTCGCATCCAAAGAAGTTGTGTAGAACAACTCTTGGCTGCAACATACTCTGCTTCGGCCGTGGATAAGGCAATGAAATTTTGTTTCTTGGAGGACCAAGAAACTAGGAATCTACCTGGGAATTGGCAAGTACCGGAGGTACTTTTTCTATCTACCTTGCATTCGGCATAATCTGTATTGGAGTATCCAATGAGATTGAATTTTGAACCTTTAGGATACCAAAGGCCTAGGTTGGGTGTATGAACTAAATATCTCAAGAGCCTTTTAATGGCTATCAAATGACATTCCTTAGGATTGGCTTGAAATCTTGCACACAAACATACACTCAACATGATATCAGGCCTAGATGCACATAAATAGAGTAAGGAGCCAATCATGGAGCGATATACCTTTTGATCCTCGTTTGGTATGTCTTCATTGAGATCCAATTGTCCATTTGTCCCCATGGGAGTCTTTATGGGCTTTCCTTTGTCCATGCCAAATTTCTTGAGAATATCTTGAGTGTACTTTGTTTGGCTTATGAATGTCCCTTCCTTTTGTTGCTTCACTTGGAATCCCAAAAAGTATCTCAGCTCTCCCATCATGACATCTCGAATCTATCTGTCATAATCTTACTAAATTCTTGACAAAAAGATTTGTTAGTTGAAGCAAATATAATATCGTCACATAGATTTGACAAATGAATAGATCATTATCAAAATTCTTAGTAAACAAGGTGTAATCAGCTTTACCAATCCTAAAACCATTTTCAATCAAAAAATCTCTAAGGCACTCATACCAAGCTCTAGGAGCTTGTTTGAGGACATAGAGAGCCTTACGCAGTTTGTATACATGGTCGGGGAACTCTTCATCTTCAAACTCTTGGGGGTTGCTCCACATACACCTCCTCCTTGATCATGTCCATTTGATAAAGCTTGAAATCATGGTGAGTATCATATGCAAGTAATATACGAATCAATTCAAGCATAGCTACGGGAGTAAAAGTCTCGTCAAAATCCAAACCTTCAACTTGTGAATATCCTTTGTCCACAAGTCGTGTTTTGTTCCATGTCACCACCCCGTGTTCGTCTTGCTTGTTGCGGAAGACCCATTTAGTGCCGACGACATTGAACTTGGGTCTTTCAACAAGTTCCCACACTTCGTTCCTTTTGAAGTTGTTCAATTCTTCTTGCATTGCCACCACCCAATCTGGATCCTTTAATGCATCTTCAACTCTGTGTGGTTCCAAAGAGGATACAAACGAGTATTGTTCACAAAAATTAGCTATACGAGATCAAGTTACTACTTCCTTTTGTATGTCACCAATTATGTTGTTGACTGGGTGATCTCTTTGGATGCTTTGATGTACTCTTGGATGGGGCAGTTTTGATCTTGAATCTTCATGGTCATCATCTTCTTCTCCCCCTGGATGGTTGCCTTCATTGATGTCTTGATCACATTGATTATCTTGACATTGATCTTGTGTGGAAGCTCCCCCTTGATCATTGTCCTCCACATGTGGTTCATCTTATTCATTCACATTTTGAGGTGGCACTTGTGGTTGAACATCGCCCAACGCCATTCTTCTCAATGCTTGACATGGAGCTTCTTCTTTATCTAGCACACATTGATCAACTTGCTCTTCTTGATAGCTGTTAGTTCCATTGAACTCCACGTCATGTGCTACTTCAACAAGTCTGGGGGCCTTCTTGAAGACACGATAGGTGTAGGAGTTCGAATCATAGCCAATCAAGAAACCTTCATCAGAATTTGAAGCAAACTTTGAAGTCCTAGGCTTCTTGTTCAAAATATAACATTTAGAACCAAAAACTCAAAAATATGAAATATTTGGCTTGTTACCCGTGAGTAGTTCATACGAAGTTTTCTTGAGCAACCGATGAAGATAGAGTCGGTTTATGGCGTGACAAGCAGTGTTAACCGCTTCAGCCCAGAACCGGTCTGAAGTCTTGTATTCATCGAGCATTGTCCTCGCCATCTCAATGAGGGTTCGGTTCTTCCTTTTGGGTACTCCGTTTTGTTGAGGAGAATATGGTGCTGAAAACTTTGCTTTATCCCTTCCTCGTCTAGATACTCCTCAACTTGGGTATTCTTGAACTTCGTTCCATTGTCACTTTGTATGTTCTTGATCTCCAATGAGAATTCATTTTGAGCATGCTTGATGAACTTTTTGAGGGTTCCTTGAGTTTCTGTCTTATTATGCAAAAAGAAAACCCACGTGAAGCGAGAAAAAACATCAACAATGACTAAACCGTATTTGTTACCGCTGATGCTTAGCAATTGGACCAAATAGATCCATGTGAAGGAGCTCGAGCGGTCTAGTTGTAGTCATGACATTCTTCGCGGGATTGGGTGCTCCTACTTGCTTCCTGGCTTGGCATGTGCTACAAGGCCTGTCTTTCTCAAAAACAACATACTTTAAACCTCGGATGTGACCACCCTTAAGGAGTTTTTGAAGATTCCTCATACTAACATGTGCTAGCCGTCTGTGCCACAACCAACCCATGTTGGTCTTTTCAATCAAGCATGTGTCAAGTTCGGCTTTATCTTTGTTGAAGTCAACTAGATAAAGGTTTCCCTTTAACACACCCTTGAATGTAACTGAGTTATCACTCCTTCTAGAGATGGTCACACCCTCATTAGTGAATAAAAAATTATAACCTTTGTCACATAATTGAGATAAGGGCAAAAGGTTATAATCCAAGGAATCAACGTGTAAAACATGAGAAAGAGTATGTTTTGATGAAATTAAAATTTTATCGGTACCAAGCACCCTTCCTTGACTGTTATCACAAAAGTAAATGCCTTCGCTTGGATATTCATTTTCTTCATATTCCATGAACATTCTTCTTTCTCCGGTCATGTGATTGGTGCATCCACTGTCTAGCACCCATTTAGCTCCACCGGATGAATAGGCCTGCAAAAGACAAATTATGCCTTGGTCTTAGGTACTCAAGCTTGCTTGGGTCCTTTGAGGTTAGTCAGAAGTGATTTGGGCACCCACACATGAGACTTGGTGTTCCCATGGCGTGGCCCAACATATTTGGCATAAACTCTTCCAATATTACTTTTCATAAGTACATATGAAGCATCCAATGTTTTAAATAAAACTTGTTGTTTATATGTGTTCACAATGTTAAACTTATCAACATTATTAAGTTTTCTAACTTGAGAGGTGTTTCCCTTGACAAAGGCAATGTGTTCCTTGTTATTCTTGTGGCTTCTAGCATTTTGCTTTTCACCACAAGAGTACCCAATGCCATATTTGACATTTGGAGGTCTTGTGACCAAGTATGCACTGCGTGCATACTTGACCTTCTCCTTGTCAAATATGCCACTTCGGGAAGGATGTTTGTATTTTGTCAAGTTCGACCTTTATTTCACGTTAGTGTCAATTTTAGCACATGTACAACCAATAACTGTTTCAGATTTTATATGTTGAGAAGGTGAACTTGAAGAAGATGAAGAACCACTTTGCTTGAGTGACTCAACTTGTACCTCTAGAAGCTTGTTAACTTTGGTCAAGTTAGCAAGTTCATTCTTGATGGTGGCGGTTGAGTCGTTTAACTTCAAGCAAGCTTCCTTGCTTGAAGCTAACTCAAGTTCTAGTGATTTGCTTCGCTCCTTTTCAAGTTCGAGGAGCTTTTTGATCTTAAGATATTCCTCTTTTTGTAGGATGATCATATCTTCTTGATGATCAACTAGCTCCTCCTTATCAACAAGCTTATGCATTAAAAATTTCATCTTAGCATCAGTTTTCTTGTCTAAACCTCTAAGCATGTCTTCATCATCACTAGAATTATCACTATCACTAGAAAAAGAATGCGAGGAGGAATATTTAGTTGTTACCTTCCTTTTATCTTCCTTGGCCATTAGACATGCGTTGTCGTTGTCCTTCCATGCGCCCATGGTTAGGAAGAGAGTGGATTTCTTGGAAGTCTTCTTGATGGCTATGGCGGCCATCTCCTCTTTTTCTTTGGATGAGGACTCATCATTGGATTCTCACTCCTTCCCTATGTGCGCTTGGCCAAATTGCTTCTTGTTCTTGAACATTTTCTTTGGCAGAGGCTTGTTGTCCTTAGTCTTCTTATTCTCTTCATGTGGACAGTCCACTATGAAATGGTCATACTCTCCATAGTTATAGCAAGCACACCTCATCTTGGGTCTTCGTTTGTCCCTTTGTTTTCCTTTCTTTAATCTACTACCTTGTCTTCTTCTCATCATTTTCTTGAACTTCTTCATGAACAAGATCATGTCTTCATCATCAATGTCACTACTTTCATCATCGTTGTCGTCTTCTCCATGAGCTTCTCGAGCTTCTTTTGATGAGGGTTTGCAAGTTGACTTCAAAGAAACTCCTTTCTTCTTTGTCAAGGTAAGGTCGGCAATTTCCTTGACGTGCTTGGCTTGCTTCTCCATCATTTCAAAGTTGATAATCTTCCCAAGAAGTTCGTTCGTGGTCATATTCCGATACCCGGGGCTTTCTCTAATCATCAAGCAAAGAGTCACATTGCGAGGCATGAATGCTCTAAGAATTAGCTTTATGACCTCGTTATCATTCCACTTCTTGTTGCCATATGCTCGGAATTTGTTGATAAGATTCTTCAATCGATTGTACATATCTTGTGGTGACTCATCTTATTCAATGGCGAATGTTCCCAATTCGCCTTCAATCATTTCAATATTGGCTTTGCGTACATGACGATCACCTTCATGTGCGGTTTGTAGAGTATAACATATCTCCTTGGCAATTTCGAGTTCATCCACCTTGGTGAACTCATCTCAGCTCAGTGACAATGTGATAACAGCTGCAGCTTGAGCGTTCCTATGAATAGCTTGTTCTTGACTTGGAGTTAGCTCTTCATCATCATCGGAGATATCTATCCCTGTACACACTATATGCCATAAACTGGGGTTGAGAGATATGAGATGCATTTTCATGTTTTGTCTCCACATAGAATAATCATTGCCATCAAGGAAAGGTGCTTTCCCTAGAGGAATTAACAAGTAATGATTATTGTTAGAATTTAACTGATCATAATTAAAAGGATATCAGTAGTAGTCGGTGTGACTACTCCCCTTCTTCTTTTCGTCCTCGATCTTCTTCTTCCCCTTTGGGGAGAGTGCCTTCTTCCTTAGGAGTGCCTTAAGTTCAAGCATCTCCTCATCATCGTCCTCACAATCTTGGATGGCGTCAAAAAACTTCTCTAGCTTTTGAGTTCTTTCTTCATCACCTTTCTTGTTGTTGAAGTTCTTGTGTACATCCTTGATGTCCGACATCTTCTCTTCGAGCGTTGAGTCTCTTTTGAAGAGTCTGGCTCTAATACCAATTGAATGCAGCCTAGAGGGGGGTGAATAGGCTTTTTGAACTTTGTCAGATCCTGAAATACTTAACAAATCGATCAAATACATAGAGATCGGACTAGTCCGATATTGTGCGGACTAGTCCGGTGTGCACGTACTAAACGATCAAAGTAAATTAATAATTATACGTCTAGCACACTATGCAGCGGGAATCAGATTACAAGTAAAGTGTATTGAACCAATGAATCAGTATATTTCAATGATCAAGTATGATACAATGTTTCAAGGTGAATTTCACAACACTAGACAAAACCTAGATTATGATGAAAAATAAAACAAAGATGCACGAGACACGATTTTATCCCGTAGTTTGATTCCCACAAAGGAAACCTACATCCACGTTGAGGAGTCCATGGAGGACCGGGTCTTCACCAACCCTACCCTCGTCAAATCGCCACGGAGGCTGATTCACTTCCACTAACCACAAAGGGGCAAATAACCATGTTCAAGGGGACTTCTCACAAGTTGAGGGCTCCCCAAGATTTACAATGATGAACACCACCAAACACACTCAAAATATATGCAATAAAAAACAAGAGTGTGCGAAAGATTCAAACCCAAGAGCCCAAGATCGTGTGAAACACGCCTCTCCTTTTGATCAGTGCCAATTCTCAATGATTTGATCTTTTTAGGGTTAGAATGTGATGAGGACATCACAACAGCGGAGACACACATTGAAATGCAAGGACCAATCACAAGAGCACGAGCACGGTTAATAAATCAGCAGGTGAATTCGCTCCTAACTTCTTTTGCATGTGAGTTTGAGAATAGATTGTTATGTGATGATTTAATTATTATTAGGAATAATGGAGAAAATCAACAAGTGAAGGAAAGAGGCCTCGGGAGCGTGGAGAACCAGCTGGGACGTCCACAAGTTGATGGAAGCAATTTACAACTCAGACTCGAGTTCAACTCGGAGTCCAGGAGCAGTCCACCTTAAAAAGGACCCCCAGGAGGCATACGGACTCCGTTTTCGAAGTTCTACATATGCACGGAAATAGGAGAATATAAACTTTCCGATGGTTCTGGTCCCACCTCAAAATTCCTCCGGAGTCATTGGAAATTGTCGAAACAAGTCAAGTCCAGATTTATGTCTGGTGCTGCGCCACCGAATTGGGTCTTTGGGCCTTGTATCCCGTAAAAGTCCATTAGGGACGCGTCTAATCATGTTTTGGCCGAACCCTAGCCTTTAAATACTGCAGCCGCTGGTCATATTTGGTGGGTTTTGCTTAGATCAATAATATTGCCGTTCTTGCTCGTGTTCTCGGTTGCACTTGCAGGGATTAGCCTTCTTGGCGAGGTCAAGCATGTGCAGTACGGTTGATAAGCAACGGAGCCGTGGTGTAGTGATTTCATGGGTACTCGAACTGCTCGAGTGCCGTGGATCATCGACATCGAGTTCTCGACCCCAATCGACTTACCTTTCGGAAGATCGGGCCTAAACCTTTTTATCATCAGAATGTGCGGGCGATTCTTTTTTTCAAATTCATCTACGAGAAATTCCGCATCTGATTTTCCGCAGCGTAGCCGCGTTCGGCAAAATTAGATTTCCAGAATTCCCCTCGGAAGATAGGTTATCCGGCCTCTCAAGTTTCTACACGAATTTTGAAGAATCTTCTTGATTTTCTATAGGCCGCATATTACATCCATTTGAGCTACAAATTTGTGTGATTCATATCTTCGTGCTCCTGAGTAAAGAAAAAATATCAAAAAAATATTACAAAAAAGAAAAAAAATAGGGAAGAGCACGCATATTAAAGCAATTGGCCTATACTACTTGTGCTGTGATTGTTGGTTATATCATTTTGTCTTCCTTTTGCCTTGCTACTTCCTTGTGTTGTGCTAGGCCCTAGAGCACTTGGTTGACCAGCACTAATTTCCTACATTGAATACTTATTCAACTTTATTTACCTGTTAACGATTTTCTGCTTATTAGCCACCATATTGTGCCATCCAAGCTCCACCTTTCTCTCAAGTATAACAGGTACCTTTGCAATCACCCCACGCTTCATTGGTTCATCTCACCATCCACACCACCTGCTGTGTCGGTATGAACACTTGTAAGAGCGTGGTAAGACGCTTGAGCGAGAGATATTGTTTTCCTTCCACCTTTCACATTGTCACTGTAGTTGATAGGGATAACATATCTTTGTTGCCTTTTGTTTCCTACTAACAATGGCAGGAGAAGACAATGATGACGAATGTGTTCAACATGTTGAGTTACGTGATATGATGAAGACCATGACAGATATGTTAGCCAAATACAACGCAGCAACGGAGGAGTCATTGGCGAACTTGACTCGCCAACTTGATAACCTTGCTCTTCGGATGAATACTTTTGAGGCTTGGTTGCCTCTCGCTGGAAGACATGAAGACAATGCTTATGATTATATGGAAGATCACAACAATCAGCCAAGACTACCACTTTATCGTTGAGGTATGGGAGGTAATAATCATCATAACAATTATAACCGTCCTCCTGATGATCCTTTTGCTAAAGTGAAATTTACTATACCCCCTTTTTCTAGTGCTTATGATGCTGAGGCATATCTTGATTGGGAGATGACAGTAGAGAAAAATTTTAATGCCCATCTTGTTATTGAACAACATAGAGTTCGTCAAGCCACTAGTGAGTTCAAGGACATTGCTATCATATGGTGGAATGAATTTGTTAAAACTAGAACTGATCCTCCAATATGGGATAGATTAAAGGAAGCTATGCATGTTCGATTTGTTCCTCCATCTTTTCAGCGGGACCTTCGCAAAAAAATTGCAGTGCTTAGACCAAGGTAACATGTCCTTAGAGGAGTATTATCAAGAGTTACAAAAGGGTATGCCGCGTTGTGGGGTAGTAGAGGATATGGATGATAAAATAGCTCGTTCTTATGGGGGGTTGAGGAGTGAAATTCAGGACATTGTTGATTACAAGGAATATGATACTGTTAACAGATTGTTTCAGCTTGCTATGTTGGCAGAAAAAGAATTGCAGGGCCGACAACAACAGCAACAACGCACGAGGAGCAACTTCACGCCGCGTTCGACGTCTACACCATCAAAAACAGCACCATATTCGACCCTCCGTGCAGCGACTACACCATCCAATGGCAGCCAACGAACTATATCTGCTGCTCCACCTTCTCGCATGCCGGAAGGCAGCAAGGCGACATCATTCAAGCCTTTGTCGTCCACTCCTTCTATGGATCGTACTTCCGACATTAAGTGTCACCGCTGTCAGGGAGTTGGTCATATGATGAGAGATTACCCGAGCAAACGAGCATACATGGCACGCAACGATGGCCAGTATGATAGTACTTCAGATGTTGAAGATGAATATTCTCTTGCTACTGACTTTACAGATCCAAGCGACGAACACACCAAAGGAGAGGTACTTGGTACAGTGGCAACGGAGAACTATAGGAGCATCATTGTGCAGCGTGCCTTGAGCTCCAAAGTGGAGACCGACGACAAGATACAACGACACAACCTCTTCCACATGTTTCTCGTCGTCAAGGACTGCCGTGTACACACTATAATTGATGGAGGTAGCTGCAATAATTTGGTGAACACGGACGTCGTCAAGAAACTTGGTTTGACAACAAGAGCACACCCTCACCCATACCACATTCAACGGTTCAACAATAGCGGTAAGGTTCGGGTAACACAAACAGCGAGCATACATTTTTCAATTGGTTCTTACCATGATTTTGCTGATTTTGATGTCGTTCCTATGGATGCTTGTTCTCTTTTATTGGGTCATCCTTGGGAATTTGATACAGATGCTATTCATCATGGTAGAACTAATAAATATACTCTCATGCATAAGGGAAAGAAAATCACTTTGCTCCCCATGACTCCTGCTGAAATTGTGCATTTTGAGAAGAGTAAAATTCGTGATGACAAAGCAACAAAACTAGAATCTGAAAAACAGCAAGTCATTAAGTTAAAATCACCATCGTTGCTCGCAACTAAATCCGACCTTGCTGATTTATTCGATGCTAAGGGGATGTGATATTCTTTAGTATGCAAAGAAGCCATGTTTTCACTTCATGAATTGTCTATTGCATTGCCCCCTGCTATTGCTAACCTTTTGCAGGAGTTTGAGGATGTGTTTCCCTCCGAGATACCCCCTGGTTTACCACCGATGAGAGTCATTGAACACAAGATTGATTTGATTCCAGGAGCAAGTTTGCCAAATCGTGCAGCATACAGGGCGAATCCACAAGAAACTAAGGAAATTCAGCGACAAGTCCAAGATCTTTTAGACCACAGGTACATTCGTAAAAGCCTTAGCCCTTGTTCGGTTCTTGTTCTTTTGGTTCCTAAGAAAGATGGTAGTTGGCGCATGTGTGTTGATTGTCAAGCGATTAATAACATCACCATTTGATATCATTATCCTATTACTCGCTTAGATGACATGCTTGATGAATTGAGTGGTGCTATCATCTTCACAAAAATTGACTTGCGTAGTGGTTACCACCAAATTAGAATGGCACTAGGAGATGAATGGAAAACTGCATTTAAAACCAAGTTTGGACTTTATGAGTGGTTAGTCATGCCTTTTGGTTTAACTAATGCACCCAGCACCTTTATGCGATTAATGAACGAGGTTTTACGTGCTTTCATTGGACAATTTGTGGTGGTTTACTTCAATGAAATCCTCATTTACAGCAAGTCATATGATGAATATCTTGATCATTTACGTGTTATTTTTACTATTTTGAGAGATGCACGTTTATTTGGTAACCTCGAAAAGTGCGTCTTTTGCACCAATCGAGTCTCGTCTATTGGCTATGTCGTTTCCTCGCAGGGCATTGAGATGTATGAGGCAAAAATTGAAGCAATCACCAGCTGGCCAGCCCCAACAACCGTCATGCAGGTTCGTAGTTTTCTTGGTCTTGCAGGTTTTTATCGGCATTTTGTGCGGGATTTCAGCACCATTGCAGCACCTCTACATGATCTAACGAAGAAGGGAGTGCCGTTTCGATGGGGCGAACAGCAGCAACAAGCTTTTGATGCTCTCAAAATGAAGCTTACACAAGCACCGTTGCTACAACTTCCTGATTTTGACAAGACCTTAGAGCTAGAATGCGATGCAAGCGGTATTGGGATTGGAGGCGTTCCCATACAAGGAGGTAAACCCGTTGCTTTCATTGGTGAAAAAATTCATGGTCCTTCTCTGAATTATTCCAATTATGATAAGGAATTGTATGCCTTAGTGCGAGTATTACAAACTTGGCAACATTATCTTTGGTCTAAGGAGTTTGTCATACATTTCGATCATGAATCACGGAAGTATCTTAAGTGTCAAACCAATCTGAATAAACGACATGCTAAATGGATTGAGTTCATAGAGTCATTTCCATACATCATTAAGCATAAGAAAGGGAAGGAAAATGTCATCACTGATGCATTATCCAGGCGTTATACCATGCTGTCCCAACTTGATCATAAAATATTTGGTTTGGAAACAATGAAAGCATTATATCCTACTGATTTGGACTTCAAAGATGCTTTTGAAAATTGTAGAGAAGGAAGAACTTGGAATAAATATGTGCTGCTAGAGGGTCTCATCTATCGTGCTAACAAGCTATGTGTTCCAGCTAGCTCCGTTCGTCTATTACTTTTGCAGGAAGCACATGGAGGAGGTTTGGTGGGACATTTTGGAGTGAAGAAAACTGAAGATGTGTTGTCCACACACTTCTTTTGCCCAAAGATGAGGCGTGATGTCGAGCGCTACGTGTCACGATGCACTACTTACAACAAAGCTAAGTCTCGACTTAACCCACATGGTCTTTATATGCCTCTTCCTGTTCCTAGTGTACCTTGGGAGGATATTTCTATGGACTTTGTTTTGGGATTGCCTAGGACTAAGAGGGGGAGGGATAGTATTTTTGTAGTTGTTGATCGTTTTTCCAAAATGGCACACTTTATACCTTGTCATAAGAATGATAATGCCTCACACATTGCTGATTTATTTATGACGGAAATTGTTCGTTTACATGGTGTGCAAAATACCATTGTTTCTGATCATTATGCAAAAATTTTAAGTCATTTTTGGAGAACTTTGTGGTACAAATTGGGAACCAAGTTGCTGTATTCAACTACATGTCACCCGCAAACGGATGGACAAACTGAGGTAGTTAATCGTACTTTATCCACTATGTTGCGGGCTGTCTTGAAAACAAATTTGAAGTTGTGGGAGGAGTGTTTACCACCTATAGAATTTGCTTACAATAGATCCGTTCACTCCAAGACAAAGGTAAGTCCATTCCAGGTAGTGTATGGTTTCAATCCCCATGCTCCTATTGATTTACTACCTTTGCCTCCTTCTGAAACTATAAATTTGGATGCTACACAACGATCTGAATTCATTCTTAAGATACATGAAACTACAAAGAAAAATATTGAAAAGACGAATGGGAAGTATAGGATTGCAGGTAGTAAAGGTGGAAAAGAAGTAAAACTTGAACCGGGTGATTTGGTGTGGTTACATTTGAGAAAATACTGATTTACTGACTTGAGAAAAATCTAAACTTATGGCAAGAGCTGCTGTTCCTTTTAAGATTGTTGAAAAGATTAATGATAATGCATATAAGCTTGAATTGCCTCCCGATTTTGGGGTTAGTCCTACATTTAACATTTCATATTTGCGACCGTACTTGGGAGAAGAAGATGAACTTGAGTCGAGGACGAATCCAATTCAATAGGGGGAGGATGATGAGGACATCACAACAGCGGAGACACACATTGAAATGCAAGGACCAATCACAAGAGCACGAGCACGGTTAATAAATCAGCGGGTGAATTTGCTCCTAACTTCTTTTGCATATGAGTTTCAGAATAGATTGCTATGTGATGATTTAAATGTTATTAGGAATAATGGAGAAGATCAACAAGTGAAGGAAAGAGGCCTCAGGAGCGTGGAGAACCAGCTGGGACGTCCACAAGTTGATGGAAGCAGTTTACAACTCGGACTCGAGTTCAACTTGGAGTCTAGGAGCAGTCCACCTTAAAATGGACGCCCAGGAGGCATACGGAATCCGTTTTCGACGTTCTACATATGAACGGAAAGAGGAGAAGATAAAATTTCCAATGGTTCTAGTACCACCTCAAAATTCCTCTGGGGTCATCGGCAATCATCGAAACAAGTCGATTCAAGATTTATGTCCGGTGTTGTACCACCGAATCGGGCCTTTGGGCCTTGTATCCCCTAAGAGTCCATTAGGGACGCATCTAATTGTGTTTTGGCCGAACCCTAACCTTTAAATACTGCAGCCGCCGGTCATATTTGGTGGGTTTTGCTTAGATCATTAATATCGCCGTTCTACGGTTTGTGAGACCCCAACCTCGCGATTTCATATCGTGTCTTCGACGTTCTTGCTCGTGTTCTCGGTTGCACTTGCAGGTATTAGCCTTCTTGGTGAGGTCAAGCGTGTGCAGCATGGTTGATAACCAATGGAACCGTGGTGTAGTGATTGCAGGGGTACACGAACTGCACGAGTGCCGCGGATCATCAATGTCGAGTTTTCCACCCCAATTGACTTACCTTTCGGAAGATCAGGCCTAAACCTTTTTCTCATCAGAATGTGTGGCGAGATGTGTTTGTAGGGCTCTTGGGAGGTCTGACGGCGCAGGGGTTCGAGAGAGTTGGTTTTAGGGTCGTACACCTCTATTTATACTAGGGTTTCCAAAAGTTACCATTAGGGTTTGCGATGTCCGGACTAGTCCGTGGCGGACTCCAGACTAGTCCAGTGTGCGGCGGTGGGAAACCCTAAGTGTTCCAAGATATCGGACTTGTCCATAAATGTCCAGACTAGTCCGATCTCAGCTCTGGAGATGTTCTGAAGGTGCATCTAGGCATCCCTTGTGGGTTTTGGTTGATTTATGACAAAAAAATGAGATCCTAACCAAATTATTGAGATGAGCGTAGGTTTTAATGAAAGAATGAAGAAAGCACCAAAAAGAAAGGAGAATGAGGATCAATTCGGAAAAGAGCTCAAGAGCTGAATAGAATACATCATTGTATAGGGAGTGTGTTGGTGTAACACATCCCAAGAGCTCAAGCAAAAGAAATCCTCACACACTTCACATTTCATAGGAAAAATGGATTAGTCCGATATATACCGAACTAGTCCAATATCCTCTCTGTATAGGTTCGGACAAATCCTGCCAGTCCGGACTTGTCCGCACCGGACTAGTTCGATAATGTCCGTACTAGTCCGATAATGCCTCTAACTAAAAACAGACAAGTCCTATCTCTTCACGGACTAGTCTGAAAAACCCTCTGACCAAAATCGGACAAGTCCTCCAGGTGCGGACTTGTCCTCTATTCACTAAGGGTATCACAACACCGGACTAGTCCGATATCATCACGGACAAGTCCGAAAACCTTTCTGACTAAAATCGGACAAGTCTGCTACTAGCTGGACAAGTCAGATATTCCTAAACACTTAGAGTTTCCTGCACGCCACACACCGGACTAGTCCGTACTCCATCACGGACTAGTTCGGACCCTCAAAACCCTAACGGTAACTTTGGGAAACAGCATATAAATAGATGTGCATGACCCAACTATCAACACTCTCGACCCCCTGCGCCGTCACACCCTCCAAGAGCTTAGAAAACACATCTCTCCACGCAATCCAATGCAAGAAAGATCAATCCCTTGAGGATTCACTTTGGATCAAAGGAGAGACACAATTCCACACGTTTGACCTCTTGGGTTTGATCTCTAACACACTCCTGTTGTTTCATTGTTGATCTTAAGAGTGTGTTCTTGGTGGTGTTCGATTTGTAATCTTGGGGAGCCCTCAACTTGTGAGAAGGCCCCTTGAACTTGGTGATTTGCCCCTTGTGATAGTGGAAGAGAATTGGCCTTCGTGGCGATTCGATGAGGTTAGGTCAGTGAAGACCCGATTCGGGCTCCTCAATGTGGATGTAGGTTGTCTCTGTGGGAACCGAACCACGAGATAAACTCTTGTGTCAAACATGTTCTTAATTTTCATATTACATTCTAGGGTTTTGTCAATCTTGCATAACCTACGTTAAAACTTTGGAACAAGAATTGGTTTGCATTTTAATTGGCTTCATTGACTCAATACTTGCAACTTACATACTATATTCCGCTGCGTACTGTGCTTGTATTGAAATCATTGATTGAACTTGATCAATCTAGTCCGCACGCACCGGACTAGTCCGCACTCTACCAGACTAGTCCGATATCTCGGGATTTGATCAGTTTGTTAAGTGTTGCAGGTTCTGACTAAAATTCAAAAAGGCCTATTCTCCCCTCCTCTAAGCCACATTCAATTGGTATCAGAGCAGAACTCTTCGCAAGAGACTAATCACTCAAAGAGAACATGTCGGGCATGAAGGATGTGCACAAGAGTCTTAACCAAGAGAAGGTTGATGACGAAAAAGCTCAAAAATTGGAGAAGCTCCTCGATGCCATCCAGGACTTTGAGGATGACCATGAGTAGACGCTTGAACTCAAGGCGCTCCTAAGGAAGAAAGCTCTCTCGAAAGGGAAAGTGAAGGTCGAGGACGAGAAGAAGAAGAAGAAGAAGAAGAAGAAGAAGAAGGAGAAGGGGGGTAGTCACACCGACTACTCCCGATATCCTTTTAACTACGATCGTCTTAATTCTAACAATAACCATTACTTATCTATTCCTCTAGGAAAAGCCCCACACTTTGGCGGCAATGACTACTCAATGTGGAGGCAGAACATGAAAATACACTTAATCTCACTCAATCCCAGTTTATGGCACATTGTATGTACAGGAATAGATATCCCGAACGACGATGAAGAGCTTACCCCAAGTCAAGCGCAAGCAATTCATCGGAATGCTCAAGCTGCAGCAGTCATTACATCCTCTCTAAGTCGGGACGAGTTCACCAAGGTGGATGGGCTCGAGATTGCGAAAGAAATCTGGGATACATTGCAAACAGCACATGAAGGCGGTCGTCATGTGCGAGAAGCAAAGATCGAAATGATCAAAGGCGAACTGGGAAGATTAGCCATAGAAGAAGATGAGTCGCCACAAGACATGTACAACCGGTTAAAGACGCTTATCAACAAGGTTCGAGCATACGGAAGTAAGAAGTGGAACGATAATGAGGTAGTGAAGCTCATCCTTAGAGATTTCATGCCACACAACGTCACCTTATGCTCGATGATCAGAGAAAGCCCTGGGTACAAGAAAATGACCTCGGATGAGCTGCTTGGGAAAATCATCAATTTCTAGATGATGGAAAAACAAGCAAAGCATGTCAAGGAGATTGCCGACCTCACCTCAGCAAAGAAAAAAGGGGTCGCTTTGAAGTCCACTTGCAAACCCTTGTCAAAAGAAGCTCGAGAAGCTCAACAAGAAGAAGAGAGTGATGATGAGAGCAGCAAAATAGATGAGGAGGACATTATCCTCTTTATGAAGAGATTCAAGGAAATGATATAGAAAAGACAAGGGGGGAAATCAAGTGAAGGAAAATACAATGAGAATTCAAGACCAAGGTTGAGGCGGGCATGTTATAACTGTGGTGAATATGACCACTTTATAGTTGATTGCCCATACGAAGAAAACAAGAAGAAAACAAAGGAAACAAGACCTCATCCAAATAAATTCTTCAAGAAGAAGAAGCAAGCTGGACAAGCGCATCTAGGAAAGGAGTGGGACTCAAACGATGAGTCCTCATCCGAAGAGGAAGAGGAGATGGCTAGCATAGCCATCGAGAAGGCAACTAAGAAGTCCACCCTCTTCCCAAATCTCGACGCATGGAAGGGTAACGACACTTGCCTCATGGCAAAGGAAGGTAAACGAAAGGTAAAAACCAAATCCTCTTCCTTGCATTCCTATTCTAGTGATAGTGAAGCCGCTAGTGATAATGAAGACATGCTCGTTGGCTTAGATAAGAAAACAGTTGCGAAAATGAAATTTCTACTCGATAACCTTGTTGATAAGGAGAAGTTGATCAACCGTCAAGAATATATGATTATCTCCCAAAAGGAGGAATATATTAAACTTGACAAACTTCTCGAACTTGAAAATGAGCGAGGTAAGTCACTGGAACTTGAGTTAGCCTCAAGCAAGGAAGCTTGCTTGAAGTTAAGCGACTCCAATACTACCATCAAGGACGAACTTGCTAAGCTATCAAAAGTTAACAAGATCCTTGAGGTACAAGTTGAGTCACTCAAACAAAGTGACCCCTCATCCTCTTCAAGCTCACCTTCTCAACCCCTTAAACTGAAGCTACTATTACTTGCTCATGTGCTAAAATTGATACTAGCATGAAAGACAAGTCAACCTCTACCAAGGACAAACATCCTTCCCAAGGTGGCATATTTGACAAGGAGAAGATCAAATATGCACGTAGTGCATACTTGGCCACAAGACATCCTAATGTAAAATATGGCATTGGTTATTCTTATAGAAGCCATAAATATAACAAGAAAAGCATTGCCTTTGTGAAGGGAAACTCCTCTCAAGCTAGAAAGCCTAAAGTCAACTCATATGAGCACCGTACTAGTCTGGTCCATACACGGACAAGTTCGGTCCTCCGGACAAGTCCGGTTTCCCGGACTAGTTCTGTTCATAAACAACAACAACTATTATTCAGGACTTTCGATGCATCCTATGTTCTAATGAGAAGTATTTTTTGTAAAGTTTATGCTCATTATGTTGGGCCACGCCATGGGAACACCAAGTCGCATGTGTGGGTGCCCAAATCTCTTGTAACTAACCTCCAAGGACCCAAGAAAGCTTGGGTACCTAAAACTAAGGCATGATTTGTTTTTGTAGGCTTATTCCTCCGGTGGATCGAAATGGGTGCTAGACAGTGGTTGCACCAACCATATGACCGGAGAAAGAAGGATGTTCGTTGAGTATGAATAAAATGAGGATCCAAGCGAGGGCATCTATTTTGGAGACAATAGTTAAGGAAAGGTGCTCGGTACCAGTAAAATTGATATATTGTCTCAACATACTCTTTCTCATGTGTTAAATGTCAATTCCTTAGATTATAACCTGCTTTCCATATCTCAATTTTGTGACAAAGGTTATAATTGCTTGTTCACTAATGAGGGTGTAACCGTCTCTAGAAGGAGTGATGGTTCCATTGCATTCAACACTATAGGAATCGCGACAATAGACGACGGCCAGGTTAATAGACGACGGTCCCGTCGTCTTTAAACTAATAGACGACGGTACTTTCTAGCCGTCATCAATAATCCCGTAATTGACGACGGTTGACCTAGAACCGTCGTCAATAACTTAAATACGATGGTGGGCCCTCGTCTATTACTCTCCGTCGTCAATAACGTGCTGAATATGGCCCGCTTTAAGTCGTTATAGACGACGGTGACCACAGGCCGTCGTCTATAAGGTGTAACATACGACGGTGTCCTTTTACCGTCGTCTATTAGGGACTATTTCCAGCACCCGCGCGACTAAGTCCTCATTTGGCTTCTCCATCGTTCGCGCTCGAGGCCGCCGCTGCCGCTGGTACTCTCGCCGAGCCACTGCCGAGGTACGCCGCCTTCTCCCCCCCACCCCCCGCGCGCTGCCTTCTCTCCCCCCCACCCCCCCCCCCCCGCCCCCCCCCCCCCCCGCACCGCCTCTTCCCACCACGCGCCGCCACCTCGCAGTCGCCTCCTCCCACCGTGCGCCGCCGCCCCCTCCCCGTCCGCCCACCGCCGCCGGCATTCTAGTTAGGTCATGTACTTTCCTTCTTGCTTCTACTATTCTGTTTGCATCCATTTCTCTAAATGTTGCTGTTTAATTATCTAGATTTTGATTGCTATTGCTACTTAAGTCCTTAACTACTTTTATGTAGGCAAAGAAAAACTCCAATTTGATCTTTTTTCTCTTTGTTCATTAGCCGTAGCAGCCCAAAATGAGTTAATGCTATACTGCCATCCGTCAGTTTGTGTTTGACTTTGTCCATACATTTGTCATATGCATCTCGCTGAGCTTTGAGTATGTTGATAGTAATGCATTACTACTTGTTCCATCAATAAACTTCGCATGGTAAGGGGTCTAAAAAAAACTTCGTTGGTATAGAGAAACTGGTTAGATCAAGATAGCGGGTTCCTGTATAATTAATGACAATGACGATCGTTGATGGAATTGTTCGAACCATGACGCGCGCACGTTCTATTTTATATTATTGCCTTGCAAGAGAGTACTATATGCTTTGTATCAATATTTTGTGATTGAAATGTATGGAGCGGAGGAGATGCCCAGCATCACAAGAGAGGGTTCACGAGTCCATCAAGGAAGAAAATGGCAAATGGAGTAACATGATGGATTGATGGGCTAATGTTGGGCCACTCTTACTTAATATCTTTGCGTGCAAAGAGTTAATCTAATATTACGTATTTGGAATCTGTCCATGTAAATTGTCTTCCTTGCGCTTGCTGGTGTTTATAGTAGCATTCTTACGGGTAGTAACAGATTGCTCGAACCTTGGACTTAGTTAATCATGGTCTTAGTTAACATGGTCTTAGTTAATCATGGAAGTAGTTAATTTTGAAATTGCTAAGCCTGCGTGATATTGTAAACCGAAAATCATTCGGATCATAATCCTAAAAATAATTTGCTATTCTTAGTGACTAAACATCACTTACTTTTAACTACTGTCCTGCGGTTTTGTTTTTGATGTCATTAGGCATAATAGTTCTGCTCTTTTCAGTTGTACTGAACGTGTAATTGTTTATTAGTTGGTTTGTTTATTAATATGTAAATATAAGGGTTTTGGGCTGGCCCGGCCTGACCCGACACAACACGACACAGAATAAATACGTCCGTGCCGTATAGACAGTTGTAGTCGTAATGTATGCGTCGAGACGACATGGAAGCGAACGACGATGGTGAGGAAGTCAATCACCCGCGATTGCGCAGATGGTGGATCCGGACGTGGAATTATCATCTAAGACCAACTTTCCTCCTCTTTCTCTCGTTCTTTCCTCTTGTAAATGACTTAACAATGAAAATGAGGAACGTAACCTATATCAATGCGTCACCCGTTTCGGATCGGCACGTCTCACATGCTATTGGCATGTGAGACGTGAAGGTTTGGAATTGTCCCTTTTTGGACAGCCTGAGAGTGACCGAGGGGGCGTGGCTTGTGACGAGACGCGGGTCTGGATCTGGACGAGATTTTGACGGCATAACCCTGTTGTTCTCTGCTGCACCATTTTCGGGCGTGCAGTGGAGAATAGCGGGGTTATGCTGCCAAAATTTCGTCCGGATCCAGACCGCACGTCCCGTCATGAGCACGCTCCGCTCGGTCACTCTTGGGTGGGTTTAGGACCTATCTGCCTAGTTATAGTGTCATGACATAACATAACAATGAAACTAATAATGATTTATCTGCTTTGAAGGTATACCCTCAAACATGGCTGAAGACCGCACTTGGATGTATACTGGTTGGAAAAAGGACGGGAGTCACTCAGATGAGTGGTTCACCAAGACGGATGCTTTCATACAACGAGCTTTTTCGTTGTCAAACAACAGCAAGGTGCGGTGCCCATGTATCAAATGTCAAAATGTGAAGTGTTTTGACAAAGTGACATTGACGTTCCACTTGTGTCAAAATGGTTTTATGCAACGTTATGAGTTATGGACCTTTCACAGCGAGACACCTTCTCAAGCCGTAGAAGATCGAGATGGGGATGATAGCACTGGTGTCGATAGGATGGACGAGATGCTTGAAGCCATAAATCCTGAATTGACAGAGGATTCTCCTACAACAGAGGCAAAGGAGTTCTTCGAGCGTCTCAAGACATCAGAACAACCGGTGCATGAACACACCAAAATGACGGTCCTCAATTTCATGACTAGATTTATGGCAATTAAGTCTAAGTATTTCTTCTCCAATAATTGCTACAATGACCTCATCAAATTGATCAGCGATGTCCTTCTGCAGCCCCATAAATTGCCTAAGGATATGTATCATTCTAAGAAATTGATTTCTGATCTTGGTATGAACTATGAGAAGATTGATATGTGTCCAGACCACTGCATGCTTTTCTGGAAAGAGCATGCCAACGAGAACAAGTGCTTAAAATGTGATAAGGCAATATTTGTCGAAGTTATTAATGAAGACAGTACAAAAATAATGACTGAAGTTGCACAGAAGCAGCTTCGCTACTTGCCTGTCACACCTAGGTTGAAGCGCTTGTTTCTCTCAAAAAAAAACAGCCAGACACATGAGGTGGCACAAAGAAGGTGTACGCGAGAATGACGGAATGATGGTGCACCCGTCCGACGGTGAGGCATGGAAAGCGCTTGACCACTTCGATCCAGATTTCGCCAATGACGCGAGAAATGTTCGCATCGGGTTGGCGACAGATGGCTTTTCACCGTTCAGTACAAACGCAACACCATACTCTTGTTGGCCTGTGTTCGCTATTCCGTACAACTTACCACCATCTCTTTGTATGAAGTACGAGTTCATGTTCCTTTGCCTTATTGTACCTGGACCGGATCATCCCGGTTCACGACTAAACGTGATGTTGAAGCTGTTGATTGAAGAGTTGAAAATGTTATGGACAGGAATTGAAGCGTACGACTGCTACAAAAAACAGAAATTCAACCTTCGAGCTGCATACTTGTGGTCTGTTCATGATTTTCCAACTTACGGCATGGTTTCTGGCTGGAGCACTCATGGTCGTTTGACATGTCCAATATGTGCTTCGGACACGAAATATTCTTGTTTAAAGCATGGTGGCAATATTTGCTACTTTGATTGCCACAGACGTTGGTTACCGCCCAATCACGTATTTAGGCAACAGAGAAATGCCTTCAGGAAGGACACCGTTGTCAAAAAAGGACCACCACAACGTATAAACGGGTCGGAGATTGTTGAACAGTTGAACAACTTAGTGCCAGATGAAGATCGTCCTGGATATTTTGTTGGTTACGGAGAGGACCACAATTGGACTCATATATGTGCACTATGGGAGCTACCGTATGTTAAGTCCTTAATCTTAATGCATAACATTGATGTCATGCATCAGGAACGTAACATGGGCGAATGCATCATAAGCACATGCTTCGATGTGACTGGCAGAACAAAAGACAATATAAAAGCTCGTAAGGATTTGGCAGAGGTTTGTAATCATCCAACTCTTGAGCTATCTGAAGCTGGTGGCAAACCGCGTGCTTCTTTCTGTCTTCGACCAAAAGAAAAGAAAGAAGTCTTTGAGTGGTTGAAAAGTTTGAAATTCCCAGACGGTTATGCTGCTAGCCTGAGACGAGCCGTAAATGTTAAGACTGGAAATCTCACAGGGTTGAAGAGTCATGATTATCACATAATCATGGAAAGACTACTGCCAGTTATGTTTCGAGGCTACATTGACGATGCGGTGTGGAAGGTGTTAGCCGAGCTTAGCTACTTTTATAGACAGCTTTGTGCTAAAGAAATCACAAGGGAGATGATGGAGAAGTTGGAAAGGGAGATACCAGTGCTTTTATGTAAGATGGAAAAAGTTTTCCCTCTAGGGTTCTTCAATCCAATGCAACATCTCCTGATTCATCTTCCATATGAAGATAAAGTGGGTGGCCCTATGCAATATAGGTGGATGTATCACGTTGAAAGAGCACTCAGGTGTCTTAAACCAATCGTTCGCAATCGGGCAAGGGTTGAAGGATGCATCACCGAAGCATACGCCATTCAAGAGATAGGATACTTTTCAAGTGTATATTTTGCAGAAGAAAACAATGTTAATGCTTCCACGTTGCGGTACAATATGGATGAAGCACCCTCTTGTAGCAACCTCTCAATTTTTCAAACGAGAGGCACTACTGTTGGTAGCGGCACGAGCTACGATATTGAAACAGATGACAAGACGGCTGCTTTGCTATACATGTACGCTAATATAGAGGGGATGGAAGAATATTTTCAGTAAGTATTTGTTCAACATCTATAATAATTAGTGTGTTATGTTATACATCTATGCTAATTATTCTCTTTTTTTCCTTATTTAGTGAGTTCGATCAACAAAATTGGAAATCGAAGCAGCAACCTACGCTTCGACAAATACAATCGATGCGATATTATGGAGTACAAGGAGGGCCTAACTTCATATCCTGGTTTCATGCACAAGTAACGTGTTCATGTTTTGTTTCTCATAGTAATTACATGTATAGCATAAAATAGTCTTCTAACTTCGTATGTTGAACAGTGCAAAAAATGAGCCGGTGTCCATGAAGATTTGCGACAACTATCCTACGGATCCATTAAAATTAAAAGTTACGGTCTATACGACGTCAATGGGTTCCGATTTCGTTCCACTCAATTTAAAACTCAACGTCCTTTCAGGGCAACATGTAACATCGGAGTTGTGACGAGGGTAGTTGACGCCGAAGGACGTGAAACTAATTATTATGGGATCATTAAAAATATCCTTGAATTCAGTTTTGCGGGGAATAAGGTCCTTAAAGTAATCTTCTTTGATTGTGATTGGTTTGATCATAATCATGGAACTCAACAAAACCAATTTGGCATGGTAGAAGTAAAACACAAGGACCGGCTACAAGGCTGCGACACCTTCGTCCTTGCACACCAAGTCGAGCAAGTGTATTATTTACATTATCCATGCGAAAAGCTTAATGCTTGGTGGGTTGTACACAAGGTGAATCCTCGTGAGCGGTTATATACACCAGACAATGATGGATACCTTGATGATGAGGTTGATGTTGTTTACCAAGAACAAGAGTTGCCGGACTCTTTTGTCGTTGAGCCTGGTTTAGGACTCGATGACTTAGTTGGAGATGCAGAAGATGTAGAAACTCCTAAGATGCGAAAACGAAAACGAAAACAGGCAACTTCCACTACAGAAGATCGATGGTCCGGTTTACGGAGTAGAGTACATGAGCGTGATGCTGATGAATTTTAAAATTGAGTACAAGTAACATTTGCTTCATCTCTTCTTTCTTCTTCTATATTTTCCATTACATTCTTTAACAATTTTTTATTAAATAGGATGTCATCGAGGAGCAGCAGACGACGAGGGACAGATGCACGGAGCTTTCTGTCACCGAGAGCCACAAGAGGAGACGAGGTCTTCCAGGGCAGTCAGCTTAGCGGAGGTAGACGGGCTCAGTTGGTGAGCCATCTGCCGCAGTCGTCACGTGGCCAGGTAAAGAACATTTAATTACATAAATTATATAATAAATTCTTTATTCTCTAATATGAATCTTTGAAATTGTCAGGACGACTCTATGTCCGAGGACTCAGAGGCTAGGATGCCTCTTTCGGTGCCTGCTTTGGAGCCTCCTTCTTCGGTGCCTGCTTCAGAGCCTGCTTCTTCGGTGTCTGCTTCAGAGCCTTCTTCTTCGGTGCCACCTTGTTCAGAGCCAGTGCAGTCGCGTGACCCCACTTCTGGGTCACCTGATGTGGAGCCAGCTGCACAGCGACGGACTAGGAGGAGCCACTACGTGGCTCCTCCTCCGGCTCCTGCAAACCCAAATGATCGGATCGTTATTCGTCCTATTGGCAAGAAGTAAGTAAATCTTTACCAATTTAGATATTTAAAGGCTTATATATATACTAATTGAGAATCATATATCAGGGCTTGGGAGGATTGTTCGTTCACAGGGCAGGGACACCACAAGCAGGTGAATGGTGTCTTGGGCAGTCTAGTCCGTTTGCACTACCCCGGTGTAGTGAATGGACAGCCTGCCACGTCTTGGGACCATTACGCTACGGCCCAGAACCTTGCTTACGGCAACCACCAGGAGGCTGTGTGGCATGACTTTATGGTAAGTATGAACAAATATTTGTGTAATACATATTTATTATAAATTAAATAAATTTACTTGTATATTTGTTCTTCTAGGCACGGTACCGTTTGGAGAACGAGGCCGAGCAGACGGATCAAGCTCGTCTCGTCTTCCATAACTGCGCCAGGAAGCTCGTGACTCAGTCACTATCGACGGCTCGCATTCAAGCTACGAATGCGTATTTCAAGTTGCATCCGGAGGAGGGTCAGCCGGGGAAGTACAAGGAAGGGGCCGACAAGTACTTGACGGAGGCGCAATATGCAGAGGTAAAGTATTTATTGTACTTTACTTCATTATATGATTGTGATCAATGCTTTCATTTAATAATAAAATGTGTGCAGGTCGGTGTACCGTGGCTTGACAGCCGTCCGGACGCGTATTGTGCCTTGTGTGCTCGTTGGGGGAGCCAAAACTTCCAGAGCGTGTCTAAAACCCGTCGAGAGAGTAGAGGGACAGACGGAAAACACCGTATGGGTGGGGACGGCTACATACGTCTTGCTAAACGGATGGTAATTGTGACTTGAATTCTATTTAAGTAATTTTATAATCTTTCATTGTGCTAACATGTATCGATAGGAGCACGAGAGGGGTCAGGAGCCGTCACCTATTGAGGTGTGGAAGAGGGGTCACTTGGGAAGTGACCCATCGCAGCCTGAGCAGTTGTCTTCTCAGACGGCGACTCAGACGTTGGTGAGTTATTTTGTTAACTTAATTGAATTTTCTTTAATAGTTTCAATAATGTTATTTTACTGTGTTTCTAGGCAAAGTACGGGCAGGAGGCGCGGAGGCTTCGAGGCGAAGAGTTCGATTGGCAGAGCGCGCCAATTGTCCCCAAAGCCGCGTATGCAATCGGTGGCGGGAAACCTCATGGACGGTGAGTTTTGTTAATTTTATTTTACTGTCACGAACTTTGAGTTACAAAAATTTAATCATCTTACTTCGCTGTGCAGGTTGGCCATCTTCGATGGAGTCGTCGACTCGAGGCAGGCGCGGGCTTCCTCGAGAGCCTCTTCATCGCAGTAGGGCGGGTCCAGCAGCAGCCGTACGGGACGAGATCTGGAGCTCCAGAGTCTTCTGGAGGAGCTCCAGAGGACACAAGAAGCGCTCCGGACTAGGGACGAGATGCAGGCAGCGGCGCTCAGGGCTAGGGACGAGTATCAAAACTCGTACATGCTACAGTGGCAAGCTTCCTTCAAGGTAAGTTCTGAATGTTGTACTTAACATTTGTAATATACAAATGACAGTTATAATGATTTGATTTGTATTCGCAGGCTATGAGCGCAGGACAGCCAGCTGTGTTTCCGCAGTGGGCACCGCCATCGGTGGAGTTGCCACCGGTCCCGACGACAGGAATACAGGTACAAAATTATTCAAAATAACTGAAACCAGTTAAACTTGTTCAAATTTAGTAAAATATGCATTTTTGTACTTATAACTTGTCTAACCACGCTTGCATATCACAGGGATCGGGGACGGAGGCTCAAACTCCGTCGCCCCAGATTCCGGCGCTTGGACGACTGCCAGAGGACGACTTTCTAAACTCCGGCGGCAGCGGACAGGGTAGCGTGTGATTGTCAGGTCAGCCGATTTGAAATCTACTTGCATCCTTTCGTCTCTAATGTAATGGAATGCAAGTCTCCTGCATTATTGTATAGGGAATTAGGGTTAAAAGGGGGAGCAAAACTACTTGAAAAAAAAAACCAAGTACACAATGCCGTTTTTGTTTTGAAAGATGATCTAGTCTTCTTTTTGGTAACCCAGACATGTTTTTTTAGCAGTATTTAAGTTATTATTAGGTTGTATTAAATCTGGTTCTGAACGTTTTCCACAAGGGTTTCTTCCAACAGTTGCCATTCCACAGCCTTAATTAGACAACTTGAAAACATCAGTAGAGCCTGATTCTGGTGGTAATGTGCTGCTGGCATAGAGGGCAGCGCTCCAAATTTCCCCCACATTCATAGCATGTCTGCAAACAAGTGTATGTTACCAAGCTAGCATGAAAAATAATAAAACTGAATATAAAATATGGTGAAGTTTGACAAAATGTTTATGTACCTGATGTCCACATCCAAATATTGCTAAGTCCTTTGATTTATACATGCAAATGGGGCACAACTGCAGGTAGAAAGTATCAAGCTTCAGAATATTCAGTGTGACAATATAGATTTACTTCAAGAATGTAATGTTTGAGAAATGGTGTAATAGAATGCGTACAAGTTTTGTCTTCCAAAGAACTTTCCTTTGATTTGTAATAGAATGCATTAACATTCCATGCATACACTGTGTTCAAACTGAATCAGCTCTTATTATTCAATTTAACGATTCTTTTGTGCAGTTCAGTTTTTCACTCATTAATTATGTAATGCCACTTCTGAAAACAGGACACGGAAGATGACTCTGCACCAACATTGTATTGCAGCCAGATGGTGGCGAGAAGCTGGTGATAGCTTTCTATGTTAGGGGATCAGTGCCTATGTATTGGTATTGCAATTTGTGTATGGATTCTGGCTTGATCTGTTCTGTCTATATAATATCTACTGTGTGTATTATCTGTTGTATGTTCTGTCTGCCTGTATAATATCTGCTTTCCTTTTTGAAAAAAAAAACAAGACTTATAGACGACGGTTTTACTATAGCCGTCGTCTATAAGATTATTGACGACAGCTAAATACAGCCGTCGTCAATAAGCTTATTGACGACGGTAACTGCATAACCGTCGTCTATAAGGTCTCCACGGTGCCATGTGGACGGAACTAGCTTATTGACGATAGCTAAATACGGCCGTCGTCAATTAGTTTATTGACGACGGTAACCGTCGTCTATAATGTTATAGACGACAAATAATTGTAGACGGCCTGAAATCGTCGTCTATTAGCCTATACCGTCGTCTATAACTTATAAACGACGGTATAGACCTTATAGACGACGGTTTCTGACCGTCGTCTATTATCGCGATTCCTGTAGTGAAGGGTGTGTCAAAGGGAAAGCTTTACCTTGTTGACTTCAACAAAGATAAAGTCGAACTTGACACATGCTTGATTGCAAAGACCAACATGGTTTGGTTGTGGCATAGACGGCTAGCGCATGTTGGTATGAGGAATCTTCAAAAACTCCTCAAGGGCGATCACATCCGAGGTTTGAAGGATGTTGTTTTTGAGAAAGACGGGACTTGTAGCGCGTGCCAAGCCGGGAAGCAAGTAGGAGCACCTCATCCCGCGAAGAACGTCATGACTACAACAAGACCGTTCGAGCTACTTCACATGGACCTTCTCGGTCCAATTGGTTACATAAGCATCAGCGGTAACAAATATGACTTAGTAATTGTTGATGACTTTTCGCGCTTCACTTGGATTTTCTTTTTGCATGATAAGACAGAAACTCAAGGAACCCTCAAGAAGTTTCTCAAGCGTGCCCAAAATGAGTTCTCATTGAAGGTCAAGAACATACGAAGCGACAACGGCACAGAGTTCAAGAACACTCAAGTTGAGGAGTACCTAGACGAAGAAGGCATAAAGCATGAGTTTTCAGCACCTTATTCCCCCAACAAAACGAAGTTGCCGAAAGGAAGAACCGAACCCTCATAGAGATGACGAGAACAATGCTCGATGAATACAAGACCTCGGATCAGTTTTGGGCGGAAGCGGTTAACATCGCTTGCCACGCCATAAATTGACTCTATCTTCATCGACTACTCAAGAAGACATCATATGAGCTACTCCCGGGTAACAAGCCAAATATTTCTTATTTTTGAGTCTTCGGTTTTAAATGCTATGTTTTGAACAAGAAGCCTAGGACTTCAAAGTTCGCTTCGAAGTCCGATGAAAGTTTCTTGCTTGGTTATGATTCGAACTCTTACGCCTATCGTGTCATCAACAAGACCTCTAGACTTGTTGAAGTAGCACGTGACGTAGTGTTCGATGAAACTAACGGCTCTCAAGAAGAGCACGTTGATCCATGTGTGCTAGATAGAGAAGAAGCTCCATGTCAATCATTTAGAAGAATGGCGTTGGGCGATGTTCGACCACAAGAGCCACCTCTACATGTGCATGAGGAAGATGAACCACAAGTGGAGGCTAATGATCAAGGGGGAGCTTCCACACAAGATAAACCTCAAGAAGGCGAAGATGATCAACAAGTCAATGAGGGCAGCCATCTAGGGGGAGAAGAAGAAGTACATGAAAACACAAGACCGCAAGTGCCACACCCGAGAGTACACCAATGCGTCCAAAGAGATCACCCAATCGACAACATCATCGGTGACATCCAAAAGGGAGTAACAACTAGATCCCGCATAGCTAACTTTTGTGAGCATTACTCTTTTGTGTCCTTTTTGGAACCACGCAGGATTGAGGATGCATTGAAAGATCTAGACTGGGTGGTGGCGATGCAAGAAGAATTGAACAACTTCAAACGGAATGAGGTGTGGGAACTCGTCAAAAGACCTAACGCGAACGTCGTTGCCACAAAATGGTTCTTCTGCAACAAAGAACACGAACATGGGGTAGTGACAAGGAACAAGGAATGACTTGTGGCCAATGGCTATTCACAAGTTGAAGGTTTGGGGTTTGATGAAACCTTTGCTCCTGTAGCTAGACTTGAATCAATTAGAATATTGTTTGCATATGCTACTCACCATGATTTCAAGCTCTACCAAATGGATGTGAAAAGCGCCTTCCTCAATGGTCCAATCAAGGAGGAGGTGTACGTGGAGCAACCTCCTGGATTTGAAGACAAAGATTTTCCCAACCACGTCTTTAAACTGCGTAAGGCACTCTACGGCCTCAAACAAGCTCCTAGAGCTTGGTATGAGTGTCTTAGAGATTTCTTAATCGAAAATGGTTTTAAGATTGGCTTTGGTTCAACTAACAAATCCTTTTGTGAAGAATTTAGTAAAATTATGACAGATAAGTTTGAGATGTCTATGATGGGAGAGCTGAAGTACTTCTTGGGATTCCAAGTGAGACAACAAAAGGAAGGGACATTCATAAGCCAAACCAAGTACACTCAAGACATACTCAAGAGGTTTGGGATGGACTAGGTGAAACCTATCAAGACTCCCATGGCAACTAATGGACACTTGGATCTCAATGAAGATGGACCAAGCATGGATCAAAAGGTATATCGCTCCATGATTGGATCCTTACTCCACTTATGTGCATCTAGGCCTGATATTGTGTTGAGTGTATGTTTGTGTGCGAGATTTCAAGCCAATCCTAAGGAGTGTCATTTGAAAGCCTTTAAAAGGATCTTGAGATATTTAGTTCATACACCCAACCTAGGCCTTTGGTATCCCAAAGGTTCCAAGTTCAATCTCATTGGATACTCTGATGCAGATTATGCCGGATGCAAAGTAGATAGAAAAAGTACCTCCGGTACATGCCAATTCCTAGGTAGATCCCTAGTTTCTTGGTCCTCCAAGAAACAAAATTCCATTGCCTTATCCACGGACGAAGCGGAGTATGTTGCAGTCGGGAGTTGTTGTGCACAACTTCTTTGGATGCGACAAACTCTAAGTGATTACGGTTACAATATGAGTTGTATTCCACTCCTTTGTGATAATGAAAGTGCCATTAAAATTGCTCATAATCCAGTTGAACACTCTAGAACCAAACATATAGACATCCGGCACCACTTTTTGAGAGACCACTCAATCAAAGGAGACATAACTATTTCCCATGTCAACGCCAAAAAACAACTAGCCGATATATTTACCAAGCCACTTGATGAAAAATATTTTTGTGAGCTCCGAAATGAACTAAATATCCTTGATGCTCAGAATGTGGCTTGAAAACTTGCATACCTGTATGGACTCTTCAAAATATATTGTTTGAGTTGCAAAAATCATCTTTCTCAATTTTCTCCAAAAACTATTTCAACTATTGATCTTGATGAATTATGATCATTGCTTGATTGTTGTATGCTTACTGATCATATTCATCAAGGATTATTTGATTTGCTTCGCCCCCCTATTTTCTTAATAAGTACCTTCGAATATATACGAATGGACTAAACATTTTTGTTCTGATGACCACGGACTAGTCTGTGGTTACCCGGACTAGTCCGCCCCTACAGACTAGTCCGCACAGTGTCCGGACTAGTCCAGCAGACAACGGACTAGTCCGATTTAGGCTCTGGAAGAGTTCAGACTAGTCTGATTATTTTTGGACAAGTCCGATTTTTCGACTCCATAACCCTAGCCGCCGCCAAGACCTAATCTTCTTCATCCTCACAACTTGCCCCACGCTCTCTCTCCTCGCTTGAGCTCCCCACAGCGATTTGGCAATTACTCCATCAAAACTCTCCAAGTTTGGGTGGAAAACGACCTCCATTGCATAGGGATTGAAGACCACGGACTTGTCCGCTCCTTCAACCCCTCCATCTCCAAGAATCGAGGAATTTCGGTAAAATATTCTCTCAAACCCTAGAAATCTTGATTTCCTTCATTGTTGATCAAATAGCTTAGTTCCTGTAGGATCGAAGAGCACGTGAAAAGCAACCAGAGGGGGGTGAGTGGTAGATTTAAAAATCTTACGCAGCGGAAACAATTAAATCCCAACCCCTTCGGCAGAAAAATGATCTATCAGAGAAATTGTGTGTGAAACTAATCTAAACATGTTTCACCGTGAAAAAAGTGATATATATCAAAGAAAATCAAGTCACGAAGAAAACACAAGAAGAATCACTCAAATCCGTCGAGAGAAACTCAAGTTATAATCGAGAGATCGAACAAAGGTCAATCTGTCCTACCCGAGAAAAACAGTTCTGGAACGCTGCAAAGAAACTCGTGTAGATCAGAAACCACAAATCCAATGACTGTGAAATTTTGACAGATGATAGATAACTAAGTTGTGAAGACAACCCAAAATAAATCACGTCAAATGGATCTGTAAAACTCGAGTTATGACACCGACAAAAGGTAGTGCTGTCTAGAAACTCGACGAGCAAAACTTGTTTGGAACAAGTCGGACGAACAAGACACAAAAGTTCCTTCAAACTATGAATTTTATTCAATATAAAACAAGAGGAACAGCCCAAAGTCGTGCACCACGATCTTTGGCCTCCCTTGCTTATATAACCAGCCCTTAGGCTACCCCAATCTCAACTAGGACTCTAATCCTACTCAGATCACGAATCGAAACTTTCCATAACTGCTTAGGACTCTTCTATACGCAGATAGAAGCAATCTTAAGACTTCCAAACACCTTAGGAATGTATCCCATATTCCTAAAACAACTCAAATTTGTGACCCACACGAAATCCTATCATAACCAACTCAAAACATTCCATATTTGAGTCAAATCCGACTCAGCCGCAGCCTGAGTCCATAACCTAGTCGGTTGGACCTTTCCGGCCAATTCTTTACGTCCACATCTCTTTATCACGCCTCGGAACCATGTAGACACGTCCATGCACTACTTGCACACGTGAAAATACCTTCCTTCAACGTCCAGTAACCTTCATATGCACTTCCCTTGATTCAATCATCCTGCGCGACCTCCTGACCCGCTCAACCACAATTCCTCCTGAATTTAGTTGTTGGAACCTCATCTCCTACCTGAGACTAGTCCAAAAGATCCTGTCACCAGCCATGACTTAAACTCAAGCAACACCTGCACATGAACAAACAACCAATCCGTACGAGCCCAAGTCCACGACTTGACTCAAGTTAGTTCCGAAACTACAACACCTTACATGAGCACCTCACATAAGCATGTTGCAAAGCATATCAAAACGATATCAGCCATACCCACCAAAAACTTAGTAATAGAATACTAAGAAACCTTTCCATAAGTGTAAAGCAAGTTTGAAACATTTCACATGAAAAATTGGAACATTACGATCAAGCTCCGAACCTTGCCAAAGCTAACCGGAGCTTGAGCCGGAGCTTACCAAAGCTAGTACAACCTAGCGCTGGAGCTTACCAAAGCTAGTCGGACCTAGCGCCAAAGCTAACCAAAACTAGTCGGAACTAGTTATCCCAAAAGTCGGAGCTAGAAAAACATGCCGGAGCTAAAGACAAAGCTCACCGGAGCTACCCAAAAACATGTTGGACTTTGACAAAGCAAGTCGGACCTATTGTCGGACCTTGCAGAAGCTCGGAGCTAGAGTCGTACCTTGCTAAAAAGATGTTATGGCAGCATTCAAAACTTTTATTGTCAAAGCCAATGTATTCAGTACAAGCCAATGTATTAAGCACACATAGGTCTCATAGTTCCTTTCACCAAATACATGCTTCCTTGATGTATTACATTGATGTTGAGCTATTCTTGCATTGAGCAACACCATTGATCGTCTAGTTAGGGTTTGAGGTGATAAACACCAGACTAGTCCAGTCCATGTACGGACAAGTCCGGTCACCCGGACTAGTCCGCACCTGTGCACCGGACAAGTCCAATTTTTTGCTGAACTCAACCCTAGTTTCCCATTCCTCATTGCCATTCCTTGCCATCAATTCTCATCCATACCTTGTGTAATCTATTCTCAGGACAATGTCGAGCTCCAATGATGAGATCTCCGATTTCAAGGCCGAGATGGACCAAGAAGCCTTGCTTCGGCCCTCAACGGGACAAGGAAAGAAGCGCCAAGAGCGCCCATCCGAGTTGGCTCCTTCTCCACCTCAGGCTCGACGCAAGGTCCATGCCAAGAAGCCTGTCTCCAAGGCTTCAGCAGGTGCTGGCCCTAGCCTGGCGGCTGCTCGCCAAGCTAAGGGAAAGGGCAAAGGGATTGCCACGGGCTGAATTGGCCCTCTCAAGATGACAGCACCAAAGCAAGGGACTTGAGATCCCTCCGAGGAGAGGTTAAATGGCAGGGGAAGCGACACGGCTTCCAAATTCATAAATGTGGACTGCTACAGCCGGTCCAAGCAGGCAGCCGATGGAAGATTCTGGAGCAACATCCATGCGGACTTCTATAAGTCTGTGTACCTCAAAATGAAGACTCCAGTGGTGCGCAACCAATGGATTTATTGGGTGCACTTTGAAAGGAAAAGCTGCTCAGCCTTTGATGAGGTAGTTCAGGCAGTGGAGAAGCATGGATTGAAGGATCTGTTTGCCTTCAGGAACAATTGGAACGACGAAGTCATTGCTCAGTTCTATGCTACATGCTACTTTGCAAGTGATGAGGAAGAGCGGGTGACTTGGATGACTCATGGATCCAAGTACACCATTACCTGTGACGAGTTTGCAAGGCTGCTACGTCTTGATAGCTCTAGCAACGACAACTTGATCATTCACAACATTGGTGTCCTTAAGAAGGATAAAATGAAGTTTCTTTATGACACCCGCTCGACTTTCAACCCTCCTTCCACCAAGAATATGAAGCCATTCTTTGTGGTCCTCAATAGGGTCTTGAGGAAGACTATTGCCCCGAAGGATGGGGATGCAGGGAGTGTCCAAGGCTATCTCAGGACACTGATGAAGGTGATAAGCAAAGACATGAAGTTTGATGTCTTTGACTACATATGGAATGACATGGTGAATATCTCCTGCACTCCTAACAGATCTTGTGGCTACGCATCTTACATGATGTTCATGATTGAGAAGGTCACAGGGATCGAGTTTGTGAAGGATGTGGAGCACACTCCATTGAGGCCCCAGAAGCCTCCCCAAGTCTCTATCCAAGCTGCCCATTCTCCTGCATCTAGTGAAGGAGCTCCGAGGAGAGCTAGAGGAGCACCTCGAGTGGATCCGTTCCTCCTCCTCCTCCTCAGCCCGAGAATGAAGATGAAGATGATGAGAGGACCGACAGCGAGGATTGAAGATCTTAGATCCCTCCTCTCCTTCTTTTTGGTGTCTTGATGCCAAAGGGGGAGAGATTGAGGGGGAATCACTAGGTCTTAGCTGTAGGTTGAGAGATGAGAGCTTCATTTATGCATCTTTTTTGTCTTTTTGGGTTGTAAGACTTCATATTATGCTCTTTTGATACTTTTGGTCTTGTGATGCAATGTTATGAACTATTTATGCTCATATTTATGAAATCTGTGATTTTTCTCTGAAATTGACATATTTTCTTGTTGTTGATATATTGATGTCAATTATTTCACTGTCATCATGATTACTACTCACACACACTTAGTTGTGCATCCCACCATAAAGAGTGCACATATGTCTTATGCTGTCATTGCTAAATGTGTTTCAAGCTCATATGTGCACACTTTATGAAAATTCTACATTTTTATCATATTTTGTGAAATCTCAATTGGTTGTCATAAATCACCAAAAAGGGGGAGATTGAAAGTGCATCTAGGCATCCCTCGTGGGTTTTGGTTGATTTATGACAAACAAATGAGATCCTAACCACATTATTGAGATGAGTGCAGGTTTTTATGAAAGAATGAAGAAAGCGCCAAAAAGAAAGGAGAATGAGGATCAATTCGGAAAAGAGTTCAAGAGCTGAATAGAATACATCATTGTGTAGGGAGTGTGTTGGTGTAACACATCCCAAAATCTCAAGCAAAAGAAATCCTCACACACTTCACATTTCACAGGAAAAACGGATTAGTCTGATATACACCAGACTAGTATGATATCCTCTCTGTATAGGTTCGGACAAGTCCTGCCAGTCTGGACTTGTCCGCACCGGACTAGTCCGATAATGTCTGGACTAGTCCGATAATGCCTCGGACTAAAAACGGACAAGTCCTATCTCTTCACGGACTAGTCCAAAAAACCCTCTGACTAAAATCAGACAAGTTCTCCAAGTGCGGACTTGTCCTCTATTCACTAAGGATACCACCACACTGGACTAGTCCGATATCATCACGGACAAGTCCGAAAACCTTTCGGACTAAAATTGGACAAGTCCGCTACTAGCCGGACAAGTCCGATATTCCTGGACACTTAGGGTATCCTGCATGCCACACACTGGACTAGTCCAGACTCCACCACAGACTAGTCCGGACCCTCAAAACCCTAACGGTAACTTTTGCAAACACCACATAAATAGATGTGCACGGCCCAACTATCAACACTCTCGACCCCCTGCGCCATCACACCCTCCAAGAGCTTAGAAAACACATCTCTCCACGCAATCCAATGCAAGAAAGATCAATCTATTGAGGATTCACTTTAGATCAAAGGAGAGACACGATTCCACACATTTGAACTCTTGGGTTTGATCTCTAACACGCTCCTGTTGTTTCATTGTTGATCTTAAGAGTGTGTCCTTGGTGGTGTTCGATTTGTAATCTTGGGGAGCCCTCAACTTTTGAGAAGGCCCCTTGAACTTGGTGATTTGCCCCTTGTGATAGTGGAAGAGAATTGGCCTTCGTGGTGATTCGATGAGGTTAGGGTCAGTGAAGACCCGGTCCTTTCGTGGGCTCCTCAACGTGGATGTAGGTTGCCTCTGTGGGAACCGAACTACGGAATAAACTCTTGTGTCAAACTTGTTCTTAATTTTCATATTACATTCTAGGGTTTTGTCAATCTTGCATAACCTACGTTAAAACTTTGGAACAAGAATTGGTTTGCATTATACTTGGCTTCATTGACTCAATACTTGCAAGTTACATACTATATTCCGTTGTGTACTGTGCTTGTATTGAAATCATTGATCGAACTTGATCAATCTAGTCTGCACGCACCAGACTAGTCCGATATCTCGGGATTTGATCAGTTTGTTAAGTGTTGCAGGTTCTGACAAAAATTCAAAAAGGCCTATACACCCCCCCTTTAGGCCACATTCATGTTCGGACTAGTCCATCATATATCGGACTAGTCCGGTGTGGTGAACCTCATGTAGAATTGAGGACTAGTCCGCACTTGGTGGACTTGTCCGATTTTAGTCAGAGAGTTTTCAGACTAGTACGTGGTGATATTGGAATTGTCTGGTGTCTTGAAAAATTGTGGGGCTAATGGACCAGTCCGGACTTGGAGGACTTGTCCGAATTTTGTCAGAGAGATATCGGACTTGTCCGGATGTTGTGCAAGCGTGAAGTGTTGAGGACTAGTCCACACTAGGGGGACTAGTCCGATCTTAGTTAGAGTGATATCAAACTAGTCCGATGGATATCAGACTTGTCCAGATGTTGTGCAAGTGTGAAGTGTTAAGGACTAGTCCGCACTAGGGGGAACTAGTTCGATCTTAGTCAGAGAGATATCGGATTAGTCCGTTGAATATCGGACTAGTCCCTTTTTCCTGTGAGTTGTGTAGTGAGTTGAGATCTCTTTTTCTTGAGCTCTTGGGGTGTGTTTCTCCAACACACTCCATACAGAATAAACTATTCTTTTCAGCTCTTGAGCCCTTTTCCTTTTGATTCCTTATTTTCCTACACTCTTGATTCCTTTTTGAGCTTTCCTCCTAATTTCTTTAAAACATGCGCTCATCTCAATAACTTTGTTAGGATCTCATTTGTTTCTCATAAATCAACCAAAACCCACAAGGGATGCCTAGATGCACTTTCAGACGTGCCGAAAGGCAAACCTGTCCTTGCAGGTACGTTTTCTCTACTCCAAAGTCATGTAGTCATATTATTTGACTCCGGTGCCACCCATAATTTCATTAGCCAATCATATGTCATCAAAGATCAATTACCTATCATTCCCACAGAATGTCCTTATTTGATTTGCTCTGCGGGCGGGAAAGTAGCAGCCGATAGGATGGTCTATCGAGCACCACTTGAGATGGGTGGAAATCTATATCCGACTTATCTAATTATATTAGAGAGTAAAAAGCTCGATGTCATCTTAGGAATGTCGTGGCTGCACCGTCATGGTGCTATTCTCGACATTGTTCCACGTGTGGTCCATTTAAACTCTCTGCTACATGGACCACAAACTCTCATTGTAGACCGCCTTATCCAAGAAATTCCAGCCACATACAACAAGGAAACCATAAAGCTTGAGGACATTCGTGTGGTCCGTGAATATCCTGACGTGTTTCCCGACAATCTTACGGGTATGTCACCTAATAGGGACATCGTGTTCAAGATTGAACTTATTCCGGGAACCACACCTATTTCTCAAAGACCGTACAAGATGGCACCCAATGAGTTGGCGGAATTAAAGGAGCATTTGAAGAACCTGCTGGACAAAGGTCTCATACGCCCAAGTTCATCACCTTGGAGCTGCTCTGCATTGTTTGTGAAGAAGAAGGACAAGATGTTAATCAATGTGTGGACTATCATCTGCTCAATACCTTGATGATCAAGAATAAGTATCCACTACCGCACATCGATATTTTATTCGATCAATTAGTGGGTGCAAAGGTTTTCTCGAAGATGGATCTTTGGTGCGGATACCATCAAATAAAAATCTGACACGGGGATATACCGAAGACGCCATTCTCGACAAGATACGGGCTCTATGAATATCTCGTCATGTCGTTCGGACTTACCAACGCGCCGGTTCACTTCATGTATTTGATGAATTTAGTGTTTATACCAGAGTTGGACAAGTTTGTCATGGTCTTCATCGATGATATTCTGGTTTATTCTAAATTGGAGGAAGAACACGCCAAACACTTGCATATCATGCTCCAACAATTGCGAGATCACAATCTTTATGCAAAATTTAGAAAGTGCAAGTTTTAGATCAGCCAAGTGCCATTTCTTGGTCACATTATTTCAACGGAGGTCATCGTTGTTGATCCAAGCAAAATTGTGCAAGTGCTAAAATGGGAGTCTCCAAAGTCCGTTCATGAAGTTCGCAGCTTCCTAAAGGTTAGCGGGATATTATCGGAGGTTCATTCCGAGCTTCACAAAAATTGCTAAACCAAAGACAGAGCTGCTGAAAAAGGGGACCAAATATATTTGGAGCAAGGCATGTGAGGATGCATTTCAAGCATTGGTGAAGCATCTCACCACAGCCCCAGTGCTAGCTCAGTCGAAAATGACCAAATCTTTTGACGTTTATTGTGATGCGTCTGGCATTGTTCTCGGCTGCGTGTTAATGCAAGAAGGTTGTGTGATCGCATATGGCTCACGGCAGCTCTGAAATCATGAGCAGCATTATCCAACTCATGACCTTGAGCTCGCTGCCGTGGTGCTCGCTTTGAAAATGTGGAGGCATTATTTACTCGGAAATCTAGTGCACCTCTACACCGATCACAAGATCCTAAAATATAACTTCACTTAGAAGGAGTTGAATATGCGACAGCGAAGATGGTTAGAGCTGATCAAACATTATGAGATTGAAATTCATTACCATCCTGGCAAGGTGAATGTGGTTGCTGATGCGCTAAGCTGCAAGTCTCACGTCAATAATTTGTCCATCACTCCAATGGACGAGGACGAGCCGAGTTTATACTTGGTTCCATATGGAGCATTATATAATCTTGCTCTCATTCCTACCATACGAGAGGATATTATGGAAGCTCAAAAGGAAGATGTGGGTATGTCGCACATTCAGAGTAGAATGAAGAATGGGGAAATGAAGTGCTTCCAAAATGATGAAAATGGTACCCTGTGGTTCAAAGACCGTATCGTGGTACCCCGTGACATGGAACTTCGGAAGAAAATCTTGGATGAAGCTCACTTATCCAAGTACTCTATTCATCCGGGCGGCAACAAAATGTATCAAGATCTGAAAACTTGATTTTGGTGGACAAGGATGAAAAGAGAAATTGTAAAGTACGTATCCGAGTGTGATATGTGTCAGTGGATGAAAGTCAACCACATGAGGAAAGTCGGACAGTTGCAACCATTAAACATTCTTGCCTGGAAATGGGAGAACATTAGTATGGATTTCATTGTCAGATTACCTCTCACATTCCACAAGCATGATTTGATTTGGGTGATAGTCGATCGACTAACCAAATCAGCTCATTTCATCCTTGTACATACAAAGTACATTTCTAAGAAGTATTTGGAGTTTTATATTGCAAGAGTCATGTGCTTGCACGGTATTCCCTAGACAATTATTTCATATCGCGGTGCGCTGTTCGTTGCTCGCTTCTGGGAGCAGCTGCACACGTCATTAGGGACGAAACTGATCCAAAGCTCTGCATATCACCCGCAGACTGACGATCAAACTTAGCGGTTGAATCAAGTTCATGAAGATATGCTACGCGCTTGTGCTATCCACCATGGTAAAAACAGGGATGATCATTTACCGTTGGCGGAGGTTTCATATAACAATGGCTATCAAGCTAGCATTAGGATGGCGCCGTATGAAGCTCTCTACAGCCGAAAAGTTCGCACACCACTCAACTGGTGTGAATCCGCGAGCGAGAGATATACGGCATTGATCTCGTGAATTAAGCCGAAGAATGAGTGCGAGTGATTCAAGCCAATCTCAAGGCTGCTCAATCTCGGCAGAAAAGTTATGCTGATAAAAGACATCGACCTCTCCACTTCAACCTCAGATACCATGTTTATCTCCTTGTCTCTTCGTGAAAGGGATTCATCGCTTCGAAGTGAAGGGAAAGCTTGCTCTGCAATTCATCAGTCCGTTCGCAGTTAGTGAAAAATGTGGAACTGTGGTGTATCGCTTGGAGTTACCGGCATCACTTGTTGGTATTCATAATGTATTCCACATTTCTCAGCTGCAGAAATGCCTTAAATCCCCATCTGAAATCCGCACCGAAGACCTTGAAGCTCTCCAACCGGATCTCACATATTCGGTGAATCCGATCCGGATTATTGATGAAAAGACTCGCACCACAAGAAACAGGACTTTGTGCTCCTACAAAGTATTGTGGAGCAACCATACCGTTGAAGAAGCGACATGGGAAAGCGAGGACTATCTCCGATCAAATTATCCAGATCTGTTATCATCTCATATCCGGTAATCTTTTACCTCCGTCTATTTCGTTTGTAATCTCGGGACGAGATTCTTTTAAGGGGGGATATAAAAGCCCAAAAATTTCATAGTGCAAAGTTCAGATAGGAAAATTAAAAATTTGAATGGGAAAAATAAATAAATAGGGAATGAGAAAATGAAGTGAGTTAAAACTTATAAGGGGGAATTCAAAAATTAAAATTAGCTCCTGTTCAAACCTTGACAAAATAAAATATGATTTAACCATTGTATTCCAAAATTCCAAATAGCATATCTGCAAAGTTTCAAAATTTTTGAAGCACATTTGCTATGCAATTCAATGGAAACATTCAATTCTTTCAAATTCAAATTCAAATTTGAATTTTGAATGAAACTTGATCAATTCAAAGTTTTGAGTCCAGAATCAATTTCTACACCTTCACTTTAGTCTAGCAGAAAATATCTAGGATTTTTGGAACAATATAGGTGGGAGAATTGAAGGACCAGAGA
Organism: Tuctoria greenei; assembly: GCA_036927565.1. Taxonomy (NCBI): domain Eukaryota; kingdom Viridiplantae; phylum Streptophyta; class Magnoliopsida; order Poales; family Poaceae; genus Tuctoria; species Tuctoria greenei. Next base: position 194,654,935 of record JAYESD010000006.1, on the reverse strand, counting down.
AGATAGACTTGAGGGGGCTGTGGGACCCACTGGTCAGTGAGGCTATTACGTGAACACTCTGTTTCTTCACCGGGCGACACCGCACGGCATGCAACGCCACCTAGCTGCCTGCTTGGCTGCATCATTGCATGCTCCATACTCCTCTCCATCTCTATTTCCACTCCCTGGCCAACAGAGTCGAGTTATTGCCTCCACTTTCCTTCCCCATGCAGCAAACTAGCTCTCACCATCACCCTTGCTGCCTCCCCGTCTATCTCAGGTTCCAAACCAAGTTGGAACTCGATTGCAACAGAAAAAAGGTGCACCAAGCTCTCCCCTAGCTTCTGGTGCAATCGGTTCCTTCTTCCCTTACTTTTTGCCTTGGTATTTTGAAGTCTTTCCGGAGCTCACGGGTGAAGCCGCCAGGTAGCCTTCTGCTCCACGAGGACAGGCCAGTACAAGAAAGTTATCATCTTCTTCCTTAAAGCAATAAGGTGCGCAAAGGTACATAGATCATGCTGGTGAAGTTCCAGCCCCTATCGTGCCTCCTAGCTCCTGTATTTCGAGTTTTATCGAAGCTAGTTCATACCAAGGTCACTAGGTCATTAATTTAATTCTCTTTCTACGTGCAGTCATTCTTTAATCCAATTAAGTAATATAATTTATACCTCCAGGCGCATCATCTAACTAAAAATGAAAGAAAGCTATCGAGAGATAAAGTCGGATTTCAAGTTTTCATAGCCGCCAACGAAAAACTGTCGGTGCGCCATCGAACTCATGATTGTCGGCCGTTCTATGGCGTTTGCACCTCCTAATCATCTTTTCCCTGATCCCCAGAAGCTTTACAATCATTTTCTGAGGCGTATAGGCTACAGGGCAGCGGTTACGACATGGCTGGCACCCTAGCCGTCGCCGCTACCGTCGCACGCCGTCGTACGGCCATCGCCGGGCTAAATGGACAGCATCATCGTGTTCCTCGACCCTAAAAATGGTTAGTCGGCAAGTAGAGTGAGGTTTAGCGTGGTCTAAAGCCGGTCCGGCAAGATTGCCAGCGCTGCGCCGCCGCGGCCAGCCGAGCGCCGCCTGGAGCGGGAGGTGGAAGACGACTCCCCGGGCCCGCGTGTCAGCCTCTGTTGCACCCCCTCGGCTTTGCTGTGGCCTTCGGATCAGGTGCGTCTACGCGGGTTAATACGTGGCCCTCGGTGTGGCCCCAATCTGGTTGGCCCATTTTAAATGAGTGGGACCCAGTCAGATTAATTCAAACTTTTCCCTTTCCAAATAGTTCCAGAATTTGAGCAAACTTCAAAAATTCAATTACTCCTAGTATACTTGTCCAAATAATTCCAAATAAATTTTGGTAGACTCATCTTGATCCCATCTTTGCAGTGATGCAATTGGTTGAACATGAAAGTCCCAGAAATTTCATAATTAATTTCTTTGAGCTAACTTCTTGGGAAATTAATTATCCCTGTTCTGCTAATTAGAAAATTCCCAATTTGGTCAGTACACTCTTAAAAATACCTTGGATCTCCAGTAAAAATTTCAAGTTCATTGGACTTCATTTACCGGGCGAACCAGTGTTCCAAATGTCTATGTAGTTTAAAATTTGAGAAATGTACAGAAACATTTCCAGAATTTTCCCAAACTTGTAAAATCAATTCCTCCCTGTAGGTAGCTCAGAAAATTATGAAACAAAATTTCCTAGAATTAGTGATACCTCCTCTACCACTATCATCTGCTGTTAGCCATGACAAAGCTCCAGATTTAATACCAAATTTCAGGGAAGGATTTTATTTGTTGGAATTTTAGAGACAACAAGCTTCCTTGAACATCTCCAATTCCTGGTCTAGTTCTTCATCATAGAACCTAGTATCCACTCTAAAAATCCCAAAGCCAATTAAAATAATTTAGTAACAGAAACTGTATTTAGAAATTGATTTGTATAGTTCTATGTCACTTATATACTTTCATATTATGCACATCATATAGTGACCGAGATCGAGGAGGAGCTGAAGGCCTTGGATAGAAGACTCCTTGAGACTAACTCTGATACTGACTCACAGCCAGGCAAGCCCCGGTTTGCATTTAAGTGCTATTTCAAAGTTTCTATTTGTATCACTTATGTCTAGGATGAGTTTTGTGCATTAGGGCTACGGTGCTTGTTACTCCACTTGCATGACCCACAAATCCCATGGAGTATTGGGTAGGTCTATAGCTTGATGAGTAGAAAATGCCATGCTAATGTTTTGAGGAATCCACTAGAAGTCGAGTAGTTAGAATACTCGCGAGATAGGATTTTATCACACGAGATGGATTTGATAAGAGAACGGTTTATGAATATGAATTTGAGACCGAGGAGTGGATAGGATGCAGTGACACGTGGTCTCACATGCATAGTCCTGCTTCTGTCAATTGAGGACTGGTCCGTGGTCGGACCTGCTAGACAAGTTTGAACGGTATCGGATGCATACTGACTATATGGAAACCAGGTGTCGACTGTTGGAGTCGGCAGATCTCCTGACACTATGAAAGTGTTGGAGGAGTTTGTAGTTCGGTGTGGGCGCGCGGAGACTCAAGAAGGTGAATCACGATTGGACTCGAGTGACACAGTGGTTTACGTGGTTCGGGCCGCCTGAGCGTAATACCCTACTCCACGGGTGTGTGTGTGTTGTATTAACTTGTGAGCTTGAGTGTGTTCCAGAGTTCTCTCTCAGTGTATCGTCGGTTTGTCCTTTTATAGTACAAGGACAAACCGTTACAAATCAGCCTGACCCGACATGTGGCCCTGGCGGTTACTAGTATTGATACACGAGATTAATTGTTGTTAATAACTCTGTAACGGCTCCGACAGTGCCGTTACAGGTGTTAAGATCGTCCGATTAAGTGTCATTAACGTGGAATTAATGATAATTAATCGGGTCTTGAAGTCCGCGGCTGTCCTTTGGAGATCCGGAGCCGTTACAATGTCTCTCGGAGGTTTGAAGCGGCCAGCTCCGACGTATGGACACGTGGCAGCTCCGGAGCTTGCTTGTGGGAAGCGGGAAGCTCCGGGGTGGCCTGGCACGTGTCAGGTCCGGAGCTTCTCTCGGTCAGGGGTTAAGTCCGGAGGTGCCGTTTCGGTACCTAGCCCGGAGCTTCACCCTTGCGGGTAATAGCTCCGGTCTGACAGTACACGTGGCAACCTAGGGGTTAACCATGTTGGAGAAGCAGGTCCGGTTATGTCTGACAGGTGGGCCCCCGAGGGTCTTTAATTTGAGTAGATGTCCTTCCCTTGAGATCTTTGTAACCTCAGGGGGTGTATGGTTTTTAGGGTACCGACAGTGGCCCCCTGGACCTACCTCCAGGGAAGGCCAACGGGATGAAGTCATTCCGCCGGAGGTGGGTCCACACTTGCGACTCTTGAACTGGGTCTTCAAGGGTCTTCGGAGGTGCCTTTGGCGGGACTTTACGGTTAAATCCCGACGCGTGGTGCACCTCAGGCGGCAGATAAGATCTTTGACGTGCGGATCTCTCGCAATTGAAGGTCGCCGGTTCCCGATACAAAAACCGTATCGGTTCCGCGCGCCTTGTCAGTCCGCCGCCTTTGGGTTTCCCGCCTCGTGATGACAATTGTTCGCCTGGGTAAGAACCTCGACTTGATCGTCGGGGTGGTCCCGGGTCCTCTTGTCATCGGCAGGGTTGAATTCTTGAGTAGTATCCTTGACTCTCCTGCAGTTTCCATCCAAGCGTTGCGAGGGCTTACTTAAGAAGGAAAGCGCACCGTCGGGAGTTCTTTACGCTTCCCATCTGTTCTTGCGCTCAAACTCCCGACTTGTACCTTGCTCCTCTTCTCTTGCCTAACTGTGCTGCGATGGAGTTGGGTCTGCGTGAGAGTCGTTTGAAGACGGAAAGCGATCTGAAGAAGGTCCGAGCCCTCATGGGGTGGTCATCGGACTTCTTCAACCGTTCGGTCCGCGCCGGCGGAGAGCTTCCCTTTAAAAAGGAGCACTCCGGCGAGATTGTGTATTTTTCCTCGTACGCCATGGTGGGGCTGATCCCACCGTTTTCTTCTTTCTTCTTGATGCTGCTGGACTTCTATGGTCTGCAGCTATACCACCTTGGCCCTCACTCCATTCTCCTTGTGTCCATCTTTATCCACTTCTGCGAGATGTGGGTGGGCATCCCTCCCTGCATCGAGCTCTTCCGAACCTTCTTCACTGTCCAAACCACCGGCCGAAGCGACGAGTACCTTGGCTTCTACTACTTTGTGAAGCGCAAGAAGTGCCCGTTCAAGTACCTCCGGTCATTCCCTTCCGGGAAGTGGGATGACTGGAAGAAAGATTGGGTAGTCGTCCGGGTGGAGGAGCATGAGCGGTTGGAGTTGCCAGACGGTCTGCCCGGCATTGACACGTCGGTGTGGAGCGAAGTTCCGGTGCTGGCGGCAGCTTTCGACCCCGTCCTGACCAGGATCCGCCAATGTGTGGAGGGAGGATTGACTCCCCAGGCAGTGTTCTGCAACTTCCTGTCCAACAGGTGGGAACCGCTGAAGAGGAGGGAGAAGCTCGCCTGGGCCCTCAACAACGTGATGGACGAGGACCGGGTTGAGACCGGGTTGAAGTCCAGCATGGTGGGGAAGACCTTGGAGTTTCACCTCAAGAAATTCCAGCACGGCATCGATGTTGACGGAGATTATTTGACTCCGCCGCCGGCTTTCCTTCCCCTGAATGTGGAAGTTGAGTTCGGCAGGGAGCTCCGGCGGAAGATGCCCGCGCTTGACGACCTTGGCGTCGTCGAGAGAAGATCAACCGCCCGGTTGGCGATCCCCGGGTTGTCCGAAGGCGGCTCCGCCCCTGTCTCTCAGCCAAGAGCTGAGGTCATCGGCAAGGGCAAGGAGCTGGCGGAGGAGCCGGAGAGCCGGAAGAGAAAGCTGCGACATGCTGACGGAAGGTCTGTCGGGCTTGCTACCTCCCCCCCAGTTCCCCGTCCTCAGGAAGGAAGATCCTCCGCCGCCGTAGCGGCTGTCCCCGTGGTGGGGTCTTTCCGGAGCGCTACTGTTCCGGCGGTGGGATCCTCCCAGAGTGCGAACGTTCCCGTGGTGGATCCCTCCGGAGGTGCCAGCTCCGGGCACGCGACCCCGGCGCCAGAAGCGGTGAGGGCCTCCAGGTCCAGAAGTTCCTCCCGATCAAGGAGAGCTCCGACCCGGGAAACGCCCATGGCCACGGCAAGTCCTGGGAGTCCTCCCGGAGCTCCTACTCCGACCGTGGCCAGCCCGGAACGTCCGGGAAAGAGGTTCCGCGCAAGCTGGTGCGTGAGCCTCCCAAGGTAATTTTTCTTTCTTACCTCGATTAACTTTTAATTGTAGCATCTATTTGCTCAATTTCTTCGTTCTTTATCTGCAGCGTTCCCAAGAAAGGGAGTGAAGCTCCGCCCTCAGCCACAGTGTCTGAGGCTGCGGGGGCTTCTGCTCCAGCTCCGGTGCCGCCCCAAGCGGAGGCTGCGACAGCTCCGGCGCCGGCTGTCGTGGTCATGGACCTCGACTCGTCTCCAGAAGTTCCCGTGGTAGCGCCGGACCACGGGATTGAAGATGCGCCAGCGGCACCCGTTCCGGAGGTAGAAGCTCCGGGTCCTGGTGCTGCAGAAGTAGAAGCTCCGAATATTGAGTCGGAGGAAGTAGCAGTCCCGGCTTCAGAGCCGGAAAGTGCTGAAGCCCCGGCGGTTGAGCCGGAGATAGCTGAAGCCCCGGCATGCGAGCCGGAAGTTGAAGTGGTTCCGGCAGTTGAGCCGGTTACTTCTGAAGTTCCGGTCGCAGAGCCGGTGATTGTTGGAGCGCCGGCCGCAGAGCCGGCAGCTGAAGAGGTGAGGGAGCTGGAGCCTCCCTCAGAGGAAGTGTCCCGGCCGGAGCCAGTGGAGGCGACGACATCAATGGTACCTGTGGCAGAGCCAGAGTGCCTGAACGAAGTCGCCGGCCCCCAGCCTGTGGGGGCAGATGAAGACTTGGTGGCGGGACCTCCTTCGATGGTGACTGAGGCCATCCCGGAGGAGGGCCCTAGCGCTTTGGAAGCTCGGGGTTCCACTCTCGTAGAGTGGGACCCAATTTTTGTAAATGAAGACCCGCTGGAACCAGTGGAGGAGATCCCAGAAGGTCCGGAGCCCATCTCGCTGTCAATGTCCATCGACAACGCCTGCTCCAGTCTACGTCAAGTCCAACTAGCCTTCTTCCACGACAGCAAGGCTCTTGAAGAGGAGCGCCAAACCCTTAGGCGGTGGCGTAATCGACTCCAATTCGAGACCAAGCTGGCGCAGTCGAGGCTTGCGGATGACAAGGAATGGATTAGGCGGGAGAAGATCCGCCTGGAGCTCTGGGGTGAGCTGCTGGATGAGAGGGAGAGCAAGACTCACGCCCTCGATGCTCAATCCCGGGAATTCCATGACCAAGCAAAGGCTGCTAACGACGCGGCCAATGCTCGGTTTGATCAGCTCGAGGCCATCAGCACCGCACTCATCAAGCGCCGAGAGGCACTTGAAGGAAGGGAAAGACGGCTCGAGGATGAGGAGCAAAAACTCCTGGAGCTACGGGATGACGTCTTGCGACGGGAGGAAGAGCTCGCCGAGAAAACAGCTCTGGCGGACAAGGGTCTCGAGGAGCGCACTAAAAAATTGGAAGAGCGCTGCCTCGAGGAGGAGGAGAAGACCTGGGTGCGGGGGCAGGAACTCTACGAGTATGAGTGTGCCCTTATCGCCCGGGAGAAGAAAGCGGAGGCTAGGGAGAAGGACCTGGTTGACCGCCGGAACAAGATCCACCTCCGGGAGGAGGAGCTCGGAAGACTTGAGAAGCGGGTTGCTGCGAAAATCCAGCAGAACGCCAAAGAAGTTGAGCGCCTCTCCCGCGAGAATTCGGAGTTGACGGCGGCCCGGAGATCCCTGGAAGAGGTGAAGAACCTGAGGAAGGCGGACTCCCTGCAAATTTGGGAGTTCCTGAGCAAGGCCGACGATGCGCAGGCGCCGATGGGTTTCAGCCCCGTGCTCCCGGATGATCCGGAGCCGGAGCCGGACCTTGCGTTGCAAGCGTTGAGCGCTGCGGGCAGCAAGCTCTCCAAGGTGGGCGACGTCATCGCGGACCAGCTGGAAGTCGAGGGGCAATCCCTGGCTAGGAACGTCACAGAGTATGTGTTGATGTGCTACACTAGCCGGAACCCTCGATTCCCTCTGGACCCGGTGCTTGAAGGCGCCGTCGAAGGAGAAGGCGAAGCTACCCGAGCCAGCGTGTCGGAGGTCGCCCAGAAGGTCGCCGAGTTCTTCCATAGGGTCTAGGACCATCTCTCTTAGCCTTTACTTGTATCTTCTCTTCTTCCTCAATTTTGTAATCCCTTGTCTCCAGATGTAATCTCCGGTCTTCTGATGAAATGAAATCCCCAATTTTTCGTGAATTTCATTTTTTTGTCTTCAACATCTTTGTCTTCACTTGGCCCCCTGGTAGATGTGCACAATTTGATTGTGGACATGTACCAAAAGGATGTTGAGTTTTGTTGAAGACGAATTTGCTTCGAACTTGTGGAATCTATGTCCGAAGTTTTTGATAGTGAAGGTCCCCTGAAGTTGTCGGAGCTTAGAAGTTCCGGCACTGTCCATCGCTGGAACCTAGTAGCTCCAGCAATAGCCTCTATCAACATGTTGAGCGTCGATAGTTAATACTCCAAGGTGTCGGAGCTTAGTAGCTCCGGCGATGACCCTTGCCACACTTGGTTTGTTGGCAACAGACTCCAGTGACGGGGTCTTCTCACCATCTTTTAGTCAACGCCGGCGGTTGACGCCCTGGTGGGAGTCGGAGCTTGGTTAGCTCCGGTTTTTCTCCCTCAACTTTGGGTTCATTTTTCCTGCACACTTAAGCCAAGAAAAATAGTAAAATTCGTTCCTTATCTATAACTTCGTCGCGGCTTACGGTTCTCAAGAGAATTTTAAGTTGAACACGATTTTTAGTACGACTGGATGAATTGTCTTTTCTTTTAGATCCAATTGTCCATGGACCCACCTTACTTTGGCCTGCCGGGATGTAGGTAGAGTGGCGTACTTAGGGTGCTTGACCAGGCTAAGTCGATAGCGCACTCCGGCCCTAGAATGGCTTGGCGGCTTTCAGGCGAGTTGGCCACAGACGATATTTAAATCTAAAAAATCCGACAATTCGACTCGAATCGTACGTAAACCGGTCAAACTAGAATTTCTTAAGAATTGCACGTTTCTGTTATAGACAAGAAAGAGAAAAATAAAAATGTCGAGCCTATGCAAAAATGAATGCACGTGGAGTCTATTTCACATGAAGATGTCTTTCATTATAGGTCCGGGGTACAGGGGAAACAAGTACACTCTTAGGGTACGGAACCAGGCTAAGTGTGTTTGGTTTCTCGTTTGACCCAGGGTAGTTAGCCACACTTCTAGTCCGGAGACTGTATCAAGTGTTGCATGAGCTTTTCAAACCTTTCGGGAAAGGTCCGGCTGCTCTCCCGGGGGAACTACCCGACTCTGTACAATGACTCTATAACATACATTTCAAGTTACTTAAGACTCACCTCCGTGGAATTAAGTGTAGAACTTACGGAGGTGCTCGATGTTCCAAGGATTTGGGAGAGGTGTCCCATCCTCGGTAGCCAAGCGAACGCTTCCGGGACGGGATACTTTGATCACTCGGAAGGGCCCTTCCCAGCCGGGGGAAAGTTTGTTTTGCCCTTCTCTGGATAGTATTCTCCGTAGCACCAGATCGCCTTCCTCGAGCTGTCGGTTGTGTACATGCCGCTGGTGATAGCGCCGTAGAGCTTGGCGGTATCGGGCATTCCGAACAGCTTCTTGGCACCTTCCCTCCTCGAGGAGGTCTAGGTCTTCACGCCGGAGCTGGTCCTGCGCGGCTTCGTCGAAGGTCCGGACTCGGAGGGAACCCAAGGTGATTTCCGGAGGAAGGATCGCTTCAGCTCCGTACACCAGGAAGAAGGGTGTTTCTCCGGTTGCCCGACTTGGAGAAGTCCTGTTGGCCCATAGAGTGGGCGGAAGCTCTTCGATCCAATTGGCTCCGTGCTTTTTCAAACGCTCATAAGTGCGCGTTTTGAGTCCTTTAAGGATCTCTGCGTTTGCTCTCTCGGCTTGTCCATTGCTGGCAGGATGAGCTACAGAAGCGTAGCAAACTTGTATGCCGAGGTCTTCGCAATATCCTTGAAATGCGGAGCTTGTGAACTGAGTCCCATTATCAGTGATGATCTTATTTGGGACTCCGAATCTGCTCACGATAGATTGTAGAAAATTGATTGCAGATTGTTTGTTGATCGTCACAACAGGAGTAGCTTCCGGCCACTTGGTGAACTTGTCGATGGCGACGTACAGGAACTTGTAACCTCCGACGGCTCTTGAGAAGGGTCCCAAGATGTCCATCCCCCACACAGCGAAAGGCCATGTAGGAGGTATCATTTGTAAGGACTGAGCAGGTGTATGAATTTGCTTTGCATGAAATTGGCATGCTTTGCATTTCTTCACTAGCTCAGTGGCATCCTGGAGCGCTGTATGCCAGTAGAAGCCGTGCCGAAAGGCTTTTCCGACCAGCGTGCGAGAAGATGTGTGGTTCCCACACTCACCTCCATGGATTTCTGCAAGGAGCTCGCAGCCTTCTTCCCTTGTGATGCACCGCATTAGGATGCCGTTGGCACCGCGCCGGTAGAGATCCCCTTCTACCAGCGTGTATCTTTTAGCCAATCTGACTACCCGGTCAGCGGATACATCATCGTCAGGAAGGATGTTGTCTTTCAAGTAGTTCCGGATCTCCGAGATCCATGCATCGGAACTGACTTGAGCATTTGAGTCTTGCGTGCTGGGTTGCTCGGAGCTTCTGGCAGCACCTACGACCCTTGATGGCTGCCATGGTAACAGGGCCATCGGGACCGTCAGCTTCAGTATGCTGATCTCGCCCCCTTCGTTCAGTTCGGCAGGCTGAACTGTGGGTTTTGACAACCTCCGGACAAAGGTTCCGTCAGGAGCCGGAGCTCCGGTTGACGCCTTGGTCGAGAGTTCGTCAGCTTCAGCGTTGTGAGCACGCTGAACATGGTGAAGGTCTAGGACTTCGAAGTCCTTCTGAAGCCTCTGGACTTCAAGGAGGTAAGCAGCCAGCTGGAAATTATTGCAGGAGCATTCACCCTTCACCTGCTTGATGACAAGTTGTGAATCTCCTTTGACCAGCAACTGCTTGACACCATATGATAGTGCCACCTTTAATCCATAGATGAGTGCTTCGTACTCCGCCATGTTGTTGGTTGCCTTGAAGTCAAGGTGTACCATGTATTTCACCTTCTCCCCGGTTGGTGCGAGGAGAAGGATTCCAGCTCCGGCTCCCTGCTTCTGCATGGACCTGTCGAAGTAAAGGGTCCAGTGAGGCTTAGTGAAGGCTGGAACTTGAGGTTCCGTCTTCTGCTCGCTGGGGCCCCCAGGGTTTAATGGAGAGGGAGTCCATTCTGCCACGAAATCTGCCAACGCTTGACTCTTGATTGCTTGTCTTGGAATGAATTCAAGGTCGAATTCAGCCAATTCCGCTGCCCACTTTGCAATATTCCCAGTTAAATTGGGATTATGCAGGATCGCTCGAAGTGGATATGAGGTCACCACCGAGACTTTGTGAGCTTGGAAATAGTGTCGAAGCTTCCTTGAGGCAATAAGAACTGCATAAAGCAGTTTATGCACCTCTAGGTATCGAGTCTTGGCATCATGTAACACTTCACTGATGAAGTATACCGGGCGTTGAATGGTCCGGACCCTCCCGGAGGGGTCCGGAGCTTCCTCTTCATTGATCCGGACCCTCTCGGAGGGGTCCAGACTCTCTTCGGGGACCTCCGGGTTCTGGGTGGAGGAACCCGGAGCTTCTTCAGGAATGACCTGGATCCTCTCGGAGGGATCCGGGTCCTCTGAAGTGGCTTCTTGTGGGTTCACGTCTGGGAGCTGGGACCCAGACCCGCTTTCAGGAACCTCCGGACCCTCCCGAAGGGGTCTGGATTCCTGAGTATTGAGTAGTTCCGGTCTCTCCGCAACCAGAACCATACTGACGACTTCGTCAGTAGCTGAAATGTAAAGCAATAAAGGCTCACCAGGGTTCGGAGCTACCAAGACCGGTAGGGTGGTGAGGAACTGTTTCAGCTCCTGGAATGCCTTCTCTGCTTCTTCAGACCATTGGAATGGTCCGGACTTCCTCAGCAACTTGAAGAAGGGAAGTGCCCTTTCCGCCAGTCTTGAAATGAACCGGCTGAGGGCTGCTAGACATCCAGTTAATTTTTGGACGTCTTTGATGCGGGTTGGTGGCCGCATGTCTTCAATGGCTTTTATCTTCGCCGGATTAGCCTCTATGCCTCGGTGACTTACCAGGAAACCAAGAAGCTTTCCGGAACTAACCCCGAAGACGCACTTGTCTGGGTTTAGCTTCGTGCGGGTAGCCCGCAGCTTATCGAAGACAGCCTGCAAGGTGTCCAAGAGGGACTCCTTGTTTTTGACTTTGACCACGATGTCATCGACGTACACTTCCACTATGTCTCTGATGAGTTCTTCGAAAGTTTTGTACATAGATCGTACAAAAGTTGAAGCTGCATTCTTGAGACCAAAAGGCATGGCTGTGTAACAATACAATCCGTCCACTGTGATGAATGAAGTATGCTCTTCATCCTCCCTAGACATCCTGATTTGATGATATCCAGAATATGCGTCTAGAAAACACAGTAACTCGCACCCGGAGGTGGAATCCACTATCTGGTCTATTCTAGGTAGTGGGAATGGATCTTTTGGACATGCCTTATTCAGTGTGGTGTAGTCGATGCACATCCGAAGTTTCCCGCCGGCCTTGGGTACAACGACTGGGTTTGCCAGCCATTTTGGATGGTAGACTTCTCGGATGAATCCGGCTTCGAGCAACTTCTTCACTTCTTGTCGGATGAAGTTCTATCGCTCTACAGATTGCTTCCGAGGTTTCTGATGTACAGGCCGAGCGTCGGGGTAAATCTTCAGATTGTGCTCAATCACTTCCCTGGGGATCCCAGGCATTTGTGACGGTTGCCAAGCAAACACGTAAACGTTAGCCCGGAGGAAAGTGATGAGCGCGAGTTCCTATTTGTCGTTCAAGCCACCCGATATGCGGGTAGACATCGGAACCAATTTGGACGACTTTGACGGGAATGTCAGTGTCGCCGCTTGGCTGCACACGGGGTGCAGAGGTCGAGCCTCGTTGACGAATGCTCGGAGGTTGTGGAGCTTGCTTCTGTCTGGAGTCCTCCTCTTGCGCTGTGGTGAGTGCGTGGAGTTCCTCCAGAGCAGTTACTCCGGCAGTGCGATCTCCGCGGATCCGGAGAACGCCTACTGGTGTTGGCATCTTCAACACCAGGTATCCATAATGAGCAGCTGCCATGAATTTGTACAAGGCAGGTCTACCCAAGATTGCGTTGAATGGTAAGTTGATCTGAGCGACGTCGAAGACCAACTTCTCGGTGCGATACTTCTCCCGGGTCCCGAAGGTAACGGGGAGAGTAATAGCTCCGAGTGGAGTAATGGCCCCCGGACCTACTCCGGAGAAAGGTCGAGAGGGCTGGAGGTCCGAAGGTCGGAGCAGAAGCTTAGTGAAAGCTTCGAAGCTGATGAGGTTAAGCCCCGAACCTCCGTCTACCAGGACATGATGGAGCTGGATGTTGTTGATGGTGGGAGATACCATCAAGGGTAATTGGCCAGCTCCGACCATGCTTTGAGGACAGTCCGAAGCATCAAAAGTGATGGGTGTGTCCATCCACTTTCAATGTGGCTCCGGTCTAGCTGTAGGAGCTACAGCAGCCATATCCCGTCGCATAGTCTTGATGACACGACGAGAAGTGATGTCCCATGATCCACCAAAGATGGTGTTCATGGTTTTTCGACGCTCGTTGTCGGAGACGTCGGAGTCATCGTCGACGGAGGTGTAGACGGCTTTAAGAACCTTTTTGGGGTCCTGAAACCCTAACTCCTCTTCAGCCGGAGCTTCATTGACCTTTTGTTTTCCCTCCCTTTGTCGAAAGGGAGACCCTTCCCGGCGCTTGTGGTAGCGCTCGACAAGGTTTTGGACCTCCCGGCAGTCCTCCAGTCTATGGCAACTCGTTTTGTGAATGGGGCACCACATCTTGGATTTGCCAACGTCATCAGAAGATGGTCGAGGTCGCTTCTCGGGGCGTGGCCCCCGGCCACCAGGAGTTGCAGTGGCTGCAACGTTGGATGTGCTGGCCGACGGCTTCTTCTTGCCGTTGGTCTTCTTTTTCTTCTTGCCACTCCCGGAGGTAGCGGCTTCTTCTTTGGAGGATTTTTTATGATCCTCCAAAGCTGGTTTGGAGTGCATTTCACGGCCCTCCGCAGCTCTGGCACATTTGTCTGCCAAGCTGAAGAGCTCCGTGACGCTGGTGATCTCTTTGATCGCCAGCTTCTCCAACATCTTCTTGTCTCGCACACCCTGTCTGAATGCCACAATGACAGAAGCGCTTGAGATAGAAGGGATTGTGTTACGTACCTGAGAGAATCTCTGGATGAATGACCGCAAAGATTCTCCTCCTTTTTGCACGACTGCAAAAAGGTCCAGTTCAGTGCCCGGTCGGGTGTATGAACTCCCGAAGTTGGCAGTGAACTGACGGCACAGCTCCTCCCAACTGTCAATAGAGTTGGGTGGAAGGCTCATAAACCAGGATCTGGCGGTCCCAGTTAAGGCCACTGGAAAGTAATTGGCCATTACGGCCTCGTTTCCTCCAGCTACTAGGATCGCAGTGGAGTATATCTGCAGAAATTCCACGGGATTGACAGTCCCGTCGAATTTTTCCGGCAAGTGTGGCCGGAACTTCTGTGGCCATCTAACCATGCGCAGGTGCATGGCTAGGGCGGAACAGCCTCCTCCTACTCCTTCCAGAGTAGAAAGGTCTTGAGCATCTCGTCTTTCTCGAGCTCGCTCGATGTGGACACGGCCATCCTGTTGACGGTATCGGCGATCAAGCTCCGCCCGGAGGTCGTGTGTCGAAAGCCGAGATGCGGTATGGGTGCGTCGTGCCCCAGAGGGCAACGACGTCACTTGCTGTGACGCAGCTCGTCTTCGGTTGTTGGAGACATGCGGACCAAGTCTTCCAGACAACGTCCGTCGCTGCGACGGGGCCCGCCCTGAAGGAGGTGGACCATGGTTGTTGAGGTGTTCGGCCGCTGCTGCGACGGACCATGGTTGTTTGGTCGCAGCAGTGGCCGAACGCCTCAACAACCAGGGTCCACCTCCTTCAGGGCGGGCCCCGTCACAGCGACGGACGTTGTCTGGAAGACTTGGTCCGCATGTCTCCAACAACCGAAGACGAGCTGCGTCACAGCAAGTGACGTCGTTGCACTCTGGGGCACGACGCACCCATACCGCATCTCGGCTTTCGACACACGACCTCCGGGCGGAGCTTGATCGCCGATACCGTCAACAGGATGGCCGTGTCCACATCGAGCGAGCTCGAGAAAGACGAGATGCTCAAGACCTTTCTACTCTGGAAGGAGTAGGAGGAGGCTGTTCCGCCCTAGCCATGCACCTGCGCATGGTTAGATGGCCACAGAAGTTCCGGCCACACTTGCCGGAAAAATTCGACGGGACTGTCAATCCCGTGGAATTTCTGCAGATATACTCCACTGCGATCCTAGTAGCTGGAGGAAACGAGGCCGTAATGGCCAATTACTTCCCAGTGGCCTTAACTGGGACCGCCAGGTCCTGGTTTATGAGCCTTCCACCCAACTCTATTGACAGTTGGGAGGAGCTGTGCCGTCAGTTCACTGCCAACTTCGGGAGTTCATACACCCGACCGGGCACTGAACTGGACCTTTCTGCAGTCGTGCAAAAAGGAGGAGAATCTTTGCGGTCATTCATCCAGAGATTCTCTCAGGTACATAACACAATCCCTTCTATCTCAAGCGCTTCTGTCATTGTGGCATTCAGACAGGGTGTGCGAGACAAGAAGATGTTGGAGAAGCTGGCGATCAAAGAGATCACCAGCGTCACGGAGCTCTTCAGCTTGGCAGACAAATGTGCCAGAGCTGCGGAGGGCCGTGAAATGCACTCCAAACCAGCTTTGGAGGATCATAAAAAATCCTCCAAAGAAGAAGCCGCTACCTCCGGGAGTGGCTAGAAGAAAAAGAAGACCAACGGCAAGAAGAAGCCGTCGGCCGGCACATCCAACGTTGCAGCCACTGCAACTCCTGGTGGCCGGGGGCCACGCCCCGAGAAGCGACCTCGATCGTCTTCTGAAGATGGCGGCAAATCCAAGATGTGGTGCCCCATTCACAAAACGGGCAGCCACAGACTGGAGGACTGCCGGGAGGTCCAAAACCTTGCCGAGCGCTACAGCAAGCGCCGGGAAGGGTCTCCTTTCCGACAGAGGGAGGGGAAACAGAAGGTTGACGAAGCTCCGGCTGAAGAGGAGTTAGGGTTTCAGGACCCCAAAAAGGTTCTGAAAGCCGTCTACACCTCCGTCGACGATGACTCCGACGTCTCCGACAACGAGTGTCGAAAAACCATGAACACCATCTTTGGTGGATCATGGGACATCACTTCTCGTCGTGTCATCAAGACTATGCGACGGGATATGGCTGCTGTAGCTCCTACAGCTAGACCGGAGCCACATCGAAAGTGGATGGACACACCCATCACTTTTGATGCTTCGGACTGCCCTCAAAGCATGGTCGGAGCTGGCCAATTACCCTTGATGGTATCTCCCACCATCAACAACATCCAGCTTCATCATGTCCTGGTAGACGGAGGTTCGGGGCTTAACCTCATCAGCTTCGAAGCTTTCACTAAGCTTCAGCTCCGACCTTCAGACCTCCAGCCCTCTCGACCTTTCTCCGGAGTAGGTCTGGGGGCCATTACTCCACTCGGAGCTATTACTCTCCCCGTTACCTTCGGGACCCGGGAGAACTATCGCACCGAGAAGTTGGTCTTCGACGTCGCTCAGATCAACTTACCATTCAACGCCATCTTGGGTAGACCTGCCTTGTACAAATTCATGGCAACTGCTCATTATGGATACCTGGTGTTGAAGATGCCAACACCAGTAGGCGTTCTCCGGATCTGCGGAGATCGCACTGCTGGAGTAACTGCTCTGGAGGAACTCCACGCACTCACCACAGCGCAAGAGGAGGACTCCAGACAGAAGCAAGCTCCACAACCTCCGAGCATTCGTCAACGAGGCTCGACCTCTGCACCCCGTGTGCAGCCAAGCGGCGACACTGACATTCCCGTCAAAGTCGTCCAAATTGGTTCCGATGTCACTCAAACTACCCGCATATCGGGTGGCTTGAACGACAAATAGGAACTCGCGCTCATCACTTTCCTCCGGGCTAACGTTGACGTGTTTGCTTGGCAACCGTCACAAATGCCTGGGATCCCCAGGGAAGTGATTGAGCACAATCTGAAGATTTACCCCGACGCTCGGCCTGTACATCAGAAACCTCGGAAGCAATCTGTAGAGCGACAGAACTTCATCCGACAAGAAGTGAAGAAGTTGCTCGAAGCCGGATTCATCCGAGAAGTCTACCATCCAAAATGGCTGGCAAACCCAGTCGTTGTACCCAAGGCCGGCGGGAAACTTCGGATGTGCATCGACTACACCACACTGAATAAGGCATGTCCAAAAGATCCATTCCCACTACCTAGAATAGACCAGATAGTGGATTCCACCTCCGGGTGCGAGTTACTGTGTTTTCTAGACGCATATTCTGGATATCATCAAATCAGGATGTCTAGGGAGGATGAAGAGCATACTTCATTCATCACAGTGGACGGATTGTATTGTTACACAGCCATGCCTTTTGGTCTCAAGAATGCAGCTTCAACTTTTGTACGAGCTATGTACAAAACTTTCGAAGAACTCATCAGAGACATAGTGGAAGTGTACGTCGATGACATCGTGGTCAAAGTCAAAAACAAGGAGTCCCTCTTGGACACCTTGCAGGCTGTCTTCGATAAGCTGCGGGCCACCCGCACGAAGCTAAACCCAGACAAGTGCGTCTTCAGGGTTAGTTCCGGAAAGCTTCTTGGTTTCCTGGTAAGTCACCGAGGCATAGAGGCTAATCCGGCGAAGATAAAAGCCATTGAAGACATGCGGCCACCAACCCGCATCAAAGACGTCCAAAAATTAACTGGATGTCTAGCAGCCCTCAGCCGATTCATTTCAAGACTGGCGGAAAGGGCACTTCCCTTCTTCAAGTTGCTGAGGAAGTCCGGACCATTCCAATGGTCTGAAGAAGCAGAGAAGGCATTCCAGGAGCTGAAACAGTTCCTCACCACCCTACCAGTCTTGGTAGCTCCGAACCCTGGTGAGCCTTTATTGCTTTACATTTCAGCTGCTGACGAAGTCGTCAGTATGGTTCTGGTTGCGGAGAGACCGGAACTACCCAATACTCAGGAATCCAGACCCCTTCGGGAGGGTCCGGAGGTTCCTGAAAGCGGGTCTGGGTCCCAGCTCCCAGACTTGAACCCACAAGAAGCCACTTCAGAGGACCCGGATCCCTCCGAGAGGATCCAGGTCATTCCTGAAGAAGCTCCGGGTTCCTCCACCCAGAACCCGAAGGTCCCCGAAGAGAGTCTGGACCCCTCCGAGAGGGTCCGGATCAATGAAGAGGAAGCCCCGGACCCCTCCGGGAGGGTCCGGACCTTTCAACGCCCGGTATACTTCATCAGTGAAGTGTTACATGATGCCAAGACTCGATACCTAGAGGTGCATAAACTGCTTTATGCAGTTCTTATTGCCTCAAGGAAGCTTCGACACTATTTCCAAGCTCACAAAGTCTCGGTGGTGACCTCATATCCACTTCGAGCGATCCTGCATAATCCCAATTCAACTGGGAATATTGCAAAGTGGGCAGCGGAACTGGCTGAATTCGACCTTGAATTCATTCCAAGACAAGCAATCAAGAGTCAAGCGTTGGCAGATTTCGTGGCAGAATGGACTCCCTCTCCATTAAACCCTGGGGGCCCCAGCGAGCAGAAGACGGAACCTCAAGTTCCAGCCTTCACTAAGCCTCACTAGACCCTTTACTTCGACGGCTCCATGCAGAAGCAGGGAGCCGGAGCTGGAATCCTTCTCCTCGCACCAACCGGGGAGAAGGTGAAATACATGGTACACCTTGACTTCAAGGCAACCAACAACATGGCGGAGTACGAAGCACTCATCTATGGATTAAAGGTGGCACTATCATATGGTGTCAAGAAATTGCTGGTCAAAGGAGATTCACAACTCGTCATCAAGCAGGTGAAGGGTGAATGCTCCTGCAATAATTTCCAGCTGGTGCTTACCTCCTTGAAGTCCAGAGGCTTCAGAAGGACTTCGAAGTCCTAGACCTTCACCATGTTCAGCGTGCTCACAACGCTGAAGCTGACGAACTCTCGACCAAGGCGTCAACCGGAGCTCCGGCTCCTGACGGAACCTTTGTCCGGAGGTTGTCAAAACCCACAGTTCAGCCTGCCGAACTGAACGAAGGGGGCGAGATCAGCATACCAAAGCTGACGGTCCCGATGGCCCTGTTACCATGGCAGCCATCAAGGGTCGTAGGTGCTGCCGGAAGCTCCGAGCAACCCAGCACGCAAGACTCAAATGCTCAAGTCAGTTCCGATGCATGGATCTCGAAGATCCGGAACTACTTGAAAGACAACATCCTTCCTGACGATGGTGTATCCGCTGACCGGGTAGTCAGATTGGCTAAAAGATACACGTTGGTAGAAGGGGATCTCTACCGGCGCGGTGCCAACGGCATCCTAATGCGGTGCATCACAAGGGAAGAAGGCTGCGAGCTCCTCGCAGAAATCCATGGAGGTGAGTGTGGGAACCACGCATCTTCCCGCACGCTGGTCGGAAAAGCCTTTCGGCACGGCTTCTACTGGCCTACAGCGCTCCAGGATGCCACTGAGCTAGTGAAGAAATGCAAAGCATGCCAATTTCATGCAAAGCAAATTCATACACCTGCTCAGTCCTTACAAATGATACCTCCTACATGGCCTTTCGCTGTGTGGGGGATGGACATCTTGGGACCCTTCCCAAGAGCCGTCGGAGGTTACAAGTTCCTGTACGTCGCCATCGACAAGTTCACCAAGTGGCCGGAAGCTACTCCTGTTGTGACGATCAACAAACAATCTACAATCAATTTTCTACAATCTATCGTGAGCAGATTCGGAGTCCCAAATAAGATCATCACTGATAATGGGACTCAGTTCACAAGCTCCGCATTTCAAGTATATTGCGAAGACCTCGGCATACAAGTTTGCTACGCTTCTGTAGCTCATCCTGCCAGCAATGGACAAGCCGAGAGAGCAAACGCAGAGATCCTTAAAGGACTCAAAACGCGCACTTATGAGCGTTTGAAAAAGCACGGAGCCAATTGGATCGAAGAGCTTCCGCCCACTCTATGGGCCAACAGGACTTCTCCAAGTCGGGCAACCGGAGAAACACCCTTCTTCCTGGTGTACGGAGCTGAAGCGATCCTTCCTCCGGAAATCACCTTGGGTTCCCTCCGAGTCCGGACCTTCGACGAAGCCGCGCAGGACCAGCTCCGGCGTGAAGACCTAGACCTCCTCGAGGAGGGAAGGTGCCAAGCAGCTGTTCGGAATGCCCGATACCGCCAAGCTCTACGGCGCTATCACCAGCGGCATGTACACAACCGACAGCTCGAGGAAGGCGATCTGGTGCTACGGAGAATACTATCCAGAGAAGGGCAAAACAAACTTTCCCCCGGCTGGGAAGGGCCCTTCCGAGTGATCAAAGTATCCCGTCCCGGAAGCGTTCGCTTGGCTACCGAGGATGGGACACCTCTCCCAAATCCTTGGAACATCGAGCACCTCCGTAAGTTTTACACTTAATTCCACGGAGGTGAGTCTTAAGTAACTTGAAATGTATGTTATAGAGTCATTGTACAGAGTCGGGTAGTTCCTCCGGGAGAGCAGCCGGACCTTTCCCGAAAGGTTTGGAAAGCTCATGCAACACTTGATACAGTCTCCGGACTAGAAGTGTGGCTAACTACCCTGGGTCAAACGAGAAACCAAACACACTTAGCCTGGTTCCGTACCCTAAGAGTGTACTTGTTTCCCCTGTACCCCGGACCTATAATGAAAGACATCTTCATGTGAAATAGACTCCACGTGCATTCATTTTTGCATAGGCTCGACATTTTTATTTTTCTCTTTCTTGTCTATAACAAAAACGTGCAATTCTTAAGAAATTCTAGTTTGACCGGTTTACGTACGATTCGAGTCGAATTGTCGGATTTTTTAGATTTAAATATCGTATGTGGCCAACTCGCCTGAAAGCCGCCAAGCCATTCTAGGGCCGGAGTGCGCTATCGACTTAGCCTGGTCAAGCACCCTAAGTACGCCACTCTACCTACATCCCGGCAGGCCAAAGTAAGGTGGGTCCATGGACAATTGGATCTAAAAGAAAAGACAATTCATCTAGTCGTACTAAAAATCGTGTTCAACTTAAAATTCTCTTGAGAACCGTAAGCCGCGACGAAGTTATAGATAAGGAACGAATTTTACTATTTTTCTTGGCTTAAGTGTGCAGGAAAAATGAACCCAAAGTTGAGGGAGAAAAACCGGAGCTAACCAAGCTCCGACTCCCACCAGGGCGGCGACCGTCGGCGTTGACTAAAAGATGGTGAGAAGACCCCGTCATTGGAGTCTGTTGCCAACAAACCAAGTGTGGCAAGGGTCATCGCCGGAGCTACTAAGATCTGACACCTTGGAGTATTAACTATCGACACTCAACGTGTTGATAGAGGCTATTGCTGGAGCTACTAAGCTCCAGCGATGGACAGTGCCGGAGCTCCTAAGCTCCGACAACTTCAGGGGACCTTCACTGTCAAAAACTTCGGACATAGATTCCACAAGTTCGAAGAAAATTCGTCTTCAACAAAACTCAACATCCTTTTGGTACATGTCCACAATCAAATTGTGCACATCTACCAGGGGGCCAAGTGAAGACAAAGATGTTGAAGACAAAAAAAATGAAATTCACGAAAAATTGGGGATTTCATTTCATCAGAAGACCGGAGATTACATCTGGAGACAAGGGATTACAAAATTGAGGAAGAAGAGAAGATACAAGTAAAGGCTAAGAGAGATGGTCCTAGACCCTATGGAAGAACTCGGCGACCTTCTGGGCGACCTCCGACACGCTGGCTCGGGTAGCTTCGCCTTCTCCTTCGACGGGGCCTTCAAGCACCGGGTCCAGAGGGAATCGAGGGTTCCGGCTAGTGTAGCACGTCAACACATACTCTGTGACGTTCCTAGCCAGGGATTGCCCCTCGACTTCCAGCTGGTCCACGATGACGTCGCCCACCTTGGAGAGCTTGCTGCCCGCAGCGCTCAACGCTTGCAACGCAAGGTCCGGCTCCGGCTCCGGATCATCCGGGAGCACGGGGCTGAAACCCATCGGCGCCAGCGCATCGTCGGCCTTGCTCAGGAACTCCCAAATTTGCAGGGAGTCCGCCTTCCTCAGGTTCTTCACCTCTTCCAGGGATCTCCGGGCCGCCGTCAACTCCGAATTCTCGCGGGAGAGGCGCTCAACTTCTTTGGCGTTCTGCTGGATTTTCGCAGCAACCCGCTTCTCAAGTCTTCCGAGCTCCTCCTCCCGGAGGTGGATCTTGTTCCGGCGGTCAACCAGGTCCTTCTCCCTAGCCTCCGCTTTCTTCTCCCGGGCGATAAGGGCACACTCGTACTCGTAGAGTTCCTGCCCCCGCACCCAGGTCTTCTCCTCCTCCTCGAGGCAGCGCTCTTCCAATTTTTTAGTGCGCTCCTCGAGGCCCTTGTCCGCCAGAGCTGTTTTCTCGGCGAGCTCTTCCTCCCGTCGCAAGACGTCATCTCGTAGCTCCAGGAGTTTTTGCTCCTCATCCTCGAGCCGTCTTTCCCTTCCTTCAAGTGCCTCTCGGCGCTTGATGAGTGCGGTGCTGATGGCCTCGAGCTGATCAAACCGAGCATTGGCCGCGTCGTTAGCAGCCTTTGCTTGGTCATGGAATTCCCGGGATTGAGCATCGAGGGCATGAGTCATGCTCTCCCTCTCATCCAGCAGCTCACCCCAGAGCTCCAGGCGGATCTTCTCCCACCTAATCCATTCCTTGTCATCCGCAAGCCTCGACTGCGCCAGCTTGGTCTCGAATTGGAGTCGATTACGCCACCGCCTAAGGGTTTGGCGCTCCTCTTCAAGAGTCTTGCTGTCGTGGAAGAAGGCTAGTTGGACTTGACGTAGACTGGAGCAGGCGTTGTCGATGGACATCGACAGCGAGATGGGCTCCGGACCTTCTGGGATCTCCTCCGCTGGTTCCAGCGGGTCTTCATTTACAAAAATTGGGTCCCACTCTGCGAGAGTGGAACCCCAAGCTTCCAAAGCGCTAGGGCACTCCTCCGGGATGGCCTCAGTCGCCACCGAAGAAGGTCCCGCCACCAAGTCTTCATTTGCCCCCTCAGGCTGGGGGCCGGCGACTTCGTTCAGGCACTCTGGCTCCGCCACGGGTACCATCGACGTCGTCGCCTCCATTGGCTCCGGCCGGGACACTTCTTCTGAGGGAGGCTCAAGCTCCCTCACCTCTTCAGCCACCGGCTCTGCGACCGGAACTTCGGAAATAACCGGCTCAACTGCCGAAACCACTTCAACTTCTGGCTCGCATGCCGGGGCTTCAGCTACCTCCGGCTCAACCGCCGGGGCTTCAGCACTTTCCGGCTCTGAAGCCGGGACTGCTACTTCCTCCGACTCAATAGTCGGAGCTTCTACTTCTGCAGCACCAGGACCCGGAGCTTCTACCTCCGGAACGGGTGCCGCTGGCGCATCTTCAATCCCGTGGTCCGGCGCTACCACGGGAACTTCTGGAGACGAGTCGAGGTCCATGACCACGACAGCCGGCGCCGGAGCTGTCGCAGCCTCCGCTTGGGGCAGCACCGGAGCTGGAGCAGAAGCCCCCGCAGCCTCAGACACTGTGGCTGAGGGCGGAGCTTCACTCCCCTTCTTGGGAACGCTGCAGATAAAGAACGAAGAAATTGAGCAAATAGATGCTACAATTAAAAGTTAATCGAGGTAAGAAAGAAAAATTAGCTTGGGAGGCTCACGCACCAGCTTGCGCGGAACCTCTTTCCCGGACGTTCCGGGCTGGCCACGGTCGGTGTAGGAGCTCCGGGAGGACTCCCAGGACTTGTCGTGGCCGCGGGCGTTTCCCGGGTCGGAGCTCTCCTTGATCGGGAGGAACTCCTGGACCTAGAGGCCCTCACCGCTTCTGGCGCCGGGGTCGCGTGCCCGGAGCTGGCACCTCCGGAGGGATCCACCACGGGAACGGTCGCACTCCGGGAGGATCCCACCGCCGGAACAGTAGCACTCCGGAAAGACCCCACCACGGGGACAGCCGCCACGGCGGCGGAGGATCTTCCTTCCTGAGGACGGGGAACTGGGGGGGAGGTGGCAAGACCGACGGACCTTCCGTCAGCATGTCGCAGCTTTCTCTTCCGGCTCTCCGGCTCCTCCGCCAGCTCCTTGCCCTTGCCGATGACCTCAGCTCTTGGCTGAGAGACAGGGTCGGAGCCGCCTTCGGATAACCCGGGGATTGCCAACCGGGCGGTTGATCTTCTCTCGACGACGCCAAGGTCGTCAAGCGCGGGCATCTTCCGCCGGAGCTCCCTGCTGAACTCAACTTCCACGTTCAGGAGGAGGAAAGCCGGCGGCGGAGTCAAGTACTCTCCGTCAACATCGATGCCGTGCTGGAATTTCTTGAGGTGAAACTCCAAGGACTTCCCCACCATGCTGGACTTCAACCCGGTCTCAACCCGGTCCTCGTCCATCACGCTATTGAGGGCCCAGGCGAGCTTCTCCCTCCTCTTCAGCGGTGCCCACCTGTTGGACAAGAAGTTGCAGAACACCGCCTGGGGAGTCAATCCTCCCTCCACACATTGGCGGATCCTGGTCAGGACGGGGTCGAAAGCAGCCGCCAGCACCGGAACTTCGCTCCACACCGACGTGTCAATGCCGGGCAGACCGTCTGGCAACTCCAACCGCTCATGCTCCTCCACCCGGACGACTACCCAATCTTTCTTCCAGTCATCCCACTTCCCGGAAGGGAATGACCGGAGGTACTTGAACGGGCACTTCTTGCGCTTCACAAAGTAGTAGAAGCCAAGGTACTCGTCGCTTCGGCCGGTGGTTTGGACGGTGAAGAAGGTTCGGAAGAGCTCGATGCAGGGAGGGATGCCCACCCACATCTCGCAGAAGTGGACAAAGATGGACACAAGGAGAATGGAGTGAGGGCCAAGGTGGTATAGCTGCAGACCATAGAAGTCCAGCAGCATCAAGAAGAAAGAAGAAAACGGTGGGATCAGCCCCACCATGGCGTACGAGGAAAAGTACACCATCTCGCCGGAGTGCTCCTTTTTAAAGGGAAGCTCTCCGCCGGTGCGGACCGAACGGTTTAAGAAGTCCGACGACCACCCCATGAGGGCTCGGACCTTCTTCAGATCGCTTTCCGTCTTCAAACGACTCTCACGCAGACCCAACTCCATCGCAGCACAGTTAGGCAAGAGAAGAGGAGCAAGGTACAAGTCGGGAGTTTGAGCGCAAGAACAGATGGGAAGCGTAAAGAACTCCCGACGGTGCGCTTTCCTTCTTAAGTAAGCCCTCGCAACGCTTGGATGGAAACTGCAGGAGAGTCAAGGATACTACTCAAGAATTCAACCCTGCCGATGACAAGAGGGCCCGGGACCACCCTGACGATCAAGTCGAGGTTCTTACCCAGGCGAACAGTTGTCATCACGAGGCGGGAAACCCAAAGGCAGCGGACTGACAAGGCGCGCGGAACCGATACGGTTTTTGTATCGGGAACCGGCGACCTTCAATTGCGAGAGATCCGCACGTCAAAGATCTTATCTGCCGCCTGAGGTGCGCCACGCGTCGGGATTTAACCGTAAAGTCCCGCCAAAGGCACCTCCGAAGACCCTTGAAGACCCAGTTCAAGAGTCACAAGTGTGGACCCACCTCCGGCGGAATGACTTCATCCCGTTGGCCTTCCCCGGAGGTAGGTCCAGGGGGCCACTGTCGGTACCCTAAAAACCATACACCCCCTGAGGTTACAAAGATCTCAAGGGAAGGACATCTACTCAAATTAAAGACCCTCGGGGGCCCACCTGTCAGACATAACCGGACCTGCTTCTCCAACATGGTTAACCCCTAGGTTGCCACGTGTACTGTCAGACCGGAGCTATTACCCGCAAGGGTGAAGCTCCGGGCTAGGTACTGAAACGGCACCTCCGGACTTAACCCCTGACCGAGAGAAGCTCTGGACCTGACACGTGCCAGGCCACCCCGGAGCTTCCCGCTTCCCACAAGCAAGCTCCGGAGCTGCCACGTGTCCATACGTCGGAGCTGGCCGCTTCAAACCCCCGGGAGACATTGTAACGGCTCCGGATCTCCAAAGGACAGCCGCGGACTTCAAGACCCGATTAATTATCATTAATTCCACGTTAATGACACTTAATCGGACGATCTTAACACCTGTAACGGCACTGTCGGAGCCGTTACAGAGTTATTAACAACAATTAATCTCGTGTATCAATACTAGTAACCGCCAGGGCCACATGTCGGGTCAGGCTGATTTGTAACGGTTTGTCCTTGTACTATAAAAGGACAAACCGACGATACACTGGGAGAGAACTCTGGAACACACTCAAGCTCACAAGTTAATACAACACACACACACCCGTGGAGTAGGGTATTATGCTCAGGCGGCCCGAACCACGTAAACCACTGTGTCACTCGAGTCCAATCGTGATTCACCTTCTTGAGTCTCCGCGCGCCCACACCGAACTACAAACTCCTCCAACACTTTCATAGTGTCAGGAGATCTGCCGACTCCAACAGTCGACATCATCATAGGTGGTTTTCTAGTTCTTAGGACCACACCATAACCCATCCTATACCGAGGACATGTCCATTCGAATGGATTTTACACTTTGCAGAGGTTGTACGTTGTATCCACATGCACGGACCATCAAAGATAGTCCGACATAACTGACATCCAGTCGAAACATCACCCAGACAAGTTGTCCCAAACCCAATATCATGATCATCAGTGAGCTCAATAATATATCAACATAACTCTCTCTCTCCACCATGGACGACTGTCGGGATAGTCACCGGGATTAGGCTAAGCCCCGCCCATACAGGGACATGTGGTCGTACTGTAAGGAAGTCAGGTGAGATGTCAAAACAACTCGGTCCTTAAGGCTCACCATGGCAGCCTCCATATGATCAAAAAGGGATAGATGGAACTTGCCTTCGCTACCATCTGCGGCGTCGTGCTCCTGGTCAGCTGGTTTCTCCGGGTTCTCCTCCGGTACGGGGTCTGTTCCGGCCACGCGCACACAGGCAAAATACAAGAAAAGCATACATACATCAATACATTATACATTTTTAAGTGTATTAAATAATTTATGATTTTAGATGAATTTTAGATGAAGGATCAGATTAAAAGGAGGTCGTACGGGTGAGATATTGATTTTATTAGGTGAAAGCAAGGTTAATTACAGGAATTAATATTTAATTAAGAGATTGGCTCACGGATTTGGACCGAGACTTCACACGCTAGCTGGGTCTTGTGGTCTAGGGGCCCACGGCTAGGTTTAAGGATTAGTAACCTGATGCTTCTTCGGCTTGGTGTGAGGTAGTTAGGCTGGGTTAGGATCCGGCTTACGGCTCGGTGCAGCTATTAGGTTTGGGTTTGGTTTACTAGCTGACATTGGTTCAAAATTGGCCAAGTGCTTGTGGGTCAAAAACCTGGTTATGGTAGGTTAAGTACACATGGGCCAAAGCTTGATTAATATGAAAGTTAATAATAAATAAGGTTTGGCTCACGGTTTGGTTTAAGGCTAGTAGTCTCTGCTGTGGCCTTGGGCTTGCGGCATGGGACACATGGGCTGATGAAGATTGCCTAATGTCTGGTACAGCGTACAGGAGAAAAAGCAACTAGCTAACACTACTTGCTCAGCCTAACAAGGCACCTCACGGACAGGGCCTTCGTCTACCTCTAGACAGGAAGCGGAGGTCGCCCGTCGGCACAAATCGTGAGGGGAAAATGGGAGTGTAACCAGTTAGGAATAGAAAATCAGCGGATTAGAGTCCAGCGAGCTCAATTGAGACACTAATTTGAGCCTAGGTCGAGGGGAACGGCGGCTGCACGGGAGGGGATCGGCCATGGCGACGAAGGAGGAAGGGGAGAGGAAAGGGACAGCTGCTGCTCACCTGTGCATGCTCACCTGTCGGCGTCGAATCGAGAAGCAGCCGATGTGGTCAATTTATAGGCGGAGAAAGGCGGTTCCTGGCCGGCCTCAACGGGAGTCGGTCGGCCGCACTAATTTTGTCGTACACACGGGCCAAACTCAGTCAGGGCGGCCCACAGCGCTGCACGATGCGTCGTGTTGTCCAGCTTCGGTCATCGGCTAGCAGTGGCATCCACGCGGTCGCCGAGGAGGTCGTCGGCTGTGAGTGAAAAGAGTAGGTAGACGTCACTTCGCATGTGCAGCGGTCGGCGTCATGAATGCGCCGTACAATGTTCGAGAGTTTTCCAACGCGAGCAAGAAGGAGCAGTGAGGGAGAAAGGCGTCGAGCTTGACCACTGTGGCAGTGCCATGGCTGCCAAATGGTATGAGCGAGCGGGTCTGTTCCAGGGAAGAAGAAAGGTTCAAGGGTACTTTTGGATTTAAAGAAAAGAAGGAGGGACGTTGTAAATATAGGCAGTGAAAGAATCGGGATGGCCACCGTAGGTTTCTGAACCCGTGAGTGTAGAAGGATGCAGGGGCCTTTTTTGTGATTAAGGAGAAGGAGGGGGGTTGTGGATGAAAAGTGTCTTGGGTTGCTGGCCATTGGCAGGAATAGCAGGAAAGGGAGCGTGGGCCATCCACTTTATTTTACTTTATTCTATTTTATTATTATTTCTTTATTTTTATTTTTTTTATTTACTTGTTGTTTCTATTATTTTATTTTACTTACTGAATTTGTTTATTTTATACTCAGTATTTCTATTTCCTCTTGATTTGATTATTGTTTACTCATATATCAATGGATTTTTGTAAATTCGATTTATTAGCATGTAGAAAATTTACGACGTTACAGACCTACCCCACTTAGGTGGAATCTCGTCCCCGAGATTCAGTTGGTCTTCAAAAAGATGGGGAAACTCGGTTCGAAGCGCATCTTCTCTCTCCTATGTAGATTTGGCCTCTGAGTGCCTGCTCCATTGAACCCGACAAAGCTTGACGGAGTTTGTTCTTGTCTTTCGGGGAACAGTATCCAAAATCTTTACTGGCACCTCCTGGTAACGCAGATCATCCTGTAGGTCCAGAGTGTCCTGTACCACTTGTTCCTCAGGCAGTCATAGACACCTCCTCAGTTGTGACACATGGAAGACGTTGTGCACGCCCGACATCTCTTCGGGTAACTGGATTTCATATGCCACTGATCCTACTCTTTTTAGGATTGGAAAAGGACCAATGTATCATGGTGCCAATTTTCCACGTACTTGAAATCTGCGCGTGCTACGGATCGGAGACACTTTAAGGTAAATGTGGTCCCCGACTTCAAAGGTGAGTTTATGCCTTCTCTTGTTCACGTAGCTTTTCTGGCAGGACTGGGCTGCCTTTAAATTTGTCAGGATCTCCGCTACTGTCGGTACCCTAAAAACCATACACCCCCTGAGGTTACAAAGATCTCAAGGGAAGGACGTCTACTCAAATTGAAGACCCTCGGAGGCCCACTTGTCAGACGTAACCGGACCTGCTTCTCCAACATGGTTAACCCCTAGGTTGCCACGTGTACTGCCAGACCGGAGCTACTACCCACAAGGGTGAAGCTCCGGGCTAGGTACCGAAACGGCACCTCCGGACTTAACCCCTGACCGAGAGAAGCTCCGGACCTGACACGTGCCAGGCCACCCCGGAGCTTCCCGCTTCCCACAAGCAAGCTCCGGAGCTGCCACGTGTCCAAACGTCGGAGCTGGCCGCCTCAAACCTCCAGAAGACATTGTAACGACTCCGGATCTTCAAAGGATAGCCGCGGACTTCAAGACCCGATTAATTGTCATTAATTCCATGTTAATGACACTTAATCGGACAATAACGGCACTGTCAGAGCCCGTTACAGAGTTATTAACAACAATTAATCGTGTATCAATACTAGTAACTGCCGGGGCCACATGTCGGGCCAGGCTAACTTGTAACGGTTTGTCCTTGTACTATAAAAGGACAGACCAACGATACACGGAGGAGAAGGCTCTGGAACGCTCTCAAGCACACACGCATTGACGTGAGCTTTCATACATAAACTAATACAACACCACACACCCGTGGAGTAGGGTATTACGCTCAGGCGGCCCGAACCACGTAAACCACTGTGTCTCTCGTGTCCAATCGTGATTCACCTTCTTGAGTCTCCGCGCGCCCACACCGAACTACAAACTCCTTCAACACTTTAGTAGTGTCAGGAGATCTGCCGACTCCAACAGTCGACAGCTACCTTGTCTTCTGCTTCCATGATAAAATATGGTCTCTCTATGATACGGTCTCCAACTTCTGACCACATAAGTGGAGTCCGACACTTTCTTCCATAGAGGGCTTCAAATGGAGACATCTTGATGTTGGTCTGATAACTGTTATTATAAGAAAACTCGATATAAGGCAGAATATCTTCCCATGCTTACCATATGTGAGAACAGCTGCTCTTAACATGTCCTCCAAAATTTGGTTGATCCTTTCTGTCTGACCATCAGTCTGGGGGTGATACGCTGAGCTAAAATCCAACTTAGTACCAAGTCCTTTCTGAACACTCCTCCAAAATCTCGACGTGAATTGGGTACCTCTGTCTGAGACTATCCTCGAGGGTACACCGTGTAGCTTCACAATACGGTCCACGTATAGCTTGGCCAGCTTGTCTCCACCGTAGGTAGTGCGTACAGGAATAAAGTGTGCAACCTTCGTGAGACGGTCGACCACTACCCACACGGAGTCGTTACCCTTATTGGTCCTTGGTAACCCTGTGATAAAATCCATCCCTACTTCATCCCGTTTCCAAACAGGAATAGGTAAGGGTTGTAGTAGACCACTCGGCTTCTGATGTTCAGCCTTAACTCTCTGGCACACATCACAACAGGCCGCGAATCTTGCTATGTCACCTTTGTTGGTGATGTGCCCAAGAGGCAATCATAACAATTCGGGTTAAGGCCTATTGAATATTTGATCCATAAGCAATTAGGGTACTAATGGGCCTGCGACCTAAAAGCCCATTAGTACGCCTATAAATATGAGGGGTAGGGTTAGGGGCTAATGACTCCCACCATGTGACAGCCCTAGCTGCCACCCCTCGAAGGCCTCACGCCGAAACCCTTGCCGCGCGCACGGTGCTAGCACACTGGCGCACGGTGTTCCTCTCCGCACGTGTGAATTCCGTGGAGGCGCTACTGCTACTGCTGCTCTGATCGGCTGCGACAAACGTGTTCATCTACTGCAGCTGTGAAGAGGGCGAGGAGGAGATGAACGAGATCGTCTACTTCACCTACACCAACGCGTGTCTTCGTTCTGCAGCGCTGCGCGTCTAGTGGTAACGATCCATGACCTCTGTACTCGCATATTTCCTAGGTGATGCGGTAGAGTTGCTAGATAACGTACCGCCAATTACCCAACAGCGGCATCAGAGCCAGGTTGCGTAGTTTTTGGTCTAGATCTTCTTGGTAGATGGGATCTACTGCAGACATGTTCATACGATGACTTTTTTCATGGTTTTTGGGGTTTGGAATTGGTTACAGTAGATTGCGGTCGTATATGACTAAAGGGTCAGTTTTTGCTCCTTCTCTGTTGTGTGCGCAACCTGTCCCTACCGGCTGGAATCACCATCGGGACTAATCACGTACATAGCTAACAGATTGAGCCAACAGACCACGGTCATGAGTCGCGATCTACCCATGAATAACCAGTCACATTGAAAATTGAGTCATTCTGAATGGCTCCGATAGTGGGACCGCTGTTTTGCTGTCTGCTATAGCGATTACATAACATAGTTTCGCGCTAGAAATCGCTCTACGCTTAACTTGTTTTTGTAGGGAATGATGTGAATGGTATGGCCTTAATGTGATGTGATGATCTGTGTGTAAATTTGTGCAGCCTGCGTGTTGGAAATTTAACACAACCGAGTTGAGGTTGTCACATAATTGTATAACAATCTGCGTGTCGACCTGTGATGCTTGATCTCTCATGTAATTTGGTAGCTATTAGTTTTATTAGCTTCTTTTATGATCATGGAGATGTATTCAAGCATGGTGGAGATGGAGATCATCACAAGAAGGAAGGCATGGCAGCTCAGATCATGATGGAACCATAGCGATGGAGAGCATTATGATTTTAAGGGCCATACTATTCACAATGTGACATGATCCCATACCTGTGATGTTTAAGTATTACTATTCATTTCATGTTTTTCATATGGTGGATGTTTTGTCATGATAGAATAGCTTCCCTTAGAAAAGTCGAGTATTTGATGCCATTTACCAATAACTGCACCTATGTTATTTTGATCGTTGTGTGGTAGGTTTGCCAAAGCAAAGTACAATCATCTATCATAATGCATAGGGTGAATGTTGGACATTCACATGCATAGTGTTGGTTTAATCAACAAAGCTACCAAAACGGTTTGGGGCTTTATGGCATAGAGTTGGGAGCTGGGGCATTGGATGTCACCCAACAAACAAGAGTCATATAGGGATACGATTAACAATGGTTGTTTACCTATGTCACTAATTTCCTAGGAGTGAAGCCAAAGCTCACTAGGAATTAGTGAATATGGATCTTGAACCACTATATGTCATTAGAGGGAACACGATGATCATACAGTGATGATATCTTTTATTAAACTGTTAATAGAAGATTGGTACATAACATAGTGATAAACCTTGCATATTTATTTTCTATTTTAGATAATGTCTTCTAGTAACAATTCCGGTTTCAATTTGCGATTTGTGCTTGAAAAGGAAAAGCTCAATGGAGCTAACTTTATCGATTGGTAGCGCAACATGAGAATCGTTCTTAGGCAAGAGAAAACCGAGTACGTTCTTCTGCAGCCTTACCCTGATGACCTCCCAACTGATGCAACTAATGCAGCATGTAGAGCTTATACGAAGCATTGCGATGATGCTCTTAATGTAAGTTACCTCATGCTCGCCACTATGTCTCCTGATCTGCAAAAATAGTATGAGCATACAAATGCTTATTTTATGATTGAGGGACTTCGTGGAATGTTTGAGAATCAAGCAAGGGCTGAGAGATACAACATCTCAAAGTCCTTGTTCTCATGCAAGCTGGCGGAGGGTAGCCCGGTCAGCCCTCATGTAATCAAGATGATTGGTTACATTGAAACTTTGGGCAAACTTGGTTCTGAACTCAAAGATGATCTGGCTATTGACGTTGTTCTACAGTCGCTCCCACTGATCTACGAGCCATTCATATTGAATTTTCAAATAAATGGCATGGAGAAAACTTTGGCTGAATTGCATGGGATACTTAAAATAGCCGAATAAAGCATTAAGAAAAAGCCACTCATGTGATGATGGTGCAAAAGGAGAACAAAAGGAGGAAGCGTGTGACGTATCCTAAAGGTAAAGCAAGGGAAAGGTTCCCGATGAGCCTTCAATCTCAAAGTCTAAACCAAAGGCCGAATCTGACACTTCTCCTGATGATGAATGCTTTCACTGTCATGGTAAGGGGCACTGGTCTAGGAACTGCAAGAAGTACTTAGAGGATAAGAAGAAGAAGGGAAGTGAGACTTTCGCTTCAGGTATAAATGTTATAGAAATCAACATTGCATTATCTTCTAGTGAACCATGGGCATTTCATACCGGATCGATGATTCACACTTGCAAATTGTTGCAGGGTCTAAGTGAGACTAGGAGATTTGCAAAAGGCGAGTTGAATGTTTGTGTTGGCAATGGAGCAAAGGTTGCGGTCATAGCTGTCGGAACTTGCCACTTGTCATTACCCTCAGGATTAGTTTTGGAATTGAATAATTGTTATTGCATTCCTACTTTGAGCAAGAACATTATCTCTTCTTCGTGTTTAGAAGAAGTTGATGGTTATGAGATTGTAATAAAGAATCGATTGTTGTTCTATTTATTACAATAATATTTTCTATGCTCAATGTCCATTGGTGAATGGATTATATGTTCTTGATCTTAAGGATAAAACTGTATGTAACATTAATACCAAAAGGGATCGACGAAATGATCTAAATCCTACTTTTATTTGGCATTGTCGCTTAGGTCATATAAATGAGAAATGCATCGAAAAACTCAATAAAGATGGTTTACTAAGCTCATTTGATTTTGAATCACTTGACACATGCGGATCTTGTTTGCTTGGGAAGATGACCAAAGCACCCTTCACTGGTCAAAGTGAGAGAGCGACTGACTTGTTGGGACTTATACATACAGATGTATGTGGACCAATGAGTTCAATTGCCAGGGGTGGTTTTTAGTACTTTATCACATTTACCGATGACTTTAGTAGATATGGTTATGTCTAACTAATGAGGCACAAGTCTGAATCCTTTGAAAAGTTCAAAGAATTTCAGAATGAAGTACAAAATCAATTGGGCAAGACAATTAAACTTCTACGATCTGATCGTGGGGGTGAATATTTGAGTCATGAATTTTATGATCATTTAAAACAATGTGGAATTGTTCCACGGTTGACTCCACCTGGAACGCCTCAATGGAATGGGGTGTCCGAGCGGAGGAACCAAACCTTGTTGGACATGGTTAGGTCGATGATGAGCCAAATAGATCTTCCACTATCCTTTTGGGGTTATTCTCTTCAAACTATTGCATTTACACTAAACATAGTCTCATCTAAGTCTGTTGAGAAGACACCATATGAGATATGGACCGAGAAACGTCCCGGATTGTCTTTCCTCAAAGTTTGGGGATGTGATATTTATGTCAAACGTTTGATGTCAGACAAACTCACTCCAAAATCAAACAAACGCTTCCTTGTGGGATATCCTAGGGAAACCAAAGGATATTATTTTTATAATAAAACAGAGGATAAAGTGTTTACCGCTCGCAATGGTGTCTTCTTGGAGAAAGAGTTTCTCTCAAAAGGAATTAGTGGGAGCAAGGTGCATCTTGAAAAAATTCAAGAAATACCTGAAAATGTTTCAGCATCCACTGATCCTATACAGGATGTACAAGATGTTGTGCAAACAGTTGATGAAACACCAGCCCCACGAAGGTCTACGAGGGTACGTCGTGCGACTGAAAAGTTACGCTTCTAACCACAGAGCAGCATGACATGGTATTGTTGGACAATAATGATCCCACGACCTATACCGAAGCAATTATGGGACCCGACTCTGATAAGTGGCTTGGAGCCATGGAATCCGAAATTGAATCCATGCATGAAAATCAAGTTTGGAACTTGGTTGATCCAATCAAAGGTGTGAGACCTATCGATTGCAAATGGATTTTCAAGAAAAAGACTGATATGGATGGAAATGTTCACATCTATAAAGTGTGATTGGTGGCGAAAGGTTTCAAACAAATTCAAGGTGTTGATTAGGATGAAACTTTCTCACCCATTGCAATGCTTAAGTCTATTTGGATTCTTCTAGCAATTGCTGCATATTTTGATTATGAAATATGGCAGATGGATGTCAAAACAGTCTCTCTTAATGGAAGTCTGACTGAGCATGTGCACATGACACAACCTGAGGGTTTTGTCGATCCTAAAAATGCTAATAAAATATGCAAGCTTCAAAAGTCCATTTATGGACTGAAGCAAGCATCTCGGAGTTGGAATCTATGTTTTGATGAAGTAATCAAAGGGTTTAGTTTCATCAAGAACGTAGAAGGACCTTGTATTTACAAGAAGTTTAGTGGGAGTGCACATTTATTTCTGGTCCTATATGTAGATGACATATTATTGATCGGAAATGACATTCCAATGCTTGATGATGTTAAATCCTCATTAAGAAAAAGTTTCTCAATGAAGGATTTAGGAGAGGCAGCGTATATTTTGGGCATAAAGATCTATAGAGATAGATCTAAAAGGCTAATTGGATTAAGCCAAGATACATATATTGATAAGATATTGAATCGGTTCAATATGCAAGATTCCAAGAAAGGTATGTTGCCAATGTCACATGGCATTACTCTAAGCAAGAGTCAGTGTCCTTCGACACCTGATGAGCAAAAGAGGATGAGAGTGATTCCTTATGCTTCGGCTATTGGATCCATCATGTATGCCATGATGTGTACACGCCCAGATGTATCTTATGCTCTAATCATCACGAGCAGGTACCAGTCAAATTATGGTGAGGCTCATTGGACTGTTGTCAAAAACATCCTTAAGTACTTGAGAAGAACTAAGGATGCATTCTTAGTGTTTGGAGGTCAAGAAGAGCTTGTTGTAAAAGGTTACACTGATGCCAGCTTCCAAATTGATAAAGATGATTCTAGATCGCAATCCGGTTTTGTATTCTGCCTCAATGGAGGGGCAGTGAGTTGGAAAAGTTCCAAGCAAGATACAGTAGCAGATTCAACCACAGAGGCGGAGTATATTGCAGCTTCTGAAGCCGCAAAGGAAGCTGTTTGGATCAGAAAAATTGTTTTTGAGTTGGGTGTTGTTCCTAGCGCGTCCAGTATTGTGGATCTCTATTGTGACAATAGTGGAGCCATCGCACAGGCAAAGGAGCATATATCACACAAACGATCCAAACACATACTACGACGCTATCACCTCATTCGAGAGATCATTGACTGAGGTGATGTGAAGATATGCAAGGTGCACACGGATTTGAGTGTTGCAGATCCATTGACAAAGCCTCTTCCACAATCAAAGCATGAGGCGCACACGAGATCTATGGGTATTAGATACTTACATCAGTGATTATAGTGTGTAGTGGGAGACTTGTGTCACAGCTATGTTAATGTACTATTAAATAAATTTTTATATGAGTAATCATTATTTACATTGATCATCAAGTATGTGACTTGTTCGTGAAACTCTTTGTTAATAGTAATGTTATTCCAGATGATCCCTAGTCTATATCATTATATGAGATAATGATTGCATACAGACTAGCACATGTATTAATTGATGATCACATTTCATGGATCATAGATATGGAGATATCGAATTAATAATGTGAACACATGTTAGTGAACATGGTGTTGGATTGACCCACTCCGAGACACTACTGCGATTGTTATTTCCATATGTGCCATCAGTTGGTCTTGAGTGATACACCTGCTAGATCCATAGACCGGAGATCGCCATTGTCTCTCACTATGTGTAGTTGTGTACTCTGAGACTACCAAACGCTACTCCGTAACTGGGTAGTCATAAAAGTAGTCTTCGGGTATATAATGAAACATAGAATGGGATGTGTGCGGATCAAGATGGGATTTGCCTCTCCTTAATAACAGGAGATATATCTCTAGGCCCCTCGAGATAGTTGGATTTGAAAGTGCATGGCCATGCCAAGGTGATTAAAGGTTAATCACAGTGACTAAAAGTTAGTCACGGAATTAATCCACTATTTGATCGAGTGAATGGTTGAGCTATCACAAGGATGGCACGCATCTCGCCTTGAGCTTGACTGGTATCATGAGGCAAAGGGATTAGCATGTTGAATGTATCTAGGTTCAGCCGATATGATCTTTATGTACATTCGGGAGTCAGTATGTCCTGCTAGGTACCTCTACTGACTTGTGGTTGGAAACGGTTTCCATTCACAACTGACTACACACGAACCTAACGGGTCACACACTTAAGGAGTTGGAATATTGAAAATCTTGGTTAGATGATTGTCTCTAGTGCAAGTGGGAGATTATTGGTGATGTGCCCAAGAGGCAATCATAACAACTCGGGTTAAGGCCTATTGGATATTTGATCCATAAGCAATTAGGGTACTAATGGGCCTGCGACCTAAAAGCCCATTAGTATGCCTATAAATATGAGGGTAG
The DNA here is from genome assembly GCA_036927565.1 of Tuctoria greenei. NCBI lineage: Eukaryota > Viridiplantae > Streptophyta > Magnoliopsida > Poales > Poaceae > Tuctoria > Tuctoria greenei. The sequence goes on along the minus strand of JAYESD010000006.1, from coordinate 194,617,924 downwards.
GGTTAGGGGATAATGACTCCCACCATGTGACAGCCCTATCCACCGCCACTCGAAGGCCTCACACCGAAACCCTTGTCGCGCGCGCGATGCTAGCACACCGGCGCACGGCGTTCCTCTCCACATGTGTGGATTCCGTGGAGGCGCTGTTGCTACTGCTGCTGTGAAGAGGGCAAGGAGGAGACGAACGAGATTGTCTACTTACCCTACACCGACGCGCGTCTTCGTTCCGATGTGCTACGCGTCTAGTGGTAACAATCCATGACCTCTGTACTCGCATGTTTCCTGGGTGATGCGATAGAGTTGCTAGAGTAGTGTATCACCAATTACCCAACAACCTTTCATACCAATCCACCAATACTTCTGCTTAAGATCCAAGTACATCTTGGTAGCTCCAGGATGGATAGAGTATGCGGATTTATGAGCTTCATCCATGATGGTGTTCCGATAGTGACCATGTGAAGGCATACACAATCGTTTCTTGAACTGTAATATTCCATCTTTGTGAACTCTAAAATCTGGGGCCCTGCCTTCACCGGTTTGTTCCTTGATCTCCATCAATTTCTCATCATCATGTTGGGCCTTCTTGATTTGTTCATCTAGAACAGGTTGAACACTAAGGTTGTAGTTGTAGGAGTGAGGTACAACACTTAGGTTCAACTTCCTCATTTCCTCACATAGCCGTGGTACTTGAGTCACCAAATGATAGCAGTAGGCCTTCCTACTGAGGGCATCCGCTACAACGTTTGCTTTGCCCAGATGATAATGGATTTCCAGGTCATAATCCTTTATTAGCTCCAACCATCTTCGTTGCCTTAGGTTGAGGTCAGGCTGGGTGAAGATGTATTTAAGGCTCTTGTGGTCCGTGTAGATCTCACACTTTAAGAGGATGAACTACTGCAGCCAATTCCAAGTCATGGGTCGGGTAGTTCTGCTCATGTGGCCTTAGCTGACGAGAGGCATAGGACACTACTCGTCCTTCTTGCATTAGCACACATCCTAGGCCATGTCTTGAAGCATCACTGTAAATGGCGAAGGTCTTGTGAATATCTGGAAAGAGTAACACTGGAGCAGTGGTTAGTCTCTTCATCAACTCACTAAAACTCTGCTCACAAGCTTTAGTCCACACAAACTTCTTGTCCTTCCTGAGTAGCTCCGTCATCAGTCGGGCTAGCTTGGAAAATCCTTCAATGAACCTCCTATAATAGCTAGCCAAACCCAGAAAACTACGAATCTCTAAGACAGATGTTGGTTGCTTCCAATATGGAACCGCTTCGACCTTCTCTGGATCAACTGCAACTCCTTCAGCTGTTAGAACATGTCCAAGGAAGTTGACTTTCCGCAGCCAAAACTCACACTTGCTGAACTTGGCATAATGTTGATGGCTTCTAAGTCGATCTAGTACAACACGCAGATGTTGCGCGTGCTCCTCTTCACTTCGCGAGTAGGCTAGAATGTCGTCGATGAAGACAACTACAAACTTGTTCAACTCTTGCATGAACACCCAGTTCATCAGGTTCATGAAGTAAGCAGGGGCATTGGTTAATCCAAAAGACATCACTATGAACTCGAACTGGCCATAGCAAGTCACAAATGCTGTCTTGGTTATGTCCTCAGACTTGATCTTTACTTGATGATATTCGAACCTTAAGTCGATCTTTGAAAATAACTTAGCTCCTTTTAATTGATCAAATAGGTCATCAATCTGTGGTAGAGGGCATTTGTTCTTGATGGTCACATCATTGAGGGCTCGATAATCTACACATAGTCTCATGCTTCCATCCTTCTTCTTCACAAAGAGGACTGGAGCACCCCATGGTGATGCACTAGGTCTCATGTACCCCTTTTGTTGTAACTCATCCAACTGCTTCTTCAACTCTAACAGTTCTGGGGCCGTCATCCTATAAGGTCTCTTGGTGATGGGAGCAGTTCCTAGAACTAGGTCAATGGAGAACAGTACTTCTCTTTCCGGTGGTATGCCGGGTAAATCCTTCGGAAACACATCAGCATACTCCTTGATTACCGGCACTTCTTGGGGTGTTTCTGCCTTTAGGTGATTTACCACTGGCTCGGATAGGCTAGACTGGACATGGCATGTGACAGTCTTCCCTTCAAGGTTTGTCACAGTCACAGTCCTTTCTACACATGCTATGCTCCCTTTGCACTTGGCTAACCAATTCATGCCAAGGATTATGTCTATCCCGTGGGAGTCAAGCACTACAAGGTTAACCAAGAATACTACCCCACTTAGGTTTAAAGGGATGTTGTTAACTCCTAAGCGGCAGGGTATATAACCTCCCGCTGATCTGGTTATTCAGGGCCTCTTAAGGGATATTGTAGCTATATCATGTGCTTCCACGAAGTGGGATGATATAAAGGAATGTGATGCACTAGAGTCGCATAGTATTGAAGCCAAAACTGATTGAACCAAGAAATCACCAAGTAGAACTCCTGGTGCTGCATCTGCCTCCTCAGCGTAGACGTGGTTCACCGTAGCCTTTCCAAATGATTGTTGGGCTCTTGATGGTGCTCCACGGCTACCTCCAGCTGGCTGCCTTGGTCCATTAACTGAGTTGGAGACAACAGAAGGTGCTGGCTTGTTCTTGTAAGGATAGTTAACAGATATATGGCCAGGCTCACGACAAACAAAGCAAATCCTCGGGTCACTAGTGTGACTCACCCCAGACCGTGGAGGACGGAAAGAGCCCTGTGGGTTAGCAGACTGAACTGGCTGCTTGAATGTTGTAATTGGTGCTCTGTAGGACATTGCATTGTGAGTCTTATGTCCTGAGTAAGTTGGCTGTTGCATCCTCTGCATTGAGTATGCTGGCTGCTGGGTCCTCTGTCCAGAATAGGCAGGTTGACTAGTCCTCTAAAACTTTGCCTATCGGAAATCTTCTTGCTCTCAAACTTCCTTTTCATATCAATTTGCTCATCATCCATGTTCTTCTCTGTGGTAATGGCCTTGTTGACCATAGTGCTAAAATCAGGATAGATCGATGCTCCAATCAAGGTCATGATCTCTGGGTTAATACCACGAAGAAAAGCTTCTTGCTTCTTCTCATCAGTATCCATAGAATGAGGTTCATAGCGGGATAATCCTATGAACTTGTGTAGGTACTCCGTCACAGTGAGACACTTCTGCTTGGGGTTCATGAATTCTTCCTTCTTTAGCTTCACAATGCTGCTAGGAATGTGATGCTCTCTGAATAGATTCACGAACTCATCCCATATCAGAGACTTTGCATCTGCATGCATCTCCCTGTAGCTTTGCCACCATGCTAAAGCAGGTCCTCTCACTTGCTGAACTGCAAGTAGAACCTTATCTTGCTCATTAGCATGGACAGCCTCGAGCTTCATCTCAATCTCCCTCAGCCAATCATCTGCTTTCAATGGGGTCCTCAGATCCAGCAAACTTAGGTGGGTTCGTCCTGTTGAAGTCTGTGATCTGATGATTGTTTTGAGGTGTTGCCTGACTGTTGTTGAGTCCATTGTTGCACTGAGCAGCAAATGTGTTTGTCACTATCTCAAGGAGTTGAGTCTGACAGTCCAAGATGGCAGTCAGGCCAACGGCAGGTGCTTGGGGAGGCGGTCGTGGGAGGACGGGGTTACTCTCTGTCGTGTCATGCTCGTCATGCTTGCTCAGTACACGGGGGATCTCCTGGAGTCCTAGTTCCACCTCCTGTCCATTTCTGGCTCAGCTCGAGCGGCGAGACATTTGTGGCAAGGTAAGAGTGTGGTTTAGAATTTATTATTAGGGTGTATTAATATGTGTCTTCGTTACCATTTTGTTATTATTATTACTATTGTTATTTGTGTGTATGTATATATATATACACAAATTATATAAATACTATTACTATTATTTTATATCACACAAGGCACACAAACATCAAGCATTGCAAGCAATACGACAAACATTGATTCATTCATTCAAGCAAACGGGTACAAGATACATTGGCCATATAGTCGCTAAGTCTATCCCCTTAAGGGTCTGTCGGGACCTCTGCCTTACTACAGGGTCCTACATCCTGATCTTCAGGGTCTTCATGCAAGTCTTCACGGGGTGAAGTCGGAGGAGTGGGCGGCATAGGCTCACAAATCCTCCTACAGGGGTTGGACAGATGGTACACTGGAGTCTCTTCAACAGTGAGCGGCTCAGCCGTTGCACAGGCATGACGGTCCTTCCGCTTGGCTCGGTCTACGAGGTAGACACCCCCAAGGAGCTGACTATGGCGGTCGGCCTGCTCCCTAAGGTTCTCCTCGGCCAAGGCGACACGGCTTTCGGCGCTGGCAACACGGGCCTTAGCCTGTGCTAGCGCTAGCTTAGCCTTTCGCCAACGGGTCTCCAATGCCTCAGCGTGCTTGACGAGGGTCTTCACACACTGGTTCAGCTGGTCACACAGATCGTCCAGGATCAATAAATAGACAGACATGGCGACAACAGTGGGGTCATCTTTGGTAGTCCCAAGGCTTTCCAAGTTGCGGATCATTGCCGCCCAGGCAGGACGACTACGATCCAGCGGTTGGAAGGACTTCATGGATGTGGAACCCAAGTGCTAGTGAAACATGTGGCACAAGTACTTCAGGGCCTTGCGGGCCACCAGTTGGCAGGTGTCTTTTATCCGGCATCCAGTGGCGGTGACATTCCATGGCTTCATCTCCAGGAATCTCTCACTAGCACTGATGTGCACCGTGACCTCACACCTTTCGGTGTCGTGCTCCATGAACTCATGACCCACATATTTCGGGGGGTCTGGAATACCATGTCGGGTTGTGGCATGATAGAGCACTTTGGGGAAGCCATCTTCATTGATGCAGAAGGTGATGATACAGTCGTCAGACATCTGGCTTACAACAAGGCACAAGGGTTAGATGAGGGCAAAACCTATCACAAAGGCTCTACGATCAGAGGTTCCTATAGGAAATCCATTCTACTGTCTCCTACGATCACCTACGCCCTAGGGTCTGCATTCTACAGCCAAGTATGGCTCTGATACCGCTTGAAGCGTCCCAACCCATAAGATCGGAACTAAACATGTAATATTATTACCAAATACATGGTTCGGTACATAATATTACAACACAAGTGGAACCACAACCATACAGAGCTTTATTTCAATGACATAGCCTTATGGATAAAAACTACAACTAGTGACAAAGCAAATATGATGAACATCAACATGTAGGTTAGTAGCTCACTGTCGCCCATGATTCCACTACACACAACTTGGGTGCGGACGCGACCCTACTCAATGTCCTCCGGCACGAAGTCAGGATCCTCTGAAAAACAATCAATCAACATGTTTGAGTACAAAAGTACTCAGCAAGCTCCACCTCGCCCTTCGGGAGGGGAATAAACAAATATAAATGCAATGCACAAGATAAATATCAATGCAACCTAATGCAACTAATGCAAGTGAATATATCCACATCACTCATCTCAATCTCATCATAGGTGGTTTTCTAGTTGTTAGGACCACACCATAACCCATACTATATCGAGGATACGACCATTTGAATGGATTTTACACTTTGCAGAGGTTGTACGTTGTACCCACATGCACGGACCATCAAAGACAATCCGACATAACCGACACCCATTCGCCCAGATAAGGCGTCCCAAACCCAATATCATCATCATCGGTGAGCTCAATAATATCTCAACATAACTCTCTCTCTCCACCGTGGACGATTGTCGGGCTATCCACCGAGATTAGGCTAAGCCCCGCCCATACAGGGACATGTGGTCGTACTGTAAGGAAGTCAGGTGAGATGTCAAAACAACTCGGTCCTTAAGGCTCACCAGGGCAGCCTCCATACACATATCACGATCCTATCCTCATGATAGAACTCGCTGTAAGTCTATCACCATGGTAGCACATACACCAACACTAACCCATCTGCCCCGATCACAACTCATGCATGCTCTCACGAACCATACAACATACAAGAGGCAACATCATCATGTATAATCTCACCATTTCAATATGCGGCAAATGGAACTAGCATGACTCTAGTCTATCACTCGACGCTCAACAATGCAATAATCTGATCTACTGGCCACAATGAATAAATCTCACATTGGTGCGATATGATCAAAAAGGGATAGATGGAACTTGTCTTTGCTACCATCTGTGACGTCGTGCTCCTGATCAGCTGGTTTTTCCGGGTTCTCCTCCGACACGGGGTCTTCTCCGGCCACGCGCACACAGGCAAAATACAAGCAAAGCATACATACATCAATACATTATACATTTTTAAGTGTACTATATAGTTTATGATTTTAGATGAAGAATCAGATTAAAAGGAGGTCGTACGGGTGAGATATTGATTTTATTAGGTGAAAACAAGGTTAATTATAGGAATTAATATTTAATTAAGAGATTGGCTCACGGGTTTGGACCGAAGCTTCACACGCTAGCTGGGTCTTGTGGTCTAGGGGCCCATGGCTAGGTTTAAGGATTAGTAACCTGATGCTTCTTCGGCTTGGTGTGAGGTAGTTAGGCTGGGTTAGGATCCGGATTACAGCTCGGTGCAGCTATTAGGCTTGGGTTTGGTTTACTAGCTGACATTAGTTCAAAATTGGCCAAGTGCTTGTGGGTCAAGGACCTGGTTACGGTAGGTTAAGTACACATGGGCCAAAGCTTGATTAATATGAAAGTTAATAATAAATAAGGTTTGGCTCACGGTTTAGTTTAAGGCTAGTAGCCTGCTGTGGCCTTGGGCTTGCGGCATGGGCCACGTGGGCTGATGAAGATTGCCTAATGTCTGGTACAGCGTACAGGTGAAAAAGCAACTAGCTAACACTACTTCCTCAGCCTAGCAAGGCACCTCACGGACAGGGCCTTCGTCTACCTCCAGACAGGAAGTGGAGGTCTCTCGTCGGCACAAATCGTGAGGGGAAAATGGGAGGGTGATGAGTTAAGAATAGAAAATCAGCGGATTAGAATCCAGCGAGCTTGATTGAGGCACTAATTTGAGCCTAGGTCGAGGGGAACGGCGGCTGCGCGGGAGGGGATCGGCCATGGCGACTGGAGCTCACGAAGGAGGAAGGGGAGAGGAAAGGGACGGCTGCTGCTCACCTGTGCGTGCTCACCTGTCGGCGTCGAATCGAGAAGCAGCCAGTGCGGTCAATTTATAGGCGGAGAAAGGCGGTTCCTGGCCGGCCTCAACGGGGGTCGATCGGCCACACTAATTTTGTCGTACACACACGCTAAACTCGGTCAGGGCGGTCCACGGCGCTGCACGATGCGTCGTGTCATACGGCTTCGGTCGTCAGCTAGCAGTGGCGTCCACGCGGTCGCCAAGGAGGTCGTCGGTTGTGAGTGAAAAGAGTAGGTAGACGTCACTTTGTATGTGCGGGGATCGGCGTCATGAATGCGCCGTACGATGTTCGGGAGTCTTCCAACGCGGGCGAGAAGAAGCAGTGAGGGAGAAAGGCGTCGAGCTTGACCACTGTGGCAGTCCCATGGCTGCCAAATGGTATGAGAGAGCGGGTCTGTTCTAGGGAAGAAGAAAGGTTCAAGGGTACTTTTGGATTTAAAGAAAAGAAGGAGGGACGTTGTGAATATAGGCAGTGAAAGAATCGGGATGGCCAGCGTAGGTCTCTGAACCCGTGAACGTAGAAGGATGCAGGGGCCTTTTTTGTGATTAAGGAGAAGGAGGGGGGCTGTGGATGAGAAATGTCCTGGGTTGCTGGCCATTGGCAGGAATAGCAGGAAAGGGAGCGTGGGTCATTCACTTTATTTTACTTTATTCTATTTTTATTATTATTTCTTTATTTTTATTTTTTTATTTACTTGTTGTTTCTATTATTTTATTTTGCTTACTGAATTTGTTTGTTTTATACTTAGTATTTCTATTTCCTCTTGATTTGATTATTGTTTACTCATATATCAATGGATTTTTGTAAATTCGATTTATTAGCATGTAGAAATTTAGGATGTTACATACAGACACGCTCCGCACGAGGACCTCCTGCCCGTTACGGAAGGACCGGTTCGGCATCGAAGTTTCTTTCGAAAGGTTGTTGCATACAACATAGTATTGAAGTGTGATTTGCTCAACTTTCGAAATGGGTGTATGTGACGTGTAATCTGGGTGTCTACTGATTGCAATCACTGTCCCTCACAGTTATTTGAGTATCACTTGTTCATTGCGTTGTGACGTGGTAAATACTGAAGAAGCCAGGAGAATATGATGTATTGAATTATAATTGATTTACATCTATTATTGTTGTAGTATATTGCTCATTAATGTTACATTTTGAACATTTAAATTGCTGCTAATAACTTGGAAATAAAGATCCACTTGTAGGCGAGTCGTTTATGCAATGTCACTGCCTATGTTTATATGTATCCCTACATGTAGAGTTTCATGCTTAGGTGAGACGGTTAAGTCTTGTTGAGCCTTCGTGCTCACGGTTGCTATATTAAGTTGTTTGCAGGTGAGACGTATGGGGAAGGGCCCGAAGATGAGGCGATGCCCCAGTCGGGGTATATCGCCGAGAGGGAGCCCTCCACGCCACCGTGAACTGTTATGTGTTGCTAGTGTGTAGCGTCTCCGGGCTGGACGGCTGCACTTTTGCATGGCTAGGCTGAAAGTTTGGCTATGTGTATTACTTCTGTTGTATATTAAGTACTGTAAAAGACTTCCACTGTTTCTATAAATAAAACTTTGTATTTTGTCATATTCTTTTCGTGTGTGCTATTGGGTGGCGCATCGCACAGCACCACCCTCTGCGATTTCTGGAATTTGTGGACTCGGTCCTCACACTTACGTCGGCTATGGACGTCCGACGTAAGTTACCTGGACCAGCCTGCAGCCTGGCTCGGTAACTAAATTACGTCGGTTGCAAGACGTAGACGTAAGTTACTAACTTACATTGGCGGCCGACGTAAGTTAGCTTAATTATGACCAAACTACAAAGTCGGTCAGTAACCGACGTAATTAACTAACTTATGTCGATTTTTTCCTTAATTATGTTGGCTCTGGCCGACGTAATTGATCGGGTTTCCTGTAGTGTTAGGTTTATCGTCGTTTATGTGAGACCTATGTGTGCTGAATACATTGGCTTGTATTGAATACATTGGCTTTGACGATAAAAGTTCTAAAATTCTGCTAAAACACTTTTTTAGCAAAGTTCGACTCTAGCTCCGAGCTTCTGCAAGGTCCGACAATAGGTCCGACTTGCTTTGTCAAGATTCGACATGTTTTTGGGTAGCTCCGGTGAGTTTTGTCTTTAGCTCCGGCATGTCTTTGATAGCTCCGGCATGTCTTTGTTAAGCTCTGATATGTTTTGCTAGGTTCGACTTATGTTGGTTAGCTCCGACATGTTTTTCTAGCTTCGGCGCTAGATCCGACTAGCTTTGGTTAGCTCCAGCGCTAGGTTGTACTAGCTTTGGTAAGCTCTGGCGCTAGGTTGTACTAGCTTTGGTAAGCTCTAGCTCAAGCTCTGGTTAGTTTTGGCAAGATTCGGAGCTTGATGGCAATGTTCCTGTTTTTACTGTGAATTGTTTCGAACTTGCTTTACATTGATGGAAAGATTGCTTAGTATTCATTTGCTAAGTTTTGGTGTGTTTTGGTGGTTATAGTTGATATCATTTTGCTATGTTTTGCAACATGCTCATGTGAGGTGCTCACGTAAAATGTTGTAGTTTCGGAACTAACGTGAGTCAAGTCGAGGACTTGTGCTCAAAAGTATTGGTTGTTTATTCATGTGCAGGTGTTGCCTGAGTTCAAGACATGGCTGGTGACGGGATCCATTGAACTATTCTTAGGGAGAAGATGGATTTCAACAACCAATTTCGAGAGGAATTGTGGTTGAGTTGATCGAGAGGTCGTGCAGCATGTATGAATCAAGAACAATGCATACGAAGGTATCATGGATGTCGTTGAAAGATGTTTGCACGTGTACAAGGAGTGCATTAACATAGTTACATGGTTCCGAGGCGTGATGAAGAGATGTGGACGTAAAGAATTGGTCAGAAAGGTCCAACCGACTAGGTTGTGGACTCAGGCTGCGGCTGAGTCGTGTTTGACTCAAATATGGAAAGTTTTGAGTTGGTTATGATAGGATTTTGTGTGGGTCACGAATTTGAGTTGGTTTAGGAATGTGGAATACATTCCTAAGGTGTTTGGAAGTCTTAAGATTGCTTCTATCTGCGTATAGAAGAGTCCTAAGCAGTTATGGAAAGTTTTGATTCGTGATCTGAGTAGGATTAGAGTCCTAGTTGAGATTGGGTTGGCCTAAGGGCTAGTTATATAAACAAGGGAGGTCAGATCTCGTGGTAGACTACTTTGGGGTTGTTACTCTTGTGTTATATTGAATAAAATTCAGAGTTGAAAGGAACTTTTGTGCCTTGTTCGTCCGACTTGTTCCAGACAAGTTTTTCTCGTTGAGTTTTCTGCACAGCACTACCTTTCTTTGGTGGTTTTATCATAAGTCGAGTTTTATAGATCCAATTGACGTGATTCTTTTTGGGTTGTCTTCAAAACTTGATTATATATCATCTGTCAAAATTTCACGGTCATTGGATTTGTGGTTTAGGAACGATGGTAAACCATCCTTCTTAAAATCAGAGACCTAGTTTTCTACGGCCTTAGGGTTACTGCCAATAATTGACTTTTTAACGACGGCTGACTTTAGCCGTCAAAATTTATTTTAAAATTGACGGTGCTGTCGCCAATAATTATGGTCATCAATTATCCTCAGGTTTCCTGTAGTGACGTCTTTCTTATTGAGGCTCTGACCCTCCAACCCACGTTGAAGCATAGTCGTTCATCACGTTCGCACGCTCATGACCCACACCATGCCATCATCCTCTACAACCACAACCAAATCTGTACAACGGTGCCCACACCACGTCTTTGTACTCACTGGGGGTATGGCCTCCCATATGCCACCATCCTTCATGACCTTGCCAGGACACCACAACCACGCTCATCAGGTCAGTCACACCATCCCACTGATCACCCGTGACCACCCGTCGTGGCTACATCCTACAGTCTATCACCAGATCATCCCCCAGCTTGGTGTGTAGTCATCCAATCATCTCTTTATGATAACCTGAACTGCTACAATAAGCCTCATCGCAGGCGGATCCAAACGTATTATCACAAGCGGTTTCTAAAACCGCCTGAAACAAAGAGTATGTGATAATCTGCAATTTCACAGGCGGAGAAGTGAAACCGCCTGTGATGACATATTATCACAGGCGGTTCTTTACTTAGGCTAGCCGCCTGTGAAGACATATTATCACACGGGTCGTATAGCATATATAACCGCAGGTCTAGCCGTAGGTAAATAACCGCCTGTGATGAGGTATACCCTATGCAGTACTACCTGCTGTTGTTTCTAATTTCCATGTCAATTCAATATAATTATAGAAGTCAACAATATCATCATAGAAGTAAACAATATAAGCACAGAAGTCATCTCAAAGAAGTCAATTTCACTAAAACAATATACATATGTACAAGTTATACATACATGTCATCTCATAATACAAGTTTTCACTAAAAACCGTTTCTATGCATAGTCGCAAAGTTCTGGCACATCAGCTATTGCACCATTCTCATCAAAGAACCCCCCTCTTTTGTGCAAAATTTTGCGACGCACGAATTGACATAGTTCAGCAGCAATCTTGTCGTCTCCTCCACCAGGAATACTTCTACAAACCGGTCATTCTTCATTCACATCCTTCGTGTGCTACAATGAAACACATAACAAGGTTTAGAATGTGTTGGTTTGAACAATCTCAAAGTATAGATCAAAGTGATAATATACAGGAATTTATTTGGTATCTTTGGAGCAGTTGTACTATGAGCAATTGAATTTTGAAGTTAGAATCAAAATATGAAAATAATGTTTTTGGTAATATTGAATAGCGGAGAATATAAGTATTAAACTACGCTAGTTACAATGAAAATGAAACTCAAAAGTAAGAAAATAAGATATCGACATTAAGGATAACTTACATCCTCACAATTCACTCTATATTCGCTGGGGGTCCGAAGATGCTCGCATATATAATACTCGCATAAGACACTCCCAGCAGGCTGCTTCAGACAAGCATAATATGTTTTAATGTCCAATGCATTCGTATTAGGAGGTCTCTCACCGCCAAGCTATTCCGCATAAAATTGCCAAGCGTTGTAATACAAGAAATGTCATATAAAACTTGTCAACACATTCTAAATATGTGTAAATTAAAATTATTGAATAAACGTACAGTTTCAAAATGGAAAGGAAATCTTTGTAACGATCTGGTGGGTAATCGGCTGAGTCCAAGATTGTTGCCAAACCTTGCGTTGGCTTGATGAAGATCATTATGTAGTGATTATTGCACACATACAAACACACGTGTTAACAATTAGCAATAATTGCTATTTCAATGTCATGTGGTTAACTTACTCGAAGTGGTACGGAGCGTTTACGAGGTCCTTGTCGTCTCTGACAAAGTTAAATATTGCATGTCCTATGTAAGCTGCAACTTCTGTCCTTCTATCCTTCTTAAGTTTTACGATTGATTTTTCAAATTCTTTTTTTTCACGTGCTTGAAATGTATTGAGTCTCGATCCTCCTTGACGTTGAATAACGTCTTTGCAATTCGTATAGGGTCAAGGATACCTGTCTTGCGTTTCATCTTTTTATTATCCATGTATTGCATCCTATTGAAGAAGTTCAGAATTATTATAATCTCATGAAATGTGTATGCGTGTAGTAAGAAAAGAAAATGTGAAATATTAGAGGCACTTACAAGGACTAGACGAGTAGCAGGTTGATTTCGAGCATGCCCCGATGGAAAAGGGTATGCAGCTCTTCAAATAAAATGACTCGTTTATGAATGTGACCTAGAGGGGGGTGAATAGGCCTTTTGAAATTTAGTTGGAACCTGCAACACTTAACAAACTGATCAAATCCCGAGATATCGGACTAGTCCGGTAGAGTGCGGACTAGTCCGGTGCGTGCGGACTAAATTGATCATGTTCGATCAATGATTTCAATACAGGCGCAGTATGCAGCAGAATATAGTATGTAACTTGCAAGTATTGATTCAATGAAGTTAAGTGTAGTGCAAATTAACTTTGATTTGAATGTTTTAACGTAAGCTGGACAAAATCAATCAAACCTTAAAATATGATATGAGAAACTTAAGAACAAGTTTGACACACAATTTTTATCCCCTGGTTCGGTTCCCACAGAGGCAACCTACGTCCATGTTGAAGAGCCCACAAAAGGACCGGGTCTTCACTGACCCTAACCTCGTCGAATCACCGCGGAGGCCAATTCTTCTTCCACTATCACAAAGGGGCAAATCACCAAGTTCAAGGGGCCTTCTCAGAAGTTGAGAGCTCCCCAAGATTACAATTCAAACATCACCAAGAACACACTCGTAAGATCAACAATGAAACAACAGGAGTGTGTTAGAGATCAAACCCAAGAGCTCAAACGTGTGGAATCGTGTCTCTCCTTTTATCCAAAGTGAATCCTCAAGGGATTGATCTTTCTTGCGTTATATTTCATGGAGAGATGTGTTTTCTAGGCTCTTGGAGGGTTTGACGACGCAGGGGGTCGAGAGAGTTGATAGTTGGGTCGTGCACATCTATTTATATTAGGGTCTTCAAAAGTTACCGTTAGGGTTTCAAGGGTCCAGACTAGTCCGTGGTGGAGTCCGGAGTAGTCCGGTGTGCGGCGTGCAGGAAACCCTAAGTGTCTAGAAATATCGGACTTGTCCGGATAGGAGCGGACTTGTCCAATTTTAGTCAGAAAGGTTTTCGGACTTGTCTGTGGCAATATCGAACTAGTCCGGTGTGCTGATACCCTTAGTGAATATAGGACAAGTCCGCACTTGGAGGACTTGTCCAATTTCAGTCAGAGGCATTATCGGAGTAGTCCAGACATTATCGGACTAGTCCGGTGCAGACAAGTTCGCGTCGGCTGGACTTGTCTGAACCTGTTCGGAGATGATATCAGACTAGTCCGGTGTATATCGGACTAGTCCGTTTCTCCTATAAAATGTGAAGTGTGTGAGGATTTTTATGCTGGAGCTCTTGGGATGTGTTACACCAACACACTCCCTACACAATGATGTATTCTATTCGGCTCTTGAGCTCTTTTCCGAATTTATCCTCATTCTCCTTTCTTTTTGGTGCTTTCTTCATTCTTTTATTAAAACATGCACTCATCTCAATAATGTGGTTAGGATCTCATTTGTTTGTCATAAATCAACCAAAACCCACAAGGGATGCCTAGATGCACTTTCCGTTTATCTGCTCCAGTGCCCCAGAATGCATCTTTTGGAACACGAAATGTGACGCAAGAAAGATCATATTTTGTGCTGACAGTGACGTATCACTCGTGCATTCTTTTGAGCGGGGCAGGTTGTTTGCTAAGTTGTACGGATGTCATGAACGGCTTCCCATTCTCAAATTTAGGAGGAACAACCTCAAGCTTGTATATTGGAACTCCTGATTTAAGTAAAGTTGCCCGCTGATTATACATGACACTGTCTTCTTCCCACTCCTCATTATCTTCTAATGTTGGCTCATGAGAAGAACGAGATGCACTTGATTTTCTAATATTTTCCTGCATATTTTCCAAATACTTTGACACTTCTGATGAAGGTTTCTTAATTTCGTATCAGCTAACTTTGATAGGCACTGATGATCGAGGAGTAGTCGTCGAAAGTTGGACACTGGCTTGTTGTTGAACCTGTTGTTCAACCGATTGCTCTTTACTTCCAGCAGCTTGCTCTAGTACTACTTCAAGCTATTGCTCAACTGGTTTCTCTTTACTAGCAACAGCTTGCTCTGGTACTGCTTGAAGCTGTTGTCCAACTTGTTGCTCTTGGTTATCTTTACTAGCAAGGTTACCATCATCCTTGCTGAGACATAGGGGGAGTGGATCTTCCTGGACTTTCGCCTTAGAAGACGGGGTTGCAGTGTTTTAAGATGCGACGGGGCTAGAAATTGGCTCATCGTCCAACATAATATCGCGTCGGTGTCAAAGGATTAATTGGTTGACAGTCTGCCCCAGAGTCGCGATCCCCTCATGTGTGATGTGGTCTATTTCATAATCTTCATAATCATTATCAATGATCTGAAGAACTTGCACCACAACATAATACAACGGAAGTGGATTGTCGTTGAACTCACGATCAGGCTTTGCCATAGCAGTGGCAACCTGTTTGGTTTTGTTCCCTGCTCTGCCGATCGGGACAAGAATACGACAAGATTTGTCCTTAGAAATATAATCGACAGCGAACTTACGAGTTGACTCTGAGCCAGGCATAGAACCTACGCTGCTAGGGTAGGCAGTTGGAGATATTTGCTCCTTTGGCACGCGAACCATCGCTGTACTCAGTGCCACTAATTGTCCTAATTGTCTAAGTTGTTCCATTATTTCTTGCACATTTTCCTTGACCTTTTGAGCAATCGTTTCATCAAGTGTTTTCTTGAACTTCTCACGTCTTCTATATGTGTCTTTATCTTTCGGGAAACCATCTAGCCAAGACATTTAAGAAGAGATTGCTCGAACCTGTCTACTGTGTTTAGGGTTTCCTAGGATAGCGGTAAGTTGGTCATTCTCCCTCTTTGGCTTGAAGAGACCCTTCTGTTACTTTTCAATTACTTCTTTCATTTTTTCCTCTACTTCATTCACAGATTCGGGCTTTTCAAGTTTGGCCTCGCTGGTCAAACCTGACCGAGCAAAGACCCACCGATGAGTTCTCTCATCGCAGCCTTCTAACAGATGAGGATTGCCTTTACTAGTAATTTTGTCTAATATCGTATTCAATTTTTGGACTTTGGGGGCATATCCGGCAGGCCCCAAGCGATGATGGTATTTGTTCTTTTTTGCAAGCTCTGACCTAGTTGCACTTAGGGCTTTAGCATCAGATGTGGTCTTTTGATGAACAAATTCTTGTCACTGAGCTTGTGTGATTTTTTCCATCTTCCTCGGGCTAGGGACCTTCTCGGCCTTAACATAAGCATTCATTTCACTCTTCCAGCCACAAAACTTCTTGTCGCAAGAGACCAATGTTGCTTTCTTTACAGCTTATTTTGTTCCTTTCAGGAACTTGAATTCTTTCTTTATCCTTTCCCACAACTCATTATTGGTCTCCTCAGGTAATTTTCTCCAATTCTCAGTTTTGATCGGCACGAGCTCTCTAACAAGAAAACCTCATGCATTTCGGTACTTGGTAACTGAATCCAGTGGTTCTTGGGGAAGCCCACCTGGACTGACCCTTGTTATGTACATGATGTGGTCCAATGGACCCTTGTTGGGACCTCGATGCCCTCGTTTCCGCTTGAGTGAACCTGAGGATTCATCCATTGGAGAACCTTCTGCGGTTTTAGGAGCCGAAGTCACCTCGTTGTCTTCGCAATTAATCTAGGTAGAAAATAATTATAAGACTTCGTATACTTGACAACCAACATTAACTTGAACTGCTGAAGTTAAGATTCGTGATCCATACCGCGTTGGCAGGATCATATTCCGGGTCGAGATCCTCTGAAGTCTTTTTAATTTTTATATACGGAAAAGGATCCGATGGACTGTGAAAGGAGCCTGAATTGCTGGAGTCACTAAACTCCATATTGTCTTCTTTATTGTTACTACCACCACCAGTCTTCTTAGGACTTTCCATGTTATAACTAATAAGACAAAAAACTATAATGAATGGCATATTAACTCTACGTGAAGTGTTGCATGAAGAAAATTATGGAAGCATTCTAGGGTTTGATAAGGCATTCTAGGGTTTAAGGCGATTAACCAAGGTGATTGACCAAGTTCCATTCTAGGGTTTGAGGCGACTGACCAAGGCATTAGCTAGGCATGTGTATTGCTTGTATCAAAAGCCGACAAGAACAATTATATCAACAATTAAACAATAACAATTCACAATATTTTCAAGTCGCCTAGTCGACCCTAGTCGCCTACCCACCAACTAGGTCGACTAGGATGACTAATCGTCGACTAGGGCGACTAATCGATCCTAGTCGACCCTAGTCGGTCCTCTAATCATCCAGGCCATTTTTTCCTCTAAATCATCTCATGATCACAACATAGTAGTCGACAACATTGCATATATCACAAGCACACAAATAAACCACAAATTTATAATTACAAGTTTAAATAGTGCATACAAGAATTGGTAAGTTTTTTTTAAATGTATACAAGTCTATTGAGCAATGATGCAGTTAAACTTGCAAGGAACACATCTTCCATTGAAGGTTCAAGTTCACATTAAACTAGCACTATGCAGCGAAAATCGACATTTGAATGCAATAAGAGTCTAACAATGCCTACCCACAACACCATCGGCACCGGTAATGTCATGTGAAAATAACATCTTACAAACCCGTTCCCACGGGGGGTGATAATCTTCATCACAAGGAGTACTATGGTCCCGCAGAATTATCAACCACTTGTGCATGTCAAAAAATTTATGAATTCATGGCCAAAACAGGAGTACAAGGTGAGATATTCAACTTGCTATGCCATTACATCCAGCATGTGGTAAGAATGGATGGTGCTTAGGATAAAAAGAACAAGACACATTCCATAATTGACCAAGAGGGACTACAATCCAAATCACCTGTCATTACACAAGTTCATCTTCTTTCAGATTTTATCCCATATCTAAGTATATTATGCCCTAATTAAGCTCGTTAACAGTGGTGGCCTTGCCACACAATTCAACTTTTACCGGTATAAGCGCGGCTAAGATTGATACTTCAAAAAATAAAAACTAACCTAGAACTTCATGGGATGGCTAGGGTTCAAAATCTTGAGGAAATCTATGCACCTAGGGCGACACAGTTCATCTTCTTGAGGCGACTTACCAAGGCACCTAGGGTTCAAAAACTTTGATTAAGGAAATCTATGCAAGGCACCATTTGACTCGACCGGCGGCGAGAGCGAAGAGGGAGGCGGCACGAAGATGGAGGAGGGAAGGTCGAAGCTCGGCATACCTAGAAGTGGTGAGGGCAAAGCTCGGTGTACCTAGAAGTGGCGAGGGCGAAGCACGGCGGCGACAGCGAAGCTCGGCGTACCTGGAAGCGGCGACGACAAAGTTCGGCGGCAAGAGCAGCGAAGACTTGGAGGCAAACGAAATTTTTGCAGCCTGGCGGCGTCTAAGTGATTTCGCCCGGGTTAGGTTTTTCCTACGCAGCCAAGGGTTATATATAGACGCCTATCTTCACGAGCGGTTATTAAGAACCAACCGCCTGAGAAGATGATTATCTCAGACGGTTGGCTCTTACTAACCCCCTGAGATGATTAACTTATTTCTGGCGATTGGTAAGTAATAACCGCCTGAAATAATCCTTTTCACAAGCAGTTATTCAGTACCAACCGCCTGAGAAGAACTTTATGTAAGCTTAATTAATATTCTTGATTAAATGTGGAGACTTTCAAAAGCCCAAATTCCACTTTCAAGTAATATGATTGAGTATTAAAGGTTACCATTAAATTTCACTTCATAAATCCTTTTAAATTGGTCAGAACATGAAAAACATATAACAATTGCTAATTGTCATTCTTCTATCTTGATGAATATAATGATTTTTCCATTTAGTTTTTAAATGGAACTTTTTAGTCATGATACCTGTCGGTACCCTAAAAACCATACACCCCCTGAGGTTACAAAAATCTCAAGGGAAGGACATCTACTCAAATTAAAGACCCTCGGGGGCCCACCTGTCAGACATAACCGGACCTGCTTCTCCAACATGGTTAACCCCTAGGTTGCCACGTGTACTGTCAGACCGGAGCTATTACCCGCAAGGGTGAAGCTCCGGGCTAGGTACTGAAATGGCACCTCCGGACTTAACCGCTGACCGAGAGAAGCTCCGGACCTGACACGTGCCAGGCCACCCCGGAGCTTCCCGCTTCCCACAAGCAAGCTCCGGAGCTGCCACGTGTCCATACGTCGGAGCTGGCCGCTTTAAACCCCCGGGAGACATTGTAACGGCTCCGGATCTCCAAAGGACAGCCACGGACTTCAAGACCCGATTAATTATCATTAATTCCACGTTAATGACACTTAATCGGACGATCTTAACACCTGTAACGGCACTATCGGAGCTGTTATAGAGTTATTAACAACAATTAATCTCGTGTATCAATACTAGTAACCGCCAGGGCCACATGTCGGGTCAGGCTGATTTGTAACGGTTTGTCCTTGTACTATAAAAGGACAAACCGACGATACACGTGGGGGGACTCTGGAACACACTCAAGCTCACAAGTTAATACAACACACACACACCCGTGGAGTAGGGTATTACGCTCAGGCGGCCCGAACCACGTAAACCACTGTGTCACTCGAGTCCAATCGTGATTCACCTTCTTGAGTCTCCGCGCGCCCACACCGAACTACAAACTCCTCCAACACTTTCATAGTGTCAGGAGATCTGCCGACTCCAACAGTCGACAGTTGGCGCGCCAGGTAGGGGGGCGCCTGAGATCTTCAAGAATGGTGAATTCTGCGGCTGGATCATCCAACGGGCAACCTGCTGCTCAGGCTGTCGGAGGCAATCCCTCCAACATGCAGCCACCGGCAGGAGCCTCAGCACCCGCAGGAGTCACACTCCCACCACCACCATCTTCCCCGGCAAGACATGCCGGACAACATGATGGTGCACCGGCGTCACATTCTGCGCCGGCAAGTCGTGACAACCCAGAACATGCGCTCCATGCAGCGCGTGCTCTTCTCCAGCGACCACCACCTCCGGATGCATCTCAAGGTGCCATGGAGCAATGGAGGGCTGATGTTGAGCATTTGGTCGCAGCAGCGGGCGAACGCCTCAACAACCAGGGTCCACCTCCTTCAGGGCGGGCCCCGTCGCAGCGAAGGACGTTGTCTGGAAGACTTGGTCCGCATGTCTCCAACAACCGAAGACGAGCTGCGTCACAGCAAGTGACGTCGTTGCCCTCTGGGGCACGACGCACCCATACCGCATCTCGGCTTTCGACACACGACCTCCGGGCGGAGCTTGATCGCCGATACCGTCAACAGGATGGCCGTGTCCACATCGAGCGAGCTCGAGAAAGACGAGATGCTCAAGACCTTTCTACTCTGGAAGGAGTAGGAGGAGGCTGTTCCGCCCTAGCCATGCACCTGCGCATGGTTAGATGGCCACAGAAGTTCCGGCCACACTTGCCGGAAAAATTCGATGGGACTGTCAATCCCGTAGAATTTCTGCAGATATACTCCATTGCGATTCTAGCAGCTGGAGGAAACGAGGCCGTAATGGCCAACTATTTTCCAGTGGCCTTAACTGGGACCGCCAGGTCCTGGTTTATGAGCCTTCCACCCAACTCTATCGACAGTTGGGAGGAGCTGTGCCGTCAGTTCACTGCCAACTTCGGGAGTTCATACACCCGACCGGGCACTGAACTGGACCTTTTTGCGGTCGTGCAAAAAGGAGGAGAATCTTTGCGGTCATTCATCCAGAGATTCTCTCAGGTGCGTAACACAATCCCTTCTATCTCAAGCGCTTCTTTCATTGTGGCATTCAGACAGGGTGTGCGAGACAAGAAGATGTTGGAGAAGCTGGCGATCAAAGAGATCACCAGCGTCACGGAGCTCTTCAGCTTGGCAGACAAATGTGCCAGAGCTGCGGAGGGCCGTGAAATGCACTCCAAACCAGCTTTGGAGGATCATAAAAAATCCTCCAAAGAAGAAGCCGCTACCTCCGGGAGTGGCAAGAAGAAAAAGAAGACCAACGGCAAGAAGAAGCCGTCGGCCGGCACATCCAACGTTGCAGCCACTGCAACTCCTGGTGGCCGGGGGCCACGCCCCGAGAAGCGACCTCGACCGTCTTCTGAAGATGGCGGCAAATCCAAGATGTGGTGCCCCATTCACAAAACGGGCAGCCACAGACTGGAGGACTGCCGGGAGGTCCAAAACCTTGCCGAGCGCTACAGCAAGCGCCGGGAAGGGTCTCCTTTCCGACAGAGGGAGGGGAAACAGAAGGTTGATGAAGCTCCGGCTAAAGAGGAGTCAGGGTTTCAGGACCCCAAAAAGGTTCTGAAAGCCGTCTACACCTCCGTCGACGATGACTCCGACGTCTCCGACAACGAGCGTCGAAAAACCATGAACACCATCTTTGGTGGATCATGGGACATCACTTCTCGTCGTGTCATCAAGACTATGCGACGGGATATGGCTGCTGTAGCTCCTGGCAACCGTCACAAATGCCTGGGATCCCCAGGGAAGTGATTGAGCACAATCTGAAGATTTACCCCGACGCTCGGCCTGTGCATCAGAAACCTCGGAAGCAATCTGTGGAGCGACAGAACTTCATCCGACAAGAAGTGAAGAAGTTGCTCGAAGCCAGATTCATCCGAGAAGTCTACCATCCAAAATGGCTGGCAAACCCAGTCGTTGTACCCAAGGCCGGCGGGAAACTTCGGATGTGCATCGACTACACCACACTGAATAAGGCATGTCCAAAATATCCATTCCCACTACCTAGAATAGACCAGATAGTGGATTCCACCTCCGGGTGCGAGTTACTGTGTTTTCTAGACGCATATTCTGGATATCATCAAATCAGGATGTCTAGGGAGGATGAAGAGCATACTTCATTCATCACAGTGGACGGATTGTATTGTTACACAGCCATGCCTTTTGGTCTCAAGAATGCAGCTTCAACTTTTGTACGAGCTATGTACAAAACTTTCGAAGAACTCATCAGAGACATAGTGGAAGTGTACGTCGATGACATCGTGGTCAAAGTCAAAAACAAGGAGTCCCTCTTGGACACCTTGCAGGCTATCTTCGATAAGCTGCGGGCCACCCGCACGAAGCTAAACCCAGACAAGTGCGTCTTCGGGGTTAGTTCCGAAAAGCTTCTTGGTTTCCTGGTAAGTCACCGAGGCATAGAGGCTAATCCGGCGAAGATAAAAGCCATTGAAGACATGCGGCCACCAACCCGCATCAAAGACATCCAAAAACTAACTGGATGTCTAGCAGCCCCCAGCCGGTTCGTTTCAAGATTGGCGGAAAGGGCACTTCCCTTTTTCAAGTTGCTGAGGAAGTCCGGACCATTCCAATGGTCTGAAGAAGCAGAGAAGGCATTCCAGGAGCTGAAACAGTTCCTCACCACCCTACCAGTCTTGGTAGCACCGAACCCTAGTGAGCCTTTATTGCTTTACATTTCAGCTGCTGACGAAGTCGTCAGTATGGTTCTGGTTGCGGAGAGACCGGAACTGCCCAATACTCAGGAATCCAGACCCCTTCGGGAGGGTCCGGAGGTTCCTGAAAGCGGGTCTGGGTCCCAGCTCCCAGACTTGAACCCACAAGAAGCCACTTCAAAGGACCTGGATCCCTCCGAGAGGATCCAGGTCATTCCTGAAGAAGCTCCGGGTTCCTCCACCCAGAACCCGGAGGTCCCCGAAGAGAGTCTGGACCCCTCCGAGAGGGTCCGGATCAATGAAGAGGAAGCTCCGGACCCCTCCGGGAGGGTCCGGACCATTCAACGCCCGGTATACTTCATCATTGAAGTGTTACATGATGCCAAGACTCGATACCTAGAGG
Organism: Tuctoria greenei; assembly: GCA_036927565.1. Lineage (NCBI taxonomy): Eukaryota > Viridiplantae > Streptophyta > Magnoliopsida > Poales > Poaceae > Tuctoria > Tuctoria greenei. The sequence goes on along the minus strand of JAYESD010000006.1, from coordinate 194,595,371 downwards.
TGCATAAACTGCTCTATGCAGTTCTTATTGCCTCAAGGAAGCTTCGACACTATTTCCAAGCTCACAAAGTCTCAGTGGTGACTTCATATCCACTTCGAGCGATCCTGCATAATCCCAATTCAACTGGGAATATTGCAAAGTGGGCAGCGGAACTGGCTGAATTCGACCTTGAATTCATTCCAAGACAAGCAATCAAGAGTCAAGCGTTGGCAGATTTCGTGGCAGAATGGACTCCCTCTCCATTAAACCCTGGGGGCCCCAGCGAGCAGAAGACGGAACCTCAAGTTCCAGCCTTCACTAAGCCTCACTGGACCCTTTACTTCGACGGCTCCATGCAGAAGCAGGGAGCCGGAGCTGGAATCCTTCTCCTCGCACCAACCGGGGAGAAGGTGAAATACATGGTACACCTTGACTTCAAGGCAACCAACAACATGGCGGAGTACGAAGCACTCATCTATGGATTAAAGGTGGCACTATCATATGGTGTCAAGCAGTTGCTGGTCAAAGGAGATTCACAACTTGTCATCAAGCAGGTGAAGGGTGAATGCTCCTGCAATAATCTCCAGCTGGCTGCTTACCTCCTTGAAGTCCAGAGGCTTCAGAAGGACTTCGAAGTCCTAGACCTTCACCATGTTCAGCGTGCTCACAACGCTGAAGCTGACGAACTCTCGACCAAGGCATCAACCGGAGCTCCGGCTCCTGATGGAACCTTTGTCCGGAGGTTGTCAAAACCCACAGTTCAGCCTGCCGAACTGAACGAAGGGGGCGAGATCAGCATACCAAAGCTGACGGTCCCGATGGCCCTGTTACCATGGCAGCCATCAAGGGTCGTAGGTGCTGCCGGAAGCTCCGAGCAACCCAGCACGCAAGACTCAAATGCTCAAGTCAGTTCCGATGCATGGATCTCGGAGATCCGGAACTACTTGAAAGACAACATCCTTCCTGACGATGATGTATCCGCTGACCGGGTAGTCAGATTGGCTAAAAGATACACGTTGGTAGAAGGGGATCTCTACCGGCGCGGTGCCAACGGCATCCTAATGCGGTGCATCACAAGGGAAGAAGTCTGCGAGCTCCTCGCAGAAATCCATGGAGGTGAGTGTGGGAACCACGCATCTTCCTGCACGCTGGTCGGAAAAGCCTTTCGGCACGGCTTCTACTGGCCTACAGCGCTCCAGGATGCCACTGAGCTAGTGAAGAAATGCAAAGCATGCCAATTTCATGCAAAGCAAATTCATACACCTACTCAGTCCTTACAAATGATACCTCCTACATGGCCTTTCGCTGTGTGGGGGATGGACATCTTGGGACCCTTCCCAAGAGTCGTCGGAGGTTACAAGTTCCTGTACGTCGCCATCGACAAGTTCACCAAGTGGCCGGAAGCTACTCCTGTTGTGACGATCAACAAACAATCTGCAATCAATTTTCTACAATCTATCGTGAGCAGATTCGGAGTCCCAAATAAGATCATCACTGATAATGGGACTCAGTTCACAAGCTCCGCATTTCAAGGATATTGCGAAGACCTCGGCATACAAGTTTGCTACGCTTCTGTAGCTCATCCTGCCAGCAATGGACAAGCCGAGAGAGCAAACGCAGAGATCCTTAAAGGACTCAAAACACGCACTTATGAGCGTTTGAAAAAGCACGGAGCCAATTGGATCGAAGAGCTTCTGCCCACTCTATGGGCCAACAGGACTTCTCCAAGTCGGGCAACCGGAGAAACACCCTTCTTCCTGGTGTACGGAGCTGAAGTGATCCTTCCTCCGGAAATCACCTTGGGTTCCCTCCGAGTCCGAACCTTCGACGAAGCCGCGCAGGACCAGCTCCGGCGTGAAGACCTAGACCTCCTCGAGGAGGGAAGGTGCCAAGCAGCTGTTCGGAATGCCCGATACCGCCAAGCTCTACGGCGCTATCACCAGCGGCATGTACACAACCGACAGCTCGAGGAAGGCGATCTGGTGCTACGGAGAATACTATCCAGAGAAGGGCAAAACAAACTTTCCCCCGGCTGGGAAGGGCCCTTCCGAGTGATCAAAGTATCCCGTCCCGGAAGCGTTCGCTTGGCTACCGAGGATGGGACACCTCTCCCAAATCCTTGGAACATCGAGCACCTCCGTAAGTTTTACACTTAATTCCACGGAGGTGAGTCTTAAGTAACTTGAAATGTATGTTATAGAGTCATTGTACAGAGTCGGGTAGTTCCTCCGGGAGAGCAGCCGGACCTTTCCCGAAAGGTCTGAAAAGCTCATGCAACACTTGATACAGTCTCCGGACTAGAAGTGTGGCTAACTACCCTGGGTCAAACGAGAAACCAAACACACTTAGCCTGGTTCCGTACCCTAAGAGTGTACTTGTTTCCCCTGTACCCCGGACCTATAATGAAAGACATCTTCATGTGAAATAGACTCCACGTGCATTCATTTTTGCATAGGCTCGACATTTTTATTTTTCTCTTTCTTGTCTATAACAGAAACGTGCAATTCTTAAGAAATTCTAGTTTGACCGGTTTACGTACGATTCGAGTCGAATTGTCGGATTTTTTAGATTTAAATATCGTCTGTGGCCAACTCGCCTGAAAGCCGCCAAGCCATTCTAGGGCCGGAGTGCGCTATCGACTTAGCCTGGTCAAGCACCCTAAGTACGCCACTCTACCTACATCCCGGCAGGCCAAAGTAAGGTGGGTCCATGGACAATTGGATCTAAAAGAAAAGACGATTCATCCAGTCGTACTAAAAATCGTGTTCAACTTAAAATTCTCTTGAGAACCGTAAGCCGCGACGAAGTTATAGATAAGGAACAAATTTTACTATTTTTCTTGGCTTAAGTGTGCAGGAAAAATGAACCCAAAGTTGAGGGAGAAAAACCAGAGCTAACCAAGCTCCGACTCCCACCAGGGCGTCAACCGTCGGCGTTGACTAAAAGATGGTGAGAAGACCCCGTCACTGGAGTCTGTTGCCAACAAACCAAGTGTGGCAAGGGTCATCGCCGGAGCTACTAAGCTCCGACACCTTGGAGTATTAACTATCGACGCTCAACGTGTTGATAGAGGCTATTGCTGGAGCTACTAAGCTCCAGCGATGGACAGTGCCGGAGCTTCTAAGCTCCGACAACTTCAGGGGACCTTCACTATCAAAAACTTCGGACATAGATTCCACAAGTTCGAAGTAAATTCGTCTTCAACAAAACTCAACATCCTTTTGGTACATGTCCACAATCAAATTGTGCACATCTACCAGGGGGCCAAGTGAAGACAAAGATGTTGAAGACAAAAAAAATGAAATTCACGAAAAATTGGGGATTTCATTTCATCAGAAGACCGGAGATTACATCTGGAGACAAGGGATTACAAAACTGAGGATGAAGAGAAGATACAAGTAAAGGCTAAGAGAGATGGTCCTAGACCCTATGGAAGAACTCGGCGACCTTCTGGGCGACCTCCAACACGCTGGCTCGGGTAGCTTCGCCTTCTCCTTCGACGGGGCCTTCAAGCACCGGGTCCAGAGGGAATCGAGGGTTCCGGCTAGTGTAGCACGTCAACACATACTCTGCGACGTTCCTAGCCAGGGATTGCCCCTCGACTTCCAGCTGGTCCGCGATGACGTCGCCCACCTTGGAGAGCTTGCTGCCCGCAGCGTTCAACGCTTGCAACGCAAGGTCCGGCTCCGGCTCCGGATCATCCGGGAGCACGGGGCTGAAACCCATCGGCGCCAGCGCATCGTCGGCCTTGCTCAGGAACTCCCAAATTTGCAGGGAGTCTGCCTTCCTCAGGTTCTTCACCTCTTCCAGGGATCTCCGGGCCGCCGTCAACTCCGAATTCTCGCGGGAGAGGCGCTCAACTTCTTTGGCGTTCTGCTGGATTTTCGCAGCAACCCGCTTCTCAAGTCTTCCGAGCTCCTCCTCCCGGAGGTGGATCTTGTTCCGGCGGTCAACCAGGTCCTTCTCCCTAGCCTCCGCTTTCTTCTCCCGGGCGATAAGGGCACACTCGTACTCGTAGAGTTCCTGCCCCCGCACCCAGGTCTTCTCCTTCTCCTCGAGGCAGCGCTCTTCCAATTTTTTAGTGCGCTCCTCGAGGCCCTTGTCCGCCAGAGCTGTTTTCTCGGCGAGCTCTTCCTCCCGTCGCAAGACGTCATCCCGTAGCTCCAGGAGTTTTTGCTCCTCATCCTCGAGCCGTCTTTCCCTTCCTTCAAGTGCCTCTCGGCGCTTGATGAGTGCGGTGCTGATGGCCTCGAGCTGATCAAACCGAGCATTGGCCACGTCGTTAGCAGCCTTTGCTTGGTCATGGAATTCCCGGGATTGAGCATCGAGGGCGTGAGTCATGCTCTCCCTCTCATCCAGCAGCTCACCCCAGAGCTCCAGGCGGATCTTCTCCCGCCTAATCCATTCCTTGTCATCCGCAAGCCTCGACTGCGCCAGCTTGGTCTCGAATTGGAGTCGATTACGCCACCGCCTAAGGGTTTGGCGCTCCTCTTCAAGAGCCTTGCTGTCGTGGAAGAAGGCTAGTTGGACTTGACGTAGACTGGAGCAGGCGTTGTCGATGGACATCGACAGCGAGATGGGCTCCGGACCTTCTGGGATCTCCTCCGCTGATTCCAGCAGGTCTTCATTTACAAAAATTGGGTCCCACTCTACGAGAGTGGAACCCCGAGCTTCCAAAGCACTAGGGCACTCCTCCAGGATGGCCTCAGTCGCCACCGAAGAAGGTCCCGCCACCAAGTCTTCATTTGCCCCCTCAGGCTGGGGGCCGGCGACTTCGTTCAGGCACTCTGGCTCCGCCACGGGTACCATCGACGTCGTCGCCTCCATTGGCTCCGGCCGGGACACTTCTTCTGAGGGAGGTTCAAGCTCCCTCACCTCTTCAGCCACCGGCTCTGCGGCCGGCGCTCCAACAATCACCGGCTCTGCGACCGGAACTTCGGAAATAACCGGCTCAACTGCCGAAACCACTTCAACTTCCGGCTCGCATGCCGGGGCTTCAGCTACCTCCGGCTCAACCGTCGGGGCTTCAGCACTTTCCAGCTCTGAAGCCGGGACTGCTACTTCCTCCGACTCAATAGTCGGAGCTTCTACTTCTGCAGCACCAGGACCCGGAGCTTCTACCTCCGGAACGGGTGCCGCTGGCGCATCTTCAATCCCGTGGTCCGGCGCTACCACGGGAACTTCTGGAGACGAGTCGAGGTCCATGACCACGACAGCCGGCGCCGGAGCTGTCGCAGCCTCCGCTTGGGGCGGCACCGGAGCTGGAGCAGAAGCCCCCGCAGCCTCAGACACTGTGGCTGAGGGCGGAGCTTCACTCCCCTTCTTGGGAACGCTGTAGATAAAGAACGAAGAAATTGAGCAAATAGATGCTACAATTAAAAGTTAATCGAGGTAAGAAAGAAAAATTACCTTGGGAGGCTCACGCACCAGCTTGCGCGGAACCTCTTTCCCGGACGTTCCGGGCTGGCCACGGTCGGTGTAGGAGCTCCGGGAGGACTCCCAGGACTTGCCGTGGCCACGGGCGTTTCCCGGGTCGGAGCTCTCCTTGATCGGGAGGAACTCCTGGACCTGGAGGCCCTCACCGCTTATGGCGCCGGGGTCGCGTGCCCGGAGCTGGCACCTCCGGAGGGATCCACCATGGGAACGGTCGCACTCCGGGAGGATCCCACCGCCGGAACAGTAGCGCTCCGGAAAGACCCCACCACGGGGACAGCCGCCACGGCGGCGGAGGATCTTCCTTCCTGAGGACGGGGAACTGGGGGGGAGGTGGCAAGACCGACGGACCTTCCGTCAGCATGTCGCAGCTTTCTCTTCCGGCTCTCCGGCTCCTCCGCCAGCTCCTTGCCCTTGCCGATGACCTCAGCTCTTGGCTGAGAGACAGGGTCGGAGCCGCCTTCGGATAACCCGGGGATTGCCAACCGGGCGGTTGATCTTCTCTCGACGATGCCAAGGTCGTCAAGCGCGGGCATCTTCCGCCGGAGCTCCCTGCTGAACTCAACTTCCACGTTCAGGGGGAGGAAAGCCGGCGGCGGAGTCAAGTACTCTCCGTCAACATCGATGTCGTGCTGGAATTTCTTGAGGTGAAACTCCAAGGACTTCCCCACCATGCTGGACTTCAACCCGGTCTCAACCCGGTCCTCGTCCATCACGCTGTTGAGGGCCCAGGCGAGTTTCTCCCTCCTCTTCAGCGGTGCCCACCTGTTGGACAGGAAGTTGCAGAACACTGCCTGGGGAGTCAATCCTCCCTCCACACATTGGCGGATCCTGGTCAGGACGGGGTCGAAAGCTGCCGCCAGCACCGGAACTTCGCTCCACACCGATGTGTCAATGCCGGGCAAACTGTCTGGCAACTCCAACCGCTCATGCTCCTCCACCCGGACGACTACCCAATCTTTCTTCCAGTCATCCCACTTCCCGGAAGGGAATGACCGGAGGTACTTGAACGGGCACTTCTTGCGCTTCACAAAGTAGTAGAAGCCAAGGTACTCGTCGCTTCGGCCGGTGGTTTGGACGGTGAAGAAGGTTCGAAAGAGCTCGATGCAGGGGGGGATGCCCACCCACATCTCGCAGAAGTGGACAAAGATGGACACAAGGAGAATGGAGTGAGGGCCAAGGTGGTATAGCTGCAGACCATAGAAGTCCAGTAGCATCAAGAAGAAAGAAGAAAACGGTGGGATCAGCCCCACCATGGCGTACGAGGAAAAATACACAATCTCGCAGGAGTGCTCCTTTTTAAAGGGAAGCTCTCCGCCGGCGCGGACCGAACGGTTGAAGAAGTCCGACGACCACCCCATGAGGGCTCGGACCTTCTTCAGATCGCTTTCCGTCTTCAAACGACTCTCACGCAGACCCAACTCCATCGCAGCACAGTTAGGCAAGAGAAGAGGAGCAAGGTACAAGTCGGGAGTTTGAGCGCAAGAACAGATGGGAAGCGTAAAGAACTCCCGACGGTGCGCTTTCCTTCTTAAGTAAGCCCTCGCAACGCTTGGATGGAAACTGCAGGAGAGTCAAGGATACTACTCAAGAATTCAACCCTGCCGATGACAAAAGGGCCCGGGACCACCCTGACGATCAAGTCGAGGTTCTTACCCAGGCGAACAGTTGTCATCACGAGGCGGGAAACCCAAAGGCGGCGGACTGACAAGGCGCGCAGAACCGATACGATTTTTGTATCGGGAACCGGCGACCTTCAATTGCGAGAGATCCGCACGTCAAAGATCTTATCTGCCGCCTGAGGTGCGCCACGCGTCGGGATTTAACCGTAAAGTCCCGCCAAAGGCACCTCCGAAGACCCTTGAAGACCCAGTTCAAGAGTCGCAAGTGTGGACCCACCTCCGGCGGAATGACTTCATCCCGTTGGCCTTCCCCGGAGGTAGGTCCAGGGGGCCACTGTCGGTACCCTAAAAACCATACACCCCCTGAGGTTACAAAAATCTCAAGGGAAGGACATCTACTCAAATTAAAGACCCTCGGGGGCCCACCTGTCAGACATAACCGGACCTGCTTCTCCAACATGGTTAACCCCTAGGTTGCCACGTGTACTGTCAGACTGGAGCTATTACCCGCAAGGGTGAAGCTCCGGGCTAGGTACTGAAACGGCACCTCCGGACTTAACCCCTGACCGAGAGAAGCTCCGGACCTGACACGTGCCAGGCCACCCCGGAGCTTCCCGCTTCCCACAAGCAAGCTCCGGAGCTGCCACGTGTCCATACGTCGGAGCTGGCCGCTTTAAACCCCCGGGAGACATTGTAACGGCTCCGGATCTCCAAAGGACAGCCGCGGACTTCAAGACCCGATTAATTATCATTAATTCCACGTTAATGACACTTAATCGGACGATCTTAACACCTGTAACGGCACTGTCGGAGCCGTTACAGAGTTATTAACAACAATTAATCTCGTGTATCAATACTAGTAACCGCCAGGGCCACATGTCGGGTCAGGCTGATTTGTAACGGTTTGTCCTTGTACTATAAAAGGACAAACCGACGATACACGTGGGGGGACTCTGGAACACACTCAAGCTCACAAGTTAATACAACACACACACACCCGTGGAGTAGGGTATTATGCTCAGGCGGCCCGAACCACGTAAACCACTGTGTCACTCGAGTCCAATCGTGATTCACCTTCTTGAGTCTCCGCGCGCCCACACCGAACTACAAACTCCTCCAACACTTTCATAGTGTCAGGAGATCTGCCGACTCCAACAGTCGACAATACCAATCTCTATAAATTTTTTCAGATTTGTTTAAATTTTTTTGAATCAATGTGCGATCAAAATTTGATGAATGCCTCATATGTATATGAGCATTTGGTTAGAATGATGGATAATTTTAATTTTGACATGTTGGAATGCTTTAAAAAGTTTAACAAAATTCATACATGTATAAATAATAGAAATATGTTCATACAATCCAATTTCAGTGAAGGGTCCCCTTTTTTTAGGAGATACACAAATGTGAATAATATGTGAGTACAAACTAATTTGATATATGTTAGCTATATAAGTTTTAAAATATTTGGTCCAGGTGGTAGATGTTAATTTTTGAAAAATATAGAAGAAAGAATCATCGAATTTGGACTCAATTTGCAGAATCTATACATGTTTGAGTATTTATATTGGAATCTAAATAAAAAAAGAAGCAAGGGAACATAAAACTAAAGAACAGACTCAGGAAATTATCCCAGACGGTTGGTAAGTAATAACCGCATGAGATAATCTTTTTCTCAGGTGGTTGTTCAGTACCAACCGCGTGAGAAGAACTTTATGTAGCCTTAATTAATATTCTTGATTAAATGTGGGACCTTTCAAAAGCCCAAATTCCACTTTCTTGTAATACGATTGAGTATTAATGGTTACCATTAAATTTCACTTCATAAATCCTTTTAAATTGGTCAGAATATAAAAACATATAACAATTGATATTTGTCATTTTTCTATCTTGATGAATATAATGATTTTTCCATTTAGTTTTTCAATGGACCTTTTTAGTCATCATACCAACCTCTATTAATTTTTTCAGATTTTTTTAATTTTTTTTTTTTTTGAATCAATGTGTGTTCAAAATTTGATGAATGCCTCATATGTATATGATCATTTGGTTAGAATGATGGATAATTTGAATTTTGACATGTTGGAATGCTTTAAAAAATTTAACAAAATTCATACATGTATAAATAATACAAATATGTTCATATAATCCAATTTTAGTGAAGGATCCCTTTTTTTAAGAGATACACAAATGTGAATAATATGTAAGTATAAATTAATTTGATATTTACCAAAACATTACAATGTTAACCATACAAGCTTTAAAATATTTGGTCCAGGTGATAGATATTAATTTTTGAAAAATAAGGAAGAAAGAATCATTGAATTTGGACTCAATTTGCACAATCTATACATGTTTGAGTATTTATATTGGAATCTAAATAAAAAAAGAAGCAAGAGGAAAGAAAACTGAAGAACAGGCTCGGGCAACTATCCCAGGCGGTCCGTAAGTAATAACCGTCTGAGATAATCCTTTTCTCAGACGGTTGTTCAGTACCAACCGCCTGAGAAGAACTTTATGTAAGCTTAATTAATATTCTTAATTAAATCTCGGGCCTTTCAAAAGCTCAAATTCCACTTTCTTGTAATATGATTGAGTATTAAAGGTTACCATTAAATTTCACTTCATAAATCTTTTTAAATTGGTCAGAACATAAAAAACATATATCAATTGCTATTTGTCATTTTTCTATCTTGATGAATATAATGATTTTTCCATTTATTTTTTCAATGGACCTTTTTAGTCATCATACAAACCTCTATTAATTTTTTCAGATTTTTTAAATTTTTTTGAATCAATGTGTGTTCAAAATTTGATGAATGCCTCATATGTATATGTGCATTTGGTTAGAATGATGGATAATTTGAATTTTGACATGTTGGAATGCTTTAAAAAGTTTAACAAAATTCATATATATATATATATATATATATATATATATATATATATATAAATAATACAAATATGTTCATCAATCCAATTTCAGTGAAGGATCCTTTTTTAGGAGATACACAAATGTGAATAATATGCGAGTATAAATTAATTTGATATTTACCAAAACATTACAATGTTAGCTATACAAGTTTTAAAATATTTTGTCCTCGTGGTAGATGTTTGGGTAGCTATACAATATGCAGAATTTATACATGTTTGGGTACTTATATTGGAATCTAAATAAAAAAAGGAAAAGAAAATTGAAGAACTGGCTCGGGTGATTATCCCAGGCGGTTGGTAAGTAATAACCGCCTGAGATAATCTTTTTCTCAGACGGTTGTTCAGTACCGAGAGCCCGAGAAGCAGTTAAAAACTGCCTGAAAAAACCGCCTGAACTTTATTATATTTTATCACAGGCGGTTGTTTCTTTAAAAACCGCCTGTGAAAACCGACGCATATATAAATACCCCTCGGGCACCACAGAAAACCTAACCCTGGAGATTTTCCATCGACGCTTTTTCCCTCGTGCGCCGGTCGATACTGCATTCATCAGTTGATCAAGCTTCAAACAGAGAAAAGGTTAGAAGAGACTTCTTCTTCACTGTCATGTTTTTAATTTGTTCTGTTTTCAGTTTTGTTTTGTTGTGTTTGCATATGCCTCCACCCCCCCCCCCCCACCACCACCACCACTTGAGATTTGTAGTAGATTTGAATGATTAAAGGTTGAAAGATGTAGTTTAGTCTCCCCTTGAGCTCACCCATGAATTTTACAGAACAAGAAGTAGATTTGAAGGATTAAAGGTTGAAGATGAATACAAGCACATCACGTGTTCGATGAAATGTTTCAATGAATAAGCCTAACTTAAAAAATCCATTATGGCCACTAGGAAGCTGAGAAAATTATGAAACAAATTTTCTTGGAACCCTTATGAATAGACCTACATGATACCAGTATATACTCATATGATACAGGCTTGTTATGTCTCTGTAAATTCATTTTATAAAAGACTTTTAGGGAATATCTGTGGCCAAATTTTGTAAATCTTACAAAAATATGTTACTGAAGCATGGACCATCGAGCGTGGATGTATAACATTCCAAGACCCGATCCTATGTACATTCATAATGTTGCAAATTTTATTGAAGCATCCAAGAGACATGCGAAGTTGCAAAAGATAGATGACATATTATGTCCATGTATCGACTGTGAAAATATGATTGCTTGGATAGATACTACAGTAATCTAATCTTATTTGGTTAAAAGAGGTTTCAAAAAACTACACAATATGGGTAGAGCACGGTGAGTTAGATACACATGAAGTGGATAAAGATGATGAGAGAGGTTCAAATGACGATAATGTTCATATCGATGATGGTAGTGACAATCAAGATGGTGATGATGATGATGAGTTCGATTGTGAGGAGATGTTGCGTCACATTGAACCATATGTATTGACTTCTATGGGAGCAAGTAAAGGTTTAAGTAAAATGAAGACAATGTAGAATGCGGCGATAGAGCTTTTATATGATGAATCATACGGTTGTGATAAAGAGTTTAATACATTGCATGCAGTCCTAGAACTACTAAAGTTGAACGCCACACATGGATGGTCCGATTGTAGTTTCTCTAATCTTTTGAATCTTATGGCAGAAATTCTTCAAAATCCAAATAAACTGCCCAGAAGCACTTATAAAGCGAAGAGACTTCTTTGTCCGATGGCACTAGGTGTGATAAAAATACACGCTTGTGAGAACCATTGTATTATGTATCGCAAAGAGCATGAGCTCGCAACTAGATGCCCCATCTGTGGTGTCAGTAGATATAAGAAGGACTATAATCCAGTAAGCAATTACCCTGGACCAATTGTAACACCAGACCATCCGATGTATAATTAATAACACAACGGTCAATCACTCCAGTAAGCATTATTTCTACACCAATCTGAATCAAGTGCCACCGGATCATCTGATGATGAGGCAAGTGTTACATCGGTCGATCAACGGTCATATCTGACAAAGTGACATCGGCTAATTTGGATTCGACCGATGACAACTGAAGGGAGAACATCGGATCATCCGATGTTTGCAGAATAGTGATGTCAGCCTACTTTTCCAACGGCTATTTCGTGGAAGCTGGCTATTTATACCCTTCAACCAGTCATTTCGATAAGTCTTGATACCCAGAGCTACTCTACACATTACCAAGCATTCAAGACATTGAGCTACCACTTCTACATCATTTACACCACTTGTACACCAAGAGATAGGCTAGAACTTGCTAGAGATAGTGTTTGTGTGCTTCCATTCTTGGTGATTGGAGTCTCTAGTGTAGTGAGAGCTGTAAGGGAGTGTCTCTTGGTGATTGCACTCACCATGTAACAATCGGTGATTGGATAGAGCCTTCCGAAGCTTGCCAAGACGGTTTTGGAAGCCCGGAGGATCAAACTTGTACAAGGCTTGAGCTCCACCTTGCCAGGGTTGGCGAACGGAGACTTATAGTGAAGATCCCTGGTCTCGGTGACTTGGGAGTGGCTATACCCTTTGGTGGGTGCCACAACATGGATGTAGGAAGGTCTTGACGATCTTGTCGAACCACGGGATAAATCTCCGTTTCTTCGTGTCTCCTTAGGAGTTTGCACACTCTTTCTTTCCCGTTTCACTTATGCATTTCATATACCGCAAAATTACTATTCACTTGAATGCATAGGTTGTTTGCATAGGGAATTGGGCTTTTAGTAGTTAAGTTTTATTGCTTTAATTTTTGAAAAGAAGCCCAATTCACCCCACCTCTTGGGCATTCGATCCTTACAATTGGTATCAGAGCAAGGTTGCTCATTGGATCATTCTAGCTTCACCGCTAGAGAGCTAAAATGGCCAAGATTGGGGGTTCGGTTCCCATCTTCGAGGGCAAGAACTTTGCCTATTGGAAAGCACGCATGCGTACTTATCTAGAGGCTATTGCTCCCGAGGTATGGGAAGCGACCCATGCGGGGTTTGGTGAGCAAAACTATATAGGTGATCAAGTTAAGTGCGATGCAAAAGCTAGAAATGCTATTTATGAATGCATTAGTTAAGATGTGTTTGCTAGGCTTGCTAGCAAAGAAAAAGCTTATGAAATTTGGGCTTGCTTGATTGAAATTCATGAGGGTTCTTCTCGTGTCAAAGAACTAAGTATCATATGCTTAAGGCCAAATATGATGAGTTCAAAATGCTACCTCATGAAAATGTCAATGAAATGTTTTCTCCCTTGAATGTGCTTATTGAGGAAATTAATGCTCTTGATATTTCTTCTCTTGGCAAGGGACTCATCAACCGCAAGATTCTTATGATCCTTCCTAAGCCAAAGTACAACATCATCAACTCCATGCTTCAAAAGGAATCTCTTGATCACATTGAAGTTTTGGAACTTATTGGAGAGATTCACGCTCATGAGATGAGTGTGCTTGGGATGATGGAGGAATCATCTTCAAAGACAATTTCTCTAAAGGCTTCCACCAAGAAAACAAATCCCAAGAAAAAGAAAGTGGTTGAGCCTAGCTCAAGTGAAGAAGACCAAGTATCAAGTGAAGATGACGATGATGAGCTTGCCTTGATGATGAGAAAATTCTCTCGCTTAAACTCCAAGATTGCCAAGAAGGGATACACCTTTGATCCCAAAAAGAAAGCATTTCTACCAATAAAAGACAATAACAAGACTTGCTATAATTGTGGTGATCAAGGTCACATCTCCTATGATTGTCCAAAATAGGACAAAAGAAGAGAGAACCACAAGGTCAAGCATCACAAGCTTGAGGATAGTGAGGATGGTGAAGAAGAAGTCAAGCCCAAACCAAGATTCTTTGGGAAGAAGAAGCATGACAAAGGCAAAAAGGCAAAACTCTTCCCACAGAAGAGAAAAGGTCCACAAAAGGTGTTCATGTGTGAGGCAAATGAATGGATCACCGACGAAGAATCTAGTGATGAATAGAGTGAAGTTGAAGAAGAGAGCTTGGCCGGCCTAGCCATTGCCAACAATGATGATTCATCTCTTAGTCCACCTCCCATGTGCCTCATGGCAAAAGGTAACACCAAGGTATGTGATGACTCTAGCGATGATGAGCTTTCCCCCGATGACTTAGCTTCATTGATAAATGAATACCACACTATCATTAAAAGGGAAAAGAGTAAGGTCAAGGCTCTTGAAGAAGCTCGTGCTAAGCTTGAGAGTGCTAACCTCGATTTGCTTGACAAGTATGAAAGCATACTTAAGGAGCATGACACGCTCAAATCTCATGTCAAGCAAGTTGAGGAGGATAAGGCTCAAATCAAGCTAGATCATCATGAGCTTGACGTAGCACACCAAGCACTCTTGGGAAAGCACAATGAGTTAATTCAAGAGCATCAAGTACTTAACTTTGCTTATGAAGTTCTTGATCAAGAATTGAAAACTATAAAGAAAGAAACCCTTAATAATAAGGTATCTATTACTTCTCATGCCACTAATGTCTTGCATAAGTCTTTGCCTTTGAAAGGGAATGCTAGGGAGAAGGAATTGTTGGAAGAAATTGAAAGTCTCCGCACTAGTGTGGCACGACTATCTAAGGGAGAAGTCAAGTACAAAGAAATCCTCTTCCAACAAGCAAGGGCCTTCAACAAGAGAGGACTTGGATCCTTCCCGATGCCTAACAAAGGAAAGGTGCCCTCACCAGAGCTTAGAACAAGCTTCATCAAGGAAGTTGGTCCCTATTTCCAACATTGTGAGGTCACCGGTTACCATACAAGGGACTGTCATCTTACTAACCGGCCTTCTCCAAAATTGCCTACTAACTACAAGTCTAACTTTAATGATCACTATTATCTCTTGAGTAAAGTAGATGGCAAGGTGAAGGCAAGATTCATTGGCCAGGACATGAAGGGCATGAAGGGGAAGCTCCCCAAGCAACTTTGGGTCCCAAAAACACTTGTATCACACATACAAGGACCTAAGTCGGCTTGGATGCCTAAAATCAAAAATCGAATTCATGTGTGTAGGTGAACTACAAAGCCGGAGGAAAGCATTAGGTAATCGATAGCGGGTGCACTCAACACATGACCGGCAACGATGGTATGTTCACCACCATAGAAAACCCCGGCAACCATGAACAAGTCACCTTTGGTGATAACTCTAAGGGGAAGGTAATTGGGTTAGGTAAGATTGCAATTTCAAATGATTTTTCTATTTCCAATGTATTGTATGTTAAGTCACTTAGTTTCAATTTGCTTTCTATTGCACAATTATGTGATCTTGGACTAACGTGCACCTTTAGCAAGAATGATGTTGTTGTGACTAGTGAAGCAAGCAAAGAACTAATCTTCAAAGGGTTTCGGCATGGACATCTCTACTTAGTAGACTTCTCCAACAAAGATGCTAGCTTGACCACTTGTCTTTTCACCAAGACAATTTTGGGTTGGCTATGGCATCGACGCATAGCTCACATTGGAATGAGCAAGCTCAAGAAGTCATTCAAGCTCGGGATGGTGATCGGCGTGAAGGATGTCACATTTGAGAAGAAGAAGCTTTGTAGCGCTTGTCAAGCTGGGAAGCAAGTTGCTTCTCACCACCCGATGAAGACAATGGTGTCAACCTCCAAACCACTTGAGTTGCTCCACATGGACCTCTTCGGACCGTCCACATATCAAAGTCTTGGTGGTAATCTCTATTGTCTTGTTATAGTTGATGACTACTCTCGCTATGCTTGGACTTTGTTTCTAGGTGACAAGAGTGAAACTCCGAAAGTGTTCAAGACCTTCGCTAACTGTGCTCAAAGGGAATTTCAACTTCCCATCATCAAGGTCCGGAGTGACAATGGCACCGAATTCAAGAACTACAACATTGGGGAGTGGTGTGATCGTGAAGGCGTGAAGCATGAATTTTCAGCCACATACACTCCTCAACAAAATGGTGTCGTTGAAAGGAAGAACAGGACACTCATCACTCTTGCACGAGCAATGCTTGATGACTATGGCACGTCCGAGAAGTTTTGGGCCGAAGCAATCAACACGGCATGTCATGCCGCAAATCGGGTCTATCTACATCGACTACTTCAAAAGACTCCGTACAAACTCCTCATTGGGAGAAAGCCCAACATCTTCTACTTTCGAGTCTTCGGATGCAAGTGCTACATCTACCGCAAGAAAAGGCTCAGTAAGTTTGAAAGAAGATGTGATGTTGGTATCTTTCTTGGTTATGCATCAAACTCAAAAGCATATCGAGTATTCAACCAAACCTCCAGTTTAGTTGAGGAAAGTTGTGATGTTGAGTTTGATGAAACTAATGGCTCCCAAGAGGAGAGTTTTGTTCATGGTGAAATAGATGATAAGCCCCTACGAGGAGCTATGAAGAACATGACCATTGGAGACATCAAGCCTAAAAGTTGAGGAGAGCCATGATCAAGGGGGAGCTTCAAGTTCCAACATCAACACATCTATGGCACCTCAAGTTGACAAAGAATAAAAATATGATCCATTGTCGACACAAGATTCACAAGCCACACAACATCAAGAAGAAGAAAAAGTCCATGATCAAGTTCAACCACAAGAAGAGCAACATGCATCACCACCGCCAAGTGCTTCACAACCACTTATGAGGCATGGACGCATCTCCAAGGCGCATCCGATTGATCAAATCATCAGAAGTCTGTCAAGGGGAGTAAGTACACGTTCTCGCCATTTCGCTACGTTTTGTGGGCACTAATCG
The DNA here is from genome assembly GCA_036927565.1 of Tuctoria greenei. Taxonomy (NCBI): domain Eukaryota; kingdom Viridiplantae; phylum Streptophyta; class Magnoliopsida; order Poales; family Poaceae; genus Tuctoria; species Tuctoria greenei. Next base: position 194,578,688 of record JAYESD010000006.1, on the reverse strand, counting down.
TTCGTTTCATGTGTAGAACCCACTCACATTGAGGAAGCACTCCAAGATCCAAATTGGGTGATGGCCATGCAAGAAGAACTTAACAACTTCATCCGCAATGAAGTTTGGGTGTTGGAGGAGCGACCCAAGGACAAGAACATCATCGGAACAAAGTGGGGGCACCGCAACAAACAAGACAAGAATGGCATTGTGATCCGCAACAAGGCAAGACTTGTGGCCAAGGGTTTCTCGCAAGTTGAAGGACTAGAATTTGGAGAGACATTGGCTCCGGTCGCTCGACTAGAAGCTATTTGTATACTTCTTGCTTTTGCATCACATCATAACACAAAGCTTTATCAAATGGATGTGAAAAGTGCATTTCTTAATGGTTATATTAACGAGCTTGTTTATGTTGAACAACCTCCCGAGTTCGAAGATTCGAGGAATTCTAATCATGTGTTTAGGTTGCACAAGGCGCTCTATGGGATCAAGCAAGCACCTAGGGCATGGTATGAACGACTATGGGATTTCTTGATCATGCAAGGATTCAAGATCGGGAGGGTGGACACTACACTCTTCACCAAAGACACTGATGGAGAACTATTTGTTTGTCAAATTTATGTCGATGATATTATTTTTGGTTCAGTTAACGAAGCTCTTAGCCATGAGTTTGGCAAAATGATGTCTAGGGAATTTGAGATGTCGATGATTGGAGAGCTCAACTTCTTCCTTGGATTTCAAATCAAGCAACTTCGAGACGGGACCTTCATCTATCAAGGAAAGTATACCAAGGACCTCTTGAAAAAATTTGAGATGGGAGATTGTAGCTCAAGAAGCACTCCAATGGCAACAAATTGTCATCTCAACGCGGATAAGGACGGTAAACCTGTTGATCAATCCAATTACCATTCTATGATTGGTTCATTGCTTTATCTTATCGCATTTAGGCCCGATATCATGTTTAGTGTATGCTTGTGTGCTCGCTTTCAAGCGGCACCTAAAGAGTCGCATCGGAAGGCGGTCCTTAGGATACTTTGGTATCTCAAGCATACCCCTAGTGTAGGCCTATGGTACCCCAAAGGTGCTAAATTCCATCTCTTGGGTTACTCGGATTCGAATTTTGCCGGATGTCGTGTGGATCGCAAGAGTACCTCCGGAGGGTGCCACTTTCTTGGGCATTCCCTAGTATCTTTGTCTAGCAAGAAGCAAAATTATGTTGCTTTGTCCACGGCGGAAGCGGAATATATAGCGGTCGGTGCATGTTGTGCCCAAATCCTCTATATGAAGCAAACCCTTTTGGACTTTGGTATTAAACTTGGTTGTGTGCCTCTCCTTTGTGACAATTAAAGTGCATTTAAGATTGCTAAAAACCCCGTTCAACACTCCCGCACTAAGCACATTGATATTTGCCATCATTTCTTGTGGGACCATGAAGCTGAGACATCTCCTTGCGAGGTGTTAGGTCCGAAGAACAATTGGCGGATATCTTCACTAAACCACTTGATGAGAAAACCTTTTCTAGACTAAGGACTGAATTAAATGTGCTAGATGCATCAAACGTGATGTAAGTTGCCATGGTCACGTAAAAATGCATCACATATAGGTCTTGTCTAACTTTCAAAGGATAGGGGTGAGCAAGGGTTAGCTTGAGATGGAGGTTCTTTTGGGTTTCCCCAAGGCTTGGAGAGTGGCTCTCCCTGAAGAAGCCTTTGAAAGGTTCAAATTTGGAAAGATATATTTAATTTATGTCTTGCATGATGTCTGCCATATAGACTTCAACTCACGTTTAATTTCCTACATTAAAAATTGTTTGGCATTGCATACGGCAGATTGTCACAAAGGGGAACCCACCTCATGAGAAAGAGACTTGTTTGAAATGCAATATCTCAACTCATATGATGTGGAAAGAACAAAGTGTTAGGTGCGTTAATGCCTAAAGGAACATGCTTTAAAGAGATAAAAGTCTTCATCCTCTAGCTCACAAAGCATGGGCCTTACATTTTATTTGGATTTCTTCCTTAATTTCTCCAGTGTTCTATTTGCTTTAGGGATTAGCCAAGTTATTGGCAACTAGTATTATAGTCTTTTTGAGGGGTAAGGGGTTGCCCAAAAAGTCCTAAGACTTGTGTTTCTCTTTGTGTGTTTAAGTCAAAGGACATATATGGGATGTTGCTGTTTTGTAGTCATCGGATTATCCGATGCTTAGGGCAGAAGCTTCATCGGATCAGTTTGTGCTCAAGTGCCAAGGGACAGCTCAGTCAGAAAGTCAAATCAACCGATGAGTTCATTATGAGAAACATCGGAGCATCCGATGTTCACATTTCTGGAGTTGTGCCAAATCGATGATAATCCTTTCAACATCGGAGCATCCGATGCCGAAGGGGTCTCTAGAATACCCTTACTGTACCATTCGACCGATGCACCTCTCAGTTGTCCTCAGTTCATCCGATATTAAAATTTGAGCTAGGGTTTGGGCCCCACCTATTTAGCGCCTCTTCGTCTCTTTTTTCTCTCTCCCTGACTTTGCTCTCCGCCGCCACTCCGTGCACTCGCCCTGCCACCGCCCTCCGGCCGCCGCCGTCCTCTGGTCGTCGCCGCCCTCTGGCCGCCACCGCCCTCCGACCGCCACCACCCTAAGCGACGCCGCCACCCTGCACCCTTAGTGTCGCCGCCGCCGCCCCACGCAGCACCGCTGCCACCGCTCCATGCCGCACCACCGCCGCCATCCTAAGCGCCGCCACCACCTTGCGACACCGCTCCACTCCACGCGCCCAGCCGCCGCATTCATCCTCGCCGCTAGGGTTCGCCCGGCCGCAACAATCTTTGCGTCACCGTCTCGTGCGCCCGGCATCGTTTGTCCCGCATGCTCATCTTCACCGTCGTCACTCGATATGGGTTGTGACAAGAAAGGAAAGGGCAAGGCTATTGAGGAGCCGGTCGCTAAGAAGCAGGAGTTGTCGAAGGAGGAGAAGAAAGCGCTGATGGCCGCTCGCGCTGCTAGGAGCGAGAGCGTGGACGAGGAGGATCGCTGAGGATCCGGGAGGCCCGACAAAGGCCGTGCCTGAGGAGCCAAAGGAGGCTGGGGAGCCTGAGGTGCCACTTGTTCACTGGCGCTCAGTCAGGACCCGTGGGGGTCATCCAGCTGCAGCCCTGAGACAAAGACCCTCTGCAGCTGAGCTTCGGGAGGACAGGGCGGCCTAGAGAGTCGTCTATGAGATGGACACCAATGTCTGGGTTGGTGAGGGTGTCCGCCTAACCGATTACAGGAATTTGAAGTCTAAGCAGCTCAGGAAGCTCAGATGGAGCATTCTACTTGAGGAATGGTTCCTGCAGCCCAGAGAGTCACTTGTGGACAGCTGCTTCTGGACCCTAACACAGGCGTCGTTGTATGAGACTTACATACATCGGGGCCATAAGCTCTTCCAGCATAACTTTCTTGACTCGGATCAGCTCGCACTTGCAGCCGGGACTGAGATACGCCCTTACTTTGAGAGGTACAAAGGGCTAGTGGAGCTGATGTCTTACCAGAGGGGTGCCTTCGTGGAGGACTGGGTCCGAGTGTTTTATGCCACACTCTATGTTCCAGAGGGCCGTAGATCCATTGACTTCATGTTTATGGGCCAGCATCACCATCTGACCAGACAGACCTTGGGACAGCTGCTAGGAGTGGATCTCCATGACACCTACCTGCACGAGAGAGTATATGGACAGGTTGACCCACTGAGGAGGCCGCTCACTGGAGGTGTGGCACCACCTTTTGAGGAGATACGGTCACTGTTCGCTCAGCCTTTCTCACCTGACTAGCTGAGGGTACCCGCTCTACTCTCTCCAGCTGCACGCACTGTGCACCTCACCTTGCGCCGCACACTTCTACCGAGGTCTGGATACCTTGAGGGGTTTACCAGTCTGCAGCAGACCCTCCTGTTCTATGTCACGAACGGGATGGAGTTCGACATTGTGAACATTCTCATCTGTGAGATGGGGGATGTTATCACCGATGGAGTTGTGATGATGAGGTAGCTTGTGTTTGGCCATTGGATCAATCACTTGCTCTACTTGATAGCTCCATAGGGGTCTGCTGTACGTGACAGTCTCACCGGCGAGAGCATCACTAAGTTTGGACACTACCGTGCTCCAGCTCCTGGAGACCGCCGTCTTGGCCGCCCAGTTGAACGTCAGGTCCGAGCTCGACTCTCAAAGGAAGACTGATCAGACCTAGAGAAGGAAGATGAGATCCTAGCATAGGCTGAGGCTCAGGGTGGGGATCTATAGCACATCTGGTCAGAGAGTGACACTAGTGAAAGTGTCGAGGAGTACTTCCCACCTCCTCCCTCACCCAGGCAGCACGACGCGGAGGCTGGAGGCTCAACTGCACCACCACCTACTCCACCTCTGGTATCCGAGGAACAGGTTTCTCAGCCATCTGAGCTCACTTCCCTACTTCAGCAGATGGTTGTGCAGTAGTGTCTAGATCGGCTTGCAGCTGAGCAGGCCAGAGCTGAGCAGGTTGCGCGTCTTTTGGAGCTCCAGCAGCAGCAGGAGATGCAGTGACAGATTGCCCGCGAGAGGCGAGAGGACATTGACAGGCTCACTGGACTAATTGATCAGATGCATCAGCATTCTCTTGACCAGCAGTAGCAGACGCAGCGGGCCATGATGGGCATCCCGGGGTTAATCACCAACCTCTACACTCAGACCGGGATTGCCCTGCCTTCACAGGTTCCGGGTCTAGCTCCAGGTCCGCTTGTCCTGGCACCAGTTTCAGCTCCAGTGCCGACTACGCCGATTTCAATGATCAGCATGTCACCACTGCTAGCTCCAGGTGCACCCATTCACTCTCCCTTGCCGGCTTCGACACTCTTCCAGCAGACTCCAACTTAAGTTGTCAGTGCCCCACTACCTGCAGTCCAGACTCAGCAGGCACCGACAGCAGCTCCCGCAGCACCCGTCTCCTCCACTCCAGCCTCAGCAGCAGCAGGCATCAACTCCGACGACAGCACCCCCGACGGCGACCAGTTCGTCATCGCCCCGAGCGCTCAGGATCCTTAGGCACTCATTTTTCCTTTTTGGTGTCTTGATGCGAAAGGGGGAGAAGAGTCAGGGGGAGGATTAGCATAGTCCTAGGGGGAGTCCTAGTTGTAGGGGGAGGAGTATTTATTTTGGGAGGCTTTTGTCATTTGGGAGATTTGCTACTCTTTTGAGCTTTTGTATTTTGGGAGATTTGCTACTCTTTTGCTATTCATTGAGTATTCGTGTGCCTCTTAATTCTCTTGTGCTTTATTGATCATTTTTGAGCCTTCAAGTTTAATGTGCAAAATCTTGTACCTATTGCATATCTTTTTGAGTATCGTATTCTCAATTTCATTACTATTATGCTTTACTCGGTGTGTTGTCATCAATCACCAAAAAGGGGGAGATTGAAAGCATCTAGGCCCCCATGAGGTATGGTTTCGGTGATTAATGACAACCATTGGATATTACTAATGAGTTTGTGGATGCAAGGTCTCTCGTATATCTCATCACACTTAATGGAATCTATATGTATATCATCTACTGCTCATTGGACATAATTGGAGACCCCTAAACAAATTATTTTACAAGGTCAATCGATTTTTATGAAGACTAAAAGAAAAAGCTCATATGTCAAAATTATTCCATCAAAATTGACAACACTCAAGACTTGGTCATCATCAGAAGAACATTTTAAACCAATATCTAAGAGGTCACTCGAACAAATTCCAAAAGAATCACTTAGAACAACTTGAAGCAGACAAAATCAACTCACCGAATCAATCGATGTATCCAGAAAAGACTACATCAGTCGAGTTGGCTCAACAGCAGAAAAAGACCTCAGACTTGAGTACACACCGGATCATCCGATGATGAAGCAAGTGTTACATTGGTCTATCATTCCAGTAAGCAATTACCCTGGACCAAGTGTAACACCGGACCATCCGATGTATAATTGATAACACATCGGTCAATCACTCCAGTAAGCATTATTTCTACACCAATCTGAATCAAGTGCCACCGGATCATCCGATGATGAGGCAAGTGTTACATCAGTCGATCAACGGTCATATCTGACACAGTGACATCAGCTAATATGGATTCGACTGATGACAACTGAAGGGAGAACATCGGATCATCCGATGTTTGCAGAACAGTGATGTCAGCCTACTTTTCCAACGGCTATTTCGTGGAAGTTGGCTATTTATACCCCTTCAACCAGTCATTTCGATAAGTCTTGATACCTAGAGCTACTCTACACATTAAAAAGCATTCAAGACATTGAGCTACCACTTCTACATCATTTACACCACTTGTACACTAAGAGATAGGCTAGACTTGCTAGAGATAGTACTTGTGTGCTTCCATTATTGGTGATTGGAGTCTCTAGTGTAGTGAGAGTTGTAAGGGAGTGTCTCTTGGTGATTGCACTCACCGTGTAACAATCGGTGATTGGAGAGAGCCTTCCGGAGCTTGCCAAGACGGTTGTGGAAGCCTGGAGGATCAAACTTGTACAAGGCTTGAGCTCCACCTTGCCGGGGTTGGCGAACGGAGACTTATAGTGAAGATCCCTGGTCTCGGTGACTTGGGAGTGGCTATACCCTTTGGTGCGTGCCACAACGTGGGTGTAGGAAGGTCTTGACGATCTTGTCGAACCACGGGATAAATCTTCGTGTCTTCGTGTCTCCTCGGGAGTTTGCACACTCTTTCTTTCCCATTTCACTTATGCATTTCATATACCGCAAAATTACTATTCACTTGAATGCATAGGTTGTTTGCATAGGGAATTGGGCTTTTAGTAGTTAAGTTTTATTGCTTTAATTTTCGAAAAGAAGCCCAATTCACCCCCCCCCCTCTTGGGCATTCGATCCTTACACCTGAAGGTGACGATGACGATACTTCTGGCGATGCAGACGGAATAAGAAAAAAATTCCTGCCTTAGTGATGTGGTATCTTTCAGTAATTGATCGCTTGAAGCGTTTGTTCTCAAACCCTAGGGAGTTTGAACTTATGTGTTGGCATTCCGAGCAGCGCAAGAAGAATGAAAAACATATTCGACACCCTGGTGATGCAACGCAGTGGAAAATTTTTGATATTCAGTATTTAAAATTCTCAAAGAAAATCAGAAATGTAAGGTTTGCCTTGGGTACAGACAGAATGAATCCCTTTGGTGAAAAAAGGGGCATACACGGCACATGGTTCGTGGTCTTAACGATGTACAACCTACCGACGTGGATGTGCCACAAAAGGAAATATATCTTGTTATCTGTTCTTATCCAAGGTCTGAAACAACCCAGCATCAAAATTGATGTGTTCTTGGAACCTTTAATGGAAGATATGGCAAAATTGTGGAATGAAGGGGTACGTACATGGGATGAGTACAAGCGGGAGTATTTCACGCTAAGAGCAATGATATTCATTACCGTGCATGATTATACCGGACTGTTTACATTATCGGGACAAATGAAAGGGAAGAAAGGTTGTGTAAGGTGCGTGGATAGAATTGGATTTCTATACCTCACTTCATCCAGAAAGACGGTGTACATGAGACACTGGTAGTTCTTGACAGATACACACAAGTATAGGAAGATGAAAGAACAATTTGATAACAAAATCGAAAAAGATATTGCACTAAAACCTTACAGTGGAAAACTTATGTTCGAAATGGTCGAGAACATTCATATTGCTTTCAGTGGGGGCAATAAATGTAAAGGAAACAAGAGAAAGAAAAGTGCATCTTCGGGTGATACAACTGACATGGCTTTCAAGAAACAAACAATTTTTTTCAAGTATCTTCCATACTGGAAGAATCTAGAATTTTTCCATAGTATTGATTTGATGCACGTTACAAATAATGTATTTGACAGCATCATTGGGACCTTGCTAGACATGCCGACGAAAACAAAGGACGGATTAAATTCATGTATGGACCTAGTAAATCTTGATTTGAGACCAGAGCTTCATCCAGTAGAAAAGGTGAACGGAAAGCATTACCTTCACCCAGCCAGCTACAACATGACACTAGAAGAGAAAAAAACAATTTACGAATGCTTGTGTGGGATCAAAGTGCCCACGAGTTTCTTATCCAATATTCGCAAACTAGTCTCGATGAAAGACTTGTCTTTATTCGGCTATAATTCTCACGATTGTCACATGATGATGACAGTGTTCCTTGCCACTGCAATAAGAGTCATCAAATCTGAGTATATAAAAGTTGTCATCACACGTTTGGGTTACTTCTTCAACGTAGTATCGCAAAAGGTGATAGCACGTGAAGATTTAGACTATCTGAAAACATACATCATTGAGACTATGTGCAAGCTTGAGATGTGTTTCCCACCATCCATTTTTGATATGCAAGTACACCTAATCATACATCTTGTTGATCATATAAAAGCATTGGGGCCACTATATTTACATCATATGTTTTCATTGGAGAGATATTTAGGAGTATTAAAAGGTTATGTGTGGAACCGTGCTCACCCAGAGGGTTCAATTATGGAAGGATACACCACTAAAGAAGTGATTGAGGGTTGCGCTGATTACATCAAAGATGGAAAACCGATAGGTGTGCCTATACCAGTACATGAGGGTAGACTATGTGGGAGAGACAAAGTTGGTAATAAAACTTTTATCGTTCAAGATTACAAGAATGTACACTGTGCACATTTTGGTATACTACAACAGCTCGCAATAGCTGAGTCGTACATCGAGGAACACCAAATTGAGCTTTGCAAAAAAAAACTAAGACCGCACAGAGGACTGGATCATGAAAGAGCATATAAGATATTTCACTAAATGGTTAATGGACAAAAATATACCATACGGAAACTCTATAGAAGGGGCAACAATGAAGAAGTTAGCTTATGGCCCATCTGCTTTGGTGACATCATGGCAAGCATATGACATCAATGGTTACACATTTACACTAAAGAAAAAGACGATAAGAGTGTTGCATAAAATAGTGGTGTTCGTATTGAGGCTTATGATTCACAAGGGCAGAAGACAACATACTTCGGGTTCATAGAGGAAATATGAGAACTCGATTATGGCGAAAGAATGGTAATGCCCGTATTTAAGTGTCAATGGGTCAAACATCCTGATGGTGTGAAAGTGGACAATTACGGGCTCATACTAGTAGACTTAAATAAAATCGGTTATAAAGATGACCTGTCAGTTCTCGCTGATAGTGTTGCACAAGTTTTTTATGTACAAGATTCAAAAACTGAGAAGATGCGCATAGTTGTTTTTGGAAAGAAAAATATTGTTGGGGAGCGCGTAGAGAGAAGCATTAAAAAGGATTTGAAACCCTATATGCGAGAAGATGTCAATGCTGAAAAAAATGTATGATATATATTTTATATATTTGTATCCTCTGAACTCAACTTAGAACAATGTTCTATTTCAGCTTTAGATAGCAAGTTTCGAACATTATTAAATTCAGCTTCTATAGAGAAGACTAATTTGGACAAGTGATCCTTTTCAGCTTGTTGACTATCATATTTATCACCTTCACCTGTTCCATAAGTTATCAAATTGTATGTGTATATAAATTTCTTCTGACCTATGATGATCAGGCTTGCCTTCCAACAGCTTGGTTCTAAACAACATTTAGAAGCACAACTCTTGAAGCTCCTGTCAAGCTAATCCCTTCACAGCAAGCTCTTGTAGATGCAAGTAACACCCGAGACTCATCATTTGGATTGTTAAAAGCTTCAATTGAAGTCTGACGATACTTCCCATCCATTTGAGGGCTTGTTTGGATAGGAGTGGATCCACTTCAATATAAGTGGTTTGAGGTGGATTGAGAAGAAAATTAGTTCATTCTTCACTCCAATCCACTTCAATCCAATTAGATTGAGTACACCCAAACAAGCCCTAAAAGATTTCTTTCTCTTCTCTCCATTTTAAAAACTTACGAAGATGCCACTTTATCAGTTCTAATGGCTGAATATATTGACTATAAATCAGTACCATCTCTATTAGTGCTTCACACAAGCGACGAAGTGAACAACTTCAATCACAAATCTTGTTTTTACCCTTTTAATATGAATTTGACCTTAATCTTTCAAGCATAGATTTATCAATAAGTGAAGCTTTCTTATCAGACATGTTAATGGCAGTTACAAGTGAAGGGTGTGTCGAAGCTAACGAAATCTCAACGGGACTGAAGACAAAGAGATGTTGCATATGAGTGACAATGTCCAGGTTAGACAACATGAAGCTATGATGGCAGCCTTCAACAACATGAAAAGTGATGACAAGGTTATGCTTGCACCAACCAAGGCATGTTGTGAGGGCATAACACCTGTTGGAGCATCACGGTTATGCTTGCCCCAGCAAGTGTTATACCCTCACAATATGCCTTGGTTGATGCAAGCATAACCTTAACATCACTTTTCATGTTGTTGAAGGTTGCCATCATAGCTTCACGTTGTCTAACCTGGACATTGCCACTCATATACAGTATCTCTTTATCTTCAGTCCAATTCATATTTCGTTAGCTTCGGCACATCCTTCACTTGTAATTGTCATTAACATGTGTGATAAGGAAGCTTCACTTATTGATAAATTTATGCTTGAAAGATTAAGGTTAAATCCTTTAAAGGGTAAAAACAAGATTTGTGATTGAAGTTATTCGCTTCCTCGCTTGTGTGAAGCACTTAGAGAGTATGTACTGATTTTTAGTCAATATATTTAGGCATTAAAACTAAGAAATGAGCATCTTCCTAAGTTTTCATATGGACAGGAGGGAAAGAAATCCTTCAAATGGATGGGAAAATCCTTCCAAGGATCTTCAGGCTTCAATTGATGCTTTCAACAACCCAAATGGTGATCCACGGATATTACTTGCATCTACAAGAGCTAGATGTGTAGGGGTTAGCTTGACAGAAGCTTATTAGCATCACAGACGGTTCTTAATTAACAAGCAACCTGTGAAAATAATGACTTTCCGCAGGCGGTTCTTCAATAAAAACCACTTGTGATGATTGAACCAGTACATACGGTTCATAAACAATGACTGCCTGTGAAAATCATGTATTTACCCAGGCGTTGGTTAATTAAGAACCGCCTGTGAAGTTTGTTACATCACAGGTGATTCTTAATTAATAACCGCCTACGAAAATCATGTATTTACCCATGCGGTTGTTTTTTAAAATCCGCCTGTGATGTTCTGTCATCGCAGGCGATTATTGTATCATTCGTCATCACAGTCGCATTTTTTACGGACCGCCTGTGTTTGAAAAATCGAGGCGCCTGTGAAAATGCTTTTTGTAGTAGTGTGGCAGATACGCTCAATTACCTCCTATCGCCTGCCACAATGACTCCACTGTAAATCGACCACCGCACCATAGAAAGGTGGGCAAAATCTTGTCTTTGCCATCCTGGCTAGCCTAATGGGGTTTTCCACTAGTTTGCTCGAACGATAGCACGGCAGAGAGAGACGAAAGTTGGGTGGCAACGACTAGGGTTAGAGTTACACCATGTCGCTTGGGAGAGCGACGAGGGGGCAAAAGCGAGTTCAATTATAAATATGAATTATTATCCAGAGTGAAATATCATTGTAATACCGTTCAAGCAAAACATCGAACAAGCTATGCATCTTTGATGTTTATATGTGTGTCAATTTGATGCTTGTCAATTGGAGCAACTGGCTCCTTCCAGATCCAGGGGATATGTGATGCAGAGTGAAAATAGAGTTACTCTCTCTGTCCACATTTATTAACAAAAATTAATGAGATGATCAATGTATGTCACGTCTCCACGCATAAGTACACAATAATGTGCCGGCGATGTTTACTTATGCAGGTAGCTTTCTTTTTGCATTAGTTTTATCAAAAATCAACACCTATTCTGTTTTCTTTCTTGTTTTCAAGTGCACCTCTGTTACGCATGCATGCAGTTGTACATGTTTTCTATGTGGAATTCCTGGAATTGCTTGTACATTATCATTGAGGCAGCCAGGTTACATATATATACACTGATGGTCGGTGTATGGAAAAGGAAACCGACTCGCATGCAAATACAGATGGAAAGATATGATCCTGCTTGTGCTACTTATGGTAATGCGAGTCGGTTAGGATAAATCCTACTTAATTTACAAGATGTATTCTATCCTAGGATATACCTTACTCGATTTACAGGATTTATACTATCTGCATATTTATTCTAATATCCCCCCTCAATCGCAACCAGTCTAGGTTGAGATTGCGTTGAAAATCAAGCAACCGACTCAGAGATAAAGCCTTTGTGAGACCATTTGCCAATTGATCATTGGTAGAGATACAGTGCACATCGAGGAGCTTCTTCATGACTTGATCACGAACAAAATGGTAATCAACTTCAATATTCTTCATACGCCCATGGAAGATCGGATTTTGAGATAAATAGATGGCACTAATGTTGTAACACCATAACCGAGCTGATGATGAATGTGGAACTTGTAGCTCCATCAACAATGAGCGAAGCCACATGATCTCGGTAGTGGCATTCGCCATGGACTTATATTCGGCTTCTGTACTGGACCGGGACAAAGTATTTTGCTTCTTGGCATGCCATGAGATGAGGTTGGAGCCAAAGAACACAGCGAAACCGCCGGTGGACTTGCGATCATCAGAGCAGCCCGTCCAATCCGGATCAGAGAAGGCACTCAGAACATGAGATGTAGATGGCTTGATCCGGAGTCCAATAGCAGTGGTGTGACTCAGGTACCGTAATCCTCTTGACAGTCGTCCAATGTGTGGTTCGAGGAGAATGTAGATATTGGCATACCTTATTGACGGTAAAAGAAATATCCGGCCGAGTAAGAGTGACATACTGAAGAGCTCCCATAATGTTGTGATAGTGACATCGGTCGGACCAAGAAAATCACCTTCATGCAGCGAGAATTTGTCACTTGTAGACAATGGCGTGGGCATTGGTTTACATGTTTGCATTCCAATGCATTTGAGAAGATCAGAAATATACTTCTGCTGGGATAATAGAAGGCCAGAATCATCACGATGAACCTCAATACAAAGAAAGTAGTGCAAATCACCAAGGTCTTTAACAGTAAAATCAACCTTAATATTAACAGTAAAATCAACCTTAATATCAGTGACAAGAGCATCAATAGCACAGGAAGAGGAGCTAACGATGATGATATCATCCACATAAACAAGAAGAAAAATAGTAATTGTTCCTCTTCTGTAAATAAATAGAGAGATGTCCACTTTAGAAGCAATAAAACCAAGAGCTTGTAACTTGTCACTGAGTCTAGAATACCAAGCACGCAGAGCTTGCTTCAACCCATATAAAGACTTATTCAGCTTGCAATGATATGTAGGATGAGAGTGATCGACAAACCCAAGAGGTTGCTTCATGAAAACTTCCTCCTCTAGAACACCATGAAGAAACGCGTTCTGCACATCCAATTGCCAAATTTTCCATCCTTGGGAAGCTGCAATAGATAGCACAAGATGAATGGTGGCATACTTCACAACAGGACTAAATGTGTCCTCATAGTCAATACCATGGTGTTGTTTGAAACCTTTGGCAACTAAACATGCCTTGTAACGATCAATAGAGCCATCAGCCTTTCGCTTAATCATATAAACCCATTTGCAATCAATGAGGTTCCGACCTTTTTTAGGGGGCGCCAAGTGCCAAGTATTATTTCGGGGTAAAGCAGCATACTCGGTCTCCATGGACAATTTCCAGTTCGGATCAGCCAAAGCATCCTCAAGAGAAGATGGTTCATTAGATGTAGCCAAGTTGCACCATCGAATAGTACCATCAGTATATTTGTGGGGCTGCCTGATGCCGGACTGAAGACGTGTCTGGTGTACAGCATGGTCGGTCGCTTGAGAAGCAGACGAAGGTTCCATACCAATGACAGATCATGGTGGAGGAGGCGCCTGCTTTGTAGACGTAGTAGCCGCTTGCTCCGGTGCTTGTGTAGAGGAGATCTGAGGCACATCGATCGGTTCTGCTGTTGTCGTATATACACAGTAGACAGCACGGTTGATGGTGTCGGCTCGTCTGTTGCTGATGTTGTTGTGTCTGGTACAGAAACATCTAACACCGTTGTGTCAGCAAGGATCTCTTGAGGTTGTTGCAGCTGCACAGGTGGATTAGGCACATGCAAAATAGAGATAGGAGAACAATCAACCGCATTAGTATGCATATTCTCCCCAGACGAGGAAGGAAAAAGCAGAACATCATATGTGTACCGAACACCTGCGTTAGGATGAAGGGAAGCAAATGAGAAGCATTGCTCATCGAACACGACATCACGTGAGATATATATCTGACCCGTAGAGACATCAAGGCACTTGAAACCTTTGTGCATGTTACTATAGCCAAGGAAGCAACAGCAAATAGATCGAAATTGTAATTTGTGAGCATTATAGGGCCGTAAATTCGGCCAACATGCACAACCAAATACACGAAAACTAGAATAATCATGGGAGGCTCCTAATAGGCGAGTAATGGGAGTATCATAGGAGAGCAACTTGGTTGGAGTTCTGTTGATAAGATATGTAGCAGTGAGGAATGCGTGATCCCAGTATTTTAGTGGCATAGAGGCGGTAGCGAGCAAGGCTAGACCCATCTCTACGATATGATGATGTATTTGTTCAGCAACACCATTTTGCTGGTGAGTGTGCGGACACGAAACAAGATGATTAATGCCAGCAAAACGAAAAACAGAATTTGTACGTTCATATTCACCTCCCCAATCAGACTGTATGGCAGGAATTTTACGACCTAACTGTCACTCGACAAAATACTGAAATTCATGGAAAAATTTAAACACCTCGGATTTGTGGCGAAGCAAATAAAGTCATGTTAATTTACTGTAATCATCAATAAAACTCACATAATATTTTTTATTACCAAATGAATCAACAGCCATTCCCCACACGTCCGAAAAGACAAGTTCTAAAGGTGCAGAAGAACGACTAGTGGATACAGAATAAGGGAGTTGATGTGCCTTTACACGAAGACAGGAATCACAAATAGATGCATCATTGTCTATATTAGAAAAATGCAAATTATTATTGCGAAGCACATGAAGAGTGATATCTTGAGATGGATGACTCAATCGATTGTGCCATCGATTAATAGAAATTTTGGTGGCACTAAACACAAGTTTTTGAAACTGTGATGTAGATGGTGGCAGAGGGTAGAGGCCCCCCTTACATGCCCCTCGCAGAAGTACCCTCTTTGTGGTGTGATCCTTAATCAGAAAAAAAATAAGGGTGAAATTCAATAAAGTTGTTATTGTCAAGAGTGAATCGATGAACAGAGATGAGATTTTTGTGATCTTGTGGGACATGTAAAACATTACGAAGGTGCAGATCACGAGAAGTAGTGGGGATAATAGCAGTACCAATGTGATCAATGTTCATACCTGCTCCATTGGCTGCATGTATCTAATCCACAGTGTAGCGATCATGCATCGTCAATTTGTCGAGCTCGCTGGTGATATGATCGGTGACGCCAGTATCAGTGTACCAATTGGCATCACCACCGGAGCTTGTCATTGCAGCAGCTGCAGTGCGTTGTTCAGGGGTGTACTCGGAGTCATACCGGTACCAGCAGGTAGCTGCAGTGTATCCGACCTTGAGACAGACCTCGCAGGTCGAACGGTTACGTGCATCGGCAGTGCACCCTCCTGAGCCACGACCACCTCCACGGGACGGGGCGCGCCCACGACCATTGCCGCGGCCAGAGCACCCACCTGGTGCACCGCGACCACAGTACGTGCTGTTGGCGGACGAGTGGTGACCATAGTTGTCAGAGCCGCCGGAGAGCATCTGAAGGTGATTGTCGAAGTTGAGGAGCTGGGTGTACATTTCTACCGACGTGATATGGTCGACACGGGTAGTGATAGCGGTGACGACAGGGTTGTACTCTGCATCTAAGCCAGCGAGAACATAAGAGACAAATTCATCATCAGTGAGCGGACTACCTAAAGAGGCCATCACATCTGCATAGGTACGCATCTTGGCATAGTAGTTATCCATTGACCAATTATTTTTTCTTTGTCGTGGCAAGGGCGATACGCGTGTTCACGGATCGTGACCGCGCCTGAGAGGCGTACATCTCTGCCAATATACTCTAGGCTTCAGTAGCTGTAGCGCACGTAGATACGTGCTTGAGCGATTCCTTGGTGCAGGACGAGAGCAGATATCCGAGAGCGGATTGATCTCGAGCAAACCATAGCGCATAGGCAGGGTTGGGCTTCTCAACGTCATCTTTGTCTTTGATCATCTTTAGCGGCGCAATCTCTACGCCGGTGAGGAATCCCTCGAGCTGCACGGCACGGATGGTCGGCATAACTTGTGCCTTCCACAAGAGGTAAATGCTGGATGTTAGCTTCTCGCTGATGGGAATGGAGAAGGAGGATGGGGTGGCGATGGTGATCTCGGTTGTGGAGGCCATGGCGATTGGATGTGCAGAAAAAAAATAGAGGAGTGGCTCTGATACCATGTGGAATTCCTGGAATCGCTTGTATATTATCAGTCAAGCAGCCAGGTTACATATATATACACTGATGGTCAGCATATGGAAAAGGAAACCGACTCGCATGCAAATACATATGGAAGTATATGATCCTGCTTGTGTTACTTATGGTAATGCGAGTTGGTTAGGATATATCCTACTTAATTTACAAGATGTATTCTATCATAGGATATACCTTACCTGATTTACAGGATTTATACTATCTGCATATTTATTCTAATACTCTAGACCTCAAAATAGGCTCGTACTATTTAGTAGAGCTCCGGCCCTGAACAACCACTTAGGCTTTGTTTGAATAAATTGAATCCACTTGCTTTTGAGTGGATTGAAGTGGATGAACTAATTTTTATCTGAATCCTCTCCAATCCACTTAGATTGAAGTGGATCCACTTCTATCCAAACAAGCCCTCAATGGGCAATTCGGCCACCCAACAAAGGCCACATGCTCCGCTAGCTGTTGGTGCTCTCCAATCCAACTATTACTCTTGTGTGCGAGTCCGCGGAGTGCCAGCGGGCAAACTGTATCTACACAGTAGTACTAACAGTGTGCCAGCACATGAAACAGGATCTCAAAACCTGTCACGTCTCGATTTTGCTGGCGTCTGGCAACCTGTCTCGTGCCACCACCGAGACGATATGTGTTGCGAACCGAATCCTCCTCCATCGATCGAGGATACCTGCGGTTGTCACGCAACAAAAAGTTTTCTGCTTCGCCGGGTGGGACGACCGAAAACATTAGCAAATCCAGAATTACAGGTGTGAGAACGAAGGGAAGAAATATCTATCTATTCGTCCGCGCGGCGCAGTGGGTTCCAGGGCCTGCCGGAGGATCTAGGGCGGCCTGTGTTGCGGTTGGCAGGATGATATGAGATGTCGGTCGTCGGGCTGGCTGGCTCACGCGGCAAGACAGAGACATCATGGTACCCGGAGCACTTGGGCAAGGATGAGATGGGATGCACGGACGAGGCCCTCCCCAGTACTGATCAGGTAGCATATGGGTTCTGGATGTGCCGCCACGGCGCGGGGCACCGCACAGGACACCACTCGCTTTGTTTCCGGCGGTTGTCTCTATCTGGCTGAGGTCCGCGTTTGATTAATCCGATTAATTTAGTTCAGTCGAGACAAATTTCAGTTACTAAATATAAATAACTGAACTTGTTAAAAAACATAACCAACCCATTAATTTATGGTTAATTCGGTGCGGTTATACTGTTAACCGCAAAACAGATCGGAAGTGCTTAGGAGGCGGAGGCGGGAGGCGGAGTGTACCGCAGAGGTGTGAGGTGGAGGCAGGAGGCGGGCGCATCGCGGGGTGCAAGCGTAAGGCGGGTGCATCACAGAGGTCGAGGGGGTGTGTGGCAGGCGCATCGCAGAAGCGCGAGGCAAAGTGCAGGGTTGCCGAAGCCGTGGAGGCGGGAGGCGAACGCGTCACACATGGCAGCGTGCAAGCCGTCAAGACGAATAAGGAGGTGGGGCGCGTGAGCGTGAGAGTGACGGTTACAGCGTGCGGGCATGTGGACCGGGGATGTAGGTGGCAGGTTGGGTGGGAGAACCAATTAGGGTTAGACATCGTGGGGCTTTGTTGGGCCGAGTGCCAAATGGGCTAAGAAAAATCAAAATTTGATTATTTTGAGTATTAAGTTAAAACGAATCAAAAATCGAACTGATAATCAAAAGCAAAATAACCGTAATTTTTTATTAATTTAGTACGATTAAATTGTATGCTTGGCATGACTGCCCTAGATGCATGTCTGCACGCTCCTATATCATTTCTTTACGGGCGTATGTAGTACTCATAGGTACTGACTGTATCGAAGTCAACTCTGTTGCAGCCTCTCTTGTGTTAAAAAAATATGAGGCAATTTACTGAACAATTCCAGAAAAACACACGGAAACAGCAGCGATCAATACCGGCAGACAGACAGGACGAGAAATATCGCGAGCCGATTTGAAGCCGGAGGAACTGCTGTAGATCTGACTACAAACAGTCGATGCAGACACTGGTGACAACGTTGGGCTGCAGCGCCTGATCTCTTCGGTAGACGACCCGTTGTGAAGAACGCGAGCAGTCGTGTGGAGCGCTTCCTAAAAACTTTATTAGCCCTCTCCCGGTGCAGGATCGCAAGGGCGAGCAGTTTTGGAGACCTGCACTTCCGATGGTCGGTGCACGTCGGTGCTCAGGATGGAGTAGACTAGAAGGCGGCGCAAGAAACGCGAACGTGGGAACGATCTGACGTGGGATTATCTGCCCTACCCCCACACGTGTGTATTTATAGATTCCCGCAAAGGCGGTTCGGTTCCGATCCGAGGGATCCGCATCCGATCTGACTTTGCAGTCGTAGACGCATCTGTCTCCAGCGACTTGGACTCAGTCTCGAAAGTCCCAAAATTCGGAAGCCCAAAGCCCAATTTAATTTTTGTGAAAAAATATAAATATGTGCTCGACTCGAGGCTCGAATTCACACGAACACGCACGCGCGCGCGTGTTTGCGGGGCGGGACGAGGCGAGCGAGCGAGGAGGAGGAGGAGCGCGTGTGGACCACTCCTCTCTTCTCATGTACTCTCTCACTCAATGAGTGAAAGAACAACCTCCCTTATATATAGGAGTTGCTCCCCTTCCACTTCTCATGTGGGACTATCCACACAGTGCCACCCTATCTTGCCCTAATAGACCTTTGAGATTTTTTAAGAATTATTTCTAAATTATTGTTGGGCTAAGCCCATTAATTCTAACAATCCCCCACCAGATCTCAAAGCCATTAAAAGCGAGGTCATTCTCGCTCCTTGTTTGATATACTAGTGTTTCAGCAGAGACTATTAAGTTGAAATTATGCCTAGATCTTCAAGATTCATCAGCTCACAACTTGAACAATGGACTACGCCTTGAATTGCAAGTTTTGTGCGAACTGACTTCACCCAAATGCCATTACCAGTACTTGACTACCAGTAGTCTACCCCACGGGTGGAGCATATGTGTCGTACTCCTTAGTCTTTTCATGAGCTTTCCAGAGATCACCCAAACCTCATAAACTGCAGCATTAGATAGTCGGAGCTCATATAGGTGTGTTTCTTTCAAGATTATCATGTAGGACGACATCTTTGCTACACAGAGCCAACATAAACACATTAAGGCAAATCGTCAACCTGCCTTACAGTTTGAGAGTACAGGTGTGGATCTTTACATAGAGAGGGTCCATAGAAAGTACTCTCCTCGGTGAACCACTAGCTTGTTTTCCCATATCCTAATTCATGGGATCTCCGATCACATAGGTTGGGTTACTACTATGGTGTCACATCAATGGGTCTCAAACCCATCTCTCTCAATGCACTTTCTATCACATTACATGATAGACCTTTGTAAAGGGATCTGCCAGGTTTTTATATGTTTGTATGTACGAAACAGTAATAACTCTGAAGTTTCTCATTTTCCTGATAGATTTTAAAAGTATCTTGACGTGTCTTGATGATTTTGCATTATTCTTAGAACTGGTCACTTTAGCAATCATTGTCTGATTGTAATAGTTCATAAGGATTGCAATCAATGGTTTCTCAACTATAGGCAAATCCATCAAGAGCTCTCGCAGCCATTCTACCTCTGCAGTTGTTGTCTCTAAAGCAGTGAGTTCTGCTTCCATGGTTGACTTCGTCAAAATGGTCTGTTTGCAAGACCTCTATGATATAGCGCCACCAGCTAGAGTGAACACATATCCACTCGTGGCATAGAGTTCATCAACATCAGAGATCCAGTTCGAATCACTATAACCCTCAAGCACGATCGGATGCCCACTATAGTGAATTCCATAACTCATTGTATCTCTCAAGTAGCGCATAACACTTTCAAGTGCATGTCAATGATCTATACCCAGGTTTGACATGAACCTGCTCAGTTTGCTCACAACAAACAAGATATCAGGATGGGTTGCGCTTACTAAGTACATGAGTGAACTGATCATCTGAGAATATCTAAGTTGATCTCTTGACTCTTTCTTGTTCTTTCTAAGTATCACGTTGGGATCATAAGGCGTTGGAGAAATCTTGCTATCCATAAAGCCGAACCGGCTCAAGATTTTCTCAACATAGTGGGATTGACTTAAAGTAATCTCACTCTCATCCTTATTCAGCTTAATGTTCAAAATAACATTAGCTTCTCTCAGATCTTTCATATCAAAAACTTTGATAGAAAATACTTGACCTTAGAAATTATATCAATGCTTGTACCAAAAATGAGTATATCATCAGCATACAAGCATAATATAATGCTATCGCCCCCACCATGGCAATAGTACACACACCGATCAGCCTCATTAATGACAAAGCCCGTAGACGTCAATGTACTGTCGAACTTCTCATGTCATTGCTTAGGTGCTTGTTTAAGGCCATACAAGGATTTCAACAATTTGCACACCTTTGTCTCTTCACCTTTTACTACGAACTCATTTGGTTGTTCTATATAAATCTCCTCTTCCAACTCTTCGTTAAGGAAAGTTGTCTTCACATCCATTTGATGGATGATTAGACCATAAGAGGTAGCTAAAGAAAGTAGTACACGAATTGTCGTCATTCTGGCAACAGGTGCATAGGTGTCAAAATAGTCTTCACCTTCCTTTTAAGTATAGCCCTTTGCAACTAGCCTCGCCTTGTACTTTTCAATAGTACTATTAGGATTGAGCTTCTTCTTGAACATCCACTTGCAGCCTACTGGTTTGCACCCATATGGTCGTTCAGTTAACTCTCAGGTTCCATTAGAAATAATTGAGTCCATCTCACTATAAACTGCTTCTTTCCAGTCATCTGAATCAGGTGATGCATATGTCTATGCTATGAATAAGGAGTATCGTCCACAAGGTACACAATGAAATCATCACCGAAGGATTTTGCAATCCGTGATCTCTTACTCGATTGAGTTATTTCATTGTGTTCCTCCTCTGGGACATTCTCAAATGGTGTTTCAAGAAACTTGCTAGTTGTGGTGGATTCAGGACAAATTTCAGAAGAGATCCTAACAGTGCTATGCATATCTTTCATCGGAAAAATATTCTCAAAAAATGTTGGATCACGAGATTCCATAATAGTATCAACATGCATATCAGGTACCTCAGATTTAACTACTAAAAATCTATATGTGATACTCCGATGAGCATAGCCTACAAAGACACAATTCACTGTCTTTAGTTGTGTTTCTTGGTAATTGTAACATTGACCTTTGCCAAACATCCCCATTACGCAATTATGAAAGTGACGGTTTTCTCCCAACCCACTCCTCATAAGGGGTTTTATCTTTATTCTTGTTTGTAACGCGGTTTAGGACATGACATGAAGTCAATAGAGCCTCCTCCCACCATGCCTTAGATAAACCGGATGTGTCTAACATAGCATTCACCAAGTCACACAATGTGCGGTTTTTTCTCTGTGCTACCCCGTTAGATTGGGGTGAATAGGGAGGCGTCCTCTCATGTATAATACTGTGTTCCGCACAGAAATTATTAAATATTTTTGGAAAATACTCACCACCACGATCTGACCTAAGACATTTGATCTTTCTCTCTAATTGAGTTTCTACTTCAGATTTATAGATTTTAAAGTAGTCTAAAGATCCATCTTTAGTTTGCAACAAGTAAACATTGCAGAATCTAGTAGAATTGTTTATTAATGTCATAAAATATTTCTTTCCACCTTTTGTCAACACACCATTCATCTCGCATAGATCAGAATGTATGAGTTCTAATGGTGCCAAGTTTCTCTACTCGGCTGCCCTGTGAGACTTTTGAGGTTGCTTTAATTGCACACAACTATGCCACTTAGAACCTTTGACAATGATGAATTCCAAAAATAATTTGAGACTAGATAGCCAATTAATTAAACCAAAATTATAGTGACAAAAACAAAAATATCAAACACTTGCATCATCATTAATACTGCCACAAATATGGTTTACTGACTTATTATTAAACTCTAAAGAGAAAAGTGGAACAGACCTCTGCATTCATAGTATTTACCAATAAATTGTCCATGTTTGGACAAAACTATTTTATTGGACTCTAAATTACTTTAAACCCATCTTTGCATAGAAGGGTAGCGCTAACAAGATTCTTGTTCATAGTAGGGACATGTTGCATGTTCTTCAGCTGGACAATCTTTCTCGAAGTGAACTTCAGATCGACCGTGCCAACACCACGAACAGAAGCATGTGATCCATTCTCCACTAAGACGGCGGTATCCTGGACGAACTGATAAGAAGTAAACATGGACATGTCAGAACATGCATGAACATTAGCACCCATATCAAACCACCAAGATGGTGTTTGAGAAACAGAAAGAACAGTAAAAGAATTATCGTACCCATCTGCATTGTTGGATGTTACGATGTTGACAATCTTTTTCCCTCTGCGATTTGCCCTCTCAGGACAGATCGTGGAAATATGTCCCTGCTCCCCACAGGTGTAGCAGCAGCCATCATTGGCTTTGTATGACTTTTTCTTCTTGAAAGCAGTAGTTTTGTTTGGCTTGAATTGAGACTTGTTCTCTTTATTCTTGACATTGAGTTTCTGCACCATATTAGCATTGGCGCTAGATTGACCCTCACCTTCTTTCTCAGTAGCGTCCTTAGCCCGAGCCTTCTCCTCAACATCAAGAGATGTTATCAGGTTTTCAACTGATATTTTCTATCTCTTGTGTTTGAGAGCTGTGGCAAAGTTCCTGTATGAAGGAGGTAACTTTGCAACAATGCACCCAGCCACAAACTTGTCGGGTAAAAGGCACTTAAGGAGATTGAGCTCTCTCGCAAGGCACTGTATTTCATGAGCTTGTTCAACTATGGAACGGTTGTTAACCATCTTGTAGTCATGAAAACTATCCATGATATACAGTTCACCGCATGCATCGGCTGCACCATACTTAGCGTTAAGTGCATCCTAGAGCTCCTTACCATCTATGACTGTCAGATAAAAATCACAGAGTTTGTTGTCAAGAACACTTAAGATATATCCTCTCAGGGCAGAATTGGATTCCTCGAACTTCGTTTGTTCTTCAACAGGCAAAGGACATTGAGGCTTGCCCTTGGTTACCCAGAAGATCTTAAGTGACTGCAGCTAGAGCGTGGTTTTAACTTGCCACCTCTTGAAGTGCACGCCAAAGAATTTTTTCGGCCTTAGTGCATCGGCTAAAGTCATCATGTTTAACTCACAAAATTATCTAATAAGAGTTTTGGATTGTTAGAAAAATATGAGGTAATTTACTGAACAATTCCGGAAAAACGCACAAAAACAGCAGCGATCAATACCGGCAGACAGACGGGACGAGAAATATATCGTACCGATTTAAAGCCGGAGGAACTGTTGTAGATCTGACTATGATTAGTCACTGCAGACGCTGGTGACGATGTTGGGCCGCAATGCCCTATCTCTGCAGTAGATTTGCACAGAGGCGGTTCGGTTACGATCTAGAGGATTCGCATCCGATCTGACTCTGCAGTTGTAGATGCGTCCGTCTTCAACGACTTGGACTCAGTCTCGAAAGCTCAATATTCGGAAGTCTAAAAGCCCAAAACCCAATTTAATTTTTCTGCAAAAATATAAAATATGGACTCGGCTAGAGGCTCGAATTCACACGAATACATGCGCGCGCGCGTGTGAGGGGCAGGGTGTGGCGAGGCGAGCGAGGAAGGAGAAGGAGCGCATGTGGACCACTCCTCTCTTCTCCTGTACTCTCTCACTCAATGAGTGAAAGAACAATCTCTCTTATATGTAGAAGTTGCTCCCGTTCTACTTCCCATGTGGGACTATCCATACAGTACCTCTCTCTTGCCCTAACAGACCTTTAGGATTTTCTAAAAATTATTCCTGAATTATTGTTGGATCAAACCCATTAATTCTAACATCTTGCAGCAAGCTGCCGAGGGCTTTTCATGGCCGTGTTCCACCACTAGTCACATGTGTGCTGCTGATGCACAATTGTGTATGTATATATACACACACACAATTTTGACAGCATAGATGCAAAGTTCACCTTCCTGAGAACGGCTTTCACAGCGGGGAATGGCACATACACAAAAAAATTTATCCCAAAAAGGAGCTCCCGAGATTGAATTTTGGCTGCAGTAGTACTGGTTGCGACCTGAACGCGTCATGTGAGAGTAACAAAAACAAAATGGGTCTGGGCGTCGCGGGAAAATTCGATGAAGCGGTGCTTGCCTTGGCGGTCATACGGACCTTTGCCGGGTCCGCGAAGCAGGCCCATAAGGCGGACGAGCTGGTTCGTGGATCACAGGCTAGTCGGTCCGTGCTAGCCTACTGAAGCTGTAGACAAACCAAAACTAGTTCGGCCTCCTACACTGATGAGCCGGCATTTTGGGAAGCAAGCCCGTGGGCACCAACCAGGTTGTCCTTGGTCGTTCCAAATTGCAGGGTTTTGGAGATAAATTCGGTCCAAGAGGAGCATTATTCTGCTCGGCGGCACATCCTCTTCCGGTGCAACGGCGGCAGGAACCAGCTGTGGCGGATCGCCCCGCACCCGCACGCAGCACAGTGCGCCAGAGGCGCCAGGGCACGCGCGGCGCGTCCGAATCCTGTGCCACAGCGGCGAGAGGGCCTGAGCCTCACTGTTCCTGACGGCACCGTCGTCCTCGCCACCGCCGACCACAAGGACGAGCGACAGGTTGCTTGGTCGCTCGGTGCACGCTACCGCGCCGTTTTTATTTGCAATGCTGCTCATGATCTCAAGCTGTTCACCGTTGCTCACACGTCAATTCCTCTTTTTCCTTTTCATGTGCAGTGCTGGGTCCAGAGTTTCCAGAACACCGGGCACGTGACGGACGAAGAGGTCCACCGGGCGTTCGCGCTCGTGAACCGGGCGACCGGGAAGACACTGAGAGGCACAGACACTGCAGCAACGACGAGCTGGTACTTAGGTCTTGCTGTTCCCTTCATTTTTCTGGTTCCTTCGTGCCAAATGAGTGAGACGATGGATCACATTTTGCGTGCAACGCGACGGCGTTATATGCCGGTTCAGCTCGCCGGCCACAGCCGGCTGTGGAGGTTGCGCTTGACCACTCTTTCTGTATTTTTTTTATTTGTCTCTGTTAGTTCAAAAATGAATTAGCCGGTGATAAATGAAAAGATCCGGAGGGAGTATTATAGATAAAGCACAATTGTATGATACAGAATCTGTCATATTACGATGCTATTTTGATTGGAATTATTAGCAGCTTTTCATTTATAAATTTGACCAGTTTCTAGTTTGTTCAGTCTAACTCTTGTACGATTCCTTTTCATATAAATCAACAAAATTTGGCTGGTGGATACACAGAATGGGTACACGGGACCTATCCTTCGGATAGTTGGCAAGGAAGCGAGCTGAAAGAATGCTTGCCCGCTGCAGAAAGAATTGGCTAATATACACACAACGAAAAGAACCAAAGAAAGGTGTGTGAAGCTATCCAATTTGAATGAAACAAAAGACCATTTTGAGACCCTCAATAACCCTAAGCTCTAGAAACTGTACTCATTTGAACTTCTGGATGAGTTGCATCCTGGAAATCTTGCGACTTCTCCATTTCTCTCGCAATCTGAATGTCACTGGGGGTGAAATACTCCCCGAAAGCCTTCATGGCAAAATGAGGGATCATTCCAACTACAGTTACTGCAAGCAGCAGTGCCCAAAACAATCCAGTTCCCATCACCTTATAGATTGCCCTGTCATACATACGATCAGCAAAAAATGAAGATTTATCCGTAAGTAAGCAAGCAAATATTCAGAATGTGAGCGTACCAGAAACCAGGCATGACAGGTATGGAGTCCATGACCATGACGCAAATCCACGTGGCAACAATGCTACCCCATATCACCGCATGTGTGATCCAGTTCCATGTAATGACATCCATCGCAAGGTGAATGTTAACAAGGATGACAACTGACAGAGTCCACAGGTCTCCCAGGCTGGCACCGTCAATAACACTCCTCCGGTATGCAAGGTAAGGGATGAAGAAAATTGCCAGGCTCTGCCAGACAGAGTCCAGCATGATGAAAATGAATAGCCTTAGATTGTAACTCTCCTCACGCTGCCCCGCACCATACAGTTGAGGATATTTCAGCAATGTCCTCCGACCGAGATCCTTGTCGAGAATGGCAACAACAACTGTAGGGACAGCAGTGTATACTATGGAATATATCACACTGCTCAACTCAGTTATTGCTGATGCCAGGGTGAAACCAGTGTAAAGTACATACCTGCAAAAGTAGCATTTCTGTATAAGTTATATACTTGTTTCTTGTGCAGATTGAACCAAGGTCTTAATTATAGGAAACGAACTTACCAGAAGAGCAGAAAGACAAAAGTAGCATTTCTGTAGAAGTTATATAAGATCATATAGCCCATTCTTTGGTAGTTCCAATGTCCATGAACCAACAACAGAGGAACCAAAAATCGGAATTGTCCCATGGCAAAATCTGAGGCCATAACAGCTTGCCTTCCCTCTTGCCCGCTAATGCCAATGCCAACATCAGCCATTTGAATCATGGACACATCATTTGCACCTGTAAAGGCATTTCTACTCAGATTTGGACAAAAGGAATAGTAATTCAAAAAGTAATAACTTTCCGAAATGGTATAATACAAAAAAAAATGTACCGTCTCCAATAGCTAGAGTCATGTCACTTGTGCGCTTCTTTATTAGATTCACAATACCCGCTTTCTGGAGAGGAGCAACCCGACAACATAGAACAACGTCACAGGCTATTGCTACTTCGAAAAGCTGGAAAAAAAAAGGTATAAGTCATGAGTTGATAAAACAGGATTTATGATGCTCATACATATTCAATATTGATTCCATACCTGCTCTTCCCGTTCAGTATCGAAAATGTAGACGAGGCTGTTACCATCAATGATCAAAGCAAGGGGCACTCTAGCTTGTGGATCTGTCGAGAATGATCGCAGTTTGTTAACCATGGAGGTTGCATCATCAAGACTCTTTCTGCATGACTCTCTTGAGTGACTGTTGACTACAATCTGTGTCATCTCCCTTGTCAAAAGCTTGCAGGAATAGCCAATGGAGATGGCAGTTTCTTGCTTGTCACCTGTTAGTACCCAAACCTTGATCCCTGCTTGCCTCAGTTTCTCAATTGCTTCGGGTACTCCATCTTGTAGCTTGTCCTCAATACCAGAGGCTCCCAAAAGGCGCAGGTTTCTTTCAATGTTGGCAGCAACATTACGTAGCAGGTGGCCTCTTCCTAGGAGTGCGGTGCTGGCCTTTTCGTAAGCCATTTGCCACTCCTGGAACTCTGCTTGGCCAAGCTCCCTCACACCGATAACAAGCGTTCGAAGGCCTACTGATGAGTATGAATGGAGATGCTTCTCGGTTGCTTGGATAACATCTGAATTCAGTGTTCTGTCAATGACTCCAAACATCGAATTATCTGCGCCTTTCACGAACAGCTTCACCGTCTTATCGGGGCAGCCAATTATAACAGACATCCTCTTGCGGTCGCTGTCAAACTCGTGAAGACCTAGGATATCATATCTGCAAATCAAATACAGATAAGGGAAATGTTAAGAAACGCGGAAGGCATGAGCAACAAAATGAGAAAAAAAAATGAAAAATAAAGGACAGGTGTAGATGTACAAAAGACAATAGGTAAATCCATGCACTACTGCATAAACAACGAACCAACTAAATTGATCGAACTATGCTAATTCAAGTGAAGTAGTTCAGACAGTTTGTCAGCTGCTCCAGTACCGAAAACATCAGCTGCACAAGTCCAAAAAGAGGATGCAAGCAACAACCACAAACAACCAAATTTCAACTACTAAATGACAGAGACCAACGGCGAAGTACGGCTGCTATGAGATTAAAGAAAACTGAACGTCTAGTTCTTCCTATTTGTAACGCTAAACTGTTAGCCGCGATCCATAGGAAGCAATCAATTAGTGACTCATTTTTAATAACAAAAAGAAGAGTGTGTCTAAATTTCGGGTGCCTGAAATTTGGAGGAAAATCAGTCAATAGGTAATTAATAACTAGTTGTTAGGAAACCTGACCTGCAGAAATAAACAGGAAAGAGTAAGTAAGGAAAGTGACCACGGGGCGTTTTAGAAAGTGATCAATTGACATAGCAATTGATCCAATTCCCTACCAAAACATCTCTCCAAATCCCTGATCGGGGGATTTCCGATTGTGACAATCGGAAGGCCCCCCTGGGCGTCCTCCTCTCCATATAAGCACCTCCTCAGGGAAAAAGTAGAACAAGGATAACAGGGCTACCGATCGGCCATTGGAGGGAAGCTCGGGGAAGGCTCCTTCCTCCCACATCATCACCGCCATCGTGATCGCCACAACGGAGAACTTCGGCGACTTGATCGCCGTCCTTGAGGAGATGGCAGCTAACATGGCTAAGGAGGGTATGATCATGTCCTAATCTCTTAGCCTAGGTTGATTGATGATTGTTGCAATGAATGTTCTGTGCTTGACCCAAACCGAACCTAAAAGCTAATCAAGTCTTAGTTAATAGCTCTCAGTTTATACATCATTGGCATCAGAGCCACCTTGATTAATTTTAGGTTTTGGTATCCTAAGTTTTCTCTAAATTCCCCAGTATTGATCTCTACAGCAGAGAAGAAGAATGAGAATCACCATACTTAGGATTTCGGGTTTCAACCCGAAATCAGGCACTAAGCTTCCTAGTCACCAAATCAGGACCCTCGACCCTCGGGTCAACAAATAAGGATCAAATTTTGATCAAATCAGACACACAGAGAAAGATTCATGCTCAAATCAAATGGCTTAGAAAGGGGATTAGAACTTATCTCAAATTCAGCGCACCCCGGTTCTAGAACCCTAGCCGGAACTCAGCCCGCGCCGCCAGGAAGGTCGCCGGAACCCTAGGGTTCGCGGTCGACCCGAAACGTCAGCGCGTTCCCCTCGGCAACCGGCCGGCAAAGCCTCCATCC
Source organism: Tuctoria greenei (assembly GCA_036927565.1). Classification (NCBI taxonomy): domain Eukaryota; kingdom Viridiplantae; phylum Streptophyta; class Magnoliopsida; order Poales; family Poaceae; genus Tuctoria; species Tuctoria greenei. The sequence continues at coordinate 194,549,251 of JAYESD010000006.1, read as the reverse complement.
GGCGACGAGCCCGCAAGGTGAGCTCGCTCGCCGGTGTAGGGGCCGCGGCGGCGCCAAAAGACTCACCCGTCGTCGACGGGCGGCGGTCTCTCGCTCGGTTGCGGCGGAGGGAGAGCAGAGGAGCGGGGAGGTGCAAAATGCGTTAGGGTTTTTTCGGCCCTGAGCGGTTTTGTCCCTCCGGTGATTCGATCACAGCCGCTCGTCGCCGCCGAAGCCGGATCAATGGCCCAGATTAAATTAGTGACGTGTACTGGAAGTACCCTGACTGTCGGATCAGAATCGTGTGGCTCGCAACCGGTGGCGCGTGGTGCTGGGCCGCTCAGACTGCGCGAAAGGCTAAACGGGCCGCTTGGGCCGCCCCTTTTGTTTTGACAGGAATTTAGTATTTTTTAACGGGCAAATGGGCTGAAATCAGAGAACGGCTGGGCTGCTGAGCACCAGTTCTCCTTTTTTATTTTCCTGAATTTTTCCTCAGTAGGCTGGGCCAATTCAGGAGTTTTGGGCTGAATTTTTTTTAGCAGTGGGTGTTTCAGAATTAGATAATGAGCAAAAAAAAAAAAGGTGGACCCACTGATTTAATTTACTTGGCTGAGAAAATTAAATTATATTTGTTTGATGTATTGAAAATGTTTGATGTAATGTTTTATGCATATAATTATTGCTATTGTTGTTAAATCAGTAGATTTTCTCAGTCATTAAATTAAATTTGCTGTAGAATCAATTTTAGAATTACTTCAGTTTTGAAAATACTTAGAGATATATTGCTCACAATTTTGCTTCCGCTGTTTTAGTCATCATAATAATTTTATTGAGTAGCCAACGTGAAAAATAAAATTATTGTGATTTATGGTAAAATTTTGATAAGTAGCCAACGTGAAAATCAAGATTTTGCCATATTCAGTTTGTATTTCCATAATAAATTGTGTTAAGTAGCCAACGTGAACAACACTATTTGCTATGTTTGAAATTGCTATCATAGAAATTATGTTGAGTAGCCAACGTGAAAAACATAATTTATCATGCTCAGTCTTTTATTAATTTGTTTTGTTCTCTTAATTATGCATTCACTTATGACTGTACATGTTTACTCTTTTCAGACAGTCCCTCAGGGCAAAATGCCAACCACAGCTTACTCAGTCACATTCCCCAGCTCACTGGAAACAACTATGGGGAATGGAGAGAGAAATTAGAGGTCGCCTTGGCCGTTGCTGAGCTGGACTTAGCCTTGACTGAGCCTCGTCCAGTGGCTCCTGAGATTCCCCCTGAAAAGGGTGCTGAGGAAACTCAGCAGGCATATCAGGAGAGGATGAATACTTACCACAAAGCTATAGCCTCTCACAACAGTAATTGCTCCAAATGGAATGCATCAAACAGGAAATGTTTGATGATCATTAAGACCAACATCTGCACTGCAATTAAGGGAGCAATTGGTGATTGTGAGACTGCCACAGAGTACCTTCAGAAAATCAAGAACACCTACACGGGTTCTACTAAGACCACAGCAAGCACTCTTATTGAGCAGCTTGTTACTCAGAAGTTTTCTGGAGGTGGTGTTCGGGATCATATCCTGAAGATGACCAACATAAATGGTAAACTTAGTGCGATGAACATGGAGGTGAAGGATGAGTTTCTCATCCATCTCATCTTCAAATCTCTCCCAAAGGAATATGAGACATTTGTGGTCAACTACAATTCCAACCCAGAAAATTGGAATTTAGAAAAGGTTATGGCTATGTGTGTGCAAGAAGAGGAGAGGCTTAAGACAGCTCGAGGCGACTCAGTTAATTTTGTGAAGGGTAAGAGGAATTTCCATCCAAAACCCAAGCAAAATTCTCAGAATGACAAAGGAAAAAGCAAGGCACCTCAACAGCCACAAACTCAGCCTAGGCCTGATAAGAAAGAACTGATGGCAAAAGGGGTGTGCTTCTTTTGCCAGGATCCAGGTCATCAACAAAAGGATTGCATTGGCTTCTTGAAGTGGTGCAACAAAAGAGGTAATGACTTAGTAACTTACATAGATGAATCCCTGTACTTAGAACACTCTTCATCCTTATGGTGGATTGACTCAGGAGCAACTGTTCATGTTACTCATTCTTTGCAGGGGTTGACTATAAGGAGGAGCCTAGGAAGAGGAGAAAGGAGAATTAGAGTTGCGGATGGACATGAAGCGGAAGTAGAAGCCATTGGAGATGTTCCTTTAGATTTACTAGACGGCTTTGTACTTACGCTTCATGATGTTCTTTATGTACCCGCACTTAAGAGAAACTTAATTTCAGTATCGTGTTTAGATGATTATGGATTTGTGTGCCATTTTGGCAAAGACAAGTGTGTCATTAAGTTTGATAATAAAATAGTGGGTCTTGCTTTACGTCGAGATCAACTTTACTTATTATCTACACACGACAATGTGAACGAGATAACCGATATCCAAAACTCCTCACGTAACGACTCAGGTTTCCAAAAGCGCAAACGAATCGATCACGAAATATCATCGAAATTATGGCATTGTCGCTTAGGCCATATTTCGAGGGGGAGGATTGAACGACTCATCTCGCAATCGATTCTTCCTCAGTTAGATTTTTCGAACTCACACGAATGCATAGACTGCATTAAAGGAAAATTCGTTAAGAAAATTAAGAAAAATGCCAAACGAAGCACGGGAACCTTAGAATTAATACACACAGACATATGTGGTCCTTTTCCCATAGTCTCTATTGATGGTTTCGACTCGTTTGTAACCTTCACGGATGACTACACTCGTTTTGGCTACATTTATCCAATCAAGGATCGTTCCGAAGCATTGGATAAATTTAAAATATTTAAAGCTGAAGTTGAGAATATGCATGACACTAAGATTAAAGTTGTTAGATCGGATCGTGGTGGAGAATACTACGGTCGACACACCCCATATGGTCAAGTACCTGGACCGTTTGCACGGTTTTTACAGGAACATGGCATAGTCGCTCAGTACTCCATGCCGGGCGAACCTCAGCAGAATGGAGTCGCGGAACGTCGCAACCGCACTCTTATGGACATGGTTAGATCCATGCTTAGTCATTCGGATCTTCCGGTTAGCTTATGGATGGAGGCTTTAAAAACCGCTATTCATGTGCTTAATCGGGTTCCGACTAAGTCAGTGTCAAAAACACCATATGAAATGTGGACGGGACGCAAACCATCACTTAGTTATTTACACATTTGGGGTTGTCCCGCCGAAGCGAAAATCTTTAACCCAAGCTTAGGAAAATTGGATCCTAAGACTGTTAGTTGCTACTTTATCGGATATCCTGATAAAAGCAAGGGTTATCGTTTCTACTGTCCAGATAGACATACTAAGTTTGTAGAAACGAGACATGCTATTTTCTTAGAAGATTCAATGATCAGGGGGAGTATGGTAAGACGTGAAATTGATCTTGAGGAGAAACGGGTGTATGCACCCATTCCTATGATTCAAGAACCAATTTTCACTCTACCTGCTGCTGTTCCACCACCTATTGTGAACGATAGTGGTGTAACACCTGTTGTCAGTTCCTCACTAGCAACACAAATTGGTAACGCTCCTGTTCTACAGGAACCCGTTCCACATGAACCCGTTCCATCGTTTGAACAGTCAGAATTAGAAGTTGCGAATGAGAACGAAGAACAACAGCCTCAGGAAGATGCGCAATTAAGAAGATCTCAAAGAGTTAGACGATCCGCCATACCGGACGATTATGAGGTCTACTTGAGTGAAGGGCTTCAAATGGAGGATGATCCCACCTCATTTGAACAAGCAATTAGTAGCCCTCAATCTTCTGAGTGGCTCAAAGCCATGGAGGAGGAAATGAGGTCTATGGATGCAAATCAAGTCTGGGAATTAGTTGAGATTCCTAAAGGAGCCAAAACAGTAGGCTGTAAATGGGTCTACAAGATTAAACGTGACTCCAAAGGGAACGTTGAAAAATATAAGGCCAGGCTTGTTGCAAAAGGATTCACTCAAAGAGAAGGGATTGATTACAATGAAACATTTTCACCCGTCTCAACTAAGGATTCTTTTAGAATCATCATGGCATTAGTAGCGCACTATGACTTAGAATTACATCAGATGGATGTAAAAACAGCCTTCCTCAATGGGGATCTAGAGGAAGACGTATATATGACACAACCGAAAGGCTTTGTCGCTAAGGGAAAGGAAAAAATGGGATGCCGACTTAAGAAGTCCATTTATGGACTTAAACAGGCCTCACGGCAATGGTATCTCAAGTTTGATGAGACAGTCAGAAATTTTGGGTTTAAAGAGAATGAGGAGGACAATTGCATCTATGCTAAGTTCATCAACGGGAAATTCATTTTTCTCGTGTTGTACGTAGATGATATCCTACTAGCAAGTAGTGATATGGATCTGCTATTGAGTACTAAGAAATTCCTGTTCTCCAACTTTGATATGAAGGATCTTGGTGAAGCTTCTTATGTCTTGGGCATAGAAATTCATCGAGACAGAAAGAAAGGGGTATTAGGCCTATCCCAAAAGGCATACTTAGAGAATGTACTCAAAAAGTACAGCATGCATAAAAGCAAAGCCACACCTGCTCCTATAGTCAAGGGCGATAAGTTTGGGGAATTTCAGAGTCCTAAAAATCAGTACGAGATCGATCAAATGAAATCAGTCCCCTATGCTTCTGCTGTCGGAAGCCTTCAGTATGCTCAAGTTTGTACTCGCCCTGACTTAGCTTTTGTAACCGGAATGCTTGGCAGATATCAATCTAATCCAGGATTGGACCACTGGAAAGCAGTTAAGAAAGCACTTAGATACATACAAGGAACTAAGAGCCTCATGCTTACATATCAGAAATCAGACTCACTAGAAATAGTGGGATACTCAGACTCAGATTTTGCAGGGTGCTTAGACACGAGGAAATCCACCTCGGGATATATTTTTACCCTTGCAAATGGAGCAATATCTTGGAAAAGCTCCAAGCAGACCATCATGACTTCGTCTACAATGTATGCTGAATTTATAGCTTGCTATGAGGCTTCAGGACAGGTTATGTGGCTTAAGAAATTTGTTTCCGGGCTTAGAGTGGTCGACAGCATCCAGAAACCACTAAAGCTATACTGCGACAATAAGCCCGCAGTATTATACTCTCACAACAACAAGTCAAGTGGTGCTGCCAAACACATTGACATTAAGTACTATGTTGTTAAAGAGAGGATCAAGGATCATATCATTAGTCTAGAGCATATCAGAACAGAGCAAATGCTCGCGGATCCGCTTACTAAAGGTCTCCCGCCCAGCGTGTTCAGGGGACACGTGACCGGTATGGGTTTAAGGGAGTGCCTATGATTCCTTGATACTTAGGGGCCAAACTTAGATTAGGGTATGTTTCTAATGAAAGACATAAGATGGTCGTCGGGTCAAACAGTACGTAACTGACTGTGTTGACGCGCCGTTCCTTTTGTGTCAATCATAAGCAAATAATACCAATAGACTATGATGTTAGAAATCAGTTTAGTGTGCCCGTGGTCAAGGGGGAGAATGTTAGGAAACCTGACCTGCAGAAATAAACAGGAAAGAGTAAGTAAGGAAAGTGACCACGGGGCGTTTTAGAAAGTGATCAATTGACATAGCAATTGATCCAATTCCCTACCAAAACATCTCTCCAAATCCCTGATCGGGGGATTTCCGATTGTGACAATCGGAAGGCCCCCCTGGGCGTCCTCCTCTCCATATAAGCACCTCCTCAGGGAAAAAGTAGAACAAGGATAACAGGGCTACCGATCGGCCATTGGAGGGAAGCTCGGGGAAGGCTCCTTCCTCCCACATCATCACCGCCATCGTGATCGCCACAACGGAGAACTTCGGCGACTTGATCGCCGTCCTTGAGGAGATGGCAGCTAACATGGCTAAGGAGGGTATGATCATGTCCTAATCTCTTAGCCTAGGTTGATTGATGATTGTTGCAATGAATGTTCTGTGCTTGACCCAAACCGAACCTAAAAGCTAATCAAGTCTTAGTTAATAGCTCTCAGTTTATACATCACTAGTTACTGTCATTAACAACTAATCATTGTAATTAACTCATTAATACTATTTTATTTGATTATTCTATGATCTATCAATCACAAAAATATTTTATTTGACTATTTTACAACTAACATAATCCGTAAAGCTTAAACAAGATTAAAACTAATGAGATGATTAGAAAACCCGATAGCCGATAGCCTGGTTGGTTGGTGGTGCTTGAAATCAAATCGGCTCTGATTTCAAGTACCTGACGGATAGTATTTCCGAAAAAGAATGTCTCCGTCAATACCTGTGCTTCTCACCGAGAACATCGATTACAATGTGCCCCGATGATCGTTCTACTAGCACAAAGCCGTCATTACTTGCACGGCAATCACACGGGAAAGAAAAAAAATCCGCGCACGTCTCTGATTCCCGCACGTACTTTATTTTCCAGCACTTTGAATTCAAATCACGGTAAGGCTCGTGGCAATGACACTAAAACATCAAATTGACGTATAATATTCTATACAATATGTGTTTCTAAACAAGGGGGAATCTTGTCAGGGAGCTGTTCCAATTTCCTAATCCACAGGAGAGCCATATAAAGCAGCCGCCTGGTCAACTGCCGGGCAAGCGGCCCGACCAGCCGGTCCGACGACCGTAACCTTCACGTAAACTACGGCCATTTGCTGCTGTAAACATCGTGACGGCCGGGTCGTCGTCGTTTCCTTCTAGAAGTAGCTCAGCTCCGGCGTGACGTAGTGCTTGCGCCGCTCCTTTGTCCAGTCCCATCTCCCATGAGTGAAGGCGCAAGCCAGGATATACGCTTAAAAGCTTGCAAACTCTTGGTTCTATTCTATGTGCAATTGTGCATGTTCCTACTGATTAGTAGAATGTTTTTAAGACGTTGGGGTGTCACCATCAGAGTGTGGCACGGCTGCTGGCCGGGGAGAAGAGAAACGTTTCCTTGAAACCGTGCTAACTTGGATTTGGTGACGATGGGTCACCGATATGGCCTACGTACCTGAGGAAATTCCAGTGATTGGAAATTGAATGTGATGACGAAGTCCACGTACTGTTCAAAATTGAATTCAAGAAACAGATGTCCCTGCCCTCAGTTTCAGAGATTTGGATAGACGGATGGATGACCCCCACGAACTGACCACGCCATGCCGCGCAGTGTTGGTCCGGATCCGGATAAAGAATGCATTTGAACATTATTTTATTCCGAGAGGCGAGAGCTTGAATTGGTTCGGTCCGTGGTGCATGCATGCATGCATCTTATTTCCAGGAAAAGAACAGCTTCACCATGAACAAATTTCAATCTTCATTAGACTGAATGGGCTAATGATTGCTACTACGTCGGATAATTTTTTTTCAAGGGGGGCGGGGGTCGGTAACGACGGGTTTGGATTTCTTGTCAAGGAAGCTCATCAGACATGTTTGTTTGACGGGAAGATGGTCCGTGGAATAAACACGACCATTTCTCCGCGTTAAGCCGTCCAAATTTGAATCGTGGAGGGAGGAATTAAAACAGCAGCCCTCATGATGGAGATATGATCGAGGAAGGATCTATTGGAATCATCGTCTGGGTTCTAAAACTACTCTCTCCGTCCCACGAAGAGTGTCGTCTGGGAGTACTGCGCACGATATGATGGGTCGGTGATACGGACAAGTCTTGCTGCCGAGCACGCCGGGCGCGACCGTCCGGAGAAAACCGCGCGCTCGCTGCTCGCTGGTGCGCGGTGAGTGCTCAAGTCCCCGGTGACATTCGCTGCCCGGCGGCGGCGCACGCACCGACCGGCCCGCGTGTCAGCTCTAAGAAGCTTCACCGAGTAGGTCACCACGTTGGTGTTGGTGGCTTGCATTCTCAGCACCTGCACATGTCCAGCTATTCACTTCTAGAAGGGTTTTGAACGATTTCGTGGTCGTTAATTGTGGCCAAATTTTCTATATATCGGCTTGGATTGATTGATTGTCGTTAGGGGGCGGCCTTGTCGAATCCAGCTGCTCCATCTGCCTCGGACAGAAAAAAAAAACTAGCGCCCGGTCGCTGTTACGGAAGCCGCCGGTTTTGGACGTTCACGAAACTAACTAAGTCGACGGCCAATCATGCACGTCCCAAAGAGAAAATTAAGGCTCTGGGGCCACTGGAACTCCTACTCCATGATGGCGATTTCGCGCGTTACCATCGCTCAAAATGGTTCCAATGTGCCTGAAAAACGTGGCGGCTGCGGTCCGTGCACATGCGCCCAGGGAACAAGAGAACAAGGGCCATTGGTTTCGATTGATCAACCTTTCGCTGTGCTACTAGCTAATTGATGAGTTCGCAGGCGGAAGGCTACGCGAAAATGGCTAACGGCTGATCAACGAGTTATCGATATAGCAGCCAGCCCTGCGTCGTCTCCGATTGATCTGCCTTAGTGGAGCAGTTGCCCCTCGAGACGATTGGTGTCTGCTCTTGCAGATAAGACGAGGAGAGAAACGTATCTGCTGCCCGGAACAGGCCCAATATTTGGTGACACTAACGAAAGCTTTTACCTTGTATTATATGTTGTTTCCCGCTTTTGTGCCGTGCAAAAGGCAAAAAAGAACTACTCCTACCGATCGGATCTTTTTATTTGTCAAAAATGAAGTGACAAATACATCTGCCGACCCGTAACTATCGACCAGACCCATCACCCATCGCGCCGCCCAATTACTTATCCTTCGTTATCCAAAACGACAGCAAAGCAAACGCACGGTAATTCACGACGGCAACGCAGTCAAATCGAGCAGAAAAGAAGCACACGATTCACCACAGCAGCAATGCAAAACCAGCTGAACAAAAAAGAAACCATGTACGTAATGAACAACGGGGGGAAAGAAAACGTACCTCTGCCTGTCGCCGAACACGTCGATGATGACATGGCCGGAGGTGCGCTCCACGAGCGTGTGCCCGTACGCCGCGGCGGCGTACACCAGCGCCTGTTCGTCGGGGGACTCTCCCTGGTACTCCAGCTGCCTCGCTTCTGGGTCGCCGGCGTCCGCCACGATGGGCACGATGGTGTTGCACGCCGCCAGCGCCAGGAAGAAGTCGCGGGCGCGGCCGGCGTCGGCGCCCGACCCGTCCCTCAGCAGCGCCGCCAGCTTCGGGTCCGTCTTCACGGCCGTCTTCGGCCTCAGCACGACGCCGTTCTCCCCTGCTTTTCCATTGCGATGATGAAATCTGGTTGAATTCCGGCATAATTTAACCAAATTCCGGCACATCTGGTTAAATGTCTACAGTGTTTCGTGCATTCGAAAATAGGCACGGCGAGAACTTTTGCATGCATTGACCATGTGTCATCTCAAAGATTGTTTTTATCTGTGACTAGTCAACCAGGTTGAATGACTACTTGTCCAAACTGAATAACCGAAACGTGCTTACCGGTCACGAAGTGCCCGTCGCAGCCGCCGCCGTCGGTGTCGCGGAAGTCGCCGCCATGGACGCTGGCGCACCGGAACTCCATCCGGTTCTCGGTGAGCGTGCCTGTCTTGTCGGAGAAGACGTACTTGATCTGCCCCAGGTCCTCGTTGATGTTGAGCGCCCGGCACTGGAACTTGGCCTGCCTCTCAACGTCGAACATGTGCTTGTCCTGCACCATGAAGTAGGCCTGCCCCACCCGGACGAGCTCCATGGATATGAACAGCGCGATGGGGATCATCACCTGGAACTGGATCACGGCCATCATGAACGTGAACACCACCTGCGCGCCCGCCCCGTACCACTTGTACGTGCCGTCCGCGTCGTCCGACGAGTAGTCCCTCTTCCGGAAGAAGGGGATCACGCCGAGCTGGTCGCTGTGGTCGCCGAGCCAGATGCCGGCGAGGAGCAACACGACGGAGCAGAGGAGGACGAGCACGATGGCCAGCACGATGGTCTCGCGGTTCATGTGCGCCTCCAGCCGGCTGCGCTTGGACGGGGCGCCGGAGCTGTTGAGCATGACCTTGGTGTCACGGCCGGTGTACACGGCCACGCCGACGGCCCAGGTCGTGTTCTTGAGCTCGCATCCCCGGAGCACGATGTTGGAGGGCCCGAGAGAGACGGCGCGGCGGCCGTCGAGGTCGACGGTGGCGAGGAAGCCGTAGATGTTGCGGTTGGGCTTCTCGCATTTGATGACTCCCGCGAGCGCCTCTGGCGGCGTGGACATGGTCTCCTGCTTGGCGTACCGTGTCTTGAGGTTGGACTCGCCGTCGAGGTTGATGGTCTGGACGTAGGCCACGCCGGTGGGGTCGCTGGTGGACAGCAGCACTATGTCGCACGGCAGCGTCTCGTTGGCCACCACCCGCAGGACCTCGCCCACCCGTATCTCCTTCCACCGCTTGGGCCGGAACACGCCGCCCACCAGCACCGACGCGACGCGGCTGTTCTCGGTCTTGTCGGAGCGGTGCCGCCGCCAGTCCTCGTACGCGTCCTTGACCGCCGAGACGCCTATCACGAACGCCAACGGCAGGACGGCCGCGGCCGGCGTGAACACGCCGAGCTGCGGGACGAAGTTGAGCACGGCGAGGATGAGGAAGTACACGTAGGCCACCCGGTGGAACTGCTCGTAGAGGTTGCGCGGGATGAAGGTGAGGAGGGAGTACTTGGTAGTGTGGACGGAGTTGTCCGGGAACATGGCCGGCGGCGCGTTGGTGCGCTCGGAGTCGTTGATGTACACGAACCGCGCGTCCTCGTCGCGGAGGTCACGCTGGGAGCCGGCACGCTCGGACGCGGACCGCCTGGTGGACACCCGCGCGATGCCGACGGGCCCGGGCCTGGACGCGGAGCGCGGGAACTGGAAGCTCTCGAACGACGCGCTGGACTCGGCCTTGGAGCCCGACCTGATGTCGGCGGCGAAGGTAACCGACGGCGAGTCGGCGATGAGGGACCGAAGCGACCGCGACTGTCTGGCCGAGGTCGAGGGCGAGTGTCTCAGGATCGGGGACGGCACCGGCTCCGGAAGCCTGGCGTGAACGTCGTCCATGGTCGCTCCCGGCTCTTCCGTCTGCGGCAGCAGGGGCGGAGTGGACGGCGGCAGCAATGACCGTTCTTGTCGCATGCTGCCGTGGTCGTACTTTGTACTCGATTCCAACAAAGCACCAAATTTGCGCAGATAAGATTGGATTCAGCGAGGCGGGGAACAAGAAGGGAGCATCACTTGATTTTGTCCGGGCTGGAGTTTACGAGAGCAATGGCCAGGTTTTTGCTTGGTCGTTTGCAGGGGACGGGCGGGGAGCTCGAAGGGAGGAGAAGAGAGCTCAAGCGTGGTGACGCTGTGTTGCTTGCGGGAGAGGAGAGAGGAGGAGGAGGGCTCTCGGGGGTACTGATGGAGGAGATGCCATTCGGGGAGCGAAAAACAAGTCAGTGGATGGCTGGCGGGCGCATGAATTGGACCGGAAGATGTCAACGTTTGATTTTGGCGCCGCTCCTGTCCTGTCCTGGCTGCGCATGGACACGGATGGGCACTGCGCGGCGAACGTGTATGTTCGCGCTGACCTGGAGCAGAGCAGCTTCGTCACTGCGTACTTCTAGAGTTATAGTGGCTAGGGCGCTTTTCGGTTTGATCTCATAAATGGCAACGTTTCCTCATTTTTACCGTAACTCAGTAAGGCTATCCGCACGTGCTTATTATAAAATATATTCTATACACTATTTTTTTCTATTTTTACAGTACATACTCTAAATTACACTGCGATACAGTGTAAACAATATGCTTTATAGTGTGCCACTGCAGACAGTCTAACTGTCATCAAACTCCATCCTGACTTGGTTTAGACCATCTGCAATTGTTTTTTCTAAAACTTACTCTATCTTTTATACTTCCTCTATACTACCAGTATATTCTTAATACTTTCAACATGTTCATTCTGAATACATACTCTATACTTACAATCCAATAAGCTTTATAGTGAACTACTGCAAATGGTCTTACAATGTGGCACTTTGCGTGTATTTTTCTATTTTTCGTGCCAGTGTTCAATTCTTCAGTAACCGGATGATAAACAACAATTTAGCAAATTCCATCACCAAATGGATACAGGCATGAATTCTTCTGTAGCCAATGGTTCATGTACAATACAATGTTGTCTTCGGCCAAAACGTACAGTGAAATTATGGACCAAACTGCAACGGAAACTGTCGGTACCCTCCGTACCGGATACCCCTTGAGATTGCAAAGATCACAAGGAAACTCCATCTACCAGATTTGAAGACCTCCGAAGGCCCCATATGTCAGGCGTAACCAGACCTGCTTCCCCGACATGGTTAGTCTCAGGGCCGCCACGTGTATCACAAGACCGGAGCTATCACCCACACATGGGAAGCTCCGGTCGGTATACCAATATGGCACCCCCGGAACTAACCCCAGACAGAGGGAAGCTCCGGTACTGACATGTGTCCAGTAGCACCGGACCTACCTGTCCACGACGGTAAGCTCTGGAGCTACCACGTGGCGACCGCTGGACCTTCAACTTCAACAATCAGGCTGGTAGACCCCCCAACAGCTCTGGACCTTCAAGGAGCAATCAAAGACTTCAAGACCCGATTAAGTGTCATTAATACCATATTAAAGACACACGATCGAATGGCCCTTAATACTGATAACGACACTGTTAAGACCCGTTACCAGGCTATTAAGGGTAATTAACCTCATTAATTATGTACCAAAACATGTGTAACCGCCGGGGCCACATGTCGGGCCAGGCTAACAATGTAACGGTCAGTCCTTGTACTATAAAAGGACTAGTCGATGATACACAACGGACGGTTCCAGACCACTGCTGAACTCTCTGAGCTAGTCGAGCTTCTTCTAGACTCACAATCTTAATACATCACCAACACACCCCGTGGAGGAGGGTATTACGCTCAGGCGGCCCAAACCACGTAAATCTTTGTGTACACGTGTCTTTCACCTTCTTGAATCTCTGCGCGCCCTTCATCGACTACAACTCCTCGATCTACCAAAGGTAGTGTCGAGAGATCTGCCGGATCCAAACACCGACAGCTGGCGCGCCAGGAAGGGGGTGCCCGAGATTTCGAGTATGGTGAACTCAGCTGCTGGATCATCCAACGGCAACCGTGCTGTTCAACCCGCTGGGGGCAATCCCTCTAACATGCAGCAACCAGCAGGTACCGTGGCTCCAACAGGAGTCATGCCTCCACCGCCACCACCTGCACCAGCACGTCAAGCTGAGCAGTGTGACGGTGCATCGGCGTCGGTCACCGCATCAATGAACAACAACAACCCCGAACATGCGCTTCATGCAGCGCGTGCTCTCCTCCAACGTCCACCCCCTTCAGGTGCATCCCAGGGTACGATGCAGTGGAGGGCTGATGTGGAACATCTGGTTGCAGCAGCAGTCGACCGCATCAGCAACCAAGGTCCTCCTCCTTCGAGACGGGCTCCATTGTAGCGTCGGACTGTGTCTGGTAGACTTGCTCCGCATGCTTCCCAGAACAGGAGGCGTGCTGCGTCACAGCAAGTTACGTCGCTACCTTCTAGGGCGCGACGTACTCATACGGTAACCAGGCTTTCAACTCATGACCTCCGGGCGGAGCTTGATCACCGTTACCGTCAACAGAAGGGTCGTGTCCATATCGAGCATGCTCACGAAAGGCGAGAGACTCGAGACAGTCCTGCCCCCGAGGGAGTAGGAGGAGGCTGTTCTGCACTGGCCATGCACCTATGCATGGTCAGATGGCCACAAAAGTTTCGGCCTCACCTGCCGGAGAAATTTGACGAGGCTATTAATCCCGCCGAGTTTCTCTAAATTTACACCACCGCAATCCTTGCGGCCGGAGGTAACGAGGCCGTAATGGCCAACTACTTCCCAGTGGCCTTGACTGGGACCGCCAGGTCCTGGTTCATGAGCCTTCCTCACAACTCCATCAATAGTTGGGAGGAATTGTGCCAACAGTTCACCGCCAATTTCGGGAGTTCATACACCCAGCCAGGCACCGAACTGGACCTTTTTACAGTCGTGCAGAAGGGGGGAGAATCCCTGCGCTCATTTATCCAGAGGTTCTCCCAGGTACGAAACACCATTCCTTCTATATCTAGTGCCTCTGTTATCGTAGCATTTAGATAGGGCGTATGAGATAAGAAGATGCTGGAGAAGCTGGCGATCAAGGAGATCACCAGCATCACGGAGCTTTTCAGCTTGGCAGACAAATGTGCCAAAGCTGCAGAGGGCCGTGAAATGCACTCCAAACCACCTCTGGAGGATGGCAAAAAATCCTCCAAAGGCGAAGCCACTACCTCCGGGAGTGGCAAAAAGAAGAAAAAGTCCAATGGAAAGAAGAAGTCATCGGCCGGCACATCTACCGCCGCAACTGCTGTAGCTCCGGGTGGCTGGGGGCCACGCCCCGAGAAACGACCTCGGCCATCCTCTGAAGACGGTGGAAACTCCAAAATGTGGTGTCCTATCCACAAGTCGAACGACCACAACTTAGAGGACTACCGAGAGGTCCAAAACCTTGCCTAGCGCTACAATAAGCACCGGGAAGAAGTTCCTTTTCGTCAGAGGGAAGGAAAACGGAAGGTCGATGAAGCTCCGGCTGAAGAGGAGTTAGGCTTCCAGGACCCTAAAAAGGTCTTGAAGGTTGTTTACACCTCCGTCGACAACGACTCCGACGTCTCTGACAATGAGCATCGGAAGACCATGAACACCATCTTTGGTGGTTCGTGGGACATCACCTCCCGTCATGTCCTCAAGACCATGCGGCGGGACATGGCCTCAGTAGCTACTACAGCCAGGGCGGAGCCTCATCGAAAGTGGATGGACACTACCATCACTTTTGATGCTTCGGACTGCCCTCGGAACATGATCGGGGCTGGCCAGCTACCTTTGATGGTATCACCTACCATCAACAACATTCAACTCCACCATGTAATGGTGGACGGAGGTTCGGGGCTGAACCTCATAAGCTTCGAAGCTTTTGTCAAGCTTCAGCTTCGACCTTTGGACCTTCGCCCCTCTCGACCTTTCTCCGAAGTAGGTCCGGGGGCCATAACACCGCTCGGTGCCATTACTCTCCCCGTGACCTTCGGGACTCGGGAGAATTATCGCACTGAGAAGTTGATCTTTGACGTCACTTAGATCAACTTGCCTTTCAATGCCATTCTGGGCATGCCCGCCTTGTACAAATTCATGACTGCTGCTCATTATGGCTACCTGGTGTTGAAGATGCCAACACCAGCAGGCGTTCTCCGGATCCGCGGAGACCGTACTACCGGAGTGACTGCTTTGGAGGAACTTCATGCGCTTGCTACAGCGCAGGAGGAAGAATCCAGGCAGGAGCAAGCTCCGAAACCCCCGAGCATTCGTCAACGAGGCTCAACCTCCGCACCCCGCGTGCAACCAAGTGGCGACACCGACATCCCCGTCAAAGTTGTCCAAATCGGTTCCGATGCCGCTCAGACCACTCGTATATCGGGAGGTCTGAATGACAAATAGGAACTCGCGCTCATCACTTTCCTCCAGGCTAATGTCGACGTGTTTGCCTGGCAACCGTCACAAATGCCTAGGATCCCTAGGGAAGTGATCGAGCATAATCTGATCTATCCTAATGCTCATCCCGTACATAATAAGCCTCGGAAGCAATCCGTAGAGCGGAAGAACTTCATACGACAAGAAGTGAAGAAGTTGCTCGAAGCTGGATTCATCCGAGAAGTCTTCCATCCAAAATGGCAGGCAAACCCAGTCGTTGTACCCAAGGCCGGCGGGAAGCTTCGGATGTGTATTGACTACACAACACTAAATAAGGCATGCCCAGAAGATCCATTCCCACTACCTAGAATAGATCAGATAGTGGATTCCACCTCCGGGTGTGAATTATTGTGTTTCCTAGCATATTCTGGGTACCATCAAATCAGAATGTCTAGGGAAGATGAAAAAGATACTTCTTTTATCACAGTAGATGGATTGTACTGTTATACTGCCATGCCATTTGGTCTCAAGAATGCAGCTTCAACATTTGTACGAGCTATGTACAAAACCTTTGCAGAGCTCATCAGAGACGTAGTGTGGAAGTGTATGTTGATGACATCGTCGTCAAGATCAAGGACAAGGAGTCACTCCTTGACACCTTGCAAGCTGTCTTCGACAAGTTGCGGGTCACCCGCACGAAGCTGAACCCATATGAAAGCATATAGGCCCCCATGAGGTACGGTTTCGGTGATTAATGACAACCATTGGATTTTACTAATGAATTTGTGGATGCAAGGTCTCCTATATCACTCAATCAAATGAAATCTATATTTCATTGGAGACCCCTAAACAATCAATTTATGAGACCAATCAATGTTATGAAGACTAGAAGCAAAAGCTCATATGTCAAAGTCATTCAACCATAATTGACAACATTCAATGCTTGAAAATCATCAGAAGTACATTTCCAACAAATGTCTAAGAGGTCAATCGAGCAAAGTTCAAAAGAATCACTTAGAACAACTCGAAGCAAACAAAATCAACTCACCGGATCAACCGATGATTCGTGAGAACAACACATCGGTCGAGTTGGTTCAGCAGAAGAAGAAGACCTCAGAACAAAGCACTCACCGGATCATCCGATGTTAAGGGCAAATCTACATCAGTCCATCAGTACAGTAAGCAATATCCTTGGACTAAGTGTAGCACTGGATCAACCGATGTACATCAATATACACATCGGTCAATCACTCTAGTAAGCATCAAGTTTGAACCAATTCTGGAGGAAGTGCCACCGGATCATCCGATGAGAAGACAAGTGCAACATCGGTCTAACAACGGTCATATCTGACACAATGACATCAGCTAAAGTAAACTTGACCGATGATAAATGAAGGGGAGACATCGGATCATCCGGTGTTCGCAGAGTAGTGATGTCAGCCTACTTTTCCAACGGCTATTTCGTGGAGGCTGGCTATTTATACCCCTTCAACCTGTCAAATCGACAAGTCTTGATCACCAGACATACTCTACACGTTCACAAGCATTCAAGACAAAGCATCACTTCTACACCCTTTAGACCACTTACACACCAAGAGATAGGCTAGAACTAGCTAGAGAGAGAGAGCTTGTGTGCCTCCATTCTTGGTGAGTGGAATCTCTAGTGTAGTGAGAGCTGTAAGGGAGTGTCCCTTTATGTGTGTAATTGAGAGAGACTTCTGGAGCTTGCCAAGAGGATTGTGGAAGCCCGGAGGATTCAAAGTGTACAATGCTTGAGCTCCACCTTGCCGAGGTTGGCAAACGGAGAAGAATAGTGAAGATCTCTAGTCTCGGTGACTTGGGTGTGGTTGTACCCTTTGGTGGGTGCCACAACGTGGATGTAGGAAGATCTTAACGATCTTGCCGAACCACGGGATAAATTCTCGTGTCTCCTCGGGAGTTTGCATCCTCTTCCTCTCCCTTACACTTATGCATTTTATATACCGCGAAGTTGCTATTTACTTGAATGCATAGGTAGTTTGCGTAGGGAATTGGGCTTTTAGGAATTAAGTTTTATTGCTTTGATTTTTGAAAAGAAGCCCAATTCACCCCCCCCCCCTCTTGGGCATTCGATCCTTACAATTGGTATCAGAGCGAGGTTGCTCATAGGATCATTCTAGCTTCACCGCTAGAGAGCTAAAATGGCCAAGGTTCGGGGTTCGGTTCCTATCTTCGAGGGCAAGAATTTTGCCTATTGGAAAGCACGCATGCGCACTTATCTAGAGGCTATTGCTCCCGAAGTATGGGAAGCGACCCACGCGGGGTTTGGTGAGCACAATTATGTTGGTGATCAAATTAAATGGGATGCCAAAGCTAGGAATGCAATTTATGAGTGCATTAGTTAAGATGTTTTTGCTAGGATTGCTAGCAAAGAAAAGGCATGTGAAATTTGGGCTTCCTTGATAGAAATTCATGAGGGTTCTTCTCGTGTGAAAGAACTAAAATATCACATGCTTAAAACAAAATATGATGAATTTAAGATGCTACCTCATGAAAATGTCAATGAGATGTCCTCTCACTTGAATGTGCTTATTGAAGAAATTAATGCTCTTGACATTGCTTCTCTTGGCAAGGGACTCATCAACCGCAAGATCCTCATGCTCCTTCCCAAGCCAAAGTACAACATTATCAACTCCATGCTTCAAAAAGAGTCTCTTGACCACATTGAAGTTTCGGAGCTCATTGGAGAAATTCACGCTCATGAGATGAGTGTACTTGGGATGATGGAGCAATCATCTTCAAAAACAATTGCTCTAAAGGCCTCCACCAAGAAAACAAGCCTCAAGAAGAAGAAGGTGGTTGAGCCTAGCTCAAGTGAAGAAGAGCAAGCATCAAGCGAAGACGACAATGATGAGCTTGCGTTGATGATGAGAAAGTTCTCACGCTTAAACTCCAAGATTACTAAGAAGGGATACACATTTGATCCCAAGAAGAAAGCATTTCTACCAAGGAGAGATGATCACAAGACTTGCTACAATTGTGGTGATCAAGGCCACATCTCCTATGATTGTCTAAAACCGGACAAAAGAAGAGAGAACCACAAGAGCAAGCATCGCAAGCTTGAAGAAAGTGAAGATGATGAAGAAGAGGCCAAACCCAATCCAATATCCTTTGGGAAGAAGAAACATGACAAGGGCAAGAAGGCAAGACTCTTCCCAAAGAAGAGAAATGGCCCACAAAAGGTGTTCATGTGTGAGGCCAATGAATGGGTCACCGACGAAGAAACAAGTGATGAAGAGAGTGAAGCGGAAGAAGAAAGTTTGGCCGGCCTCGCCATTGCCAACAATGATGACTCACCTCTTCATCCACCGCCCATGTGCCTCATGGCGAAAGGTAACACCAAGGTATGTGACGACTCTAGCGATGATAAGCTTTCCCCCGATGATTTAACTTCATTAATAAATGAATATCATGTTATCATTAAGAGGGAAAAGAGTAAGGTTAAAACTCTTGAAGAAACTCGTGCTAGGCTTGAGAGTGCTAACCTCGATTTGCTTGACAAGTATGAAAGCATACTTAAAGAACATGACACGCTCAAATCTCATGTCAAGCAAATTGAAGAGGATAAGGCTAAAATCAAGCTAGATCATCATGAGCTTAACTTAGCACACCAAACACTCTTGGGAGAGCACAAAAAGCTAGTACAAGAGTATCAAACACTTAGCCTTGCTCATGAAGCGCTTGATCAAGAGTTGAAAAATATAAAGAAGCAAACTATTAATGATAGGATATCCATTACTTCTCATGTCACTAATGCCTTGAACAAGTCTTTGCCTTTGAAAGCAAATGCTAGGGAGAAGTACTTGTTGGAAGAAATTGAGAGTCTCCGCACTAGTGTGGCTAGACTTTCAAAAGGGGAAGTCAAACACAAGGAAATACTCTTCCAACAAGCAAAGGCCTTCAACAAGAGAGGACTTGGATCCTTCCCGGTGCCTAACAAAGGAAAGGTGCCCTCACCGGAGCTTAGAACAAGCTTCATCAAGGAAGTTGGTTCTTATTGCCAACATTGTGAGGTCACCGGTCACCACACAAGGGAGTGTCCTCTTCCTAACCGACCTTCTCCCAAATTTCCCATTAACTACAAATCTACTTTCAATGATCGTTATTATCTCTTAAGTAAAGTAGATGGCAAGGTGAAGGCTAGATTCATTGGAAAGGACATGAAGGGCATGAAGGGGAAGCTCCCCAAGCAACTTTGGGTCCCAAAGACACTTGTATCACACATACAAGGACCTAAGTTGGCTTGGGTGCCTAAAGTTAAAAATTGAATTCATATGTGTAGGTGAACTACAAAGTCGGAGGAAAGCATTGGGTACTCGATAGTGGGTGTACCCAACATATGACCGGCAATGATGGTATGTTCACCACCATAGAAAACCCCGACAATCATGAACAAGTCACCTTTGGTGATAACTCTAAGGGAAAGGTAATTGGGTTAGGTAAAATTGCTATTTCAAATGACTTATTTATTTCTAATGTTTTGTACGTTAAGTCACTTAGTTTTAATTTACTTTCTATTGCACAACTATGTGATCTTGGACTAACATGCACATTTAGCAAAAATGATGTTGTTGTGAGTAGTGAAACAAGCCAAGAACTAGTCTTCAAAGGATTTCGGCATGGACACCTCTACCTAGTAGACTTCTCCAACAAGGATGCTAGCTTAACCACTTGCCTTTTTTACTAAGACAAGCTTGGGTTGGCTATGGCATCGACGCATAGCGTGCATAGGGATGAGCAAGCTCAAGAAGTCATTCAAGCTTGGGATGGTGACCGGCGTGAAGGATGTTACATTTGAGAAGAACAAGCTTTGTAGTGCCTGTCAAGCCGGGAAGCAAGTTGCTTCACACCACCCTATGAAGACAATGGTGTCAACCTCCAAGCCACTTGAACTACTCCACATGGACCTCTTCAGACCGTCCACATATCAAATCCTTGGCGGTAACCTCTATTGTCTTGTTATAGTTGATGGCTACTCTCGCTATGCTTGGACTCTATTTCTAGGTGACAAGAGTGAAACTCTGGAAGTGTTCAAGACCTTCGCCAATCGCGCTCAAAGGGAATTTCAACTTCCCATCATCAAGGTCCGGAGTGACAACAGCACCGAATTCAAGAACTACAACATTGGGGAGTGGTGTGACCGTGAAGGTGTGAATCATGAGTTTTCGGCCACATACACTCCTCAACAAAACGGTGTCATTGAAAGGAAGAACAAGACGCTCATCACTCTTGCACGAGCAATGCTTGATGACTACGGCACGTCGGAGAAGTTTTGGGCCGAAGCAATCAACACGACGTGCCATGCCGCAAATAGGGTCTACCTACATCGCCTACTTCAAAAGACCCCGTACGAGCTTCTCATTGGGAGAAAGCCCAACATCTCCTACTTTCGAGTCTTTGGGTGCAAGTGCTACATCTACCGCAAGAAAAGGCTCGATAAGTTTAAAAGAAGATGTGATGTTGGTATATTTCTTGGTTATGCATCAAACTCAAAAGCATATCGAGTATTCAACCAAACCTCCGGTTTAGTTGAGGAAAGTTGTGATGTTGAGTTTGATGAGTCTAATGGCTCCCAAGAGGAGAGTTTTGGTCATGATGAAATAGATGATGAGCCTCTATGATAAGCCATGAAGAACATGACCATTGGAGACGTCAAGCCAAAAGTTGAGGAGAGCCATGATCAAGGGGGAGTTTCATGTTCCAACATCAACACTTCCATGGTGCCTCAAGTTGATGAAGAAGATAAGGATGATCCATTGCCAACTCACGACTCACAAGCCACACAACATCAAGAAGAAGAACAAGTCCATGATCAAGTCCAACCACAAGATGAGCAACACACATCACCATCGCCAAGTGCTTCATAGCCACTTATGAGGAATGGACGCATCTCCAAGGCGCATCCGATGGACCAAATCATCGAAAGTCCGTCAAGGGGTGTAAGTACACGTTCTCGCCATTTCGCTTCATTTTGTGAGCACTACTCGTTTGTTTCATATGTAGAACCCACTCACATTGAGGAAGCGCTCCAAGATCCAAATTGGGTGATGGCCATGCAAGAAGAACTCAACAACTTCGTCCGCAATGAAGTTTGAGTGTTGGAGGAGCGATCCAAGGACAAGAATGTCATCGGAACAAAGTGGGTGTACCACAACAAACAAGACGAGAATGGCGTTGTGGTCTGCAACAAGGCAAGACTTGTGGCCAAAGGGTTCTCGCAAGTTGAAGGACTAGACTTTGGGGAGACATTTGCTCCGGTCGCCTGGCTAGAAGCCATCCGTATACTTCTTGCCTTTGCATCACATCATAATATTAGACTTTATCAAATGGATGTGAAAAGTGCCTTTCTTAATGGTTACATTAACGAGCTTGTTTATGTTGAACAACCTCCCGGGTTTGAAGATCCGAGGAATCCTAACCATGTGATAGGTTGCACAAGGCGCTCTACCGGCTCAAGCAAGCACCTAGGGCGTGGTATGAACAACTACGGGATTTCCTTATCATGCAAGGATTCAAGATCGGGAGGGTTGACACTACACTCTTCACCAAATACATCAACGGAGATTTGTTTATTTGTCAAATTTATGTTGATGATATTATTTTTGGTTCAACTAACGAAGCTCTTAGCCATGAGTTTGGCAAAATGATGTCTAGGGAATTCGAGATGTCAATGATTGGAGAGCTCAACTTCTTCCTTGGATTTCAAATCAAGCAACTTTAAGAGGGGGACCTTCGTCTATCAAGAGAAGTATACCAAGGACCTCTTGAAGAAATTTGAGATGGGAGATTGTAGCTCAAGAAGCACTCCAATGGCAACAAATTGTCATCTCGACGCAGATAAGGACGGTAAACCGATTGATCAATCTAACTACCGTTCTATGATTGGTTCATTACTTTACCTTACCGCATCTAGGCCCGATATCATGTTTAGTGTATTCTTATGTGCTCGCTTTCAAGCGGCACCTAAAGAATCGCATCGGAAGGCGGTTCTTAGGATACTTAGGTATCTTAAGCATACCCCTAGTGTGGGCTTGTGGTACCCTAAAGGTTCAAAATTCCATCTCTTGGGATACTCGGATTCGGACTTTGCTGGATGCCGCGTGGATCGCAAGAGTACCTCCGGTGGTTGCCACTTGCTTGGGCGTTCCCTAGTATCTTGGTCTAGCAAGAAGTAAAATTCCGTCACCTTGTCCACGGCGGAAGCGGAATATATTGCGGCCGGTGCATGTTGTGCCCAAATTCTTTATATGAAACAAACCCTTTTGGACTTTGGTATTAAACTTGGTTGTGTGCCTCTCCTTTGTGACAATGAAAGTGCGGTTAAGATAGCTAAAAACTCCGTTCAACACTCCCGCACTAAGCACATTGATATTCGCCATCATTTCTTGAGGGACCATGAAGCTAAGGGAGACATCTCATTGCGAGGTGTTAGGTCCGAAGAACAATTGGCGGATATCTTCACTAAACCACTAGATGAGAAAACTTTTTCTCATCTAAGAAGTGAGTTAAATGTGCTAGATGCAACGAACATCATGTAAGAATGCATCTCATATAGGTCTTGTCTAACTCTCAAATGATAGGGGTGAGCAAGGGTTAGCTTGGGATGGAGGTTCTTTTGGGTTGTCCCAAGGCTTGGAGAGTGGCTCTCCCTGAAGAAGCCTTTGAAAGGTTCAACTTTGGCAAGATAGATTTATTTTATGCCTTGCATGATGCCTGCCATATAGACATGTAATTTCTTGCATTATAAAATGTTTGGCATTGCATACGGCAGATTGTCACAAAGGGGAACCCACCTCATGAGAAAGAGACTTGTTTGAAATGCAATATCTCAACTCATATGAGGTGGAAAGAACAAAATATTAGGTGTGTTAATGCCTAAAGGAACATGCTTTAAAGAGATAGAAGTCTTCATACTCTAGCTCACAAAGCATGGGCCTTACATTTTATTTGGATAATTTCCTTCCCATTTTCTTCGATATTCCATTTGCTTTAAGGATTAGCCAATTTATTGGCAATTAGTATTTTTGAGGGGTAAGGGGTTGCCCAAAAAGTCCTAAGACATGTGTTTCTTATTGCTTGTTTGGTCAAAGGACATATATGGGATGTTGCTATTTTGTAGTCATCGGATAATCCGATGCTTAGGTCAGACCATCATCGGACCAGTTGGTGTTCAAACACCAAGAGTCAGTTCAGTCAGTGTGACAAATCAACCGATGAGTTCATTCCGAAAAACATCGGTGCATCCGATGTTCACACTTCTGGAACTGTGCAGAATTCCAATGATGCTAATTCCTTCCACGTCGGACCATCCGGTGTCAACGGTACCTTTTTGAATACCCTTACTGTGCCATTCGACCGATGCTTCTATCATTTTAACGTCGGTCCATCCGGTGTTAAATTTTTGGCTAGGGTTTGAGACCCACTATTTAAACGGCCCTTCACATCCGGGTTTCTCTCTCCCCGACCCCGACGCTCCCTCACCGTCGCCGCCGCTCCTCTCGCCCAAGCACCGCCACCCCCGCCTCCGGCCGCCGCCGCCGCCCTCTGGCCGCCGCCACACCACAGCAGCCGCCGCCGCTGCACCACAGCTTCCTCCACTGCCGCCGCTGCTTCCTCCAGCGCCGCCACCGCCGTTCTCCTCCACCATCGCAGTCGCTCGTGCACCACCGACGCCGCCCCACCCCACGCACAGCCGCACCACCGTGGTGCCTCACTCTACGGCCTCCACTACGCCGCTAGGGTTTCCCGGCCCCGACGATCTTTGTGTCGCCATCGACTCCATTCACGCGCATCGTCTCATCGCAATGGCTCGTGACAAGAAGAACAAGGGCAAGGCCATTGCGGAGCCGACCGCAAAGAAGCAAAAGCTATCAAAGGAGGAGAAGAAGGCGTTGATGGCCGCTCACGCCGCCGAGGAGCGAGAGCGTGGCTGAGGAGGATCACTGAGGATTCGCGAGGCTCGTCCGAGGCAGCCTCCCATGATAGATGAGTCCGAGGCAGAAGAAGAGCCAGAAGTGCCGCTTGTTCGCCGGCGCTCAGCCAGGACCCGTGGGGGTCATCCCGCGGCAGCACCACGTCCAAGACCATTTGCTGCCGATCGTAGAGAGGACAGGGAGGCCCAGAGAGCCATCTACGAGATGTACACCAACGTCCGTGTTGGTGAAGGTGTCCGGTTGACTGATTACCGGAAGATGAAGGCCAAGCAGCTCAGAAGACTCAGATGGAGTGTTTTACTTGAGGAGTGGTTCCTGCAGCCCAGAGAGGCTCTTGTGGACAGTCGTTTCCGGACCTTGACGCAGGCATCACTGTACGAGACGTATAGACTCCGAGGCCACAAGCTCTTCCAGCACAACTTCTTGGACTGGGATCAGCTTGCTCTAGCAGCCGAGACGGAGATACGCCCTTACTTTGCGAGGTACAGAGGGCTGGTGGAGCTGGTGTCCTACGAGAGGAGTGCCTACGTGGAGGACTGGGTCCGCGTTTTCTACGCCACCCTCTACGTCTCTGAGGGTCGTAGGTCTATAGACTTCATGTTCATGGGCCAGCACCATCACCTGACGAGGCAGACGTTGGCACAGCTGCTAGGAGTGGACTTGCACGACACTTGCGTGCATGAGAGGGCATATGGACTGGCAGACCCGCCGAGGAGGCCGCTCACTGGAGGAGTGGCACCACCACTGGAGGAGATACACTCTCTGTTTGGACCGACTTTCTCTCCAGACCAGCCGAGGGTACCGACACTGTTGACTCCAGCTGCGCGCACAGTGCACCTTGCCTTGCGCCGCACACTCTTGCCGAGGTCCGGGTATCTAGAGGGGTTCACCAGCCTGCAGCAGACCCTCCTATTCTACATCATGAACGGGATGGAGTTCGATATTGTGGACCTCCTTATATGTGAGATGGAGGATGTGATCACTGACGGAGTGGGCATGATGAGGCAGCTTGTGTATGGACACTGGATCAACTACCTGCTCTCCATGATGGTTCCTGAGGAGTCCACCGTGCGTGACCGTCTCACTGACGAGAGTGTCACACGGTTCAGCCACTACCGTGCTCCAGCTCCTGGAGACCGCCGCCTTGGCCGTCCAGTCGAGCGTTAGGTCAGGGCTCGTCTATCCGAGGAGGATTGGTCAGATCTAGAGAAGGAGGATGAGAGGCTAGCAGAGGCAGAGGCTCAGGGTGAGGACCTTCAGCATATATGGTCCGAGAGCGACACTGATGACAGCATTGAGGAGTACTTTCCACCTCCTCCCTCACCGAGGCAGCACGACGCGGAGGCTGGAGGCTCGACAGTGCCACCCCCTACTCCACCTCCTGTCTCAGAGGCACAGGTCTCTCAGTCGTCACAGCTCACCTCACTCCTGCAGCAGATGGTTGAGCAGCAGCGCCTGGACCAGCTTGCAGGGCGAGAGGACACTGACCGGCTGACTGGGCTGATCTACCAGATGCACCAGCGCTCCCTCGACCAGCAGCAGCAGATGCAGCAGGCGATGATGGGCATTCTAGGGTTGATCACCAACCTCTACACCCAGATCGGGATTGCCGTGCCATCGCAGCTGCCAGGCATTGCTCCACCCCCGCCTGTCCTTGCTCCAGCTGCAGCTCCGGTGCCGACCACGCCGATTCCGTCAATCAGCATGTCTCCACTGCTGGCTCCAGGTGCGCAGATCCACTCTCCACTGCCGGCTACGACGTTGTTCCAGCAGACGCCAACATCCGTCGTCAGTGCCCCCTTGCCAGCAGTTCCTACTCAGCAGGCACCGACGGCGGCTCCTACGGCTCCTACAGCTCCCTCCACCTCTACTCCAGGCAGCAGCTCTGACGACAGCACCCCCGACGGTGACCAGTTCGTCATCGCTCCTAGCACTCAGGGTCCTTAGGCACTCAGATCCCTTTTTGGTGTCTTGATGCCAAAGGGGGGGAAGAGTTAGAGGAGAGTCAGGGGGAGGATAGCTTAGTCTCAGGGAGAGTGTCCTAGCTGTAGGGGGAGTCTATCTATATCATCTTTTGTAATTTGGTGTTTTTGCTACTCATTTGATACTCATTGAGCATTAATGAACTTGCCACTTATTCCCATGAGTTATTCATCGATTGAGCTTTCTGAGTTATTGATTGATTTTGAGACTTCAAATTTAATGTGCCATATCTTGTACTTATTGCATATCCTCTTGAGTATCGTACTATCAAATTCATTACTATTATGCGTCACTTGTTGTGTTGTCATCAATCACCAAAAAGGGGGAGATTGAAAGCATCTAGGCCCCATGAGGTACGGTTTCGGTGATTAATGACAACCATTGGATTTTACTAATGAATTTGTGGATGCAAGGTCTCCTATATCACTCAATCAAATGAAATCTATATGTCATTGGAGACCCCTAAACAATCAATTTATGAGACCAATCAATGTTATGAAGACTAGAAGCAAAAGCTCATATGTCAAAGTCATTCAACCATAATTGACAACATTCAATGCTTGAAAATCATCAGAAGTACATTTCCAACAAATGTCTAAGAGGTCAATCGAGCAAAGTTCAAAAGAATCACTTAGAACAACTTGAAGCAAACAAAATCAACTCACCGGATCAACCGATGATTCCTGAGAACAACACATCGGTCGAGTTGGTTCAGCAGAAGAAGAAGACCTCAGAACAAAGCACTCACCGGATCATCCGATGTTAAGGGCAAAGCTACATCGGTCCATCAGTACAGTAAGAAATATCCTTGGACTAAGTGTAGTACCGGGTCAACCGATGTACAGCAATATACACATCGGTCAATCACTCCAATAAGCATCAAGTTTGAACCAATTCTGGAGGAAGTGCCACCGGATCATCCGATGAGAAGACAAGTGCAACATCGGTCTAACAACGGTCATATCTGACACAATGACATCAGCTAAAGTAAACTTGACCGATGATAACTGAAGGGGAGACATCGGATCATCCGGTGTTCGCAGAGCAGTGATGTCAGCCTACTTTTCCAATAGCTATTTCGTGGAGGCTGGCTATTTATACCCCTTCAACCTGTCAAATCGACAAGTCTTGATCACCAGACATACTCTACACATTCACAAGCATTCAAGACAAAGAGCCATCACTTTTACACCCTTTAGACCACTTACACACCAAGAGATAGGCTAGAACTAGCTAGAGAGAGAGCTTGTGTGCCTCCATTCTTGGTTAGTGGAATCTCTAGTGTAGTGAGAGCTGTAAGGGAGTGTCCCTTTGTGTGTCTAATTGAGAGAGACTTACGGAGCTTGCCAAGAGGATTGTGGAAGCCCGGAGGATTCAAAGTGTAAAAGGCTTGAGCTCCACCTTGCCGAGATTGGCAAACGGAGAAGAATAGTGAAGATCCCTAGTCTCGGTGACTTGGGTGTGGCTATACCCTTTGGTGGATGCCACAACGTGGATGTAGGAAGATCTTGACGATCTTGCCGAACCACGGGATAAATATTCGTGTCTCATCGGGAGTTTGCATCCTCTTCCTCTCCCTTACACTTATGCATTTTATATACCGCGAAGTTGCTATTTACTTGAATGCATAGGTAGTTTACGTAGGGAATTGGGCTTTTAGGAATTAAGTTTTATTGCTTTGATTTTTGAAAAGAAGCCCAATTCAACCCCCCTCTTGGGCATTCGATCCTTACACCAGACAAGTGCGTCTTTGGGGTTAGCTCCGGAAAGCTTATCGTCTTCCTGGTAAACCATCGGGGCATAGAGGCAAATCCGGCGAAGATTAAATCCATAGAGGAGATGTGGCCACCTGCCCGCATCAAATATGTCCAGAAACTAACTGGATGTCAAGCCGCCCTCAGCCGGTTCATCTCAAAACTGGCGAAACGGGCGCTACCCTTCTTCAAGCTATTGAGGAAGTCCAGACCATTTCAATGGTCTGAAGAAGCAGAAAAGGCGTTCCAAGAGCTAAAGCAGCTCCTCACCACTCTACCAACCTTGAAAGCTCCGAATCCTAGTGAGCCCTTACTGCTTTACATTTCAGCAATCGACGAGGTTGTCAGCATGGTCCTGGTTGCGGGGAGACCAGAACCATCCCAAGCTCAGGAATCCAGACCCCTCTGGGAGGGTCCGGGGGTTCCTGAAGGTGAGCTTGGGTCCCAACCCCCAGACTTGGATCTATAGAGAGTTATCCCTGAAGACTTGGACCCCTCCGGAAGGGTCCGGGTCACTCTAGTAGAAGCTCCGGGTTCCTCTAGCAGGGACCCGGAGGTCCCCGAAGCAGATCTGGACCCCTCTGGGAGGGTCCAAGGCGATGTGGAGGAAGCTCCGGGCCCCTCCGGGAGGGTTCGGACAGTCCAACGCCCAGTGTATTTCATCAGCGAAGTACTACATGATGCCAAGACTCGATACCTAGAGGTGCACAAGCTGCTCTATGCAATTCTCATCGCCTCCAGGAAGCTTCGCCATTACTTCCAAGCTCACAAGATCTCAGTCGTGACCTCTTACCCACTGCGTGCGATCTTGCATAATCCCAACTCTACTGGGAACATTGCAAAGTGGGCAGCAAAATTGGCTGAATTTGATCTCGAATTCATCCCAAGACAAGCGATCAAGAGTCAAGCATTGACAGATTTCGTGGCGGAATGGACCCCCTCTCCATCAAATCATGGTTGCCCTAGTGAGCAGAAGTCGGAACTCAAGGCTCCGGTCTTCATCGAACATCACTGGACCCTCTACTTCGACGGCTCCATGCAAAAGCAGGGGGGCAGAGCTGGATTCCTTCTCCTCGCTCCAACCGGGGAGAAGGTAAAATACATGGTCCACCTTGACTTCAAGGCGACCAACAACATGGCGGAGTATGAAGCACTCATTTATGCACTAAAGGTGGCACTATCATACGGTGTCAAGCAGCTGTTGGTCAAGGGAGATTCGCAGCTCATCATTAAACAGGTGAAGGGTGAATGCTCCTGTCACAATCCCCAACTAGCTGCTTATCTCCTTGAAGTCCAGAGGCTTCAGAAGGACTTCGAAGTCCTAGATCTCCACCATGTCCAACATGTCCATAATACTGAAGCTGACAAACTCTCGACGAAAGCATCAACCAGAGCTCCGGCTCCTGACGGAACCTTCGTCCGGAGGTTGTCAAAACCCACAGCTCAGCCTGCCAAACTGAGCAAAGGGGGCGAGACCAACATCCCAAAGCTGGCGGTCCCGGTGGATCTGTTGCCATGGCAGCCATTAAGGGTCGTAGGTGTTGCCGGAGGCTCTGAGCAACCCAGCACGCAAGACTCAAATGCTCAAGCAAGCTCTGATGCATGGATCTCGGAGATCCGGAGCTACTTGAAAGACAACATCCTTCATGACGATGATGTATCCGCTTACGGATAGTCAGATTGGCTAAAAGATACACGCTAGTAGAAGGGGATCTCTACCGGCACGGTGCCAACGGCGTCCTAATGTGGTGCATCACAAGGGAAGAAGGTTGTGAGCTCCTCGCAAAAATCCATTGAGGCGAGTGTGGGAACCACGCGTCTTCCCGCACGCTGGTCGGTAAAGCCTTCCGTCATGGCTTCTGCTGGCCTACAGCGCTCCAGGATGCAACTGAGCTGGTGAAGAAATGCAAAGCATGCCAGTTCCATGCAAAGCAAATTCACACACCGGCTCAACCTCTACAAATGATACCTCGTACATGGCCTTTCGCTGTGTGGGGGATAGACATCTTGGTACCTTTCCCAAGAGCCGTCGGAGGTTACAAGTTCCTGTATGTTGCCATTGACAAGTTCACCAAATGGCGGGAAGCAACTCCAGTTGTGACAATAAACAAGCAATCAGCTATCAACTTCTTCCAGTCCATCGTATGCAGATTTGGAGTCCCGGACAAAATTATAACAGATAATGGGACCCAATTCACAAGCTCTGCTTTCCAAGGATACTGCAAAGACCTCGGTATTCAAGTCAGCTATGCCTCTGTAGCTCACCGGCAAGCAATGGCCAAGACGAGAGAGCAAATGCAGAAATCCTGAAAGGACTCAAGACGTGCACATATGAGCGCCTGAAAAAACATGGATCCAACTGGATTGAAGAGCTTCCGCCCACTCTATGGGCCAACAGGACAACTCCAAACTGGTCAACTGGAGAGACACCCTTCTTCCTGATGTACAGAGCTGAAGCAGTCCTTCCTCCGGAAATCACCTTGGGGTCGCTCCGGGTTCGGACCTCCGATGAAGCCACGCGGGACCAGCTCCGGCGTGAAGACCTTGACCTCCTTGAAGAGGGAAGGTGCCGAGCAGCTGTTCGGAATGCCCGATACCGCCAAGCTCTTCGGCGCTATCATCAACGGCATGTTCATAGCCGACAGCTCGAGGAAGGCGATCTGGTGCTACGGAGAATACAATCCAGAGAAGGGTTAACCAAACTCTCCCCCAGCTGGGAGGGACCCTTCCGAGTGATCAAAGTATCCCGTCCCGGATGCATTTGCTTGGCAACCGAGGATGGGACACCTCTCCCAAATCCTTGGAACATTGAGCACCTCCGTAAGTTCTACGCTTAATATCACGGAGGTGAGTCTGTAATTACACGTGGTGTATGTTATAGAGTCATTGTACAAAGTCAGGTAGCTCCTCCAGGAGGGCAGCCGAACCTACCCTTCTAGGTCCTCAACGTCCATGCAACACTTGTCACAGTCTCAGAACTAAAAGTGTAGCTAGCTACCTTGGGTCAAACGAGAAACAAAACACACTTAGCCTAGTTCCGTACCCTAAGAGTGTACTTGTTTCCCCTGTACCCCGGACCTATAATGAAAGACATCATTGTGTGAAAACAGACTTCACGTGCATTTACTTTGTACAGACTCAATATTTTTTATTTTCTCTTTCTTGTCTATAACAAAGTTGTGCAGTTCTTAAGAAACTTTAGCTCGACCAGTTCATGTACAATTCGAGTTGCATTGTCTCTCTTTCCGGGTTCAAATGTTGTTGATGGCCTACTTTTTTGAATGCCGCCAAGCCAATCTAGGGTCAGAGTGTGCTATCGACTTAGCCTGGTCATGCACCCTAACTACGCCACTCTACCTACACCCCGGCATGCCGAAGTAAGACGAGTCCAAAAACGATCGGACCTCAAGGAAGCAAGACGTCGCTCTTGGTTGTATTTAGGATTGTGTTTGGCCTAAAACTTTCTCGGGAACAGTAGGCCGCAATGAAGTTATAGATAGGAAACAGATTTTACTATTTTTCTTGACTTCAGTGTGCAGGAAAAATAAATAAGCTCCGACATCCTCTAGGCGGCTTGTGGTCAATGTTCAAACATTGACAACGAGCATCTCTGTAGCTACTCAGTTCCAGGAAAGCTAAGAGGCAAGTAGTCAACGTGAAGATGGTGGAAAGACTCTAAAGTGGAGTCTGACGTTGACACAACACGTGTTGACAGAGGTTACTGTCGGAGCTGCCAAGCTCCGACACCCAGAAGGCTAACAATCGATGCTTTACGCGTCGATGGAGACTACTGCCGGAGCTACTAAGCTTCGGCGATGGTCAATGCCGAAACCACTAAGTTCCGACAGCCTCAGGGGGCCTACACTATCGAAGACTTCGGACCTACAAGTTCGAAGCACGCAAGTCTTCAACAACTGTTACATCCTCTTGGTACATGTTCACAATCAAATTGTGTACATCTACCAGGGGGCCAAGCGAGACAAAGCTGGTGTTGAAGACAAAAAATGAAATTCAAATTCACAAAAATTTGGATTTAATTCATTTGGAGATAAGAGATTGCAAAATTGGAGAAGAAGAAGAGTGAATACAAGCGGGAGCTACGGAGAGATGGTCCTAGACCCTATGGAAGAACTGGGCGACCTTCTAGGCCACCTCCGACACACTGGCTCGGGCGGCTTCACCTTCTCCTTCAATGGGGCCTTCAACACTGGGTCCAGAGGGAATTGAGGGTCCCGGCTGGTGTAGCACGTCAGCACAAACTCTGCAACGTTCTTCGCCAGGGACTGACCCTCTGTTTCCAGCTGGTCCGCGATGACATCACCCATCTTGGAGAGCTTGTTGCCTGCTGAACTCAGCGCCTCCAACGCCTGGTCCAGCTCCGGCTCCGGATCATCCGGGCGCACGGGGCTAAAGCCCATTGGCGTTAGCGCGTCGTTGGCCTTGCCCAGGAAGTCCCAAACTTGTTGGGACTCCACAACCCTTCCGCTCCGCATCTCTGCCAAGGATCTTTTGGTCGCCGCAAGCTCCGAGCTCTCCCGAGCAAGACGCTCCACCTCTTTGGCATTCTGCTAATCGTTTCAGCAACCTTCCTTTCGAGCTTGCTGAGCTCTTCCTCCCGGAGGTGGATCTCATTCCGGTAGTTGACCAGATCTTTCTCCCAGCCCCGCACTTTCTTCTTCCGGGTGGCGATGGCATTCTCCTGCTTGTAGAGTTATTGCCCTCGCTCCCAGCCTTCTTCTCCTCCTCCTTGCAACGCTCATCCAATTTCTTGGTGCGTTCTTCGAGGCTCTTGTCAGCCAGAGCTGTCTTTTGGACAAGCTCCTCCTCCCTCTTCACGAGGTCATCTCGCAGCTCCAGGAATTTCTGCTCTTCATCTTCGAGCCGTCTTTCCCGCGCTTCAAGAGCCTCCCGGCGCTTGACAAGACTATCGTGGATGGCGGAGAGCCTTTCCTGGCGCTCATCAGCTGCGCTATTTGCAGCCTTGGCTTGATCATAGATGGCCCGAG
The DNA here is from genome assembly GCA_036927565.1 of Tuctoria greenei. NCBI lineage: Eukaryota > Viridiplantae > Streptophyta > Magnoliopsida > Poales > Poaceae > Tuctoria > Tuctoria greenei. The sequence goes on along the minus strand of JAYESD010000006.1, from coordinate 194,516,118 downwards.
ACTGGTTGTCGAGGATCCGCGTCATGCTTTCCCTCTCATCCAACAACTTACCCCAGTACTCCAGGCGGACTTTCTCCCTTTTCACCCACTCCTTGTCGTCAGCCAGCCTCGACTGCGCCAGCTTGGTCTCGAAACGGAGTCGGTTGCGCCACCTACTAAGGGTTTGGCACTCCTCCTCGAGGGCCTTGCTGTCGTGGTAGAAGGCCAGCTGCACTTGGCGAAGACTGGAGCAGGCGTTGTCGATAGACAACGATAGGGGAATCGGGTCCGTACCTGTTGGGGTCCTCTCCGCTGGCTCCAGCAGATCTTTAGCAACAAAAATTGGGTCCCACTCTACGAGAGCGGTCCCCTAAGCTTCTACGGCACTAGGGACGTCCTCCGAGATAGCCTCGGCCGCCGTCGAAGAAGTACCTGTAGCCGAAGTTCCAACCTCCGGAATTGGTTCTGAAGGCCCAGCCGCTAAGTCATCAACAACTGGCCCCTTCAGCGGGGGGTCAGCAGCTTCATCACGGCACTCTGGCTCAGCAGCGGGCACCTCTGCGATCACAGCTTCCGGAGCGGGTGTTGAAGGTTTGGTCGGAGCAGAAGCTACTTCTGGCTCCAGCGCAGGCACCTCCTCCGCCACTGGCTCAGGTGTTGGCGCTTCGACCATCATGGGCTCCGGCGCTGGTGCTTTGACCACCAAAGGCTCAGGCGGCGGCACCTCCACAACAACTGGCTCGGACGCCGGAACCTCTTCAATGGACGGCTCCACAGCCGGAACTTCTGCAGCAACCGGCTCTGCCGCCGGAGCTTCCTCGACAACCAGCATAAGTGTCGGAGCTTCATCAACACCCGGCTCCACTGCCGGGACCTCATCAACCACTGGCTCAACTGTCGGGGCTTCAACAACATCCGGCTCTAGGGCCGGAATCACAGCTTCCTCCAGCTCTGCGGCTGGAGCGTCCAACATCACAACATCCAAGTCCGGAGCTTCAACCTCCGAGGCTGGCGCTGCTGGTACATCTTCAGTCCCGTGGTCCGGCGCTACCACGGGAGCTTCTGGGGATGAGTCGTCCAAAACCACGACAGCCGGCGCCAGGGCTGCCGCAGCCTCAGCCACCTCTTGGGGCGGCGCTGGAATCGGAGCCGGAGCTTCAGCCCGCACAGCCTCAACCGCTGCTACAGGGACCGGAGCTTCAACCCTTTTCTTGGGCACGCTGTGGATGAAGGACGAAAAAACTCAACAAACAATTAACAATAAAATAACAGACTGAGGTAAAAGATAAAAAATTACCTTGGAAGGCTTCCGCACCAGTTACCGCGGAACCTCTTCTCCGGACACTCCGGACTGGCCCTAGCCGCCACTGGCGTGGTAGTCCCGGAGGGTCCCCCAGAGCTTGCTGCTGCTGTCGGCGTTGCTCTGGTCGAGGCCCCCCTCGACCGGGAAGGACCTCCAGACCCGGAGCCCTCAGCTGGCCCTGGAACTGGAGTCACTTGGCCGGAGCTAGCACCCCGGGAAGATGCCGCAACTGGAGTAGACGCCACCGTTGTAGACCTTCCCCTCCGGGGAGAAGGAGACGTTGCAGAAGAAGTATGCCTGGCGGACCTTCTGTCGGCATGCTTCCTCTTACGGATTGAGGGCTCGACCAATTCCTTGCCCTTGCCGACGACTTCGGTTCTTGGCTTAGGGGCGGGGACGGAGCCACCTTCCGGAGCTTCGGAGATCGCCAACCCGGTGGTCGAGCGCCTCTCAACGACACCAAGGTCGTCAAGCACCGGCATCGTCCGCCGGAGCTCCCTACTGAATTCTGCCTCCATGTTCAGAGGGAGGAAAACTGCCGGCGGAGCCAAGTCGTCGCCCTCGACGTTGATGTCGTGCTGGAACTTCTTGAGGTGGAACTCTAAAGTTGCACCCTCCATGTTGGACTTCAAACCAGTCTCGATCCGGTCATCGTCCAGCACACTGTTGAGGGCCCAAGCCAACTTCTCCCTCCTCTTCAGTGGAGCCCACCTGTTGGTCAAGAAGTTGCAAAACATCGCCTGGGGAGTCACTCCTCCCTCCATGCACAGGCGGATCCTGGTCAGAGCAGGGTTGAAGGCATCCGATAGCACCGGAGCTTCACTCCAAACTGCAGTATCGATGTTGGGGAGGCCTTCCGGCAGCTCCAGCTTCTCATGCTCCTCCACCCTGATTACGATTCAATCCTTCTTCCAGTCGTCCCACTTCCCAGAAGGGAACGACCGCAAGTACTTGTACAGGCACTTCTTGCACTTCACAAAATAGTAAAGCCAAGGTACTCGTCGCTCCGACCCGTGGTTTGGACAGCGAAGAAGGTGCGGAAAAGCTCAATGCAGGGGGGAATGCCCACCCACATCTCGCAGAAGTGGACAAAGATTGACACCAGCAGAATGGTGTGGGGGCCAAGGTGGTACAGCTGCAGACCATAGAAGTCTAGCAGCATCAAGAAGAAGGAGAAAGGTGGGCTCAGTCCCACCATGGCGTACGTGGAGAAGTACACCATGTCGCCGACGTGTTCCTTCTCGAACAGAAGCTTGCCGGCGTGGACCAAGTGATTGAAGAAGTCAGGGGACCATCCCATGAGGGCCCGGACCTTCTTCAAATCGTCATCGGTCTTCAGTCGGCTCTGGCGGAGACCCAACTCCATCGTGGCACAGCGAGGCAAGAGAGGAAAGGCAAGCAAAAGTTTGGAAGGTTTGAGTGCAAGATCGATTGAAAGGCGTAAAGAACCCCAAACGGTGTGTGCTTTCCTTCTTAAGTAAGCCCCTGCAACGCCTGTATGGAAACCGCAGAGAAGCCGATGATACCAGTCAAAAATTTCACCCCGCCAATGGCAAGGGGGCCTGGGGCCACCCCGACGATCAAGTCGAGGTTCTTACCCCAGGCGAACGATTGTCATCATGAAAGGCGGGAAACCCGAAGGCGGCTGCCTGACAAGGCGCGCAAAACCGATACGATTTTTGTATCGTGAACCAGCGACCTTCAATTGCGTGAGAACTGCACGCTGAGATCTCACCTGCCGCCTCTGAGATACGCCATGCGGCGGAAGTTTAACTGCGAACTACCACCAACGGCACGAACGAAGACCCTTGAAGACACGGCTCAGAAACTGAAGAATGGACCCACCTTCGGCGAAATGACTTCATCCAAAAGGTCTCTCCCGGAGGTGAGCCCAAGGGGCCACTATCGGTACCCTCCATACCGGATACCCCTTGAGATTGCAAAGATCACAAGGAAACTCCATCTACCAGATTTGAAGACCTCCAAAGGCCCCACATGTCAGGCGTAACCGGACCTGCTTCTCCGACTTGGTTAGTCCCAGGGCCGCCACGTGTATCACAAGACCGGAGCTATCACCCACACATGGGAAGCTACGGTCGGTATACCAATATGGCACCCCCGGAACTAACCCTAGACAGAGGGAAGCTCTGGTACTGACACGTGTCCAGCAGCACCGGACCTACCCGTCCACGACGGTAAGCTCCGGAGCTGCCACGTGGCGACCGTCGGACCTTCAAATTCAACAATCAGACTGGTGGACCCCCCAACATCTCCGGACCTTCAAGGAGCAATCAAAGACTTCAAGACCCGATTAAGTGTCATTAATACCATATTAATGACACACGATCGGATGGCCCTTAATACTGGTAACAGCACTGTTAAGGCCCGTTACCAGGCTATTAACGGTAATTAACCTCATTAATTATGTATCAAAGCATGTGTAACCGCCGGGGCCACATGTCGGGTCAGACTAACAATGTAACGGCCAGTCCTTGTACTATAAAAGGACTGGTCGACGATACACAACGGACGGTTCCAGACCACTGCTGAACTCCCTGAGCTAGTTGAGCTTCTTCTTCTGGAGCTTCTTCTAGACTCACAATTTTAATACATCACCAACACACCCCGTGGAGTAGGGTATTACGCTCAGGCGGCCCGAACCACGTAAATCTCTGTGTATATGTGTCTTTCACCTTCTTGAATCTATGTGCGCCCTTCACCGAACTACAATTCCTCGATCTACCAAAGGTAGTGTCGGGAGATCTGCCGGATCCAAACACCGACAGAAACAATTTTAATAAACTGGATATGTGATAACACATGTAGAGCAATTTTGTGCCCCACTGCACCCTAGGTCGCAAGGCCATCTTTTAAGGTACGAGTTGTTAGGATATCCGCACTCGTTTCCTCTAAAACATTCTCTATACACTATTCTACTATTTTTTCAGTATATACTTTAAACTTCTATATGTCTAGTATGCTTTATAATATACCACTACGGACGGTCTCAGATTCTAGAAATCTTCCCTCCTAATGTTTAACCTATCAATACTTTAAATTTGAAAAGTGAAACCATCTGCTCAGGTTTCCTTACAAAAAGTCTGCAGTGCTATAATTCCATTATACCCCCCCTCTGTTTCTTTCTATTTGTCACTGGTTAGTTCAAAATGAACTAGTTGGTGACAAATAAAAAAAATGGAGGGAGTATTTATATTATTTCAGATCTACACCGTGCCATAAAAACAATATGGAGAAGGTCATATTTCCGTTTAATCACCACTGTCAATGCAGTACAATGGGTAATGAACCACTTCCACAATTTGTTCTACATACACTCGGCCTTACATTCCAGAAGACAATATACTCTTCACAGAGAAGAAAAAAAGGGGGATAAGATAGAAGAAGAAAAAAATAGAATGTAAGTTTTACGTCGAAAATTTGGAATCGAGCTATTCCGGTAAAATGGCCACTATATGATTACGGCGCACTTCATTATCTAAAAAAAATGATTACGGCGCACTTGGTCCAGAGATGACAGACCAGACCATTTCACGACGCCTTCTAGAGACGCAGGAAACGGGTCCTGATTGGAAGCTTTCTGAATCATGCGTACTCAGCTGAAACGCTGGGTGGAAAATGCTACTACACGTGCAAATGCTCGTGTGTTGATGGTCAACCAGCGCCCTGTATCAAGCTAATGATTCAAAGTATTACGGCTGGAATGCGTGACTAATTAATTCTCTGGTTTCTGGTTCTGGAGAACGGGTCAATATTCCAGACGGCTACTAGTGCTAGTCCACCCTTGATTCCTTGTTCTAGATGGAGAACGGCTTCGTGCCAGACCTCTGAAATTATGCACAAAACAAATCAGGTAAGCCCAGACCAACTGAGAGCGAAGACAGGTAAAGCCCGAGATGTCTCCAGGCATCTGGGCATTTGGCTCCGTGGTCATACCTTGTCACCCCTTTTTTTTTCGTCTGGGCAAATAGCCCCTTGCCGCAGGGTCAACTCCGAAGAAGCGTATCCACCGCCACCGGCGATCACCGTGGCAAGCTCACGACGCTCGTGGCCGACCCGGGACGTAGGAGTTGCGACCGAGAGACGCACCGGCCCAGGACTCAGCCGTATGAAGTTGCGTGTGACCTGGCCCGGTTTCTTCTCACTGCGTCGGCCGAAGGCCCACAACTCAAACGGGCCGTTGCACCAGCCGCGTACCGCTGTTCCGACTTCCGACAGAGAAAACAGACGAAAAAGAATTTAGAACCAGTGTTCAAGCAAGAACATTAGCAGCAGCTGAACTGATGTGCTACTCCTACAGCCCCACAACATAGTACATCGAACGGCACGAGCATATTACACATAGGCATCGATTACTGTAAAGGATCATCATAACACATCCATAGCAGGACAATGGCTGTGTCGCATGCAACGCACGCACCTGTCCAAACAAAACCCACCCTGTCCTGGATGACCAGTGCGCATGGATGCTGAGTTTCACATGCTATGGTACATAAAACCACACAAGTCATAAAAAGAGACTGGGTAGCAGGAAGCACACGAAATACACTCGTGTGCCACCAAGTTCTAGCTAGCTACTTCATAGATCGGTCAGACTCCGCTGCTCGGTGTTGACCATCGTCCTGCTGACCTGCAGATGATGACGATCCAACATTGTTAAAAACTCTACCGCTGAACAATTCCTTCCCAATTCTCCCCTTGAACGGGAACCTCCTCTTGAAACTGTTCCGGAACAGTGAGCCACCACTTCGTCTCGGCACGAGAGCAGAATGGTTCCTCTTCAAGACATGATTGCTGGGGGGAGCGTAGGCGCTGCTGCTTCCACCTGCACTGACACCTAGTGAGAGATTCCTGCGAGCGGATCTGAGTGCAACATGCAGAGGTTCAGAGAATGACACACACCCTTCATCTTCGGTAGCTCGCAAGCACAGGGGGCAAGGTGGTTCATGTGCTTCAATCTTGGGAGTGCTTTCCTCCAGGCAATCTGCATGGAAGACATGTCGGCAAGGAAGGACCGCTGCTACTGGCATGTCAGTATTCTGAACAATCCTGTTTGAGGTCCAGGGTGACTTCTGCCACAGGAATCTCTCACAGAACCCACACTTCAGAAATCTCACAGAACTTGTGGGGGACCTCTGGGACTCAACACTGATATGATCCGAAACGTCAATGTAATCTCCATCGTATCCAACATCATAGCTACTAGCATTGCTCCATCTGAAACCTTCCCTTCTTGAGCTTGTGTTAGGTTCAGGTGAGGCTTCCATCTTCCCAAGCTCATTCAATGCATTATGGAACTTGAGCTCCGGACTTGCCAAGCTGCAATGCCACATCGGAGAAACTTGGCTGTCATCACTAGGTGTTGTTCGCCCAGCATTACTAGCCTCAGGCATTCTGGAGGCTTCTGCTTCTGACACAAGATTCCGAAAGACAAGTGGATAGACTGGTTTTGACATAAATGATCGCCTAGCAGCATGATTGCGAGGTAGATACCGAGCTGCTTGTTTACTGGATGATGCTAGCTGACTTGATTCTGAGAATGGGGATGCAGAACTAAAACTGCCCCCAGCAGTCAAATGCCTCTGCAGCAGATAAAAAGAGAAGTCAGCATTGCGGTAGAGACTGCAACATTACTTGATTTTTTTTATCTGTCAACCCTAAAGGAATTGGGATTAACTCATAAAAGACAAAATTATCTTACCTCACTTGATTGAGGAAAATCAAAGGTTTCAGGTTTTGATCCTAGTCCAGCGAATAAAGCAAATGTTAATTCATATTCAACAGCAAGATATCCAACAAGTAGAAATATAGCAATGTGTCGTTAGTTGCCTTCTGAGGTTGCAGGAAACATCCACTAGTCATGAAGAATAAATAAAAATTGCAGGGCAGTAGTCTTATTCAATACTTCCAGTAAATAATATTTAACATATCCATGTCCCAAAAAATTGGCAGATGAATAACTGCTTTGATCATGACAATTGTGTTGATGAGTATACATTGATACATTACGGCAATACTTATTTATTCCCTCTGTTCCTTATTATTTGACACCGGTTAGTTCAAAAATGAACTAACCGTCGTCAAATAAAAAGGAATGAAGTACTAGCTGCAGCAAAGACTATTACAGATATAACTACTTGGTCTTAAATTAATGTTAATTTTGATGGTAACAGAATAAGACATAATACCTCTGTCCAACCCTGATACAACTGAATACATGTTGCCTAGAGTGACATATTATGGGAAATAAGGTTTAAATTTTATAGATGTTGTATCTTAATACAAACTTATTTACTATGCTGCAGCAAATATAATTACAAATATAATTCTCCGGTCCTAAATAATGTCAAGTTTGATGGAAAATAAGATATAAATCCCTGCAAACCCTGATACGACTGAGTGCATGCTGCCTAGCACAAAATACAATGGAGAACAGATCAAACATCTTATAGACGATGTATCTTAATACAAAGTAGAACGTGAGTTTATGAAGGAATCAAACTACAAGTCACACATTGATTATGTAAGTTGTAAGGTGAAGAGTGAAAACAGAATGTAATGAACCAACTATGAATTAGAAGTAAAATTACAAAATATAGAAGATTCTGTACAGAAGGAATACACTGCTAACGTACATCCAAAGGGGAGTAGGGGACAATGGCATAATCATCCATCCGAATGTGCTTCCAAGCCATACAAGTACACCGTAAGCATGAATCAGCAATAAGAGCAATGACTGCTCCATTGCCAACGATTTGACTCAAAATTTTACATACATCTTTCATCCTTTCACTGAAGTATTTGAAAGAAAATATTGGGCCTGTGCTACAGATACAATCTACTGTGGTGTTTTCTTAATGCATATAAGTTAGCATACTGTTTTAATTTATCAGTGAAAGCCAATCTCATAATTCTATGAAGAAAGGACCATATTAAGAAAGTACAGCCAAATTATTTAGCTGGGTGCTCACAATGCACAATATGAAATGAGGAACAAGTAAATACCTCCGGTGGGTGTAGAGAATTCGCCAAGATCGAATCTTTGAAGAGAGGGTGTCCAGCGTGGAGCCTGAAGGCTGTCAGCTGGACTCCCAAAATAGGAAAGTGCTCCGTCAGATACAGAATGATGGTGATCGAGGTACTGGTCGCTGCCAAATGCATTTCTGCTCCCTTTACTATGGGATGACAGTGATGACATGTAAGGTGGATGATCATGTGGAGCATCGTGAACCCTATGAGGCAATCCATCTGATGAATACGTAATATCCCATCTCGACGTGGGAACCCTATGAGGCAATCCATCTGATGAATACCTAATATCCCATCTCGACGTTGGAGGAGAAAAGCTCGAGTTTAACCGCCATTGAGGCTCAGTAGGATCCATGGAATAGTCTCTGGTAGTAGGATTAGACTTTGTCCCATGTGGCCTAGCGGCCACGCAGCAAAGAGCACCCGTCTTGACCAATTTTGCCAATCACTTGCAGTTGTGATCACTGATTGATTAATGTTAACTGGGATAAAGCTTGATCGGCGCGATTAAATCAAGTCAGGAAGCAGAGAATGCCAGACATATAACTCCACCTATGAATACATGAGGCATGTCAGTGTTGCAGAAGGACTAGTATCTGGATCAAAAAAAGAAAATCTTATGGGATACTGAATATTATTGGCACTGATCAACAAGGGTACATATGTTCCGTTGCACAACATAATTCACAATTAGCCCACACTATCCCACCCAGCATGATTAAATTGATGCACAGTGGATCTTTTGCATCGCCAGATTGACTTGCACATCCTGTAAAGCTCCATTTCTTTTTCCTATCATTTAATTTGTAAAAGGTACTAACAAATATGTGTCATGTTGTGTCTCGTTGACAGCAACCTAGCTCTAAAGACCATTAAACTGGAAATGGATCTAATGTGCACATGCTTTGTTTATTCTATTTGCACCTAGATACGGTAACTGGTGGGGCTATAAAACAAGGAATTTCCCATGGGAGCCAAAATCTAATAGGTGCAGAACAAGAGCTCACTTCAGTACTTCACTCCTAAATCCCAATAAATTGACCGACCCAATAAACTCGTACAAGATTAGGGTACTAATAAATCGTACCATACCATGCTTATTTTGAACAGAAGACGATTGCCCAACCAAATAGCCGCATCAAAATATCTAGTATTCTCCTTAATCTCGGACCTAGGTTATGGAGATGGAGATGCTTACTACCTAGTCAGGCGACCTACAGACTAAAACGCGTGCTCCCTCATACACCAATCACTGACGAGCTAATCGCTCACAGAACCTACAATCCGAGCTAGAGAATCGCAACAGCACGGAGCCCCGACCCCGGTCGTTCCATCCAGCCGATAAACCCGCAGATAATCCACCGATTTCTTTTTATTAAAAAAACAGAGAGAAAAGAAAGAAGGGGAAAGGGGGCAGCTAGAGTACCTGATGGTAGGAGGAGGTGAAACGACGGAGGAAGAGAAATACTAGAGAAAGCGGAGCTTTTGGCGATACGAAAGGGGGGAGGTGACCTTTCTGGGACGGGGAAGCGGAGGAAGAATAGGAGGACAAGGACGGGGGCGACTGACCAAGAGGAGTAAAAGGGGAAGAGAGAAAGAAGGCAGAAAAGCAGGGGAACCAGAAGGGGAGCGGAGGAGATTTGGGCCGGGCCGGGCCGGGCCCAAACATTTTTTAAAGAACAGATACTGATTAGACTGCGTTTTCTGCAGATTGCAAGGACGCTGAGCGCATGCTTGCGCGGCGGTAGAGTACAGGCCCGCGCTAACTGTACGGCCCGACCCACGGCCACAAAGTCCGCTCGGCTCTCGATGAGAGATTCCACGGGAGAAAGCAGAAATGCGAAGACGCCGAACCGTCCGTCCGTCGCGCCAGGTGTGTGGGCCGTGCGTCCGCGCTGCGGGGGTGGGTCCTCGGCCGCAGAGGAGCAGGGCGTCGGCACGTGGCTAGCTGGTCGCGACGGTCGCTGCTGTTTCGGTCGCGTTCCTCTGCCGGATCCGGACTTGTGTGGGCCACCCACGAGTAGATAGGAGTGGACGCGGCCGAATAATCATTAATCAAAACTAATTACACTGAATTAATTGAAATTTTTGATTAATTCGGTTTTTAATTATCAGTTTGGTTATGATTTTTTTGATTAATGTAACGTCCCGTGGATTGGAGGTCGTCGGGCCTCCGGCGTGAGAGCGACAGCGAAGGCGTCACGGCGAGGGAGCGCTGAGAGCGCGTGATCGACGACACGGGCACACGCGGAATGGTTCTCCAGATTTCTCGATGTCCTGTTCCACCGCCAACTTCGGTTACAAATGGGGTTACCCCGACAGTGGGTCCCACTCCAACACCCCGACCCCACCTGTCAGTACAGAGTCCACCGACTCCACTTCTCATTAACACCCCGACGCACGCACGCCACGCACCCACCCATTTCCGCCACGCGGCGCCTCTTCCTCTACCTCGTTGCCTCCGTCGCTCCGTCTTCCGCTCCAGCTCCGTCTTCCAGCTTCGGCTCCTCCGTCTCGCCCGTCACCGCCGCAGAACCCACTTCCGCTTCAGCTGCTCTCACCGCCATTGCTCCCGTCGGATCCACTGCCGTAACATCTCCTCCCGCCTGAGAATCGACTTGCCCCCAAGTCGCTATCTCCGGGAACTTCTGCAGCAACACCGTCCAATCTTCCCAGCTCTCGGCCTCCTCTGGTAAGGACCACATCACCCGCACCTGTACGATTCCCTTGTTCCCCCTTTTCACCAGTCTCTCTCCAAAATCTTTACTGGTTTCAGACTTCCTGCAGAGAAATCGGCCACTCGTGGCAGATCTGAGAACACCGGCGCATGGTTCGGAGTAAACGGCTTCAGCTGCGAGGTGTGGAACACCGGGTGCACCGACGCCCCTTCCGGCAACTCCAGACGGTAAGCCTCTCTTCCCACCTTCTCCAGTATTTTGAACGGCCCATAAAACTTGAACGCCAACTTTGGATATGGTCTGTTCACCACTGATGACTGAGCGTAAGGTTGCAGCTTCAGTAGTACTAGCTTCCCCACTGCAAAGACTCGATTTTTACGCTTCTTATCTGCTTGTTGCTTCATTCTGTTCTGTGCCATAGCTAATTTCTCCTTCAACATATCCAGATGAGTGGTTCTCTCAGCTAACATCTCTTGTGTTGTCTTCTCTGTTGTCTGAGGTATCATGGGGGCCAAAAGAGGATTCGGCAGATACTCGTACAGAGCCTGAAAGGGTGAACATCCCAGCGTTGAATGGTGAGACGTGTTGTACCAATACTCCGCCAGAGGTAACCAAACCTTCCACTTTGTTGGTGACTCTTGCACTGCACACCTCAGGTACGTCTCCAAACATTGATTCACTCTTTCGGTTTGACCATCTGTTTGGGGGTGGTAGGAGGTACTCATTAGTAGTTTGATACCTAAGCTCTTGAATATCTGCTTCCACACTGTACTAGCAAATATTCTGTCTCTGTCTGTGACCATTGTCTTGGGAATCCCATGTAGTTTGACCACCTGGTCCAGCAAAACATTTGCTACTTGATTAGCTGTGTATGGGTGCTTAAGAGGTATGAAGTGACTATATTTTGAGAATATGTCGACCACCACCAGTATGGTGTTGAACCCTTCTGATCTGGGTAGACCCTCCACAAAGTCCATAGTTATATCCTGCCATGGGGCCTGGGGAATCTCCAATGGCTGTAGTAACCCGACAGGTAGACTCCTCTCACCTTTAGCCTGTTGACAAATTTGACACTGCTTCACCCATTCCTCCACCTCTCCTTTCATTCCCTTCCAGGCAAACAGCCTCTTCACCCTTTGGTATGTGTTTTGGATACCTGAGTGGCCTCCCACAGCGCTGCTATGACAGGCAGCAATCAGTTTAGCCCTTAAAGCAGAGTTCTCACCTACCCAAATTCTTCCCTGCTTCCTTATCACTCCATTCTGCACCGTGAATCCCTGTTCATTGGGGCTAACCAACGAAAGCTCCGCCAACAACTCTTGAGCCGTTCTGTCTGTCTCATAAGAATTCCTTACCTCCTGCACCCATATGGGAATGACCTCCTGTCTCACCTCCAGTTCCATTACTTGCTCCACCCTGGATAAGGCATCTGCTACCCTGTTCTCCTTGCCCTTCTTATATACGATCTTAAAATCCAACCCCATCAGCTTAGCTATGGGCTTTCCTTTGCAAGTCTGACTGAAGTACTTGGTCATCCAGAAATGTCAGGCTCTTATGATCTGTCCGAATCACAAACGTAGTCCGTTCCAGGTACTGTCTCCACCTGTCGACCGCCAAGATCAAAGCCAGGAACTCCTTTTCGTAAATAGACCAGTACCTGTGTTTCTCCGCGATGGCCTTGCTCAGATAGGCCACTGGCCTCTCCCTCTGCATCAACACAGCTCCAACCCCAGACTCACAAGCATCGGTCTCTACTACAAAGGGTTCACCAAAGTCAGGCAGGGCTAACACCGAAGTACTACTCATCGCCTCCTTCAGTTGCTCAAAGGCCCTCTGCGCTTCTTCCGACCACCCAAAACTCTTCTGCTTCAATAGGTTTGTTAGTGGTTTGGCCAACACTCCATACCCCTTAACAAATCTCCTGTAATACCCAGTAAGTCCCAGAAATGCTCTGAGTTGAGTGAAAGTCCGGGGCACCGGGTAGTTCCTCATGGCCTGTATCTTCTGCTCCTCTGTCTTCACCCCTTCTGCCGAGATGACATGCCCTAAGTACACTAACTCCCTTTCCGCAAAGCTGCACTTGGACCTCTTTATAAAGAATTGGTTCTCCCTCATCACCTCCAGAACCCCCTTCACGTGCTGCAGATGTTCTTCCCAAGTCGGACTGTACACCAGTAGGTCATCAATGAACACCAGTACAAACTTCCGGAGGTAGGGGGCCAGAATCGAATTCATCGCGCACTGGAACGACGCCGAGGCGTTTGTTAAGCCAAATGGCATTACCTTGAACTGGTAATGTCCGCAGTGCGTCTTGAAGGCCGTCTTATACTCCTCTCCTTCTTTCATCCTCAATTGATGGTATCCAGACGTTAGGTCCAAGCTGGTGAAGAACTGGGCTCCTGCCAACTCATCCAGAATCTCCTCTACCACCGGCATAGGGAATCGGTTTTTGATGGTGAGCTCGTTCAACTTGCGGTAGTCCACACAGAACCTCCAACTCCCGTCCTTCTTTTTCACCAACAATACCGGTGCCGCAAACGGGCTAACACTGTGCTCAATCAACCCCGCTTCGAGGAGCCCTGCCACCTGCCTTTCTATCTCATTTTTGTGGAGGGGTGAATACCTGTACAGCCTGGTATTTACTGGCACAGCTCCTGGTATCAGGGGGATGGCATGGTCAAACGGTTGCTGTGGGGGTAACCCCGATGGTTCACTAAAGACATCCTGGAATTGGGCAAGCAACCCATCCAGCTCGCTTCTCTCTGTCTTCCCTCCAACTCCTGACGACTTCTCTTCCGGGTTCTCCACCCACACCATCGCCCAGATCTCATCTCCCTTGAACCACTTCGCCAGTTGGTGTACTGGCACCTCCGACACCTCCCTCCTCGTCTCCTGGTCTCCCTTCAACTCCACCTCCCTTCCCTGTACTGTGAACCGTATAAGCTTATTTCGCCAATCGCAATGCATGGGACTAAACTTCATCAACCAGTCATAACCAAGCAAGACATCATACGCCGCCAAGTTCAACACCCTCAACTCCTCTCTGAATACTTGCCCCTCACACCACCATTCAAAGTTCTTCACAATCCTATTGCTCCATATCTTCTCTCCTGATGCCACCCTCACCTCCAAGGGTGCACCCTCCATAGTCTGTAGCCCCAACCTCTCCACCAGGGTTGCATTCACGAACGACATCGAGCTTCCTGAGTCCACCAACATGACACATACTTTGTTTCGTACGATGCCTCTCAACCTCATACTGTTCTGCCCTTGCGTCCCTGCCATCGCATGTACTGATACGTGTAAGCACTCTTCCACTCCCTCCTCCTCCTTCTCCAACCTAATTAGCACCTCATCAGTCAGTTCCACCTCCCCCTCGCTAACCCCCACTGCATTCACTTGTGCCCCTGCCCTCTTAGTACACCTCTGATGATGCCCTGGTTCATACCTCTCTCCACAGGCATAGCACAGTCCATTCAGTCTACGAAAATCTCTCAGCTGTCTCTCCCTGCTCAGGTCAGGGTTTCCCGGTCCTGCCCGGGCCTCTGGCGCCCTCCAACCCCCATTCCTGACTCCCAGCACACCTCTGCTAGCCTTCATCTTCCCCTTCTCTTGCACTTCCTTCTGTACCCTTGCCAACACGATGGCCCTATTCACAGTAGCTGGGATTTGAGACTTCACTGGGCCCTGCAACTCCAATTTTAGTCCCTTCATGAATTGAGTAACATAGAATACCTCATCCAACTCTGGATTGTGCATAAATGTAGTGTACCTAGCCTCCTCGAATCCTGTGATGTACTCCTCCAGATCCCCAGACTGTCTCAAATGGATCAAGTCATGCATCGCCTGCGGATACTCGTACTCCCCGAACTTCTCCTTCACTGCTCCAACGAACTCCCGCCACGATCGCAACCCTACAGTCATCTTGTACACCTGTAGCCACTTCGCTGCCCTTCCATCCATGTGGATACTCGCCGCCCTCACCCAAATCGCCTCTGGAACATTGAAGATAGTGAAGTAGTCTTCACATTTGTCTATCCAGATCGCCAGATTTTCCCCCGAGAACCGCGGGAATGTCAGCTTCAGGAACGATTTGTCACCTCCTCCCCGGGATCCTGATCCACCTTCTCCACCGCCAGCCTCCAACCTTCTTCCTTCACCCTGCGGAACCGCGATCCTTCTCTCATTCTCCTCCACCTGCTTCACCAGACGATCGTGATCCTGCGCCGCCTGTTCCACCATCGCCATCGTCAGGGACTGCTGGCCCCTAAGCTCCTTCTGCCCTTGTGTTAGTTCGTCCAACAACTTGAACACCTTCCCCCATCTCTCCTCATCCATCCTCACACTCTCCTCCATGGCCTGCAGCACGAACCTCGTCTGCACCGAAGGTTTCGGAGCAGGTGCCGTCGTGCCTCCCTGGAACTCCCAAAACTCCTTCCGATCTCCTGATCTCCTCTGCTTCCGCCGACTCCCAGGTGCGAAAAAAAATCGAATCGAGGGGAGATAAGGATAGATGGCTCTGATACCAGCTGTAACGTCCCGTGGATCGGAGGTCGTCGGGCCTCCAGCGTGAGAGCGACAGCGAAGGCGTCACGGCGAGGGAGCGCCGAGAGCGCGTGATCGACGACACGGGCACACGCGGAATGGTTCTCCAGATTTCTCGATGTCCCGTTCCACCGCCAACTTCGGTTACAAATGGGGTTACCCCGACAGTGGGTCCCACTCCAACACCCCGACCCCACCTGTCAGTACAGAGTCCACCGACTCCACTTCTCATTAACACCCCGACGCACGCACGCCACGCACCCACCCATTTCCGCCACGCGGCGCCTCTTCCTCTACCTCGTTGCCTCCGTCGCTCCGTCTTCCGCTCCAGCTCCGTCTTCCAGCTTCGGCTCCTCCGTCTCGCCCGTCACCGCCGCAGAACCCACTTCCGCTTCAGCTGCTCTCACCGCCATTGCTCCCGTCGGATCCACTGCCGTAACAGGCACGTGGCTAGCTGGTCGCGACGGTCGCTGCTGTTTCGGTCGCGTTCCTCTGCCGGATCCGGACTTGTGTGGGCCACCCACGAGTAGATAGGAGTGAACGCGGTTAACCGAATAATCATTAATCAAAATTAATTACACTGAATTAATTGAAATTTTTGATTAATTCGGTTTTTAATTATCAGTTTGGTTATGATTTTTTTGCTATTCGATTTTTGGTTAATAATTCGGTTAATATCCGAATGGCCACTCCTACCCACCAGCACCAGCCGCGCGTCGCGCTACTGATTTATACGACATGAAAATGAAATCAGTATATATCCCCCATCGACCAAGTATACTTACGAGAATATAGGACCAGCTCCAGGACAACTAATACGGACGTCAATGGATAAGGCTAGGGGATAACGATGGCCTTCCAACAGGAACCCCAATCCCCAAGTGCGCCATGTAGCGGCAGGTATTTGCCACAAGTCCGGCCGATGCCTCAGGCTCCAGAACGGGACATCTCGTGGAGCCCAACACCGCTGCAACTGACACGAGTCACGAGTGTGGAGGAAAATAGACGAGGAGTTCCGGGGTCCAGACGGCCAGCCATACTACTGATGGAGGATGGCTTGATGCAACCTCTCCTCTCATTCAAATCCGATTGATCAAAACCACCGGAAAAGTGAGGCATGTGAACGAGAGAGTTCCTCGAGTTCTGAATGATTGGAGCTGGATGGTGCCATGTTCCTATCCGATCCGATACATTGATGAAATATTAACACCCTATCTTGTCCAACAAGACCCGAGGACCACCCTTTATCCAAGTGAAACCGCAAAGTCCATACCTTCTTCACAAAGGTTCAAACCATCTTTTCAGTTTCTGATATTTTGAAAATTAAATTTATCCAGTTGCAAAAGGGTTAGGAACCATCCACGTCCAGCTAGGGCAACTGTGACATCTACCGCTCATCTTCTTCCTGATGCTGACGTATTTGTTTCCCCATCCAATATCACAGACATAAGGCCAGCCAGAAACAAGCGACACAAGGTCCATCATCAATTCACATGGTACAGTAGCCTGATCACGTAGAGAGGAGGTTAAAAGAGCACAATACATATTACTCCTATCTTCAAAAGTTTATCATTTTTAATTCATTTTTGAATTACAAAAAAACAAATTTTTAAACAAAGAGTGTACAATCTACAATACAATTTCCTGAATGCAGAAGCTCACAATATTTCATTTTCATGAGAACGGGGAAGTGTTGTTATTGGCTCCAAAACCTACCACGATCCCTACTCATTTATCCGACTTATGATCAGCTGTGTCATTAAACATAGTCGGACTTGTTACAAGCTCACAACACGCAGCTAGACTGCTAGAGGACAGGCGGGCAGGCTTCACAGGTAAAAAATCTTGAAGCCTGCACCTTACAACCATGACAAGGTACAACCTGTACACCCCGAAAACCACCACAGAACTGTACATGAATGAACAATGTGATCACCCAGATCATCATCAGTTCATCACCTCTCATCTTCCTGACGAGACCAAGGACCTATCCTGAGAACCCTGCTTGACCAACGGCTTTGCTGGCACAGGTAGCTTCGGAGGCGCAGGAGTAATGACCTCCGCAGCAGCAGCATCGCCACTCGGAACCGGTTCTGGCTTCTTGGTGTAGGTAAACTGCAGGTCCCTGTTTGCAGCCAAGGCCAGTAATTCCGATTCCTCGAGCCCCGTAGTCGGACCAAGGCTACATCTGTCTGGTTTGTGCTTCGCAAGCGCATCCCTGAACTTCTTAATCTGCATAGAGGTATCACAGATTGCATCAGTACTGATTAATTGGTGACAAACTCATTTCTTCCCAAAAAACGACCCAAGTCTAATGGAAAGCGTAGAAACATCTAGTATGAAAACAACAATCACCTAGTTAAGATCACGGCCATCCCATGAATTTCCAGGAAGAACCTATAAGCTATATCTATTCTTCGCGAATTTGGATCTACCACAACAGGTGCATGTTGTGTCGGAATATGTGTTGTTTTGGTTCCTGGTCCACAGCCAGATCTTCCAAAAGAGTTGGAGCAGGGCTTCCTTTTATGTGTTTTTGTGACAATTTAACAAGAAACATGAACCGTGCACAAATAGTAGACTAGTGGATCAGGATCTTACGGTTGCGTTGGTACAGCTGAAGCTGCTGACCCGTCCCTGAGCTCCCCTGTAGAACCTGAAGAAGGGGAGGACATGGACATGGAGGCTGTAGCACATAGACTTGTGCTCCTCATAGTTCACCTGCAAGAACTGGACATCCGGATTCTGCTCCGCAATCTGGCAAATCTGCACAGGGAGATAATTTTCTCAGAACACGACCATCTTTTCAATATACGCCGGATCACATGGAGACTAACGTGTACGGTGAATTCGATTTGTGTCCAGTTCACACCTTGGGGTGAAGAGCGCGGCAACCGCCACAACCGGGGGAGAAGAAGTCCACGACGACGAGCTGGTCGCCGGCGTTGATCAACGAATCAACAAGGTCTTGGGCGGACTCGATCTCCCGCATGTTGGGCTGCAGCCCCTTCTCCCACCACCTCATGGATTTACCGATCGCAAGGTTCATCTGCGCGACCAGAATAAGCAGAGGATATTAGTACTAAAAAAATCGATAATCCAGTTTACGTTTTTTACTATATATAAAATGATCCAGAACAACAACAAAAAATGCAAAAACGTGGTCAAACAGGTTTAAAAAGTTCATGGGTGTGAAATTAAATTTGAAAATAAAAATAAGTAATCCTAAGCGAATGAAGAAAAACTTTAAATCAGTAATACCTATCAAAAGAGAAAATATGTAAACACTCAGCAAAAATGAACTAAATAGAACGGAAAATACACCGACAGAAAAAATCGCAAAAAGTACAAATTTATTCCTCCAAAGTCAAAATATTCCGCTCAAAAGAGATCTCTATTCACCTGCACCGGCGACGCCATGAGCCTCCGGGACGTCGGCCTGGATCTCCATGGTCCGACGGCCAGCCTCCCGCCGAGGAACGCGGTCTTCCTCCAGGACCCGCCGATCCGCACGGCTGAAGGCGCCACCAACGCCGCCACGGTGCCCCTCCGGCGGCCGGGCTCACCGCATGGAGACACCACGCTCCCCTTTGCCAACACCTTCGCCGCCGCTGCCATGGCACCGCCGCTCGAAGAAGAAACTGTTCCCGAGGTTGAGAGATGGAGGGGACGGCGCTAGATGGAGAGGGGGGAAAGGCGACCCGAGAGAGGAGAGGATGGAAGAAGAAGGTTGGGGAAGCGGCGAAGAAGTAGCGCCATTTAAAAAGGAGGCCCACGGATAAAGGCAAATGTCAAAGAGAAAAATCGCCGCCGCCAAAACATATCGCGGCCGTCGGATGACGCTTTTAGCATCCCGGCGGTCGCCACGTGGGGGCTAATACGGTCTTTCTCCGCTCGCTGCCGTTACGTATTTTCGGAACGGATAAATCCTTATCTGGATATATATTTATTCTGGATAAGAATAATAAGCGGCTGTGGGGCTCATATTTCACGCGGCCGCGACTGTCGGAGGACGTGGGGGCAGAGCTCATGGTCGTGGGTGGTAAAACTCGTGGCTGGCGTGTTTACGGCCAACGATGACGTGTGGGACCCGTCTGACAGCGAAATGGAGGTGGGAGCCGTGTGACCCCGAATGTTTTGTCGGTGACGCGTCACATTTCGTTTGATCTTTTCGAGGTGGCGGCACCAACATCCATGCGCAGGTCGCAGGTTGCGAATCGTGAGTTGGATGGTCGTTTATACACCTCGCCTCCGACTTTGGACCACAACCCGTTAATACTGATAGACCATCCGTAGTAGTGCACTGTAAAGTTTACTGAATTATTACTGAAAGTATAGAGTAAATATTCAGAGTGAACATGCTGAAAGTATAAAGAATATGATAGAAATATAGAGAAAATAAAGAAGATAGAGTAAGTTCTAAAAAAACGAGTGCGGATGGTTTTAGACTATACTGTCCGCACTCGTTACTCTAAAACATATTCTATACATTATTCTAGTATATACTCTAAATTTATATTATCCAGCAAACTATTGTGTGAACGATCTTAAAAAAATATCCATTGGTTTCTCCGCTTTCCGCTTTGTTTTTGGGCTTTCTCAAACTGTTTTGGAGATCACATGATGGATGTCCAACTGGCCTTGATGCTATAAGGCTCTTATTTTATTCCAACCTTTTGATAATTAAACTGTACATAATGGCATGTTTATCCCTTTTCCAACCGTGTTTTTTCAAGAATCACTTGTCAACTGTAATCAGTTTCCTCATTGACCCTTATGTTTAGTTTCCAACAGAGTGGACTAGGCAACCACTATCCTATCCATAGCAAACTGATTGGATATGGATGCTATCCTATTCCCCAGCCACCAGTTTCGGATAAAGGATGACCTATGCGGTAGGCGATAGCGCACTCGTTCTAGTACCACTCTATTGATAGCAAACAAGGAGCCTGTATGTATGGATTATGTTTGTCATCGATTTTAAGATATAAATAGACTGTTACTCTCTCTATTTTTAAATTGTTATTGCTAGAACACTAATTTTAATTTAATTTTAAAGTAAATTTATTTTCCTAACGATATTAATTTGAGTATGGAGGAAGTGCATGCTAACCTAAACCTTTTCTAATTGCATGTACCATTATATATCATGGGGACATCAGAAAACAAAAGTCGTCTTAACTAGCCACCATAGTTTAAGGTATTTCTTTTTTTTTAAAAAAAAACATCATTTCTGGTTAGCTATATCATTCCAACGAGCGCTTCTGAAAATACTCCACGCCGGCCAATCTCTCTATTTACCCAGAAGCTGACGCCGAAGGTAAGAGCAGCAGTGTTGCAACATTCACCAGTCAACAGCTAGCACTAATACAATTCCAAGAGATGCATGCTAAGTAGATGTAAATTTCAGGATTTAATGAGCAACGAGATAATTTACCTTAATTCAGTAGCCAGTTCAGTGGTTAGTGACGTTGCTACAATTAGTAATTTTGCGAGTAACTGATGTCTCAGGGCAGGTCACAAGGACACATACAAACCAACAGCATCGATGAAATGCAAGAGTGTTTACAAAAATTGAACAAGAGTAATTGTTAGTCCTACAATTAGATAACTGATAACGTTTGGCACCTGTTCCTTTACGGACGTGATTGATTTCCATCCTAAAAAGTTTTCATATTACACACAAAACAAACCACTGAAAAGAAACTATCTGCATGTATCTTAACTAGTAGTTTCTGATTTTGAATTTTCTAGTTGGTGCTGACTGCTGAAGTGTTACAAATTGAACAACACCACTTAAAACATTCCCAATGGATGGTGAATGGAAACTAGTGACTTTCTTCCTTAGCTAGTGATATTCCGTCAGGAACCAATAAAACCAACATCAACCTATTGCGGTGTCCACATACTCAGCCAGCAGTTACCTGAAGCAAATACCCACAACCTCTGGTTGCCACTTCCCCATCCTTACCGGCTTATAAATGGTTCAAAATCTGGAAACTAAAAATGGAAAATGCATCCTAGGAAGCTTTGTTAGCAGCAGGATTTCTACCAAACTGTATGATCATTGGTTTGCCTTTGAACACATAGCCATGTACTAGAATCTGCAACTCATAAACAGAAAAGTTCACTTATGCATTCAATAGAAAGAAGAAATAGCTTGAATCAAATGCAAAATTATTTGGAATCAAGGATGATGCCTATTATTTCCAGATAATCAGTGTCTGACTTTTTTTGTCACATTTATCTTTGCCGTAGCAATTTAAAATAAGCTTTTCACTATTAATCATTTTGGAGCTGGTATAGTTCATTAGTTATGCATCTTAATGTGCAGCATTAAACTAATGGATCATATCTATAGTCACATCATAGCACTAACCAGTGCACGCTGTGCAAGCTCAACTGTCGGAAATGTCACGAAGGCTTGGCCGCGCATCCGTCCTTCCTAAAACAAGATGAAAACATTGGAAGAAACATTATAACATACTATAATGATAAGATGAATAGTGGTACAAACATGAAGTTTAGTTCAAGGCTTCAACCGAGAGCAACTTTTGTGACAATTCTGGCCAACAATAAACAATTAACACAGAGCAAAGTAGACAGGTTTCTCCAAACAAATTATTTCTGCAAACAAATTATTTACTGAATACTGATAATTCATAAGGTCACAGAATGGAAATATGCACATCTAACCTGCATCAACTTGATACTTAAACTAGATCTTGCAGTATCCCTGTTTTCGAAAAGAGACCCTGGAGAGATGAGTTGGAGGAAGGGGCTTAGCAAAAAAAAATCAAGAAAATAATACAGTGAATGGAAGAAGACCTTGCTGCAATACTCCATTTAGAAATGGGAATGACTAGTATGCAATCTAACTTATGGTGCAATCATGCAATCATCCATTACCAACCATTAGATGTCCTTCCTAGGGTGGTTGCATTTTTTTCACTTAACCCCTTCCACCACATTGGGGGGAGTTAAGTGAAAAAACGCAACCACCCTAGGATGGACAACCAATGGTTGTGAGTGGATGATTGCATGATTGCACCATAAATCAGATTGCATACTAGTCATTCCCTTTAAAAATAAACAAAAAACATTCAACAAAAACGAAGGGCACAATGGCACCTCTTAGGTCCATAGCAGCAATTCATCAAGAGCCAGTAATTACTAATTAAGCCACAGAACATAAAAGTGCCCTTATTAGTCCGTCGATAGCGAATCTTTGATCTGCCCTGTTTGCACAATGTCATAGCATCTCTTGACCCCATGAATACCTCAACTATAGATGTATCTACATTGTGATTGATTATTAATGCTAACATATCCATCATGAACATTGATTCATCAACCACTTCTTGGTCTCTGTTTTTGCTAGGGGTGGAACAGATTGGATATTTTTCGGATCATCCCAAACCGTTTTTGGAAATATCCAATCTGTTTTTGTTTTTGTCAGATTTTTTTTCAGATTCAGTTCGGATTTCGGATATTCACTTTTGGATATCAGATCGGAAACGGATTGGACCAATATCCGACCAAATAGTCGGATACCCATATTTGTTCGGATATATCTGAATACGCTCTGTTTAACATCGAAATTTATATTAGGCCCAATTTAACATATTATGCCTTAGCCCAACAACACTCAAACCCTAACCCAGCTGCAAGGCACCACGCATCCACTCACACCAAGTCATGGCTCCGGCAACCTGACCGCCACCGCCGCGCAGGTTGCGGCTTTTGAGTGTGCGGCTGACGCCCTCTCGCACAGAAAAGGACACGGCGGCGCACTCCCTTCACTGTTGCATCTTGTGGGGCAACACCCAGTACCAGCCACCGACGTTGCCGCAGGCTACACCATAGTAGGCGTCGAGCTCCCGACGTACTCCACACACAGGATCTTGGACAACTCAGGGATGTTCACCGACACCGACATCGGGCCCTGGTCATCGCCAACACCACGGACCTTGGTCTTTGATTGCACGGTCACCAGCGGGAAGCTCACGCACGGGTCACCCTTGAATGACAACGGGGACGACGAAGACAAGGAGGAGCAACCGGTGCCCGCGCCCTGGATGACGTCCGCTTCATCCAGTCCATGCCTCTGCTCTGCCCGAATCTGAGATCTGCGCCAGCCGGGCGGAGGAGCTGCGAGCCTGCAGTGCGAACAGAGGACTCTGAGGGCTATTGGTGGTTTGCTTGCTTCATTGTTTGTTAGATTGCATCATTGACTTTGGAACTCTGGAATTGTTGATGTTCTTGATGCTGCTGTTACTGATTTGTTGTTTCTGTCTAGTAAACTGGTTAGAAACTTAGAATCAGTTCAATGGAAGATGGCAAGAATTTAGTATATAATTATATATGTAAATATACTTAGAATCCGGCGTCCAGCCGTCCGGCAGCAGCGGGGCGACAATGTGGGGGGCACAGTCGATCTCACGCAGGTGGGGGAAAGGAGGCGCGTGTTGGGGCTTTAAGCCCAACCAGGCCCAATAACTTAACCCTAGACACCTTCATCTCCAACCGTTAGATCCAGCCCCTTCGATCCAGCGATATACCCTTCTCCCGATCTCTCAGCACCGTGTCTCCCCTTCCATCAGTCATCTCCTCCGCTCGTCTACAACAACACCATCATCATCTCCCATATCCTAGCGCCGCCCACCTCCTCCGCTTCATCCTTCTTCTCCCTCAAGTGTGCCCGATGGTCTCCCTGCTCTCCCAGGCGCGCCCAATGCTCCCTTGCCCGCTGCCCTCCCTCCGTCGTCCTTGGTGCCGCCCGCCGGCTCGACTGGCCATGGCTTTTCTCTCCTCAATTCAGATCGTACGATCGCTCAGATTCTCTAGTCGTCCGACTAGTCGCCCGAGTCGGACGACTAGTTTTCTGATCAGCCAAGTCGAATAGGATCCCTGATCGAGCTCCGTTGAGCGATAAATCCGACTAATCACGATTAGTCGGACGACTAATGAACACTGGTCTGAAGTTGGCCACGCATGGGTATACAATGTTGATTACTTGAAAGAGGTTGTGAAAGCCAACAAGACCGGCTCAGGAAAGCAAGTGAGGCAAAAACAATGGTCACCCAGGAACAAAAATGATTTGAAGGCATGGATGGACTCGCTGGAGCTACTCTCCCCCGAACGATGTTATTGCAGAGAATACGAATAAATTCTCAAACCAAGATGTAAACGGTCTGATTTTGAGTCATTTTATAGTGTGTAGTCGAGTCATGTAATCAACAATCCATCTCGACTGCAGCTCGAGGTCGAGCTACTCAAAAGGAGTGATGGAGTGTTCTGGGTAATAGATGGGCCTTTATGGGCCGACGCAGTGTTGTAGCAGCCCGATACAGTACCCGCGGCTCGGGTTAGGGTTTTGGGGTAGTTCCCTCTATACAAAGAGGACATTTGTGTGCTCCAGGGGTCAAACAAGAAAATAGATATAAAGTCTAAGGGAGGGTGAGTTAGTGGATATATCTTGCTAATTATTCTTGAATAATCCCAGCCATAACAAAGGCTTATTTCTCTTGACTGCCCCTCGCCTAGATTAGAGTTGCATTAGTTGAAGGTTGTTTCTTATGTTTTTTCACGCGAAACTAGGAATCATCAGGGTGTGTGTGGCATGTGTTGTCATGGGTTCTCTCATTTTTTCTCAATATAATGATACACAGTTCTACTACGCTTTCAAGAGAAGAAAAAGTCCACAGATACGATTGTTGATTGCATCAGCAGCAAATGGACCTGAGTTGCAACATATTGCCACATCTCAATCAAATTAATCTCTATCAGTAAAGTCACTGCAGGTAAGAATCTGCCCTGTAAAAGTAACTTTAATATTTCCAAAATATTCAGTCCTAGGAGTACTGAATCAAGGGCCCTAAAAAAAACAGTCTGGAAAGCCGTACCAAAGATATAGTAGAAGTCATCATGAATGACATCCTTTGCCAAGTTTTTAATGTATAATACACTGGAAGGATTCCCTGGAGTGTAATTCTGAGAAAAGAAAATGTAATGTTTGCAGTCAAATTTGATGTTACAAAGAGAAGGAAGAACATGGTTATAATTACTGATATCAAATAAAATATAAAGTTTAGATGTCAAATTTGATGGTTATAAAGGGGCATACCCACCAGGGACGAAGGCTCCCATACATTGTAGGGTTTGGGAAAAGGTTATTTCTAGACAGCTCTATCCCTGCTTTTGCAGAGAGACTGATTTGAACCCAAGACCTCAAGACACAAGTGAAGACACTACCACTAGGTCAGGTCTAATTTGATGGTTATAAAGAGAGAAAAGATAGCATGCTCATTGTGGAGTAATAACATAGTAGACCTCATTGTGAAATAACTAAAAATACCAACTTCCTCTGTCTGATTCAAAATTATTTTTATTAGCCTCCTGCTAATTAATTTCAATCCCTATCATAAATAATGAGATAAAATTTCCAGTGTAACAAATACAGTACAATATGGTCATATTTGCACTTTCTTTATTTCAGTGAAAAAAATCTAAAACATCTTATTTTGAGAACTCGAGTATGACCAAGAAATATAAAATATAATTGTCAGAATCAGACATTTTAGGTCCCGTCATCAAGCTGAACAGGATAAAAACAAGTTATCAACTGATGATGGTGTACATTCATAATATTCACTCAACTTTACGCTACAGCATCACTGCTTCACTAAGAAAAAATGGAATAATCTAACAATCTTTATGCAAATGACATGGTAGTCATTAATACTGAGTAAACAAATTCATTTACCTTGAACATAGGAAGGGACAAAATCTCCTCCGGTGGTAATTTCTCTTTCTCGATTTCCTCAGCAGTAACAAAACTTTTTTCTTCAAGTTGTTCTTGTGCTAATATCAATTCGTTGTCAGTCATACTCTGAACATGGGGTTCCTTATGTGTATGTTTAGGGGCAATTTTTATCTGAAGACATTACATTAGAATCGAGAAAATAACAAGGCAGCAATGAATTATTAATGACTAAAAAATAAGAATAATCAACCTGAAGCACTGGGTTTTTCTTTTTTATCACTTGAAGCTCACTAGAAACTAATGAAGCAGGCTTCACCCCAACTGCCTCATGAGCAACACTTTTATCAACTGCAGGACCAACGATTGCTCCATGCTTTGCTCGCTTGCTTTTACGTTTATCACCATCTTCCTGCCATAACGAGTGTGTACGAGTGATCTGGCAAAGGCAATATAAGGTGAAAACTAGAAAGACAGAACTTAAACATACATCAGATGATTCCAACTCAGACTCATCACTAGATAAATCAGCCGAACAAAGCTCCTCTATAGTAGAAGGTTGCGGTGGTGGTGGTGGCTGAGATGGAGCAGGGACATGCGATGGTAGTGGTGGAGTAGGCAATGCCATTCGAAACGGGGCTGGTAGATTCATCTTATTCATCAAATGCAACACCTGTGAAAAGAACAATACATTGACCAAAATGTATCGGCTCAGTCTGAATACGCAGAAAAAAAGCACACAAGCATGGCTTGCAATTTGTAACTTTGGGGATGCATGGGTTAGAATCCTAATAAACCTGTGTGTAGAAGCGAGGAACTGCAATGAGGGTGTTGACGATATTTGTCAATATGTTTCCATCCGGAGGAGGATACGCATACCTAGAAAACATGAAGGGCAATGGTCAAAGTCGGGCAAGTGTGGGGGATCAGAAATGCCAACAATTTACTGCAAAAAGAGCTGTGCAGAGAACCTATTAACCTAATCGGAAAGTATACCGCAGTGTGGATCTATAGTTAGAGAAATGCATAAAGATAGAATACAGTATTTTTTGAATTGATGCTTAGCTTCATACCGGTTACTTCCAGAAAGACAATAACAGCAAATGGGTCACAGATACTACGCAGCAGCAATTCTATGCTAACTACATGCAGATATTTTACATCGTGTGATGTAGCTAACTGAACTCGTAACTTTAATGCATCCAAGCGCTATTTTGTGAATAAGCAAAGACAATTTCGTAATTAGCAACAACAAGTTTTGTGTAGTAAGCATGCAGGTGGACTTAACCATAGATTACTGGATATAAAAATCACAATTTGCAGAGAACAATTGAACATCTCTAATGATTGAATAACGATCTGCTGAGAGGCTGAAAGCGATGAGATATGAACTTGAAGCTCGGAATATATTGATAAAATTTATGAAATAACTAAATGTTTTCACAAGTGTATTGCAAGATAATGTGTCACAGTGAAGCAGAAAGGAACTTACTCAAGGTGAGGCGGAAATGGATAGTCCACACCAAGCTTAGGAGCAATTGATTCAGCATTCGATGAAGAATCCTTGTGATTTAAGAAACTATTGTTTGGTGATTGGGACACCCCACGCTGTGATAGGTCCTGATGCTTCACTTGAGCATTCTTTGTAGTTGGTATGCTTGCTCTCTCAACTATCAACACTTTACCCAGGAACCTCAATCTGCAAAGCCATCCCTTAGCGAACAAGGCAATGCAGTACATATCAGAACAGATGAGCAGGAAGGGATATTCACTTGCAAGAGGGGCATGACAAAACATGTTGGGTGTATGCAACTACTTCGGATTACAGATAGTGTAAGTAATCTAATGGAGCATGTAGCTGATGAAATGAACCTGTTCAAAAGCGAATGTGCATGATTGGCCGCCGCCTCATCCTTAAAATCTACAAACGCACAATTCCTCAACCTGCAATAGGGTAGCAAAAGAAAAACAATCTTATCAACAAATTACTCTATTAATCAGAAACATCGCTGAGAGATATCGAGCATATGATGAGATTGACCATTGCAACAGCCTCTAAGCAACCAAACTAGCCATATAATGTTAGTGAGTTGGCTCTCAAATTTTGATTCAAAAGAGAAGAACAACACCCTGGTTAAGGCAGCTGCATTATGCTGGGCAATTTAGAGCTGTTGTAATGATCTTATCTTTGAAAATTGCAAGTATTCATCTTTTATGTAGACTATTTTCACAGGAACATACTGGTTGCAGTTTTGAGCATTGTTGCAAAATGATAACAAGAGAAAGGATTAATTCCAAATGGCGAGCATATAATTGGAGACCACTGCGTTAGAGTTATTCGCCTCCCACAAATGGGAATATAATAATTGATATAATAATAGGTTTTAACATGCATAATATTTGCATCTTTTGTTTCTTTTGTTCATCAGCGATGTAGCTAAAATTATATAAGAATGTTACCACTTTATGTGTACGAGCAGGGGCAGAAAATCTATTCTATTTTCTAAAAATAACAAACTAGCTAAATAGCACGCTACAGTAACTAGTTTAGCATGTGAACATCAAGCAGAGCACGACTAGGAAAGAGGCAAAGAGGAGGCACATACTTTCCACCAGCGCAGGAGCGAACAGACGTGGCCCCGTAGTGGGAGAAGAGGCGCGACAGCATCTCCTGGGTGATCGCCTCCGGGAGGTGCCGCACCAGCAGCGTGGCCGCCGCTGCGGGTGCGGATCCCAGCTGTTGCGGCGGCGGCGGTGCAGAGGAGGGCGTATGCGGTGCAGTCGGAAGCGGCGGCGGCGGCGGGAAGGATGCCATCAGTGGCTTCGCGACGGGTTTGGAGTAGGGTTTACCGGGGGCGGAGCCACTACCGTCGGTACCAGCCGAGGCACCTCGAGCACCTGCTCCCAGTCCCACGGACGAACCCCTCGAGCTGTGGGAGTGTGGCCTCCCTAGCACGTGCGGCGGAGTTGCAGAAGGCTGAGTGACGCTGCACAGGTGGCGGTAGCGCGGATGCGAAGACCGGAGGAGAGGCGCCGTGTTCTGGCCGGACCGAGCCGAGGAAGGTCCAAAACTGGGGTTACCACGACGTGGGGGAAGCAGTGCACCTCCCCGGCGGCGCCAAGGCCCCGAGCAGCGCCGCCGCGAAGCCTGCCCTCGCCGGGCAGGGCTGGGAGGTGGAGCCGCCGGGGTGGGGTGTGTGGGGGGGGGGGGGGGGA
The DNA here is from genome assembly GCA_036927565.1 of Tuctoria greenei. Taxonomy (NCBI): domain Eukaryota; kingdom Viridiplantae; phylum Streptophyta; class Magnoliopsida; order Poales; family Poaceae; genus Tuctoria; species Tuctoria greenei. Next base: position 194,486,588 of record JAYESD010000006.1, on the reverse strand, counting down.
GCAGCGCCGCCGCGAAGCCTGGCCTCGCTGGGCGCGGAGGGGAGGAGGAGTCGCCGGGGTGGGGAGGCGCCGCCGCGAAGCTGAGGAGGAGCCGCCGGGCGAGGCGGGGAGGAGGAGCCGCCGAGGGGGGAGGGGGGGGCGTTTCTGCTCAATAGCTGTGAGTGTCGAGGAAGGAGGAGGAAGAACTTCGACTAGTGTAGTGGGCCTGTAGCTGTGCGCTAATGGGCTACCATAATGGTGTGTCGGAGGCCCAACTTTTGAAATCTGGCTTGCCTGTCCAATTGGGTCCAATTGCAGCCATACATTTTTTTTTGCTATTAACCGTCCAATTGTATATGGGCAGACCAACGGCACTGATGGATATTGGATGTGTAGTTACGGGCATTTTATCATGGGCCCGTTAGCGACGGTCAAATTGCGTTGAGGCGGACCTTTTTTCTTAAAGTAAATTTTGTTTAGTTTTCACCACGAAGAATTGAGGAGACACGTCATTTGATTTTGGAAGACGTGTTGCTTTCACTTCCTTTCCGGGTGGTAGTAAAGTCGCACTCGCTCCGCGTAAAGTTGTTATCCAGTCGTACTTACAACGACAAGACGCGTACACGTCCCCAAAAAACGGTCATTCTCATGTACGAGCCACGATGAAATCAACGGAAGGGGCACAAAAGAGACCGGGACAGATGAAGTGTCAGCTAAATGAAACGCGCATTTTTAGATAATACTGTAGTGCGAATATCTGCGTTGCCGCGATCAAGTAAAAGCGCGGCAGCTAACATTAAGTAGCCGCGTGGAATAAACGGTCCGGGGGTACTGAATGCTCATCATCAGTGCGACAGTGCCGCCTCTTTGACAAAGCTGGTTGCTCCCGGGCCTGCGTTAACGGATGAGAGCACAAGCACAACAGGCCGCCGGGTTCAGAACATCAGATGAGCACCAGGCGTGGTCCCCAGGGGGAACGCGTGCGGATGCCCGCCCGGCCGCCGCCTCTCCCTCGTCTCGTCTGAAGGTTTCTGCTTCGGCCTCCGGAGCGCGTGTGCGTGCGCGTGTCGAGCTGGCCAGCACGTACGGCTCCGTGTGTCCGTCCGCGTCCCAACCACCACTACGGCGGGTGCGTCGTGCAACGGCGACGGCCGATCGCGCGCGCATACGCGTAGCCCGGCCGTGCGATGGTCATCACGGCAGGTGTCGCGCACGCGGACCAGAATAGAGAACCTGCGAGCCGCTGCCGGGAGGCCACTACGCGTGGCCACAGTGTCCGCACTTGCAAACCCTGCCATTCACTTGCGTTTTTTTTCTTCAGTGTTGGTCGACCGTCCAACCGTACAATGTCGATAGGCCTTCCGGGTAAACCTCTCGCTACGCGTTGGACTCGGCACTCACATCACAGCTGTTGAGAATTAATTAGAGAACGCATCGACACTACTACAAAAAACATTTTTACAGACGCTTCTATATTTTTTTTACAGACGGTCTATTAAAAGTGCCGCCTGTGATGTCAGATGAGTTAATAACCGTCTGTGATAATAGAATATCACAGGCGGTTCATAACAAACAACCGCCTGTGAAAATGTATTGATTTTCACAGGCGGTCCGTAACAAAAACCGTCTGTGATAATAGTTATTATCACAGGCGGTCCGTAACAAAAAACCGCCTGTGAAAATATAATGATTTTCACAGGCGGTCTGTAACATAAAAACCGCCTGTGATAATAATAGCTTCTCATTGGTCCGCTGCTTCATCCCACGGATCACTCTTGGACTTCGTATCTCCGCTGTCCGCTGCTTATCAATCCAACAACTCAGTGTAGAAGCCGCACGATAGATGTGTCTATAACAGCAGCAGCCACGGTTCAGTCCGTGATCCTCCGTCAGCCTCCCAAGGTACGGCTTCCGGCGACATCTCCCAAGGCGCGGCTGCCGGCGGCCTCTCTCAAGGCGCGACTAAGGCGCGACTTCGGTTGCTCCAGACCTCGGCGGCTCCGGCGCGGCCTCCCGACGAGTGCGAGCCTTGCCGATGCGAGCATGGGCGCGGATGTGGCACAGTCTACCTCGAGCTCCTGGCGGCGTTGCTGTCGGCGGCCTCTCTCAAGGCGCGACTAAGGCGCGACTTCGGTTGCTCCGGACCTCGGCGGCTCCGGCGTGCCGACGCGAGCACGGACGCGGATCTGGCACAGTCTACCTCAGGCTTCCGGCGGCGCGGCTCCGGCGCGCCTCCCAGCGAGCGTGCGCCCTGCCGGTGTGAGCGCGGGCACAAATCCGGCGCGGTCTACCTCGGGCACCCGGTGGCGCGGTCTACCTCATGCTCTCGACGGTGCGGCTCCTCCGGCTCCAAGCGGCACGACCTCGTCGGGCTTCGGGCGGCACGGCTCCTCCGGCTCTCGGCGGTGCGACCTCCTTCGACACTTGGCGGCGCTCTTCCGGCTTCCGGCAACGCGGCGGCCTCCAGACGGCGCGACCTCTTCTGACTCCCAGCGGCACATGTGAAATTTTTTTTGTTTCACTAGCCATTTTCACAGGCGGATTTTAATAAAAAACCGCCTGTAAAAATGCATTTTTACAGGCGGTTGGTAATTAAAAACCGCCTGTGAAAATGTATTTTCACAGGCGGTTTTTTATTACCGACCGCCTGTGAAAATATATTTTCACAGGCGGTTTTTTATTAAAAACCGCCTGTGAAAATGTAGTTTCACAGGCGGATTATGCCACCGCCTGTGTTAATCGATCATTTTCACAGGCTCTTCGTTACAGGCGGTTTTTAAAACCGTATGCGATAATATGTTTAGAACCGCCTGCGATGAAGCATTTTGTAGTAGTGCGAATCCCGTTTGAGAATTGTCATTTCTCATGAATGTGAAGCCCGCGGCGAATAAACTAGTTTGGGCACCCAGACCATTACAGGCCGGCGCCCCCTGCTGCGGCGACCTCGTCAGCAAACGAGCAGCCTTTTGAGTGCACAACTCTATCCGCAGCCATGGTTTTCCTCACCACAAGCTCGACCGCGCGGGGCGCCTTTAAACTAATGGACCTTTAATCCGTCACTCCTGCTCCCTCTTAGCCTCCCAGCCAGGGAAAGAAAAATACAACACAAACCAATATCATAGACAACAGTTTTTTACGGGGCATATAAGATAACCCGCACGCATTCCGCTCGGATTTCCCCGGTTTGAAAAAGAAAAAATATCATCGCCGTTGCTTGTACAACTCTATCAAAAGCGCTGCGAGTGCTACCCACGTGTTGTAATGGCCGCCGAACCCAGCTATGCGTCGCAACTGTTGGCCACGATGCCATGCGGAGAAAATAAAGGGAGGGAATGATGGTCGCCGTCGCGGTCGGAGTTCCCGAACGGCACACTCAACGGAGGCGACGCACACCTGGCAGCTCCGCGAGGCAACCCCCAGCTTCTTGGACGGTACGTAGACAAAAAGCCAGGAAAAGTCGAGACCCAGGCCCAGCGGTCGAGAGAGAGACATCTTGCTGATGATGACGGTGATGATTAGATGTATGTGCTGATAGCGTCACCGCTGACAGCTCCTTCAGCTGACCGTGGTGGGTTCACCGTTCATGCATGAGTAGAGTAGCGGATCGATGGAGATGCCGAGGTTGCGGTGGCGAAACGGCGAACATCGATCTTCGACGAGTATTTCTCAAATGGGTCTCGCTTTGTCCGGGCTCCCGCACATTTTCATGGCGTTCCAAGCCCCCAAACTCCGCGCGTTCGTGCTACTACGTGCCCAGTACTCTACTGGCACGTCTAGCGGCGATCTAGCCGAGCCGATCCACGCCGCGCGTCTGAACGAGTTGACAGACGTGACGGGCTGGGCAATGCTGGTACGTTTTTTAGTTTCCAGGTGTGCAGTTGATAAGATATGCAGGTACAGGCGTACAGCAGGCAGCACGCTAACCACGACAGCAGCTAGTTTGGTTCGTTTTCCCACTCCCTTTCAGAGATTCGCACACGTACAGACGGGCCGGCAGAAAAATGGTCCATGCATGCGGCGGTGCAAATGCGGCACGCGAACAATGCAGCGAGCGGAGCACGAATGCGCACCATGCACGGCGGTGGAGCTATAGCTGGTCTCGTCGGTGCGCGGGGGGCTGCGGGCGGTACGTAGCTTGGTCTCTGCTCATGATGGATGGTATTGCTTACTCATGGAGTACTCAAGCGCAATGAGATTTTCTTTCCCATCGTGTGAACTGCGTATCGTCGTCTCTAAGCATGAATGTTTTAATCGAGCACTGAGTAAAACTTTGCTGCACAAGCGACGAGCCGGGATTGTCGCACTCCATTAACCGGCTGATGCATTATCTACGGTCATCAATAATAGGCAGAAAAGGCATGCTCGGAGTACCACAAATAGGCATGCTCGGAGTACCACAAATAGTGCGAATCGTAGGTCTTTTTCTTTTTTGCTCAACGCGTACATATTTTCTTTGATGGTCCCTTTGAATCTATATCTGGCCACCTTCATTCACCCCCCCCCATCATATATCGAGCCATGCTACCGCTGCTGTTCTCCGTAAAAGCAACAACACTGCACCTTATAGGAGTATGTGAGACGCAAATCGAGTGGACAGTGATTGTGCGCGTGCGGGGAAGCCGGGATTGTCAAAAGAGGATTTCAATCTTTACGAAAAAGGCAGCATTGGACCCCTTTCGGGAAAAAGGCAGCATTGGACCCCTTTCGTAAAGTATCTGGGACGTCCGGCCCGGCCCGGCCGGGACACCATCATCATCATTCCGAGATTTGCCGCCTCTGTTTTCTAGAGAAAAAAACTGATCTGTAAATCTCCCCCTTCTCCAGGATCAAACACAATTTTTCTTCGTTTTTTGACAGGTGTTGACAGTATAGGGACACCAAGTGTGCACGTCTGTTTTCTAGAAGTGACGCGTGTCGGCCTCCGGCGCGGGATAAGTGAGAAGAGGCACGCACGTACGACGCCCACAATCAACGGAGAGAGCGCACAGTCGCACACAATGAAGTTGTGCGTGTTGAGAATTCCTCTAGCGGGGTGTACAGTACTACACTTGTGAGGGTTAATGAAAAATAATGGGCTCATACCACTATATTCGCTGGAGCCAACCGGTCATCGTCAGTGACAAACTGCACTCGTCAAGGCGCTCCGAATTTGCAAAGTTTTGAGCCAAGGAAGGAGATCCTCTGATTTTACTGCACTTATGATTTGGCCACTGTCGTATGTGTTAGAAGGAATAAAGAGATTGTTATAGAGTCCAACCACAATATACTAGACCGAATAGATTTGGGTGTTCTAGATAAGGAAGTAGAAGATAGAGTTTGTTTAAAGTACGATTGTAATTCAAATTATGTAATCTCCTAGGCTATAAATAAAACCCCGCGGCTCCTACGGGAGTAACACGCTTTGCCATATCGTTTCATGGTAACCAGAGCCACCTCTTCTACATCGCATCTAGCAATATGAACTCGGCGACTTCTTCCTCACCGGCGATCATGCCAGCGCTTGGTCCGCCTGTTGCTGAGAAACTAACCAGAGGAAACTTTCTCCTATGGAAAGCGCAGTTCCTTCCCGTGTCGAGAGGAGCCCAGTTGATGAACTATCTGGATGAGGAGGTAGAACCACCACCGAAGAAAATCTCAGTCAAGAAAGAAGACAACAAGATCGAGATAGTGGCAAATCCTGAATATGCGACATGGATCACACATGACCAGCAAGTTCTGGCATATTTGCTCAAATTTCTCTCAAAGGAAGTATTGGCACATGTTGCAACAAAAGAAACATTAGCCAAAGTCTGGAAAGCTTTGCAAGAATCGTTTGCCTCTCAGGCAAAAGTAGCAAATATGAGATTTGCACTTACCAACACCAAAAAAAGTACGATGACTATGCCACAATATTTTTCCAAGATGAAAAGATTGATTTGCAGATGAACTTGCCTCAACTGTAAAAATCCTTGATGAGTAAGAAATCATCTCATATATTTTGAATGGGCTTTGTCGAAGTGTTAATGCGACACTTTCTCTGGATCTGCTAAGGAGCAGCCCGCGGAGGTTCTTGTTCGGCGGGCTTAAGCCTCAAACTAGTGTTCTAGCAGAAGAGTATGCGACACGGTGGTTTTTACGTGGTTCAGGCCGCAAGAAGCGTAACACCCTACTCCACGGTGGATTGTATTGCTGGTGAGTGTGTATGCGTGTGTGTGTGTGTATCAGAGATTCTGAGTCTGGTCCTTGTAGTGATGACGGTCCGGACCTTTTATAGACAAGGTCAAATGCCTTACAAGTGGGGTCCCAGGACCCGATAGGTGGTCCCAGGGTGATCTTATCCTAAAGATCTAAAGCTTCTCGCATAAGCTTCCTCTAGCCGTAGCTTTGATGACTAGCTGTCTTGTCGCCTGAGTCGTCGGTCGCCCATGCATCGTTCCTGCCATTGGCAGGGGATGTCTCATCCAACTGTCTCTGGCGCTGTAAGCTACCCACTTGGCGGAGTGGGCTAGGCCTACGGCGTCTTCACTGCGATGCGATTGGTCGTAGCGGTTCCTGACATTAGGCGTGCGCTGCGTCATGCGTCTGGGGAAGTCGCATATCTTCAAGGCTTGACGGACACAAGGCGCACTGCCCTCTTAACTTCGTCACTATTCATCCAGGGCAAGTGAACTCGCCATACAACCGCTGGGGAGCTTACCGCCGTGGTGGAGGCCAGGTCCGTCTCGTGGGCCACGTGGTAGCTCAAGAGCTCACCTCCACGGGGGAGGTCAGGTCTCATCTCACGGCCACGTGGCAGCTCGGGTGCTCGCTTCCGCGGGGGAGATCGGGTCTTGACCTTCGCGGGCCACGTGGCAGCTTGAGAGCCCACCTCCGTGGACAAGGTCGAGTCCTGCCCTGCTGGACACGTGGCTCCCTGGGAGCTAGTCGCCGAGGTGAGGCTGAGCTCCTTCTTTGGGATGTGTTGTAAGCACCCCAGACTACCCATCTGAGGTTGGCGGGTCCGGGTCTTCTGAACACGTGGCACCCTCAGACCCTGTCTCTGTTGGGACGCAGGATACCTAGGCGGCTCTAGCTTGTGCGCGAGGGTACCCGATATGTCGGGTACCGACAGTGGCCCTTGGGTCCACCTTGGGGAGAGGCGACAAGCCCGAGGGTGGAGCCTTATCCTGCTTTCCTGTGCGGTCTTTTAATTTGTCTTGATCAGTCGAAGCGGTGCGCCCCACTGCTGCTGTGACCACGCGTCCATCTCCGGTTGAGGGGTTGTGGCGATGAAATCTTTGCTTGTTGTGACATTGTCGTGACGGTTCCCAAGGCGCCTGCCGCACTTCTGCTGTTTTCTGTTCCGTCTTTATGAGAACCACCAGATTGCCTTCTCAGACGGTGATCTTACCGAGCCAGTTTTCCTGACAGGGGACTTGGGCCCATTTGTCATGGACGCTGTGGTATGAGCCGTTGATCCGGAGATCGTTCAAATTCACACAGTACTCCCAAATGCCACTAAGGTGTTTAAAAGGGGTATCTTTGTGCACGGTGGAGGTTCCTTCCTCTCGCATGCCCCAAGCATTCAAGCCTTCGTATTCCTCTTTGAGCGTCTGCCCACCCTTGAGGTTCTCAACCCCTGCGCCAATGGACTCTGCTCTGCCTCCTTCCCGGATGGAGGATGTCTCTCCTGTGAGGCGGCTTTTTGGCTGGGAGGACAAGGAGCGACATGATCTGATCTGTCCCGGCTCCTTACCACTGGAGTTGGGGGAGAAGGATATCGTCTTCTTCCATGCGTATGCATACTCCAGGTTCGTCCCTCCTGTTTCCTCTTTCCTGGTGACACTCCTGGAAGTCCTTGGGCTTCAGCTTCATCACCTGTCGCCAAACTCTCTAGTGGTGGCGACGATGTTCTCACATTTCTGTGAAATGTTCGTCGGGGTGTATCCGAGTGTTCTAGTGTTCTAACAGTTCTTCGTGCTAAGGCGGACCGGGAAGAAGAAAAAATCCAACTTTCTCGGTGGTTACTGCTTCTAGCATGTAACACCCTCATTTTCATGCATCATGCCTTGCATACACTCATATACATGTTTAACATTAACCCATAACAAGAGGAACAAGTTTAAAATTGATTTGGAGCAAAACCGCACTTAAAAACGCAGGAAAGTGCGGACTAGTCCGATTTTACTGAGGACTAGTCCGATTTCTCTCTGACTAAAAACGGACTCGTCCATTTTTGCTGCGGACTAGTCCGATTTTGGCTCTGGAAACTTTCGGACTTGTCCGATTTTGTGCGGACTAGTCCGATATTCCATGAATCCTTGAAAATTTGCTAAGTCCCTGGACTTTTCCGGACTAGTCCGGTGTTCCAGCGGACTTGTCCGTTTTCCTTTCTGACTAAGATCGGATTTGTCCGATTTTTGGCCACACTTGTCCGATTTTCTCTCTGGACGACTTCGGACTAGTCCGGTCCTTTCCGGACTTGTCCGATATTTCGTGACTCCGAGATTGACCTTTTGTTTTACGACTTGTTTCTTGGGTTTCACGTCAAGTGGGCCTAGGGACGTCGTGCCCAACTCTTTTAGAGCCCATGTGGGACTCTAAACCGGCCTCTACTCATCCCAAAACTCGAAATCCATCTAACCCTAGCCTCCACCCCTATATAAACAACCCCACCTCTTGGTTTGACATCTATTTGCCACTTTTCCACCCACCCAAACCCTAGTTCGTGGAGAGCCACCACCAAGGAGGGAGGAGAAGATCCCAAGCAAGAGGAAGAAGAGGAGGAAACGAAGGAGAATCAAGATCTCCACCAAGTTTCGTTCTTCATCACCAATTCATCCCCAAGTTCATCACCAACCCTAGATCCTCAAGATCCAAGTGTTACCTCCAAGTTTCTTGATTCATTGGAGTTCTAAACACCTGGTATACCTTCTATTCTATTTTACTTACGTGAATTCAAACCCTAATCTCCAAATTCACGTCGATCTAGAAAACCCTAATCTGCTGATCCCGTCAAGTGCGGACTTGTCCGGTCCCTAGCGGAGTAGTCCGATCTTTCTGGTTAAATTGTGTTGAATTAATTCTAAAATTTGATCTAATCGAATCCAAACCTGTATAAACTTGTTAAAAGCTATTAGAACTAGTTAGTTATCATTAAAAGCAATCAATTAACAAGTCCTACCTTGCATTTGCATCAATCATGCATGTCATGTCATATTGAGTAATATTTGTGCACTCTTTGATTGTGTTTCTTGTCTTGTATGTTTATTGTGCGGATTAGACGGATTTGCGCTAGAGAGTGCCGCGGAGGATCTACAACATCAAGAGTTTGAAGGCTTTGACCCTAATCAACAGCAAGAGCAAGGCAAGTGTCCTTGAAGCATATTGATCCTGTTTTAAATGTTTTGTTTGCAAAACTGCATGCTTGTGTCAAATTGATGGGAAATCCTATGGTAGGAAGTTTACTAGATTTGTTAAACCACCCTTGTCACCTGGAATTTATGGTAGAGAGTCGGGAAGGGTTTTTACCTTTTTGCTTCGCTTAATCAACTGGGATGGGAAACAACTATATCACTCAATTTAATTATGCATGGATGAGATTATGGTTAACATGAACTGGTTAAACATGGTATGGTAATGGATGATCTAAGCAAGCCTGGTATGTGGATGGGTTGGATGTTATGGTGGTTTGCTTGCTTTAGATCTAAGGACCGGTTCATGCGAGAATAAGCCAGGACTACAGTGCCACCACGAGGCCAAGTTATGGGTGCGGCGTAGCTGATTAATTAGGGCTTTGCTAGTGCTGTTTGGACCATTGTGGATGCTTGGGGAAGGGGTAGTCGGATTGGGTTTGTTGATGATTGGTGGGACTACCCTGGGATCCGAATGGCTCAAGAGGGGTCCCTTGGTTGAAGATGTGCTCTGCGGGAGACATCGCCACCGGTGAAACCTCAGTGGGGTCTAAATAGGCTAGTAATCCCTTTGTAAAGGCTATTTTGTGATCTCTTGGCCACACACCAACGGAAGTGTGTAATGTGACCGACGGGTCATGGGCATAAGGGAGGTTCTTAGTCGCCGAAGGGTGATGAAATCACGAACACGTGGGTAAAGAGGTACAAACTCTGCAGAGTGTTAAATAAAACTATCATGATAGCCGTGCTCCCGGTTATGAGCACCTGGACAACTTCCATGATTAGAGGGAAATTGGAATTTGGGATGGTTATGGTTTGGTAATGGTTATGGATGGTTATGGATTAATCTCTGGTAATGAATATGGTTATTGACAATGGTGAAATCTGGGATTATTGATGATGGTAATGAATTCAGTTTGGTATTATGGTATTACTTATGATTATGATGGGTTTACTTCACATACATAAGATATATTACTTTTCAAATGTTTTACCGTACTTTTCAGCACTTTACCATTATTATGGTCGACATTTGAATCAGCCACATGTCATACTTTCCACACTTGCTGAGTACGACATGTACTCACTCTTGCAATCCCCTCCCAACAGTTGTAGGTCAAGATTGGGAGTGTAATGGCGATAATGCGGAGTTCTAGGCTGTGTCTACCGTCAGCTTTGCCTGTGGTGTTGATTGGAGCTGCGCGTATATACCCTGTCGCTTATGCTGCTTAGTTGCTTTAGTTTGCCTAATTAGTTTATTTCCGTTGCATTAGCTGAACTTGTCATTAATATTTATTAGAGCTTGTATTCGAGGATAATATGGTTTGTGTAATAAATCTGATAATTAATCTTGTTCTGTGGTAATTTTCTGTATACTCTTTGGTGATTGCACTCGTGTATGTGTGATGAACATCCTGGGCACACATATGCGTTAGCTTGGTTCATTTTCGGAACCGAGCGTCACAGATTGGTATCAGAGCCACAGGTTGACCGTAGGATGCAGCCTAGATAGAATGGACAGTTTAGAGCACATAAGAGCACTCAGGAATCGATGTGTTTTGCTTGGTGTGCTGTTTTCTATATATATATATTGTTTGCTTGTGTGCTTAATAGAGGATTTTGGGATGCTTTAGCATTGCCATGTCCACCTAGGCTAGTGTAGCTAGCTGTTTAGTTTCATATCCCTTGATGCATATAGTTGGGGACGTTTCTAAATTCTTACCTATCGCTCTTCTTCAGATGGTGAGGACTCGCAACCAGAGGGATGTCAATGATGAGGAGGAGAACCATGGAGTACCTCAGAACAACAATGGACAAGGACCTGCTCATGGAGCTATCAACATTGAGCAACTATTGGCTATGCAAAACCAGCTCATGCAGACCATGATACAGACTATGGGACAGCTGCAGGCTGGCAATAACAACAATCAGCCTCACATACCTCCACCACCACCCCAGCCACACCACAACCGTTTGGGAGAGTTCATGAGGACCAGGCCACCAACCTTTGCTCAAGCTACTGACCCTATGGATGCTGATGATTGGCTCAAGTCCGTGGAGAAGAAACTTGCTATTGTCCAATGCAGTGACCGGGAGAAGGTCTTGTTCGCTTCTCATCAACTAGTTGGAGCAGCTGCAGATTGGTGGGACTCTTATTGCAATGCTCATGAGAACCAAGAGAGAATTACGTGGGCCGAATTCAAGGAAAATTTTCGTTCCCATTATGTGCCGGAAGGTGTTATGCTCTTGAAGAGGCAAGAATTTGAGGACTTGAAGACTTGCTATTGGTGGGATAGCATGAAAAAGGACATAGCTGAATATGTAGCATTATGTGATGTGTGCCAACGAGTCAAGGCGGAACATCAAAGGCCAGCCGGATTATTGCAACCGTTGAAGATTCCGGAATGGAAGTGGGAAGAAATTGGTATGGACTTCATAGTTGGGTTACCACGTACTCAGTCCGGGTATGACTCAATTTGGGTAATTGTGGATCGCTTAACCAAGTCAGCTCATTTTGTCCCTGTGAAAACCAAGTATACAGCTGCACGATTGGCCGAAATATACATGGAGCATATTGTGTGTCGACATGGAGTCCCTAAGAAGATAGTCTCGGATAGAGGTTCTCAATTTACCTCCAGATTTTGGCAAAAATTGCATGAAGCTTCGGGAACGAGGTTGAATTTTAGTTCAGCATATCATCCTCAAACGGATGGACAAACCGAGAGGACCAATCAGATTTTGGAGGACATGTTAAGAGCTTGTGCTTTAAAGCATGGGAAAAGTTGGGACAAAAGCTTGCCATACGCAGAATTTTCATACAACAATAGCTACCAAGCAAGCTTGAAAATGTCACCATATGAAGCGCTTTATGGGAGGAAGTGTAGGACACCTTTATTCTGGAATGAGGCAGGAGAAACTCAAGTATTTGGTCCGGACGTGTTGCAAGAAGCCGAAAAGCAAGTCAAAATAATTCGTGAAAACTTGAGGGCTGCCCAATCAAGGCAAAAAGGCTATGCGGATAATAGGAGAAGGAAATTAGCCTTTGAAATAGGAGATTTTGTTTACCTCAAGGTGTCACCAATGAGAGGTCATAAGCGGTTTAACATAAGAGGCAAGCTCGCACCTCGTTATATTGGACCATTCAAGATGTTGGACAAAAGAGGAGAAGTAGCATATAAGTTGGAGATGCCAGCTCATCTTTCAGACGTACATGATGTCTTTCATGTTTCCCAGCTCAAGAAGTGTCTCAGGGTACCGGAAGATCAAGTGCCAATGGAAGAATTGGAACTAGAGGAAGATTTGACGTATGCCGAGCAACCGGTCAAAATCTTGGAAACCAAGGAGAGAGTCACAAGGAACAAGGTGATTCGATGGTATAAAGTCCAATGGAAGCACCATACCAAAAAAGAAGCAACTTGGGAGCTAGAGGATGATATCAAGAAGGACTTTCCCTATCTCTTCTCTTCCGCGTCGAATCTCGAGGGCGAGATTCATTTTAAGGGGGGTAGGTTTGTAACACCCTCATTTTCATGCATCATGCCTTGCATACACTCATATACATGTTTAACATTAACCCATAACAAGAGGAACAAGTTTAAAATTGATTTGGAGCAAAATCGCACTTAAAAACGCAGGAAAGTGCGGACTAGTCCGATTTTACTGAGGACTAGTCCGATTTCTCTCTGACTAAAAACGGACTTGTCCGTTTTTGCTGCGGACTAGTCTGATTTTTCTGGTTAAATTGTGTTGAATTAATTCTAAAATTTGATCTAATCGAATCCAAACCTGTATAACTTGTTAAAAGCTATTAGAACTAGTTAGTTATCATTAAAATCAATCAATTAACAAGTCCTACCTTGCATTTGCATCAATCATGCATGTCATGTCATATTGAGTAATATTTGTGCACTCTTTGATTGTGTTTCTTGTCTTGTATGTTTATTGTGTGGATTAGACGGATTTGCGCTAGAGAGTGCCGCGGAGGATCTACAGCATCAAGAGTTTGAAGGCTTTGACCCTAATCAACAGCAAGAGCAAGGCAAGTGTCCTTGAAGCATATTGATCCTGTTTTAAATGTTTTGTTTGCAAAACTGCATGCTTGTGTCAAATTGATGGGAAATCCTATGGTAGGAAGTTTACTAGATTTGTTAAACCACCCTTGTCACCTGGAATTTATGGTAGAGAGTCAGGAAGGGTTTTTACCTTTTTGCTTCGCTTAATCAACTGGGATGGGAAACAACTATATCACTCAATTTAATTATGCATGGATGAGATTATGGTTAACATGAACTGGTTAAACATGGTATGGTAATGGATGATCTAAGCAAGCCTGGTATGTGGATGGGTTGGATGTTATGGTGGTTTGCTTGCTTTAGATCTAAGGACCGGTTCATGCGAGAATAAGCCAGGACTACAGTGCCACCACGAGGCCAAGTTATGGGTGCGGCGTAGCTGATTAATTAGGGCTTTGCTAGTGCTGTTTGGACCATTGTGGATGCTCGAGGAAGGGGTATTCGGATTGGGTTTGTTGATGATTGGTGGGTCTACCCTGGGATCCGAATGGCTCAAGAGGGGGCCCTTGGTTGAAGATGTGCTCTGCGGGAGACATCGCCACCGGTGAAACCTCAGTGGGGTCTAAATAGGCTAGTAATACCTTTGTAAAGGCTATTTTGTGATCTCTTGGCCACACACCAACGGAAGTGTGTAATGTGACCGACGGGTCATGGGCATAAGGGAGGTTCTTAGTCGCCGAAGGGTGATGAAATCACGAACACGTGGGTAAAGAGGTACAAACTCTGCAGAGTGTTAAATAAAACTATCATGATAGCCGTGCTCCCGGTTATGAGCACCTGGACAACTTCCATGATTAGAGGGAAATTGGAATTTGGGATGGTTATGGTTTGGTAATGGTTATGGATGGTTATGGATTAATCTCTGGTAATGAATATGGTTATTGACAATGGTGAAATCTGGGATTATTGATGATGGTAATGAATTCAGTTTGGTATTATGGTATTACTTATGATTATGATGGGTTTACCTCACATACATAAGATATATTGCTTTTCAAATGTTTTACCGTACTTTTCAGCACTTTACCATTATTATGGTCGACATTTGAATCAGCCACATGTCATACTTTCCACACTTGCTGAGTACGACATGTACTCACTCTTGCAATCCCCTCCCAACAGTTGCAGGTCAAGATTGGGAGTGTAATGGCGATAATGCGGAGTTCTAGGCTGTGTCTACCGTCAGCTTTGCCTGTGGTGTTGATTGGAGCTGCGCGTATATACCCTGTCGCTTATGCTGCTTAGTTGCTTTAGTTTGCCTAATTAGTTTATTTCCGCTGCATTAGTTGAACTTGTCATTAATATTTATTAGAGCTTGTATTCGAGGATAATATGGTTTGTGTAATAAATCTGATAATTAATCTTGTTCTGTGGTAATTTTCTGTATACTCTTTGGTGATTGCACTCGTGTATGTGTGATGAACATCCTGGGCACACATATGCGTTAGCTTGGTTCATTTTCGGAACCGGGCGTCACATAGCATCGGGCCAACAACCCCTTCATGTACATCACACCACTCTCCTCGGCGAAGTGGGCTGATTGGAGGAAGGAATGGGTGATCGTACAAGTCAACGCCCACAACCGCCTGGTTATGCCAGCCGGATGGGCGACGATTAGGAAGGAGGCCTGGGAGGAGCGGCCGTAGTTGGAGCAAGCCTACACCCCGGTGATGAAGAGGATCCAATTCCTGGTGGATCATGGTCTGTCAGAGTTCAAGGTGATAGTGGACTTCGTCCGTCGACGCCTGGCCCCTCTTCAGCACCGTTGTCATCCTGCATGGTTCTATTTCGGGCTACAGGATGGCACCCGGCTAATGCGGGGTCGCGAGTCAGAGTTGACTCCGAAAGAGGTGCTCGATGCAATGTCCAAGGCGTGCGGCGACCTGCTATCAGACAAAATCTTCAACTTCCCGCGGGCCTACCCACCGCTTTGCACAGATCGGAACCTTCGTATGAAGGTTCTGAAGGAGATGCCCAACCTGGACGCGACCGGTCTCGCTCCGCGGCAAGATGGTGATGAGAGTCAGGGCTTGGCAATCATCGACTCCTCGGAGGAGTCCACACCTTCTTCAGGCTCCAAAGCTTCCAGGGTGGAGGAGGCTCCTGTTGTTGGTGGGAAAGGCAAGGCGCTGGTCCCTGACGTAGGCAAGGATAAGACATCGATCCCCAACATAGGCAAGGGGAAGGCCCTGGCGATTGAGGTCATGAAGTAGAAATGCCCTCGATCACCACTGAGGGTGCCACCACAGGTGGCGTTCTCTCCAAGTCAACATCCCCCGGCATGCCCCTCTTCAGTATTGGGCATCGGCGGTTCTTCAGGGGGAGGCTTGGTCCATCGAATGGTAGCTCCGCCGGCATTGGCGGTCAGCACATCATCCAGCATCCCTGTCGCCAGCGCGGTCCAAGGTGTCATAGGGGGCTCCGACAGCATCACACCTACAGAGCCTCAGGCAAAAAGGTCTCGAGCCAACGTCGTCGGCAGCTCGGGTGGCTCCGGGAGTGGCTCCATCGGAGTTGGTGGAGGCAAACCGGTGCAGGGTGGTGGCGTTGCTGGTTTTGGTGGAGGCCCAGCTAGGGTGACCTCGCCTGTTACGCCATCGTCTTGGCCTGCGGATTCAGGGTCGTCGAAAGTGGAGGCTCGCTGGAGCTTCCGGGGACGTCGATAAGGCATTTTTTGCCAACACTTGCTCTATTATTTCGCCTGCCTTTGTTGATTGGTCAGGGCTTGTTCTTTATTTGCAGGGCTACTTCAGCTGTTGTGAGGCCCTTACCATCGGGGGTAGTGCCCGGAAATGCTTCTAAGGCGGCTGAGGAGGCCACAGCTGCACCGGCGGGGCAGCTTGCCAAGCTTGTCCAAGGGAGCGCTGCTCCGGCGTCTGCGCCCGACGCGGGCAGTGAAGCATCTCCAGCTGTCGCTTCGGAGGTACCTCCAACTGTTGCGCCAGAGGCACCTTCGACCGTCGTGGCAGAGGCAATGTCGGGATTGGCTCCGGGGGCTGAAGGCGTGGCCTCCACTGCTGCTGAGCCAGCGGGCGACTCTTTGAGTGATGGCAGCACTGCTGCTTCGGGTGGCACCGCAACTTCTGCTGAATATCCGATACTGGCGGCCTCACCTTCACCGCTACAGGAGGAAGAGGTCCTTGAGATGATCACCGGGCGGCCTTCCCTGACTTCGGTGCAGCCAAAGCGCCTTTCCGACGTCATGGACTTGACGTGGTCCAGCATCCTTCAGGTGCAATCCAATCTCCACCAGGCGCAGGAGGCTCTTGCTGTGGAGTGGGAGATGCTACGTGCTGAGGGCGAGCGCCTCTGAGGCTAGGAGGATCTTCTAGGGTCCAAGATCGCTGAGGCAAAGGCGAAGTACCAGAAGGAGAGCAAGGAGCTGGAGGTGAGGCACCGCTTGGTGAAGGCCTCAAACGCCTTGACCCAAAAGATTCTCGCTAACACCAATGTAGCCAATGACGCAGTTGACGCCCACCTGCGCGCTCTTGCAGCCGGTCAAGAGGCTCTGAGTCGCCAAGAAGCCTCCATTGCCAAGAGGGAGGCTGCTGTTGCCGATCAAGAGGTGGCAGCGCAGGCGATGATGGCCCGGGCTGAGGCCGATCGGGATAGGCTGTAGTCCCGCCTCGAAGACCTTGAGCTCCGGGGGAGCAATTTGGTGCGGGATTGGGCGCAACACCTAGCTGAGCGTCAGAAACTTCTCCTACACGATCTTGACGTCCAAGCCTGGGAGCACGCAACAGAGCGCCACACCCGGGAGCTCTATCTACAAGAGCATCATCTGGCTCAGCGTCTGGAAGCCGAGGGTAGGGCAGCGGCGGAGACAGTGGCATCTCATGTCTTGGTGTGTTACTGAAGTTAGTACCCTGATGTGCCATTGGAGCTAGTTTTTGAAGGCCCTGTTGAGGAACGTGAGGCGACATCAGCGGCGGGGTTTAAGGAAGTCGCCAAACATGTCGTAGCGCAGTTCAGTTGGGGCTCAGGCTGGTAGCTTATTTTTGTATCCGGGGTTCACCCTCACTGTAAAGAATTCCTTAATGAATTCAAATTTTGCATTGTCTCTTTGCTTCTCAACTGTTGCTCTAAGTCCTTAGCTGTGTAAGGGTTTGCAGAACCTTTGTTGAGCTCGTTGGCTTCTTAGGACCAGCGATTTGCACAATTGATATGGCCGAAGTGTCGTCCGTTAATTTTCTGCATGTGGAACCCCTCAGAGGCCCCTTGGTAGATGTGGTTAGTTGGCTAAGCACATCTACCACTTGATCGCAGAATGTCTTGGACTGGCCCCCAGTGGAGTGGGGTAGTTGGAGTGGGCCGCTTCAGCGTCACCCGTTGTCCTTGCAAGGTCGCCGTCAGCAGGCCTGTCGGTGGTTGTGATCCGGCAGATCTCCTGACACTACTAAAGTGTTTGTGGAGTTTGAAGTTCAGTGTGGGCGCGCGGAGATTCAAGAAGGTGAAGTGTAAAATGACACAGGAGACACGAAGATTTACGTGGTTCGGGCCGCCTGAGTGTAATACCTTACTCCACGGGGTGTGTTGGTGTTGTATTGGATGTATGAACTCAACGTGAGTTGAGAGTGCGCGATCAGATCAGAGCAGTTCAGATCCGTCCCTTCTATGTATCGTCGGCCTGTCCTTTTATAGTACAAGGACATACCATTACAAGTTGGCCTGGCCCGACATGTGGTCCTGGCGGTTACTAATATTGATACACATTTGATGCGCTTAATTACCCTTAAATGACCGAGTTACGGGCTTTGACAACACCGTTACTGGTAATTAAGGTCGTCCGATCGTGTGTCATTAACATAGTATTAATGACACTTAATCGGGTCTTGAAGTCCTTGATTCCCCTTTGAAGATCCGGAGCCGTTGTGGAGTCTTCCGGAGGTTTGAGACTGAAGATCCGACGGTTGGACATGTGGCAACTCCGGAGCATACTGTAGGGAACAGATAGGTCCGGTGCCACCAGACACGTTTCAGTTCCGGAGCTTCCCTCGGTCTGGGGTTAGGTCCGGGGGTGCCATTATGGTACATAGCCCGGAGCTTCCCCCTTGTGGGCAGTAGCTCCGGTTTGATGGTACACGTGGCGACCCTGGGACTAACCATGTTGGGGAAGCGGGTCCGGTTATGTCTGACATGTGGGCCTCCGAAGCTCTTCAAATCAAGTAGATGACCTTTCCTTGAGATCTTTGCAATCTCAAGGGGTATACGGTACCCAGGGTACCGATAGTGGCCCCCTGGGCCCACCTCTGGGAAAGACCCCTTGGGTGAAGTCATTCCGCCGGAGGTGGGTCCATCCTTCGATTTTTGAGCCGAGTCTTCAAAGGTCTTCAGATGTGCCGTTGGCGGTAGTTTTGGAGTTAAATCCTCACCGTGTGGCATATCCCGGGTGCAGCAAATGAGATCTTTGGCGTGTGGATCTCACGCAATTGAAGGTCGTTGGTTCCTGATATGAAAATCGTATCGGTTCCGCGCGCCTTTTCAGGCCGCTGCCTTCAGGCTTCCCGCCTCTCTTGATGACAACCATTCGCCTGGGTAAGAACCTTGACTTGATCGTCGGGGTGGTCCCGGGCCCTCTTGTCATCGGCATGGTGAAATTTTTGAATAGTATCTTTGGCTTCCTTGCGGTTTCCATCCAAGCGTTGCAGGGGCTTACTTAAGAAGGAAAGCGCGCACCGTCTGGGGTTCTTTACGCCTCTCATCTAAACTTGCGTTCGAACTCCCAAACTTGTGCTTGCTTTTCCTCCCTTGCCTCATTGTGCTACGATGGATTTGAGTCTCCGCAAGAGCCGCTTGAAGACCGAAGGTGACCTGAAGAAGGTCCGGGCCCTCATGGGATGGTCCTCGGACTTCTTCAACCACCAGGTCTGCGTTGGTGGGGAGCTCCCGTTCAAGAAGGAGCACGCCGACGAGATGGTGTACTTCTCTGCGTATGCTATGGTGGGGTTGGTCCCGCCTTTTTCCTCCTTTTTCTTGATGCTGCTAGACTTCTATGGTCTGCAGCTGTACCACCTTGGCCCCCACTCCATTCTTCTAGTGTCTGTCTTCGTCCACTTGTGCGAAATGTGGGTGGGAACCCCCCTGCATTGAGCTTTTTCGGACCTTCTTCACCGTCCATACCACCGGAAGGGGTGATGAGTACCTTGGCTTCTACTACTTTGTGAAGCGCAAGAAGTGCCCATTCAAGTACCTCCGGTAATTTCCCTCTGGAAAGTGGGACGATTGGAAGAAAGACTGGATAGTCATCCGGGTGGAGGAGCACGAGAAGCTGGAGCTGCCCGAAGGCCTCCCCAACACCGACACTGCAGTCTGGAGTGAAGCTCCGGTGCTGTCGGATGCCTTCAACCCTGCTCTGACCAGGATCTGCCAGTGTGTGGAGGGAGGAGTAACTCCTCAGGCGGTATTTTGCAATTTCCTGGTCAACAGGTGGGCACCGCTGAAGAGGAGAGAAAAACTCGCTTGGGCCCTCAATAGTGTGATGGACGACGACCGGGTCGAGACCGGGCTGAAGTCCAACATGGAGGGGGCGACCTTGGAGTTTCATCTCAAGAAGTTCCAGCACGGCATCGACGTTGCAGGTGATGACTTGACCCCACCACCAGCTTTCCTCCCTCTGAACGTGGAAGTAGAGTTCAGCAGGGAGCTCCGGCGGATGATGCCGGTGCTTGGCGACCTAAGTGTCGTAGAGAGAAGATCGACCTCCAGGGTGGTGATCCCTGGGGCTTCTGAAGGTGGCTCCGACCCTGCCCCGAAGCCAAGGACCGAAGTCGTCGACAAGGGCAAGGAACCGGCGGATGAACCCTCGAGCCGAAAGAGGAAGCTGAAGCATGCCGACAGAAGGTCCGTCAGGCCTGCATCCTCTGCATCAGCTCCTTCTCCTCGGAGGGGGAGGTCTTCTACAACTGTGGTGACTGCACTTGCAGCAGTGTCTTCCCGGGGTGCTAGCTCCGGGCATGTGACTCCAGCATCAGGGCCAGTTGAGGCCTCTGGGTCCGGAGGTCCTTCCCGGTCGAGGGGGGCCTCGACTAAGGAAATGCTCGCGGATGCAACAAGTTCCGGGGGGCCTTCCGAAGCTACCACGCCGGCGGCGGCTATGGTTAGCCCAGAACGCCCGGGAAAGAGATTCCGTGCAAGCTGGTGCGGAAGCCTTCTGAGGTAATTTTTAATCTTTACCTCAGACAGTTGTTTTGTTGTAGTAACTGTTTTTTAAGTTTCTTCATCCATCATCTGCAGCATCCCCAAGAAGATGAGTGAGGCTCCACCCTCAGCCACAGCAGCTAAAGCTGTGCGGGCGGAGGCTTCTGCTCCTGTCCTGGTGCCGCCCCAAGTGGCAGCTGAAGCTGCGGCAGCTCCGGCGCCAGCTGTCGTGGTCATGGACCTCGACTCATCCCCCGAGACTCCCGTGGTAGCGCCGGACCACGGGAGAGAAGATGCGCCAGCGGCACCTGCCCCGGAGGTTGAAGCCCCGGGTCTTGATGCTGAGATGATGGAAGCTTCGGCCGTTGAGCCGGTGGAAGCAGTGATTCCAGCCCCAGAGCTGGAAATTGTCGAAGCCCCGGCGGTTGAGCCGGAGGTTATTGAAGTCCCGACAGTTGAGCCGGCTACCTCCGAAGCTCCGGCCTCAGAGCCGGTTGCCACTGAAGACCATCCGGCGCCTGAGCCGGTTGAGGTTGAAGCTCCGGCCTCAGGGTCGGTTGTTGCGGAGGCATCAGCACTCGAACCCATGGTGGTCGAGGTGCCAACACCCGAGCCACCAGCGGAGAAGGAGCCCAGGCCAGAGCCTGAAGTTGCCCCTGCTCTGGAAGTGATGACGGCGGAGGTGCCTGCTGCTGGGCCAGGGTGCCCAGATGAAGTCGCTGGCCCCCTGCCTGAGGGGGCAAATGAAGACCTAGCGGCAGGGCCTTTAGAACCACTTCCGGAGGTTGGGACTTCTTCTGCGGGACCCTCCTCGATGGAAACTGAGGCTATCCCAGAGGATGACCCTAGTGCCGTGGAGGCTCAGGGGACCACTCTGGTGGAGTGGGACCCAATTTTTGTTAGTGAGAATCCGCTGAAACCACCGGAGGAGACCCCAGCAGGTCCGGACCCTATTCCTCTGTCATTGTCCATTGACAACGCTTGCTCCAGTCTGCGTCAAGTCCAGCTGGCGTTCTACCACGACAGCAAGGCTCTTGAAGAGGAGCGCCAAACCCTTAGGCGGTGGCATAATCGGCTCTACTTCGAGACCAAGCTGGCGCAGTCGAGGCTGGCAGACGACAAGGAGTGGATCAAACAGGAGAAGGTTCGCCTAGAGTACTGGGCAAATTATTGGATGATAGGGAGAGCTTGACTCGTGCCCTCGACGCTCAATCACGAGCCATTTATAAGCAGACCAAGGCAGCTAATAGTGCGGCTGAAGATCGCCAAGAAAGGCTTGAAGCCATTAACACTACTCTCATCAAGTGCCAGGAGGCACTTGAGGAGAGGGAGAAGAGGCTCGAAGAAGAAGAGCAAAAACTCCTAGAGCTGCGGGATGACGTCTTGAAGAGGGAAGAGGAGCTCGCCGAAAAGGTGGCTCTGGCTGACAAGGGCCTTGGGGAACACGCCAAGAAATTGGAGGAGCATTGCGTTGAGGAGGAGGAGAAGGCCTGGGTGCGAGGGAAGGAACTCTACCAGCAAGAGTGTGCCATCACTGCCAGGGAGAAGAAAGTTAGGGGCAGGGAGAAAGACCTGGTTGACCGCCGGAACAAGATCTTCCTCCGGGAGGAGGAGCTTGGAAAACTCGAGAAGCAGGTTGCTGAAAAGATTCAGCAAAATGCCAAAGAGGTTGAGCGCCTTGCTCGCGAGAATTCTGAACTGGCGGCAGCCAAAAGATCCTTGGAGGAACTGAAGGGCTTGAGGGCTATGGACTCCCTACAAGTTTGCGAGTTCCTGAGCAAAGCCAACGACGCGCTGACACCGATGGGCTTTAGTCTCGTGCGTACGGATGATCCGGAGCCGGAGCCGGACCTGGCGTTGCAGGCGCTAAGCTCGGCGGGTAACAAACTCTCCAAGGTGGGTGACATCATCGCGGACTAGTTGGAGGTTGAGGGGCAGTCACTGGCGAAGAACGTTGTAGAGTATGTGCTGACGTGCTACACCAGTCGGGATCCTCAATTTCCTCTGGACCCAGTGCTTGAAGGTCCCGTCGAAGGAGAAGGTGAAGCCACCCGAGCCAACGTGTCGGAGGTTGCTCAGAAGGTCGCCCACTTCTTCCATAGGGTCTAGGACCATCTCTGTAGCTCCCACTTGTATTCTCTCTTTTTCTTCCCCAATTTTGTAATCCCTTGTCTCCAGATGAATGAAATCCAAATTTTTGTGAATTTCATTTTTTGTCTTCAACACTTTTGTCTTCACTTGGCCCCCTGGTAGATGTACACAATTTGATTGTGAACATGTATCAAGAGGATATTGTATTTTGTTGAAGACTTGTTTGCTTCGAACTTGTAGAGTGAAGGTCCGAAGTCTTCGATAGTGAAGGCCCCCTGAGGTCGTCGGAGCTCAGAAGCTCCGGCATTGACTACCGTCGGAGCTCAGTAGCTCCGGCAATAGTCCCTATCAACGCGTAGAGCATCGATAGTTAACCCTCCAGGGTGTCGGAGCTCAGTAGCTCCGGCAGTGACCTTTGCCAACGCGTAGTTTGTCGGCAGCAGACTCCGCTTGTGGGGTCTTCTCACCATCTTTTATTCTGCGTCGACGGGATTAACGGACCCATCAAACTTCTCCGGCAGGTGAGGTCGGAATTTCTGTGGCCACCTGACCATACGTAGATGCATAGCTAGGTCTGAACAGCCTCCTCCTACTCCTTCAGGAGCAGGAATGTCCAGAGCTTCTCGTCTTTCACGAGCACGCTCGATATGGACTCGGCCGTCTTGTTGACGGTATCAGCGATCAAGCTCTTCCCGGAGGTCATGAGTTGAAAGCCTTGATACCATGTGAGTGCGTCGCGCCCCGGAGGGCAACGACGTCACTTGTTGTGACGCAGCACGTCTCCTGTTGTTGGAAACGTGCGGACCAAGTCTGTCAGACAAGGTCCGTCGCTGCGACGGGGCCCGTCCTGAAGGAGGAGGACCCTGGTTACTAATGCGGTCGGCTGCTGCTGCAACCAAGTGTTCCACATCGGCCCTCCACTGCTCCATTGTATCCCGGGATGCGTCTGGAGGTGGTGGGCGCTGAAGGAGAGCACGTGCTGCATGGAGCGTGTGTTCCGGGTTTTCATGATTCACCGACGCAGTGATTGACGCTAGTGCACCATCACGCTGCCCAGCTTGATTTGCTGGTGGAGGCGGTGGTGGTGGAAGTGTGACTCCTACTGGAACTGAGGTT
Organism: Tuctoria greenei; assembly: GCA_036927565.1. NCBI lineage: Eukaryota > Viridiplantae > Streptophyta > Magnoliopsida > Poales > Poaceae > Tuctoria > Tuctoria greenei. The sequence goes on along the minus strand of JAYESD010000006.1, from coordinate 194,462,821 downwards.
CCTGCTGGTGGCTGCATATTGGAGGGATTGCCCCCAGCAGCTTGAACAGCAGGATGACCATTGGATGATCCAACAACTGAGTTCACCATTCTAGAAATCTCAGGCGCCCCTACCTGGCGCGCCAACTGTCGGTGGTTGTGATCCGGCAGATCTCCCGACACTACTAAAGTGTTTGCGGAGTTTGAAGTTCGGTGTGGGCGCGCGGAGATTCAAGAAGGTGAAGTGTAAAATGACACAGGAGACACGAAGATTTACGTGGTTCGGGCCGCCTGAGCGTAATACCCTACTCCACGGGGTGTGTTGGTGTTGTATTGGATGTATGAACTCAACGTGAGTTGAGAGTGCGCGATCAGATCAGAGCAGGTCAGATCCGTCCCTTCTATGTATCGTCGGCCTGTCCTTTTATAGTACAAGGATAGGCCGTTACAAGTTGGACTGGCCCTACATGTGGCCATGGCGGTTACTAATATTGTTACACATTTGATGCGCTTAATTACCCTTAATGACCAAGTTACGGGCTTTGACAACACCGTTACTGGTAATTAAGGTCGTCCGATCGTGTGTCATTAACATAGTATTAATGACACTTAATCGGGTCTTGAAGTCCTTGATTCCCCTTTGAAGATCCAGAGCTGTTGTGGAGTCTTCCGGAGGTTTGAGGCTGAAGATCCAACGGTTGGACACGTGGCAGCTCTGGAGCATACTGTAGGGAACAGATAGGTCCGGAGCCACCAGACACGTGTCAGTTCTGGAGCTTCCCTCGGTCTGGGCTTAGGTCCGGGGGTGCCGTTATGGTACATAGCCCGGAGCTTCCCCCTTGTGGGCGGTAGCTCTGGTTTGATGGTACACGTGGCGACCCTGGGACTAACCATGTTGGGGAAGCGGCTCTGGTTATGTCTGACATGTGGGCCTCCGAAGGTCTTCAAATCTAGTAGTTGACCTTTCCTTGAGTCTTCGATAGTGAAGGCCCCCTGAGGTTGTCAGAGCTCAAAAGCTCCGGCATTGACTACCGTCGGAGCTCAGTAGCTCCGGTAATAGTCCCTATCAACGCGTAGAGCATCAATAGTTAACCCTCCGGGGTGTCGGAGCTCAGTAGCTCCGACATTGACCTTTGCCAACGCGTAGTTTGTCGGCAGCAGACTCCGTTTGTGGGGTCTTCTCACCATCTTTTATTCTGCGTCGATGGCTGCCCCCCTAGCTTTACTGGAGCTTGGTTGCTCCGGTGATGCAAGTTTTCAATGTTTAACGTCGATTACAAGCCACCTAGGGGGAGTCGGAGCTTTGTTAGCTCCGGCTTTTCTCCATCAACGTGAATTCTTTATCTTTCCTGCACACTGAAGCCAAGAAAAATTGTAAAATTCGCTCCTTGCCTATAACTTCGTCGCGGCTTACGATTCCCAAGAAATTTTTAGGTCAAACACAATTCTGAATACAACCGAATGCATTGCCTTATTTCTTCCAGATCCAATTGTACTTGGACTCGCCTTACTTCGGCCTGCCGGGGTGTAGGTAGAGTGGCGTACTTAGGGTGCTTGACCAGGCTAAGTCGATAGCACACTCCAGCCCTAGATTGGCTTGGCGACATTCAGGCGAGTGGGCCATGAACAATGTTTGAATCCAAAAGAATTGACAATACAGCTCGAATTGTACATGAACTGGTCGAACTAAATTTTTTTAAGAATTGCACAACTTTGTTATAGACAAGAAAGAGAAAAATGAAAAATGTTGAGCCTGTACAAAATAAATGCACGTGGAGTCTGTTTTACATGAAGATGTCTTTCATTATAGGTACGGGGTACAGGGGAAACAAGTACACTCTTAGGGTACGGAACCAGGCTAAGCATGCTTCATTTCTTGTTTGACCCAGGGTAGCTAGCCACACTTTTAGTCCTAAGACTGTGAAAAGTGTTGCATGAACTTTGCGGACCTTCCGGGAAAGGTCCTGCTGTTCTCCTGGAGGAACTACCCGACTCTGTACAATGACTCTATAACATACACCTCAAGTTACTACAGACTCACCTCCGTGATATTAAGTGTAGAACTTACGGAGGTGCTCAATATTCCAAGGATTTGGGAGAGGTGTCCCATCCTCGGTAGCCAAGCGAACGCTTCCGGGACGGGATACTTTAATCACTCGGAAGGATCCCTCCCAGCTGGGGGAGAGTTTGTTTATCCCTTCTCTGGATTGTATTCTCCGTAGCACCAGATCGCCTTCCTCGAGCTGTCGGTTGTGTACATGCCGCTGATGATAGCGCCGAAAGGCTTGGCGGTATCGGGCATTCCGAACAGCTGCTTGGCACCTTCCCTCCTCAAGGAGGTCTAGGTCTTCACGCCGGAGCTGGTCCTGCGTGGCTTCGTCAAAGGTCCGGATCCGGAGTGACCCCAAGGTGATTTCCGGAGGAAGGATTGCTTTAGCTCCATACACCAGGAAGAAGGGTGTCTCTCCAGTTGACTGGTTTGGAGTTGTCATGTTGGCCCATAGAGTGGGCGGAAGCTCTTCAATCCAGTTGGCTCCATGTTTTTTCAAGCGCTCATAGGTGCGCGTTTTGAGTCCTTTCAGGATTTCAGCATTTGCTCTCTCAGCTTGGCCATTGCTTGCTGGGTGAGCTACGGAGGCGTAGCAAAATTGAATGCCGAGGTCTTCGCAATATATTTGAAATGCAGTGCTTGTGAATTGGGTCCCGTTATTAGTAATGATTTTGTTTGGGACTCCAAATCTGCATACAATGGACTGCAAAAAGTTGATAGCTGATTGCTTGTTTATTGTCACAACTGGAGTTGCTTCTGGCCACTTGGTGAACTTGTCAATGGCGACATACAGGAACTTGTAACCTCCGACGGCTCTTGGGAAAGGTCCCAAGATGTCCATCCCCCACACAGCGAAGGGCCATGTAGGAGGTATCATTTGTAGAGGCTGAGCCGGTGTGTGAATTTGCTTTGCATGAAATTGACATGCTTTGCATTTCTTCACCAGCTCAGTTGCATCCTGGAGTGCTGTAGGCCAGTAGAAGCCATGCCGGAAGGCTTTACCGACCAACGTACGGGAAGACGCGTGGTTCCCACACTCGTCTCCATGGATTTCTGCGAGGAGCTCGCAACCTTCTTCCCTTGTGATGCATCACATTAGGACGCCGTTGGCACCGCGCCGGTAGAGATCCCCTTCTACCAACATGTATCTTTTAGCCAATCTGACTATCCGGTCAGCGGATACATCATCGTCAGGAAGGATGTTGTCTTTCAAGTAGCTCTGGATCTCCGAGATCCATGCATCAGAGCTAACTTGAGCATTTGAGTCTTGCGTGCTGTGTTGCTCGGAGCTTCCAGCAGCACCTACGACCCTTGATGGCTGCCATGGTAACAGGGCCATCGGGACCGTCAGCTTCGGGATGCTAATCTTGCCCCCTTCGCTCAGTTCGGCAGGCTGAGCTGTGGGTTTTGACAACATCCGGACAAAAGTTCCGTCAGGAGCTGGAGCTCCGATTGACGCTTTCGTTGAGAGTTTGTCGGCTTCAGCGTTGTGGGCACGCTGGATGTGGTGGAGGTCTACGACTTCGAAGTCCTTCTGAAGCCTCTGGACTTCAAGGAGGTAAGCATCTAGCTGGAGATTGTTGCAGGAGCATTCACCCTTCACTTGTTTAATGATGAGCTGTGAATCTCCCTTGACCAGGAGCTGCTTGACACCATATGACAGTGCCACCTTTAGTCCGTGGATGAGTGCTTCGTACTCCACCATGTTGTTGGTCGCCTTGAAGTCAAGGTGTACCATGTATTTTACCTTCTCCCCGGTTGGTGCGAGGAGAAGGATTCTAGCTCCGGCCCCCTGCTTTTGCATGGAGCCGTCGAAGTAGAGGGTCCAGTGAGGCTCGGTGAAGACCGGGGCCTTGTGTTCCGACTTCTGCTCACTGGGGCCCCCAGGGTTTGACAGAGAGGGAGTCCATTCCGCCACAAAATCCGCAAATGCTTGACTCTTGATTGCTTGCCTTGGATTGAATTCGAGATCGAATTCGGCCATTTCCGCTGCCCACTTTGCAATATTCCCAGTTGAATTTGGATTATGAAAGTTTGCTCGAAGTGGATAAGAAGTCACCACTGAAATCTTGTGAGCTTGGAAGTAATGGCGAAGCTTCCTGGAGGCGATAAGAACTGCATAGAGCAGCTTATGCACCTCTAGGTATCGAGTCTTGACGTCATGAAGTACTTCACTGATGAAGTACACTGGGCGCTGGATGGTTCGGACCCTCCCGAAGGGGTCCGGAGCTTCCTCTTCATTGACCCGGATCCTCCCGGAGGGATCCGGACCTTTTTCGGGGACCTCCGAGTCCTTGCTGGAGGGACCCGGAGCTTCTTCAGAAGCGACCTGGACCCTCCCGGAGGGGTTTGGGTCTTCTGAAGTAACTTCTTGTGGACTCAAGTCTGGGAGCTGGGACCCAGACTCGCTTTCAGGAACCTCCAGACCCTCCCGGAGGGGTCTGGATTCCTGAGTATGGGATAGTTCTGGTCTCTCCACAACCAGGACCATACTGACGACTTCGTCAGTTGCTGAAATGTAAAGCAGCAAAGACTCACCAGGGTTCGGAGCTACCAGAGTTGGTAGGGTGGTGAGGAACTGTTTTAGCTCCTGGAATGCCTTTTCTTCTTCTTCAGACCATTGGAATGGTCCGGACTTCCTCAATAACTTGAAGAAGGGAAGTGCCCGTTCCGCCAGTCTTGAAATGAACCGGCTGAGGGCTGCTAGACATCCAGTCAGCTTTTGGACATCCTTGATGCGGGCTAGTGGCCGCATGTCTTCAATGGCTTTGATCTTCGCCGGATTAGCTTCTATGCCCTGGTGACTTACCAGGAAACCAAGAAGTTTTTCGGAGCTAACCCCAAAGACACTATCGACGGTTGGAGCCGGCAGATCTCCCTACACTGCTAAAGTGATTGGGGAGTTTGAAGTTCGGTGTGGGCGCGAGGAGATTCAAGAAGGTGAATAGGAGTTTGACACAGGAGACACAAGAGTTTATGTGGTTCGGGCCGCCTGAGCGTAATACCCTACTCCACGGGTGTGTTGGTGTTGTATTAGCAGTATGAGCTTTGCCACGAGTGCATGGGGTGCGTATGATCGCCCGTGAACGTCCCCGAGTGTATCGTCGGCCTGTCCTTTTATAGTACAAGGGCAGGCCGTTACAATTCAGCCTGGCCCGACATGTGGCCCCGGCGGTTACTAGTATTGATACACGCTTAATTGCTCTTAATAACCCTGTAACGGGTTTTGAATATGGTGGAGGTCTAGGACTTCAAAGTCCTTCTGAAGCCTCTGGACTTCAAGGAGGTAAGCAGCTAGCTGGAGATTATTGCAGGAGCATTCACCCTTCACCTGCTTGATGATGAGCTGTGAATCTCCTTTGACCAGCAGTTGCTTGACACCATATGACAATGCCACCTTTAGTCCGTAGATGAGTGCTTCATACTCCGCCATGTTGTTGGTCGCCTTGAAGTCAAGGTGTACCATGTATTTTACCTTCTCCCCAGTCGGTGCAAGGAGAAGGATTCCAGCTCCGGCCCCCTGCTTCTGCATGGAGCCGTCGAAGTAGAGGGTCCAGTGAGGCTCGGTGAAGGTTGGAGCTTGATGCTCCGTCTTCTGCTCGCTGGGGCCCCCTGGATTTGATGGAGAGGGAGTCCATTCTGCCACAAAATCTACCAAAGCTTGACTCTTGACTGCTTGTCTTGAAATAAATTCAAGATCAAATTCAGCCAATTCCGCTGCCCACTTTGCAATATTCCCAGTTGAATTGGGATTATGCAGGATTGCTCGAAGTGGATAAGAGGTCACCACCGAGGCTTTGTGAGCTTGGAAGTAATGTCGAAGCTTCCTAGAGACAATAAGAACTGCATAGAGAAGCTTATGCACCTCTAGGTATCGAGTCTTGGCATCATGTAATACTTCACTGATGAAGTACACCGAGCGTTGAATGGTCCGGACCCTCCCGGAGGGGTCCGGAGCTTCCTCTTCATTGATCCGGACCCTCTCGGAGGGGTCCAGATTCTCTTCGTGGACCTCCAGGTTCTGGCTAGAGGAACCCGGAGCTTCTTCAGAAATGACCTGGACCCTCCCGGAGGGGTCTAGGTCTCCTGAAGCGACTTTTTGTGGGTTCGAATCTGGGAGCTGGGACCCAGACTCGCTTTCAGGAACCTCCGGACCCTCCCGAAGGGGTCTGGATTCCTGAGTGTGGGGTAGTTCCGGTCTCTCCGCAACCAGAACCATACTGACGACTTCGTTAGTAGCTGAAATGTAAAGCAGTAAAGGCTCACTAGGGTTCGGAGCTACCAGAATTGGTAGGGTGGTGAGGAACCGTTTTAGCTCCTGGAATGCCTTCTCTACTTCTTCGGACCATTGGAATGGTCCGGACTTCCTCAATAACTTGAAGAAAGGGAGTGCCCGCTCCGCCAGTCTTGATATGAACCGGTTGAGGGCTGCTAGACATCCAGTTAACTTTTGGACGTCTTTGATGCGGGTTGGTGGCCGCATGTCTTCAATGGCTTTTATCTTCGCCGGATTAGCTTTTATGCCCCGGTGACTTACCAGGAAACCAAGAAGTTTTCCGGAGCTAACCCCAAACACACACTTGTCTGGGTTTAGCTTTGTGCGGGTGGCCCGCAGCTTGTCGAAGACAGCCTGCAAGGTGTCGAGGAGTGACTCCTTGTTCCTGACCTTGACCACGATGTCATCGACATACACTTCCACTACGTCTCTAATGAGTTCTTCAAAAGTTTTGTACATAGCTCGTACAAAAGTTGAAGCTGCATTCTTGAGACCAAAGGGCATGGCTGTGTAACAGTACAATCCATCTACTGTGATGAATGAAGTATGCTCTTCATCCTCCCTAGACATCCTGATTTGATGATACCCAATATGCGTCTAGGAAACACAGTAATTCACACCCGGAGGTGGAATCCACTATCTAATCTATTCTAGGTAGTGGGAATGGATCTTTTGGACATGCCTTATTTAGTGTGGTGTAGTCGATGCACATCCGAATCTTCCCGCCGGCCTTGGGCACAACGACTGGGTTCGCCAGCCATTTTGGATGGAAGACTTCTCGGATGAATCCGGCTTCGAGTAGCTTCTTCACTTCTTGTCGGATGAAGTTCTGCCGCTCTACAGATTGCTTCCGAGGCTTCTGATGCACAGGCCGGGCATCGGGGTAGATCTTCAGATTGTGCTCAATCACTTCCCTGGGGATCCCAGGCATTTGTGACGGTTGCCAAGCAAACACGTCAACGTTAGCCCGGAGGAAAGTGATGAGCGCGAGTTCCTATTTGTCATTCAATCCTCCCGATATTCGGGTGGTCTGAGCGGCATCGGAACCAATTTGGACGACTTTGACGGGAATGTTGGTGTCGCCACTTGGCTGCACACGGGGTGTAGAGGTCGAGCCTCGTTGACGAATGCTTGGGGGTTTTGGAGCTTGCTCCTGCCTGGAGTCCTCCTCTTGCGCCGTGGTGAGTGCGTGGAGTTCCTCCAGAGCAGTTACTCCAGCAGTGCGATCTCTGCGGATCCGGAGAACGCCTACTGATGTTGGCATCTTCAACACCAGGTATCCATAATGAGCAGCTGCCATGAATTTGTACAGGGCAGGTCTACCCAAGATGGCGTTGAATGGTAAGTTGATCTGAGCGACGTCGAAGACCAATTTCTCGGTGCGATACTTCTCCCGAGTCCCGAAGGTAACAGGGAGAGTAATAGCTCTGAGTGGGGTAATGGCCCCCGGACCTACTCCAGAGAAAGGTCGAGAGGGCTGGAGATCCGAAGGTCGGAGCTGAAGCTTAGTGAAAGCTTCGAAGCTGATGAGGTTAAGCCCCGAACCTCCGTCTACCGTGACATGGTGGAGCTGGATGTTATTGATGGTAGGAGATAGCATCAAAGGTAGTTGACCTGCTCCAACCATGCTCCGCGGGCAATCAGAAGCATCAAAAGTGATGGAGGTGTCCATCCACTTTCGATGAGGTTCCGGCCTGACTGTAGGGGCTACAGCGGCCATATCCCGCCGCATAGTCTTGATGACGCGACAAGAGGTGATATCCCATGACCCACCAAAAATGGTGTTCATGGTCTTCCGACGCTCGTTGTCAGAGACGTCAGAATCATCGTCGACGGAGGTGTAGACGGCCTTCAGGACCTTTTTGGGATCCTGAAACCCTAACTCCTCTTCAGCCGGAGCTTCGTCGACCTTCTGTTTTCCTTCCCTCTGTCGGAAAGGAGATCCTTCCCGGCGCTTGTTATAGCGCTCGGCAAGGTTTTGGACCTCCCGGCAGTCTTCCAAACTGTGGCTACCCGTTTTGTGAATGGGACACCACACTTTGGGTTTGCCACCGTCTTCAGGAGACGGTCGAGGTCGCTTCTCGGGGCGTGGCCCCCGTCCACCCGGAGTTGCAGCAGCTGCAACGTTGGATGTACCGGCCGACGGCTTTTTCTTGCCGTTGGTCTTCTTTTTCTTCTTGCCACCCCGGAGGTAGCGGCTTCCTCCTTGGAGGATTTCTTGTGATCCCCCGAGGCTGGTTTGGAGTGTATCTCCCGACCCTCCGCAGCTCTGGCACATTTGTCTGCTAGGCTGAAGAGTTCTGTGACGCTGGTGATCTCCTTGATCGCCAGCTTCTCCAACATCTTCTTGTCTCGTATGCCCTGTCTGAATGCCATAATGACAGAAGCGCTTGAGATAGAAGGGATAGTGTTTCGTACCTGAGAGAACCTCTGGATGAAGGACCGCAAAGATTCTCCCCCTTTTTGCACAACCACAAAAAGGTCCAGTTCAGTGCCTGGTCGGGTGTATGAACTCCCAAAGTTGGCAGTGAACTGACGGCACAGCTCCTCCCAACTGTTGATAGAGTTGGGTGGAAGGCTCATAAACCAGAACCTGGCGGTCCCAGTTAAGGCTACTGGAAAGCAATTGGCCATCACGGCCTCGTTTCCTCCAGCTGCCAAGATTGCAGTGGAGTATATCTGAAGAAATTCGGCGGGGTTGACAGTCCCGTCGAATTTTTCCGGCAGGTGAGGCCGGAATTTCTGTGGCCATCTAACCATGCGCAGGTGCATGGCTAGGGCTGAACAGCCTCCTCCTACTCCTTCCAGAGTAGAAAAGTCATGAGCTTCCCGTCTTTCACGGGCACGCTCAATATGGACACGGCCATCCTACTGGTGGTATCGGCGATCAAGCTCCGCCCGGAGGTCATGAGTCGAAAGCCTGGATACCGTGTGAGTACGTCGAGCCCCGGAGGGCAACGACGTCACTTGTTGTGACGCAACACGTCTCCTGCTATTGGAAACATGCGGACGAAGTCTTCTAGACAAAGTCTGCCGCTGCGACGGGGCTCTTCCTGAAGGAGGAGGACCCTGGTTGCTGAGGCGTTCGGCTGCTGCTGCAACCAAATGCTCCACATCAGCCCTCCACTGCTCCAGTGCATCCCGAGATGCATCTGGAGGTGGTGGACGTTGGAGAAGAGCACGCGCTGCATGGAGCGCGTGTTCCGGGTTGTCGTGATTTGCCGACGCAGTAAGTGACGTCGGTGCACCATCACGTTGCCCAACACGATTTGCTGGAGAAGACGGTGGTGGTGGGAGTGTGACTCCTGCTGGTGTTGAGGCTCCTGCTGGTGGCTGCCTGTTAGAGGGATTGCCCCCAATAGCCTGAGCGGCAGGTTGGTCGTTGGATGATCCAGCAGCAGAGTTCACCATTCTTGAAAATCTCAGGCGCCCCTACCTGGCGCGCCAACTGTCGGCGGTTGGAGCCGGCAGATCTCCCTACACTGCTAAAGTGATTGGGGAGTTTGAAGTTCGGTGTGGGCGCGCTAAGATTCAAGAAGGTGAATAGGAGTTTGACACAGGAGACACAAGAGTTTACGTGGTTCGGGCCGCCTGAGCGTAATACCCTACTCCACGGGTGTGTTGGTGTTGTATTAGCAGTATGAGCTTTGTCACGAGTGCATGGGGTGCGTATGATCGCCCGTGAACGTCCCCGAGTGTATCGTCGGCCTGTCCTTTTATAGTACAAGGGCAGGCCGTTACAATTCAGCCTGGCCCGACATGTGGCCCCGACGGTTACTAGTATTGATACACGCTTAATTGCTCTTAATAACCCTGTAACGAGCTTTGACAGCACCGTTTCTGGTGTTAAAATTGTCCGTTTAAGTGTCATTAATATGGCATTAATGACACTTAATCGGGTCTTGAAGTCCTTGGCTCTCCTTTGAAGATCCGGAGCCGTTACAAGGTCTTCCGGAGGTTAGAAGCTGGAGGTCCGACGATTGGACACGTGGTAGCTCCGGAGCTTGCTGTAGGAAACAGGTAGCTCCGGGGCTACTAGACACGTGTCAGGTCTGGAGCTTCTCTCGGTCTGGGGTTAAGTCCGGAGGTGCCGTTTCGGTACGTGGCCTGGAGCTTCCCCCTTGTGGGCGGTAGCTCCGGTTTAGTTGTACACGTGGCGACCCAGGGATTAACCATGTTGGAGAAGCGGGTCCGGTTATGTCTGACATGCGGGCCTCCGAGGGTCTTCAAACCAAGTAGGTGACTTTGTGCGGGTGGCCCCAAGGGGTGTACGGTTTCTAGGGTACCGACAGACACACTTGTCTGGGTTTAGCTTTGTGCGGGTGGCCCGCAGCTTGTCGAAGACCGCCTGTAAGGTGTCAAGGAGTGATTCCTTGTTCTTGACCTTGACAACGATGTCATCGACGTACACTTCCACTATGTCTCTAATGAGTTCTTCAAAAGTTTTGTACATAGCTCGTACAAAGGTTGAAGCTACATTTTTGAGACGAAATGGCATGGCTGTATAACAGTACAATCCATCTACTATGATGAAAGAGGTATGCTCTTCATCTTCCCTAGACATTCTGATTTGATGATACCCAGAATATGCGTCTAGGAAACACAATAATTCACACCCGGAGGTGGAATCCACTATCTGATCTATTCTAGGTAGTGGGAATGGATCTTTTGGATATGCCTTATTTAGTGTTGTGTAGTCAATACAATTCCGAAGCTTCCCACCGGCCTTGGGCACAACGACTGGGTTTGCCAGCCATTTTGGATGGAAGACTTCTCGGATGAATCCAGCTTCGAGCAACTTCTTTACTTCTTGTCGAATGAAGTTATGTCGCTCCACGGATTGCTTCTGAGGCTTCTGATGCACGGGCTGGGCGTCAGGGTAGATCTTCATATTGTGCTCAATCACTTCCCTGGGGATCCCAGACATTTGTGACGGTTGCCAGGCAAACACGTCGACATTAGCCCGGAGGAAAGCGATGAGCGCGAGTTCCTATTTGTCATTCAGTCCCCCCGATATACGGGTGGTCTGAGCGGCATCAGAACCGATTTGGACGACTTTGACGGGAATGTCGGTGTCGCCGCTTGGCTGCACACGAGGTGCAGAAGTCAAGCCTCGTTGACGAATGCTCGGGGGTTTTGGAGCTTGCTCCTGCCTGGAGTCCACCTCTTGCGCCGTAGTAAGCGCATAAAGTTCTTCAGAGCAGTTACTCCGGCAGTGCGATCTCCGCGGATCCAGAGAATGCCTACTGGTGTTGGCATCTTTAACACCAAGTAGCCATAATGAGAAGCTGCCATGAATTTGTACAAGGCAGGCCTACCCAAGATGGCGTTGAAAGGTAAGTTGATCTGAGCAACGTCAAAGACCAACTTCTCAGTGCGATACTTCTCCCGGGTCCCGAAGGTAACGGGGAGAGTAATTGCACCGAGTGGGGTAATGGCTCCCGGACCTACTCCGGAGAAAGGTCGGGAGGGATGAAGATCCGAAGGTCGGAGCTGAAGCTTGGTAAAAGCTTTGAAGCTTATGAGGTTCAGCCCCGAACCTCCATCTACCATAACATGATGGAGCTGAATGTTATTGATGGTAGGAGATACCATCAAAGGTAACTGGTCTGCTCCAACCATGCTTCGAGGGTAGTCCGAAGCATCAAAAGTGATGTCCGTGTCCATCCACTTCTGATGAGGCTCCGCCCTGGCTGTAGGAGCTACAGCGGCCATGTCCCGACGCATTGTCTTGAGGACGCGCGAGTGGTGATGTCCCATGATCCACTAAAAATGGTGTTCATGGTCTTCCGATGCTCGTTGTCAGAGACGTCAGAATCATCGTCGACGGAGGTGTAGACGGCCTTCAGGACCTTTTTGGGATCCTGAAAACCTAACTCCTCTTCAGCCGGAGCTTCGTCAACTTTTTGTTTTCCTTCCCTCTGTCAGAAAGGAACTTCTTCCTGGCGCTTGCTGTAGCGCTCGGCAAGGTTTTGGACCTCCCGGCAGTCTTCCAAACTGTGGCTGTCCGTCTTATGAATTGTACACCACACCTTGGGTTTGCCACTGTCTTCAGAAGACGGTCGAGGTCGCTTCTCGGGGCGTGGCCCCCGGCCACCCGGAGCTGCAACAGCTGCAACATTAGATGCGCCGGCCGACAACTTCTTCTTGCCATTGGTCTTTTTCTTCTTCTTGCCACTCCCGGAGGTAATGGCTTCGCCTTTGGAGGATTTCTTGTGATCCTACGGAGGTGGTTTGGAGTGCATTTCACGACCCTCCGCAGCTCTGGCACATTTGTCAGCCAAGCTGAAGAGTTCCGTGACACTGGTGATCTCCTTGATCGCCAGTTTCTCCAACATCTTCTTATCCTGTATGCCCTGTCTAAATGCCACAATGACAGAAGCGCTAGAGATAGAAGGGATAGTGTTTCGTACCTGAGAAAATCTCTGGATGAATGATCGCAAGGATTCTCCCCCTTTTTGCACGACTGCAAAAAGGTCCAGTTTGGTGCCTGGTCGGGTGTATGAACTCCCAAAGTTGGCAGTGAACTGTCGGCACAACTCCTCCCAATTGTTGATGGAGTTGGGTGGAAGGCTCATAAACCAGGACAGGGCGGTCCGAGTTAAAGCCACCGGAAAATAGTTGGCCATTACGGCCTCATTTCCTCCAGCTGCCAGGATAGCAGTGGAGTAAATCTGAAGAAATTCAACGGGATTAACAGTCCCATCAAACTTCTCCGGCAGGTGAGGCCAGAATTTCTGTGGCCACCTGACCATACGTAGATGCATAGCCAGGGCTGAACAGCCTCCTCCTACTCCTTCAAGAGCAGGTGAAAGCATCTAGGCCCCCATGAGGTATGGTTTCAGTGATTAATGACAACCATTGGATTTTACTAATGAATTTGTGGATGCAAGGTCTCCCATATCACTCAATCAAACAAAATTTACATGAACATCAATATCAACTACTAATCATTGGAGACCCATATACAAACAATTTATGAGATCAATCAATGTTATGAAGATAAGAAGTGAAAGCTTGTATGTCAAAGTCATTCAACCATAATTGACAACATTCAATGCTTGAAAATCATCAGAAGTGCATTTCCAACAAGAGTCCAAGAGGTCAATCGAGCAAGACACAAAAAAATCACTTAGAAACAACTTGAAGCAAGCAAAATCAACTCACTGGATCAACCGATGATTCCTGAGAACAACACATCGGTCGAGTTGGTTCAGCAGAAGAAGAAGACCCCAGAACAAAGTACTCACCGGGTCATCCGATGTTAAGGGCTAAGCTACATCGGTCCATCAGTACAGTTTGCAATATCCTTGGACCAAGTGTAGCACCGGATCATCCGATGTACAAAAATATACACATCGGTCAATCACTCCAGTAAGCATCAAGTTTGAGCCAATTCTGGAGGAAGAGCCACCGGATCATCCGATGAGAAGACAAGTGCAACATCGGTCTAACAACGGTCATATCTGACACAATGACGTCAGCTAAAGTGAACTTGACCGATGATAGCTAAAGGGGAGACATCGGATCATCCGATGTTCGCAGAAAAGTTTTTCAGCCTACTTTTCCAATGGCTATTTCGTGGAGGCTGGCTATAAATACCCCCTAAACCTTTCAAATCGATAAGTCTTGATCACCAAGCATTCTCTATACATCCACAAGCGTTCAAGACCAAGAGCCATCACTTCTACATCATTTAGATCACTTACACACCAAGAGATAGGCTAGTACTAGCTAGAGAGAGAGCTTGTGTGCCTCCATTCTTGGTGAGTGGAATCTCTAGGGTAGTGAGAGCCTCAAAGGAGTGTCCCTTTGTGTGTGTAATTGAGAGAAACTTCCGGAGCTAGCCAAGAGGATTGTGGAAGCCCGAAGGACCAAAGTGTACAAGGCTTGAGCTCCACCTTGCCGAGGTTGGCAAATGGAGAAGAATAGTGGAGATCCCTCGTCTCGATGACTTCGGTGTGGCTATACCCTTTGGTGGGTGCCATAACGTGGATGTAGGAAGATCTTGACGATCTTGCCGAACCACGGGATAAATCCTCGTGTCTCCTCGGGAGTTTGCATCCTCTTCCTCTCCCTTACATTTATGCATTTTATATTCTGCGAAGTTGCTATTTACTTTAATGCATAGATTGTTTGCGTAGGGAATTGGGCTTTTAGGAATTAAGTTTTGTTGCTCAGATTTTTGAAAAGAAGCCCAATTCACCCCCCTCTCTTGGGCATTCGATCCTTACAATTGGTATCAGAGCAAGGTTGCTCATAGGATCATTCTAGCTTCACCGCTAGAGAGCTAAAATGTCCAAGGTTGGGGGTTCGGTTCCTATCTTCGAGGGCAAGAACTTTGCCTATTGGAAAGCACGCATGCGCGCTTATCTAGAGGCTATTGCTCCCGAAGTATGGGAAGCGACCCACGCGATATTTGGAGAACACAACTATGTTGGTGATCAAATTAAATGGAATGCTAAAGCTAGGAATGCAATCTATGAATGTATTAGTCAAGATGTGTTTGCTAGGATTGCTAGCAAAGAAAAAGCTTGTGAAATTTGGGCTTGCTTAATAGAGATTCATGAGGGTTCTTCTCGAGTCAAGGAACTTAAATATCACATGCTTAAAGCAAAATATGATGAATTTAAGATGCTACCTCATGAAAATGTCAATGAGATGTTCTCTCGCTTGAATGTACTTATTGAGTAAATTAATTCTCTTGACATTGCTTCTCTTGGCAAGGGACTCATCAACCGCAAGATCCTCATACTCCTTCCCAAGCCAAAGTACAACATCATCAACTCCATGCTTCAAAAGGAGTCTCTTGACCACATTGAAGTTTCGGAGCTCATTGGAGAAATTCACGCTCATGTGTAGGATCGAAGAGCACGTGAAAAGCTACCAGAGGGGGGTGAATGGTAGATTTAAAAATCTTACGCAGCGGAAACAATTAAACCCCAACCCCTTCGGCAGAAAATCGATCTCTTAAAGAAATCATTTGTGAGACTAATCTAAATGTGTTTCACCGTGACAAAAGTGATGGATATCAGAGAGAATCTAGTCACGAATACAACACAAAAGGAATCACTCAAATCCGTCGAGAAAAACTCAAGTTATGATCGAAAGATCAAACAATGGTCAATCTGTCCTACCCGAGAAAAAACAGTTCTGGAACGCTGCAAAGAAACTCGTGTAGATCATAGAACACAAATCCAATGACCGTGAAATTTTTACATATGATAGATAATCAAGTTGTAAAGACAACCCAAAAAGAATAACGTCAATTGGATCTGTAAAACTCGAGTTATGGTAAAACCACCGATGAAAGATAGTGCTGTCCAGAAACTCGACGAGTGAAACTTGTCTGGAACAAGTCGGACGAACAAGGCATAAAAGTTCCTTCAAACTACGAATTTTATTCAATAGAACACAAGAGGAACAGCCACAAAGTCGTCCACCACGAGCTCTGGGCTCCCTTGCTTATATAACCAGCCCTTAGGCCAACCCAATATCAACTAGGACTCCAATCCTACTCAGATCACGAATCGTAACTTTCTATAACTGCTCAAGATTCTTCTATACGCAGATAGAAGCAATCTTAAGACTTCCAAACCCCTTAGGAACGTATCCCACATTCCTAAACAACTCAAATTCGTGACACACACGAAATCCTATCATAACCAACTCAAATCTTTCTATATTTGAGTCAAACCCGACTCAGCCGCAGCCTGAGTCCATAACCTAGTCGGTTGGACCTTTCCGACCAATTCTTTACGTCCACATCTCTTCATCACGTCTCGGAACCATGCAGACACGTCCATGCACTCCTTGCACACGTGCAAACATCTTCCAATGATGTCCACGATACCTTCATATGCATTGTTCTTGATTCAATCATCCTGCGCGACCTCCTGATCAGCTCAACCACAGTTCCTTCCGAACTTGGTTGTTGGAACCTCATCTCCTCCCTAAGACTAGTCCAATGGATCCCGTCACCAGCCATGTCTTGAACTCAAGCAACACCTGCACATGAATAAACAACCAATCCATACGAACCCAAGTCCTCAACTTGACTCAAGTTAGTTCTGAACACAACACCTTACGTGAGAACCTCACATAAGCATGTTGCAAAACCATAGTAACACGATATCATCCATATCATCTAAAATGCACCAAAAACTTAGCAAATGAATACTAAGCAATCTTTCCAACAATATAAAGCAAGTACGAAACATTGCAAATGAAAAGCAGATGCACTACGGTCAAGTTCCAGACCTTGCCAGAGCATCCCGGATCTTGAGCCGGAGCTAACAAAAGCTAGTACAACCTAGCGCTGGAGCTTACCAAAACTAGTACAATGAAGCACCTGCCGGAGCTTACCAAAACTAGTAGATCCTAGCACCAGAGCTTACCAAAAACTAGTCAAAACTAGTCAACCCAAAACCAGAGCTACACAAAGTATGTCGGAGCTTAGCAAAAGCATTCCGGAGCTATCAAATATATGCCGGAACTATCAAAGACATGCCGGAGCTAAAGATAAAGCTCGCCGGAGCTAACCAAAGCTAGTCGGACCTTACCAAGAAGTCGGACCTAGCTTCAAACATAGCCGGAGCTACCCAAAACAAGCCGGACCTACTGTTGGACCTTGCTATAGCTCGGAGCTAGAGTCGGACCTTGATAAAAATGTGTTTTGGTGATATTCGAAACTTTTATCATCAAAGCCAAGTATATTCACTACAAGCCAATGTATTCAGCACATATAGGTCTCACAATCTCCCCCTTGATGAATGAATTGGCAACACCATTTAAAATCCGAACATTGGCTTATTCTCATTAAAAGTTTTGAAGAAAATTTCCCCCCCTTTGTAAATCAAAAGTAAAATGAGAAGAAAAAAATTATCCCATATTATCTCATATTATCTCTCCCCCTTTATTATCTCTCCTTATGCATATATTCTCTTTCTCTTCTTATGCTTATCTCTCCCCCTTTGACAATGTATTCAGCAAGTCATGAGCATGTAAACAAATTATCTCTCCCTCTTTAGTTGTTATGAGCATATTATAACATATACATATAAACAAAGCTCATCCAAGTCATACTATCAAGTACCTTACATTATCACATCAATGAAATACATAAAGTAGTGTAAGCCATGCTAGAGATCAAATGTAATTTTCAATTTAAGCAAGTCATGATCTCACAAGCTTAACTATTTCAAAACATGAAAGCATGACACTAGTTGCTGCATTTTATTATTTTTCAAAGCATAAATTTAGATCATATGAAATTTGCAAGAGATTATATGCGCATCTGCCTTATTCTAACCAACCAAGCCAAGCCTATGTCATTTGACAATCAGAAGCTTAAGGACATGGTTTTAGTCATACACAACTTCTTCCAAGTTCATATCTAAGTGCAATGACAAGCCATCTCAAAAGAAGAAGTGAGATGCATGCATATTCTCTTGATCTTTTCTCAATTTATATTTGTTCATAAAAACTCAACATGTGAGTTGATTACTTGATTAATTCTTTATGATTAAAAGCATTTGTGAGCATGCAACAAGTTCAAAACAGCAAGAAAGTTCGACCATGACCAGATTTAGTGTAAGTAATTATTCCAATTACTAGACATGGCAAAAACTACAAAATGTATAACACAAGTAACGTAGTAAGAACTTTCAGCATGTAAAAGGAATCACAAAGTCATATATGTATGAAATACTATGCTCATATTATTTTAATTTCAGATTCACACATAGACTTCCCAAGTTTCAAAAAATCCCCCTCAATTTAAGCCATGAGGATGCATAACCCCTATTTTACTACGAATGTAACAAAAACGAGTGAAATCTAAAGGTTTTGTAAAAATGTCAGCAATTGTTGTTCGGTATCTACATGGTGAAGCACAATGTTTCCTTTTTCCACATTATCTCGGAGAAAGTGATACCTAATATCAATGTGCTTAGTTCTAGAATGTTGCACGGGGTTTTTGGCAATGCAAATAGCACTAGTGTTATCACAAAACAGTGGAACACTATCTAGATCAACCTCATAGTCCTTAAGTGTTTGAACAATAAAGACTTTGTGAGCAAGCACTAGCAGCATCTACATATTCAGATTCGGCTGTGGATTGTGCAACTGAATTTTGTTTTCTAGAGGACCAAGCAACAAGAGAATTACCAAAAAAATGACAAGCACCGGAAGTACTTTTCCTATCAATCCTACAACTCCCAAAATCAGCATCCGAAAAAGCTTTCAAAGTAACGGTTGAGGAAGAAGGAAGAAAAATGCCAAATTCTTGAGTTCCATGTAAGTACTTGAGAATCCTTTTGACGGCTTGACGATGTGAAGCACGTGGGGAGGCTTGAAACCGTGCACAAAGACATACGCTGAATTGTATGTCCGGTCTTGATGCCGTGAGGTACAAAAGTGATCCAATCATGCTTCTATATTCTTTTTGATTCACAGATTCACCATCTTCATCAAGTTCAAGTGTTGTTGCTGTTCCCATTGGTGTCCGAAGAGGCTTGCTTTTGTCCATGTTCAAGCGCCTTAGGAGGTCTTTGGTATACTTTGTTTGATGCACAAAGGTACCCTCCTTGGTTTGCTTGATTTGCAGCCCCAAAAAGTAAGTGAGTTCACCCATCATACTCATTTCAAATTCGGAACTCATCATCTGAAAACTTGGACACAAGATCATGAGAAGCACAACCAAAGATAATATCATCCACATACACTTGAACAAATAATGAGTCATTGTGAGAGGAGTATGTGAACCTGCAACCATCTTAGCATGTCTACAAGAAGAGCATACAATTTCTTTGTCCCCTTTAAGCTTAGGCAGCCCACGTATGCGATCAAGAGCACTAACACACGTTAGGTGATCAAAGCCTACACGACCAAGTCTACGATGCCAAAAATATAAGTCCTTTGAATCATTAGCAACTAGACACCTATGCTTAGAGGAAGACATATCAAAATCAGCTTTAAAAACTCTTCCAAACCGATACATGTTAAAAATAAGCTCACTATTTGAACCTACAACTTTGCAGCAGTTTTTCTTGAAAATAATTTCTAGATTTTCATCTAGCAATTGTGCAACAGAAAGCAAATTGTATTTCAAATTTTTGACAAGTGCCACATCCTTCAAAGTGTAGTGATCATTTACTCTAACCGAACCCTTAGCAATTATAGTAGTTGAAGAATTATCGGCAAAAGTAACATTCTCTACACGTGACACTAAAGAGAGGGAGGAGAACCAATCTTTGTTACCGGTCATGTGGCGTGAGCAACCTGAATCCACAATCCAAATGTTCTCCTTCCTCAAACGTGTAACCTACATAAAAGCACAATACGTCAATGCCTCAATACTGGGGTTAGTCAAAAGGCATTTAGGAATCCAGTACTGAGTCACGCGACGTGCAGCAGGAAAAACACGCGAAAGCTGAGACAAAACAGCAGTTTTATGAGTCAAAGTTTGAGATTTTTTATTCTTAACTACTGACATATAAGGTGTTACTTGTGTAGCACAAAAATCAGTAGCTCCGGAGGCAAAAACAGAAGGTTCGGAGGTAAATTTTGAATGTTTTTGACTCAAAACAGCAGGTTGTACATTTGGTTCAATGTGTGCAGCAAATTTTGCATGAAAGTTATGAGATTTAGCAACCATTCTTTCCCTTTTCTGTTGTTTAGCTAGTCTATAACAAAAATCTATGACATGACCATCTCTACCACAGAAGGTACAATGAAATTTAACTTTGTGTTCATGTCTAGATGAGCAAGCAATATTTTTATTTGAAACCGAATGAGACAACACTCCTGTAGATTTGAAAACCACTCCTTTTTGTTTAGGAACTGTTTGAATCAAACCACTTCCTAATGACTTTACAATTTTAGGTGGATGTGCCTTAGCATGAGCATGAGAATCAAAACCTAAACCAGTTTTATCATTGCAAGACTTGGAAGAATTCAGCAGCAAGTTTAGGTTCTTATTCCCATTACAAAACCGATCTAATGTCCTATGCATGTTGTCAAGTTTATTGGACAGATCAAGGCAATTTTCACATGAAGTTTTTCCTTTTAGTTTGCAATTGGAACAAAATTTAACTTCATGAGAACGTAAAGCATTATTCAATATAGAAATTTCATTCATAGCATCTTGCAGTTTTTTTATCGAGATCATCACAACTAGAACAATGCAAATCAATTGTAGAACAAGAAGCATCTTTCAAGTTTTTATTATTAAGTGCAGCAAGCTCTTTGTTCTTTTCAATTTCTAACTCAAGTTTATCAAGTGTGGAGGTGTGTGCACTTCTTAATGAGGACAATTGTTCATATATTAAATCACATGAGGAACATGCATCATCACTAGGACTCAAAGTTTTTAAACGGTTGATTTCAGATTCTAGTGATTCAATTTTAGCAGCACTATCCCTAAGCTTTTTTGTCCTTTTTCTTAACAATAACAGTAGCACGAGAAATAGCATCACATATTTCTTCGCAAGTAGGACATACCTCTTCATTGTCGCTGTTGTGTTCTGCCTCCTCCATACTTGATCTTGACTTGCCCGCCATAAAGCACAAGTTTGCCAAATCGTCTTCATCTTCATCACTTCCAAAGTCTACATTACTTGAACTAAGTTCTTGAAGTGCGGTGATGAAGCTGTTAATCATCTTGCGTCCTATGGTACCCTACTTTTTCTTTGTATCTTTTGCAGAGGAGTGCTTCGTTCTTGTTTTCTTTTCATCCCGGGAAGTAGGACCTGAGAGGTTAGGGCAATATGAACGAAAATGTCCTGTCTTACCACATTCAAAGCACCGTTGAGGTTCGGAGCTTCCTCTCCTTCTAGTTCTCACATTTTGCAATGCTTTTGAGAACCTCGCAGAGAGAAGTGCTAGCTCCTCCTCTGGAAACTCCTCAATCTGTTCAAGGGTTAGAGAGGACAACAAAGCAAGTGTACTACAAGATGAAGATTGGCCGAATCTAGGCATATCACGTTGAGAAACAAAAGCAATAGACTTGTTGGGGTTCTTACGTGATATTATATCAATTTCATGAGTTTTTAGCTTGGAATATAGCACATCTAAAGTAAGTGTACTCATGACAGTAGATTCACGAATAGATGTAACTTTCATCTCCAAAATTGACATGTCTAATGCACTTAATAATTGCCTAGCATTTTCAGCATTTGAAAAATTAACATTGACGCTACGCAAGTTGCTGAGAATTTTATTAAAGCGAGCAAAAAGGTCATCAATAGACTCACCGGGTTGCATCTCGAAGCGCATGTATTCTTTCTTGAACATGTCTTGCCATACCTCTTTGATTGTGTTAGATCCTTCGTGGTAGTCACAAAGTGCTTTCCACACATCGTATTAGGGGTGGGCATTCGGTTAATTTGGTTAATTCGGTTCGGTTAATTCGGTTAATGGTCAATTCGGTTAATAGAAATCGATAACCGAATATGACCGAACAAAAACATTAACCGCACAATTCGGTTGCGGTTAATTCGGTTCGGTTATTCGGTTAACCGAATTAACCGCATATAGATTAAAACACAATTTAAACATAAAAATAAATAAAGAAAATTTGAAATTTTGAATAATAAAACAACATGAAATCAACTCAAACATAAAAGACCAATATATAAGTTAATATACAAGCATACATCCATGTTTGATAAATTATAAACCAAGAGAAACAAAAATAGACATGAACAAATCACATAAAATTCGGTTAATTCGGTTAATTCGGTTAATCGGATTAAAAACCGAATTATTAACCGAAAACCAAATAGCGAAAAAATCATAACCGAACTGATAACCGAAAACCGAATTAACCGAAAATTTCGGTTAATTCGGTGCGGTTAATTTCGGTTAACGGTTGTGCGGTTAACCGCGCCCACCCCTACATCGTATGCAGATCGGAGGTGTGCAACACGGTCAAAGTCGCTTTGTGTTAATCCTTGTATGATCAAGTTCCGAGCCTTGTTGTTGTTGTTGACATCTCTCAGATTTGTAGCTGTAACTTGATCATTTGATAGCACTTCGTAAGGCTTGTATACCTTCTCCCATATTGCAAAGCCTTGTGCCTGGATGAAAGCCTCCATGCGTGCCTTCCAAACCTGGAAATCAATACTAGCAAACACACAAGGTTTGGCGGAGTACTTCTCCATGATGATTAGTCAAAAACACGTGCAAATCTCAAAGATTAGAGCACCGTGGATCTGATACCAATTGTATGATTGAAGATCATGTGAAAAGCTACCAGAGGGAGGCGTGAATGATAGATTTAAAAATCTTACGCAGCGGAAACAATTAAACCCCAACTCCTTCGGCAGAAAATCGATCTCTTAAAGAAATCGTGTGTCAGACTAATCTAAATGTGTTTCACTGTGACAAAAGTGATGTATATCAGAGAGAATCTAGTCACGAAGACAACACAAAAGTAATTACTCAAATCCTTCGAGAAAAACTCAAGTTATGATCAAAAGATCAAACAATGATCAATCTCTCCTACCCGAGAAAAAACAATTCTGGAACGCTGCAAAGAAACTCGTGTAGATCATAGACCACAAATCCAATGACCGTGAAATTTTGATATATGATAGATAATCAATTTGTGAAGACAACCCAAAAATAATCACGTCAATTGGATCAGTAAAACTCGAGTTATGGTAAAACCACCGACGAAAGGTAGTGCTGTCCAGAAACTCGACGAGTAAAACTTGTCTGGAACAAGTCGGACGAACAAGGCACAAAAGTTCCTTCAAACTACGAATGTTATTCAATAGAACACAATAGGAACAGCCCCAAAGTCGTCCACCACGAGCTCTGGGCTCCCTTGCTTATATAACCAGCCATTAGGCCAACCCAATATCAACTAGGACTCCAATCCTACTCAGATCATGAATAACTTTCCATAACTGCTCAAGATTCTTCTATACGCAGATAGAAGCAATCTTAAGACTTCCAAACCCCTTAGGAACGTATCCCACATTACTAAACAACTCAAATTCGTGACCCACACGAAATCCTATCATAACCAACTTAAATCTTTCCATATTTAAGTCAAACCCAACTCAGTCGCAGCCTGAGTCCATAACCTAGTCGGTTGGACCTTTCCGACCAATTCTTTACGTCCACATCTCTTCATCACATCTCGGAACCATGCAGCCACGTCCATGCACTCCTTGCACACGTGCAAACATCTTCCAATGACGTCCACGATACCTTCATATGCATTGTTCTTGATTCAATCATCATGCGCGACCTCCTGATCAGCTCAACCACAGTTCCTTCCGAACTTGGTTGTTGGAACCTCATCTCCTTCCTGAGACTAGTCCAATGGATCCCGTCACCAGCCATGTCTTGAACTCAAGCAACACCTGCACATGAATAAACAACCAATCCATACGAGCCCAAGTCCTCGACTTGACTCAAGTTAGTTCCGAACACAACACCTTACGTGAGAACCTCACATAAGCATGTTGCAAAACCATAGTAACACGATATCATCCGTATCATCCAAAACGCACCAAAAACTTAGCAAATGAATACTAAGCAATCTTTCCAACAATGTAAAGCAAGTACGAAACATTGCAAATGAAAAGCAGAAGCACTGCGGGCAAGTTCCGGACCTTGCCAGAGCATCCCGGATCTTGAGCCGGAGCTAACAAAAGCTAGTAGAAGCTAGCGCTGGAGCTTACCAAAACTAGTACAATGAAGCACCTGCCGGAGCTTACCGAAACTAGTAGATCCTAGCACCGGAGCTTACCAAAAACTAGTCAAAACTAGTCAACCCAAAACTGGAGCTAGACAAAGTATGTCAGAGCTTAGCAAAAGCATTCCGGAGCTATCAAATATATGCCGGAACTATCAAAGACATGCCGGAGCTAAAGATAAAGCTCACCGGAGCTAACCAAAGCTAGTCAGACCTTACCAAGAAGTCGGACCTAGCTTCGAACATAGCCGGAGCTACCCAAAACAAGCCGGACCTACCATCGGACCTTGCTGTAGCTCGGAGCTAGAGTCGGACCTTGATAAAAAGGTGTTTTGGTGATATTCGAAACTTTTATCATCAAAGTGAAGTATATTCACTACAAGCCAATGTATTCAGCACATATAGGTCTCACATCATGAGATGAGTGTACTTGGGATGATGGAGAGATCATCTTCAAAAACAATTGCTCTAAAGGCCTCCATCAAGAAAACAAGCCTCAAGAAGAAGAAGGTGGTTGAGCCTAGCTCAAGTGAAGAGGAGGAAGCATCAACTGAAGATGAAGATGATGAGCTTGCATTGATGATTAGGAAGTTCTCACGCTTGAACTCCAAGATTACCAAGAAGGGATACACCTTTGATCCCAAGAAGAAAGCGTTTTTACCAAGGAGAGATGATCACAAGACTTGCTACAATTGTGGTGATCAAGGCCACATCTCCTATGATTGTCCAAAACCGGACAAAAGAAGAGAGAACCACAAGAGCCAGCATCGCAAGCTTGAAGAAAGTGAAGATGATGAAGAAGAGGCCAAACCCAAACCAAGATCCTTTGAGAAGAGGAAACATGACAAGGGCAAGAAGGCAAGACTCTTCTCGAAGAAGAGAAATGGCCCACAAAAGGTGTTCATGTGTGAGGCAAATGATTGGGTCACCGACGAAGAAACAAGTGATGAAGAGAGTGAAGCAGAAGAAGAAAGTTTGGCCGGCCTTGCCATTGCCAACAACGATGACTCACCTCTTCATCCACTGCCCATGTACCTCATGGCGAAAGGTAACACCAAGGTATTTGACGACTCTAGTGATGATGAGCTTTCCCCCGATGATTTAACTTCTTTGATAAATGAATATCATGCTATCATCAAGAGGGAAAAGAGTAAGGTTAAAGCTCTTGAAGAAACTCGTGCTAGACTTGAGAGTGCTAACCTCGATTTGCTTGACAAGTATGAAAGCATACTCAAAGAGCATGACACGCTCAAATCTCATGTCAAGCAAATTGAGGAAGAAAAGGCTAAAATTAAGTTAGATAATCATGAGCTTAACTTAGCACACCAAACACTCTTGGAAGAGCACAACAAGTTAGTACAAGAACATCAAACACTTAACCTTGCTCATGACGTGCTTGATCAAGAGTTGAAAAATATAAAGAAGCAAACTCTTAATGATAGGATATCCATTACTTCTCATGTCACTAATGCCTTGAACAAGTCTTTGTCTTTGAAAGCAAACGCTAGGGAGAAGGACTGGTTGGAAGAAATTGAGAGTCTCCGCACTAGTGTGGCTAGACTTTCAAAAGGGGAAGTCAAACACAAGGAAATACTCTTCCAACAAGCAAAGGCCTTCAACAAGAGAGGACTTGGATCCTTCCCGGTGCCTAACAAAGGAAAGGTGCCCTCACCGGAGCTTAGAACAAGCTTCATCAAGGAAGTTGGTTCTTATTGCCAACATTGTGAGGTCACCGGTCACCACACAAGGGAGTGTCCTCTTCCTAACCGACCTTCTCCAAAGTTGCCTATTAATTACAAATCTACTTTCAAATGATCGTCATTATCTCTTAAGTAAAGTAGATGGCAAGGTGAAGGCTAGGTTCATTGGCAAAGACATGAAGGGCATGAAGGGGAAGCTCCCCAAGCAACTTTGGGTCCTAAAGACACTTGTATCACACATACAAGGACCTAAGTTGGCTTCGGTGCCTAAAGTTAAAAATTGAATTCGTATGTGTAGGTGAACTATAAAGTCAGAGGAAAGCATTGGGTACTCGATAGCGGGTGCCCCCAACATATGACCGGCAATGATGGTATGTTCACCACCATTGAAAACCCCAGCAATCATGAACAAGTCACCTTTGGTGATAACTCTAAGGGAAAGGTAATTGGGTTAGGTAAAATTGCTATTTCAAATGATTTATCCATTTCCAATGTTTTGTATGTCAAGTCACTTAGTTTTAATTTACTTTCCATTGCACAACTATGTGATCTTGGACTAACATGCACATTTAGCAAAAATGATGTTGTTGTGAGTAGTGAAACAAGCCAAGACATAGTCTTCAAAGGATTCCGGCATGGACATCTCTACCTAGTAGACTTCTCCAACAAGAATGCTAGCTTGACCACTTTCCTTTTCACTAAGACAAGTTTGGGATGGCTATGGCACCGACGCATAGCGCACATTGGGATGAGCAAACTCAAGAAGTCATTCAAGCTTGGGATGGTGACCGGCGTGAAGGATGTCACTTTTGAGAAGAACAAGCTTTGTAGCGCTTGTCAAGCCGGGAAGCAAGTTGCTTCACACCATCCAATGAAGACAATGGTGTCAACCTCCAAGCCGCTTGAGCTACTCCACATGGACCTCTTCGGACCGTCCACATATCAAAGCCTTGGCGGTAACCTCTATTGTCTTGTTATAGTTGATGACTACTCTCGCTATGCTTGGACTCTATTTCTAGGTGACAAGAGTGAAACTCTGGAAGTGTTCAAGACCTTCGCCAACCGCGCTCAAAGGGAATTTCAACGTCCCATCATCAAGGTCCGGAGTGACAACGGCACCGAATTCAAAAACTACAACATTGGGGAGTGGTGTGACCGTGAAGGCGTGAAACATGAATTTTCGGCCACATACACTCCTAAACAAAACGGTGTCGTTGAAAGGAAGAACAAGACACTCATCACTCTTGCGAGAGCAATGCTTGATGACTACGGCACGTCGGAGAAGTTTTGGGCCGAAGCAATCAACACGGCGTGCCATGCCGCAAATAGGGTCTATCTCCATCGACTACTTCAAAAGACCCCGTACGAGCTTCTCATTGGGGGAAAGCCCAACATCTCCTACTTTCGAGTCTTTGGATGCAAGTGCTACATCTACCGCAAGAAAAGGCTCGAGGAGAGTTTTGGTCATGATGAAATAGATGATGAGCCTCTACGAGAAGCCATGAAGAACATGCCCATTAGAGACATCAAGCCTGAAGTTGAGGAGAGCCATGATCAAGGGGGAGCTTCAAGTTCCAACATCAACACTTCAATGGCGCCTCAAGTTGACGAAGAAGAGAAGGATGATCCGTTGCCGACTCAAGACTCATAAGCACAACAACATCAAGAAGAAGAAGAAGTCCATGATAAAGTCCAACCACAAGAGGAGCAACATGCATCACCTTCGCCAAGTGCTTCACAACCACTTATGAGGCATGGACGCATCTCCAAGGCGCATCCGATGGACCAAATCATTGGAAGTCCGTCAAGGGGTGTAAGTACACGTTCTCGCCATTTCGCTTCATTTTGTGAGCACTACTCGTTTGTTTCATGTGTAGAACCCACTCATATTGAGGAAGCACTCCAAGACCCAAATTGGGTGATGGCCATGCAAGAAGAACTCAACAACTTCATCCGCAATGAAGTTTGGGTGTTGGAGGAGCGACCCAAGGACAAAAACGTCATCGGAACAAAGTGGGTGTACCGCAACAAATAAGACGAGAATGGCGTTGTGGTCCACAACAAGTCAAGACTTGTGGCCAAGGGGTTCTCGCAAGTTGAAGGACTAGACTTTGGGGAGACATTTGCCCCGGTCGCCCGGCTAGAAGCCATCCGTATACTTCTTGCCTTTGCATCACATCATAGTATTAGACTTTATCAAATGGATGTGAAAAGTGCCTTTCTTAATGGTTACATTAACGAGCTTGTTTATGTTGAACAACCTCCCGAGTTTGAAGATCCGAGGAATCCTAATCATGTGTATAGGTTGCACAAGGCGCTCTACGGGCTCAAGCAAGCACCTAGGGCGTGGTATGAACGACTACGGGATTTCTTGATCATGCAAGGATTCAAGATCGGGAGGGTGGACACCACACTCTTCACCAAAGACATCAACGGAGATTTGTTCATTTGTCAAATTTATGTTGATGATATTATTTTTGGTTCAACTAACGAAGCTCTTAGCCATGAGTTTGGCAAAATGATGTCTAGGGAATTCGAGATGTCGATGATTGGAGAGCTCAACTTCTTCCTTGGATTTCAAATCAAGCAACTTCAAGAGGGAACCTTTGTTTATCAAGATAAGTACACCAAGGACCTCTTGAAGAAATTTGAGATGGGAGATTGTAGCTCAAGAAGCACACTAATGGCAACAAATTGTCATCTCGACGCGGATAAGGACGGTAAACCTATTGACCAATCTAACTACCGTTCTATGATTGGCTCATTGCTTTATCTTACCGCATCTAGGCCCGATATCATGTTTAGTGTATGCTTGTGTGCTCGCTTTCAAGCGGCACCTAAAGAATCACATAGGAAGGCGGTCTTTAGGATACTTAGGTATCTTAAGCATACCCCTAGTATGGGCTTGTGGTACCCTAAAGGTGCAGAATTCCATCTCTTGGGATACTTGGATTCGGACTTTGCCGGATGCCGAGTGGATCACAAGAGTACCTCCGGTGGGTGCCATTTGCTTGGGTTCCCTAGTATCTTGGTCAAGCAAGAAGCAAAATTCCATCGCCTTGTCCACAGTGGAAGCGGAATATATTGCGGCTGGTGCATGTTGTGCCCAAATTCACTATATGAAACAAACCCTTTTGGACTTTGGTATTAAACTTGGTTGTGTGCCTCTCCTTTGTTACAATGAAAGTGCAGTTAAGATAGCTAAAAACCCTGTTCAACACTCCCGCACTAAGCACATTGATATTCGCCATCATTTCTTGAGGGACCATGAATCTAAGGGAGACATCTCATTGCGAGGTGTTAGGTCCAAAGAACAATTGGCGAATATCTTCACTAAACCACTAGATGAGAAAACTGTTTCTAGGCTAAGAAGTGAGTTAAATGTGCTAGATGCAACGAACGTCATGTATGAATGCATCTCACATAGGTCTTGCCTAACTCTCAAAGGATAAGGGTGAGCAAGGGTTAGCTTGGGATGGAGGTTCTTTTGGGTTTTCCCAAGGCTTGGAGAGTGGATCTCCCTGAAGAAGCCTTTGAAAGGTTCAAATTTGGCAAGATAGATTTATTTTATGCCTTGCATGATGCCTGCCATATAGACTTATAATTTCTTGCATTATAAAATGTTTAGCATTGTATACGGTAGATTGTCACAAAGGGGAACCCACCTCATGAGAAAGAGACTTGTTTGAAATGCAATATCTCAACTCATATAAGGTGGAAAGAACAAAATGTTAGGTGTGTTAATGCCTAGAGGAACATGCTTTAAAGAGATAGAAGTCTTCATACTCTAGCTCACAAAGCATGAGCCTTACATTTTATTTGGATAATTTCCTTCCCATTTTTCTTCGGTGTTCTATTCCCTTTAAGGCTTAGCCAAGCTATTGGCATATTAGCATTTTTGAGGGGTAAGGGGTTGCCCAAAAAGTCCTAAGACATGTGTTTCTCATTGTTTGTTTGTTTGGTCAAAGGACATATATGGGATGTTGTTGTTTTGTAGTCATAGGATTATCCGATGCTTAGGTCAGATCATCATCGGATCAGTTGGTGCTCAAAAGCCAAGAGTCAGACCAGTCAGCAACACAAATCAACCGACACGTTCATTTGGAAAAACATCGGTCCATCCGGTGTTTACAATTCTGGAACTGTGATGAATTCCACCGATGATATTCCCTTCCACGTCGGACCATCCGGTGTCAACGGCACCTTTTTGAATACCCTTACTGTAACATTCGACCGATGCTTCTATCGTTTCTACATCGGTCCATCCGGTGTTAAAGTTTCAGCTAGGGTTTGGGACCCATTATTTAAACGGCCTTTCATCTCCTTTTCTCTCTCTTCCCGATCCCGACGCAGCCCTCAACGCCGCCGCCGATCCTCTCGCCCAAGCTGCGCCACCGCCGTCTCCGGTCGCCGCCACCGCACTCCGGCCGCCGCCGCCCTCCTGTCGCCGCCGCCGACCTCCGGCCGCCGCCGCCATCCTCCAGCGCCGCCGCCACTCGCCTCCACCGCAGCCGCCGCCGCCGCTCCACCCAAGCGTCGCTGCTGCCTCTCTCCACCACCAGAGCCGCCCCACGCACACACCACCCTCTGCGTCGTTGGTACCTCCACCGGTCGCTGACGCTAGGGTTTCCGACCGCATCAACCTTCGTGTCGCCGTTCTGTGCATCGTCGACTTCGTTCACGCGCTTTGCCTCGCCGCAATGGCTCGTGACAAGAAGAACAAGGGCAAGGCCATTGCGGAGCCGATTGCAAAGAAGCAGAAGCTCTCGAAGGAGGAGAAGAAGGCGTTGATGGCTGCTCGCACCGCCGAGGAGCGAGAGCGTAGCCGAGGAGGATCTTTGAGGATCCGCGAGGATCGTCCGAGGCAGCCTCCCGTGATCGATGAGTCCGAGGCCGAAGAAGAGCCATAAGTGCCTCTTGTTCGCCGGCGCTCCGCCAGGACTCGTGGGGGTCATCCCGCGGCAGCACCACGTCCGAGACCGATGGCTGCCGATCGTCGTGAGGACAGGGAGGCCCAGAGAGCCATCTACGAGATGGACACTACCGTCCGTGTCGGTGAAGGTGTCCGGTTGACTGATTACCGGAAGATGAAGGTCAAGCAACTCAGAAGACTCAGATGGAGTGTGCTGCTTGAGGAGTGGTACCGGCAGCCCAGAGAGGTTCTTGTGGACAGTCGTTTCTTTACTGTGACACAGGCGTCGCTCTACGAGACCTATAGACGCCGAGGCCACAAGTTATTCCAGCATAACTTTCTGGATTGGGATCAGCTTGCCCCGGCAGCAGAGACAGATATTTGCCCATACTTTGAGAGGTATTGCGGGCTGGTGCAGCTGATGTCCTATGAGAGGAGTGCTTATGTGGAGGATTAAGTACGCGTGTTCTACGCTACCCTATACGTCTCTGAGGGCCGCAGGTCGATTGACTTCATGTTCATGGGATAGCATCATCACCTGACGAGACAGACGCTGGCACAGCTGCTGGGAGTGGACCTGCACGACACTTGCGTGCATGAGAGAGTATATGGACTGGCAGACCCGCCGAGGAGGCTGCTCACTGGGGGAGTGGCACCACCACTGGAGGAGATACGTTCTCTGTTCGGATCGACCTTCTCTCCAGACCAGCCGAGGGTACCGGCACTGCTGACTCCAGCTGCGCGCACAGTGCACCTTGCCTTGCGCCGCACACTCCTGCCGAGGTCCGGGTATCTAGAGGGGTTCACCAGTCTGTAGCAGACCCTCCTGTTCTACATCATGAACAGGATGGAGTTCGATATAGTGGACATCCTCATATGCGAGATGGAGGACGTGATCACAGATGGAGTGGGCATGATGAGGCAGCTTGTGTTTGGACACTGGATAAGCTATCTGCTGTACATGGTTGCGCCGAGGGGTCTGCGGTACGTGACATCTACACTGACGAGAGTGTCCCTCAGTTCGGTCACTACCGTGCCCCAACTCCTGGAGACCGCCGTCTTGGCTGTCCAGTCGAGCATCGGGTTCGTGCTCGGCTATCTGAGGAGGACTGGTCTGATCTGGAGAAGGAGGATGAGAGGCTGGCAGAGGCAGAGGCTCTGGGTGAGGACCTGCATCATATATGGTCCGAGAGCGACACTGATGACAGTGTCGAGGAGTACTTCCTTCCTCTTCCCTCACCCAGGCAGCACGACGCGGAGGCTGGAGGCTCTACAGTGCCACCCCCTACTCCACCTCCCGTCACAGAGGCACAGGTCTCTCAGCCGTCAGAGCTCACCTCACTTCTGCAGCAGATGGTTGAGCAGCAGCGCTTGGACCGGCTTGCAGCTGAGCAGGCCCGAGCTGAGCAGGCAGCACGACTTCTGGAGCTCCAGCAACAGCAGCAGGAGATGCAGTGCCAGATCGCCCGTGAGAGGCGTGAGGACACTGACCGGCTGACTGGGTTGATTGACCAGATGCACCAGCGCTCCCTCGACCAGCAGCAGCAGACGCAACAGGCGATGATGGGCATCCTGGGGTTGATCACCAACCTCTACACCCAGACCGGGATTGCCCTCCCGTCGCAGCTACCAGGAGTTGCTCCACCTCCACCTGTCCTTGCTCCAGCTGCCGTTCTGGTGCCGACCACGTCGATCCCTTCGATCAGCATGTCTCCACTGCTGGCTCCCGGCGCACCGATTCACTCTCCACTGCCGGCCACGACACTGTTCCAGCACACGCCGGCATCCGTCGTCAGTGCCCCTCTTCCAGCAGCTCCTACTCAGCAGGCACCGACGACGGCTCCTACGTCTCCGACAGCTCCTTCCACCTCTGCAGGCAGCAGCTCCGACGACAGCACTCCCGACGGTGACCAGTTCGTCATCGCGCCTAGTACTCAGGGTCCTTAGGCACTCGAATTCCTTTTTGGTGTCTTGATGCGAAAGGGGGAGAAGAGTTAGAGGAGAGTCACGGGGAGGATAGCTTAGCCTCAGGGGGAGTGTCCTAGCCTTAGGGGGAGTTTATCTATATTGTCTTTTGTAATTTGGGTTGTTTTTGCTATTACCTTTTGTAATTCGATGTTTTTTCTACTCATTTGGTGTTTATTGAGTACTCTTAAGTTATTAATCGATTGAGCTTATTTGGTGTCTATCTATATCTTATGATCACTTATTCACTTGAGTTATTCCTTGATTGAGCTTTCAAATTCATTACTATTCAGTGTGATAATCTTGTATTCATTGCATATCCTCTTAAGTTTTGTACTATCAAATTCATTACTATTGTGCTTCAATTGTTGTGTTGTCATCAATCACCAAAAAGGGGGAGATTGAAAGCATCTAGGCCCCCATGAGGTATGGTTTCGATGATTAATGACAACCATTGGATTTTACTAATGAATTTGTGGATGCAAGGTCTCCCATATCACTCAATCAAACGAAATTTACATGAACATCAATATCAACTACTAATCATTGGAGACCCATATACAAACAATTTATGAGATCAATCAATGTTAAAGATAAGAAGTGAAAGCTCGTATGTCAAAGTCATTCAACCATAATTGACAACATTCAATGCTTGAAAATCATCAGAAGTGCATTTCCAACAAGATTCCAAGAAGGTCAATCGAACAAGACACAAAAGAATCACTTAGAAACAACTTGAAGCAAGCAAAATCAACTCACCGGATCAACCGATGTTTCCCGAGAACAACACATCGGTCGAGTTGGTTCAGCAGAAGAAGAAGACCTCAGAACAAAGTACTCACCGGATCATCCGATGTTA
This sequence comes from Tuctoria greenei, assembly GCA_036927565.1. Taxonomy (NCBI): domain Eukaryota; kingdom Viridiplantae; phylum Streptophyta; class Magnoliopsida; order Poales; family Poaceae; genus Tuctoria; species Tuctoria greenei. The sequence goes on along the minus strand of JAYESD010000006.1, from coordinate 194,429,371 downwards.
AGGGCTAAGCTACATCGGTCCATCAGTACAGTTTGCAATATCCTTGGACCAAGTGTAGCACCGGATCATCCAATGTACATAAATATACACATCGGTCAATCACTCCAGTAAGCATCAAGTTTGAGCCAATTCTGGAGGAAGAGCCACCGGATCATCCGATGAGAAGACAAGTGCAACATCGGTCTAACAACGGTCATATCTGACACAATGACGTCAGTTAAAGTGAACTTGACCGATGATAGCTAAAGGGGAGACATCGGATCATCCGGTGTTCGCAGAAAAGTTCTGTCAGCCTACTTTTCCAACGGCTATTTCGTGGAGGCTGGCTATAAATACCCCCTAAACCTGTCAAATCGATAAGTCTTGATCACCAGACATTCTCTATACATCCACAAGCGTTCAAGACCAAGAGCCATCACTTCTACATCATTTAGATCACTTACACACCAAGAGATAGGCTAGTACTAGCTAGAGAGATTGTGTGCCTCCATTCTTGGTGAGTGGAATCTCTAGGGTAGTGAGAGCCTCAAGAGAGTGTCCCTTTGTGTGTGTAATTAAAAGAAACTTCCAGAGCTTGCCAAGAGGATTGTGGAAGCCCGGAGGACCAAAGTGTACAAGGCTTGAGCTCCACCTTGCCGAGGTTGGCAAACGGAGAAGAATAGTGGAGATCCCTCATCTCGGTGACTTGGGTGTGGCTATACCCTTTGGTGGGTGCCACAGCGTGGATGTAGGAAGATCTTGACGATCTTGCCGAACCACGGGAGAAATCCTCGTGTCTCCTCGGGAGTTTGCATCCTCTTCCTCTCCATTACATTTATGCATTTTATATTTCGCGAAGTTGCTATTTACTTCAATGCATAGATTGTTTGCGTAGGGAATTGGGCTTTTAGGAATTAAGTTTTGTTGCTCAGATTTTTGAAAAGAAGCCCAATTCACCCCCCCCCCTCTTGGGCATTCGATCCTTACAGTAGGAATGTCCTGAGCTTCTCGTCTTTCTCAAGCACGCTTGATATGGACTCGGCCGTCTTGTTGACGGTATCGGCGATCAAGCTCCGCAAGGAGGTCATGAGTTGAAAGCCTTGATACCGTGTGAGTGTGTCGCGCCCCGGAGGGAAACGATGTCACTTGCTGTGACGCATCACGTCTCCTGTTGTTGGAAACGTGCGGACCAAGTCTGCCAGACAAGGTCCATCGCTGCGATGGGGCCCGTCCTGAAGGAGGAGGACCCTGGTTACTGATGCGGTCGGCTGCTGCTGCAACCAAGTGTTCCACATCGGCCCTCCACTGCTCCATTGCATCCCGGGATGCGTCTGGAGGTGGTGGGCGCTGAAGGAGAGCACGTGCTGCATGGAGCGCGTGTTCCGGGTTGTCATGATTCGCCGACTCAGTGATTGACGCCGGTGCACCATCACGCTGCTCAGCTTGATTTGCTGGTGGAGGCGTTGGTGGTGGAAGTGTGACTCCTACTGGAACTGAGGTTCCTGCTGGTGACTGCATATTGGAGGGATTGCCCCCAGCAGCTTGAACAACAGGATGACCATTGGATGATCCAGCAGCTGAGTTCACCATTCTTGAAATCTCAGGCACCCCTACCTGGCGCGCCAACTGTCGGTGGTTGTGATCCGGCAGATCTCCCGACACTACTAAAGTGTTTGCGGAGTTTGAAGTTCGGTGTGGGCGCGCGGAGATTCAAGAAGGTGAAGTATAAAATGACACAGGAGACACGAATATTTACTCAGTGTTGGTGTTGTATTAGATGTATGAACTCAACGTGAGTTGAGAGTGCGCGATCAGATCAGAGCAGGTCAGATCCGTGCCTTCTATGTATCGTCGGCCTGTCCTTTTATAGTACAAGGACAGGCCGTTACAAGTTGTCCTGGCTCGACATGTGGCCCTGGCGGTTACTAATATTGATACACATTTGATGCACTTAATTACCCTTAATGACCGAGTTACGGGCTTTGACAGCACCGTTACTGGTAATTAAGGTCGTCCGATCGTGTGTCATTAACATAGTATTAATGACACTTAATCGGGTCTTGAAGTCCTTCATTCCCCTTTGAAGATCCGGAGCTGTTGTGGAGTCTTCCGGAGGTTTGAGGCTGAAGATCCGACGGTTGGACACGTGGCAGCTCTGGAGCATACTGTAGGGAACAGATAGGTCCGGTGCCACCAGACACGTGTCAGTTCTGGAGCTTCCCTCGGTCTGGGGTTAGGTCCGGGGGTGCCGTTATGGTACATAGCCCGGAGCTTCCCCCTTGTGGGCGGTAGCTCCGGTTTGATGGTACACGTGGTGACCCTGGGACTAACCATGTTGGGGAAGCGGGTCCGGTTATGTCTGACATGTGGGCCTCCAAAGGTCTTCAAATCAAGTAGATGACCTTTCCTTGAGATCTTTGCAATCTCAAGGGGTATACGGTACCCAGGGTACCGACAAGGCCCCTTGGGAGGTGCCGGAGCAGGATGCTCCAGCATCGTTCACCATCGTCGTGGGGATGTCAACGGTGGGCCCCTTGGGAGGTGCCGGAGCTGGATTCTCCGGCGTCGTCCGCCATCTTTGTGTAAACATCGACAGAAGGCCCCTTGGGAGGTGCCAGAGCTGTATGCTCTGTCATCGCGCACCACCATCGTGTAGACGTTGATAGTGGGCTCCTTGTGAGCTGCTAGAGATGGATGCTCCGGCATCGCCCACCATCGTCGTGGGGACATCGTCGGCAGGTCCCTGGTTTAAAGGCTATCACAAGAGAACCCTATTAGCAACAAGAACGGGGCAGGAGAGTTTACTCACTTATCCACGCTTGTTGCCGTCATCGGCGTGCTGGAATGTCGACGGCGGGCCCCTTGGGAGGTGCCGGAGCTGGATGCTCCTGCGTCGTCCACCATCTTCATGTAGACGTCGACGATAGGTTCCTTGGGAGGTGCTCGAGCTGGATGCTCTAGCATCACCCACTATCGTCGTGTTGACGTCGACGACAGGCCCCTTGGGAGGTGTCAGAGCTGTATGCTCTGGCATCACCCACCATCGTCGTGTGGACGTCGACGACAGGTCCCTGGTTTACAGGCTATCACAAGAGAATCCTGTTAGCAACAAGAGCGGGGCAGGAGAGTTTACTCACTTATCCATGCTTGTCGCCATCGTTGGCATAGTGGAAAGTCAACGGCGGGCCCCTTGGGAGGTGCCGGAGCTGGATGCTCCGGCGTCGTCTACCATATTTGTGTAGACGTTGACGGCAGGCCCCTTGGGAGTGCTGGAGTTGTATGCTCCGGCATCGCCCACCATCGTCGTATAGAATTCGACGACGGGCCCCTTGCGAGGTGCCAGAGCTGGATGCTCCGACGTCGTCCACTATCTTTGTGGAGACGTCGATGGCAGGCCCCTTGTCAGACGTTGGGGCGGGTTTGTTCTACACATATGATAGAAGCAGGGTGGACTAGTTTGCTCGTTGGTTTACCCGTAGCTCTCCCTTAGCTTTGTCATGCGTTACTATCCTTGGCTGACTTGCGGGGCCTGGGTAATTCAGGGCGTTGGTGCTCTGGGGTCCGGCTCCTGTCGTCCTTAGGGTGTGAGCTTCCTGGCTTCAATACTTGGCTGTAGCGCTCGGAGCTAGGGTGTGTATGCCTAAGTTACAGGACAAGGCTAAGGAGTTTACACCCCCTAGACCTCCTGCTTGGCACAGGCCTTTCCTGGGGAACCTTCTGGCGTCACAGGACCCCAATGACGAGAGGAGCCAGAAGAACCCCTCATACACTGCAGGTACCTCAAGCAGACCCGCCTGTATTAGGGCTGCATGACTCCTGCTTGGGTGAGTTACATAGTGTATAATCATGCATATAAAGATAATACGCAATAAACGAGTCTAGTATAGCATGTTCATAAACTTAATGTGTAAGTAAATGGACAAAGTTTTTAAGAAGTCTTTAAGTAAAACAGTGATTTTTTTATAGGAGTTCATAAGGGGAGACATAATTTTACAAAAGAGGGCAACGGTTTGGTCTCGAGCAATGAGGTAGGCAGGGTGCACAGGCTTAGGGTTCGGAACCAAGCTAAGCTAGCTGCACACTCTGGACCTGACCCTCCCGGTGCTCGGTTGTCCTTAGTGCTGCTCCTAAACCCTACGAAATCCTTTACACTATTCTATTAAGCTTAGTATTTACAATAGGGGTGCCCAAATCTCCATGGGTAGCTGCGATAGTTGGTGGTGAAAGCATCTAGGCCCCCACGAGGTACGGTTTCGGTGATTAATGACAACCGTTAATTACTACTAATGAGTTTGTGGATGCGAGGTTTCATGTACAATGAATCAAACGTCGATCAATCACTCATAAATGTCATCTACTGCTCATTGGATGCAAAAGGAGACCCCTCAACGAACTAACCTAAGGGGTTAATCGGAAACAAATGAAGAACTCGTACAACGACACAACCTTATCAAAATTGGCAACACAAGAAGCTTCATATCCATCAGAAGAGCCATACAAACAAGTGTTCAAGAGGTCACAAGTCCAAAATCCAAAAGATCAGTCCAACTCAACTCGAAGGAAACAAATTGTACACACCGGATCATCCGGTGATCTGAAGAATGACTGCATCGGTCGATTTGGACTCAACAGAAGAAGAAGACCCCAGAATGAAGTACACACCGGATCATCCGATGTGTATCAAGTGAACATCGGATGAATACAACAGTAAGCAAATTTTCTGAAGTGTTCTGAAGGACTGAACACCGGATCATCCGATGTTGAAGGCAGATACACATCGGTCGATTACAACAGAAGCAAATTATCAACTCAACCAGACTGAAGATCTATTCATCGGATCCTCCGATGATGAAGGAGGTGAAGCATCGGTCTAATAACGGTCATTTCTGACAGAATGACGTCAGCTAATCTAATTAGACCGATGCTCATAAAAGGGGGTCATCGGATCATCCGATGTACACAGAAAAAGTAATCAGCCCACTTTTCCAACGGCTAATTCGGTTGGGCTGAGTATTTAACCCCCTCCCACCAGTCATTTCGAAAAGGCTGGACAACAAGAGCACCACTACACATTCCCCAAGTGTCCAAGACTTAGAATACTCATTTTCACACTCTTGTAACCCTTTCACACCTCAAGATATAGGCTAGTTCCTCTTAGAGTTAAGCTTGTGTGCGTCCTCTCTGGGTGAGTGGAGACTCTAGAATAGGGAGAGCCATGAGAAAGTGCATTCTTGGTGATTGCACTCACCTTGTATCAAGAGGAGAGTGAAGAGATCGCTCCGGAGCTTGCCGAGACCATTGTGGAAGCCCGGAGGATCGAAGTTGTACAAGGCTTGAGCTCCACCTTGCCAAGGATGGCGAACGGAGGAGGTTAGTGGATTCCCTCGTCTCGGTGACTTGGGAGTGGCGATACCCTTAGGTGGGTGCCACAACGTGGACGTAGGTGGATCCTAGTGATCTCACCGAACCACGGGAAAAATCGACGTGTCCCCGTGTCTTCGAGCGTTTGCATTCCTCCTCCCTACTCCCTTTACGATTACGCAATTCTCAATTCCGCACTTAATTCTCTTAATTGCACTGTTGGCTTGCTTAGAGAATTAGATTTCACTTAAGCTTTAAATTGACTTAAAATTTGAAGTAGCCCAATTCACCCCCCCCCCCCCTCTTGGGCATTCGATCCCTACAATTGGTATCAGAGCAAGGTTGCTCATTGGATCATTCTAGCTTCACCGCTAGAGAGCAAAAATGGCCAAGAATGGGGGTTCGGTTCCTACCTTCGAGGGCAAGAATTTTGCTTATTGGAAAGCACGCATGCGCGCTTACCTTGAGGCAATTTCTCCCGAAGTGTGGGAAGCGACCCATGCGGGGTTTGGCAACCATGAATATATTGGTGATCAACTAAAATGGGATGCTAAGGCTAGGAATGCTATTTATGAGTGCATTAGTCAAGATGTATTTGCTAGAATTGCTAGTAAGGAGAAAGCTTGTGAAATTTGGGCTTGCTTGATTGAGATCCATGAGGGTTCCTCTCGTGTCAAAGAGCTCAAATATCACTTGCTTAAATCCAAGTATGATGATTTTAAAATGCTTCCTCATGAGAATGTTAATCAAATGTTTTCTCGCTTAAATGTACTCATTGAGGAAATTAATGCTCTTGACATTGCTTCTCTTGGCAAGGGACTCATCAACCGCAAGATCCTCATGCTACTTCCCAAGCCCAAGTACAACATCATCAACTCAATGCTCCAAAAGGAGTCACTTGACAACATTGAGGTTTCGGAGCTCATTGGAGAGATACATGCTCATGAGATGAGTGTGCTTGGAATGATGGAGGAGTCATCATCATCAAAGATCATTGCTCTCAAGGCCTCAACCAAGAAGACACATACCAAGAAGAAGAAAGTGGTTGAGCCTAGCTCAAGTGAGGAAGAACAAGCTACAAGTGAAGATGATGATGATGATGAGCTTGCATTGATGATGAGGAAGTTTTCACGTCTCAACTCAAAGATTGCCAAGAAGGGATACTCGTTTGATCCCAAGAAGAAAGCCTTCTTGCCAAGGAGAGATGAAAACAAGACGTGCTACAATTGTGGCGATCAAGGCCACATATCATATGATTGTCCAAGACCGGACAAGAGGAAGGACAAGGGCAAGCATCGCAAGCTAGAAGAGAGTGATGATGATGAAGATGCAAAGCCCAAGCGCACCTTTGGAAAGAAGAAACTTGACAAAGGCAAGAAGACCAAGCTCTTTCCAAAGAAGAGAAGAGGACCTCAAAAGGTCTTCATGTGCGAAGCAAATGAGTGGGTCACCGATGAAGAAACAAGTGATGATAGTGAAGATGAGGAAGAAAACTTGGCAAGCCTCGCTATCGTCAACAAGGATGACTCACCCCTTCCTCCACCGCCTATGTGCCTCATGGCGAAAGGTAACACAAAGGTATGTGATGACTCAAGTGATGATGAACTTTCTCCCGATGAACTAGCATCTATGATTAATGAATATCATGCCATTATCAAAAGGGAAAAGGCTAAGGTTAAGGCACTTGAGCTAACTCGCGCTAAGCTAGAGGGTGCCAACCTCGATTTGCAAGACAAGTATGTCACCATACTTAATGAGCATGAAACGCTCAAGTCACATGTCAAGCAAATCGAGGAGGAGAAGGCTCAAATCAAGCTTGAATTCCATGAGCTTGACTTAGCTAACTCGGCACTATTGGCTAAGCATAACGAGTTAGTTCAAGAGCATGAGACACTTAGTCTTTCCTATGAAGCAATGGAACTAAAATTGAATAACTTGAAGAAAGAAACTCTTGATGGCAAAACACCCGCTAGTTCACATGCCACTAACAATTTGCATGAGTCTTTGCCATTGAAAGCTAATAGGGAGAAGGAGCTAATGGACGAGATCGAAAGTCTCCGCACTAGTGTGGCTAGACTTTCCAAGGGAGAGGACAAGCACAAGGAGATCCTCTTCCAACAAGCTAAAGGCTTCAACAAGAGGGGACTTGGGACCTTCCCTACGCCCAACAAATGGAAGGTGCCCTCACCGGAGCTTAGGACAAGCTTCATCAAGGAAGTGGGATCCTATTGCCAACATTGTGAGGTCACCGGACATCACACTAGGGAGTGTCCTCTTCCCACTCGTCCTTCTCCAAAATTACCTCCTAACTATTCATCTACTTTCAATGATTGTCACTATCTATTGAGCAAAGTAGGTGGAAAAGTGAAGGCGAAGTTCATTGGCAAAAACATCAAGGGCATGAAGGGGAAGCTCCCCAAGCAACTTTGGGTCCCAAAATCACTTGTATCACACATACAAGGACCTAAGTTGGCTTGGGTTCCTAAACTCAAAAACTAACTTCATGTGTGTAGGTGAACTACAAAGCCGGAGGAAAACATTGGGTACTCGATAGTGGGTGCACTCAACACATGACCGGCAATGATGGTATGTTCACCTCCATAGAAGACCCCGGCAATCATGAACAAGTCACCTTTGGTGATAACTCAAAGGGGAAGGTAATTGGTTTAGGTAAAATTGCAATTTCTAATGACTTGTCCATTTCGAATGTGCTTTACGTTAAGTCTCTTAGCTTTAATTTGCTCTCTATTGCTCAACTTTGTGATCTTGGACTAACGTGCACATTTGACAAAGATGGTGTTGTGGTGTCTAGTGTAGCTAGCAAAAAGCTAATATTCAAGGGCTTTAGGCATGGTCATCTATATTTGGTGGACTTCTCCAACAAGAGCGCAAGCCTAACCACTTGTCTTTTCACCAAGACAAGTTTGGGGTGGCTATGGCATCGGAGGATTGCTCACATAGGAATGAGCAAGCTCAAGAAGTCCTTCAAGCTAGGGATGGTGACCGGCGTAAAGGACGTGACGTTTGAAAAGAACAAGCTATGTAGTGCATGTCAAGCCGGGAAGCAAGTGGCTTCGCACCATCCGATGAAGACAATGGTGTCTACCTCCAAGCCGCTCGAACTACTTCACATGGACCTCTTCGGACCGTCCACCTACCAAAGCCTTGGCGGTAATCTCTATTGTCTCGTTATTGTTGATGATTACTCTCGCTATGCTTGGACTTTGTTTTTAGGTGACAAGGGTGAAACCCCGGAAGTCTTCAAGACCTTTGCAAAACGAGCTCAACGGGAATTCCAACTTCCCATCATCAAGGTCCGGAGTGACAACGGCACCGAGTTCAAGAACTACAACATTGGGGAGTGGTGTGACCGTGAAGGAGTCAAGCACGAATTTTCGGCTACATACACCCCTCAACAAAACGGTGTTGTTGAGAGAAAGAACAAGACACTAATCACCCTCGCGAGAGCCATGCTTGATGATTATGGGACGTCGGAGAAGTTTTGGGCGGAAGCGATCAACACGGCATGCCATGCCGCAAATAGAGTCTACCTTCATCGACTTCTCCAAAAGACTCCCTACGAGCTCCTCATTGGGAGAAAGCCCAACATCTCCTACTTTCGGGTCTTCGGATGCAAGTGCTACATCTACCGCAAGAAAAGACTTGGTAAGTTTGAAAGAAGGTGCGATGTTGGTATTTTCCTTGGTTATGCGTCAAACTCAAAGGCATATCGAGTATTCAACCAAACCTCCGGGTTAGTTGAAGAAAGTTGTGACGTTGAGTTTGATGAGACTAATGGCTCCCAAGAGGAGAGTTTTGGTCATGATGATATAGATGATGAGCCTCTACGAGAAGCTATGAAGAACATGACCATAGGAGACATCAAGCCCGAAGTTGAGGAGAGCCATGATCAAGGGGGAGCTTCAAGTCCGAACATCAACACCTCCATGGCGCCTCAAGTGGATGAAGAAGAAGACAAAGATGATCCATTGCCTATGCAAGACCAACAAGCCACACAACACCAAGAAGAAGATGAAGTCCAAGATGAAGTCCAACCACAAGACGAACAAGATGCTTCACCACCACCAAGTGACTCACAACCGTTGATGAGACACGGGCGCATCTCCAAGGCACATCCAATGGATCAAATCATTGGAAGTCCTTCACGGGGAGTAAGTACTCGTTCACGTCATGTTGCATCTTTTTGTGAGCACTACTCTTTTGTGTCGTGTGTAGAACCCAAAAGCATTGAGGAAGCTCTCCAAGACTCCAATTGGGTGATGGCTATGCAAGAGGAACTCAACAACTTCACCCGCAATGAAGTTTGGGTGTTGGAGGAGCGACCCAAGGACAAGAATGTGATTGGAACGAAGTGGGTCTACCGCAACAAGCAAGATGAGAATGGCGTGGTGGTCCGCAACAAAGCTAGGCTTGTGGCGAAGGGATTTGCTCAAGTTGAAGGTTTGGATTTTGGGGAGACATTCGCCCCGGTAGCACGGTTAGAAGCTATCCGCATACTCCTTGCTTTTGCTTCTCATCATAATATCATGCTTTATCAAATGGATGTTAAGAGTGCATTTCTCAATGGCTATATTAATGAACTTGTGTTTGTTGAGCAACCTCCCGGGTTTGAGGACCCAAGAAACCCTAACCATGTCTATAGGCTAAACAAAGCACTCTATGGACTCAAGCAAGCTCCAAGGGCATGGTACGAGCGCTTAAGGGACTTCCTCGTCATGCAAGGTTTCAAGATTGGGAGGGTGGACACTACACTCTTCACCAAGGACATCGACGGAGACTTATTTCTTTGTCAAATTTATGTCGATGATATTATTTTTGGCTCAACTAACAAAGCTCTTAGCCATGAGTTTGGCAAAATGATGTCTAGGGAATTCGAGATGTCAATGATTGGAGAGCTCAACTTCTTCCTAGGATTTCAAATCAAGCAACTTCAAGAGGGGACCTTCATCCATCAAGAGAAGTACACTAAGGACCTCTTGAAGAAATTTGAGATGGGAGATTGTAGCTCAAGAAGCACTCCAATGGCGACAAATTGTCATCTCGACGCGGACATGGACGGTAAATCTATTGATCAATCTCATTACCGTTCCATGATTGGTTCATTGCTATATCTTACCGCATCTAGGCCCGATATTATGTTTAGTGTGTGCTTGTGTGCTCGCTTTCAAGCGGCACCTAAAGAATCGCACAAGAAGGCGGTCTTTAGGATACTTCGGTATCTCAAGCATACCCCAAGTGTAGGTTTGTGGTACCCCAAGAACGCTAGTTTTCATCTCTTAGGTTACTCGGATTCGGACTTTGCCGGATGCCGTGTAGACCGCAAGAGTACCTCCGGGGGTTGCCACTTACTTGGGCGTTCCCTAGTTTCTTGGTCGAGCAAGAAGCAAAATTCCGTGGCTTTGTCCACCGCGGAGGCGGAGTATATAGCGGCCGGTGCATGTTGTGCCCAAATCCTATATATGAAGCAAACCCTCTTGGACTTTGGAATTAAGTTTGGTCGTGTGCCTCTCCTTTGTGACAATGAAAGTGCGGTTAAGATAGCTAGAAACCCCGTTCAACACTCCCGCACTAAGCACATTGATATTCGCCATCACTTCTTGCGGGACCATGAGGCTAAGGGAGAAATCTCTTTGCAAGGTGTTAGGTCCGAAGAACAATTGGCGGATATCTTCACCAAACCACTTGATGAGAAAACTTTTTCTAGGCTTAGAAGTGAGTTAAATGTGCTAGATGCATCTAACGTCATGTAAATTGCCATGTTCATGTAAGGTTGCATGTCATATAGGTCTTGCCTAACTCCCAAAGGATAGGGGCGAGCTAGAAATAGTTTTCCCTGAGTAAGCCTTTGGCAGGTTTAAACTTGGCAAGATAGATTTATTTTATGCCTTGCATGATTCCTGTCATATAGACTTGCATTCATCTAATATTTTGCATTATCTTGTTTGACATTGCATACGGTAGATTGTCACAAAGGGGAACCCACATCATGAGAAGGAGACTTGTTTGAAATGCAATATCTCAACTCATATGATGTGGAAAGAGCAAAATTCTAAAGGAACATGCTTTAATGAGATAGAAGTTTCCATACTCTAGCTCACAAAGCATGGGCCTACATTTTCGTGGTTTTTCCCTCCTAATTCTCTTTGTGTGCTCTATTTGCTTAAGGGCTTAGCCGATATGTGGCACTATATCGAAAAGCCTTATTAGGGTTAGGAGGTGCCCAAAAAGTCCTAAGACTCGTTTTCTCTTTGTGTGTTTAAAGTCCAAGGACATATATGGGCAGTCTTAGGTTTTCTGTAGTCATCGGATTATCCGATGTTAAGGCCAGAACAGTCATCGGATCAGTTGGTGTTTCAGTTCAGAGTTCAGTTCAGCCAGCATCCAGAAATCGACCGATGAGTTCATTTCAGGAAACATCGGAGCATCCGATGTTCAATCTACTGGTGCCCTGCAGAATTCGACCGATGATCGACGAAGTGCACGTCGGATCATCCGGTGTTCAACGAGGGTTTTTGGACTAACTCTCTGTTGAGTTCGACCGATGCTTGCCACCAATGCACATCGGTCGATCCGGTGTTCGCGTAACGGCTAGGTCATCGGGTTCCTATTAAAAATCGTACGGCCGGCGCTTCTTCACTCCACGCCTCCTCACCTCCCGCGCCGCCGCGCCTCGCCTCCTCCCGCCGCCTCGCCTCCATCACCGCCCCTCGCGCCGCCACCCTAGGCCGCGCCGCCGCCGCGCCTCCCCAGGCCGCGCCGCCGCCGTCGCCTCTGTCGACTGCCGCCGCCGCCTCTCCAGGGCGCCGCCGCCGCTTCTCCTCTGGTCGCCGCCGCCACCACCAGACATCACCTCCTTCACCAGCCTCCACCGCCGGCAGTTCTCCCTGCTAGGGTTTCTCGCCCGAGCCATCGATCGTCGCCGTTCGTCGCCTTTCATCGATCTCGTGTCTTTTCGTCGACGAGATGGCCCGTGATCGCAAAGGCAAAGGCAAGGCCATCGCGGAGCCCGCCGCGAAAAAGCGGAAACTTTCGAAGGATGAGAAGAAGGCCTTGATGGCCGCTCGCGCCGCCGAGGAGCGTGAGCGCGGCCATGGGGGTTCGTTGAGGATTCGCGAGGCCCGTCCAAGGCCGCCTCCCGTGGTCGACGACTCCGACGCCGAAGAGGAGCCAGTTGCGCCTCTCGTCCGCCGGCGCTCAGCCCGGACTCGAGGAGGTCACGTCGAGGCTGCTCCTCGTCCGAGACCGACGGCCGCCGACCATCGTGAGGACAGGGAGGCTGAGAGAGACATCCATGAGGTGGACACGGCCGTCCGGGTCAGTGAAGGAGTCCGCCTTGTGGACTACCGGAAGATGAAGGCGAAGCAACTCCGGAAGCTCAGATGGAGTGTCCTTCTTGAGGAGTGGTTCCCACAGCCCCGAGAGCTGCTTGTTGACAGTCGCTTCTGGACTGTCACCCAGGCGTCTCTCTATGAGACCTACAAGCGCCGGGGGCACAAGCTCTTTCAGCACAACCACCTGGACTGGAGGCAGCTTGCAGTGGCCGCGGAAACTGATGTCCGCCCCTTCTTTGAGCGATACAGAGGCTTGGTGGAGCTATTGGACTATGAGAGAAGTGCGTATGTGGAAGAATGGGTCCGTGTCTTTTACGCGACCCTGTACATCTCAGAGGGCAGAAGATCAATTGCCTTCATGTTCAATGGTCAGCACTACCATCTCACGAGGCAGACTTTGGGGCACATCCTTGGCTTGGACCTGCACGACACTAGCATACACGAGAAGGTCTATGGGCAGGCAGATCCACCGAGGAGGCCACTTACTGGAGGGGTAGCACCTCAGCTGGACGAGATCCGCTCCTTGTTTGGCCCCACATTCTCTCCAGATCAGCCGAGAGCCCCAGCACTCCTGACCCCAGCTGCGCGCATTGTGCACCTCGCCTTGCGCCACACGCTCCTGCCGAGGTCAGGTTACTTAGAGGGGTTCACGAGTCTCCAGCAGACCCTCCTGTTCTACATCATGAACGGGATGGACTTTGATATAGTGGATATCATTATCTGCGAGATGGAGGACGTTATTACAGATGGAGTGGGCATGATGAGGCAGATGGTCTATGGGCACTGGATCAGCTTTATCTGCTCTATGGTGGTGCCAGAAGGACATTCAGCACAGGCCCGGCTTGCTGACGAGAGCGTGACCCGCTTCGGCCACTACCGTGCGTCCGCTCCTGGAGACCGCCGTCTTGGTCGTCCAGTTGAGCGCCAGGTCAGGGCCCGCTTGACTGAGGAAGATTGGTCTGACCTCGAGAAGGAGGACGAGAGACTTGCTGAGGCCGAGGCTCAGGGGGAGGACTTACAGCACGTCTGGTACGAGAGCGACACAGACGACAGTGTCGAGGAGTACTTCCCTCCTCCTCCACCTTCACCGAGGCAGCACGACGTCGAGGCCGGAGGATCAGCTGCTCCGCCACCGACACCACCTCCTGTGTCCGAGGCGCAGGTGACGCAGCCGTCTGAGCTGACGTCGCTTCTTCAGCAGATGATCGAGCAGCAGCGCCAGGACAGGCTCGCTGCTGAGCAGGCCAGGGCAGAGCAGGCTGCGCGGCTCGCAGAGCTTCAGAGGCAGCAGACAGAGATGCAGCTAGAGATGGCCCGCCAGAGGCGCGAGGACACGGACCGGTTCACGAGTCTGGTGGACCAGATGCACCGGAGGACACTGGACCAGCAGCAGCAGACCCAGCAGGCGATGATGGGTATCCTGGGGTTGATCATCAACCTCTACCAGCAGACCGGGATAGCCCTTCCGCCACAGCACACCGGTCTCAGTCAGCCTCCAGCAGCACCTCCTCTGGCTCCAGCTTCAGTTCCAGCACCGGCGTCGCCGATCCCGAGCTACAGCATGTCTCCACTGCTGGCTTCGACGGTGCCGTTCTAGTTCTCGCCTCTCCCGGCCGTGCCTTCTCCTCCAGCAGCTCCAGCTCCAGCGGACCCTCCAGCAGCTCCAGCTCCAGCCACGTCAGCACCTGCGGCTCCTCCCGCTCCAGCACCAGCTCCGGCGACGTCTACCTCGAGCAGCTCTGACACCGCCGACGTCGTTCGCTTCACCGTCGCCCCGAGAGCTCCGGAGTCCTAGGTACTCCTCTTCCCTTTTTGGTGTCTTGATGCCAAAGGGGGAGAAGAGTTAGAGTTAGGGGGAGTGTCTTGGGCTTAGGGGGAGTGCTAGTTATCTATTTGCTTTCAGTCTTGTTATTTGCTTCTATTTGAGACTTGATTGTTATCATTTGCTACTATTTGTAATTCAGTATGCTACTTCACTCTTATGATTTATATTTGATCACTGTTTGAGCCTTCGAGCTCCTTGTGTTGCATGTTGTTCCGATTACATTTCTTTATGAGCATTGCGTTTGCGTTTCAAATTCCATTACCTTTATGCTCTACTCATTGTGTTGTCATCAATCACCAAAAAGGGGGAGATTGAAAGCATCTAGGCCCCCACGAGGTACGGTTTCGGTGATTAATGACAACCGTTAATTACTACTAATGAGTTTGTGGATGCGAGGTTTCATGTACAATGAATCAAACGTCGATCAATCACTCATAAATGTCATCTACTGCTCATTGGATGCAAAAGGAGACCCCTCAACGAACTAACCTAAGGGGTTAATCGGAAACAAATGAAGAACTCGTACAACGACGCAACCTTATCAAAATTGGCAACACAAGAAGCTTCATATCCATCAGAAGAGCCATACAAACAAGTGTTCAAGAGGTCACAAGTCCAAAATCCAAAAGATCAGTCCAACTCAACTCGAAGGAAACAAATTGTACACACCGGATCATCCGGTGATCTGAAGAATGACTGCATCGGTCGATTTGGACTCAACAGAAGAAGAAGACCTCAGAATGAAGTACACACCGGATCATCCGATGTGTATCAAGTGAACATCGGATGAATACAACAGTAAGCAAATTTTCTGAAGTGTTCTGAAGGACTGAACACCGGATCATCCGATGTTGAAGGCAGATACACATCGGTCGATTACAACAGAAGCAAATTATAAACTCAACCAGACTGAAGATCTATTCATCGGATCCTCCAATGATGAAGGAGGTGAAGCATCGGTCTAATAACGGTCATTTCTGACAGAATGACGTCAGCTAATCTAATTAGACCGATGCTCATAAAAGGGGGTCATCGGATCATCCGATGTACACAGAAAAAGTAATCAGCCCACTTTTCCAACGGCTAATTCGGTTGGGCTGAGTATTTAACCCCCTCCCACCAGTCATTTCGAAAAGGCTGGACAACAAGAGCACCACTACACATTCCCCAAGTGTCCAAGACTTAGAATACTCATTTTCACACTCTTGTAACCCTTTCACACCTCAAGATATAGGCTAGTTCCTCTTAGAGTTAAGCTTGTGTGCGTCCTCTCTGGGTGAGTGGAGACTCTAGAATAGGGAGAGCCGTGAGAAAGTGCATTCTTGGTGATTGCACTCACCTTGTATCAAGAGGAGAGTGAAGAGATCGCTCCGGAGCTTGCCGAGACCATTGTGGAAGCCCGGAGGATCGAAGTTGTACAAGGCTTGAGCTCCACCTTGCCAAGGATGGCGAATGGAGGAAGTTAGTGGATTCCCTCGTCTCGGTGACTTGGGAGTGGCGATACCCTTAGGTGGGTGCCACAACGTGGACGTAGGTGGATCCTAGTGATCTCACCGAACCACGGGAAAAATCGACGTGTCCCCGTGTCTTCGAGCGTTTGCATTCCTCCTCCCTACTCCCTTTACGATTACGCAATTCTCAATTCCGCACTTAATTCTCTTAATTGCACTGTTGGCTTGCTTAGAGAATTAGATTTCACTTAAGCTTTAAATTGACTTAAAATTTGAAGTAGCCCAATTCACCCCCCCCCCTCTTGGGCATTCGATCCCTACAGGTGGGCAACCTTGCTTTCAACGGCTGCTTAGAGGGGAGATGAGCCTATTTTCTGACTTGACCGCTCGTCTTGTGAGTGGTCCGAGTAGAGCCGGAACTGGGCTTGGCAGCTTTGACGGAGGTGTCGATGCTGTCGGAGGGCTGCAGCTGAAGCGCAGCGGGTGCTCCACGCTGACACGAGCTCGGTAGAGGCCGACTTGATCCAACGTCGCCTCGGACAGGTGTTGGGTCTGCTGTGAGTGCTTGGATCTACTCCAGGGCTAACACTACAGCGGTGCGATCTCTGCGGATCCCGAGGACACTGGAGGGAGTTGGCATCTTTAGGACGAGGTAGTCGTAGTGGGCTACAACCATGAACCGGTACAGGGCAGGCCTGCCGATGATGGTGTTGAAGGGGAGGTTGACATCGGCGACGTCGAAGAGGATGCTCTCTGTCCTGTAGTGGTCGGGTGTCCCGTAGGTCACCCGCAGGTGGATGTTGCCGTACGGGATGATGCTCCCAGGTCCCACCCCCGAGAATGGGCTTGAGGGGGCGAGCTTGGACACCGGGATCTGCAGCTGTTCGAAGGTTGCACAACTGAGGAGGTTGAGGTCGGCCCCGCCATCTATCAAGACGTAGTGGAGCTTGACGTTGGCTATGGTGGGGGCGACTAGGATATGTAGGACCCCTGCCCCGACCATGTTCTTGGGGCAGTTAGAGGTGTCGAAGCTGATCGGCGTCTCCTTCTAGTGATGGTGTTGCGCTAGAGTGGGTACAGGGGCTATCGAAGCCATCGCACGACGAAGGTTCTTGACCGTGTTCCGGGACGCAAGATCCCAAGACCCTCCGAAGATGACGTGGAGGGTCTTGCAACGCTCGTGGTCGCTGCTGGCATCAGAGTCCTCATCTTGGTGGACCACTTTGAGGGCCCGTTCTTGCTTCTGGTACTCCAGCTCCTCGTCATTGTCGACCTTGGGTTCGACCTTCTGCTTTCCCTCCCGTTGGCGAAAGGGGGTGCCATTCGGGTGCTGTTGCGCCCGCTCTTGGTAGCGTTTGGCGCACCTTTTTATCTCCCGGAACTCGCTAGCGGTGTGTTCGCGAGTCTTGTGCACTAGGCAGGGCTCGACTTCTTCATGAGTGGCAGGTGGCTGACGAGGGTGTTTCTCCTGGCGTGGGAGTTTGCCTGCTCCAGTCGCAGCTGCTGCCGTGACGGGGGATCCATGCAACGGCTTGTTCTGGCCGCCACCATGATTCATATTCCTCTTTTTGCCGCTACTAGGGGAAGCGGATCCTTCTCCAGTCTAGCCAGCCTCGTCCGCTCTGGGGGTGGGCTGAGCGTGCCAGTCGCGACCTTATGCCGCCCTGGCGCACCGATCGACGATGGAGAAGAGCTCAGAGATGTCTTGCACGTTGTGCGTGACTAACTTCTCGAGCATCATGCGGTCACGCACTCCCTGGCGAAATGCCACTATGACAGAGGCATTTGGGATGTTGGGAATGGAGTTGCGTACCTGGGAGAAACGCTAGATGAATGATCGCAACGTCTCCTTGGGTTGCTATCCCACGGCGTGGAGGTCGAGCTCGGTGTCGTGGCGCGTGTAGGAGCTACCGAAGTTTGCCGTGAACTGCTGGCATAGCTCATCCCAAGAGGTTATAGACCCGTCGGGAAGGTTCATCAGCCACAAGCGGGCTGATCCAGTCAAGGTGATCGGGAAGTAGTTCGCCAAGATGGTCTCATCCGCTTCCGCAGCAAGGAGCGTCGTGGTGTAGATCTGCAGGAACTTTGTTGGGTTGATGCTTCCGTCAAACCTCTCCTGGATATGTGGACGGAACTTGTGTGGCCACATCGCGAAACGGAGGTGCGGAGCCAACGCCGCGCAGCCTCCGACGGCCTTCGACAGAGAGGCTAATGGGACAGCATACCCCAAGGGTGTCTGTTGCACGACGTGCAGCACTTGCTGGACCTGCGATTGTGGCACTGGTTGTACCATGCGTTGCTGCAACGGTACTGGCTGCGCCAAGTATTGTTGCTGCACATCCTGCTGCACCGAGTACTGTAGGGGAGCTGTCGAGCTGACATACTCCTGGTCAGGTGGCGGAGGGTTTACCTGTGGCGCACCTTGGACAGAGGACGCTTCGTGAACAGGGCATTGAGTGTCATATTCGGTGTCGAGGTTGCGTCGCATCTTTCGCTGCCACTCGATGATGACACGACCGTCCATGTGAGCTTGACGACGGTCAAGCTCAGCCCTGAGGTCCTTCGTAGGGAGCCGACCAACGCTCGTAGGCTTGGAGGAGCGGGAGTTGGCAGTGCGGTGGTCGATGGACGGCGTGCATGATAGCGACACGAGGCGCCTTCCCTTGTTGGGGGAGTTGATGGCTACGATGGCGAAGTGGTCGATGTCTTGGACCCACTATTGGGCCGCCCCCTTGGAGGCATTCAGTGCTGGTGGGTGGTGGATAAGAGCTCTAGCTGCCGCCAAAGCACTCTTCGGGCTTGCTGATGGGGGTGCTGGTGGATCCGACTGAGTCGGGGCGTGTCCCGACGTTCCATCTTGGCCAGCCATACCTGCACGGGGGCGAGACAAACCAGAGAGTGCCACTCGAGCGATGGATCTGGTCACCGGACGACGACCGCAAAAATCGCCTTCTACGGGCATGATGAACACCATGGTGGTGAAAAGCGCTACCACTTTTTTTTTTGAGGGAAAAAGCCCCTACCTGGCGCGCCAAATGTCGAAGTGTTAATGCGACACTTCCACCGGATCTGCTAAGAAGGAGCCCGTGGAGGTACTTGTTCAGCGGGACTTAGGCCTCAAACTAGTGTTCTAGCCGAAGAGTATGTGACACGGTTGTTTTTACGTGGTTCGGGCTGCAAGGAGCTTAACACCCTACTCCACGGTGGATTGTATTGCTGGTGAGTGTGTATGCGTGTGTGTGTGTCAGGGATTCTGAGTCTGGTCCTTGTAGCGATGGCGGTCTGAGCCTTTTATAGACAAGGACTGACGCCTTACAAGTGGGGTCGCGGGGCCCGACAGGTGGTCCCAGGGCGATCTTATCCTAAAGATCTAAATCTTCTCGTATAATCTTACTCTGGTCGTAGCTTTGATGATTAGCCATCTTGCCGCCTGAGTCGTCGGTCGCCCATGCATCATTCTTGCCATTGGTAGGAGATGTCCCATCCAACTGTCTCTGGTGCCGTAAGCTACCCACTTATAAGAGTGGGATAGGGCTTCAACGTCTTCACTGCGATGCGATTGGTCGTAGCCGTACCTGACATTAGGCATGCGCCGCACCATGCGTCTGGGTAAGCCGCTTATTTTCAAGGCTTGATGGAGATAAGGCGCACTGCCCTCTTAACTTTGTCACTATTCGTCCAGGGCAAGTGGACTGGCCATACAACCACTGGGGAGCGTACCGCCGTGGTGGAGGCCAGGTCTGTCTCGTGGGCCACGTGGCAGCTCGGGAGCTCACCTCCGCGGGGGAGGTCAGGTCTCATCCCGCGGCCACGTGGCAGCTCGGGTGCTCGCCTCTGTGGGGGAGATCGGGTCTTGACCTTCGCGGGCCACGTGGCAGCTTGGGAGCCCATCTCCGTGGAAGAGGTCGGGTCCTGCCCTGCTGGACACGTGGCTCCCTAGGAGCTAGTCTTCGTGGTGAGGCTGAGCTCCTTCTTTAGGTTGTCCTGTAAGCACCTCGGACTACCCATCTGAGGCTGGCAGGTTTGGGTCTCCTGAACACGTGGCGCCCTCGGACCCTGTCTCTGTTGGGAGGTAGGGTACCTAGGCGGCGGCTCTAGCTTGTGCGCGAGGGTACCCGGTATGCCGGGTACCGACAGGCTTGGTTCTGAATATACTCCTCTTGTATCATCAGTCATGGCAAGAGTTGATCAAATTTCAGTTAATGAATTATATGTTCAAGCTCTCAGTTTTGAAAAAAGACAGGATATGCTTCACAGCGAAGAGTCATACTCCATGTCCTCTGCTACTCGGCTATGAGAGGTCGAGGACATGGAAGAAACTTAGCAAGAGGAGGAGGAAGAAATTCTTCCAGTCGCGGTCAGGGTGGAAATCGCGACAGAGGGGGTCGGTCAAGTCAAAACCAGGGACAGAAAGTTTTCTGCCAGATCTGTGAAAAACCAAATCATGAAGTTGTTAACTGTTGGTATCGATATGATGAAAATTATAAAAAGGAAGAGAAGTTTGCTGGTGCAACTATACCCACGTATGGGGTGGATACTAATTGGTATACTGATACGGGTGCATTCGATCATATTACGGGCAAATTGGAAAAGTTAACAACACATGAAAAATATCAAGGACAGAATCAGATCCATGCAACCAATGGTAAATGTATGAGCATCAATCATATTGGAAACACTTCTATTTATTCAAAAAGAGGATCGTTGCATCTTGATAATGTTTTGCATGTCCCTAGCTCCAAGATAAATCTCTGTTTTGTTCATAAGCTTACAAAGGGTAATAATATTTTTATTGAATATCACCCATGGCATTTTGTGATAAAGGACAAAGCTTCGAGGAGAACAATTCTTAAAGGAAAATGTGAAGCACCACAGGAATCCCGATCAATTACGTCGACCAGAGCCGATGTCATTAAGGCCTAAACTGACGTAAGTTACTTAATTACGTCGGTTTTGCCTTAATTATCGGGGTACATGCTAGCCCCTCCACTACCTCCGGGATCTTCTCGGCGCGTTCTCGAACCCTACAGAAGAAACAATACATAGAAAAGTTTAGTTTTAGAGGACTTCCATATATTTCCAACCATGTACAATAAATTCATTCACTTCTCCATCTCCCGCGCAGCCCGGCCCCATACCAGCAAGAATAAATGATTTGATAGTAGAACAGTTTATGTTCTTATGTCATTTTTCATGATTTTAAAGTCAGAATCTGCCCTAGATGTGAATATGAAACTTATAGTGCCCAAATTGAACTGAACTTTAATTAGAATGCCCAAACTGAAACTGAAACAGTTAATCAGTGCTTTGAATTGGTTAGACCTGATTGCTAATAAAGGGAGGCCAAACAAATTGCTAATAAACTGAAACTGAAACTAAAGGGAAGACAAACTGATCTTAAAGAGTTTATCACCTGCTCTGGTGTCTGCTGCAGCGGAAGCGTAGGAATCTCGATATCCTGACCGCTATGTCTAGCAAGAGTCTGCCATTGCAAAATATTAGAAGATATATGTTATTGAAATGCTATGAAATTTAACTATGGTACTTTAAATAACTTACCGCCACCTTTGCTTACATCTGGGCCATCATTAAGATCGTCCTCTGCTGCTCCTCCCTTGCCTCCGCTCTCAACCTCTCCAGCTCTACCTGGGTCTGCGTCAGCGTCTCCTTCAAAGCGAGGAGCTCCAGTTGGGTCTGCGAGAGACGACCACTGGTGGTCCCAACGGACGAGGCCTGCAACAATGAAGCGCCTCTCAAAGGTCGTGTCAACCTCGAGTCGACAACTCCATCAAAAATGGCAAACCTGCAAAAGAATGAAAACACTAAGTAGAAGAAGATAAATTGAAAAAGAAATAAAATACATGAACAACTCACCGTCCATGGGCCTTTCCGCCTCCGCTTGCGTATGCGGCTTGGGGGTCGATCAGCGCGCTTTCCCAATTGTAATCCGCACCATGTATCTTCGCGACCTCCTGCATACTTTGCCTACAAAACAAATAAATCTTGTAAGCATGTCAATAATAGTATTAGTTATAATGAAATTGATGAATTTCGAAAACTTACCAGTCGGTCGGCTGCGACCTGACTACACTGCCCTGGCTGAGAAGGGTCACTTCCCTTGTGACCTCTCTTCCAAACCTGGGTCGGGGTCGGCTCATGACCCATCTCTCGCTCCTGTATAGCCGTGTTAGTGAGATAAATATATTAGGAACACATAAATAAATTGAAAAATTACTTACCGTGCGTTTAGCCAAACGCAAGTAGCCGTCGCCGCCATAGTTGTGCTTGCCGTTGGACCCCATGCGGCACTGTCTAGCCTTTGTGGACTTATTGATGAAAGCATCACTAGTCCAGTACTGACAAAGAGGTAAGTATGCCTCAGTGTTACCCTGTAACCAGGAAATAGTAACCTGCACATATTTCATTTTTCATTAATGCAGTTAACATACACAGAAATTGTAAATACTTAACAATATTGAAAAATTACCTCCACGTACTGCTCCTCTATCAAGTACGCATTGGAGTCCTTCCTAAATGGACCCCTTTGCTGCTCCTACTCCTGCTCCCGAGGGTGCCACTTGTAATACGCGTTGACGGCTTGAATCCAGGCGTTCGGCAGCGCCGCCGTCATTAGCTTTCGAGCGTTGTAATGGAACACGTGTCTCGCGTGGTCCTCCATGCCCGGTTCCTCTACTTGGTACCTCAGCTTTCATCAAACAAACATTTAAGTGATATGCATTAAGAGATGTTGCATTGGATTGAAAAATCCCGAAGGAAATTTTTTTCCATCTTACACAAAAGTACCGGAATCTCCTTCTCCAACTTAGTCATCATCTCTGGCGTGATTTCTTTAACACAGAGTTGCCTATAGAAGTGGCTGAGCTCGGCTAACACCTTCCACACCGCATCGTCAAAGTAGCCTCGAAACATAACAGACAGAAGTCTTTCCATGATTATGTGATAATCATGACTCTTCAACCCAATGAGCTTTCCCGTTTTCACATTCATGGCTTGTCTCAGACTAGCTGCATAATCATCTGGGAATTTCAACCTTTCCAACCATTTGAGAACTTTTTTTTTCTTTAGGTCGAAGACAGAAAGGAGCGCGTGGTTTACCACCATTTTCGGAGAGCTTTGGGTTTGACGGTTACAAAGCTCAGCGAGATCCTTTCGAGCCTTTAAATTGTATTTTGTTTTACCCATCATGTCCATGCATGTGCTTATGATACATTCGTCCATGTTATGCTCTTGATGCATAACATCAATGTTGTGCCTTAGAATCAACGACTTCACATATGGTAGCTCCCAAAGTCCACATATGTGAGTCCAATTGTGTTTGTCTCCGTAACCTTCAAAATATCCAGAACGACATTCATCTGGCACCAATTTATCCAACATATCAGATATTTCTGACCCATTAAGACGTTTCAGTGGTCCTTTAGTGGCAACGGTGCTCTTTCTGAAGACATTTCTCTGTTGTCTAAACAAGTGATTCGGAGGCAGCCAACGTCTATGACTACCGAAGTAAGATATCTTGCCTCTATGGGTAAGTTGAAAGCAATCGATATCCGAGGCACATATCAGACACGTCAACCGACCATGAGTGCTCCATCCAGAAAACATGTCGTATGCCGGAAAATCATGGATGGACCATAAATAAGCAGCTCGGAGGTTGAATTTTTGCTTCTTGTAATAGTCGTACGCTTTGACTCCTGTCCACAACATTTTCAACTCTTCGATCAACGGTTTCAACATCACGTTGAGATGTGACCTAGGATGATCCGGCCCAGGTATAATGAGGCTAAGAAACATGAACTCATTCTTCGTGCAAAAAGCCGATGTAAGATTGTACGGAATGACAAAGACGGGCCAATAAGAGTATGGTGCGACGTTTGTGCTGAACGGCGTGAACCCATCTGTCGCCAACCCGATGCGAACATTTCTCACTTCACGACCGAATTCTGGGTCGAACCGGTCCAGCGCCTTCCATGCCTCACCATCGGACAGGTGCGTCATGACTCCATTTTTCTCACGCTCACCTTCTTTGTGCCATCTCATGTGTATAGCCATTTTTGTTGAAAGGAACAGCCGCTTCAATCTCGGTGTCACAGGTAAGTAACGAAGCTGCTTACGTGCGACTTCCGTCGTTACAATATCACCATTGTTATTAACAACTTGGACAAACGTCGGTTGACCACATTTCAAACATTTGTTCTCATTGGCATGCTCTCTCCAGAAAAGCATGCAGTTGTCCGGACACACATCAATCTTCTCGTGCTTCATACCGAGACCAGAAAGAATTTTCTTTGACTTATACATATCTTTAGGCACTTTGTTGGGATGTGGAAGGGAATCTTTGAACAAATTGATGAGCTCGTTGTAACAATTGTTAGAAAAGAAGAACTTCGATTTAATTGCCATAAGTATAGTCACAAAATTGAGGATTGTCATTTTAGTGTGTCCATGCAACGCCTCTTCTGAATCTTTGAGATGTTTGAAGAACTCTTTAACCTCTGCTGTTTGATGATCTTCTGTAAGCTCTGGTAGTATAGCTTCCAATATCTCATCCATCATATCAATCTCCGTGGCATCATCATTGTTCGCTTCCAGTTCTCGTACAACTTGAGAAGGTGTCTCGTCGTGGAAGTTCCACAACTCATAATGTGACACGTAACCGTTTCGACACAAGTGCATCGTAAGTTCCACTTTGTCCAAAAATGTTCCGTTTTGACATTTCGTACATGGGCACCGCGCCTTATTGCTATTTGACAACGAAAAAGCTCGTTCCACAAAGGATTCTGTCTTGGCGTACCAGTCATCTGAGTGACCACCAGTTCTGCTCTTCCAACCAGTGTACATCCAACTACGATCTTTGCCCATGTTTGACTCTGCAATTAATAGTCGGACAAATTGTTGTTAGTTTCTCATTAATTTATGCACGATAGAGGAAATAGTGAGAGAGACAGTGAACTGGGTCCGGGCAAGCTCGAAGCCTGACACGGTCCATGCTCGAGCTTGATCTCAGACCTCGCTCGGCCGCCCTCGGCTCCCTCGCCTCGCATTGAGTCATCGGACGCCGCCCGCCATCTGCGATGCCCAGCCCAATTCTTCTCTGAATCTATGAGGATGTGAGGCGAGCTCGACGAGCGACGACTCCTAGACTCTCATCCAGAGGAGGCAAGGCGAGGACCTCGGTAGGTCAACGGCGAGTCGACGAAACTGTTGGCAAAGAATTTGCGAAGGAGGCGACGAGGAGGAGGTTACCACGGCTCGGTCGGACATCGGGCCGGCACAGCACGCTCGGCCCACAAACGGTATACAAGATAGGTTACGTCTCACAAATTACGAAATTTCAGCAGCATAACGCCGCATATTTAACACTACACTCCCCTATCCGGTGCAATTCTTAAAGTACAAAGGGGGGCAACGGGTTAGCTAGGAAACTTGTTGCCTTACGGATGTTGCGAGTCAAGGACACATACTCACAACATACGTTTTCAGAGTTTTCATCATCTTATACGTACTCACAAATACGCGCGATGTGAACGGGGGGTCTTGCGGCGGAGAGATACCTGGTTACAGACTTTTAGGGTTAGTAATGGGCTGTCCGACCCATATACACTTAACCCTAACAATTCACCTCGTGTCACCAGTCACGGGTCACAATCGTGACCCACACTACCTATGTACGCTAGGGTTGGGCGACGAAAATGTTGGCAAAGAAGCTGCGGAGGAGGCGACGAGGCGCGAGGAGGTGACCACGGCTCGGCCAGGCTTCATACGGACACGACACGCTCGGCCCGCGAATGGGCCCGACATGGCCCGATAGGGGAAAATGGGATTCGTCGTGCTTGGCCTTGGCTTATGGACCGTCGTGCCAGCCCGGCCTGACACGACAAATTTGCGGGCCATGCAGGGCCCAATGTTTTCATGCACGAGACCGGTCGGGCTCAGGTCGGGCCGGCCCGGCACAACCAATTGGCCATCTATAGCCACGACAGAACCTAAGTGCCCCAACAGCCGGCCGCCCCCGACGCCGCCCTCGACAGAAATCAATTAAGCATAATCTACACTACACTAATTAAGCATAATCTACACTAAGCAAATTAAGCATAATTAAGCAACTTAACCACTTAAGCATAATTAAATAAACATAATATAAATTAAGCAAATTAAGCAAATTAACTAATTAAGCATAATTAACTAAACAATTAAGCAATTTAATCATAATTTAAACCATTCAATTCAATTCAATTTCAAATTTGAACAATTCAATTCAAATTTGAACAAAGCAATTCAATTGAATTTCAAATTTCAATTGAATGGGTTAGGATGGGGTGGGGTGGGGGTGTTTGGGGGTGGGGGGGTCTGTGGAGGGGAGGGGGGCTCGGGGAGGGGAGGGGGAGGGTGGGGGGACCTATGCAGGGAGGGTGAGGGGGGGGGCTCGGCCTGGGAGGGGAGGGGGAGGGGACCGGGGAGGGGAGGTGGATGGGGGCCTAGGAGGGGCGGAGGGCGGGCGGGGAGGGGAGGGAGGGCTCGAGGAGGGGAGTGGAGGGGGGAGGTGGCACTTGGGGAGGGCGTGGAGAGGGTCGGACCGGCGGCAGTCGGCCAGAGAGGGGGTCAGCGCCCAGGGAGGGGGGCGGTCGGTGATCGGGGAGGGCAGGGGATGGGAGGAGGGGAGGGGATGAGTAGTACCTGGCGGCGGCAGCGGGCGTAGCGGTGGCGGCGGCGTGCGCGGCAGCGGCGTCGGGCGAGGGATCGAGGCGGCGACGAAAGACAGAAGCAGCGCGCGGGTAAGGAGAAAGAGAGGCGCGCGCGGGTAGGTTAAATTTCGTAACTTATGTCGGCTAATTAATATAATTACGTCGGCCTTAATTACTTATGTCAGCCATTATTGCGACTGACGTAAGTTATGCTTAACTTACGTTGGCCTTTTAACTTACATCGGCTTGAGGTCTTCGCCGACGTAAGTTTATGTTTTTCCTGTCAGTCTACTAACTTACGTCGGCTACCGACGAAAGTTATTTAACTTACGTCGGTTTGTTCTGGCTGGCGTAAGTTATTCTACTTTCATCGACTAGCCGACGTAAGTTAATCCGGCCGACGTAAGTGCTCACGTTTCCTGTAGTGAAGGTGGATTGTATCCTATTAAGATCGCAGCTGAATCTGATCATAAGAGAAGCCTAGTATCTACCAGGTCCACCATAGAGTTGTGGCATAGTCGTTTGGGTCACCCATCATTTGCTATACTTGAGTTTGTGTTAAAGAATAATGATTTACCTGTTTGTAATAAAAACAGGAGTAGTGTCGTGTGTGATGCCTGTCAAAGGGCCAAAAGTCATCAATTACCGTACCAGAAGTCAAACAGTGTGTCCTCAAAGCCTCTTGAGTTAGTTCATTCTGATGTGTGGGGTCCAGCCCCAAGATCTGTTAATATGAATGAATATTATGTGAGTTTTATTGATGACTTCAGTAAATATACATGGATATATCTTCTCAAGAGCAGATTTGAGGTTTTTCAAGTTTTTCTCGATTTTGAGAATAGAGTATAAAGGCAATTCAATAAAAAAATTCTCACTATGCAGACTGATTGGGGTGGAGAATATGAGAAGCTAAGCTCCTTCTTTAATAGAATATGCATTGATCATCATGTCTCATGTCCTCATGCACACCAACAAAACGGATCAGCTGAAAGAAAACATTGTCATATTGTGGAGGTTGGACTTGCCCTCCTAGCAAATGCTTCAATGTCATTGAAATTTTGGGATGAGACTTTTCTCACTGTTGTATATCTTATTAACATATTGCCCTCAAGAGTGATACAAATGAAGACACCTGCTAATTTGCTTCTTGGACAAAAGACAGATTACTCTAGCCTAAGGGTCTTCGGGTGTGCCTGCTGGCCAAACCTCATACCATATAATGCAAGAAAGCTCTCCTTCAGGTCAGTTCAATGTGTCTTTCTTGGCTATAGTCCAATGCAAAAAGGATATAAATGTATTGAACTTAAGATAGGAAGGGTATATATATCGTGAGATGTAATTTTTGATGAGCAGGTTTTTCCCTTTGAAAGTCCACACACAAATGCAGGTGCAAAATTGAGGAAAGAGTTTCTTCTCTTACCACAAGAAATATATGCAAGTTCTTATGTTAACAGGCTTGAAAATGAAAGAAGATTTGAAAGTCAACAAGAAGATGTAAATGATTTATCTGAAAATACTGATGCGGAGGATGTTGTTGTCCCTAACAATTCGCTGGAAGATTCACTGACACAGGACATTGCTGAAATCAATGAAGATCCGACAGCTGATGCGAGGCTGTCCTCGCCAGGATCTTCTGCGCGACAGCCGACGAGATTTATTCCCGAGCATCAGTCTCCCACATCAATCAGTGCAGGCCCGATCGGGTCAACCAACAGAACAACTTGTGGCACACAAAGACAGGGGGAAGATGCTGCTGCGGATGGCGACATTGATTCATCTTCGCGCGACCGTCACGAGGAGGATCTGGTGGGCAGATCAGCTGTGAATCAAGAGGTTGTAGTCCACCATACTCCACCACGTCCAAGAACGAGATCACGGTCAGGTATCTCGATGCCAAAGATCTGTACAGACGGGACTATTAGATATTCTTTCTTCACATCAACAGGTGAATCACAAAATCTTCAAGAAGCCTTCAATAGCACCGATTGGATACAAGCTATGAATAAAGAGTTTCAAGCTCTAAAAGATAATCAAACTTGGAATCTTGTACCAAGCAAGCAAGGAAAGAATATCATTGATTGTAGATGGGTATACAAAGTAAAAAGAAAGGCAAATGGATCTATAGACAGATATAAAGATCGCTTGGTGGCAAAAGGGTTCAA
The DNA here is from genome assembly GCA_036927565.1 of Tuctoria greenei. Taxonomy (NCBI): domain Eukaryota; kingdom Viridiplantae; phylum Streptophyta; class Magnoliopsida; order Poales; family Poaceae; genus Tuctoria; species Tuctoria greenei. The sequence continues at coordinate 194,400,538 of JAYESD010000006.1, read as the reverse complement.
GAAAAGATATGGAATAGATTATGAAGATACTTTTAGCCTAGTGGTAAAAGTTGGAACTGTAAGACTTGTGCTCTCAATTGCAGTCTAAAATAATTGGAGCCTTAAACAGCTAGATGTACAGAATGCATTCTTGCATGACATTCTAGAAGAGGAAGTATATATGAGACAACCTCCTGTGTATGAAGATAAAAGTATGCCTTCACATGTGTGTAAATTAAACAAAGCAATTTATGGTCTGAAGCAAGCACCAAAGACATGGTATTCGAGATTAAGTACAAGGTTGCAACAACTTGGTTTTTCTCCATCAAAGGCTGATCACTCACTGTTCATTTACAAAAGAGGAGGTACACCATTTTTTATGTTAATATACGTAGATGATATTAAGCTCATCGGATCAATTGGTAAAAGAGTTGCTGCTGTAATTAAAAGGAACTTTTGCTCTAAAAGATCTGGGAGATCTGCATTTTTTCCTTGGAATAGAAGTAAAGCGAATGAAAGCTGGATTGATCTTGTCTCAGGAAAAATATGCACGTGATATTCTGAAATGTGTCAACATGAGTAATTGTAAAGCAGTGTCAACACCGATGACAGTAGCAGGGAAGCTATAAGTTCAGAGTGGAGAACCACTCGATCCAAAAGACAATACAAATTATAGAAGTACCGTTGGAGCCCTGCAGTATTTGACGATTACTAGGCCAGATCTTGCTTTTGCAATCAATAAGGTGTCACAATTTCTTCATGCACCTACAACCGAGCATTGGACGGCGGTGAAGAGAATTATATGCTTTATCCAGAAAACGATCAAGCTCGAATTTCTGTTTCAGAGGTCAATCTCTACAAAGATCGGCGCCTTCTCGGATGCCGATTGGGCAGGTTGTGTTGATGATCGACGCTCTACCAGTGGTTTTGCAGTATTTTTTGGCTCAAACCTAATATCTTGGAGGGCCAAGAAGCAACCTACAATATCACGTTCGTCAACAGAAGCAGAATATAAAGCCATGGCTAACGCTACTGCTGAGGTAATGTGGTTGCAATATCTTCTTAGATAACTTGGGATAAAAGAAGATGTAATACTGTGCTTGTAGTGCGACAATTTAGGTGCAACCTACCTAACAGCAAATCCGATATTCTATGGAAGAGTGAAACATGTAGAAATCGATTATCATTTTGTTTGTGAAAAAGTAATGGACAAAAGGATTGATGTTTGACATATTTCTGCTAAAGATCAAGTTGCCGTGGGTTCACTAAGGCATTGCCCTTACCGCTGCAAGAACAATTTCAGAACAATCTTAACTTGGTCAAGTTATGATTGAGAGGGGTTGTTAGAAGGAATAAAGATATTGTTATAGAGCCCAGCCACAATATACTAGACCGAATAGATTTGGGTGTTCTAGATAAGAAAGTAGAAGATATAGTTTGTTTAAAGTATGATTGTAATTTAGATTATGTAATCTCCTAGGCTATAAATAAAACCCCGCGGCTCCTACGGGAGTAACACACTTTGTCATATTGTTTCAGTATGAAACTCCGGCGTGATGTGGTTTTACATGACAGTAACCAAGTCATGGTGAGTAAAGTCAGAGGATCCTGCCATTGAGCCAATGCTCTGGCCGCTTTTCCCTGGAGCTGAAGCCACTCCTTGTGCTTCATCGGAACATCTTCCAGTTTTTCCTTATCTTGATGCGTCAGCAAAAAAACAACTCCAGTTCTGTAAAAGCTGAAAAACATTGTGTAGAGTTAGATCAGTTGACTTCAAATTGTGTTGCTTTGCAGCAAATGCATGGTGCGTTTGGAAAATTAGGAACAAGATGGCAATAGAGCTAAAATTATGTATTTCCTGTAGGTCAAACTAAAGAGAGGGAAGCTAATTAAAACTACACCTCGAAGACGCCACTAGCCCAAGCCGGCGACCACGTCATCGACCTGTAATGAGCTCCAAAACACGCGCCCTAATCACCAGCCTGAACTGAAAAGCAACCTGCGCCCTGACGACATCGGGGCATCGCGTTAAGTAAACAAGGTTATCCGCCGGGAGAAGAATAATTAAGGCGCGAGTGAGCTGCACCAGCGATGCGGGCAGGCAGGCGACGTGCGGCCCTGATCCCCCGCCGAGAGAACAGAACAATCAGCGCGCGCTCTACTCGATCGATTATATTAGTAGTAGTACTACCCCGTCCATCTCCATTTAGACTATCCGCAGTGGTTCACTGTAAAGTTTACTGGACTGGAAATATAGAGTAGATTACTAGAAGTATAGAGTAAGTGTCCAGAGTGAAATGCTGGAAGTATAGATGATATACTGGAAGTATAGAGGGATAGAGTAAGTTTTAGAGGAAACCGCTGCGGATGGTCTAAGGCTTTAAGCGCGCGCGGGGTCCAAGATGGCGTACAATGTAGGGCCTGTTTGGTTTATGTACTAAGGTTGTCACAATTTGCCACAATTTTTTGCCGAACTTGACTAAGGTTAGGTGTTCAAATTTTCAGCCAGTACTTGGCAAGCCTAAGGGAATCTTGCCACACTTTTTTGAGTTTTTGACATGTGGGACCCAGTTAGATGCCAAGGAATCTTGCCACAATTGTGGCTATGAACCAAACAATGACTAAGTTGGTCAAACTTGACTAAACTTAGGCGTGACAAAATGTGGCAAGTTTTAGCTTCAAACCAAACAGACCCGTAATCTGTTGTAGCATGATGAGATGGCGTAAAGTTGTGACGTCACGCCATGAGACTTGGACAGTTGAGCCAATCCAAGACCAATCCGCGCCGGATGATTGAGAGGAGAGGATCAGCCCCAGCTGTGATGGAGTATGGTGCCTGCGGGACTTGTTTTGCGGTCACACGACGCCCGCCCGCCACCTACGCTTTTCTCCACTCTCCTAGCCCGCCCGCGAGGAGAGAGAATATTCGCGCCAACTCTTTATTGAGATAACAATTACCATTTCGCTCCCTAATGATTGTAGTATTCTGCAAATGCGGCCGAGCGAATCCTGCCAATCCTTCCATTCGATCCCGTCCCTGTCATGTCAGCGTCTAATCCTGTCACCCCCACCGGGTTTCGATGCACGAAGCGATCGCGTGGAAATAGCGAGCCCGGAAACCCGGCGATCCCCCGACAACGGCGCGCCACAAGCCCCGTTGCGTCGAATGGGGAGCAAGCCAAGCGACGCGACGCGACCTCGCACGCGCACAAGCCAAGACGCACCTCGCACGGAATGAGCTGTAAGCAGAACCAGCGGAGCAGCGAGCGATGATGCCGTTCCCGTCCCCCGGACGCGCGCGGGCGCCCCTGCGGTTCACGGACCGCGCGTGTGTGCGCGACAAGTTCTTCTGCCGTCGGGGGCCGGTCAGTTGGGTCCGGTTGGGATGGATGGGGTCGTTGGTCGTTGCGGTTTCCGTTGCTTGCCTCGTCTGGCCCGCTGCCTTTTTTTGCTCGCGCGTCGCGCGTACTGCTAGGCTTGGCTACTTCTTCCGCGCGAGCCTAGTACTAGCCTAGCCACGCCTCCAATTGGGCGCGATGAGGACGACGTCGCCTCCAAATAATTGGCCCGATTCGGATCGCAACATCCATGGCCGGGACGGACGGGACCGCCGTTCGAAGGTGATCCGTCCATAACCCGACCACCCGTCGCATCCATCCACCCGTTGATGCTACTGCAAGTAGATTTAATATCGGAGGGAAAAGCGTTAAATGAGCAGCAGTACTGGTACTAATCAGTTCTTCCCCCACCTCGTCCCGACGTCCCGTCGAGCTGCGAGTCCAAACGAGCGACCGTGCTGCTGAAAAATAACGAGTGGAAAGCGGTACAAGAAGCGTGAGCTGAAAAAAGGTTTAAACGAAGCATCAATTCACATAATGCCAATGTCTATAGCTCTAGTGAGCAGTTAATTAATGGGCAATACATGTAGTACATCCAAAGCTACAACAGTAGCTCCCAAATTAATCATCAATCCCTAAATTAAACTAAATAGTCATGCAATGTAGATGCAGTACCCCTAAACAAATCTACACACATTCAGTAATCCTATCATCACGCTGCTGCTAATGACACAATCAGGGCAGTAGTACTATATACACAGACACGGAACCTAATCCCCAGGCGGTCTGGACGGATAATAATCTAATCACACCCGAGGTCAAGATGAGGCCGGAGGTGATGACGATCGGCGCATCAGCGAAATTTCACCAACCCGAGCAAGGAAACACCAGGATAATAATCAATCAATTCAAGCAATTAATCAACCAACCAGGCGGCCGGAAACCGTAGCCCGCGACCGCGAGGTGAGCGGGCGGGCGAGCGGCCCCGGACCGTTCAGGCTGATCAGTACTTCCAGATGTCGGCGAGGTTCAGGACGGGGTCATCGAGCTCCTGCAGGAGGAACGGGTGGTGGGACGCCGCCGCCGACGAGATCTCCGCGTACCCGGCGGCCGAATTCGGGTCCGTGCTGAGGCCGGTCTCGCGGGATGGGCTGAGCACCGACGTCGTTTGCCCCGACGCCACCTGCTCCGCCTTGCAGTACCGGCGGATCGCCGTCGGGATGTCGCCGGTGTTCACGGCCGGTAGAGAGAAGTACGGGCTCGTGTAGAACATCGGCTGCTGGTGGTGGTGCTGGCACCGCTCTTCCATGTTGACCGGCAGGTAATTAGAGGCCGGCGCGGCGCCGTGGCCGGAGGTGGACGCGAGGCCTTTGAAGTCGATCACCTCGTCGACGTCGGCGCCGAAGGTCGGGTCCATAAGCGGCGGCAGCTCGGCGGAGTCGAGGAAGTCGTTGATGAAACCCAGCGATCCAACGCGCTCGAGATCCTCGCCGGCCGGCGCCATTGGCGCGGTCCTCGCCGCCAGCTCCTTGTTGACCACCTTGCACACGGCCCACTCGTCCTGCGTCACGAAAGGAAGAGGATTCAGCTCATCGTCCAAAAACGGAAGGTCAATTTCGACAATTTCAAAGCCAGACAAAAATGAGGGCAAACGAGGAGAGGGAGCGCGCGTGGGAAGCGCCGGCCGGACCTTGGCTGAGCGCGGGAGCGGGTGGGGCAGCTTGCCCTCGAGGCGGAACTCGTGCATCACCCATTCAGTCTTCTCACCGCGCGGGGCGCGGCCACGGTAAAAGACGAGCGTCTTCTTCATGCCGACGAGGACTCCGCGGCCCCTGAAGATCTCCTTGTCCTTGCCGGTGGCCTTCCAGTAGCCGCTCTCCGTGGCGCGGTTCGTCCGCGTCCCCGTCGGGTACTTGCGGTCCTTGTGGCAGAAGAAGTACCACTCCTTCTCCCCCATCTTGGCCTTAGCTGCAAAAAATTCAAAGCACGCGAACTAAAATCAGGCCCGGATTTTTTTTCGCAAGAGAAGGTACAAAAAGCAGCCTTCTGCTGCGGATGTACTAGTAGTAGTCCTAACCTGGGAGGTCCCAAGGCTCGCACTTGTTGAGATCGACCTCGCCGATGATGCCAGAGGTGAAGAGGCGGTCGAGGGCCTTGCGCGTGAGGTAGTGCGTGATGATCTCCTCGTCGGTGGGGTGGAACCGGAACCCCGGCGGCAGCTCCAGCTGCCCGGCCGCCTGATCCTCCATCTCCGCCTGGTTTATCACCGTCACCTCAGACATCTCCTCCGACGGTCGGGAACCCAAAACCAGCCTCCCTTTTCTTGCTTCAACGCCAAGCCTTCGCAAGAAGCAGAGGAAATGGCTGCCTCAGGCTCAGAGAGAGACGAGAGAGGGAGATGCGTGTGTGAAAGGGAGAGGTGGTGGGTTCAGAAACAAAGGAAGGGGCTTGGAATGGAGGAGCGGACGAGGAGGGGTTTGCTCCTTATATAATGCTCCGCGCGGTGGCGGGCGCGGAATGGCGGAGAGACGAGAGCCGTGCGGAGGCGGCTTGCAGGCGACGGCTCCCGTCCGGCCGGGGACCCGGTTCACAACTTCGTCTTCTTTCACCTGTTACAGCCAGAAGCTGTGGCCCCCAAGCAACTCCAAATTACTTGTCCTAATCCTAATGGCACTCACGGCCTCACCCCTAGTCCTGTTCCCACTCCCCTCCACCGCCCTCTGCCAGTGGAATATCCTCCCGTTCCCGTTCGTTCGTTCACAGCCAACACGGCAAAGATGCGGTGGAGGAAACGAGCGGAGCTGTTTCTCCTCATAGAAAAGGCCGTCCCAGTACAATTTCTTATTTCTTCTCTGACCTTTGAAAACGAGGTTGGGCTGGCTTGGCAAACCTAATCCCCACTTGCAGCAACAAAAAAATTGGATTTTTTTCCCAATAATGTTAATTTTGAATCAGCTTAAATCTAGCTCCTTTCACCAAACACATGAAACGCTCGATCTATTAAAAATTTTGTGAACTTATTATTAGTTATTTTTTTTCTATTTTTTGTAAGATTATGAATTGATTATAGGAAAAAATTATTGATGTATTACTAATATAAAATTATATGTTATGCATGTTAGATGTACATGTAAGAAGTGTGAACGTTGAGTGAAACAACCCTATGCTTTTAGTTAATTATAGACTTCCCTTTTTCCTTGACGTTTTGCAAAGATACGTAGGGCTTTAGAGCATCTTCAAAAGAGCCCCATAAAATTAGACTCGAAGACTAGTTTTTGGGAGCGATCAAAAGACTATAAGGGTCAATTTTTCTTTTCTCCTTTAATAGTTCCCTTAACACTGATAAAATAACATTTTTAATTAGACCATGTCAATATCTGGGGCCACAATAACGTTCTTTCCGTTGGAAGAACAAGGATTGGGCTCCAAACTTTTCTACTATCTGTAACTATAAATGAATACAGTTTTGGTGAAACTAAAATCATAAGAGTAGTTTTAATTAAGGCGCTGTTGAAGATGTGTTTTCTAACCAAAATCCAATAATTAAATCTAGAAGATGTTTTAGTTCATCTTCTGGATATGCTGTCAACTTTGTGTGTGGACGTAGCCGAACCAAAAGCGTCAAAAATCTGACCTTCCGAGCAGTTTCCCTTTCCGAAGTGAACACAGTCGGTGTCCACGGTGCCATCAGCGAGCGGCCCCGGAGTTTTTCTTGTTTTTTTTTTTGGCTTTTTTCTCGCATGAAGTCTCCCGCTTTAAACGGAACGCGAAATGTCAAGCGATAACGTGCCTCTGTTTAGGCCGGAAAGAAGCTGACACTACTGTTTCTAGCAGCTGTGATATTTTCCGCCCCCTTCTGATTCTTGCAGAGATCCCTTCATAAGCTCGAAACTTGATGCTCTGTATAAAAGAGGTTGGCCTAACGGGAACTACAGACCGACTTTCTAAATCTACGAAGAACGCTACGAAATCATCCTGTGAGTTACTATGTTCAGTAAGCTATAATCCCAATTCTTACTCCTTTTTCTGTATCTATATTTAGCCTCATGTATCCATTCAACCATCCATAAGGGGCGGTCGGTCAGGGAAACAATTGGCAAGTTGTTGCAAGGACAAAAAATAACTATGTCTACCCTTGCAAAGAAATTTTCGGTGTCCAATCATTCTTGTGTTACAACTTTGTTATACAATCGTTTATTTAATCGTCAGATTCCTTTTATGAACCGGCATTCCGATTTAGGAGACGTGTGACCAATGAGATGATTAGCACATCGCAATATCTATTGAAATTTAAGAGCGTTCAATTGAATAGTATAAGGTATATGCAAGAGTTTTTTTATTCAGCACATGGCATGAGCCTTCCCTGCGGGTGACTATTAATTATGTAGACACGTTCAACGTTCAAATAATGCTGCATTAACTGTCATTTTACAATTATTGATGCGTAAATTAAGAAACCCTGTCAAATAGTTAAATCATTGATTTTTAACTTGTTTAGTGGTATGTGATAATTGGACCGATAGCTGCATTTAGAGAATCTCTCGGAAGTGGACCAAACCGCGAACCTCCTAGTTGCGTTGTCAATTTTTACGAACAAAGAAGTTTGCGGTTGCAGAATCATCCTCTTGTAGTGGCTACATTGTACCTGTCGTGGGTTCCGAAGATATATTCTTCAAGAAGATGCACTCGACTCCATGGAATTTCAAATTCAGAAAATAGGAGCACGGCAATTTAAGTCTCATCAGTCGATGGTTATTGCTGACATCAACAGCGTGGTTACGGACGGGTGTAGCGATCACAAGTTGTCGGTAGAATTCTCTTGTTAGAAAATTTCAGAAAACCACAAAAAAACAACAGTGATTAATATAGGCATACATACGGGACGAGAAATGTCGCGTACCGATTTGAAGACGGAGAAATCGGTGTAGATCTGGCGACGACAGCCGCTGCATACGTTAGTGGCGACGTTGGGCCGCAACGCTCGATCTCCTCGTTGGACGACCCGTGATGAAGAACGCGAGCAGTTGCGCGAAGTTCTTCGCGAAAACCTTATTCGCCCTCTCAGTGCAGGATCGCAAGAGCGAGCGGTTCCGGAGACTTGCTCTCCCAATCGTCAGTACACGCCGGCGCTCGGGATGGAGTAGACTCAGCGGCGAACCTAGAATTTTAGCAATGGGTATGCCGTACAAAAATTTTCATATGCAATTCTGTATAAGATATAAAATTTGCAATACAATTCATTATAGTAGGCTAAGGGTATGTTTAGGCTTACGGAACAGCTTAGTCTCTGGCTTATATCCTCTGCCAAACATATTCGAAACAAAACAACTACTCAATTTTTTTTTATATAATGGTAGAGTTCTAAAAAAATGAATGGATAGAATATACTGTAAGCTGCTACAATCTATTTTTTAAAAATAAATAAATAACACGAAGCGCAAACCAAATCTGTATTTTTTGCTAGCTCAACCGGCTCACCCGAGCTACCCATCCCTTAACTTGTGTAATTTACCCATGTCACTGGAAAGGAAAAATACGGTTCAGTTTTTCTCCCCAATAGAAACTCTTTGTTCCTCTTCTTCTCTCTGCTCAGGCGATGGTGGAGGCAGCGTCCTAAACGGAGTCGTTTGCTCGGCTCGTTGCTTGTTCGCTCTACTTGTTGGCTTTGTTCGTTGCTCGCTCAATTTATTTCCAACTTTGGCTCGACTGGTTGCTCTGTTCCTTTGCTTGCTCGGTCTTTGTATGTGTCGCCGAGTCACCGGATATGCCGCGGCTCACCAGACATACCTTGTGGGTCCACCTATGAGTAGACTAAACTACGGCGCAAGGAACGCGAATGCAGAAATGATCTTGTCGGTACCCGATATACCGGGTACCCTCGCGCACAGGCTAAAGACATCTAGGTACCCAGCTTCCCCGCTGAGACAGGGCCCCATGGATCCACGTGTCCAGAAGGCCCAGACTCCGTCCTACCATAGGTACGAGATCCGGCGCTGCCACATAGACCACAAGACGGGGTCCAGCTCTCCTGAAGAGACGAGCTTCCAAGTAGTCACGTGTCCAGTAGGAAGGGACCCTGCTCCTCCATCGGAGTGGACTCCGGTGCTCCCACGTGGTCGGTGGCACTAGGTCGGCCACCTTCCGCATAGCGTGCACCGACTCTACCACATGCCCCGCAGTCCCGAATCCCCGACTCTCCTTAGGGGCAGGTTTCGGGGCTGCCACGTGGCCCACAGTACGGGACCTGGCCTCTCCCGCAGAGCATAGCACCCGTGCTGCCACATATCCTGGCGTGGGTTGCGAGAGTAAAGGGGCGGTGCGCCTTATCTAAATCAAGCATTGAAGACAGACACCTTTCCCAGGCGCATGACGCGGCACACGCCTACTGTCAAGTACTGCTACGCCCAATCGCATCACACTGAAGACGCCACAGACCTACCCGCTCCACCAAGTGGGTAGCTTACGACAACAGGATAATTGGACGGGACATCTCTTGTCATCATGAACAACTACACATGGGTCACTGACGTCTGAGGCATCAAGATGGCGGGTCTACAAGCCACAGTGAGAGGAAGCTTTTGCGAGAAATCTTAGATCTTTAAGATAAGATCGCATCGGGGCCACTTATCAGGCCCTAGACCCCACTTGTAAGGTGTTTGACCTTGTCTAGAATAGGACCGGACCGCCATCGTTACAAAAAATCTCAACTCATACACATCCAACACACGCATTTACACTAGCAATGCCTCTCAAACCGTAGAGTAGGGTATTACGCTCTAGCGTCCCGAACCACGTAAAATCACCGTCTCACCATCTTTCATACGCGCAATCTCTCCCGAGGACAAAGCCTTGCCGATCAAGAACCTCCGCGAGCTGCTCGCATAGCAGGTTCGAGAGAAGTGTCGCAAGAACACTTTGACATTTGGCACGCAAGGTAGGTGAATGTGGCCTAGAGGGGGGAGGGCTGAATAGGCCTTTAAAATTTCCTGCACACTAAATAGAGTTGTCAAAAACTTGTTTGATCGGACTAGTCCGGTTGTGTGGGCGGACTAGTTTGGTGTGCTGAAATAAGTGAATTGATTAAATGTTATTTGGGAAACTAGATTCTTTTGGCAGCGGAAATGAGAACAACAGATACTTTGATTTAAGATTATTGTAAGAATGCACATGAGAACTTATAAGAATCTTAAATTGATGTTTAGCAATCAAGTGATCTAATGAACAAAAAGTAAAAGAAATAAGGCACAAGAGACACGAATTTTTACCGAGGTTCGATCTCACCACGAGATCTACGTCCTCGTTGAGGAAGCTCACACAGAGCCGGGTCTCCAACCCTTTCCCTCTTCAAGTCACCACAAAGGCCGACTTGATTCCACTAGCACGGGTAATCACCGAGTTCGTGGGGCAACCTCACACGTTGAGGGATCCCACGAGAATTACAACGAAAGAAGTGATCAAATACACTTGAAAATATTACAATGCAAAGTATGAGTGTAGAAAGATCAAACCCCAAGAGCTCGCAACAAAGGAACGACGATCTCTCAATCCCGAATCCAAGTGTTCAATTGATTTTACCTTTTTTGCACTTAAGATGTGTGGGGAGATGTGTTTTGGGCTCTTGGGACAAGGTGGCGGCGCTAGGGTTTGTATTTTCAGCAGTATTCGACGCGTATATTCTGAGGAAGGCCGTGGATTCTCTTTTTATAGAGCTTCCAAAAAGTTACCGTTGTAAAATCCTAATACCAGACTAGTGCGGTGCAAGTCCAGACTTGTCCGGTCATAGTGTAATTCGAAGTCCAAAAAGTCTGGCGGACTAGTCCGCTTGGAAAACGGACTTGTCCGACCCTATGTGAAGATGGAATCCAGAAAGTCTGGCGGACTAGTCCGGTTGGAAAATAGACTAGTCCGGCCCTATGTGAAAGCAGACTCCAGAAAGTCTGGCGGACTAGTCCGGTCCATGATCGGACTAGTCCGGTTGCACTGTGAGATGTTAGGTTAATTTTAAAACCCTTACCCCTACGCAAGGTCGTGAGCTCTTGGAGTGTGTCTTCCATACACACCCTATACATTTAAAATCTAATTTGTTCTTTTAAATTCCATCAAAGTATTCCTCTTCGGACACCACTCCATTTTTCACCTTTTTGTGTGCACCGAGCTGTTTCATTTTGTTTGTCCTGCAATCATCTCAATAGTTTCATTAGGATCTCATATGTTCGTCATCAATTAGCCAAAACCCACAAGAGATATCCTAGATGCACTTACAATCTCCCCCCTTTTGGTGATTGATGACAACCATTTGAGATATTACAATTGAGAATAAAACTTTGATTTTCATAAGGTGTGCACATATGAGAATAACGATCAGTTCACAAAAGCTTCTCACATATGCACACACCTTATGGTGGGGTGCCTAACAGGTGTGTGATCAACAAAATGTGATGAACCAAAGATAAACAATAATGAACATAGAAGTAAGCATTAGAACAACAATAAGCATCACACATAAGAAAGGAAATATTGCATTACAAAGTTTTAAAAATAGGTACATGTCCTCGATCACAAAAGCTTAATAACTAATACTAGAGATAGTTCGAGTCTCAATCTAGCCTCAATCTCTCCCCCTTTGGCATCAAGGCACCAAAAAGAGAAAAATCGAGGGGAATCACTCATCGCTGCTCCCTTCTTCAGTTTTAGTCCGATCTTCGTCTTCACCATCATCGTCATTCACCAGAGCAGGATCTTCCTCTGAGTCCTTGTAGGCGGGCGGTGATCCAACTGGCTCAATCTCAAGCTTTTCACAGATAGACTTGATATTGGCATTCACATACTGTTGATGTTTACGCTACCTGTCTTTGATCTTGCGGCAGCAGGCAAAGATGGAGGAGACCATTTTGAAGATGCCACCGGAGGGTTCATGAATAGGAGAAGAATCAGAAGGAGCAACTGCATCATGAGATTGTTTAGACCTCCTCTCTGCTGCGGGGGAGGGAGAAGCAGGTGGTGCTGAGGGAAGGTTGTACTCGGTGGGCTTTTGTGGCTTCAACCCCGTATGAGAAACATCCTTGACAAACTCGAGTCCGGTCACTTTATCAATCATGAACCTGATGTACGGTGCATACCCGCAAGACCTATTGGGAGTGATTGAGATGTTCACAATGTCATTGTAGATGTACTCAAAAACATTGAACAATCTCCTTCCACTAATGACCTTCATTAGGGTCCTCAAGGTTCCTTGGATAGTACCCGCATCTCCATCCTTCGGGGCTATCGTCTTCCTCAACACTCTGTTGAGGACAACAAAGAAGGGCTTCAGATATTTGATGGTGGGAGTAACATAGGGCATTCTTGTGTCATAGAAGAACTTAAGATCATCCTTCTCCGAAGGTTGCAGATTGTGGATGACAAGCTCATGATCCAGAGTGTGTTCAAGGTGAAGAATCCTTGCAAATTCATCATAAGTGACACTATACTTGGAACCATGAATCATCCAAGTAAGACTGTCTCCATCACCACAGGCAAAGTAGAGGGTGGAGTAAAATTGGGTAATAACTTCATTGTTCCAGTTATACTCAAAGGAAAGCAGTTCCTTCAGTCCGTGCCTCTCCAAAGCCTCAACCACCTCACAAAAAGCAGGATACCTCTTCGACTGCAGGTATCCAACATTCAGCCATTGACTCTCCACTATAGGATTTTTCATCTTCATGTACATGTGCTCATAGTAGTCGGCATGGAAGTTGCTCCAGAATCTTGGGTCAGAGCACTGTTTAGGTTGATTATACACTTCAATCTTCCTGAAGTTATCAGCTAGCTCACCCCCTTTCCCAGTGAAATCCTCACTGGAAGGCTTCCTGTTGCGGTGACCGATGTTTTTCATCTTCAAGGGCCCAATGGGATCACTAGCAAGTCCCTTCCCTTTATTGAGAACCCTCTTTGTCCCTGATGAGCTCTCAGCAGCAGCTTTTCTTTGAGCCTTTTTGACAATGACCTTCCTCTTCTTAGGCAGATTGTCGTCAGAGGGTGGAGAGTGGACATTCACATCATGTCTTTTCTTCATAACTCTCTCCTTGGCTCTCCTTACTCTTTCGCGTTGAACTTCTTCATCAATGTGGAAAGAGCTGTCATCTGAGCCTGAAGACATCGTGCCTGATAAGGAGTTCATGGATTAGATAAGAATGAACCAAGGATTGAAGACAATGTAGAGATTCAGATGTCAGAGACCGGACTTGTCCGGGTTCAGAGTGCGGACTTGTCTGATGGACCGGACTTGTCCGCATTTGAGCGCCGGACTAGTCCGGTCTGGCATAAGAACCCTAACGATTTCCTTTGAATTCTAAACTTCTATCTAAACATACAAAAGGGCAGGAATGTGGTGGGAATACATCTATGAAGCCAATGTACAACCTTGGAATCAAAGGAAATGAGCTAGAACGAGAAAAGTTGAGAATTTGGTTTTGGGTTGAATTTTACCGAGATTTGAAGATCCGCGTTGAAGGAGCAAGAATCTGTCCGGATGAGTCCAGAGAGGAGAGTCCACTCGTCGAGGAGAGGATTTCCCACGGAGTATGCTTCGATTTTGAGGGCTCAACCCGAAAATCACTTTGGGGGCTAGGGTTTAGGAGAGGAGAGGGAGACCAAGTGGAGAGAGAGAGGTTGGTATTCAAATTTTTGGCCAGCCAACCGCTTATATACGCAGCGGACCGGACTAGTACGGTGCCCCTGGAAAACCTAATTATTTCGTCTGTCCGGACTAGTCCGGTGGAGAACTGGACAAATCCGGTTTCAATAGACTTGATACATATAGAGATTATTAATAGTGATCCAAGAACAATAATTTTGCAAATAATCATGGTAATTACGACCAGTAGGTAAGTAACAATGAAAGAGGTCATAAATTGCAAGATTTCTTCATTAAAATAGTTTTCTTAGAAGAAATAGGGATGAGGAGCAGATTTAACAATAAAATGTAACATTTGAAGTTTCAACCAGGTATGCAACGTTTCAAGCCACATTTCGAGAGTCAATAATGTTAAGCTCATTCCTAAGCTCACAAAACCTTTTTTCATCTAATGGTTTGGTAAAAATATCCACAAGTTGTTTTTCAGTCCTAACATGTGAAATAAGAATGTCACCTTTTAACGAATGATCTCTAAGAAAGTGATGACGGATATCTATGTGCTTAGTTCTTGAGTGCTCTACAGGGTTGTGTACAATTTTTATAGCACTTTCATTATCACATAGAAGCGGGATATGGCTTAGATTGTAGCCGTAGTCCCTAAGAGTCTGTCGCATCCAAAGTAGTTGTGCACAATGACTACCGGCTGCAACATACTGTGCTTCCACTGTGGAAAGGGCAATGGAGTTTTGCTTTTTAGATTACCAAGAAACTAGGGACCTACCAAGAAATTGACAAGTCCCTGACATGCTCTTTCTATCGACTTTGCATCCTGCATAGTCGGCGTTGGAATAGCCTATCAAGTTAAACTTGGATCCTTTGGGATACCAAAGCCCCAAGTTGGGTGTGTGCACAAGGTACCTTAGGATTCTTTTTACAGCAATTAAGTGACACTCTTTAGGTGCGGCTTGAAATCTCGCACACAAGCAAACACTAAGCATAATATCTGGCCTAGATGCACATAAATAAAGTAAGAAGCCGATCATGGACCGATATACTTTTTGGTCCACATTTGGACCGTCTTCATTGAGGTCGAGATGTCCGTTGATGGCCATGGGTGTCTTGATGGGATTGGCTTTGTCCATATTGAATTTCTTGAGAATGTCCTGTGTATATTTGGTTTGGCTATGTACCTTCTCTCAGTTGCTTCACTTAGAATCCCAAGAATAACTTCAATTCGCCCATCATTGACATCTTGAACCTATCTGTCATAATTTTGCTAAATTCTTCGCAGAAAGACTTGTTAGTGTATCTAAAGATAATGTCATCAACATAAATTTGACATACGAATAGATGCTTATCACAATGTTTAGTGAAGAGTGTATAGTCAGCTTTACCAATTTTGAATCCATTTTGAGTCAGAAAATCTCTAAGGCACTCATACCAAGCTCGAGGAGCTTGTTTGAGGCCATAGAGAGCCTTACGCAGTCCGTAGACATGGTTGGGATACCTTTGGTCTTCGAATCCTAGTGGCTGCTCCACATAAACTTCCTCCTTTATCGGACCATTTAGGAAGGCGCTTTTGACGTCCATTTGATACAGCTTAAAATTGTTGTGAGTAGCATATGCCAATAAAATACGAATGAACTCAAGTCTAGCTACAGGACCGAAAGTTTCATCGAAGTCCAAACCTTCGACCTGAGAATAACCTTTGGCCACCAATCTCGCTTTATTTCTTGTTACTACTCCATGTTCATCTTGCTTGTTCCGGAAGACCCATTTGGTTCCAACAATGTTCGCCCTTGGTCTCTCCACCAGCTCCCACACTTCATTTCTTTTGAAGTTGTTCAACTCCTCTTGCATTGCAATCACCCAGTCTGTATCCCTTAAGGCTTCTTCTACCCTGTATGGTTCCAGAAAAGACACAAAAGAATAGTATTCACAGAAATTTGCAATTCGAGATCTAGTAGTCACCGCCTTAGAAATATCTCCAATGATATTGTTGACAGGATGGTCTCTTTGCACGCACTGATGTGCTCTTGGGTGTGGAACTTGTGTAGTTGCTTGTTCTTCATTATCTTCATGTGCATTGTCTCCTCCTAGACCATTGATTCCATGATTATCTTGACCTTCTTGATCTTCCTCATTTTGATCTTGTGCAAGAGCCCCCCCCCCCTTGATCATTGCCTCCGTGTTGAAGTTCATCTTGTGCATTTGAGTCTAATGTTCGCTCTTGTGGTAAGATATCACCAAGTGCCATTTTCTTCAGCGCTTCATATGGAGCTTCCTCTTTATCTAGCATACACTTATCGACTTGCTCCACTTGTGAGCCGTTAGATTCATCGAACACTACGTCACGTGCTACTTCAACAAGGTTGGACACCTTGTTGAAGACACGATAGGCGTAGGCATTCGATTCATAACCGAGAAAGAACCTTTCATCGGACTTTGAAGCGAACTTCGAGACACTCGATTTCTTGTTCAGAATAAAACATTTACAACCAAAGACTTTGAAATAAGAAACATTAGGCTTTTTACCGGTAAGAAGCTCATATGGATTTTTCTTCAGTAGTCGGTGAAGGTACAACCGATTTGTGGCATGGCAAGCGGTGTTCACCGCTTCTGCCCAAAATCGATCTGATGTCTTGTATTCATCCAACATAGTTCTTGCCATTTCGATCAATGTTCTGTTCTTTCTTTCGGCCACTCCGTTTTGTTGAGGGGAATAGGGTGCCGAGAACTCATGCTTTATCCCTTCTTCATCGAGATACTCTTCAACTTGGGTGTTCTTGAATTCCGTCCCGTTGTCACTTCTGATATTCTTTATGGTTGATGAGAATTCGTTCTGAGCTCTTTTCAAGAACTTCTTGAGGATTCCCTGAGTTTCTGATTTATCATACAAGAAAAATACCCAGGTAAATCTTGAAAATCATCAACAATTACTAAACCGTATTTGTTACCGCCGATGTTGATGTACGCAATTGGACCAAAGAGATCCATGTGGAGAAGTTCCAGTGGTCTTGTGGTAGTCATCACATTCTTGGCGGAGTGTGGTGCACCGACTTGTTTTCCTGCTTGACAGGCGCTGCACGACCTGTCTTTTTCAAAAACCACATCCTTAAGACCACAGATGTGACCACCTTTTAGAAGTTTCTGCAGATTTCTCATCCCAACATGGGCTAGCCGTCTATTCCACAACCATCTAATGTTGGTCTTAGCAACCAAGCAAGTGTTGAGTTCAGCTTTATCTTTGTTGTCAACAAGATACAGTTTTCCCTTCAACATTCCCTTGAATGCAATCGAGCCATCGCTTCTTCTAAAAATGGTCACACCCTCATTAGTGAATAAACAGTTGTAACCTTTGTCGCATAGTTGAGATATTGACAAAAGATTATAATCTAGAGAGTCTACATGTAAAATATTAGATAAGGTGTGTTGAGAGGATATTTCAATGTTACCGCTACCAAGGACCTTTCCTTGGCTGTTGTCTCCAAAATATATGCCTTCACATGGATCCTTGTTGTACTCGTACTCCACAAACATACCTATCTCTCCGGTCATGTGATTTGTGCATCCGTTATCTAGCACCTATTTAGATCCACCGAAGGAGTAAGTCTGCAAAATGGAATTATTCCTTGGTTTTAGGTACCCAAGCTTGCTTGGGTCCTCTCAGGTTAGTCACAAGAGTCTTGGGCACCCACACACAAGTTTTCAAGTTCTTGTGGCGTGGCCCTGTATATTTAGCAATGACTTTTCCATATTTGTTTTTCATGAGAACATAGGAAACATCAAATGTATGAAACAATATTTGTAAATAAGATTCATAGGATTTTTCCTTAACAAAAGCGATTCTATTCTTAGCATGATTAGGAGTAGGCGTGTGTTTGTTCCTATCAAAACCTAGACCATCTTTGACATTAGGAGGTCTAGTGACCATATATGCACTGCATGCATATTTGATCTTCTCCTTATCAAAGATGCCGCTTGTGGAAGGATGCATATTATGAGAAGTTGGAGTATTAGAAATAACATTCTTCTTACTAGAGCAAGTGCAGGTTCCGACTGTTGTCGAACTCATATCTTTGGAGGAAGAGCTCTTGGAGGAGGAGGAGTCACTTTGCTTGAGCGACTCAACTTGCACCTCAAGGATTTTGTTAACTTTTGACAAGTTAGCAAGTTCTTCCTTGATTGCAATATGCGAGTCCTCTAGCTTTGAGTAAGTTTCCTTACTCAAGGCTATCTCAAACTCAAGTGACTCGTTCTCCTCTCTTTCAAGCTCAAGAAGCTTTTCAACTTCTTGATATCTCTTCCTTTCAAGGATGAGCATATCTTCTTGTCGGTTAACAAGTTCCTCCTTTTCAAAGATTTCGTTCGACAACATTTCCATTTTCTTTAAAGCAATTTTACTTAATCCTCTAAACATTTCTTTATTATCACTAGAGCTATCAAAGTCATCAATAGAGGAATTTAGCGTAGGAGAGTAAGTCAAACCTTTTTCTTGCCTTCCTTAGCCATAAGGCAAGTGTGGTTGTTCATATCCCGTCCACCCATGTTTGGGAAGAGTGTGGCTCTCATAGTGGGTTTCTTGACTGTGATGGTGGCCATCTCTTCTTCTTCATCGGAGGAGGACTCGTCGTTTGAGTCTCACTCCTTGCCAATGTGAGCTTGGTGGGCTTGTCTTCTTTTTTCTAAACTTTTTCTTTTCTTGAGGTCTTGTTTCCTTCTTCTTTTTGTTTTCTTCATAAAGGCAGTCCACCATGAAGTGACCATACTCTCCGCAGTTGTAGCAAGTGTGTCGAGCCTTGGATTTCCCTTTATCCTTGCTTTTGCCTTCCTTTGAATTGTTGCCGTGTCTTCTTTTCATCATGCGCTTGAACTTCTTGATAAAGAGTACTATTTCTTCATCATCAAGATCGGTGCTCTCGTCGCTTGTATCTTTGTTGTCTTGGTCTTCACGAGTTTCTTTGAGTTTGGGTCTGCACGTTGCTTTGAGAGCAACTTCTTTCCTTTTGGAAGAGGTGAGTTCGGCTAAGTCTTTGACGTATTGAGCCTCTTTCTCCATCATTTCATGATTTATGATCTTCCCCAATAACTCATCGGGAGTCATTTTGTGAAATTCGGGGCTTTTTCTAATCATTGAGCAAAGTGTGACATTTCTTGGCATGAAAGCTCTAATCATTCTTTTGACCACCTCGTGATCCGTCCATTTCTTACTTCCATAGGCACGAATTTTGTTGATGAGTGCCTTCATCCGGTTGTACATGTCTTGAGGTGATTCGCCTTCTTCAATAGCAAATCTCCCCAACTCTCCTTCAAGCATCTCAATTTTATCTTCACGAACCGACCTATTTCCTTCGTGAGCTGTCTTAAGTGTATCCCAGATTTCTTTTGCACTTTCTAAACCATCGACCTTGGTGAATTCCTCTCTGCTTAGTGATGATGTGATCACCGCGACGGCTTGTGCGTTTCTGTGAATCTCTTGTTCTTGTTCTGGAGTGAGTTCCCCATCCGTGTTCAGGATATCTATGCCTGCACAAATAATGTGCCACAGACTAGGATTCAGAGATATTAGATGCATTTTCATGTTGTACTTCCACATGGTGTAGTCACTTCCATCAAACTGTGGAGGCTTTCCCATAGGGATAGAGATATAGTGATTGTTTGAATTGAGACGGTTGTAGTTATAAGGATACCGGGAGTAGTCGTGATGACCACTCCCAGTCGTCTTCTCTTCTTCTTTTCCTTTTTGTGCTAGCAGTTTCTTTCTCAGGAGTGCCTTTAGCTGTCGCACTTCTTCATCATCATGTGGGCTTTCTTTCAGCACATCGAAGGCTTTAGCTTCTTGTTCCTCCTCATTGATGTTCGTCTTCGGGATATCGTTGTTCTTTTCAGAGGCCATTGATCTCTCCGAGATGTGAGTCTCGTTGACAGAGAACCTTGCTCTGATACCAATTGAATGTGGCCTATAGGGGGGTGAATAGGCCTTTAAAATTTCCTGCACACTAAATAGAGTTGTCAAAAACTTGTTTGACCGGACTAGTTCGGTTGTGTGGGCGGACTAGTCCGGTGTGCTAAAATAAGTGAATTGATTAAATGTTATTTGGGAAGCTAGATTCTTTTGGCAGCGGAAATGAAAACAACAAATACTTTGATTTAATATTATTGTAAGAATGCACGTGAGAACTTATAAGCAACTTAAATTGATGTTTAGCAATCAAGTGATCTAATGAACAAAAAGTAAAAGAAATAAGGCACAAGAGACACAAATTTTTACCGAGGTTCGATCTCACCACGAGATCTACATCCTTGTTGAGGAAGCTCACACAGAGCCGGGTCTCCAACCCTTTCCCTCTTCAAGTCACCACAAAGGCCGACTTGATTCCACTAGCACGGGTAATCACCGAGTTTGTGGGGCAACCTCACACGTTGAGGGCTCCCACGAGAATTACAACGAAAGAAGTGATCAAATACACTTGAATATATTACAATGCAAAGTATGAGTGTAGAAAGATCAAACCCCAAGAGCTCGCAATGAAGGAACGACGATCTCCCAATCTCGAATCCAAGTGTTCAATTGATTTTACCCTTTTTGCACTTTAGATGTGTGGGGAGATGTGTTTTGGGCTCTTGGGACAAGGTGGCGGAGCTAGGGGTTGTATTTTCAGCAGTATTCGACGTGTATATTCTAAGGAAGGCCGTGGATTCTTTTTTTATAGGGTTTCCAAAAAGTTATCGTTGTAAAACCCTAATACCAGACTAGTCCGGTGCAAGTCTGAACTTGTCCGGTCAAAGTGTAATTCGAAGTCCAGAAAGTCTGGCGGACTAGTCCGATTGTAAAACGGACTTGTCCGACCCTGGTGAATATGGACTCCAGAAAGTCTGGCGGACTAGTCCGGTTGGAAAACGGACTAGTCCGGCCCTATGTCAAAGCAGACTCCAGAAAGTCTGGCGGACTAGTCCGGTCCATGATCGGACTAGTCCGGTTGCACTGTGAGATGTTAGGTTAATTTTAAAACCCTTACCCCTGCGCAAGGTCGTGAGCTCTTGGAGTGTGTCTTTCATACACACCCTATACATTTAAAATCTAATTTGTTCTTCTAAATTCCATCAAAGTATTCCTCTTCGGACACCACTCCATTTTTCACCTTTTTGTGTGCACCGAGCTGTTTCACTTTATTTGTCCCGCAATCATCTCAATAGTTTCATTAGGATCTCATATGTTCATCATCAATTAGCCAAAACCCACAAGGGATATCCTAGATGCACTTACAGTAGGGCCTTTCTCCTCTAAAAAAGTGGTTGTGTTTTCACCACAATGGTGCACATCAAGCCTGTGGACGGCGGTTTCCGTGGCCGTCATCCGGTGAACGGATCCTACACCCGGGCAACACAATCTAGTCCATCACGCCCCCGCATAGATGCAACTGGTCAAGGTGGTGCATCCGGGCACATCCTGACCCAGTCGGCGCCCTTGGAGCCGCCGGCTGCAAGTCTGGAGAGCCCTCTGGCAGCAGCCAGGGCCCTTCATCACCATCCATCGTCCTTGAATGCTTCCTAGAGAGTGGCTCAGTAGTGGGTCCAACTCATCGTTGCAGCCATCAACTCTCCCATCAGAGGGAGGCGCCACGTCTTGCTGTCGTGCATGCCGTCCATCGACCGTCGCTCTGTCGACTCCCGTTCCACCAGGCTTACTATCGCTGGCAAGATCCCCACGGTTGACCTGAGGGCCGAGCTTGACCGCTGTCTAGCTCAGGTAGATGACCGTGTCATCATCGAGTGACCGCAGGAGAGACGGCGCAACCTTGACGCCTAATACGACCCTCAAGGGCATGAGGAGGATGTGTCCTTTGTCCAAGGTGCGCCACAGGTAAACCCTCTGCCACTGCCTCACTAGGATTATTTTGGGTCGACTGCCTCCCTGTAGTACTCTGCGTAGCAGGTGCCATAGCAGCAGTACTTGGCGCAGCAGGTGCCATAGCAGCAGTACTTGGCGCAGCAGGTGCCACAGCAACAAGCTCTACAACAGCCGCACGTCATGCAGGTGGCTGCACCGCATGGTGCGTAGAAAACCCTCCAGGGTATGCCGTTCCATACGCTTCTCCGATAAAGCCCATCGGAGGGCGCACAATCTTGGCTCCATACCTCCGCCTGACGACGTGGCCGCGCAAGTTCCAGACACACCTACCGAAGAGGTTTGACAGAAGCGTCAATCCTGCCGAGTTCATGCAGATCTACACAACGACACTCCTTGCTGCAGGAGCGGATGAGCCCACCCTAGTGAACTACTTCTCTGTGGCCTTGACCGACTCAACTAAGTTATGGATCATGAACCTGCTCGTGGGATCCATAACCTCTTGGGAAGAGCTCTACCGACAGTTCACAGCGAACTTCGGTAGCTCCTACACGCGCCCCGGAACCGAGCTCAACCTCCACACCACGCGCCAGCATCCCAAGAAGATGCTGCGATCTTTCATCCAATGGTTCTCCTAGGTACACAACTCCATCCCAAACATCCCAAATGCTTTTGTCATAGTGGCATTCCGGCAGGGAGTGCGTGATAGGAAGATGCTCGAGAAGTTAGCCACGCACAATGTGGAAGATGTTTCCGAGCTCTTCTCCATCGCCGACCAGTGCGCCAGGCTGGCAGAAGGCCGTGAATGGCACACACAGCTTGCCTCTGGGGCGGGCAAAGCCGACCAGACCGGCGAAGGTGCCACTACCCCGGGTAGCGGCAAAGATAAGAACAAGAACTGGGGCGGCGACCAGAACAAGCAGATGCAGGGGGCACCCATCGCGGCAGCAACTGCGACTGGTGGTGCCAGACCCCCACGCCCATACAAACATAAACGTCATCCACTTGCTACTGACGACGGCGTCGAGCCCTGCCCAGTGCACAAGACTCGCGACCACAACGCGAGCGAGTGCCGGGAGATCAAGAGGTGCGCCGAGCGATACCAAGAGCGGGCGCAACAACATCCTGAAGGCGCACCCTTTTGCCAGCGGGAGGGCAAGAAGAGAGTCGATCCCAAGATCAATGATGACGAGGAGATGGAATACCAGAAGCATGAACGGGTCATCAAAGTGGTCCACCAGGACGAAGACTCCAACGCTACCAGCGACCACCGGCGTCGCAAGACACTCCACATCATCTTTGGGGGGGGGGGTCGTGGGATCCCGTGTCCCGAAATGCGGTCAAGATCGTGCGCCGAGCAGTGGCCTCGATAGATCCTACCCCCACTCCGGCGCTGCACCACAAGTGGAAGGAGACGCCGATGAGCTTCGACGCCTGTGACTACCCCTAGAACATGGCGGGAGCCGGGATCCGTCATCTCATGGTCGCCCCCACCATCGCCAATGTTAAGCTCCACCATGTCTTGATAGATAGCGGGGCCGGCCTCAACCTCATCAGCTGTGCAACCTTCGACCAGCTACAGATCTCGGTGTCCAAGTTGAACCCCTCGAGCCCGTTATCGGGGGTGGGACCAGGGAACATCATCCCATACGACAACATCCACCTTCGGGACACCCAAAAACATCAGTACGGAGAGCATCCTGTTCAACATCGCGGAGGTCAGCCTCCCCTTCAACGCCATCATCGGCAGGTCCGCCCTGTACCGACTCATGGCCGTAGCCCACTACAGCTACCTCGTCTTGAAGATGCCAACCCTCTCCAGCATCCTAAGGATCCTCGAAGACTGCACCACTGCGGTGTTAGCCTTGAAGAAGCTCCAAGAACTCGCAGCAGACCCAACACCTATCCGACACTAGACCAAGTCAACCTCCGCCAGGCTCGCGTCAGCGCGACTTGTCCGCTGCACCTCGTCTGCAGCCTTCTAACAGCAACGAAGCTCCCATCAAAACAGTCAAGATCAGTTTTGGCTCTGCCCAGACCACCCACAAGGTGAAGGGCCAAGGTAGAAAGTAGGTACACCCGCTCATCGCCCAATTGGTAGCTAACGAAGACAAGTTGCCTGACAACCGTCACAATTATCCTCAGTGCTTTGAGCACCCCTATAAGTTAACATTAGCTTAATAGTAGGACAGTGTAAAGGTTTCATAGAGTCTGGGAGCAGCACTTAGGATGACCAAGCTCTGGGAGGGTCAAGTCCAGAGTGCGCAGTCAGCTTAGCTTGGTCCCGAACCCTAATCCTGTGCACCCTACCTCCCCTATCATCTAGAAGCAACTCGTTGCCTTCTTTTATAAAAGCCCGTCTCCTCCTATGAATGTCAATATAAAAGAATCATTGTCTTACTCCATGTTTCTCTAAAAATGTTCATTTAATTACTTGTTAATTTTATGATGAACCATGCTAGGCTCATTTTTTGTATTTTGCCTTCATATACATGGTTATATGCTCTGTATCTCACTCTTGGTGGAGTTGTGCAATCCTACTGCAGGCGGGCTTGCTTGAGGTACCTACAATGTGTGAGGGGTTCTCTCGGCTACCCCCTTCCTTGGAGTCCTGTGACGTTGGATGGCCTCCCAAGAAAGGTCTATGCCAAGCTAGAGGTCCAGGAGGTGTAAACTGCTTAGTCTGGTCCTGTACCCTAAGCGTGCACACCCTGCCTCCTAGCGCTACGGCTGAGTACTGGGGATCGAAAAGCTCGCACCCTAAGGACGACGAGAGTCGGACCCTAAAGCACTAGCACATTGAATTACCCAAGTCCGGTATGCCAGCTCAGGACAGTAAGACATGACAAACCTAAAGAGGAAAAAGAGGTAAATCGACGAGCAAAGTAGTCCTTCCTTTATCATGTGTGCAGGACATCCAGCTCCGACACCTCCCAGGGGGCCTGCCATCAACGTCCCAACCCGTCGATGACAGTAACAAGCGGTGATTTATGAGTACATTCTCCTGCCCCGCTCTTGTTGCTAATAGGGTTCTCTTATGGTAACCTGTATACCAGGGGCCTGTCGTTGAAGTTTCTACACATCAGTGGTGGACGACGCCGGAGCAGCCAGTTCCGATAGCTCCCAAGGAGCCTGCTACCGATGTACCAGCATGTCGATGACAGTAACAAGCACTGATTCATTAGTACACTCTCCTGCCCCGCTCTTGTTGCTAATAGGGTTCTCTCGTGGTAACCTGTATACCAGGGGCCTACCGTCGAAGTTGCTACACATCGGTGGTCGACGATGTCGGATCAACCATCTCTGGCACCTCCCAGGGAGCCCAGCATCAACGTCACAGCACGTCGATGACAATAACAAGTGCTGATTTGTGAGTACACTCTCCCGCCCCGCTCTTGTTGCTAATAGGGTTCTCTGGTGGTAACCTGTATACCAGGGGCCTACTGTCAAAGTTGCTCTACAACGATGGCGGGCAACGCCGGAGCAGCCTGCTCTAGCACCTCCCATGGGGCCTGCTGTCGACGTCTCTACAACAATGGCGGGTGACGCTGGAGCAGCCTGCTCCGACACCTCCCAGGGGGCCTGCCGTCGACGTCTCTATAACGATGGCGAGCAACGCTGGAGCAGCCTGCTCCGGCACCTCCCAGGGGGCCTGTCGTCGACGTCTCTATAATGATGGCAGGCAACGCCGAAGCAGCCTGCGTCAGCACCTCCCAGGGGGCCTGCTATTGACGTCTCTACATCGATGGCGGGCAACGCTGGAGCAGCCTGCTCCGGCACCCCCCATGGGGCCTATCGTCGATATCTCTACAATGATGGTGGGCGACACCGGAGGATCCTGCTCCGACATCTCCTGGGGGTCTGTTGTCGATGTATCTACAATGATAGTGGGCGACGCTGGAGCAGCCTGCTCCGGTACCTCCCAGGGGGCCTGCGTCAACGTCTCTACAATGATGGCAAGCGACACCGGAGCAGCCTGCTCTGGCACCTCCCAAGGGGGCTGCAGTCGACGTCTCTACAACGATGGTGGGCGATAACGGAGCAGCCTGCTCCGGCACCTTCCAGGGGGCCTGCCGTCGACGTCTCTACAACGATGGCGGGCAACGCCGGAGCAGCCTGCTCCACCGGGGGCCCATCGAAGACATCCTGTGCTCAAGTGGTAGGCGTGCCCAACCAGTTGGCCACATCTACCAGAGGGCCTCTAAGGGGGTTCCATAGGTAGGACGTCAGTTGACGGCAGATTGTCCATGTCAATTGTGCAATCGTTGGTTCCTAAAAAACTAATGAAGTCGGCTACGTTCTTCAGGCTCATACGCTTCTAAGAGCGCTAGTGAACAAGATGGGAAGCACATGACACAACCAAGAAGCCAAACACGAATTCAAATCCATTGAGGAATATTTACAAAGGGACGAGCCCCGGATACAAAGACGTACCCGCCTAGGGGCCGCTGGCCTCAATCTCTCGCAAATTGTGCGGCGACATATTTGGCATCATCCTTGACTTCTGCTGTTGCCGCCTGTTCACGCGCCACGACGGGGTCGTCGAACACCGGGTCCAGAGGTATCTCCGTGTACCAACTTCAGTAGCACACCAGAACGTGGGATGTCACTGTCTCTGCCTGTAAAATCCCTAATTTTCATAGTGCAAACTTCAGTTAGAAGGACTGAAATTTTTGAATGATAAAAAGAAATAAAAATGAAAAGATAAAACAAAGTAATTCAAACTCCAAAAGAGGGAATTCAAAAAAAAACTTAACTACTATTTAAATGAGTTTAACATGAAGATTTGAGTTGACCATTGGATTCCAAATATTTCAAATAGTCTCCCTGCAAACTTTCTAATTTTTGAAGCAAGTTTACCATTTAATTCAATGGCTACATTGGATTCTAGTCAAATTCAAATTTAAGTTTGAATTCGAATGAAACTTGGTCAAATCAATAATTTGAATTCAGAATAAAATTCTCCATATTCAGTTTCGCCTTCCCACAAATATCTAGTAATTTTGAACAAATTAGGTGAGGAAAATTGACTGTCCAGAGAAGTGGATGAGGGAGAGCAAGTGGGATCCACCTGTCAATCTAAGGGTGCTCTGTTCTTTCTTCCCAGTGCGACACCACACGCATGCAATTGACACCGAGCTGCCTGCTTGCTTGAGGTCGCCTCCAGCTGCATACAACATGCCCAAGGCTCCTTATCCTCCTCTAAGCCTCAAAGTCGATCACTCTCCTCTGTTCAGTTCCCTGGCGTAGAAATTTGTTTCCTGGCGAGTTCCTCTCGTCCAAACTGAAATCCAGTGAGGACTAGTGAGTTTGATCAAATTTCTTTAAGCTACTCCTCCTCATGCTCGGGCGCACATCCCTGACCAATTTTGTGGAGTTTGAGGCCTCCCCGAAGCTCGAGAAAGTGAAAACGCGGCCGGCGGTTCCCCTGTTTTCCACTTGCGCCTCTGCTCTACCGTTGACCCCGTGATACAAGCCTTATCTCATCCAGCTCCTTGAAGCAAAAAGGTTGGCCTATGCATATAATAGCTGCTGGTAAAATATGAGCCCATGCCATGGACCGTAGCCCCCGGATTTGTAACTCTTCCGACAAGATTCATGTATGAACATAGCTAGGTCTCCGATTAAATTCTCTTTCTATGTGTAAAAATTCTTCAGGGGCATGAAGTTTTATCTTCTACACATCCAGGAACTTTACCTCGAAGAAGAATCATCAAGTTTCATCGAGTAACCACGTCGGGCTATGAGTTTTCCCAACCGCCAATTTTTCACCTTGTCGGTTGACTATCGCCACCTTGTTCCAAAGCTTTTATCTCCTTTTTGGTGTCCAGAATCATGCTCCACATGCTTCCACAAAGGTTTCTGAGGATTTCCCGTGTGAAATAATCTACCGTAGAGCCCGACCAACATGGCTGGAACCCCAGGTTCCGCCGCCGCTGTCGGGTGCCTCTTTCCAGCCACCTATCGCCATCGGGAGCTGCACCACCGAGTTCCTCATCGATTTTTAGGTGGGGCGACGAGTCTGCGAGGCCTAAATGCCCTAGGTCGGGCTGCGGTGAGGCGCCGTCACCGGCCACCGTCGGGCTCCGCCAGAGCGCCGCCGAGCGCGAGGTAGAAGACGACCCCGGTGAGGCCCGACCGTTAGTGGGTTGGCGCGTCGCCCAGATCTGTTGCGGCACCGGGATTCGATGTGGCCATGACCAAGAAGTCTGTTACCCTGTGTGGCCCCCATCCCATTGGTTAATTCTAAAACAGTGGGGCACACTCTTTTTTTTTCGATTTTCCAATTCAAATAAAATTCCAGATTTCATCCCATCATAGAAATTCAATATCTCCTAGGAATATTGTCCAACAATTCTAAAATAAATTTTTTAGACTCCTTAAGATCTTTACTTTCAAGTAGTGCACTTGAATCTATATGAAAATCCATAATTTATCCTTAATAATTTCATGAACCAAAATAATACTGGAATTAATTCCTGATGCTCCATTCATTCAAAAATTTCCAAACTTTGCCAGATTATTATAAATAATTCCCTTGAGTTATTCAGGTCCATTTGAGTTGATTTGAGTTGCCAAATGGTGTTATCTATATGTACCTGAAAATTCCAAAATGTCCAGAAACTTTTTCAGCAAATTGTCCAAACTTGTAAATTCAATGTCTCACAGTAGAATGCTTAGAAAATTATGAAACTAATTTTATTGAGTCACTCTTGACCTCCTATAAACAGAACATTAACTTTTGGCCATGTTAAAGTCCCAGATTTCCCAAGAAAAGTCTGG
Source organism: Tuctoria greenei (assembly GCA_036927565.1). Classification (NCBI taxonomy): domain Eukaryota; kingdom Viridiplantae; phylum Streptophyta; class Magnoliopsida; order Poales; family Poaceae; genus Tuctoria; species Tuctoria greenei. The sequence goes on along the minus strand of JAYESD010000006.1, from coordinate 194,371,974 downwards.
GAAGTGTTTAGTTACATTGAATTTTAAGCAACAGAGAGTTCCATGAATTGATCCCAATTTTGGCCAGAATATCAACCATAGTACCTAGTGTCCCCTGATAATTACAAAAACCAGTGGGCTTAATTTCATATACTTAACTGTCTTTCCATTGAGCTATATCATAATACTGGTTTTAATTCACTTGCATTATTCTTTGCATATCGAATAGTTGCCAAGCTCGAGGAGACCCCGGAGACACTGGAAGTCATCAACCCAGAGACTAACCTTAACTCTGTCTCGCAGCCAGGCAAGCCCCGGTTTGCATTTAACAACGTTTTAAAATTTTATTTGTATCACATTATATGGGTTAGAATTTATTATGCATTTGGTCTAGGTTTTCTTGGAGTTTTCCACTTGCATGATCAGAGCACCCATGAGAGCAGGGTAGATGTTTAAGTCCTTGATGTGTCCATACTATGCTTAATGTTATAGTTGCTTCGGTAGAAGTCAAGTAGTTGGAATCTACTCGCGAGTTCAGGAATTGGGTTCACACGGGATTGGTCGAGTGAGAGATTCACCATTTGATTAAATATGAGACCGGTCATGGAGTAGGAGCACGACATAGGGTACTGTGAGTTGTAGTTGTGCTTGTGTCAGTCAAAGACCGATCCATGTGCGGCCTTGTTGAGCAAGTTTGAATGTACCGAAGGCATACTGGATATATGGGAGCCAGTAAACCGATGTAACTTGTCCACCTTAGTGTCAAGGCATACTCCACCACCTTATAGGTGTGAGTTGAGAGCAGTGAGGTGTAAACCTACCAGCGGGTACATCGTACTCCGAGTGGGGGCCTCCTGCTCGTAGCGGTGGGACCGGTTCAGCGTGAAGGTAGCGGGTGAAAGGTTGTTGCATACAACATCAGTGGAGTGTGCATTCGCAGCTCCGAGTGTGGGTGTATGTGTTATGCTATTCGGGTGTCCCTGCAGGTGTATATCAATGCGAGTCACTGTCCCTCACGGCTATTGAGTACCGCTTGTTCACTGAGTCGTGACGTAGTTAATTATTTGGAGCTGAATATTATTGAATCATGCTTTATGGAATAATTATGTATTGATACTTGTATGTTTAGAACAGGTTGCTCACTAAATTTCAGATTCATGAAGCCTTAATATGTTGCTAAAAGCTGAAAGTAAGGACTAACATTTAGGCGAGCCTTTTATTGCAAACTGCTGTCCTATATTACGTATATCTTGCGCATAGAGTTCCATACTTAGTGGTTATGGTTAAGTCTTGCTGAGCCTTTGTGCTCACGGTTGATATTTTATGTTTTTGCTGCATATGATGACATATATGATGAAGGATTCACCGGTGAGGCGTTGCCCCCTTCAGGGTACACGACCGAGTGGGAACCCTGCACGCCGCCATGAGTTTCACTTGTGTGCTGCTAGTGTGATTCCGTTTGCGGGCTGAACGGAATTACTTTTGCATATCTTAGGCTTGAGTGTCGAGAGCTATGAACTTATCTTCCGCTGTAGTGTATTTTAATGTATATTATTTGTAAAATACAAAGTTTGTATAGCACTATGTTGTTTTAGTAATATGATGAACCTTTTTCTGTGTGCTGTTGGGTGCCGCATCGCACGACACCACCCAATTGCGATTGTTGGAATGTCGGTACTCCGGTCCTCACAACCTCATATCAAAGTCGCATTGGGAATAGCACACTTAAAAAGGATCGTATTACGAGAAAAGTTTAGGTTTACATTGAGGAATCGATAGTAGCCCACATAAGGTTTATTATTAGCATAGTTACTTAAGGTGGTAAAGCTAACACATGTGTTATTATATTCTGCAACGACGCTACGATGTTAGGTAAGAGTTAAGGTACGCCACCGCAAGCGGATCAATTGCGGTAAGCAGTCCGTACGAGAGGTAGTATGATGATTGTTCCCCGTGGCTTGGCACGTGAGATAATATGAGTCTCTGAACCTTCTCATGGTTCTGAGAACATATGAAAACACTGCTCCTCGGCGTGCTTCAGGCAAAAGCGAGGATACCCCATCGCGTGGTAAAAAATCGCAAAGTATGCAACTCTTGATTGTTCAATATTCAAAGGGCCATACGCAGCACTGATCCCTAGCGCAAGAGATAAATGATGTGGGCACCTATCGTGCGGTTTAAAAGCTTGTAGTGTGTTTTTTTTATTAAACACGCGAAAGCGCCTCCTACTGGTGCAGCATTAGGCAAAGACGTGGGACCCCGTCGGGTGGTACATAACCCGATGCGCCTCCTACTGGTGCAGTATTATGCAAAGATGTGGGACCCCCGTCGGGTGGTAGAAAACCCAGTCATGTCCCTCGAGACGTGCCTCATGTCGGGGTGGCCCGTATGGAATGATACGAGACATATGTCTTACTTTCATATATATTATTGTGACTGCCTGAAATGATCACCCGTGTGGCTTGTGCCGTACGGCACCATAATGAGTGTTTTGTAAATTGTGTATCTTATGCAGGAACACTGACCGCGTGATCGTATTGCGCTTAGAAAATGTTTGCGAGTGAACATCATTAAGGCCACCATTGAGACGTATGCCGAAATACCGGCTTAGAATATTCACTTTTGTGAGGCACGTAGTACCGACATGTATTCCATTGATGCATTTACCACTTTTATATAAAATTGAACTTAGAAGATGTAATAATACTTATATTAGCTATTGAGCTCAGTTTGAACTAAGTTTTCAAAATTGGAGTAGGTTTTGAAGTCACAAGATTCAAAAACAGTGTGTTCTGTTTTCTGCCAGAAAAAGACCTGAATTTGAGAAACCATATCTCCCAGTGAAAACTACAATGAAGGTATATCTTACATGGATGGAAAGTTTAGGAAGTCCTTTAAAACTGTTGAGTTTAACTCCAGAGCTGAATTCCCCTCTAACCAGTTCAAAATTTCAAATTTCCAAAATCTGCCAAACTGGACAGAAACTGGAACTCTCTCTGGACTCTTTACTATTTTTGCTATATCTCGCTCTAGAAAATTCGAGCCGGGCCGTGCAAGGAATTTCTGGAATCCTTTTAATATGTATTACAAGTTCATAATTTGTGTCCTTTTTTAATTATGTTGTTTTATATCTGGAAATTGCGGCCCAAAATCAGTATAAACAAAGGAGGTGCTGTCAAAATTTCCAGAAAAACTGTCAGGTTTACAATGCCATATCTCCTCAAATGGAAATGATCTGGAGGCAAACCAATATTTTCTGGAAATATCATGAAATGTACTTAAACTTTGTAGTCCACCTCAAGATATGATTCTGCCATTTACTGGGTTAAATATGTGTTTGAGTACAGGTTGGTTAGGTTTTAACAGAAACTTCATCGGTTTGACATAATTTGGTCTTGTTATGAATCTGGTCCTTGATTTTGCTTCGAGAAGTGTCATAACAGACCAGGTGTCGATACTCAACCATTTACCAGTGGAATTTAGGGTTTGACCGACTCAAACCTCTTTTCTTTTTATGACCATGTTTGTATCATATTAAAGATAAGAGAGCGTATTCACATGATAACGCGCATAACGTCCCCGTCGTGACCAACAATAGTCAAAATAAACTTCAATCCATGGAGTTCATTATTTTGGAGCTTTCTATTATAACATTGGTTCAGGGATGATGTATTTTGTATAAAGTCCATACTTTATCAATATATGTTACTGTTATGCAAGTTTGATTATTAATATGCACCCTATTGTTTTTATCCTTGAGTGATCTTACAAAATCACGTCTCATGTTGGATTCATAGTTGTGACTGCAGAATGGTGCGCACCCGTAACACGGTTGAGATCGGTGGCTCGAGCCAGGGAGGTGATGACTCCCAGCAACAGAGAACTCAAGATCAGCGACAGCCGACACCGCCACCTCCTCCTCCGATTACGTTGGTGGATGTGATTCATCAATGGTGGGTTCGCGCGACGAGCAGACCGAGCTGTTCTGAACCCTCATGCAGAATACGTCTCGTCGGCGGGGACGTCCAGACAGAGGCAATCATCAGCCTCAACAAAGCATTTACTCGGATTTCTCGGTGACTCATCCACCGGTCTTCACGTAGGCCGATGAAACACTCGAGGCAGACAACTGGCTCTGCACAACTGAAGCAAAGTTCAGGTTGCTCAATGCATCGAACAGCAGATGACGCTCTTCACGGTGGAGCAGCTTCACAGCTCTGCTGGCGTAAGGTGGGCAAATTACATCGCCTCTCTGCCAGCTGATCACGCTGTGACATGGACTGAACTCCGGGAGGCGTTCCGCGCCTATCACATACCTCCCGGGATTATGAAAAGGAAGCTTCAAGAATTTTTTAACTCAAGCAAGGCGAGAGGAGTGCTCATGAGTTTCCGTTCTCCGATCTATGGTGGTCCTACCCAATACACGTGCTACAATTATGGGCGTGTCGGACATCTCTCCTACAACTGTCTGGACAAGCCAACTAGTGGACAAGCATCGTACCAGGGTGCTAATCAACCCCGCAATCAGCCCAAGAAACCAAATCCCAAACCTAGCAACGTCCACCACATCGCCATTGAGGACGTACCGGAAGGCGAACCCGTACTCGCGGGTACGTTCACTCTCATCGATCACCCCATTATCATATTTTTGATTCTGGAGTCACTCACATTTTCATTTGTAGTTCATATGTTTTCAAGCACCAACTACAAATATTTCCTACTAAATATCCGTACATGATTTGCTCACCGGGTGGAAAAATGTCAGCTCATAGTATGATTCCTAAAGCACCACTGTGCATGGGTGGAAAAATATATCCTACCACTCTCATTATCCTAGATGGCCAAAAGATCGATGTCATATTAGGAATGTCGTGGTTACATCACCATGGTGCTGTCTTGGACATTGTTCCTCGAATAGTTCATTTGGATTCTCCACTACGCAGTCCACATACTCTCATTCTTGATCGACCCATTCAAGAAATTGCAGCAGCATACCACTCTGAATCTATTAAGTTGGAAGACATTCCGGTAGTCCGTGAATACCCCGATGTGTTTCCCGATGATACCGGGCATGCCGCCCGAACTTGACGTCGAGTTCGTGATTGAACTTGCGCCAAAAACCACACCGATCTCTCGAAGACCTTATCAAATGGCGCCCAATGAGCTAGCTGAATTAAAGGAACATCTAAAGGACCTGCTGGACAAAGGATTTATTCGCCCAAGCTCCCCACCTTGGGGCTGCTCCACGCTGTCCATTAAGAAGAAGGATGAAACGTTGCAGTTATGTGTGGACTATCATCTGCTAAATGCCGTGACTATAAAGAACAAGTATCCACTACCTCGCATCAACATTCTTTTTGATCAATTATTGGGTGCTAAGGTATTTTCCAAGATGGGTATTCGGTCTGGATATCATCAAATCTATATTTGGATGGAAGATATACCAAAGATGGCATTCTCGACGCGATATGGATTGTATGAATATATCGTCATGTCTTTTGGTCTCATCAAAGCTTCGGCCCACTTTATGTACCTTATGAACTAGGTGTTCATGCTGGAGTTGGATAAGTTCATCGTGGTATTCATTGACGACATCTTGGTTTATTCCAAATCGAAGGAAGAACATGCTGAACACTTTCATATCGTGCTCCAATGATTGCAAGACCATAAGCTCTATGCAAAATTCAGCAAGTGTGAATTTTGGATTAGTCAAGTGCCATTCTTGGGACACATTATTTCAGCTGAGGGCATCGCTGTGGACCCAAGTAAAATTGTTCAAGTCCTGAAATGGCAATCTCCTAAGTCCGTTCATGAAGTCTGAAGCTTCCTTGGTTTAGCAGGATATTATCGGAGGTTCATTGCGAGCTTCTCAAAAATTGCTATACCTATGACGGAGCTTTTGAAGAAAGGCACCAAATATATTTGGAATGAAGCTTGTGAGAAGGCATTTCAAATATTGGCAAAGCTTCTCACATCAGCCTCGGTTTTAGCTCAACCGGATACGACGAAACCATTTGATGTTTATTGCAATGCATCCAACACCGGACTTGGCTGCATGCTTATGCAAGAAGGACGTGTGGTCGCTTATGATCACGACAGCTCTGCAATCATGAACATCACTATCCTATTCACGACTTGGAGCTCGCTGCCGTGGTGCTTGCTCTAAAAATGTGGAGGCATTATTTGCTTGGAAATCTGGTTCACCTCTACACCAACCATAAAAGTTTGAAGTATATCTTCACTCGGAAGGAGCTGAACATGAGGCAAAAAAGGTGGCAAGAATCGATCAAGGATTATAAGATTGAGATTCACTATCATCCCGGCAAAGCTAATGTGGTTGCCGATGCGCTTAGCCACACGTCTCATGTCAATAATTTGACCACCACACCTATGGAAGAGGAAACCGAGTCTATACTTGGTTCCATATGGAGCTTTATACAATCTTGCTCTCATTCCCACAATCCGAGATGAGATTATTGAAGCTCAAAAGAAGGACAAGGGTATGCCTCACATACTCAAGAGAATGGACAGCGGAGAGATGAAGTGCTTTCGATGAGATGAACATGGTGCTTTATGGTTCAATAATTGGATCGTAGTGCCCCGTGATATGGACATTCGAAAGAAAATATTGGACGAAGCTCACTTGTCCAAATATTCCATTCATCCAGGCAGCAATAAAATGTATCAAGAATTGAAGACTAAGTTTTGGTGGACACGGATGAAACGTGAGATTGCTAAGCACATATCCAATTGTGATACATGTCGGCGAGTGAAGGCCGACCATATGAGGAAAGCGGGAGAGCTGCAACCGCTGAATATTTCGGCATGGAAATGGGGGGATGTTGTAACATCCATATTTTATGTAAATAAAATTGAGCAAATTATAGTACATTCAAGTCTGCATTTTTGTGTGAATTTTGAAGTTCAAACGAGTAGCAAACGTTGATGTTTGAATTTGAAATCAAATCAAAAGAAAAGAAAAGGAAAAAGAAAAAGAAAAAGGATAAAAAACCCTAATGGGCCAAAACCCACCCCCGGCCCAATTCCCCCTTCCCTCACCCGAAGCCCAACAACCCCCACTCCCTCTCTTTTCTCTCTCTGCTGCACGGGACCCACCTGTCATCCCTTCCAGGGAGCAACCGCTGCCTCCCTCTCCTTCCCGCGCCCACGCCGCACACCCCCCCTCCAACCGCCGTCCCACGCGCGGATTTCAACCGGGAAACAACCCCTTTGCACGCACCGACAACCACCGCACGCGCTACCCCTATAAAATCCCCCTCCCCCTCTCTTTCTTCCTCTCCGCACTCAAACCCTAGCCAACCGCCATTCTCAGTACGTTGCACACGTTCCCAACGATCCAGAGCCTAACCTTCACTGCTTCCTTCTCTAATCGCGTTGCCTTGTCGCCAGGAGCACGCCGGGCAAGTTAGCGCGGAGAATTAGCCGGAGATTCACCGAGTTCGACGAGTGCTGACGCCAACCGTCGCCGCCTCTCGTCGCCGACCCCTCTCCAACCGATTCGTGCCCCGAAACCCCCCGAGGTATGCTCCACTCTCTCCCCTCTTGCGTTCAGTGTATAGCACGCATAGGATTAGGCGACGTTTTGCCGATTTGGCCGAACACCGGCAAGGTCGCCACCGCGGGCGCCGTGCGCCACCGCGCGCATGCGTGGCCAGCTTCGTCGGGGCGACGTGGCCGCATCTCAGCCGTTGGTTTGAGGCCGAGGGCTGAGATTGGAAAGCCATACCGATTCGGCTATTTTAAATCTCGTGCGTTCATTTCAAAATTAACGACCCACATTCAATTCCCTTTTTCCCGCCGCTGCATTTACACTAAGACCCTTGGAAACTTGCGGGCTACCCCCTGGATTCCTCTGGAATTCAAGTCTAACCCCTAGATTTAGCAATCTAACCCCTGGACTCTTTGGAAATGGATTTAATCAATTAATTAAGCAATCTAGCCCCTAAAAACTTACTGAATTATGTGTTTAGCCCTTGTACAGTGTAGGAAAATTACCAGGAAGTCCCTGAGGTTTTATTTAATTATTGAATATTATTTATAGGAGTATTTAATGTGTAAAAAATAGATAAAAATTGTAAATAAATGTAAAAACAGTAGGAAAATTTGTATAGAATATTTTTATGCTGTAATTAATTTGTAGAGTGCAAATAAAATATATTTTGACCATGAAAAATTTATTAAAAATGTCTAAAATACATTTGGGCCATAGAAAATTCAGTAAAAAATATTTTAGGCCATAAATAAATCCTAAAAATGTAAGATAAATATAAAATGCATATTTTGGCCATGTAAAATAATAAATGCTCTATAGGGACGCATTAGTATAGAATTTTATGCTTATGTGTATGTTGTGATGCCATGTATTGTGTGCTCTTTACTTATTTAACTTTTATTTCTCTTGGCCATGCTTGGGCTATATATTTAGAGTCGTACTACGACCCCAACTTTAATCTACAAGACCAAGACTTCAACAACAACCAGGTCTTCGAAGAAGGCAAGTGCCCTTGACCATTTTGTAAATATTAGGATTTTAGTTAGATGCATGCTAAATAAAATGATGTCCAATTTCATGAACATGCCTTGTTCCATATAATTCCTTGTCACCTGAATTGGGATTGGGAAGTAGATAGGTTTTAATTATGCTTAGCCATGCTTAGACATTGGGAATGGGATTTCATACAAATGTGACAAATCATACTTTATGATTACTTTAATCATGATGGACACAATAGTAGAGGATAGGAATCTGGTGGTTGGATAGTTTTGGCATGGTGCAGTTTGCACGAGACCCAGGATTGGGTTTGGCATCACCAGATTCTAAGGACCGATTTATGGAGGAAGTCACTAAGATTTATAGTATCACCACGAGACTGAGATGGGGCAGCTTGGTCAATTAGTTAGGTTTCTCCCGATGAAATGCTAGTAGTTGGATGGTGCGGGGAATGATGCAGGGGTACTGCTCTGGGAACCGCAAGGCTCAAGAGGGGGCTTTGAGGCGGAGGGTTACTCCTGAAATGCCTCACTGGTGGAAACCTTAGAGGGCTAGCACTAGTCGGGAGTACCTTTGTAAAGACCATGTAGTGATCTCCTAGCCACACACCTACAGAAGTGTGAAATGTGGTTGATCACCACGGGCTACATGGAGGTTTACTCAGTCCACCTGGCAACAGGGGATGGAATCACTGCTTGGGGGTAAAGGGTACACTCTCTGCAGAGATTTGGTAAAACTGTCATGACAGCCGTGCTCACGGACAAGAGTGGCTTGGGGCGAGTTCATAATTAGATCATGGTTGGGAAATGGTGGTTATTTATGATTCAAGTTACATTCATCATCTTTAATTATGTGTTGAATTATTTCTTGAATTATGATATTGATAATTGAAAGCTAAGGATAGGATCTAAGTATAGTGCTTAAGCCATAATTGGCCTACCCTTGTTCTAGCCAATCATGTCATTCTCTTCCCACACTTGCTGAGTACTCTATGTACTCAAGCATTTACTTTTCCATTAGAATATGAAGAAGAAGCAGCATCAGAAGACTTCTTCGTCAACCCGGAGGACTTGGTCTAGGCTGGCGATCCTTCGCGCAACTGCCTGTGAAGATGGAGCCCTAGCTATATATTTAATCTTCCGTTGTAGTATGGATTATGTGAACAGTTTAGATGATGTAAATAGGTTTGTGGTGTGTATTTGTAGACCTTCGGGTCATATTGTAAGACTATTTATGTACTCGAACATGGCTATGTAATGATATTTCACTTTCGTCAACACATGTACTATTCAACTGATCCTGGCGTACATGTGATTAGCGTCTGTTTCATCTTTTCGATGACCGGGCGTGACAGATGTGAGTATGGATTTCATCGTCGGATTACCACTCACATTCCGGAAGCATGATTCGATTTGGGTAATAGTCGACCGACTAACCAAATCATCACACTTCATTCTGGTAAATGTCGGATTCAATGCCAAGAAGTATGCGGAGTTGTACATATCAAGAATCGTGTGCCTACATGGCATTCCTAGCACAATTATTTTGTTGCTCGCTGTTCGTTGCTCGTTTCTGGGAGCAGCTGCATGCCTCATTGGGTACTAAGTTGATTAGAAGCTCCGCATATCACCCGCAGACCGGTGGACAAACTGAGAGAGTGAACCGAGTACTCGAAGATATGTTACACGCATGTGCCATCCACCACGGTATAAATTGGGATGATCATTTACCGTTGACAGAATTCTCGTACAATAATGGTTATCAAGAGAGTATCAAGATGGCACCATATGAAGCTCTCTATGGCCAGAAATGTCGCACCCCGCTGAATTGGTGTGAGTCCGGCGAAAGAGTGGCTTTCGGGATTGATCTAGTCAATGAAGCCGAGGAACAAGTTCGGATTATTCAAGTGAACTTGAGAGCGGCTCAATCTCAACACAAGAATTATACGGACCAGCGGCGTCACCCGCTGCAGTTTAATGTCGGGGATCACGTATACCTCCGTGTGTCTATGATGAAAAGAATTTACTGGTTCGGAGTAAAAGGAAAGCTAGCTCCCCGGTTTATTGGTCCGCTTGCTATTACGGAGAAGTGCGGACCCGTGGCTTATAGATTGGAATTTCCGGCACCTATCGCTGGTATCCACGACATTTTCCACGTATCTCAGCTCCAGAAATGTCTCAAGTTCACAGCTGCAGTCCACACGGATGAAATCGGCGAGTTACAACCGGATCTCACATACTGCAAACATCCAATTCAGATTCTAGATGAGAAGGCTCGAACAACGCGGAACCGCACGCTGTGGTTTTATAAAGTGTTGTGGAGCAACCATACCGCTGAAGAAGCGACATGGGAATCCGAAGAATATCTCCGCTCCAACTATCCGGATTTCTTGACTTCTCATGTCCGGCAATTTTTCTCCTACTTTCGTCCCTTCAATGTAATCTCGGGGCGAGATACTTTTAAGGATGGAGGAATTTAAAAGCCCTAATTTTCATAGTGAAAACTTCAGTTAGAAGGACTGAAATTTTTGAATGATAAAAAGAAATAAAAAGGAAATGAGAAAAACAAAGTAATTCAAACTTCAAAAGAGGGAATTAAAAAAATAAACTTAACTACTGTTCAAATGAGTTTAACATGAAGATTTGGGTTGACCATTGGATTCCAAATATTTCAAATAGTATCTCTGCAAACTTTCTTAATTTTTGAAGCAAGTTACTATGTAATTCAATGGCTACATTGAATTCAACTCAAATTCAAATTCAAGTTTGAATTCGAATGAAACTTGGTCAAATCAATAATTTGAATTCAGAATCAAATTCTACATATTCAGTTTTGCCTTCCCACAAACATCTAGCAATTTTGAAACAAATTAAGTGAGGGAAATTGACTGTCCAGAGAAGTGGATGAGGGAGAGCAAGTGGGACCCACCTGTCAATCTAAGGGTGCTCTTTTCTTTCTTCCCAGGGCGACACCACACACATGCAATTGACACCGAGCCGCCTGCTTGCTTGAGGTTGACTCCAGCTGCATACAGCATGCCCAAGGCTCCTCCTTATCCTCCTCTAAGCCCCAAAGTCGATCACTCTCCTCTGTTTAGTTCCCTGACGTAGAAATTTGTTTCCCGGCGAGTTCCTCTCCTCCAAACTGAAATCCAGTGAGGACCAGTGAGTTGATCAAATTTCTTCGATCTCTACTCCTCCTCATGCTCGGGCGCGCATCCCTGACCAATTTTTGTGCAGTTTGAGGCCTCTCCGAAGCTACAGAAAGTGAAAACGCGGCCGCCGGTTCCCCTGTTTTTCATTTGTGCCTCTGCTCCACTGTCGACTTGGTGATACAAGATTTATCTCACCCAGCTCCTTGAAGCAAAAAGGTTCGCCTATGCATATACTAGCTGCTGGTAAAAATTGAGCCCATGTCGTGGACCATAGCCCCCATATTTCTAATTTTTCCGATGAGCTTCATGTATGAACATAGCTAGGTCTCCGATTAAATTCGCTTTCTACATGTAGCAATTCTTCGGGGGCATGAAGTTTTATCTTCTACACATCCAGGTGCTTCACCTCAAAAAAGAATCATCGAGTTTCATCGAGTAACCAAGCCGGGCTATGAGTTTTCCCAACCGCCAATTTTTCACCTCGTCGGTTCACCATCGCCACCTTGTTCTAAAGCTTTTCTCTCCTTTTTGGTGTCCACAATCATGCTCCCCATGCTTCCACGAAGCTTTCAGAATCTTTCCCATGCAAAATACTCCACTGTAGGGACCGGCCAACATGGCCAGAACCCTAGGTTCCAGTGCCGCCGTCGGGTGCCCTTTTCCGGCCACCTATCGCCGTTGGGGGCTCACCACCGAGTTCCTCATCGATTTGTAGGTGGAGGCGGCAATCTGGGAGGTCAATATGCCCTAGGCCGGGCTGTGGCAAGGCGCCGCCACCGGGCGCCGCCAGAGCGGCGCCGGGCGTGAGGTAGAAGACGAGCCCGGTGGGGGCCGACCATTAGTGGGTTGGCGCGTTGCCCGGATCTGTTGCGGCACCGAGATCCGATGTTGCCATGACCAAGACGTCTGTTACCCTGTGTGGCCCCCATCCCATTGGTTAATTCTAAAACAGTGGGGCCAACTTTGTTTTCGATTTTCCAATTCAAATAAAATTCCAGATTTCATCTCATCTTAGAAATTCAATATCTCCTAGGAATATTGTCCAACAATTCTCAAATAAATTTTTATAGACTCCTTAAGATCCTTAATTTCAAGTGGCGCACTTGAATCTGTATGAAAATACATAATTTATCCTTAATAATTCCATGAAGAAAAATGCTACTGGAATTAATTCTTGATGCTTCATTCATTCAAAAATTCCCAAACTTGGCCAGATTATTTAACATTATTCCGTAGAGTCCCGGTAAAAGTTTCAGGTCCATTTGAGTTGATTTGAGTTGCCAAATGGTATTTCCAATCTATATGTACCTGAAAATTCCAAAATGTCGAGAAACATTTTCAGCAAATTGTGCAAATTTGTAAATTCAATATCTTACAGTAGAATGCTTAGAAAATTATGAAACCAATTTTGTTAAGTCACTCTTGACCTCCTCTAAACAGAACATTAACTTTTGGCCATGTTAAAGTCCCAGATGTCCCATGAACATTTTGGGAAGTGTTTAGATACATTTAATTTTAGGCAACAGCGAGTTCCATGAATTGATCCCAATTTTGGCCAGAACTTCAGTCATAGTATCTAGTGTCCCATGAAAAATTTCCAAAACCAGTGGGCTTAACTTAACTGTCTTTCCATTAAGCTATATCATAATACCGGTTTTGATTCACTTGCATTATTCTTTGCATATCGAATAGTTGCCGAGCTGGAGGAGACCCTGAGGCCACTGGAAGTCATCAACCCGGAGACTAATATTAACCCCGTCTCGCAGCCGGGTAAGCCCTGGTTTGCATTTAACAACACTTTTAAAATTTTATTTGTATCACACTATATGGGTTAGAATGTATTGTGCATTTGGTCTAGGTTTTCTTGGAGTTTTCCCCTTTCATGACCAGAGCATCCATGAGAAAAGGGTAGATGTTTAAGTCCTCAATGAGTTCATGCTATGCTTAATGTTATAGTTGCTTTGGTAGAAGTCGAGTAGTTGGAATCTACTCGCGAGTTCAGGAATTGGGTTCACACGGGATTGGTCAAGTGAGAGATTCACCATTTGGTTAAATATGAGACCAGGCATGGAGTAGGAGCAGCAGGACATAGGGGCATGTGAGCTGTAGATGTGCCTGTGTCAGTCAAGGACCGATCCGTGTGTGGCCCTGTTAAGCAAGTTTGAATGTACCGAAGACATACTGGATATATGGGACCTAGTAAATCGATGTAACTTGTCCACCTTTGCGTCGAGGCATACCCCACCGCATTATAGGTGCGGGTTGAGAGAAACAAGGTGTAAACCTGCCAGCGGGTACGTCGTACTCCGTGTGGGGCCTCCTGCTCGTAGCTGTGGCAAAGGTTCGACGTGTAGGTAGCGTGTGAAAGGTTGCCACATACAACATCAGTGGAGTGTGCCTTCACAGCTCTGAGTGTGGGTGTATGTGTCGTGCTATTCGGGTATCCCTGCAGGTGTATATTGATTCGAGTCACCGTCCCTCGTGGTTATTGAATATCGCTTGTTCACTGAGTCGTGACATAGTTAATTATTTGGAGCTGAATATTATTGAATCATGCTTTATGGAATAATTATGTATTGATACTTGTATGTTTAGAACAGGTTGCTCACTAAATTTCAGATTCATGAAGCCTTAATTTGCTGCTAAAAGCTGAAAGTAAGGACTAACATTTAGGCAAGTCTTTTATTGCAAACTGCAGTCCTATATTACGTATATCTTGCATATAGAGTTCCAGGCTTAGTGGAGACGGTTAAGTCTTGCTGAGCCTTCCTGCTCGCGGTTGCTATTTTAAGTTTTTGCTGCAGATGATGACATATATGATGAAGGGTTCACCGGTGAGGCGTTGCCGCCGTCGGGGTACATGGCCAAGTGGGAACCCTGCAGGCCGCCGTGAGTTTCACTTGTGTGCTGCTAGTGTGATTCCGTTCGCTCGCTGAACAGAATTACTTTTGCATAGCTTAAGCTTGAGTGTCGAGAGCTATGAATTTATCTTTCGTTGTAGTGTATTTTAATGTATATTATTTGTAAAACACAAAGTTTGTATAACACTATGTTGTTTTATGTAATATGATGTACCTTATTCTGTGTGCTGTTGGGTGCCGCATCGCATGATACCACCCAATTGCGATTCCTGGAATGTCAGGACTTCGGTCCTCACACTGCCAATGCTCTACCCTCGTCTTCCAGACGGTGGGCTAGCTATCGCTCCTACAAATCGAGCTCCCGGGCATGGCGCTCCGAAGTCTGCTCCTGACCCCGAACGTCAAGCTCTAGCAGGAGTTCTTGGCGCTCAGCTAGATGCTGCTCCCGATCCCGCGCCAGGTTGCTCCCGCAAAGCTCAACCTCTTTGATGCGAGACTGCAACCTATCCCAATCTACCTCAGCCTGAGTCCTCATCACCTTGGTCATCGCCTCTTTCTCAGCAACAGTGACCTCCCACTCAACAACAGCGGCCTCACGGCGTCCCACGGTCACTCGAAGCTCTTCAAGTGCACTTAGGCGGGCGTCAGCTGCCCGATTGGTAGCCTTGGCGTCGTCAAGAATCTTTTGGGACCCTGCGTCCATGGCATTCACCAAGCGGTGCCTCAACTCTAGCTCCTCACCTTCCTTCCGGTGCTTTTCCTTCGCCTCATCGATCCTGGACCTCTGAAGGTCCTCCAAGTGCCAGAGGCGCCCGTCCTCTACTCACAGCTTCTCCCACTCCGTGGTGAGGGCGCCCTTTGCTCTGCTGAGGTTGGACTGCACCAAGTTGTTGCTGGACTTTGCCGAGCCGATGACGTCAAAGAGGCACTCTAGTCCTGCCAAAGCTGTGGAGGGTCGCCCGGTGATCATCTCGAGAACCTCCCCCCCCCCCCTACGGCGATGAAGGAAAGGCCATCAGTGCCAGAGGCCTCGCCACCGGCAGTTGAGTGAAAGTTGCGGTGCCACTGGAAGCGGCAACATCACCATCGCCCGAGGCACCACCTGCTAAAGTAGCAGCCTCGGGGTCCGGACCCTTAGCTTGCAGAGCGTACTCCAACATTACCTTCGGAACGGCAGCCGGAGGTGCTTCACTGCTCGCGCCAGGCGCAGGCACCGAAGCAACGCTCCCTTCTACTGGTTTGGCGGTCTGTTTCGCCTATGCAGCTGTGGCTCCCTGGGCCGACTTCAGAGCGCTCCATACTACTACCACCGGTGGTAAGGGCATCACCACAGCTGACGAAGACCTGCAGATCGAAATCAAAGTTTGTTAAAACAAGAGAATGGATGAGACAACTATGCAAGTTTTGGTAAGAATGCCTTGCCGACGTCCCCGGAAGCTCCAGCGGGCCTCGATTTTCATTGACTCTGGGGCTGCGGGCTCTGCTGACGATACAGCAGATGGAGACGATGCGACTGAGTCTCCACCAGAACCACAAACACTGCTACCAGCCCACATCGACGTGTCTCCACCGACTCCAATGTCGCCACTTCCAGAGCCCCCACCAGAACCGCAGCAGACATTCTTTGCCAAAATTGTGGCGAGATCGCTAGCGGCCCGAGGCCTCTTGGCCTGAGGATCCATGGATGTAGCACTCCCGGAGTCCTCATCGATGCCTTGGACTGCGCCGGCGGTGGAGACGCTGGCTGGTGCACCACCCTCAGTCGATAGGAGACTCATCACTCGGCGGACTGGGCCTCCGCCCGAAGAACCATTAACACCTGATGCGGAGGATGGGCGCTACATCACAAATTGACTTGGGGGCAAAGATCACCCTCAGCGGTGACCGAGGATGTTTGTCCTTCGTGACCTCGATCACCAGCGACTTCCCCTTCCCCGTATCAGGGTCCAGCACTTTGCCCTTCCCCTTGTCAGAGGACAGGTCTTCCACCCTTGGCACTTTGGAGCTAGGAGTAGTTGCAGACTCCTGCGAAGAGTCACCGATGATCAGTCCACGGTCCGCGTCTCCAACTTGACGCAACGCAAGGCCGAGCGTGTCCAGGTTTGGCATCTCCCTCAAGATCTTCACCCTGAGGTCACAATTTGTGCAAAGTGGGGGACATGGAAGACAATGAATCAGTACACGCCTTAGACATCACATCAAACACCTCTCGCGGGGTCATCTTCGTGTCACGACGCCTCACCAGCCTGGTGCCGTCCTGCGGCCCAAAGTATAGCCATGTCGCGCGGCCATGATGCTGGAGGGGGGCCAGGCATCAACATACGAAGTCCGCCAGCACCATCAACGACGACCTTGTTCGCCAGGTATCGGATCCTCTCCATCACCGAGCTATACTCCGGCTCCAACTCTGGGCGCTCCTCCCAGGTCTTCTTCCTAAGTGCTGGCTAGTCGGTGAGCAAGGCCATGCAATCGTGGGCATTGGTGTTTAGGATCACCCAGTCACCCCTCCAACCGTCCCACCTCGCGGCGAAAAGCGGGGTGCTGTAATTGAAGGGACTATTGGCCCGATGCTAGAAGCAGTAGGCACCGAGGAAGTTCATCTTGCTTGTCCCAGTCTGCCTCAACACGAAAAACTGACTAAACACCAGCACGGACGGGTACACTCCAACGAACATCTCACAAAAGTGCGAGAACACCACCGCCACCACCAAAGATTTCGGTGACAGGTGATGAAGCTGGAGCCCGAGGACCTCCAAAAGCGTCACAAGGAAGGAGGAAACGGGTGGAGCGAACCCGAAGTACGCGTATGAGGCAAAGAAGACGATCTATTTCTCCTCCAACTTCAGAGGCAGGGAGTCGGGCCAAATCGGATTCTTCCACTCCTTGTCCTCCTAGCCAAGCAGCCGCCTCACGGGTGCTGTGTCCACCACGCGAGAAGGAGGCAAGTTCGGGGCCATTACAGCAGGAGTCAGGAACCTCGAAGATGGGGAAAGCTCGAGTACTAAAAGAGGAACAAAAAGGCTCGAACGTTGGGAGGTGAGTTAGGGAGGAACCACCTTTTCGCACAAATGTTTCCTTTTAAACACCTCGACAATGTTTAAGTGCATCGTGTAGGTCCCATGGGGCCGAAACCCGCTGCTCAACCCACAACGTCCATGACAGTGGGGCCCAAGTCCCGTGTTAGAAAGACTGCCCCGAGCGGGCACCCACCTGAGAAGGCAACCCGACAGTTCCCATAAAGGCGGAGTAAGAGTAGCGGAAGCGCATCAACCACATTGGGAACTGTTGCGATAAAGAAGCTGCAGCAAGTAAGATACTGTCGCCACTACCGCTCAACCAAAAGGGGACGCGTGGCCACAATGGTTAGCGGAGCGCACCACTCTGGATAACAAAGACAAAATCAAAAGGAAGCGCGGGAAAGCAAGGATAGGGCTCCACCCTCGAGCTCATCATGTCCCCCCAAGGTGGACCCAGGGGCCACTGTTGGTACCTGGCATACCGGGTATCCTCGCACACAGGCTAAAGACACCTAGGTACCCAGGTTCCCTACTGAGGTAGGGTGCCATAGCGCCACATGTCCAGAAGGCCCGGACTCCGGCCTACCAAAGGTGCGGGATCCGACGCTGCCACATGGACCTCAATACAGGGTCCAACTCCCCCGAAGATACGGACTCCCAAGAAGCCACGTGTCCAGCAAGAACGGACCCCGCTCCTCCATAGGAGTGGGCTCTGGTGCTCCCACTTGGTCCGTGGCCCTCGGTCGCCCACCTCCCGTGTAGCGGTCTCCAACACTACCACATGTCCCGCAGTCCTGGATCCCCGGCTCTCCTTAGGAGCAGGTTCCGGGGCTACCATGTGGCTTGCAGTACAGTACCCAACCTCTCCCGTAGAGGTTAGCACCTGTGCTGCCACATGTCCTGCAACTTGCCCTGGCGGTGGGTTGCAGGAGTAAAGGGGTGGGGTGCCTTGTCTAAATCGAGCATTGAAGACATGCGCCTTCCCCAGACGCATGATGCGGCGCACGCCTACTGTCAGGTACCGCTGCACCCAATCGCATCACAATGAAGACGCCACAGGCCTACCTCACGTCCGTCCTTGTCTATAAAAGTATCAGACCACCACCGTTACAAAGGATCTCAACTCATACACACCCAACACACGCATTCACACCAGCAATACAACTCACACCGTATAGTAGGGTATTATGCTCCGGCTGCCTGGACCACGTAAAACCACCGTCTCACCATCTTTCATACACGCAATCTCTTCCGAGGACTAACCCCTGTCGATCAAGAATCTTCGCGGGCTACTCGCATAGCAGGTCCAGGGGGAAGTTTTGCAAGAACGCTTCGATAGATCTGATCATGGAATGATCTGCCCGCCGCACACACCCATATTTATAGAGTCCCCGGAGGCGGTTTGGTTGCAATCTGAAGGACCAACATCCGATCCGACTCCGTAGTCGTAGATAGGTCCGTCTCTAATGACTTGGACTCGGTCTCGAAAGCCCGAAGCCCAATTAAAATTTCTGCAAAAAAATATAAAATATGGGCTCGGCACGAGGCTCGAATTCACACAATGATGCGCGCGCGTGTGTGTGGGGTGGGGCGGGGCGGGACGTGGCGAGTCGAGCGAGGAGGAGGAGGAGACCGCGTGGGCCACTCCTCTCTTCTCATCCTCTCTCTCACTTAAGGACTATAAGAACAACCTTCCTTATATCGTGGGGTTGCTTCCCTCCAACTTCTCATGTGAGACTAAAGATTTAGCACCACCCTACTTTGCCCTAATGAGCCATTGAGATTTATTGGAATTACTTCTGAAATAATTATTGGGCCTAGCCCATTTATTCCAGCAATCCCCAACCATATCTCAAAGCCATTAGAAGAGACGACATTCTCATTACTTATTTGATATACTAGTGTTTTGACAGAGATTGCTAAGTTGAACTTCTGCCTAGATCCTTAAGTTACATCAGTTCACAACTTGAACAATGGACTACGCCTTGAATTGCAAGTTTTGTGTGAACCGACTTCACCTAAAGGCCATTACTAGTACTTGACTACCAGTAGTCTACCCCGCGGGTGGAGCATATGCGTCATACTCCCTGGTCTCTTCATGAGATTTTCACAAATCACCCAAATCTCACAGACTGCGATGTTAGACATTCGGAGGTCATATGGGTGTGTTTCTTTCAAGATTGCCCTATAAGATGACATCTTTGCTACACATAGCCAACATAAACACATTAAAGCTAATTGCCAACCTGCCTTACAGTTTGAGAGTAGAAGGGTGCATCTTCTAGTAGAGAGGGTCTAAAGGAAGTACTCTCCTTAGTGAACCACTAGCTTGTTTTCTCAAGTCCTAATTCACGGGATCTCCGATCATATAGTGTGGAATACTACTATGGTGTCACATTAATAAGTCTCAAATTCATCTCTCTCGATGCACTTTCTATCACATTACATGACATACCCTTCGTAAAGGGATCTGCCAGATTTCTATCTGTTTGTATGTACAAAACAGTAAAAACTCAGGAGTTCCTCATTTTTCTGACGGATTTTAAACGTCTCTTGACATCTCTTGAGGATTTTGCATTATCCTTAAAAATGGTCACTTTAGCAATTAACGTTTGACTTTCGCAGTTCATAAGGATTGCCGGCAATGGTTTCTCAAGTATAGGCAAATCCATCAAGAGCACTCGCAACCATTCCGCCTCTGCAGTTGCTATCTTTAAAGCTCTACTTCCATGGTTAACCTCGTCAAAATGGTCTATTTGCAAGACCTCAATGATATAGCGCTACTAGCAAGAGTGAAAACATATCCACTCGTGCCATAGAGTTCATCAACATCACAAATCTGTTTCGAATCACTATAACCCTCAAGCACGACTGGATGCCCAATATAGTGAATTCCATAACTCATTGTACCTCTCAAGTCACTACAGGAATCGGGCAAAAGGCCGTTGGCCATATAGGCGTCGGTAACCTAAAGAAACCGACATAAATAACGTATATACATCGGTAAACCGACGTTTATAGCCGACGACCTAGATTCAACGTTTTTAACTGTTATGTACGCCGGGGCCGACGCCTTTACGGCTTAAAGATGTCGGTTCAAAGCGTCGACACCTTTAAAGTCTAAAGTCATCGGTTGCCGACCCGACACCTTTATGGCGCATAAGAGCGTCGGCCGTGGGCTGAAGCCGACACCTTTAATGCAACTAAGACCGCCGGCCAGTCTGACGCCTGACGCCTTTAAGGCAGATAAGAATGTCGGCTGTGGGCCACAGTCGACGCCTTTAAGCCACTTAAGACCGTCGGCCCGACCTCAAACCGACGCCTAAAAGGGGCATTTTTTCTTTCTAAATAACCGCCTGTTTTCGTCCCGCCTGGGTGGGCAACCTCCAAGAGCCGTAGCTCTAGTACAACAATCCAAAAACAAACAACAAAGTTCACACACACACACACACACACACACACACACAGAGAGAGAGAGAGAGAGAGAGAGAGATAAACAACGAGCACCACCAGTTCATCACAAAGGATGTAACATGTTCAACACAAAATGGGAATGAAAACAAAGGTCACATGTTCACATAAAGTTCACAAAGTGATAATGAAAACGA
Organism: Tuctoria greenei; assembly: GCA_036927565.1. NCBI lineage: Eukaryota > Viridiplantae > Streptophyta > Magnoliopsida > Poales > Poaceae > Tuctoria > Tuctoria greenei. Next base: position 194,350,843 of record JAYESD010000006.1, on the reverse strand, counting down.
CATTCACGCATTCATATTGTTGGAACCTGGACCACTCGCACCTCCCTCATTCAAATTCAGAAAATCATCACAACCTTGTAGATGATCGAAACCCTACAAGAAACAAATAAAAGTTACACTTTGCATTTATACTTATAGTTCGAGTGTCTTAATCTCTCTAAAATGTGCTAATTGACTTATTTGTTACAAAACTCACAAATATGCTAATCTAACTCAAAGTCACTAAATATTATTCAAATTATTCTATGTTTTTATGAGAAATAATGATTTTGAATTCATATCGCTGCTGCCGGAGTTGTTGATGGTTGATTCTGTCTCGGACTAAAGGGCATTGGTGGTAGAACATTTGGATACGGCTGCAATCTAGGAGCCAACAATGACATAAATCCCTGAGGTTGTGGAACAAATGGTTAACCACTCTCAGAACCCTATTATACATACGACTAGAATTTTGTATTATAACTCAATGTAATAAGACATGCGGTGATACCTGTGATGAGGAGCCAATATGCTGTTCTGGTTGCATTGGACGAGGCATACCACCTTGAGCAAAAAACTACATCAAGTAAAGATATCCAGTTAAATTAATTGAACACATATAATAAAGAGTATTCTAACTTGAATAAAACAGACAAGTATACCTGCGACATCATGTCAAACTGAGGTGGTTGTGGTGTGCCTAACGGTGAATCGGTGCTACCGTGACCGAAGAACTGCATCAAGTAAATTATTTGTGAGATCTTAAGTGAAACATTTTAAATCAAATAAATAGCTCAATTGTTGTTAAGATTACATGTTACTTGTGCCATATACAGATACTGCATCCGTTGTCGCACCTATTGTTGTATCTGTTGCTGCATCTGCTGCATGTGCATATGTATCTCTGTCTGGTACAACTACTATTATTGTTGCAGCTGCGTCTGCATCTCTTCTTTAGCGCATATTTGCCGATAAAAGTAGCTGAGTTCAGCAAATATCTTCCACAAATCAGGTTTGAAGTAGCCACGGAACATTACGGGCACAAGTCTCTCCATCAATATGATAATAATGACTCTTCAACCCATTTAGTTTATCGGTACTAAGGTTAACACATTGTTTTATATTAGCTGCATAGCGGTCTGGAAATTTCAATGTTTTCAACCAAGTAAGTATTTGCCTCCTTTCTTCTGGCTTGACAACGTAAGGAGCTCGTGGCCTACTATCATTTCCACTTGTATTTGTTATAATCTCAAGCCTAGGACGGTCACAAAGAAGAGCTAAGTCTTTCCTCGCATTTATATTATCTTTGGTTTGTCCGATGAAATGAAAACACATGCTTATGATGCTTTCAGCCACATTACGCTCCTGGTGCATCAAATCCATGTTGTACGGTATAAGCAATGCCTTTGCATATGGTACCTCTCAAAGAAAAGAAATATGAGTCCAGTTGTGTTCTGTACCATACTCTTCGAAACCACCTTCAGCAGACTCTTTTAACTTTGCATGCCATGCCATTTTTTATGCGGATCTTTTAACTTCAAACCATTTTTTGTTTGTTTCTCAACCGACGAGGCATACCTTTTCTAATCAATGAGGCAGACCTTTTCTAACCATGTCGATGGTTTGAAGTAAGAAATCGTCGATGACGATCAAAGAAGCTTACCTTTTTTCCATACTTTAAACTGATGGCATCGGTGTCACATATACATATGGGACAACACAATTGTCCGTGAACACACCAACCAGCCCAAATGCCATATGCCAACAAATCATGGATTAACCATAGATACGCGACACATAAGGTAAATTCACATTTCAGATGATTGTCATATGCATTTACACCATGCCATAGCTATTTTAGCTCTTCAATCAACGGTTGCATAAACACATTGATTTTCTTACCAGGATGTTTAGGGCCATGAATGATAGCCGTGAGAAATATGTATCATTCTTTCATGCACATGTTGGAAGGAAGATTGTATGGCATGATAAATACAGGCCAAAAAGAGTATGAGTTGCTACTGGTGCTGAAAGGAGTGAAACCATCTGTTGACAACCCAAGACAAACATTTCTGGGATCTCTTGCAAACTCCAGATCAAAACGGTCTAGATCTTGCCATGTCGCGCCATCAGAAGGATGCGTCATAATATCATTGTCATCGCTCTCACATATCCCTTCAGAATGCCACCTCATCTGTTTCGCTGTTTCTTGGGACAGGAACAATCGTTTTAGTCTTGTTGTGAAAGGCATGTATCGAAGTTGTTTAATCGATACTTTTGTAGTTATTTCCTCTCCATCATCGTTCAGAACCTTGACATATCTAGATGCACTGCAATGCATACAATGGGTATCGTTCATGTGTTCCTTCAAAATCAACATGCAATTATTATCGCACACATCAATCTTCTTATAGTACATGCCCAGATCGCTCGAAAGCTTCTTAGAGTGGTATATGTCTTCCGACGTCTTATGCCCAGATGGAAGGAGATCACTAATCAGCTTCAAGATAATATTATAGCAATTGTTTGCAAAATTGAACTTGGACTTCATCGCCATAAGTCGTGTCACCGCTTGCAGAACAGTCACATTGGTGCTCTCATACACTTTTTCACCTAAGGCGAAAGAAGGTCGTAAAACTCCTTCACCTCCTTCAGCGTTGATCGCTCTTCGTACTCTCTACCAATGTCTGCTAACATCTCATCCATCCGATCATCATCCTCGTTTCTGTCCGACTGATTGTCATGAACCATCTCCCCATGCTCGTGCCATACTAGGTAGTTAGGCATACCGTGCTTGAAAAGGTGCAACTCAATTTCATCCTTATATATATTTCGACGATTCCGACACTTGCTACACGGACACTTCGCAAGATAAGAACAACTAGCAAAGGCTTGGTGGATGAAAACATCCGCGATACGAGCCCACTCTAAAGTGTGTGCACCACTTGAAGTCCAACCATCATACAACGCTTTACGATTGTCACTCATTTTTTAGATTATACCTTCAAAGCATAAAATGTGAAAAAACTAATAGATAATACACACAAACCATATAACTATATATGAGATGTATCGTTCTTTTATTGATGACAACACAAAGACTCACTCTACATTACTTCGTGAACATAACACACTAAGAATAACCGCGATTTTGCAATAAGAGTCTAGGAAGAAAAGAATCAATCAATTATGCTATCACCCACCACTTACTTTATCGTTTAACATACATAATTCAAACTAACATATGCTAATTAAACTTATATATGTTACTCTTCCAACAAACATACATTAGAAATTCATTTTAACTCAACTTTTTGGTTTGCAACTAATAGCTAAAAATGTATGTTAAAATACATTTCAAACATACATTTTAACTCAACTAATAGCTAGAAATGCAACTAATGGATACAAACATACATTAGAAATTCAACTAATTAATAGCTACAAATGCAACTAATAGCTAGAAACATACATTAGAAATTCAACTAATTAATACCTTCCAATGCAACTAATAGCTAGAAACATACATTAGAAATTCAAATAATAGCTAGAAATGGAACTAATAGCTAGATTTTACCTTGCCCAATTTTTTTGTCGGGTGCGCAGGGGCTGGTGCGCCGGAGGGCCGGCGCTGGAGGGGCGGGCGCTGAGGGGCCAGAGGGCGGTCGGGCGCCGGAGGACCGGAGGACGGCGACGTGTGGGCGGAGCTTGGGCGACGTCGCGCGGGCGGAGGGCGGCGTCACGCGGGCGGAGGGCGGGCGCCGGAGGGCGACGACGCTCGAGCGGAGGGCGGCGGCGCGTGGTGTCTGAGCGAAGGGTGGCAGCTATGGCGCACGAGCGGCGGGCTAGGATTGCGAGCGCATGGGCGGGGAGTGAGAAGCGACGGGCAGGAGTTAGGGTTAACGCACCACGTACGCTGGGCCCACTTAGGGCCGTTGGTTGCTGGCCCTTGATGCCAATAAGTTAACACCGTTGATCATTCCTTGGGACCCGACGACAATAACAGTCCAACCACAGGACCCTTCTCGACCACTCATTGGGCCCACTTTAAAACTGTCGGCTAAACCTCGAGCACTGATGACCATATTAGAGTTTTCGGTTTCTAACGAGGGACTACCAGCTTTAGATTTAAGACCCTCGAAATGACGACTTTAGCCGACATATTTACTTAAGACCGTTAGCCAGCCGACGCTCATAAAAATATAAATGTCAGGTACCAAAAACCAACGCTTTTATTTTATTTAAGTCTGACGGCCCCGACAGTCCTATTTCAAACCGACGGCCGTTTGCCCGTTTCTTGTAGTGAGTAGCACATAACCCTTTCAAGTGCATGCCAATGATCTCTGCCCGGATTTGACATAAACATGCTCAGTTTGCTCACAACAAATTAGATATCAGGACGGGTTGTGCTTGCTAAGTACGTGTGCGAACCGACCATCTGAGAATATTTAAGCTGATCTCCTGTCTCTTTCTTGTTCTTTCTGAGTATCACACTGAGAGCATAGGATGTTGCAAAAATCTTGCTATCCATAAAGCTGAACCGGCTCAAGATTTTCTCAACATAGTGGGATTAACTTAAAGTAATCTCACCCTCATCCTTATTCAACTTAATGTTCAAAAAAACATTAGCTTCTCTCAAATCTTTCATATCAAAACACTTTGGTAGAAATGACTTGACCTCAAAAATTATATTAATGCTCGTACCAAAAATGAGTATATCATCCACATACAAGCATAATATAACACTATCGCCCCCACCATGGTGATAGTACACGTACCGATCTGCCACATTAATGACAAAGCCTGCGGACGTCAAATTACCGTCGAACTTCTCATGCCATTGCTTCAGTGCTTGTTTCAGGCCATACAAGAATTTCAACAATTTGCACACCTTTGTCTCTTCACCTTTTACTACAAACCCATCAGGTTGTTCCATATAGATCTCCTCTTCCAACTCTCAATTAAGTAAAGCTATCTTCACAATTATTTGATGGATGATTAGACCATAAGAGGCAGCCAATAAAAGTAGTGCACAAATTGTCATGATTCTGGCGATAGGTGAATAGGTGTTAAAATAGTCTTCACCTTACTTTTGAGTATAGACTTTTGCAACTTGCCTTGCCTTGCCTTGTACTTTTCAGTAGTACCATCAGGCTTGAGCTTCTTCTTGAACAACCACTTGCAGCCTACTGGTTTGCACCTGTATGGCTGTTCAGTTAACTCCCAGGTTCCATTAGAAATAATGGAGTCCATCTCACTATGAAATGCTTCTTTCCAGTCATCTGCATCAGGTGATGCATATGCCTCTGCTACGGTTTTAGGAGTATCATTCACAAGGTATACAATGAAATCATCACCGAAGGATTTTGCAATCTGTGATCTCTTACTCGACTGCGTTATTTTATTGTGTTCCTCCCCTGGGACACTCTCAAATGGTGTATCAAGAAACTTGCTAGTTGTGATGGATCCAAGTCAAATTTCACAAGAGATCCTAGCAGTGCTATACATATATTTTATAGTAAATATATTCTCAAAGAATGTTGCATAACGAGATTCTTGTTGACGGCTGTTATATACCAATTTCATCCGTCAATTTAACTCGATTAGAAGGATTTGTCATTTCTTGCACACATCACCTTTCTATCTAACCCAATTTCACTTGGAGTTGGAGAAATACGTGTATGCAGCATTTTATGCAGGAAATGAGGAAATGTAGAGGAACCAATCCTATAAAATATCATCCCAGCCAATCAAGCGATGACACGTGGCATCCCATGGATCAAATGGCCCACAAACAGAAGTATCCGAGGAGATCCAATGATGTATCACCCATATACATCAATGGGACCCACCTGGCAGTCACCTGTAGAAAGCACACGAGAAATGGTACAATGACCATGTCGGCCGAACCAGTGGGTCGGCCGACCTGGTCTTTGCACCAAACTCGGTCAGCCTCCACATGTTGGCTCCTCCCGGCTCCCTGGAGTCAATGGTGACTGATTTGTGCGCTTTTGGTGGCGGGAACCGACCTCAACACTAGTATAAATAGGACCCTCTACCCTTCACTTCAACACACACCACTTGAGCTTCATCTCTATTGTATACACTATCATCCATAGTCTTAGAGGAGTTAGGTTGTAGAGAGGAGAGTCTCTAGTCCCAAGTCCAAATTGGGAAAGGAGTAAGGAGTCTCTCTCTTCCCAATCCTACATTGGGAAAGGTATGGCTCATGTATTCTTTCTTGTATTTGTGACTTTATGCATAATAAAGATAGTATCTTTAGTCTCTACTTATACATATACTTGGGCAAAACGTTTCTTGTTTGATTGTGGAGTCCATGTATGTGGAAGGTATAGCTTCTATGACTGTTTCATCATGAACATATCTCATTATCATAGAACCTATAGACCCCCACTATAGTCTAGTTAATTATAACATAACTAGGTTAGTATGGATAATTATGTTGTGTATCAACATTGGTTCAATGATGATTCAATTCATTGCCTTAGGATGGATTGTGCCTAGGCTCTTAAGGTAATTACTTAATATTCTAGCATGGTGCTAGGATAGCTAAGTAGCATTGGATGTCTCGTACACCCATGAATTGAAGAGGTAGGCAGTAGGTGGTGACAGTCATATCTGTCCTTTGTAATCCTCCACGTTCGGCTATGCCACAGGTTCTTGGCGGGAGTCGTCCTAGTATTGCTAGGGGTAAGACCGTGCTCGATGTGTTGAACCACATAATATAAGTATTCACTATTAATCTAGCTTATGGATAATTAGTTTAGACTATGTATATGTACAATAGAGCATAGTAGGAGTACCTCCATAAATCTCAACCTTAACTAACCTCTAGGATCCTCTTACCCCCCTTAGACTTGAAAGCTTTTGAGTGTGTCATACTACCTCCACTATTATTTTATCCATCCGTACTAGATTCTTAGCTAGACCTTTCTACCCTTTCCACTTGATGATTGTTATGTCTCTTCCTTGCCTTCCATTGGGATCAAATAAATGACACCCTTGGGAATACTCTTAAGGGGAAATGCTACAATGATATCTCCGTGCACTTGCGGAATTCACTATGTGATCCAAAAGAACCATCAACAAGCATTTCTGACACATCAGTTGGAGATGTTAGTTAATGGCGCGTAAGTAATACCAACAAGCATTTCTTGCGCCATTGTCAGGGATGATTTGTTAGTATATCCTAGGAGCCGTCAACAAGCATTTCTGGCACCGTTGCCGGGGAAGGCAAATAGATATATAACATGACTAAGTGAATAGTATAGAACCCTGGGTAGGACTGTAGTAGGATAACCATCTTTTGTTTTCGCATTTTTAATGTGAAAACAGGGTAGTGTATGTCTGGTTTCCGCCTGCCGGAAAACTTTTTTGAAAATCTCGAATCTCTTCTGAGAGACCGACCCCGTGTAGTTACTCCTCAGAAGATTCGAGTGGCAAGGCAAGCCAACATTTCTACACCAACAATCCAAACGCCAATGGCCCAGAAGACCCTTCGTGAGTTCTCAGCTCCCTCTACTAACAATGTGCCTATTAGGCCCACTGTTAACACGGGAGATGTGAACTTCGGGATCAAAACTGGCCTTATCACTATGGTGCAGGCCAACCCATTCTGTGGGAAGGATAACGAGGATGCAAGTGCTCACCTACAACAATTCCTTGAGATCTACAACACTTTTAAGATCAAAGACGTGTCTCCGGATGCGGTCTGTCTGATACTATTCCCGTTCTCTCTCCTTGGGAGAGCGAAATAGTGTTTCTACGCAAACCAAAGTGCTGTAGACACTTGGGAGAAGTGTTCTACAGCATTCCTCGCCAAATTCTTCCCGTTGGGCAAAACCAATGCCCTATGTGGAAGGATTTCCAGCTTTCAGCAAGAGCCCAAGGAATATATTCCCGAGGCATGGGAAAGGCTTCAGGAGTACATCCTAGCCTGTCCCCACCATGGGATGGATGAGTGGCTCCTTATTCAAAATTTCTATAACGGGCTGATCCCATCAGCTCATGACCATTTGGATGCTGCTTCTGGAGGAGCCTTCTTCTAATTGACGGTGCCAAAAGCTAAAGATCTTATTGAGAAGATGGTGTCCAACATGGGATGGAACGATGAGCGTCTCCATACCCAACAGCGAGGCATGCACACCTTGAAGGAGGTGGACATGATCACTGCAAAATTGGACCTCCTAATGAAGAAAATTGATGGACAAGCCACTGGTGAAGTGTCTGGCAATGCCTATGCCCTAGACTCTCACATCACGTGCGAAGTCTATGGCAACACGGATCATAGGGGCAATGATTGCCCAGAAACTCGTGAGGATGCCTTATACCTCGCCAACAACGGAAATTTCAACAACAATGGCTATCGTCCAGGAGGTCAAGGGTGGGGTCAACAACACCCATTCTTTCAAGGAGGGTACAACAACAATGACAACCCTGGAAATCAGCCCAACTTGAGAGAACTTGCCATTAGCCAGCTCAAGATCAACGATGCCCTATCCAAGAAGTTGTCAGCTAATGACAAGACCCTAGAGAATATCAATGCAAAGCTTGAAGGACTATCCTCAGCATTCAAGAATCAACTGAGCTTCAACAAGATGTTGGAGACTCAGCTGGCACAACTTGCTGTAGTTGTCCCTCCATTAGAAAACAACAAAATTCCGGGGCAGCTAGAAGCCCCAGTGGAGAACGTTAGTGCAGTGGTTATGAGAGGAGGAAAGACCACTCGTGACCCACCATATCCCACACAAGAAAAGATTACAACTGAGCCTGAGAAGGAGGATGTCCCAAGTGAATTACTTGGTGATAGAATGGCCAAACACTTTGAAGACACCAACTTATTGTCATTCCCTCACAGACAAAGGAAGCCAACGGTGGATGAGCAATCCAACCGTTTTGTTGAGATCATCTAAAATATCCACATCAATGTTCCCTTGATTGATGCGATGCAAGTCCCAACTTATGCTCGCTATCTCAAGGGCATATTGAACAACAAACGGCCATTGCCCACCACTGAGGTCGTCAAGCTTACGGAAGACTGCAGTGGAACCATCCTCAATAGGCTTCCTGAAAAGAAGAAAGACCCTGGGTGTCCTACCATTTCATGCTCCATTGGGGCTCACCACTTTGACAAGGCACTTTGTGATCTCGGAGCAAGTGTTAGTGTGATGCCCAAGGTTGTGTTCGACTAGCTGAACTTCACAGAGCTGACTCCAACACCAATGCAGCTACAACTGGCTGACTCTTCAGTCCATTATCCAACGGGTATTGCTGAAGACGTCTCAGTGAAGATCCAAAACTGCTTCATACCCGTGGATTTTGTGGTGCTAGACATGGACACCGAGAAGGATACACCACTCATTCTTGGTCGCCCATTCCTAAGCACTGCAAAAGCTCGCATAGATGTGGGAGCTGGAGAAATCCACTTCCATATCAATGGCAAGGAGGAAAGGTTTAACTTTTGGCCAAAATCAGAACAATGCTCCATGATTCGAATCAAGTATGGGTCAAATGATAAACACATCAGAGAGGTCGAAGTCACACCTCCAAAGGTGGACTCACTCATTGCATTCATGAGAAGATTAATCTACGAGGAGAATCCGTCATTTAGACCACGCCGATATCCAAAGGCGACGGAATCATCTGGACCTTCCCGAAGGCCCAAGTCCACCAAGCCGCCAAAGAAGGAATGTCGGAAGAAGCAAGACACGGCGTCCGAGCCCATTCCTCCGGGCCCGGATGTGAAATGAAGACGGAGGAATGTCCATCTCATCGGATGGTGGTGAGACCTACGCCAATAGGTTAAATTGGTAGTTATCCCACTTTATTTTTCTTTCTTTTTTTTTCCACCCCATTTGGATTTTCCCATTGCATATTTGATTTTTCCTAGCAAGTTGAGAATCTTATATTCTCAACTATCATTTTTCTTTCTTTCTTTTCAAAAGAAAATTTTTATTGGATTTCAAAAAAGTTTCTCAAGTATAGGCAAATCCATCAAGAGCACTCGCAACCATTCCGCCTCTGCAGTTGCTATCTTTAAAGCTCTACTTCCATGGTTAACCTCGTCAAAATGGTCTATTTGCAAGACCTCAATGATATAGCGCTACTCGCAAGAGTGAACACATATCCACTCGTGCCATAGAGTTCATCAACATCACAAATCTATTTCGAATCACTATAACCCTCAAGCACGACTGGATGCCCAATATAGTGAATTCCATAACTCATTGTACCTCTCAAGTCACTACAGGAATCGGGCAAAAGGCCGTTGGCCATATAGGCGTCGGTAACCTAAAGAAACCGACATAAATAACGTATATACGTCGGTAAACCGACGTTTATAGCCGACGACCTAGATTCAACGTTTTTAACTGGTATGTACGCCGGGGCCGACGCCTTTACGGCTTAAAGCTGTCGGTTCAAAGCGTCGACACCTTTAAAGTCTAAAGTCATCGGTTGCCGACCCGACACCTTTATGGCGCATAAGAGCGTCGGCCGTGGGCTGAAGCCGACACCTTTAATGCAACTAAGACCGCCGGCCAGTCTGACGCCTGACGCCTTTAAGGCAGATAAGAATGTCGGCTGTGGGCCACAGTCGACGCCTTTAAGCCACTTAAGACCGTCGGCCCGACCTCAAACCGACGCCTAAAAGGGGCATTTTCTCTTTCTAAATAACCGCCTGTTTTCGTCCCGCCTGGGTGGGCAACCTCCAAGAGCCGTAGCTCTAGTACAACAATCCAAAAACAAACAACAAAGTTCACACACACACACACACACACACACACACACACACACACACACACACACACACACACACACACACACACTCACACACACACACACACACACACACACACACACACACACACACACACACATATATATATATATATATATATAGAGAGAGAGAGAGAGAGATAAACAACGAGCACCACCAGTTCATCACAAAGGATGTAACATGTTCAACACAAAATGGGAATGAAAACAAAGGTCACATGTTCACATAAAGTTCACAAAGTGGTAATGAAAATGACATTCACGCATTCATGTTGTTGGAACCTCGACCACTCGCACCTCCCTCGTTCAAATTCAGAAAATCATCACAACCTTGTAGATGATCGAAACCCTACAAGAAACAAATAAAAGTTACACTTTGCATTTATACTTATAGTTCAAGTGTCTTAATCTCTCTAAAATGTGCTAATTGACTTATTTGTTACAAAACTCACAAATATGCTAATCTGACTCAAAGTAGCTAAATATTATTCAAATTAATCTATGTTTTTATGAGAAATAACGATTTTGAATTCATATCGCTGCTGCCGGAGTTGTTGATGGTTGATTCTGTCTCGGATTAAAGGGCATTGGTGGTAGAACATTTGGATACGGCTGCAATCCAGGAGCCAACAATGACATAAATCCCTGAGGTTGTGGAACAAATGGTTAACCACTCTCAGAACCCTATTATACATATGACTAGAATTTTGTATTATAACTCAATGTAATAAGACATGCAGTGATACCTGTGATGAGGAGCCAATATGCTGTTCTGGTTGCATTGGACGAGGCATACCACCTTGAGCAAAAAACTACATCAAGTAAAGATATCCAGTTAAATTAATTGAACACATATAATAAAGAGTATTCTAACTTGAATAAAACAGACAAGTATACCTGCGACATCATGTCAAACTGAGGTGGTTGTGGTGTGCCTAACGGAGAATCGGTGCTACCGTGATCGAAGAACTGCATCAAGTAAATTATTTGTGAGATCTTAAGTGAAACATTTTAAATCAAATAAATAGCTCAATTGTTGTTAAGATTACATGTTACTTGTGCCATATACAGATACTGCATCCGTTGTCGCACCTATTGTTGTATCTGTTGCTGCATCTGCTGCATGTGCATATGTATCTCTGTCTGGTACAACTACTATTATTGTTGCAGCTGCGTCTGCATCTCTTCTTTAGCGCATATTTGCCGATAAAAGTAGCTGAGTTCAGCAAATATCTTCCACAAATCAGGTTTGAAGTAGCCACGGAACATTACGGGCACAAGTCTCTCCATCAATATGGTAATAATGACTCTTCAACCCATTTAGTTTATCGGTACTAAGGTTAACACATTGTTTTATATTAGCTGCATAGCGGTCTGGAAATTTCAATGTTTTCAACCAAGTAAGTATTTGCCTCCTTTCTTCTGGCTTGACAACGTAAGGAGCTCGTGGCCTACTATCATTTCCACTTGTATTTGTTATAATCTCAAGCCTAGGACGGTCACAAAGAAGAGCTAAGTCTTTCCTCGCATTTATATTATCTTTGGTTTGTCCGATGAAATGAAAACACATGCTTATGATGCTTTCAGCCACATTACGCTCCTGGTGCATCAAATCCATGTTGTACGGTATAAGCAATGCCTTTGCATATGGTACCTCTCAAAGAAAAGAAATATGAGTCCAGTTGTGTTCTGTACCATACTCTTCGAAACCACCTTCAGCAGACTCTTTTAACTTTGCATGCCATGCCATTTTTTATGCGGATCTTTTAACTTCAAACCATTTTTTGTTTGTTTCTCAACCGACGAGGCATACCTTTTCTAATCAATGAGGCAGACCTTTTCTAACCATGTCGATGGTTTGAAGTAAGAAATCGTCGATGACGATCAAAGAAGCTTACCTTTTTTCCATACTTTAAACTGATGGCATCGGTGTCACATATACATATGGGACAACACAATTGTCCGTGAACACACCAACCAGCCCAAATGCCATATGCCAACAAATCATGGATTGACCATAGATACGCGACACATAAGGTAAATTCACATTTCAGATGATTGTCATATGCATTTACACCATGCCATAGCTATTTTAGCTCTTCAATCAACGGTTGCATAAACACATTGATTTTCTTACCAGGATGTTTAGGGCCATGAATGATAGCCGTGAGAAATATGTATCATTCTTTCATGCACATGTTGGAAGGAAGATTGTATGGCATGATAAATACAAGCCAAAAAGAGTATGAGTTGCTACTGGTGCTGAAAGGAGTGAAACCATCTGTTGACAACCCAAGACAAACATTTCTGGGATCTCTTGCAAACTCCAGATCAAAACGGTCTAGATCTTGCCATGTCGCGCCATCAGAAGGATGCGTCATAATACCATTGTCATCGCTCTCACATATCCCTTCAGAATGCCACCTCATCTGTTTCGCTGTTTCTTGGGACAGGAACAATCGTTTTAGTCTTGTTGTGAAAGGCATGTATCGAAGTTGTTTAATCGATACTTTTGTAGTTATTTCCTCTCCATCATCGTTCAGAACCTTGACATATCTAGATGCACTGCAATGCATACAATGGGTATCGTTCATGTGTTCCTTCAAAATCAACATGCAATTATTATTGCACACATCAATCTTCTTATAGTACATGCCCACATCGCTCGAAAGCTTCTTAGAGTGGTATATGTCTTCCGACGTCTTATGCCCAGATGGAAGGAGATCACTAATCAGCTTCAAGATAATATTATAGCAATTGTTTGCAAAATTGAACTTGGACTTCATTGCCATAAGTCGTGTCACCGCTTGCAGAACAGTCACATTGGTGCTCTCATACACTTTTTCACCTAAGGCGAAAGAAGGTCGTAAAACTCCTTCACCTCCTTCAGCGTTGATCGCTCTTCGTACTCTCTACCAATGTCTGCTAACATCTCATCCATCCGATCATCATCCTCGTTTCTGTCCGACTGATTGTCATGAACCATCTCCCCATGCTCGTGCCATACTAGGTAGTTAGGCATACCGTGCTTGAAAAGGTGCAACTCAATTTCATCCTTATATATTTCGATGATTCCGACACTTGCTACACGGACACTTCGCAAGATAAGAACAACTAGCAAAGGCTTGGTGGATGAAAACATCCGCGATACGAGCCCACTCTAAAGTGTGTGCACCACTTGAAGTCCAACCATCATACAACGCTTTACGATTGTCACTCATTTTTTAGATTATACCTTCAAAGCATAAAATGTGAAAAAACTAATAGATAATACACACAAACCATATAACTATATATGAGATGTATCGTTCTTTTATGGATGACAACACAAAGACTCACTCTACATTACTTCGTGAACATAACACACTAAGAATAACCGCGATTTTGCAATAAGAGTCCAGGAAGAAAAGAATCAATCAATTATGCTATCACCCACCACTTACTTTATCGTTTAACATACATAATTCAAACTAACATATGCTAATTAAACTTATATATGTTACTCTTCCAACAAACATACATTAGAAATTCATTTTAACTCAACTTTTTGGTTTGCAACTAATAGCTAAAAATGTATGTTAAAATACATTTCAAACATACATTTTAACTCAACTAATAGCTAGAAATGCAACTAATGGATACAAACATACATTAGAAATTCAACTAATTAATAGCTACAAATGCAACTAATAGCTAGAAACATACATTAGAAATTCAACTAATTAATACCTTCCAATGCAACTAATAGCTAGAAACATACATTAGAAATTCAAATAATAGCTAGAAATGGAACTAATAGCTAGATTTTACCTTGCCCGATTTTTTTGTCGGGTGCGCAGGGGCTGGTGCGCCGGAGGGCCGGCGCTGGAGGGGCGGGCGCTGAGGGGCCAGAGGGCGGTCGGGCGCCGGAGGACCGGAGGACGGCGACGTGTGGGCGGAGCTTGGGCGGCGTCGCGCGGGCGGAGGGCGGCGTCACGCGGGCGGAGGGCAGGCGCCGGAGGGCGACGACGCTCGAGCGGAGGGCGGCGGCGCGTGGTGTCTGAGCGAAGGGCGGCAGCTGTGGCGCACGAGCGGCAGGCTAGGATTGCGAGCGCATGGGCGGGGAGTGAGAAGCGGCGGGCAGGAGTTAGGGTTAACGCACCACGTACGCTGGGCCCACTTAGGGCCGTTGGTTGCTGGCCCTCGATGCCAATAAGTTAACACCGTTGATCATTCCTTGGGACCCGACGACAATAACAGTCCAACCACAGGACCCTTCTCGACCACTCATCGGGCCCACTTTAAAACTGTCGGCCAAACCTCGAGCACTGATGACCATATTAGAGTTTTCGGTTTCTAACGAGGGACTACCAGCTTTAGATTTAAGACCCTCGAAATGACGACTTTACCCGACATATTTACTTAAGACCGTTAGCCAGCCGACGCTCATAAAAATATAAATGTCAGGTACCAAAAACCAACGCTTTTATTTTATTTAAGTCTGACGGCCCCGACAGTCCTATTTCAAACCGACGGCCGTTTGCCCGTTTCTTGTAGTGAGTAGCACATAACCCTTTCAAGTGCATGCCAATGATCTCTGCTCGGATTTGACATAAACATGCTCAGTTTGCTCACAACAAATTAGATATCAGGACGGGTTGTGCTTGCTAAGTACGTGTGCGAACCGACCATCTGAGAATATTTAAGCTGATCTCCTGTCTCTTTCTTGTTCTTTCTGAGTATCACACTGAGAGCATAGGATGTTGCGAAAATCTTGCTATCCATAAAGCTGAACCGGCTCAAGATTTTCTCAACATAGTGGGATTAACTTAAAGTAATCTCACCCTCATCCTTATTCAACTTAATGTTCAAAAAAACATTAGCTTCTCTCAAATCTTTCATATCAAAACACTTTGGTAGAAATGACTTGACCTCAAAAATTATATTAATGCTCGTACCAAAAATGAGTATATCATCCACATACAAGCATAATATAACACTATCGCCCCCACCATGGTGATAGTACACGCGCCGATCTGCCACATTAATGACAAAGCCTGCGGACGTCAAATTATTGTCGAACTTCTCATGCCATTGCTTCAGTGCTTGTTTCAGGCCATACAAGAATTTCAACAATTTGCACACCTTTGTCTCTTCACCTTTTACTACAAACCCATCAGGTTGTTCCATATAGATCTCCTCTTCCAACTCTCGATTAAGTAAAGCTATCTTCACATCCATTTGATGGATGATTAGACCATAAGAGGCAGCCAATAAAAGTAGTGCACAAATTGTCATGATTCTGGCGATAGGTGAATAGGTGTTAAAATAGTCTTCACCTTACTTTTGAGTATAGACTTTTGCAACTTGCCTTGCCTTGCCTTGTACTTTTCAGTAGTACCATCAGGCTTGAGCTTCTTCTTGAACAACCACTTGCAGCCTACTGGTTTGCACCTGTATGGCTGTTCAGTTAACTCCCAGGTTCCATTAGAAATAATGGAGTCAATCTCACTATGAAATGCTTCTTTCCAGTCATCTGCATCAGGTGATGCATATGCCTCTGCTACGGTTTTAGGAGTATCATTCACAAGGTATACAATGAAATCATCACCGAAGGATTTTGCAATCTGTGATCTCTTACTCGACTGAGTTATTTTATTGTGTTCCTCCCCTGGGACACTCTCAAATGGTGTATCAAGAAACTTGCTAGTTGTGATGGATCCAAGTCAAATTTCACAAGAGATCCTAGCAGTGCTATACATATATTTTATAGTAAATATATTCTCAAAGAATGTTGCATAACGAGATTCCTGTTGACGGCTGTTATATACCAATTTCATCCGTCAATTTAACTCGATTATGTGAAGGATTTGTCATTTCTTGCACACATCACCTTTCTATCTAACCTAATTTCACTTGGAGTTGGAGAAATATGTGTATGCAGCATTTTATGCAGGAAATGAGGAAATGTAGAGGAACCAATCCTATAAAATATCATCCCAGCCAATCAGGCGATGACACGTGGCATCCCATGGATCAAATGGCCCACAAACAGAAGTATCCGAGGAGATCCAATGATGTATCACCCATATACATCAATGGGACCCACCTGGCAGTCACCTGTAGAAAGCACACGAGAAACGGTACAATGACCATGTCGGCCGAACCAGGGGGTCGGCCGACCTGGTCTTTGCACAAAACTCGGTCAGCCTCTACATGTTGGCTCCTCCCGGCTCCCTGGAGTCAATGGTGACTGATTTGTGCGCTTTTGGTGGCGGGAACCGACCTCAACACTAGTATATATAGGACCCCCTACCCTTCACTTCAACACACACCACTTGAGCTTCATCTCTATTGTATACACTATCATCCATAGTCTTAGAGGAGTTAGGTTGTAGAGAGGAGAGTCTCTAGTCCCAAGTCCAAATTGGGAAAGGAGTAAGGAGTCTCTCTCTTCCCAATCCTACATTGGGAAAGGTATGGCTCATGTATTCTTTCTTGTATTTGTGACTTTATGCATAATAAAGACAGTATCTTTAGTCTCTACTTATACATATACTTGGGCAAAACGTTTCTTGTTTGATTGTGGAGTCCATGTATGTGGAAGGTATAGCTTCTATGACTGTTTCATCATGAACATATCTCATTATCATAGAACCTATAGACCCCCACTATAGTCTAGTTAATTATAACATAACTAGGTTAGTATGGATAATTATGTTGTGTATCAACATTGGTTCAATGATGATTCAATTCATTGCCTTAGGATGGATTGTGCCTAGGCTCTTAAGGTAATTACTTAATATTCTAGCATGGTGCTAGGATAGCTAAGTAGCATTGGATGTCTCGTACACCCATGAATTGAAGAGGTATGCAGTAGGTGGTGACAGTCCTATCTGTCCTTTGTAATCCTCCACGTTCGGCTATGCCACAGGTTCTTGGCGGGAGTCGTCCTAGTATTGCTAGGGGTAAGACCGTGCTCGATGTGTTGAACCACATAATATAAGTATTCACTATTAATCTAGCTTATGGATATTAGTTTAGACTATGTATATGTACAATAGAGCATAGTAGGAGTACCTCCATAACTCTCAACCTTAACTAACCTCTAGGATCCTCTTACCCCCCTTAGACT
Organism: Tuctoria greenei; assembly: GCA_036927565.1. Taxonomy (NCBI): domain Eukaryota; kingdom Viridiplantae; phylum Streptophyta; class Magnoliopsida; order Poales; family Poaceae; genus Tuctoria; species Tuctoria greenei. The sequence continues at coordinate 194,332,953 of JAYESD010000006.1, read as the reverse complement.
TGAAAGCTTTTGAGTGTGTCACACTACCTCCACTATTATTTTATCCATCCGTACTAGATTCTTAGCTAGACCTTTCTACCCTTTCCACTTGATGATTGTTATGTCTCTTCCTTGCCTTCCATTGGGATCAAATAAATGACACCCTTGGGAATACTCTTAAGGGGAAATGCTACAATGATATCTCTGTGCACTTGCGGAATTCACTCTGTGATCCAAAAGAACCATCAACAAGCATTTCTGACACATCAGTTGGAGATGTTAGTTAATGGTGCGTAAGTAATACCAACAAGCATTTCTTGCGCCGTTGTCAGGGATGATTTGTTAATATATCCTAGGAGCCGTCAACAAGCATTTCTGGCACCGTTGTCGGGGAAGGCAAATAGATATATAACATGACTAAGTGAATAGGATAGAACCCTGGGTAGGACTGTAGTAGGATAACCATCTTTTGTTTTCACATTTTTAATGTGAAAACAGGGTAGTGTATGTCTGGTTTCCGCCTGCCGGAAAACTTTTTTGAAAATCTCGAATCTCTTCTGAGAGACCGACCCCGTGTAGTTACTCCTCAGAAGATTCGAGCGGCAAGGCAAGCAAACATTTCTACACCAACAATCCAAACGCCAATGGCCCAGAAGACCCTTCGTGAGTTCTCAGCTCCCTCTGCTAACAATGTGCCTATTAGGCCCACTGTTAACACGGGAGATGTGAACTTCGAGATCAAAACTGGCCTTATCACTATGGTGCAGGCCAACCCATTCTGTGGGAAGACTAACGAGGATGCAAGTGCTCACCTACAACAATTCCTTGAGATCTACAACACTTTTAAGATCAAAGACGTGTCTCCGGATGCGGTCCGTCTGATACTATTCCCGTTCTCTCTCCTTGGGAGAGCGAAATAGTGGTTCTACGCAAACCGAAGTGCTGTAGACACTTGGGAGAAGTGTTCTACAGCATTCCTCGCCAAATTCTTCCCGTTGGGCAAAACCAATGCCCTATGTGGAAGGATTTCCAGCTTTCAGCAAGAGCCCAAGGAATATATTCCCGAGGCATGGGAAAGGCTTCAGGAGTACATCCTAGCCTGTCCCCACCATGGGATGGATGAGTGGCTCCTTATTCAAAATTTCTATAACGGGCTGATCCCATCAGCTCGTGACCATTTGGATGCTGCTTCTGGAGGAGCCTTCTTCTCATTGACGGTGCCAAAAGCTAAAGATCTTATTGAGAAGATGGTGTCCAACATGGGATGGAACGATGAGCGTCTCCATACCCAACAGCGAGGCATGCACACCTTGAAGGAGGTGGACATGATCGCTGCAAAATTGGACCTCCTAATGAAGAAAATTGATGGACAAGCCACTGGTGAAGTGTCTGGCAATGCCTATGCCCTAGACTCTCACATCACGTGTGAAGTCTATGGCAACACGGATCATATGGGCAATGATTGCCCAGAAACTCGTGAGGATGCCTTATACCTCGCCAACAACGGAAATTTCAACAACAATGGCTATCGTCCAGGAGGTCAAGGGTGGGGTCAACAACACCCATTCTTTCAAGGAGGGTACAACAACAATGGCAACCCTGGAAATCAGCCCAACTTGAGAGAACTTGCCATTAGCCAGCTCAAGATCAACGATGCCCTATCCAAGAAGTTGTCAGCTAATGACAAGACCCTAGAGAATATCAATGCAAAGATTGAAGGACTATCCTCAGCATTCAAGAATCAACTGAGCTTCAACAAGATGTTGGAGACTCAGCTGGCACAACTTGCTGTAGTTGTCCCTCCATTAGAAAACAACAAAATTCCGGGGCAGCTAGAAGCCCCAGTGGAGAACGTCAGTGCAGTGGTTATGAGAGGAGGAAAGACCACTCGTGACCCACCATATCCCACACAAGAAAAGATGACAACTGAGCCTGAGAAGGAGGATGTCCCAAGTGAATTACTTGGTGATAGAATGGCCAAACACTTTGAAGACACCAACTTATTGTCATTCCCTCACAGACAAAGGAAGCCAATGGTGGATGAGCAATCCAACCGTTTTGTTGAGATCATCTAAAATATCCACATCAATGTTCCCTTGATTGATGCGATGCAAGTCCCAACTTATGCTCGCTATCTCAAGGGCATATTGAACAACAAACGACCATTGCCCACCACTGAGGTCGTCAAGCTTACGGAAGACTGCAGTGGAACCATCCTCAATAGGCTTCCTGAAAAGAAGAAAGACCCTGGGTGTCCTACCATTTCATGCTCCATTGGGGCTCACCACTTTGACAAGGCACTTTGTGATCTCGGAGCAAGTGTTAGTGTGATGCCCAAGGTTGTGTTCGACTAGCTGAACTTCACAGAGCTGATTCCAACACCAATGCAGCTACAACTGGCTGACTCTTCAGTCCATTATCCAACGGGTATTGCTGAAGAAGTCTCGGTGAAGATCCAAAACTGCTTCATACCCGTGGATTTTGTGGTGCTAGACATGGACACCGAGAAGGATACACCACTCATTCTTGGCCGCCCATTCCTAAGCACTGCAAAAGCTCGCATAGATGTGGGAGCTGGAGAAATCCACTTCCATATCAATGGCAAGGAGGAAAGGTTTAACTTTTGGCCAAAATCAGAACAATGCTCCATGATTCGAATCAAGTATGGGTCAAATTATAAACACATCAGAGAGGTCGAAGTCACACCTCCAAAGGTGGACTCACTCATTGCATTCATGAGAAGATTAATCTACGAGGAGAATCCGTCATTTAGACCACGCCGATATCCAAAGGCGACGAAATCATCTGGACCTTCCCGAAGGCCCAAGTCCACCAAGCCGCCAAAGAAGGAATGGCGGAAGAAGCAAGACACGGCGTCCGAGCCCATTCCTCCGGGCCCGGATGTGAAATGAAGACGGAGGAATGTCCATCTCATCGGATGGTGGTGAGACCTACGCCAATAGGTTAAATTGGTAGTTATCCCACTTTATTTTTCTTTCTTTTTTTTTCCACCCCATTTGGATTTTCCCATTGCATATTTGATTTTTCCTAGCAAGTTGAGAATCTTATATTCTCAACTATCATTTTTCTTTCTTTCTTTTCAAAAGAAAATTTTTATTGGATTTCAAAAAAGGTTTTTATTTGAAAAACAATTTTTTTCTGAGCTGCACATGTGGTATTTCACCAACGTGCTAATTTTATAGCCGTTGGGGAGCCACTTGCCAAAAGGGGAACGGGGGGGGGGGGGGGGGGGCAACCTGTCAGGTCGGCCGAACAGGGAGTGGAGCCAAATTGGCTCCCCTTCCTCCAACGGCTACATTTTGAACCCCAAGAGACTGTTGGAGGGTGCACCCTATAAATTGTGGCTGTGAGGAGCACCTCTCTTCACACACCACATCATTTTACACCTCCCCAAGTCACTCTCTAGCTCACCTTGTTTTTCTTGCTCTTCATTGCAACACTCTTGCTCAAATCCATCCCCAAAAAGATTTTCTTTTGTTTGCATTTGCATTTTACACTCAAGCTTTCAAGAGGAGAAAATTCGTTGAGAGTTTTGTTTTCCAAACATCGCTTCTTTTCAGATTTTTCTCGCCTTGTTTTGTTCTTGCTTGTTGAACTCAAAAAGACATGAAGAGGTTGTTTGGAAAGAGGAAGGAGGCTGCAAGCTCAAGCCATGGTGAAGGTTCTAGTGCACGACTCTCTTCCATGGGTACAAGCCCAAGGAGGAGAAGTGTGTGTGAGGACACTCCCATGGAAAAGGTGAAAGCATCTAGGCCCCCATGAGGTATGGTTTCGTTGATTAATGACAACGATTGAATTTTACTAATAGATCTGTGGATGCAAGGTCTCCCATATCACTCATCACACTCAAATGAAATCTATATGAATATCATCTACTGCTCATTGGATATAATTGGAGACCCCTAAACAATCATTCTATGAGATCAATCAATGTTTATGAAGATTAGAAGTAAAAGATCACATGTCAAAATTATTCAACCAAAATTAACAGCACTCAATGCTTGATAATCATCAGAAGAATATTTCCAACCAATGCCTAAGAGGTCAATCAAGCAAATTCCAAAAGAATCACTTAGAACAACTCGAAGCAAACAAAATCAACTCACGAGATCAACCAATGTTTCCAGAAAACAACACATCGGTCGAGTTAGTTCAGCAGAAGAAGAAGACCTCAAAACTAAGTACTCACCGGATCATCTGATGATGAAGGACATGTTACATCGGTCCATCAATACAGTAAGCAATCTCCCTGGACCAAGTATAACACCGGACCATCCGATGTTTAACAATGAACACATCGGTCAATCACTCCAGTAAGCATCGATTCTGAACCAATTCTGGATGAAGTGCCACTGGATCATCCGATGAGAAGGCAAGGGTAACATCGGTCTAACAACGGTCATATCTGACACAGTGACATCAGCTAATTTGGATTTGACCGATGATAACTGAAGGGGGAGCATCGGATCATCCGGTGTTCGCAGAACAGTGATGTCAGCCTACTTTTCCAACAACTATTTTGTGGAGGCTGGCTATTTATACCCCTTCAACCAGTCTATTCGACAAGTCTTGACAACCAAAGCTACTCTACACATTCTCAAGCATTCAAGACGTTGAGCTAACACTCCTAGATCATCTACACCACCTACACACCAAGAGATAGGCTAGAACTTGCTAGAGATAGTGCTTGTGTGCTTCCATTCTTGGTGATTGGAATCTCTAGTGTAGTGAGAGCTATAAGGGAGTGTCCCTTGGTGATTGTATTTGAGAGAGCCTTCCAGAGCTTGCCAAGACGATTGTGGAAGCCCGGAGGATCCAACTTGTACAAGGCTTGAGCTCCACCTTGCTGAGGTTGGCAAACGGAGAAGTTTAGTGAAGATCCCTGGTCTCGGTGACTTGGGAGTGGCTATACCCTTTGGTAAGTGCCACAACGTGGATGTAGGAAGATCTTGACAATCTTGCCGAACCACGGGATAAATCACCGTGTCCTCGTGTCTCCTCGGGATTTTGCGCTTTCTTCCTCTCCCCTTACACTTATGCATTTCTTATACCACAAAGTTACTATTCACTTGAATGCATAGGTTGTTTGCATAGGGAATTGGGCTTTTAGTAATTAAGTTTTATTGCTTTAATTTTTGAAAAGAAGCCCAATTCATCCCCCCTCTTGGGCATTCGATCCTTACAATTGGTATCAAAGCAAGGTTGCTCATTGGATCATTCTAGCTTCACCGCTAGAGAGCTAAAATGGCCAAGAATGGGGGTTCGGTTCCTATCTTCGAGGGCAAGAACTTTGCCTATTGGAAAGCACGCATGCGTGCTTATCTAGAGGCTATTGCTCCTGAGGTATGGGAAGCGACCAATGCGGGGTTTGGTGAGCATAATTATGTTGGTGATCAAATCAAGTGGGATGCTAAAGCTAGAAATGCCATTTATGAATGCATTAGCCAAGATGTGTTTGCTAGGATTGCTAGCAAAGAAAAAGCATGTGAAATTCGGGATTGCTTGATTGAAATTCATGAGGGTTCTTCTCGCGTCAAAGAACTAAAATATCATATGCTTAAAGCCAAATATGATGAGTTCAAAATGCTACCTCATGAAAATGTCAATGAAATGTTTTCTCGCTTGAATGTGCTTATCGAGGAAATTAATGCTCTTGATATTGCTTCTCTTGGCAAGGGACTCATCAACCGCAAGATTCTTATGCTCCTTCCCAAGCCAAAGTACAACATCATCAACTCCATGCTTCAAAAAGAATCTCTTGACCACATTGAAGTTTCGGAACTTATTGGAGAGATTCATGCTCATGAGATGAGTGTACTTGGGATGATGGAGCAATCATCTTGTAACACCCTCAATTTTTGCATCATGCATCGCATTGCATATATATTCATGCATTAAACATTAATAGAGGAAAAGAAATAAAAATAGCGTAAAACATGTATTAGGGAATAAATATAAAATAATAATAATATATAAAAATAAGTATATATAAATAAATTATATATAATAATAAATAAATATATATATATAATAAATAATAAATAAATAAAATGAATAAGATAAATAAAATAAATAAAATATAAATAATAAAATATAATAATAATAATATAAAGAAAAAAAAGAAAAAAAAAGAAAAAAAGGGCTGCTGGCCAGCGGCCGAGCCGCCAGCCTGCCCCGCCTGTCCCCCACACTGACGCGACGCCCACCCGACGCGACCCCCGCTCCCACGCCCCGAGGCCCCGCCGCCTGGCCCACCCTGCCGCCTGCGCCCCGCAGCACCCCGCCAGCGTCGAGCGCCTGCCGGCCCGCCCTTATGCGCCTCGCACGCTGCACCGCGCGTCTCCCGCGCCCCGCCACCCTCTCGCCCCGACGCCTGCGCCCCAGCCCCACGCCACCCCGCCGCGCTCACCTGCCTGGGCCCCGCCCACGTGCCGACCGGCTCCGCAGCCCAACCGCCGTACCGCGCCGAACCGCACGCGCCCGCGCGCGATTCCCGCCCCGCCAACCCCGCGCGCCTCCCACAGCCCCGCTCGCGCCACGCGACCGACGCGCGGTGCCGCCCGACCGAGTCGGTTACGCGCCGAACGTTCGGCCTCCCGTATCACGCTAGCGCGCCTATAAATACCGACGGCTTTTGTAGGTTTTCCCAGCCGCAGAAAACACCGCCGCCACCCACGATAAAAACAGCCGCCGGTACAGAGGGAAAAGAAAAGCACCATAGCCGCCGCCAGGGGAAGAAAAAGAAGAAAAAAAGAGGGGAAGAAGAGGAAGAAAAAGAGGGGGGGTGCCACCGTCCACCGGAGATCGTCGCCGTCGTCGTGCCGCCGGAGGACCCTGCGCATCTACTTCGTCTACTCATTGTCCCCATCCCTCGATCATCAAAGCCATCGCATCTACGGTAGGATTCGTTTTTCCGATGCGAATTTTAGCGACGTATTAGATCTAATAGACCTAAATTGATTTTTATTGCATCGTCTTTTTATTTTCAGCAGCATTAATCCTCACTAAAACCCCCATAAACTCGTATGAACACGTATGAACTAGTTGCATCTAATTAATAAACAACCATAGTTAATTAATAATTGATCCTTGCATGCATGCATATCATCGTATGTTGATTAATGTGTGTGCATCATATTGATTTGTATGTATATTCTTGTATGTGTGATCACGAGTAGAGGGACGTGCTCAACAGGTCGTGTACGAGGATTTTCAGAACCAAGACTTCGAAGCGCTTGAGCAACCCTATCCGCCGGAGCAAGGCAAGTGTCCTTGAAGCATATTGATCCTGTTTTTAAAATAAATGTTTTGTTTGCAAACTGCATGCTTGTGTCAAATTGATGGGAATCCTATGGTAGGAAGTTTACTAGACTTGCTAAACCACCCTTGTCGCCTAGAATTTATGGCAGAGAGTCGGGAAGGGTTTTTACCTTTTTGCTTCGCTAAATTAATTGGGATGACAAACAACACTACACATTTAATTATGCATCAATGATATTCTGGTTAATGTGAACTGGTCAATACGATGGGTGATCTAAGCAAGCCTGGTATGTGGATGGGTTGGATGTTATGGTGGTTTGCTTGCTTTAGATCTAAGGACCGGTTCATGCGAGAATAAGCCAGGACTACAGTGCCACCACGAGGCCAAGTATGGGTGCGGCGTAGCTGATTAATTAGGGCTTTGCTAGTGCTGTTTAGACCATTGTGGATGCTCGGGGAAGGGGTAGTCGGATTGGGTTTGTTGATGATTGGTGGGACTACCTTGGGATCTGAATGGCTCAAGAGGGGGCCCTTGGTTGAAGATGTGCTCAGTTGGAGGCATCGCCACCGATGAAACCTCAGTGGGGTCTGAATAGACTAGTAATCCCTTTGTAAAGGCTATTTTGTGATCTCTTGGCCACACACCAACGGAAGTGTGTAATGTGACCGACGGGTCATGGGCATAAGGGAGGTTCTTAGTCGCTGAAAGGTGATGAAATCACGAACACTTGGGTAAAGAGGTACAAACTCTGCAAAGTTAATTAAAACTATCATGATAGCCGTGCTCTCGGTTATGAGCACCTGGACAACTTCCATGATTAGAGGCAAATTGGAATTTGGGATGGTTATGGTATTGGAATGGTTATGGTTTGGTAATGGTTATGGATGGTTATGGATTTATTTCTGGTATTGAATATGGTTATTGGCAATGGTGAAAACTGGAATTATTGATGAGGATGGTGAATTATGGACTGGTATTATGATATTATTTATGATTATGATGGGTTTAATTCACATACATATAATATATTGCTTTTCAAATGTTTTACTGTACTTTTCAGCACTTTTCCATTATTATTGTCGTCATTTGAATCAGCCACATGTCATACTTTCCACACTTGCTGAGTACGACATGTACTCACTCTTGCAATCCCCCCCCAACAGTTGCAGGTCAGGATTGGGAGTTTAATAGTGATAATGCGGAGTTCTAGGCCGTGTCTACCGTCAGCTTTGCCTGTGGTGTTGATTGGAGCTGCGCATACATACACTATCGCTTATGCTGCTTAGTTGCTTAGTTTGCTTAATTAGTTTATTTCCGCTGCATTAGTTGAACTTGTCATTAATATTCATTAGAGCTTGTATTCGAGGATAATATGGTTTGTGTAATAAAATTTTATCATAAATCTTGTTCTGTGGAAATTTTTTGTATAATCTTTTGTGATTGTACTCGTGTATGTGTGTTGAACATCCTGGGCACACATATGCGTTAGCTTGGTTCAGTTTTCGGAACCGGGCATCACAGATTGGTATCAGAGCCAGGTTGACCGTAGGACGCAGCCTAGATAGAATGGACACTTTAGAGCACATAGGAGCACTCAGGAATCGATGTGTTTTTGCTTGGAGTGCTGTTTGCTATATATATTGCTTGCTTGTGTGCTTAATAGAGGATTTTGGGATGCTTTAGCATTTCCATGTCCACCTAGGCTAGTATAGCTAGTTGGTTAGCTTCATATCCCTTGATGCATTTAATTGGGGACGTTTCTAAATTCTTACCTATTGTTCTTCTTCAGATGGTGAAGACTCGCAATCAGAGGGATGTCAATGATGAGGAGGAGAACCATAGAGTACCTCAGAACAACAACGGACAAGGACCTACTCATGGAGCTATCAATATTGAGCAACTACTGGCTATGCAGAACTAGCTCATGCAGACTATGATACAAACTATGGGACAGCTGCAGGCTGGCAATATCAACAATCAGCCCCACATGCCTCCGCCGCCACCCCCGCCTCCTCATAACCGATTGGGAGAGTTTATGAGGACTAGGCCGCCAACCTTTGCTCAAGCCGCAAACCCTATGGATGCGGATGATTGGCTCAAGGCCGTGGAGAAGAAACTTGCTATTGTCCAATGCAGTGACCGGGAGAAGGTGCTATTTGCTTCTCATCAACTAGTTGGAGCAGCTGCGGATTGGTGGGATGCTTATTGCAATGCTCATGAGAACCAAGAAAGAATCACTTGGGCCGAATTCAAGGAGAATTTTCGTTCTCATTATGTGCCCGAGGGAGTTATGATATTGAAGAGGCAAGAATTTGAGAATTTAAGGCAAGGAAGATCAAGTGTGAGTGAATATCTCAATAAATTCACTCAACTCTCAAGGTACGCGCCTGAGGATGTTAGTCGGGACAGCCGAAAGCAATACTTGTTCATGAGGGGATTGAACAATGAGATCCAAGTGCAACTACTCAACTGTGATTATGCCAATTTTCAGAAACTTATGGACAAAGCAATTGTGGTTGAGAACAAGATCCGTGAGATGGAGCAAGAAATCAAGAGGAAGGAGCCATATCAAGGACAGCAACAAGGAAGTAATGTGTGCCCTCGCCTTGCACCACCCAATGTGCCTCATTACAGCTCCTCTATTCATGCTCAGCGCCCTGGTTATGCTCGACGCCCAACTCAGTTCGTGCAGCAACGCCCTGTCATGCAAGCACCTAGGCCTCCGATGCCTTATGCACCTCGTGCTGATTTTCCTGGAGCAAATGTTCAAAACCAAACTCGTCCCAATAATTCTGGTGGAGTTAGGAAGTGTTATACTTGTGGAGAAGCTGGACACTTTGCGCATCAATGTCCTAAGTCAGGCCTTGGTCAAGGAAGCAATGCACCGAGGCAAAACCCATGACCCAATGGAGGACAGCCACAAGGAAGCCATGGACAGCAGAATTTTGCTCGTGGTAACGTGAACCATGTCTCTACGGAGGATGCCCAACAAGCTGATGACGTGGTCATTGGTATGTTTCTCGCCAACTCCAACCCCGCGACTATGTTGTTTGATTCTGGAGCATCGCATTCATTTATGGCATCGAAGTATGTTGCCAAGTATAGTTTGCCTATCTCTCATATGAAGTTTACTCTATTGGTTGAGTCTCCTAGAGGCGAGATGAGGACAAATATAGTATGTCCAAAAGTAAGCCTTAGAATAAGGGGGGTAGACTTCTCCGCCAACCTCATCGTTTTGGATTCTCAAGGATTGAATATTATACTTGGTATGGACTGGTTGAGGAAGCACAATGGAGTTATTGAGTGTGCCACAAAGACGGTGAAGTTGACTAATGAGGAAGGGATCACTGTAGAATTTGAAGCATCTCAAACCGCACCGAAGCAACTGGAGCTGAATCATGTGGACGGTGCCGCAATTGAGGAGATTCCGGTAGTGTGTGAATTTTTGGATGTGTTTCCGGATGAGTTGCCAGGTATGCCGCCTGATCGAGACATTGAGTTTGTTATTGATTTAATACCTGGAACTGCACCTATAGCTAAGAGGCCGTATAGGATGCCTCCTATGGAATTAGCAGAGCTCAAGAAGCAAATTCAAGAGCAATTAGAGAAGGGTTTTATTCGCCCTAGCTCTTCACCTTGGGGAGCGCCCGTTCTATTTGTGGACAAGAAGGATGGATCCCAAAGGATGAGTGTGGATTACCGAGCTCTCAACGAGGTGACCATCAAGAACAAATACACCTTGCCCCGTATAGAGGATTTATTTGATCAGATGAAAGGTGCCTGTGTATTTTCCAAGATTGATTTGAGGTCAGGATACTTTCAAATGAAGATTAGACCGTCGGACATACCCAAGACAGCTTTTAGGACACGGTATGGATCTTATGAGTACACCGTGATGTCTTTTGGATTGACAAATGTGCCTGCCTACTTTATGTACCTCATTAATAAAGTCTTCATGGAGTACTTGGATAAGTTTGTTGTGGTGTTTATTGATGATATTATGATCTACTCGAAGGATGAGAAGGAACATGAGGAACACTTGAGGCTTACGCTGCAGAAATTGAGGGAGCATCAATTGTATGCCAAGTTTAGCAAGTGCCAGTTTTGGTTGAAAGAGGTGCCATTTTTGGGTCATATAATCTCAGGAGGAGGAGTATCGGTTGACCCCGGAAAGGTGAGAGACGTGTTGAAGTGGGAGCCGCCACAGAATGTCAAGGAAATTCGGAGTTTCCTTGGAATAGCTGGATATTACTGCTGATTCATCAAGGATTTCTCCAAAATAGCCAAGCCTATGACCGAATTACTCATGAAAGGGAAGGCATTCCGATGGACTCAAGCTTGTCAGGATAGCTTTGAGGAGTTAAAGAAAAGGTTGACAACCGCGACGATGTTAGTATTACCGGACGTGAGCAAGAGTTTTGATATATATTGTGATGCATCAAGACAAGGATTAGGATGTGTGCTCATGCAAGAAGGCCAAGTGGTAGCTTATGCATCGAGGCAACTAAAGAAACATGAGTTGAATTATCCTACACATGACCTTGAACTCGCAGCCGTGGTACACGCCTTGAAGATATGGAGACACTATGTATTTGGTCACCGATGTGAGGTTTATACAGATCACAAGAGTCTCAAGTACATATTTACGCAAACGGATCTGAATCTGAGGCAACGCCGATGGTTGGAGCTCATCAAGGATTATGACGTGGGAATCAACTATCACCTAGGGAAGGACAATGTAGTGGTCGATGCTTTGAGCCGAAAGGGAATAAGTCATCGACTCATAGTTCGAGAGTTACCATTCGAGTTATGTAAGGAGCTTGAACGGTTGGACCTCGGGTTTGTAAATGAGATGGAGATGATGGAGTTAAATCCGACCTTGGAGCAAGAAATTCGAGAAGCACAAACCACAGATGAGGAGATCAAGGAAATCAAGGAAAGGACCAAAGAAGGGAGAGAATTCAGGTTTGATGAAGACGAACATGGTACCTTATGGCTTGGAAAGAGGATCGTTGTGCCTAATGTAAAGCATATTCGGGAGACAATATTAAAGGAGGCACATGACTCGCCTTACTCAATTCACCATGGTTGTACAAAGATGTACAAAGACTTGAAGACTTGCTATTGGTGGGATAGCATGAAGAAGGACATAGCTGAATACGTAGCATTGTGTGATGTGTGCCAACGAGTCAAGGCGGAACATCAAAGGCCAGCCGGATTATTGCAACCGTTGAAGATTCCGGAATGGAAGTGGGAAGAAATTGGAATGGACTTCATAGTTGGGTTACCACGTACTCAGTCCGGGTATGACTCAATTTGGGTAATTGTGGATCGCTTAACCAAGTCAGCTCATTTTGTCCCTGTAAAGACCAAATATACAGCTGCACGATTGGCCAAAATATACATGGAGCATATTGTGTGTCGACATGGAGTCCCTAAGAAGATAGTCTCAGATAGAGGTTCTCAATTTACCTCCAGATTTTGGCAAAAATTGCATGAAGCTTTGGGAACGAGGTTGAATTTTAGTTTAGCATATCATCCTCAAACGGACGGACAAACCGAGAGGACAAATCAGATTTTGGAGGACATGTTAAGAGCTTGTGCTTTAAAACATGGGAAAAGTTGGGACAAAAGCTTGCCATACGCGGAGTTTTCATACAACAATAGTTACCAAGCAAGCTTGAAAATGTCACCATATGAAGCGCTTTATGGGAGTAAGTGTAGGCCACCTTTATTCTGGAATGAGGCAGGAGAAACTCAAGTATTTGGTTCGGATGTGTTGCAAGAAGCCGAAAAGCAAGTCTAGGTAATTCGTGAAAACTTGAGGGCTGCCCAATCAAGACAGAAAGGCTATGCGGACAATAGGAGAAGGAAATTAGCCTTTAAAATAGGAGATTTTGTTTACCTCAAGGTGTCACCAATGAGAGGTCATAAGAGGTTTAACATAAGAGGCAAGCTCGCACCTTGTTATATCGGGCCATTTAAAATTCTGGACAAGCGAGAAGAGGTAGCTTACCGACTTGAGCTGCCGGCGTATCTCCCCGATGTACACGACGTGTTTCACGTGTCTCAACTCAAGAAGTGTCTCAGGGTACCGGAAGAACAAGTGCCGATGGACGAGTTAGAACTTCACGAGGATTTGTCTTATGTCGAGCAACCTATCAAGATCTTGGACGTGAAGGAAAGGGTCACGAGAAATAAGAGGATTCGTTGGTGTAAAGTGCAATGGAAACACCATACAGAAGCCGAAACTACGTGGGAACGTGAATAAAACCTGAAGGCAGAATTCCCGCATCTATTCTTCACGCTGTCGAATCTCGAGGGCGAGATTCACTTTAAGGGGTAGGTTTGTAACACCCTCAATTTTTGCATCATGCATCGCATTGCATATATATTCATGCATTAAACATCAATGGAGGAAAAGAAATAAAAATAGCGTAAAGTATTAGGGAATAAATATAAAATAATAATAATATATAAAAAGAAGTATATATAAATAAATTATATATAATAATAAATATATATATAATAAATAATAAATAAATAAAATGAATAAGATAAATAAAATAAATAAAATATAATAATAATAATATAAAGAAAAAAAAAGAAAAAAAAAAGAAAAAGAAAAAAGGGCTGCTGGCCAGCGGCCGAGCCGCCAGCCCACCCCGCCTGTCCCCCACGCTGACGCGACGCCCACCCGACGCGACCCCCGCTCCCACGCCCCGAGGCCCCGCCGCCTGCGCCCCGCAGCACCCCGCCAGCGCCGACCGCGCCTGCCGGCCCGCCCTTCCGCGCCTCGCGCGCTGCACCGCGCGTCTCTCGCGCCCCGCCACCCTCTCGCCCCGACGCCTGCGCCCCGGCCCCACGCCACCCCACCGCGCTCACCCGCCTGGGCCCCGCCCACGTGCCGACCGGCTCCGCAGCCCCAGCGACGTACCGCGCCGAACCGCACGCGCCCGCGCGTGATTCCCGCCCCGCCAACCCCGCGCGCCTCCCATGGCCCCGCTCGCGCCACGCGATCGACGCGCTGTGCCGCCCGACCGAGTCAGTTACGCGCCGAATGTTCGGCCTCCCGTATCATGCTAGCACGCCTATAAATACCGACGACTTTCGTAGGTTTTCCCAGCCGCAGAAAACACCGCCGCCATCCACGATAAAAACAGCCGCCGGTACAAAGGGAAAAGAAAAGCACCAGAGCCGCCGCCGCCAGGGGAAGAAAAAGAAGAAAAAAAAGAGGGGAAGAAGAGGAAGAAAAAGAGGAAGGTGCCACCGTCCACCGGAGATCGTCGCCGTCGTCGTGCCGCTGGCGCATTGTCCCCATCCCTCGATCATCGAAGCCATCGCATCTACGGTAGGATTCGTTTTTCTGATGCGAATTTTAGCGACGTATTAGATCTAATAGACGTAAATTGATTTTTATTGCATCGTCTTTTTATTTTCAGCAGCATTAATCCTCGCTAAAACCCCCATAAACTCGTATGAACACGTATGAACTAGTTGCATCTAATTAATAAACAACCATAGTTAATTAATAATTGATCCTTGCATGCATGCATATCATCGCATGTTGATTAATGTGTGTGCATCATATTGATTTGTATGTATATTCTTGTATGTGTGATCACGAGTAGAGGGAAGTGCTCAAGAGGTCGTGTACGAGGATTTTCAGAACCAAGACTTCGAAGCGCTTGAACAACCCTATCCGCCGGAGCAAGGCAAGTGTCCTTGAAGCATATTGATCCTGTTTTTAAAATAAATGTTTTGTTTACAAATTGCATGCTTGTGTCAAATTGATGGGAATCCTATGATAGGAAGTTTACTAGACTTGCTAAACCACCCTTGTCGCCTGGAATTTATGGCAGAGAGTCGGGAAGGGTTTTTACCTTTTTGCTTTGCTAAATTAATTGGGATGACAAACAACACTACACATTTAATTATGCATCAATGATATTCTGGTTAATGTGAACTGGTCAATACGATGGGTGATCTAACCAAGCCTGGTATGTGGATGGGTTGGATGTTATGGTGGTTTGCTTGCTTTAGATCTAAGGACCAGTTCATGCGAGAATAAGCCAGGACTACAGTGCCACCACGAGGCCAAGTATGGGTGCGGCGTAGCTGATTAATTAGGGCTTTGCTAGTGCTGTTTGGACCATCGTGGATGCTCGGGGAAGTGGTAGTCGTATTGGGTTTGTTGATGATTGGTGGGACTACCCTGGGATTTGAATGGCTCAAGAGGGGGCCCTTGGTTGAAGATGTGCTCAGTTGGAGGCATCGCCACCGGTGAAACCTCAGTGGGGTCTGAATAGACTAGTAATCCCTTTGTAAATGCTATTTTGTGATCTCTTGGCCACACACCAACGGAAGTGTGTAATGTGACCGACGGGTCATGGGCATAAGGGAGGTTCTTAGTCACTGAAAGGTGATGAAATCACGAACACGTGGGTAAAGAGGTACAAACTCTGCAGAGTTAATTAAAACTATCATGATAGTCGTGCTCCCGGTTATGAGCACCTGGACAACTTCCATGATTAGAGGGAAATTGGAATTTGGGATGGTTATGGTATTGGAATGGTTATGGTTTGGTAATGGTTATGGATGGTTATGGATTTATTTCTGGTATTGAATATGGTTATTGGCAATGGTGAAATCCGGAATTATTGATGAGGATGGTGAATTATGGACTGGTATTATGATATTATTTATCATTATGATGGGTTTACTTCACATACATATAATATATTGCTTTTCAAATGTTTTACTGTACTTTTCAGCACTTTGCCATTATTATTGTCGTCATTTGAATCAGCCACATGTCATACTTTCCACACTTGCTGAGTACGACATGTACTCACTCTTGCAATCCCCCCCCCCCCAATAGTTGCAGGTCAAGATTGGGAGTTCAATAGTGATAATGCGGAGTTCTAGGCCGTGTCTACCGTCAACTTTGCCTGTGGTGTTGATTGGAGCTGCGCATACATACCCTATCACTTATGCTGCTTAGTTGCTTAGTTTGCTTAATTAGTTTATTTCCACTGCATTAGTTGAACTTGTCATTAATATTCATTAGAGCTTGTATTCGAGGATAATATGGTTTGTGTAATAAAATTTTATCATAAATCTTGTTCTGTGGAAATTTTCTGTATACTCTTTTGTGATTGTACTCGTGTATGTGTGTTGAACATCCTGTGCACACATATGCGTTAGCTTGGTTCAATTTTCGGAACCGGGCGTCACACATCTTCAAAGACAATAGCTCTAAAGGCCTCCACCAAGAAAACAAGTCTCAAGAAAAAGAAAGTGGTTGATCCCAGATCAAGTGAAGAAGAGCAAGCATCAAGTGAAGATGACGATGATGAGCTTGCTTTGATGATGAGAAAGTTCTCTCGCTTGAACTCCAAAATTGCCAAGAAGGGATACACCTTTGATCCCAAGAAGAAAGCTTTTTTACCAAGGAGAGATGATAACAATACTTGCTACAATTGTGGTGATCAAGGCCACATCTCCTATGATTGTCCAAAACCGGACAAAAGAAGAGAGAACCACAAGGGCAAGCACCGCAAGCTTGAAGATAGTGAGGATGATGAAGAGGACAAGCCCAAACCAAGATCCTTTGGGAAGAAGAAACATGACAAAGGCAAGAAGGCAAAACTCTTACCAAAGAAGAGGAAAGGTACACAAAAGGTGTTCATGTGTGAGGCAAATGAATAGATCACCGACGAAGAATCAAGTGATGAAGAGAGTGAAGCGGAAGAAGAAAGTTTGGCCGGCCTTACCATTGCCAACAATGATGACTCATCTCTTCATCGACCTCCCATGTGCCTCATGGCTAAAGGTAACACCAAGGTATGTGATGACTCTAGCGATGATGAGCTTTCCCCCGATGATTTAACTTCATTAATAAATGAATATCACACTATCATTAAGAGGGAAAAGAGTAAGGTCAAGACCCTTGAAGAAACTCGTGCTAAGCTTGAGAGTGCTAAACCTTGATTTGCTTGACAAGTATGAAAGCATACTTAAGGAGCATGACACGCTCAAATCCCATGTCAAGCAAATTGAGGAGGATAAGGCTCAAATCAAGCTAGATCATCATGAGCTTGACTTAGCCCACCAAGCACTCTTGGGAAAGCACAATGAGTTAATCCAAGAGCATCAAATACTTAACCTTGCTTATGAAGTGCTTGATCAAGAATTGAAAAATATAAAGAAACAAACTCTTAATGATAAGGTATCCATTACTTCTCATGCCACTAATGTCTTGCACAAGTCTTTGCCATTGAAAGAGAATGCTAGGGAGAAGGACTTGTTGGAAGAAATTGAAAGTCTTCGCACTAGTGTGGCAAGACTATCAAAATGAGAAGTCAAGCACAAGGAAATCCTCTTCCAACAAGCAAAGGCCTTCAACAAGAGAGGACTTGGATCCTTCCCGGTGCCTAACAAAGGAAAGGTGCCCTCATCGGAGCTTAGAACAAGCTTCATCAAGGAAGTTGGTTCCTATTGCCAACATTGTGAGGTCACCGGTCACCATACAAGGGAGTGTCCTCTTCCCAACCGACCTTCTCCAAAATTGCCTACTAACTACAAGTCTAATTTCAATGATCATTATTATCTCTTGAGTAAAGTAGACGGCAAAGTGAAGGCAAGGTTCATTGGCAAGGACATAAAGGGCATGAAGGGGAAGCTCCCCAAGCAACTTTGGGTCCCAAAAACACTTGTATCACACATACAAGGACCTAAGTTGGCTTGGGTGCCTAAAGTCAAAAATTCAATTCATGTGTGTAGGTGAACTACAAAGCCGGAGGAAAGTATTGGGTACTCGATAGCGGGTGCACTCAACATATGACCGGCAATGATGGTATGTTCACCACCATAGAAAACCCCGGCAATCATGAACAAGTCACCTTTGGTGATAACTCTAAGGGGAAAGTAATTGGGTTAGGTAAGATTGCAATTTCAAATGATTTATCTATTTCCAATGTATTGTATGTTAAGTCACTTAGTTTCAATTTTCTCTCTATTGTGTAACTATGTGATCTTGGATTAACATGCACCTTTAGCAAAAATGATGTTGTTGTGACTAGTGAAACAAGCCAAGAACTAATCTTCAAAGGATTTCGGCATGGACATCTCTACCTAGTAGAATTCACCAACAAGGATGCTAGCTTGACCACTTGTCTTTCCACTAAGACAAGTTTGGGTTGGCTATGGCATCGGCGCATAGCGCACATTGGAATGAGCAAGCTCAAGAAGTCATTCAAGCTTGGGATGGTGACCGGCGTGAAGGATGTCACATTTGAGAAGAACAAGCTTTGTAGCGCTTGTCAAGCCGGGAAGCAAGTTGCTTCACACCACCCGATGAAGACAATGGTGTCAACCTCCAAGCCACTTGAGCTACTCCACATGGACCTCTTCGGACCGTCCACATATCAAAGTCTTGGCGGTAACCTCTATTGTCTTGTTATAGTTGATGACTACTCTCGCTATGCTTGGACTTTGTTTCTAGGTGACAAGAGTGAAACTCCGGAAGTGTTAAAGACCTTTGCCAATCGTGCTCAAAGGGAATTTCAACTTCCCATCATCAAGGTCCGGAGTGACAACGACACCGAATTCAAGAACTACAACATTGGGGAGTGGTGTGACGGTGAAGGAGTGAAGCATGAGTTTTCAGCCACATACAGTCCTCAACAAAATGGTGTTGTTGAAAGGAAGAACAAGATTCTCATCACTCTTGCGCGAGCAATGCTTGATGACTATGGCACGTCCGAGAAGTTTTGGGCCGAAGCAATCAACACGGCGTGTCATGCCGCAAATAGGGTCTACCTACATCGACTACTTCAAAAGACCCCATACGAACTTCTCATTAGGAGAAAGCCCAACATCTCCTATTTTCGAGTCTTCGGGTGCAAGTGCTACATCTACCGCAAGAAAAGGCTCGGTAAGTTTGAAAGAAGATGTGATGTTGGTATATTTCTTGGTTATGCATCAAACTCAAAAGCATATCGAGTATTCAACCAAACCTCCGGTTTAGTTGAGGAAAGTTGTGATGTTCAGTTTGATGAAACTAGTGGCTCCCAAGAGGAGAGTTTTGGTCATGATGAAATAGATGATGAGCCTCTACGAGAAGCTATGAAGAACATGACCATTGAAGCCATCAAGCCTAAAGTTGAGGAGAGCCATGATCAAGGGGGAGCTTCAAATTCCAACATCAACACATCTATGGCGCCTCAAGTTGACGAAGAAGAGAAGGATGATCCATTGCCAACTCAAGATTCACAAGCCACACAACATCAAGAAGAAGAAGAAGTCCATGATCAAGTCCAACCACAAGAAGAGCAACACGCATAACCACCGCCAAGTGCTTCACAACCACTTATGAGGCATGGACGCATCTCCAAGGCGCATCTGATGGACCAAATTATCGGAAGTCCGTCAAGGGGAGTAAGTACACGTTCTCGCCATTTCGCTTCGTTTTGTGAGCACTACTCATTTGTTTCATGTGTAGAACCCACTCACATTGAGGAAGCACTCCAAGATCCAAATTGGGTGATGTCCATGCAAGAAGAACTCAACAAATTCATACGCAATGAAGTTTGGGTGTTGAAGGAGCGACCAAAGGATAAGAACGTCATCGAAACAAACAAGATGAGAACGGCATTGTGGTCCGCAAAAAGGAAATACTTGTGGCCAAGGGGTTCTCGCAAGTTGAAGGACTAGATTTTGGGGAGACATTTGCTCTGGTCGCCTGGCTAGAAGCCATCCGTATACTTCTTGACTTTGCATCACATCATAACATAAAGCATTATCAAATGGATGTGAAATGTGCCTTTCTTAATGGTTATATTAACGAGCTAGTCTATGTTGAACAACCTCCCGAGTTTGAAGATCCGAGGAATCCTAATCATGTGTTTAGGTTGCACAAGGCGCTCTACGGGCTCAAGCAAGCACCTAGGGTGTGGTATGAACGACTACGAGATTTCTTGATCATGCAAGGATTCAAGATCGGGAGGGTGGAAACTACACTCTTCACCAAAGACATCAACGGAGAATTATTTATTTGTCAAATTTACGTTGATGATATTATTTTTGGTTCAACTAACGAAGGTCTTAGCCATGAGTTTGGCAAAATGATGTCTAGGGAATTCGAGATGTCGATGATTGGAGAGCTCAACTTCTTCCTTGGATTCCAAATCAAGCAACTTCAAGAGGGGACCTTTGTCTATCAAGAGAAGTATACCAAGGACCTCTTGAAGAAATTTGAGATGGGAGATTGTAGCTCAAGATGCACTCCAATAGCAACAAATTGTCATCTCGACGCGGATAAGGACGGTAAACCTATTGATCAATCTAACTATCATTCTATGATTGGTTCATTGCTTTATCTTACCGCATCTAGGCCCGATATCATGTTTAGTGTATTCTTGTGTGCTCGCTTTCAAGCGGCACCTAAAGAATCGCATCAGAAGGCGGTCTTTAGGATACTTCGGTATCTTAAGCATACCCCTAGTGTGGGCTTGTGGTACCCTAAAGGTGCAAAATTCCATCTCTTAGGTTACTCGGATTCGGACTTTGCCGGATGCCGTGTGGATCGCAAGATAACCTCCGGTGGGTGCCACTTGCTTGGGCGTTCCCTAGTATCTTGGTCTAGCAAGTAGCAAAATTCCATTGCTTTGTCCACGGCGGAAGCGGAATATATTGCGGCCGGTGCATGTTGTGCCCAAATTCTTTATATGAAGCAAACCCTTTTGGACTTTGGTATTAAACTTGGTTGTGTGCCTCTCCTTTGTGACAATGAAAGTGCGGTTAAGATAGCTAAAAACCCCATTCAACACTCCCGCACTAAGCACATTGATATTCGCCATCATTTCTTGAGGGACCATGAAGCTAAGGGAGACATCTCATTGCGAGGTGTTAGGTCCGAAGAACAATTGGCGGATATCTTCACTAAACCACTTGATGAGAAAACTTTTTCTAGACTAAGAATTGAATTAAATGTGCTAGATGCATCGAACGTCATGTAAGTTGCCATGGTCATGTAAGAATGCATCTCATATAGGTCTTGTCTAACTTTCAAAGGATAGGGGTGAGCAAGGGTTAGCTTGGGATGGAGGTTCTCTTGGGTTTCCCAAAGGCTTGGAGAGTGGCTCTCCCTGAAGAAGCCTATGAAAGGTTCAAATTTGGCAAGATAGATTTACTTTATGTCTTGCATGATGCCTGCCATATAGACTTGTACTCATATTTAAATTTCTTGCATTATAAATTGTTTGGCATTGCATACAGTAGATTGTCATAAAGGGGAACCCACCTCATGAGAAAGAGACTTGTTTGAAATGCAATATCTCAACTCATATGATGTGGAAAGAACAAAATGTTAGGTGCGTTAATGCCTAAAGGAACATGCTTTAAAGAGATAGAAGTCTTCATCCTCTAGCTCACAAAGAATGGGCCTTACATTTTATTTGGATAATTTCCTCCCTATTTTCTTCGATGTTCTATTTGCTTTAGGGCTTAGCCAAGTTATTGGCAATTAGTAATTTTGAGGGGTAAGGGTTTGCCCAAAAAGTCCTAAGACATGTGTTTCTTCGTGTTTGTTTGTTTGAGTCAAAGGACATATATGAGATGTTGCTGTTTTGTAGTCATCGGATTATCCGGTGCATAGACCAAAAGCACATCGGATCAGTTTGTGTTTGAATGCCAAGGGTCAACTCAGTCAGAAAGACAAATCCACCGATGAGTTCATTCTGAGAAACATCAGAGCATCCGATGTTCACATTTTTGGAGTTGTGCCAAATTCAACCAATGTTAATCCTTTCCACGTCGGATCATCCGATGCCAATGGTGCCTCTGGAATACCCTTACTGTACCATTCGACCGATGCTTCTCTCAACTGACGTCGGTTCATCCGATGTTAAAATTTGAGCTAGGGTTCGGGCCCCACCTATTTAGCGCACCGCTTCACCTCCGTTTTCTCTCTCCCCGACTCTGTCGCGCCCGACGCCTCACCTCCGCCACCGCCACTCCGCCGTCCTCCGGCCGCCGCTGCCGCCGGCCACCGCCGCCTCCGGCCGCCGCCGCCGCTCCACATAGCGCCGCCGCCACCACTCCACGCAGCGCCGCCGCCGCTCCACGCAGCGCCGCCGCCGTTGCCTCCCATGCACCACCGCCGCCGCACCAAGCACAGCCGCCATTCCAGGCACCGCACTCTGCGCCACCGTGGTGCTTCCCCCCTTTCGGTCGCCGTCGCTTCACTGATGGGGTTCCCGGCCGCGACGACCTTTGCGTTGCCGTCCCCGAGCTCGCTTGTCCTGCGTGCTCATCCTCATCGTCGTCATGGGCCATGACAAGAAGGGAAAGGGCAAGGCTATCGAGGAGCCGGCTGCCAAAAAGCAGAAGTTGTCGAAGGAGGCAAAGAAAGCCCTAATGGCCGCTCGCGCCGCCGAGGAGCGAGAGCGTGGCCGAGGAGGATCGTTGATGATCCGCGAGGCCCGTCAGAGGTAGCCTCCCGTGCCAGAGGAGTCCGAGGAAGAAGAGGAGCCCGAAGTGCCGCTTCTTTGCCGACGCTCAGCCAGGACCCGTGGGGGTCATCCAGCTGCAGCCCTGAGAGCGGACCATTATCTGCTGACCTTCGAGGGGATAGGGCGGCCCAGAGAGCCGTCTATGAGATGGACACTAGTGTTCGTGTTGGTGAGGGTGTCCGGCTAACAGATTACCAGAAGATGAAGGCCAAGCAGCTCAGGAAGCTCAGGTGGAGCATTTTACTTGAGGAGTGGTTCCCACATCCCAGAGAGTCACTCGTGGACAGCCGCTTTTGGACCTTAACACAAGCGTCACTGTACGAGACTTACAGATGTTGGGGCTATAAGATCTTCCAGCATAATTTCCTGGATTGGGATCAGCTTGCACTGCAGCCGAGACGGAATTACGCCCTTACTTTGAGAGGTATAGAGGGCTTGTGGAGCTGATGTCCTACGAGAGGAGTGCCTACGTGGAGGACTGGGTCTGAGTATTCTACGCCACACTCTACGTCTCTGAGGGCTGCAGATCCAAATATTTCATGTTCATGGGCCAGCATCATCACTTGACCAGGCAGCCTTTGGGACACCTGCTAGGAGTGGATCTCCATGACACTTGCCTGCACGAGAGGGTGTATGGATAGGCTGACCGACCGAGGTGGCCGCTCACTGGAGGAGTGGCACCACCACTTGAGGAGATACGCTCACTGTTTGCTCAGCCTTTCTCTCCAGACCAGCCGAGGGTACCGACACTACTCACTCCAGCTGCGCGCACTGTGCACCTTGCCTTGCGACACACACTTCTGCCGAGGTCCGGATACCTTGAGGGGTTCACCAGCCTGCAGTAGACTCTCCTATTCTACATCATGAACAGGATGGAGTTCGACATTGTGGACATCCTCATATGTGAGATGGAGGACGTACTCACTAATGGAGTTCGGATGATGAGGCAGCTCGCATTTGGTCACTGGATCAGTTACTTGCTCTACATGGTAGCTCCAGAGGGGTCCACCGTGCGTGACAGTCTCACCAACGAGAGCGTCACACGGTTCAGCCACTACCGTGCTCCAGCTCCTGGAGACCGCCACCTTGGCCGTCCTGTTGAGCGTCAGGTCCGTGCTCGTCTATCCGAGGAAGAATGGTCAGACCTAGAGAAGGAAGACGAGAGACTAGCACAGGCAGAGGCTCAGGGTGAGGACCTTTAGCATATTTGGTCTGAGAGTGACACCAGCGATAGTGTCGAGGAGTACTTCCTGCCTTCTCCCTCACCCAGATAGCACGACGTGGAGGCTGGAGGCTCGACTGTGCCACCACCTACTCCACCTCCAGTGTCAGAGGCACAGGTCTCCTAACCATCTGAGCTTACCTCCCTACTTCAGCAAATGGTTGAGCAGCAGTGCCTGGACCGGCTTACAGCTGAGCAGGCCCGAGCTGAGCAGGTTGCGCATCTCTTGGAGCTCCAACATCAGCAGCATGAGATGCAGCGACAGATCGCCTGCGAGAGGCGAGAGGATACTGACAAGCTGACTGGGCTGATTGATCAGATGCACCAGCGCTCTCTTGACTAGCAGCAGCAGACTCAGCAGGCGATGATGGACATCCTGGGGTTGATCACCAACCTCTACACGCAGACCGGGATTGCCCTGCCGTCACAGCTTCTAGGTCTTGCTCCAGGTCCGCCTGTCCTGGCACCAGCTTCAGCACCAGTGCCGACCACGCCGATCCCAACGATCAGCATGTCCCCACTGCTTGCTCCAGGTGCTCGTATCCACTCTCCTCTGCCGGCCACGACGCTTTTCCAGCCGACGTTGGCATCCATTGCCAGTGCCCCTCTTCCTGCAGTCTAGTCTCAGCAGGCACCGACAGCGGCTCCTACAGCTCTTGTCACCGCTACTCCGGCCTCAGCAGTAGCAGGCAGCAGCTCCGACGACAGCATCCCCGACGGTGACCAATTCGTCATCGCTCCGAGCGCTCAGGATCCTTAGGCACTCGACTTCCTTTTTGGTGTCTTGATGCCAAAGGGGGAGAAGAGTCAGGGGGAGTCTAGCTTAGCCTCAGGGGGAGTCCTAGCTATAGGGGGAGTCTATCTTTTTGGAGTCATTTTGTAATTTGGTGATTTGCTACTTCTTTGCTATTCATTGAGTATTCTTGTGACTCTTAATTCTCTCATATGTTATTGATCGTTAAGCTTTCAAGTTATTAATCTCTTTTGAGTCTTCAAGTTTAATGTGTCATATCTTGTACTCATTGCATATCTTCTTGAGTATCGTATTGTCAAATTCATTACTATTATGCTTCACTTGTTGTGTTGTCATCAATCACCAAAAAGGGGGAGATTGAAAGCATCTAGGCTTCCATGAGGTATGGTTTCGGTGATTAATGACAACCATTGAATTTTACTAATGAATCTGTGGATGCAAGGTCTCCCATATCACTCATCACACTCAAATGAAATCTATATAAATATCATCTACTGCTCATTGGATATAATTGGAGACCCCTAACCAATCATTCTATGAGATCAATCAATGTTTATGAAGATTAGAAGTAAAGGCTCACATGTCAAAATTATTCAACCAAAGTTGACAGCACTCAATGCTTGATAATCATCAGAAGAATATTTCCAACCAATGCCTAAGAAATCAATCGAGCAAATTCCAAAAGAATCACTTAGAACAACTCAAAGCAAACAAAATCAACTCACCGGATCAACCGATGTTTCCAGAAAACAACACATCGGTCGAGTTGGTTCAGCAGAAGAAGAAGACCTCATAACTAAGTACTCACCGGATCATCCGATGATGAAGGGCATGTTACATCGGTCCATCAATACAGTAAGCTATCTCCCTAGACCAAGTGTAACACCAGACCATCCGATGTTTAACAATGAACACATCGGTCAATCACTCCAGTAAGCATCAATTCTGAACCAATTCTGGATGAAGTGCCACCGGATCATCCAATGAGAAGGCAAGGGTAACATCAGTCTAACAACGGGCATATCTGACATAGTGACATCAGCTAATTTGGATTTGACTGATGATAACTGAAGGGGAGCATCGGATCATCCGGTGTTCGCAGAACAGTGATGTCAGCCTACTTTTCCAACGGCTATTTTGTGAAGGCTGGCTATTTATACCCCTTCAACCAGTCTATTTGACAAGTCTTGACAACCACAGCTACTCTACACATTCTCAAGCATTCAATACGTTGAGCTAACACTTCTAGATCATCTACACCACTTACACACCAAGAGATAGGCTAGAACTTGCTAGAGATAGTTCTTGTGTGCTTCCATTCTTGGTGATTGGAATCTCTAGTGTAGTGAGAGCTGTAAGGGAGTGTACCTTGGTGATTGTATTTGAGAGAGCCTTCTGGAGCTTGCCAAGGCGGTTGTGGAAGCCCAGAGGATCCAACTTGTACAAGGCTTGAGCTCCACCTTGCCGAGGTTGGCAAACGGAGAAGTATGGTGAAGATCCCTGGTCTCAGTGACTTGGGAGTGGCTATACCCTTTGGTGGGTGCCACAACGTGGATGTAGGAAGATCTTGACGATCTTGCCAAACCACGGGATAAATCTCGGTGTCCTCGTGTCTCCTCGGGAGTTTCCGCTTTCTTCCTCTCCCCTTGCACTTATGCATTTCTTATACTGCAAAGTTACTATTCACATGAATGCATAGGTTGTTTGCATAGGGAATTGGGCTTTTAGTAATTAAGTTTTATTGTTTTAATTTTTGTAAAGAAGCCCAATTCACCCCCCCTCTTGGGCATTCGATCCTTACAAAGAGAGAAGCAACCCACACCAACTTCTTCATGACAACGACCTCGACACACGAAGCCAAGTTGAAGATCAAGCACGCAAGCTTCTCCAAGATTGTGAGTTCTGCCACACCAAGGCTTACGATCCACATTTGATCTCCAAAATAGGTATGGACTCCAAATTTCTTTCATTTGGCATGCAATTGGATTTGATGACTTTGCTCACATAGAGGATAAAGGTTCACGCCTTCTCACTATCCAATTCCTTTGCACGCTAAGAATAGGATTTGATGGTATTACTTTTAGATTATTTCAAAAAGAATACAACATCCTATGGAAAGGATTAGGTAGCATCCTAGGCTTCCATAAACGGTGTTTGCTAGATTTAGATCATGTGCCTAAGTTTAACAAATAAAGTTTTTGGCATGACCTAACTAGTGAGGTCACATGTAGGGCTCCTAGGAATAGCCACATCCAAAACCCTACCTTACGCTTCATGCATAGATGGGTGGCTATGACTATGTTCCCTAGGAGAGATGTTAGGGTTGTGTGAGATGATGAATTGAAAATTTTGTTTGCCATGACTAAAAAGATAAAAGTTGCTCCATTCAAAGCCATGATGACACAATGGTTAGATTACATTTCAAAATCAGGACCAATTGAATGCACTTCACTGATTACTCACATTGCTAATAGGGTAGGAGCACTTAAATACTCTTCATTTGAATATATTGAAACTGAAAGAGAATTAATTGATGAAGACTATTTAGTGCAAGGACATACCCTTAAGCATGATCAAGATGGGTCCTTGATATTTTTCTATCCCGGCTTTGTCAATGAAATTCGGTTACCTAACCCGGATTTTCATTTGTACAAATGCCGGAGGCTAACCATTAATATTCTTCCCCTTGAGGAAGCAAGAAGACGTAATGTCTCTGGCAGGGTAACAAAGAATCGTGCGACGGCTGCAGCCACAGGCATGCCACCGATAATCTCTCCGGTCCATGAATACCAAGAGGAAGAGAACCCAACGGGTTATGCACCCGGATGGACTCAACCTCCGACGTATGAGACTGGGGGATCATCATGGCAAGAATGGCAAAGGGATCCACCCTTATCCATTTCAAGCTCTAGCATCTTGCCCCCAACGTCCATGATATGACGTCGTTCCTCTTCGGCTAGAAGTCATCATGACTATAGCCAAGGAATGACGGACCTCACTAGACGTATGGGAGAACATGAAGTGAGAACGGGTGACATCTACAACACACTCCAAGAGCATGTTCAAGGTACCCAGGATTGGCAACAACACATGGATGCTCAATTCACCAATTTCAACACGGCGCTACAACAACAACAAGCCGATCTTGCAGCGTACTTCCGTCATCAAGGGTTCAACCCTTATCACGGAGGTAGTTGAAGAACAAGCCTGGGGGAGGACCCCCACTTGAGGTAACATGTATCACATTCCTTGCATATTTATTTTCCATCCATCCATCATCCACCTTGCATCTAAAAAATAAATAAAATAGGTTAGATTTGCTTTCATCAAATAAAGATGTGCGGTAAGAATGATTTAGAATTCACATAGATGAAATGATGAATAGTTACTCTGTTTTATTTTTCTAAGTCTCTAGTTTACAACTTGCTACTCTCCAAATATTGCTTTCATTGGTTTGAATTACTTTTACCTTAATTTGGAAGTTGTGGGTAGCAAAAGCTTAATCTATTCTAGGTTGTTGCGAGATTAGAATTGGTAATAGGTCTGCTAGTCCTAGTTTGAAAGTAAAACTTAGATTTCTGGAGAAATTCTAAAAAGATTTAAGTTTCCCTCAATTGATTGGAAATACCTACCAAAGCCATATGATGTTTATACATAGACAAAACCTTATGCATATGTTATTTGCTTTCACATTGAGCCTATTCAAACTAGTATAGACCTATGTGAAAAATCATTCAACTCTTTTTGAATCCAAGACTTCACTTGCACATGCTATACTTCTACACCAGAAGTAAGCAAAACGTGCATCATATCCACCATACCACAACAAAAAGAGAAACTCCATGTTATTCATGCTTAGCACTCTCTTCAAAATTCATTGCAAAGAAAGGGAGTAGAAGACATGGCTACAAAAAGAAAATGAAAAAAAAAGGCATGCTTACATCATAAGCATGAGAAAAAATTGAAGAGAAAAAAGAAAAGTAGCCATGTTTCATCCCTGCAAAAGAAAGAGAGATTTTACCAGAAAGGAGTTATCTCAAGTATCCACATCCACTTTCCACTCCATCACACATGCACTAGTCTTGAATCAAAAAGTTTTGATTTGAATTCTCCTAGGGCTTACTCTTTTGAATTAGCAATATATGTGATGCAAATATGCCTACTTACTTTCCTTACCAAGTCATATTCAATGAGTAGGAATAGTAGAGGCACAATGCTTTGGTGAGGAAATATTTCCACTATCCCCAAAGGAGTGATTGAGAGAATCAAATTGAGGTACTTAATATCTAAATTGAATTCTCCAGGATTTAAGTGGAACTTGATTTCTAGGCTATGTTTGCTCCATTTGCTATTCTACCTTTCAACTACTCATGAATATGAAAAAACATAAGCCCCATGATAACTTAAGAAAGGTAGAGTATCATAGCCAATTTCTGCAATACTAGGTAGAGTATCTTGTTGTGCATTAGATACTTTTGAAAATAATACATTGTAGCAACTCCTCATCATCAACCCAAAGTCTTGACTTTGCTCGGGACGAGCAAAGGATAAGCTTGGGGGAGTTTGTTGACAGCTGTTATATACCAATTTCATCCGTCAATTTAACTCGATTATGTGAAGGATTTGTCATTTCTTGCACACATCACCTTTCTATCTAACTCAATTCCACTTGGACTTGGAGAAATATGTGTATGCAACATTTTATGCAGGAAATGAGGAAATGTAGATAAACCAATCCTATAAAATATCATCACAGCCAATCAGGCAACGAGACGTGGCATCCTATAGATCAAATGGCCTACAAACAGAAGTATCCGAGGAGATCCAACGGTGTATCACCCATATACATCAATGGGACCCACCTGGCAGCCACCTGGAGAAAGCACATGAGAAACGGTGCAATGACCAGGTTGGCCGAACTAGGGGGTCGGCCGACCTGGTCTTTGCACCAAACTCGGTCAGCCTCCACGTGTTGGCTCCTCCTGGCTCCCTGGAGTCAATGGTGACTGATTCGCGCGCTTTTGGTGGCGGGAACCGACCTCAAAACCAGTATAAATAGGACCCCCTACCCCTCACTTCAACACACACCACTTGAGCTTCATCTCTATTGTATACACTATCATCCATAGTCTTAGAGGAGTTAGGTTGTAGAGAGGAGAGTCTCTAGTCCCAAGTCCAAATTGGGAAAGGAGTAAGGAGTCTCTCTCTTCCCAATCCTACATTGGGAAAGGTATGGCTCATGTATTCTTTCTTGTATTTGTGACTTTATGCATAATAAAGATAGTATCTTTAGTCTCTCCTTATACATATTTGGGCAAAGAGTATCTTGTTTGATTGTGGAGTCCATGTATGTGGAGGTATAGCTTCTATGACTGTTTCATCATGCACATATCTCATTATCATAGAACCTATAAACCCCCACAATAGTCTAGTTAATTATAACATAACTAGGTTAGTATGAACAATTATGTTGTGTATCAACATTGGTTCAATGATGATTCAATTCATTGCCTTAGGATGGATTGTGACTAGGCTCTTAAGGTAATTACTTAATATGCTAGCATGATGCTAGGATAGCTAAGTAACATTGGATGTCTCGTAGACCCACGGATTGAAGGGGTAGGCAGTAGGTGGTGACATCCCTATCTGTCCTTTGTAATCCTCCACGTTCGGCTATGCCACAGGCTCTTGGCGGGAGTCGCCCTAGTATTGCTAGGGGTAAGCCCGTGCCTGGTGTGTTTAACCACATAACATAAGTATTCACTATTAATCTAGCTTATGGATAATTAGTTTAGACTATGTATATGTACAATAGAGCATAGTAGGAGTACCTCCATAACTCTCAACCTTAACTAACCTCTAGGATCCTCTTACCCCCCTTAGACTTGAAAGCTTTTGTGTGTGCCACACTACCTCCACTATTATTTTATCCATCCTTACTAGATTCTTACCTAGACCTTTCTACCCTTTCCACTTGATGATTGTTATATCTCTTCCATGCCTTCCTTTGGGATCAAATAAATGACACCCTTGGGAATACTCTTAAGGGGAAATGCTACAATGATATCTCCGTGCGCTTGCAGAATTCACTCTGTGATCCAAAAGAACCATCAACAAGCATTTTTGACACATCAGTTGGAGATGTTTAGTTAATGGTGCGTAAGTAATACCAACAAGCATTTCTGGCGCTGTTGCCGGGGATGATTTGTTAGTATATATTAGGAGCCGTCAACAATTCTGTAATGGTATCAACAAGTATACTAGATACCTATGTATTAACTACTAAAACCTATATGCGATATTCCGACAAGCATAGGCTAGAAAGACACAATCCACTGTCTTTAGTCCAAGCTTGGTAATTAGAATATTGATCTTTGCCAAACATCCCCAAGTACATAAGTATGAAAGTGATGGTTTTCTCCCAACCCACTCCTCATAAGGGGTTTTCTTTTTGTTCTTGTTTGGAATGCAGTTTAGGACATGAAATGAACTCAATAGAGCCTCCCCCACCATGCCTTAAATAAACCGGATGTGTCTAACATGGCATTCACCAAGTCACACAATGTGCGATTTTACCTCTCGGCTGTCCCGTTTGATTGGGGTGAATAGGGAGGCGTCTTCTCATGTATAATATTGTGTTCCACATAGAAATTATCAAATATTATAGGAAAATACTCGGCACCACGACCTGACCTAAGACGTTTGATCTTTCTCTCTAATTGAGTTTCTACTTCGGATTTATAGATTTTAAAGTAGTCTAAAGCTTCATCTATAGTTTGCAACAAGTAAACATAGCAGAATCTAGTAGAATTATCTATTAATGTCATAAAGTATTTCTTTCCACCTTTTGTCCACGCACCATTCATCTCACATAGATCAGAATGTATGAGTTCTAATAGTGTCAAGTTTCTCTCCCCGGTTGCCTTGTGAGGCTTCCGAGGTTGCTTTATTTGCACACAACTATCGCACTTAGAACCTTTTGGCAATGGTGAATTTTAGAATTATTTTAAGACTAGATAGCTGATTCATTAAACCAAAAGTAACATGATATTAACGAGAATGCCAAGCACTCGCATTATCATGAACACTGGCACAAATATGGCTCATTGACTCATTATTAAACTCCGAAAGAGAAAAACAGAACAAACATCCGCATTCATAGGCTTTACCAATAAATTGTCCATGCTTGGACACAACTATTTTATTAGACTATAAAACTACTTTAAACTCATCTCTGCGTAAGAGTGAGCCGCTAACAAGATTCTTGTTCATAGTAGGGATATGATGCACTTCTTCATCTGGACAATCTTTTCCGGAGTGAACTTCAGATCGACCGTGCTAACACCACGAACAGAAGCATGCGACCCATTCTCCATTAGGATGGAGGAATCTTGAACGAACAGATAAGAAGTAAACATAGACATGTTAGAACATACATAAACATTAGCACCTGTATCAAACCACTATGATGGTGTTTGAGAAATAGAAAGAACAGTAAAAAAACTATTGTACCCATCCGTTCGATATGTCACGATGTTGACGTTTTTTTCCCTCTGCGGTCTGCCCTGTCAGGATAGTCCTTGGAAATATATCTCTGGTCCCCACAGGTGTAGAAGCAGCTATCATTATTGTCGGTACCATGCGTACCGAGTACCCTATGATACCGCAAGAAGTATAAGAGAGTTCCACCTTTTAGAGCCGAAGACCTTCGAAGGCCCCACGTGTCAAACGGCACTGGATCCACCTCCTTCATATTGGTAGCTCCGGCTTTACCACGTGTAGTATAAGACCGGAGCTAAACTCCCTACATAGGGAAGCTCCGCGCTTAACATGTGTCCAGTGATCTCGGACCTAACCCCCATTAGAAGGAAGCTCTGGTGCCTCCACGTGTATAGCAGCTCTGGACCTATGTCCCTGTGAGGGAAAGCTCCAGAGCCGCCACGTGTTGAGCCTCCGGACCTACGCTACAAACGGGAATACAGACGGATCTCCAACAGCATAAGCATTCAAAGGACACTTATCGCTACAGTTACAAGGCCTGATGATGTGCCATTAATGCAATATTAATGGCACACGATCTGTAGACCCTTAATACTTATAACGCCACCATTAAGGCGTGTTATCACGCTATTAGGGTGCTTAAACACACTTAATTGTGTGTTAAAGCAATAATAACTGTCGGGCCACATGTCGGGCCAGGCAACTCATGTAACAGCGATCCCTTGGTCTATAAAAGGGATGTGATGCACGGTACAGAACAAGCAAGCTCATACGCACGCAAGCACCAGCAAATCTACAATACAACAACACACACTTCGTGGAGTAGGGTATTACGCTCAGGCGGCCCGAACCACGTAAATCATTTGTGTCATCATCTTGTCTAAGATCTTTGCGCGCTCAAACCGATACAAGAACCTCTGCAGGCTACAATTTAGTAGTACCGGGGGAAGTGTCATTCATACGCTTTGACATTTGGCGCGCCAGGTAGGAGAACCCGAGATCTAAAGATGGTGAACTCCGTCGTAGGATCATCTAACGGAAACAACGCTGCACAGCCTGCTAGAGGGAACCCGTCCAACATTCAACAAACAGCAGTTGTCGTTATTCTAGCAGGTGTCATGCCACCACCACCACCACCATATGCTCCAGCAAACAATGTTGTACAGTGGGATGGAATACTCGCGTTAGCCACAGCATCACCAAACAACAACCCTGAGAACGCGTTGATTGCTGCGCGTACTCTACTGGAGCGCCCACCAGTGCCTGGAGCACCTCAGGGTGCAATGGAGTAGTGGCGCGCTGATGTGCAACATCTGGTTGCAGCCTCAGCTGATGCCATCAACAACCAAGGTCCTCCCCCTTCGGGGCAGGCACCGACTCAACGTAGGACCTTGTTTGGAAGACTTGGTCCTCACATGTCACACCACCAGCGACGTGCTGTATCTCAACAGGTGACATCGCTGCCTTCTGGGGTGCGTTGCACCCATACTGTGTCGAGACTCTCGATGCACAATTTAAGGTCAGAGCTTGACCACCGCTACAGACAACAAGACGGTCGTGTCCACATCTAGCGTGCTCGCGAGAGGTGAGAGGCTCGGGACAACCCTGCTCCAGTGGGAGTAGGAGGAGGCTGATCTGCCCTAGCTATGCATCTGCGCATGGTTAGGTGGCCTCAGAAGTTCTGACCTCATTTGCCGAAAAAATTCGATGGGACTATCAACCCCGCCGAATTCCTTCAAATCTACTCCACCGCTATACTTGCGGCGTGGGGCAATGAGGTCGTGATGGCCAATTATTCCTAGTGGATCTTACTTGGACCGCTTGGTCCTGGTTCATGAGTCTTCCTCCTGACTCCATAAATAGTTTGGCGGAGCTATGTCAATAGTTCACTGCCAACTTCGGGAGCTCTTACACCCGACCAGGCACCGAACTGGACCTGTTTGCTGTGAAGCAAACAACAGGGGAATCGTTGCGATCCTTCATCTAGCGATTTTCTCAGGTACGCAATACAATCCCTTCTATCTTGAACACTTATGTTATTGTTGCATTCAGAAGGGCGTCCGGGACAAGAAAGTGTTGGAGAAGCTAGCGATGAAAGAAGTCACCAGCGTCACGGAGTTATTCAGCCTGGCTGACAAGTGCGCCTAGGCCGCAGAGGGCTGGGAAATGCACTCAAAGCCAGCTCTGGAGGCTAACAAAAAGTCCTCCAAAGCTGAAGCCGCTACCTTCGGTGGTGGCAAAAAGAAGAAGAAGTCCAACTACAAGAATAAGTCGTCGGCTGGCGCACCTGCTGTTGCGGCTGCTGCAGCTCCAGGTGGCCGGGGGCCATGCCCCGAAAAACGACCTCGTCCTTCGTGAGAAGACAACAGCAACTCCAAGATGTGGTGTCCGATCCTCAAGACAGACAAGCATGGTCTGGAGGAATGCCGGGAGGTCCAGAACCTTGTCGAGCACTATAATAAGTGCCGAGAAGAAGCTCCTTTCCGTCAGCGGGAAGGAAAGCAAAAAGTTGACGAAGCTCTGACTGAAAAGGAGCTAGGCTTCTAGGACCCCAAGAAGGTCCTAGAGGCTGTGTACAACACAGTCGATGATGACTCTAATGTATCTGACAACGAGTGTCGGAAAATCCTCAAAACCATCTACGGAGGGACCTGAGATATCACCTCTCACCGCGTCCTCAAGACAATGCGGGAGGAAATGGTTGTCGTAGCTCCTGCTGCTAGGGAGGAACCACATCGGAAGTGGATGGATATGCCCATCACTTTTGATGCAACAGACTACCCTAGAAACATGGTTCGAGCTGGCCAACTCCCGTTGATGGTATCTCCGACCATCAACAACGTTCAACTCTACCACGTTCTGGTAGACGGAGGTGCAGCACTCAATCTCTTTAGTTTTGAAGCATTCATGAAGATCCAGCTGCAACTCTCAGACCTTCGCCCCTCAAGACCTTTCTTCGGGGTAGGTTCGGGAGCCATAAGTCCCCTCGGATCTATTACTCTCCCGGTGACCTTCGGGACTCAGGAGAAATACAGGACTGAGAAGTTGGTTTTCGATGTCGCTCACATTAGTCTGTCCTTCAACGCCATCCTGGGCAGGCCTACCTTGTACAGGTTCATGGCCGCAGCTCACTACGGCTATCTAGTGTCGAAGATGCTGACACCTTCAGGCATTCCCCGGGTCCGTGGAGACCGCACTGCAGGAGTCACCGCGCTAGAGGAACTCCATGTGCTTGCCACGGTGCAGGAAGGAACCTCCGGCAAAAAGCTCATTGCTCAACCCCCGAGCACTTGTCATCGAGGCTCAACTTCTGCACCACGTGTGCAACCAAGCAGCGACACCGACGTTCCCATCAAAATCGTCCAAATCGGTTCTGACACTGTTCAGACCACCCGTATATCGATAGGTTTGAACAACAAATAGGAACTCGCGCTCATCACTTTCCTCCGGGCTTATGTTGATGTATTTGTCTGGCAACCATCACAAATGCCTGGGATCCCTAGGGAGGTGACTGAGCACAATCTGAAGATTTATCCCGATGCACGGCCTGTACACAAGAAGCCCCGGAAACAATTAGTTGAGCGGCAAAACTTCATCAGGCGGGAGATCAAGAAGTTGCTCGAAGCTGGTTTCATCCGGGAGGTTTTTCATCAAAAATGGCTGGCAAACCTAGTCGTTGTACCCAAGGTCGGCGGGAAGCTTCGGATGTTTATCAACTACACCACACTAAATAAGAGAAGATGAAGAGCATACCGCCTTCATAACAGTAGATGGATTGTATTGTTATACTGCCATGCCCTTTGGTCTTAAAAACGCTACTTCGACCTTTGTGTGAGCTATGTACCAAACATTTGGAGAGCTAATCAGAGACTTGGTGATTGTGTACGTCGATGATATCATTGTGAATATCAAGAACAAGGATGCACTCCTTGACAACTTGCAAGTCGTCTTCGACAAGCTGCACATCACGCGCACCAAGTTGAACCTGGACAAGTGCGTCTTCGGGGTTAGCTCCGGGAAGCTCCTTGGTTTCTGGGTGACTCACCGAGGAATAGAGGCAAACCCGTTGAAGATCAAGGCCATTGAATATATGCGGCCCCCATTCCGCATCAAGGACGTCCAGAAGTTAACCGGATGTCTGGCCACGCTCAGCCGGTTCATCTCTAGACTAGAAGGGCGAGCACTTCCCTTCTTCAAGTTATTGAGGAATACCAGACCATTCCATTGGTCTGAAGAAGCAGAGAAGGCGTTTTAAGAGCTCAAGCAGCTCCTCACCACATTACCAATCTTGGTAGTTCCGAACTCTGTTGAGCCTCTACTCCTTTACATTTCTGCAGCCACAGAAGTTGTCAGCATGGTCCTGGTCGCAGAAATACCGGAACCA
Source organism: Tuctoria greenei (assembly GCA_036927565.1). NCBI lineage: Eukaryota > Viridiplantae > Streptophyta > Magnoliopsida > Poales > Poaceae > Tuctoria > Tuctoria greenei. The sequence goes on along the minus strand of JAYESD010000006.1, from coordinate 194,296,317 downwards.
CATCCTATTTTGGCGCTTCCCTCCAGAAGGGTTCGTAGCTACCTGAAGGCGAGTCTGGGTCCCAACCCCCAAGCACGAATCTTCAAAGCGGAGTGCTAGAAGATCAACCTCTCTCATCTGAGGGAGTTCTCACGGCTGTTCAAGAAAATCCAGACTCCTCAAGGAGGGTCTAGGTTGAAAAAGAAGAAGCTTCGGGCCCCTCCGGGAAGGTCCGGGAAGCTCAACAAGAAGTTCCGAACCTTTCTGGGAGGGTCCGGGTTGATGGAAAGGAAGCTCCGGGCCCCTCCGAGAGGGTTCGGACCGTCCAGCGCCCAGTGTACTTCATCAGTGAAGTACTCCATGATGCCAAGACCAGAAACATAGAGGTGCATAAGCTGCTTTATGCAGTTCTTATTGCCTCAAGGAAGCTTCGTCATTATTTCCATGCCCACAAGATATCTGTTGTAACTTCTTATCCACTGGTGCTATATTGCATAACCCTAATTCTACTAGGAACATCGCCAAGTGGGCAGTAGAGCTGGCAGAATTCGATCTTGAATTCCTGCCATGACAAGCTATCAAGAGTCAGATTTTGGCTGACTTCATGGCGGAGTGGACTCCCTCTCCATCAAATCCTGGGGGCCGCAGTGAGCAGAAGTCAGAACCCAAGGTCCCGGTCTTCATCGAGCCTCACTGGACTCTCTACTTCGACGGTTCGGTGCAGAACCAAGGGGCCAGAGATGGAATCCTCCTCCTTGCTCCGATCGGGGAAAAGGTCAAATACATGGTTCACCTAGACTTCAAGGCGACCAACAACATGACGGAGTATGAATCTCTCATCTACGGGCTCAAGGTGGCACTATCCTATGGTGTCAAAGAGCTGTTGGAGAAGGGTGATTCTCACCTAATCATAAAGCAAGTTAGAGGTGAGTGTTGCTGCAACAACCCCCAACTAGTTGCATATCTCCTTGAAGTCCAGAGGCTCCAGAAGGACTTCGAAGTCTTGGATCTCCACCATGTTCAGTGTCTCCATAACGCTGAAGCTGACAAACTCTCGACAAAGGCCTCAACCGGAGCTCCGACTCCCCATGGAATTTTTGTCCGGAGGTTGTCAAGACCAACAACTCAGTCTCCCGAACTGAGCGAAGGGGGCGAGACCAACACCCCGAAGCTGGTAGTCCCGGTAGCCCTATTACCATGGCGTCCACCAAGGGTCATAAGTGCTGCCGGAAGCTTTGAGCAACCTAGCACGCAAGACTCAGAAGCTCAAGTTAGCCCCGATGCATGGATCTCGGATATCCGGAGCTACTTGAAGGACAACACCCTTCCTGAAGATAGTGTATCCGCTGACTGGATCGTCAGATTGCCTATAAGATACATGCTGATAGAAGGGGATCTCTACCAGCATGCTGCCAATGGCGTCCTAATGCGGTGCATTGCAAGGGAAGAAGGTGAGCTCCTCGTGGAAATCCATGAAGGCGAATGTGGAAACCATGTGTCTTCTCGCACGCTAGTCGGCAAAGCCTTTCGGCACGGCTTCTACTGGCCTACAGCACTCCAGGACGTAGTGGAGTTGGTAAAAAAAGTGTGAAGTGTGCCAGTTCCATGCAAAACAAATTCACACACCAGCTCAGTCATTGCAAATGATTCCTCCTACATGGCCATTTGCTATGTGGGGTATGGATATCTTGGGACCTTTCCCAAAAGTTGTCGGAGGTTTCAAGTTCCTGTATGTCACCATCGACAAGTTCACCAAGTGGCCGGAAGCTACCCCAGTTGTGACTATCAACAAACAATCAGCGATCAAGTTCTTGAAGTCCATAATCTGCAGATTTGGAGTTCCAAACAAAGTCATCACTGACAACAGAACCCAATTTATAAGTGCTGCATTTCAAGAGTATTGCGAAGACCTCGACATTCAAGTCAGCTACGCATCAGTAGCTCACTCGGCAAGTAATGACCAAGCGGAGAGAGCAAATGCAGAAATCCTAAAAGGACTCAAGACGCGCACATATGAGCACTTAAAAAAGCACGGAGCCAACTGGATTGAAGAGCTTCCATCTACATTGTGGGCTAACAGGACAACACCTAACCGGTCAACTAGAGAGACACCCTTCTTCCTGGTGTACGGAGCTGAAGCAGTCCTTCCTCCGGAGATCACCATGGGGTTGCTCCGGGTCCGAACCTTCGATGAAGCCACGCAGGACCAACTCTGGCGTGAAGACCTTGACCTCGTCGATGAGGGAAGGTGTCAAGCAACTGTTCGGAATGCACGATATCACCAAGTGCTCCGGCGCTATCATCAAAGGCATGTGCATAACCGACAGCTTGAAGAAGGCAATCTAGTGCTGCGGAAAATATTAACTCACAAAGAGATGAACAAACTTTCCCCCAACTGGGAAGGTCCCTTCTGAGTGATCAAAGTATCCCATCCCAGATGCGTTTGCTTGGCACCAGAGATCTGTCCGCTCGACCAAGAAAATCCCATACCAGTAGGGATTTAGTTGGCCTTGAGCTCAGCAGCTCCTCCAGTGACCTCCTGGCGGCTGCTAGCTCTGAACCTTCCTGAGCGAGGCACTCAACCGCTTTGGCATGTTGCTACATACTCTCAGCTACTTGCTTTTCGCGGTAGGCTAGCTCCATCTACCGGAGGTGGATGCGGTTCCGCCGTCCTGTCAGGTCCTTCTCCCTGCCTGTAACACCCTCATTTTCATGCATCATGCCCTACATACACTCATATACATGTTTAACATTAACCCACAACAAGAGGAACAAGTTTAAAATTGATTTGGAACAAAACCGCACTTAAAACGCAGGAAAGTACGGACTAGTCCGATTTTACTGAGGACTAGTCCGATTTCTCTCTAACTAAAAACGGACTTGTCTGTTTATGCTGCGGACTAATCCGATTTTGGCTCTGGAAACTTTCGGACTTGTCCGATTTTGTGCGGACTAGTCCGTTATTCCATGAATCCTTGAAAAATTGCTAAGTCCCTGGACTTTTCCGGACTAGTCCGGTGTTCCAGCGGACTTGTCCGTTTTCCTCTCTGTTTAAAGTCGGACTTGTTCGATGTTTGGCCAAACTTGTCCGATTTTCTCTCTGGACGACTTCGGACTAGTCCGGTCCTTTGTGGACTTGTCCGATATTTCGCGACTCCGAGTTGATCTTTTGTTTTACGACTTGTTTCTTGGGTTTCACGTTAAGTGGGCCTAGGGACGTTGTGCCTAACTCTTTAAGAGCCCATGTGGGACTCTAAATCGGCCTCTACTCATCCCAAAACTCGAAATCCATCTAACCCTAGCCTCCACCTCTATATAAACAGCCCCACCCCTTTGATTGACATCTATTTGCCACTTTTCCACCCACCCAAACCCTAGTTCGTGGGGAGCCACCATCAAGGAGGGAGGAGAAGATCCCAAGCAAGAAGAAGAAGAGGAGGAAACGAAAGAGGATCAAGATCTCCACCAAGTTTTCGTTCTCCATCACCAATTCATCTCAAAGTTCATCACCAACCCTAGATCACCAAGATCCAAGTGCTACCTCCAAGTTTCTTGATTCATTGGAAGCCTAAACATCTGGTATACCTTCTATTATCTTTTCCTTACGTGAATTCAACCCCTAATCTCTGAATTTACGTCGATCTAGAAAACCCTAATCTTCTGATCTCGCAGAGGGCGGACTTGTCCGGTCCCTAGCGGACTAGTCCGATCTTTCTGGTTAAATTGTGTTGAATTAATTCTAAAATTTGATCTAATCAGATCCAAACCTGTATAAACTTGTTAAAAGCTATTAGAACTAGTTAGTGATCATTAAAAGCAATCTATTAACAAGTTCTACCTTGCATTTGCATTAATCATGCATGTCATGTGATATTGAGTAATATTTGTGCACTCTTTGATTGTGTTTCTTGTCTTGTATGTTTATTGTGTGGATTAGACGGATTTGCGCTAGAAAGTGCCGCGGAGGATCTACAGCACCAAGAGTTTGAAGGCTTTGATCTTAATCAACAGCAAGAGCAAGGCAAGTGTCCTTGAAGCATATTGATCCTGTTTTTAAAATAAATGTTTTGTTTGCAAACTGCGTGCTTATGTCAATTTGATGGGAATCCTATGGTAGGAAGTTTACTAGTTTTGTTTACCACCCTTGTCACCTGGGATATATGGTAGAGAGTCGGGAAGGGCTTTTTACCTTTTGCTTCGCTTAATCAATTGGGATGAAAACAACACTACATATTTAATTAAGCATTAATGATATTTTGATTAATGTGAACTGGTCAATATGATATAGTAATGGGTGAACTAAGCAAGCCTGGTATGTGGATGGGTTGGATGTTATGGTGGTTTGCTTGCTTTAGATCTAAGGACCGGTTCATGCGAGAATAAGTCAGGACTACAGTGCCACCACGAGGCCAAGTATGGGTGCGGAATAGCTGATTAATTAGGGCTTTGCTAGTGCTGTTTGGACCATTGTGGATGCTCGAGGAAGGGGTAGTCGGATTGGGCTAGTTGATGATTGGTGGGACTACCCTGGGATCCGAATGGCTCAAGAGGGGGCCATTGGTTGAAGATGTGCTCAGTTGGAGGCATCGCCACCGGTGAAACCTCAGTGGGGTCTGAATAGACTAGTAATCCCTTTGTAAAGGCTATTTTGTGATCTCTTAGCCATACACCAAAGGAAGTGTAATTGGCATAAGGGAGGTTCTTTAGTCGCCGACGGGTGATGAAATCACAAACACATGGGTAAAGAGGTATAAACTCTGCAGAGTCTAATAAAACTATCATGATAGTCGTCCTCCCGGTTATGAGCACCTGGACAACTTCCATGATTAGAGGGAACTCGGTATTGGAATGGTATTTGGGATGGTTATGGTTTGGTAATGGTTATGGATGGTTATGAATTTATTTCTGGTATTGAATATGGTTATTGGCAAATGGTGAAATCTAGAATTATTGATGAGGATGGTGAATTGTGGACTGGTATTATGATATTACTTATGATTATGATGGGTTTACTTCACATACATATAATGTGTTGCTTTTCAAATGTTTTAATGTACTTTTCAGCACTTTGCCATTATTATTGTCGTCATTTGAATAAGCCACATGCCATACTTTCCACACTTGCTGAGTATGACATGTACTCACTCTTGCAATCCCCCCCAACAGTTGCAGGTCAGGATTGGGAGTTTAATTGTGATAATGCGGAGTTCTAGGCCGTGTCTACCGTCAGCGTTGCCTGTGGTGTTATTGGAGTTGCGCTATACCCTTTTGCTTACGCTGCCTAGCTGTTTAGTTGCTTAAGTAGTTTATTTCCGCTGCATTAGTTGAACTTGTCATAAATATTCATTAGAGGTTGTATTCGAGGATAATCTGGTTTGTGTAATAAAATTTGGATAATTAATCTTGTTCTGTGGTAATTTTCTGTATACTATTTTGTGATTGCACTCGTGTATGTGTGATGAACATCCTGGGCACACATATGTGTTAGCTTGGTTCATTTTTCGGAACCAGGCGTCACAGATTGGTATCAGAGCCACAGGTTGACCGTAGGATGCATCCTAGATAGAACGGACACTTTAGAGCACATAGGAGCACTCAGGAATCGATGTGTTTTTGCTTGGTGTGTTGTTTGCTATATATATTGTTTGCTTGGGTGCTTAATAGAGGATTTTGGGATGCTTTAGCATTGCCATGTCCACCTAGGCTAGTGTAGCTAGCTGTTTAGTTTCATATCCCTTGATGCATATAGTTGGGGACGTTTTCTAATTCTTACCTATTGCTTTTCTTCAGATGGTGAGGACTCGCAACCAGAGGGATGGCAATGATGAGGAGGAGAACAATGGAGTGCCTCAGAACAACATTGGACAAGGATTCACTCAAGGAGCTATCAACATTGAGCAGTTATTGGCTATGCAAAACCAGCTCATGCAGACCATGATACAAACAATGGGACAGCTGCAGGCTGGCAATATCAACAATCAGCCCCACATGCCTCCACCGCCACCCCCGCCTCCTCATAACCGATTGGGAGAGTTTATGAGGACTAGGCCGCCGACCTTTGCTCAAGCTGCCGACCCTATGGATGCGGATGATTGGCTCAAGTCCGTGGAGAAGAAGCTAGCTATTGTCCAATGCAGTGACCAGGAGAAGGTCTTGTTTGCTTCTCATCGACTAGTTGGAGCAGCTGCAGATTGGTGGGATGCTTATTGCAATGCTCATGAGAACCAAGAGAGAATTATTTGGGCCGAATTCAAGGAGAATTTTCGTTCTCATTATGTGCCGGAAGGAGTTATGATCTTGAAGAGGCAAGAATTTGAGAAGTTAAGGCAAGGAAGATCAAGCGTGAGTGAATATATCAATAAATTCACTCAACTCTCAAGATATGCGCCTGAGGATGTTAGTCAGGACAGCCGGAAACAATACTTGTTCATGAGGGGCTTGAACAATGAGATCCAAGTGCAACTACTCAACTGCGATTATGCCAATTTTCAGAAGCTTGTGGACAAAGCAATCGTGGTTGAAAACAAGATTCGTGAGATGGAGCAAGACAACAAGAGGAAGGCGCCATATCAAGGACAGCAACAAGGAAGTAATGTGCGCCCTCGCCTTGCACCACCCAATGCGCCCTATTACAACTCTTCTATTCCTGCTCAGCGCCCTGGTTATGCACCACACCCAACTCAGTTTGTGCAGCAGCGCCCTGTCATGCAAGCACCTAGGCCTCCAATGCCTTATGCACCTCATGCTAATTTTACTGCTGCAAGTGCTCAGAACCAAGCTCGTCCCAATAATTCTGGTGGAGTTAAGAAGTGTTATACTTGTGGAGAAGATGGACACTTTGCGCATCAATGTCCTAAGTCAGGCCTTGGTCAAGGAAGCAATACTCTGAGGCAAAACCCAAGACCCAATGGAGGACAACCACAAGGGAACCGTGGACAGCAGAATTTTGCTCGTGGCAACGTGAACCATGTCTCTACGGAGGATGCTCAACAAGCGGATGACGTGGTTATTGGTATGTTTCTAGCCAACTCCAACCCCGCGACTATGTTATTTGATTATGGAGCATCGCATTCATTCATTGCATCAAAGTATGTTGCCAAGTATAGTTTGCCTATCTCTCATATGAAGTTTACTCTATTGGTTAAGTCTCCTGGAGGAGAGATGAGGACAAATATAGTATGTCCAAAAGTAAGCCTTAGAATAAGGGGGGTAGACTTCTCCGCCAACCTCATTGTCTTGGATTCTCAAGGATTGGACATTATATTTGGTATGGACTGGTTGAGGAAGTACAATGGAGTTATTGAGTGTGCCACAAATACGGTGAAGTTGACCAATGAAGAAGGGATCACCGTAGAATTTGAAGCATCTCAAACCGCACCGAAGCAATTGGAGTTGAATCATATGGACGGTGCCACAATTGAGGAGATTTCGGTGGTGTGTGAATTTTTGGATGTTTTTCTGGATGAGTTGCCAGGTATGCCACCTGATCGAGACATTGAGTTTGTTATTGATTTAATACCTGGAACATCACCTATAGCTAAGAGGCCGTATAGGATGCCTCGCTCCTATGGAATTAGCGGAGCTCAAGAAGCAAATTCAAGAGCAATTAGAGAAGGGTTTTATTCGCCCTAGCTCTTCACCTTGGGGACGCCCGTGCTATTTGTGGACAAGAAGGATGGAACCCAAAGGATGTGCGTGGATTACCGAGCTCTCAACGAGGTAACAATCAAGAACAAGTACACCTTGCCACGCATAGAAGACTTGTTTGATCAGATGAAGGGTGCTTGTGTCTTCTCTAAGATTGACTTGAGGTCGGGGTATTTTCAAATGAAGATTAGACCATCGGACATACCCAAGACAGCTTTTAGGACACGGTATGGATCTTATGAGTACACCGTGATGTCTTTTGGATTGACAAATGCACCTGCCTACTTTATGTACCTCATGAATAAGGTCTTCAGGGAGTACTTGGATAAGTTCGTTGTGCTGTTTATTGATGACATTATGATCTACTCGAAGGATGAGAAAGAACACGAGGAACACTTGAGGCTTACGTTGCAGAAATTGAGGGAGCATCGATTGTATGCCAAGTTCAACAAGTGTCAGTTCTGGTTGAGAGAGGTGCCGTTTTTGGGTCATATAATTTCAGGAGGAGGAGTATCGGTTGACCCCGGAAAAGTGAGAGACGTGTTGAAGTGGGAACCGCCGCAAAATGTCAAGGAAATAAGGAGTTTTCTTGGAATGGCTGGATATTACCGTAGGTTCATCAAGGACTTTTCCAAGATAGCCAAGCCTATGACGGAGTTGCTAATGAAGGGAAAGGTTTTCCAATGGACTCAAGCTTGTCAAAACAGTTTTGAGGAATTGGAGAAAAGGTTGACAACAACCCCAGTTTTGGTATTGCCGGACGTGAGCAAGAGTTTTGATATTTATTGCAACGCATCGAGACAAGGGCTTGGATGTGTATTGATGCAAGAAGGTCAAGTGGTCACCTATGCATTGAGACAATTGAAGAAACATGAGCAGAATTACCCGACACACGATTTGGAACTCGCAGCCGTGGTACATGCATTGAAGATTTGGAGACACTATATCCTTGGACATAGGTGTGAAATTTATACAGATCATAAGAGTTTGAAGTATATTTTCACACAAACGGATCTGAATTTGAGGCAACGGAGATGGTTGGAGCTCATCAAAGATTATGATTTGGGGATCAACTATCATCCGGGAAAAGCCAATGTAGTGGTCGATGCTTTGAGTAGAAAAGGAGTAAGTCATCAACTTACAGTTCGAGAGTTACCATTCGAGTTATGTAAGGAGTTCGAACAGTTGAACCTCGGGTTTGTAAATGAGATGGAGATGATGGAGTTAAACCCAACCTTGGAGCAAGAAATTCGAGAAGCACAAACCACGGATGAGGAGATCAAGCAAATCAAGGAAAGGATCGAGGAAGGGAGAGAATTCAGATTTGATGAAGACGAACATGGTACCTTATGGCTTGGAAAGAGGATCGTTGTGCCTAATGTAAAGCATATTCGGGAGACAATATTAAAGGAGGCACATGACTCGCCTTACTCAATTCACCCTGGTTGTACAAAGATGTACAAAGACTTGAAGACTTGCTATTGGTGGGATAGCATGAAGAAGGACATAGCTGAATACGTAGCATTGTGTGATGTGTGCCAACGAGTTAAGGCGGAACATCAAAGGCCAGCCGGATTATTGCAACCGTTGAAGATTCCGGAATGGAAGTGGGAAGAAATTGGAATGGACTTCATAGTTGGGTTACCACGTACTCAGTCCGGGTATGACTCAATTTGGGTAATTGTGGATCGTTTAACCAAGTCAGCTCATTTTGTCCCTGTGAAGACCAAATATACAACTGCACGATTGGCCGAAATATACATGGAGCATATTGTGTGTCGACACGGAGTCCCGAAGAAGATCGTGTCGGATAGAGGTTCTCAATTTACCTCCAGATTTTGGCAAAAATTGCATGAAGCTTTGGTAACGAGGTTGAATTTTAGTTCAGCATATCATCCTCAAACGGATGGACAAACCGAGAGGGCCAATCAGATTTTGGAGGACATGTTAAGAGCTTGTGCTTTAAAGCATGGGAAAAGTTGGGACAAAAGCTTGCCATACGCGGAATTTTCATACAACAATAGTTACCAAGCAAGTTTGAAGATGTCACCATATGAAGCACTTTATGGGAGGAAGTGTAGGACACCTTTGTTCTGGAATGAGGCAGGAGAAACTCAAGTATTTGGTCCGGATGTGTTGCAAGAAGCTGAAAAGCAAGTTCGAATAATTCGTGAAAACTTGAGGGCTGCCCAATCAAGACAAAAATGCTATGCGGACAATAGAAGAAGAAAACTAGCCTTTGAAGTGGGATATTTTGTTTACCTCAAGGTGTCACCAATGAGAGATCATAAGAGGTTTAACATAAGAGGCAAGCTCGCACCTCGTTATATTGGACCATTCAAGATTTTGGACAAAAGAGGAGAAGTGGCGTATCAGTTGGAGATGCCAGCTCATCTTTCGGATGTCCATGATGTATTTCATGTTTCCCAGCTCAAGAAGTGTTTGAGAGTACCGGAAGAACAAGTGCCAATGGAAGAATTGGAACTAGGGGAAGATTTGGCTTATGCCGAACAACCGGTCAAAATCTTGGAAACTAAGGAGAGGGTCACAAGGAACAAGGTTGTTAGATGGTGTAAAGTTCAATGGAAGCACCACATAGAAAAAGAAGCAACGTGGGAATTGGAGGATGGTCTCAAGGACTTTCTCTATCTTTTCTCTTCCGCGTCGAATCTCGAGGGCGAGATTCATTTTAAGGGGGGTTGGTTTGTAACACCCTCATTTTCATGCATCATTCCCTACATACACTCATATATTAGTTTAACATTAACCCACAACAAGAGGAACAAGTTTAAAATTGATTTGGAGCATTTAAAATTGATTTGGAACAAAACCGCACTTAAAACGCAGGAAAGTGCGGACTAGTATGATTTTACTGAGGACTAGTCCGATTTCTCTCTGACTAAAAGCGGACTTGTCTGTTTTTGCTATGGACTAATCCGATTTTGGCTCTGGAAACTTTCAGACTTGTCCGATTTTGTGCGGACTAGTCTGTTATTCCATGAATCCTTGAAAAATTGCTAAGTCCCTGGACTTTTCTGGACTAGTCCGGTGTTCCAGTGGACTTGTCCGTTTTCCTCTCTGTTTAAAGTCAGACTTGTCCGATGTTTGGCCAGACTTGTCCGATTTTCTGTCTGGACGACTTCGGACTAGTCCGGTCCTTTCCGGACTTGTTCGATATTTCGCGACTCTGAGTTGACCTTTTGTTTTACAACTTGTTTCTTGGGTTTCACGTTAAGTGGGCCTAGGGACGTCGTGCCTAACTCTTTTAGAGCCCATGTGGGACTCTAAACCGACCTCTACTCATCCCAAAACTCAAAATCCATCTAACCCTAGCCTCCACCTCTATATAAACAGCCCCACCCCTTGGATTGACATCTATTTGCCACTTTTCCACCCACCCAAACCCTAGTTCGTGGGGAGCCACCATCAAGGAGGGAGGAGAAGATCCCAAACAAGAAGAAGAAGAGGAGGAAACGAAAGAGGATCAAGATCTCCACCAAGTTTTCATTCTCCATCACCAATTCATCTCAAAGTTCATCACCAACCCTAGATCACCAAGATCCAAGTGCTACCTCCAAGTTTCTTGATTCATTGGAGTCCTAAACACCTGGTATACCTTCTATTATCTTTTCCTTACGTGAATTCAACCCCTAATATCCGAATTTATGTCGATCTAGAAAACCCTAATGTTCTGATCTCGCAGAGGGCGGACTTGTTCGGTCCCTAGTGGACTAGTCCGATCTTTCTGGTTAAATTGTGTTGAATTAATTCTAAAATTTGATCTAATCGAACCCAAACATGTATAAACTTGTTAAAAGCTATTAGAAATAGTTAGTGATCATTAAAAGCAATCTATTAACATGTTCTACCTTGCATTTGCATTAATCATGCATGTCATGTCATATTGAGTAATATTTATGCACTCTTTGATTGTGTTTCTTGTCTTGTATGTTTATTGTGTGGATTAGATGGATTTGCACTAGAAAGTGCCGCGGAGGATCTACAGCACCAAGAGTTTGAAGACTTTGATCTTAATCAACAGCAAGAGCAAGGCAAGTGTCCTTGAAGCATATTGATCCTGTTTTTAAAATAAATGTTTTGTTTGCAAACTGCATGCTTATGTCAATTTGATGGGAATCCTATGGTAGGAAGTTTACTAGTTTTGTTGATCACCCTTGTCACCTGGGATATATGGTAGAGAGTCGGGAAGGGCTTTTTACCTTTTGCTTCGCTTAATCAACTGGGATGAAAACAACACTACACATTTAATTAAGCATTAATGATATTTTGATTAATGTGAACTGGTCAATATGATATGGTAATGGGTGATCTAAGCAAGCCTGGTATGTGGATGGGTTGGATGTTATGGTGGTTTGCTTGCTTTAGATCTAAGGACCAGTTCATGCGAGAATAAGCCAGGACTACAGTGCCACCACGAGGCCAAGTATGGGTGCGGCGTAGCTGATTAATTAGGGCTTTGCTAGTGCTGTTTGGACCATTGTGGATGCTCGGGGAAGGGATAGTCGGATTGGGTTTGTTGATGATTGGTGGGACTACCCTGGGATCCGAATGGCTCAAGAGGGGACCCTTGGTTGAAGATGTGCTCAGTTGGAGGTATCGCCACCGGTGAAACCTCAGTGGGGTCTGAATAGACTAGTAATCCCTTTGTAAAGGCTATTTTGTGATCTCTTGGGCATACACCAAAGGAAGTGTAATTGGCATAAGGGAGGTTCTTTAGTCGCCGACGGGTGATGAAATCACAAACAGGTGGGTGAAGAGGTACAAACTCTGCAGAGTCTAATAAAACTATCATGATAGTCGTGCTCCCGGTTATGAGCACCTGGACAACTTCCATGATTAGAGGGAACTCGGTATTGGAATGATATTTGGGATGGTTATGGTTTGGTAATGGTTATGGGTGGTTATGAATTTATTTCTGGTATTGAATATGGTTATTGGCAAATGGTGAAATCTAGAATTATTGATGAGGATGGTGAATTATGGACTGGTATTATGATATTACTTATGATTATGTTGGGTTTACCTTACATATATATAATGTGTTGCTTTTCAAATGTTTTAATGTACTTTTCAGCACTTGTCATTATTATTGTCGTCATTTGAATAAGCCACATGTCATACTTTCCACACTTGCTGAGTACAATATGTACTCACTCTTGCAATCCCCCCCAACAGTTGCAGGTCAGGATTGGGAGTTTAATGGTGATAATGCGGAGTTCTAGGCCGTGTCTACCGTCAGTGTTGCCTGTGGTGTTATTGGAGTTGCGCTATACCCTTTTGCTTATGCTGCCTAGCTGTTTAGTTGCTTAATTAGTTTATTTCCACTGCATTAGTTGAACTTGTCATAAATATTCATTAGAGGTTGTATTCGAGGATAATCTGGTTTGTGTAATAAAATTTGGATAATTAATCTTGTTCTGTGGTAATTTTCTGTATACTCTTTTGTGATTGCACTCGTGTATGTGTGATGAACATCCTAAGCACACATAGGCGTTAGCTTGGTTCATTTTTCAGAACCGGGCGTCACACTGCCTCTTACTTTCCCTTCTCTGGTGGCAAAATCATCTTCTCTTTTCGAGAGCTCCTGCCCCAGTTTCCAGTACTTTTCCTCCTCTTCCTTGCTCTTTAGATTCAAGCTTCTTAGTGCAATCTGCCAAATTTTGCTCTGCCAGAGTTAGCTTCTGGGAGAGCTCTTCCTCCCTTTTCAAAACATCCTCCTGCTGTTCCAGATGCTTCTCTTCCCTCGTATCAAGGTCTGCTCGACGCTCAGGAGAACCTCATTTACATCATTAAGGTTGTCATGACGCTCATCAGTAGCATCACTCCTTTCCTTGGCATGCTCAAGAATCTCCCAAGAATTAGTGTCGAGGGCCCTGATGGCGGCTTCCTTCTCCTTCATCAATTTGCCCCAATATTCCAGTCGAGCCTTCTCCTTCTCGACCCACTCTTTTTGGTCTGCAAGCCCTGTCTGCGCTAGCTTGGTCTCGAAGTGAAGCCTGTTGCGCCAACGCCTCAAGGTGTGGCACTCTTCTTCGAGGACGTTACTGTCGTGGTCGAAGGCAAGCTGGACCTGTCGGAGGCTTGAGCAGGCATTGTCGATAGACAATGCCAAAGGAATAGGCTTTGGACCTGTCGGGGTCACCTCCGCTGGTTCCAAGGGGTCTTCAAGAACAAAAATAGGGTCTCATGCCACAAGCATGGATCCCTGAGCTTCTACGGCACTAGGGACGCCCTCTGGGAGCTCTTCGGCAGCTGCTGAGGAAGATCCCATTGGGGGAACTTCTACCTGCGGGGCCAATGCCGAAGGTCCTGCCACATGAACTTCAATTGCTGGCTCCGTGGGTGGAGAGCCTGTCGCCGCCTCTTTATGGTGTTCCGCCTCGGGCATGGGCACCTCCAGAGCAGTTATTTCCGCGGCGGTCATTGGAGCATCACCCGAAGCCACTTCCACCACCGGCTCGGGCGTCGGTACATCAACTATCTCAGGCACGGCAGCCGGAGCTTCAACAACTTCCAGCTCGAGGGCCGGAACTTCAAGTCCCAACGACTCGGTTGCTGAGGCATCAACGACCTCCAGCTCAAGGGCCAGAGCTTCTGGCACCACCGGCTCACCTGCGGCTCAGCAAAAATTTCTGGCACAGCGACCGGAGCCTCAGTGACCTCCGACTCTGAAACTAGAGCTTCCACCATCTCAGTGTCCGGTGCTAGAGCTTCAGTTGCTGGTGTCGCCGCTACTAGAGCGTCTTCATGTATGTCTCCCCCGTGGTCCTGCGCTACCACGGGAGTCTCTCGCGTCGACTCTGAATCTAGATCTACGACAGCTGGTGTCGGAGCTGCCGTGACGTTAGCCACCACTTGAGGAGACAAGGGGGTTGGAGATGGAGCTTCCACCCGCATTGTTTCAGCCGCTGCAACAGAGGCCAGAGCTTCAGACCCGGTCTTTGATGCCCTACATTCAAAAGATTGGAAGATTCAAAACATGACAAAAATAAGAATGGCAAATCAAGGTGAAAAGGCAAAGCTTACCTTGGGAAGCTACCGCTCCAATTGGCGCGGAACTTCTTCGCCGGAGGCTCAGAGCCGGAACCTGCCGTGGTTGGCACAGTGGGAGCTCCGGAATGACGCCCGGAGCCTACCGCCGCCATCGGTGTTGCCTCAACCAAGGCCTTCCTTGGCTAAGAAGGACTTCCGGACCTAGAGCCCATAGCTGGTACTGGGACCGGAGTCGACTTTCCAGAACTAGCACTCCTTGAGGATGGCTGTACTAGAGGAGGTGTTGCTGCCGAAGATCTTCCTCGCCGGGGAGAAGGGGCAGTTGTAGACGAAGCAGACCGAACAGAGCTCCCATCAGCGTCAACGTTGGGGAGTCCTTAGGGCAGTTCCAACCTATCGTGTTCCTCCACTGCAATGACGATCCAATCCTTCTTCTAGTCATCCCATTTGCCGGAGGGTGACGACTTCAAGTACTTGAAGGGGCAATTCTTGCGCTTCATGAAGTAGTAGAAGCCAAGCAGCCCAGTCCCCTTACCGGTAGTATGTATTGTGAAGAAGGTCCGAAATAGCTCGATGCAGGGAGGCATGCCCCACCTACATCTCGCAGAAGTGGACGAAAGTCGCCACAAGCAGGAGGGAGTGGAGACCGAGATGAAGCAGTTGGAGGCCGTAGAAGTCCAGCAACATCAAGATGAAACTTGAAAAAGTTGGGATTAGTCCCACCATGGCGTACGCTGAGAAGTACACCATATTGCCGCGGCGCTCCTTCTTGAAGGAGAGCTTGCCGACGCGAATCAAATGGTTGAAGGAGTCGCTGGACCATCCCATGAAGGTCCGGACCTTCATCAGATCATCCTTGCTCTTGATGCATCTTTTGGGAAGACCTAACTCCATCGCGGCAATGTGGAGCGAAAGAAGAGGAAGCTAGGCAAATGTTGGGAGGCTCTGAGCGCGAGTTTGGTCGAAGGCGTAAAGAGTCCCCAAACCGTGCGTACTTTCCTTCTTAAGTACCCCTCCATGATGCTTGGATGGAAACCGCAACGAAAGCAAGGCCACATTACAAAGAATCTACCCCGTCAATGACAAATGGGCCCAGGGCCACCCCGACGAAGGAGTCGAGGCTATTACTCCAGGCGAACCGTTGTCATGATGGGCAGTGGGAAGCCCGAGGGCGGCTGCCTGACAAGGCACTCTGAACTGATACGGTTTTGTATTAAGAACCGGCGACCTTCAATTGCGTGAGATCCGCATTCAAAGATATAATCTGCCAAATTCAAAACAAGCCACAGGGCGATGGTTTAACCCCAGACCATCGCCCCAACGGTACAGCAGAAGATCTTTGAAGTTGCAGTGCGAGAACCGAGGATTGCCCCACCTCCGGTAGAATAACTTAACCCAAAGGATTTCTCCCAAAGATGGGCCTGAGGGCCACAGTCGATACCCTGCGTATCGGGTACCCTATGATACCACAAGAAGTACAAGGGAGTTCCACCTGTCAGTGCCGAAGACCTCCGAAGGCCCCACGTGTCAAACGGCATTGGACCCGCCTCCTTCATATGGGTCGCTCCGGCATTACCACGTATAGTATAAGACTAGAGCTAAACTCCCTACATAGGGAAGCTCCATGCTTAATATGTGTCTAGTGATCCTGGACCTAACCCCCATTAGAAGGAAGCTCTGGTGCCTCCACATGTATAGCAGCTCCGGACCTACGTCCCTGCGAGGGAAAGCTCCGGAGCCGCCACGTGTTGAGCATCCGGACCTACGCTACCATCGGGAATACATACGGATCTTCAACAGTATAAGCATTCAAAGTACACTTATTGCTACAATTACAAGACCTGATTATGTGTTATTAATGCAATATTAATAGTGCACGATCAGTAGACCCTTAATATTGATAACGCCACTATTAAGGCGTGTTATCACGCTATTAGGGTGCTTAAACACACTTAATTGTGTAGTTAAGCAATAATAACCACCGGGGCCACATGTCGGTCCAGGCAACTCATGTAACAGCCATCCCTTGGTCTATAAAAGGGATGTGTTGCACAGTACAGAACAAGCAAGCTCATACACACGCAAGCACCAGCAAATCTCCAATACAACAACACACACTCCATGTAGTAGGGTATTATGCTCAGGCGGTCGGAACCACATAAATCATCTGTGTCATCATCTTGTCTAAGATCTCTGCGCGCCCAAACCGATACAAGAACCTCTGCGGTCTACAATTTAGTAGTACCGTGGGAAGTGTCATTCGTACGCTTCGACAATTGTCTTTG
The DNA here is from genome assembly GCA_036927565.1 of Tuctoria greenei. Classification (NCBI taxonomy): domain Eukaryota; kingdom Viridiplantae; phylum Streptophyta; class Magnoliopsida; order Poales; family Poaceae; genus Tuctoria; species Tuctoria greenei. The sequence goes on along the minus strand of JAYESD010000006.1, from coordinate 194,279,392 downwards.
TTTGACTTCCTCTTCTTCTTGAAAACAATAGTTTTGTTTGACTTGAACTGAGACTTGTTTGTTCCCTTTGTTCTTGACATTGGGTTTCTGAACCATATTAGCATTGGCGCTAGATTGACCCTCACCTCCTTTCTCAGTACTGTCCGTAGCCCGAGCCTTCTCCTCAACATTCAGAGATGGTATCAGGTTTTCAACTGATATTTTCTGTCTCTTGTGTTTGAGAGTTGTGGCGAAGTTCCTTTATGTAGGAGGTAACTTTGCAATAATGCACCCAACCACAAACTTGTCAGGTAAAAGACACTTAAATAGGTTGAGCTCTCTCGCGAGGCACTGTATTTCATGAGCTTGTGCAACTACGGGACGGTTGTTAACCATCTTGTAGTCATAAAAATTCTTTATGATATATAGTGCACCGCCTGCATCGTTGCACCATACTTAGCGTTAAGTGCATCCAAGAGCTCCTTACCATTTGTGACTGTTAGATAAACATCACAGAGTTAGTTGTGAAGAACACTTAAAATACATCCTCTTATGGCAGAACTGGCTTCATCGAACTTCGTCTGTTCTTCAACAGACAAAGGACTTTGATGTATGCCCTCGATTACCCAGAAGATCTTAAATGACTGAAGCTAGAGTGTGGCTTTAACTTATCACCTCTTGAAGTGCACGTCAGAGAATTTTTCCGACCTCAGGGCATCGGCTAAAGTCATCATGTTCAACTCAAGAAATTACCTATTAATATTTTTGGATTGTTAGAAAATTACGAGACAATTTACTAAATAATTTCGGAAAAAGACGCTAAAAACAGCAGCGATTAACATCGGCAGACAGACGGGACGAGAAATATCGCGTACCTATTTGAAGCCAGAGAAATCGCTGTAGATCTGGCGACGAACAGCCGTTGCAGACGTTAGTGGCGATGTTAGACTGCAGCGCCCGATCTCCTCGGTAGACGATCCGTGATGAAGAATGCGAGCAGTCGCGCGAAGCGCTTCCCAAAACCTTATTCGCCCTCTCCGAGTGTAAGATTGCAAAAGAGAGCAGTTCTGGAGATGTTCTTTTCCGATCGTCGGTGCACGCCGGCGCTCAGGGTGGAGTAGACTAGACGACAGGGTAAGAAACGCGAACGTGAGAACGATCTGATCGTGAGATGATCTGTCCACCGCGCACGCCTATATTTATAGAGTCTTGCGGAGGCGGTTCGGTTGCGATCCGAAGGACCTACACCCGTAATCGTAGATGCGTCTATCTCCAACGACTTGGACTTAGTCTTGGAAGCCCAAAAAATCAGAAGCAAAAAAACCCAAAATTGAATTAAATTTTCTGCAAAAATATAAAATCCGAGTTCAGCTCGAGGCTCGAATTCACACGAGCGCGCAGAGCGTGGCGTGGTGTGGCGTGGCGAGCGAGGAGGAGGACGAGGAGCGCGTATGGACCACTCCCCTCTTATCCTCTTCTCTCTCACAACGAGTGGAAGAACAACCTCGGTTATATGAGGTGTTGCTTGCCTCCAACTTCTCATGTGTGACTAAAAAATTAGTGCCACTATCTCTTGCTCTAATGACCTTTGAGATTTATTATAATTAGTTCTGAAATAATTATTGGACCTAGTCCATTTATTCCAGCATTCGTTTCTAGCAAAGTAGTCTAGGGATAAAAAAAAGTTAGTCGTGCGATGGATAATTTGAGCCTTGATTTGTGCGTGATGCGAGCCCTGCACCGCATGCACCAAGACGACCTCAACGGAAATAACGAGATGCCCACACGCCTGTGTTGTCCGGGTCGATCGCTCTCACAGGCGTGCAGTCTTCTGCAAACCAACTCTATTTTATACTGTACACTGGGGTCAGGCTGCTTGGAGGATAATTAATCACGTTTGTCTAGTTTAGTACTATAGCGTTACAGCAATGTACCCTCTCCGTTTCAAAAAACTTAGGCTGTCTTTCGATTGAAGGAATGGCAAAAGAATTTTGAAGGATAGAATTTGTAAAGGATTTTTTCCTATATGATCATTTGGCTCACAGGAAAAACAAAGAGTAGTTTCCATAAGAATAGATTCATTTGCTAAATTTTGTAGGATACCTAACATGAGCTTAGACATCTTTTTTCTTTCCTGACTCATGTTACAGGTTCTCTTATTTTCCTATAATGTTACCAAAGTACTTCTCATCTCAATTTCTATATTTTCAATTCCTATATACAATTTCCATTCCTGTATTTTTTATATTTCTTTGATTTTCAATTCTACAATCCAAAAGGAGCCTTATGCTTTTGTATTTTATTTTTGGATCCGCCGTATTGCCCCATGGGTCACGTGTCAGTACGAGGCCTGTTTCGACGGATATGATCTGCTCGCAGGATCGGGTGTGTTGTAGGTAGCGCAGCATGACTACGTACAATGATTCATCCTAAATTTGGGGATAAAGAAGATTTCGTTCTTAGAGATAAGGCTGACACAAAAAGGGATAGACAAATCCGGTCGATTACGTACGTACTGAACGTTGGTATGGTACCTAATCTGGTCTTGTACTAGTCGGTGCCTCTGTTTGCATTTGACCAGAAAAAGAGAAGAAAAAACTGCCGCGTCGCGTTGCGGTGTTGTGGATCCGAGTCAGGTCGTCCTACTGCAGGCGACTTCGTCAAACATTCTTAACAATGCTAGAAGTCCTTCATCTCAAATTATTTGTCACTCTGTAATTCAAAATTGAATTAAAGAGTGATAACTAATTTAAGATAAAAGGAGTAGTACAATTAGAGAGTGACAAATAATTTGAGATGGATGGAGTAGTACTCAGCTTTAGAACTTGTATGCTGACTCGTCAGAATTAGATTAGAATATGTGTTCTTGTTATAAATTATTTTTGGCGGTTAAGGCTGAGGCCCTGAGACGGTGCCAGTGCGTCGTCAGGCACCTTTCTAACTACCAGCCCCACAATGGATGGCCTCCGGATGGAGCAAGCTACAGCTTGACACCCTCGCTCCAGCGTCAGCTCCCCTCCCGGGAGGCCGGGACCCAACGGCCGGTTTTGAGCGCGGCAGACCGGGGCACTCAACTGCCGTCCGTCCCCGCGGGCTTGCCATTTACAGCTCGACCGTCGCGGCGTCAACGCGGTCCAAGATTTAGGATGGCAACGGGTCGGGTTTGAATAGGATAGAGTAAAAATCCTACCCGACTTAAAAATTGTGCGGGTAAATTTTTCTACCCGTACCTGAGGGTAAAAAATTGTACCCGAACTTAAACTCGACGGGTTTTAAGTAGGTTTCCGGTACCCAACGGGTACCCCTAATACCTCAGCAGGTTTGAGCCGAAGCAGACACCCCACCCCTTTTTATTTATGCGTCTACCCAAGTGAGCATCTGCCTTGGCGATGTGGGACTAAATTTCCGTCATTGCTTTGCTCCTGGCTCCCGCAGCCAAAAAAAAAACAGCCCACGGCCCACCCACTACCCGGTCACCCACCAGACCCAACAGCTAAACAGTGGAACAGGGAACCTGAATCCCTAACACCCCGATGCTCAGGCTCCCGTCCTCCGGATGCGCTCTTTCAAATCTTCACGGAGTCACGGTGCGCCGCCACCCCGCTCCCAAGCGTCCGCCGCTCGAGGCTCCAAGACAGGAAGGTGGTTGTTGGTACCCTACGTACCGGATACCCCTTGGAACCGTGAAGAGAACAAAGGAGCTCCAGCTATCGGAGTTCAAGACCTCCGAATGCCTCACGTGTCACTCCGAACCGGACCTGCCTTCCTCCTATGGTTAGTCCCAGTGCCGCCACGTATATCATAAAACTGGAGCTATATTTCATACATAGGAAAGCTCCGGACTAGATACATGTATGGTGCTACCGGACCTAACCCCCGACAGAGGGAAGCTCCGGTACTGACACATGTACAACAACATTGGACCTACTCATCCAAGACAGTAAGCTCCGGAGCTGTCACGCGTTCAACCGTCGGATCTTCAACCTCAACACGCAGATTGGTGGACCTCCAACGGCTCGGACCTTCAAGGGACATTAAAGACTTTAAGACCTGATTACGTGTCATTAATGCTATCTTAATGACACACAATCGAAGTACCCTTAATACTAGTAACGCCACCATCAAGGCGCGTTACCACGCTGTTAAGGGGAATTAAGTACATTAATTGTGTATTAGGCATCAGTAACTGCAGGGCCACATGTCGGGCCAGGCTGACGATGTAACAGTCAGCACTTGTACTATAAAAGGACTGGTCGAGCGATACACAGGAGATGCCTCCACACGCGCTAGAGACAGGCTGAGACTGGCTAGAGACTTTTTTGACCTCTCTCACACACAAGCGCTCAGACGCTCAATACAGCAACAACACACACCGTGGAGTAGGGTATTACGCTCTGGCGGCTCGAGCCACGTAAATCCTCGTGTCAAATCGCCATCTTTCTCTGAATCTCCACGCGCCCTAACCGAACTAAGAAACTCCGCGGTCTACTAACCGTAGTACCGGGAGAATTGCCAGAATCAGACTCCAACAGTTGGCGCGCTAGGTAGGGGACAACACTTGAGATTCCAAGATGGTGAACTCTGCTGCTGGATCATCCAACGATAACCACGCTGAACGACCTGCTGGAGGCAATCCCTCCAACATGCAGCAGCCAGTAGGTGTTGTGGCCCCAGCAGGAGTCATGCCACCGCCGCCACCGTCCGCTTCGATGAATCAAGCTGGACAGCGAGATGGGGCGACCGCGTCGGTCACTGCATCGGCGAACAATAACCCCGAATACGCGTTTAGTGCTACGTGTGCTCTTCTCTAACGTCCACCGCCTCCAGGAGCATCCCAGGGTGCGATGGAGCAGTGGAGAGCTGATGTGGATCATCTGGTTGCAGCAGCAGCTGATTGCATCAGCAATCAAGGTCCTCCCCCTCAGGGCGGGCCCCATCACAGTGTCGGACCTTGTCGGGTAGACTCGGTCTGCAAGCTTCGCAGCACGGGAGGCGTGCTGCATCCCAACAGGCGACATCGCTGCCTTCCGAGGCGCGACGTACTCACACGATAACGAGGCTTTCGACTCATGGCCTCCGGGCGGAGCTCGATCGTCGTTACCGGCAACAGGACGATCGCGTTCACATCGAGCGTGCTCGCGAGAGGCGAGAGGCTCGGGACAGCCCTGCTCCTGAGGGAGTAGGAGGAGGCTGTTCTGCCTTGGCCATGCACCTACGCATGGTCAGATGAGCGCAGAAGTTTCGGCCTCACCTGCCAGAGAAATTTGACGGGACTGTTAATCCCGCTGAATTTCTCCAAATCTACTCCACTGCTATCCTTGCCGCTGGGAGAAATGAGGCCGTGATGGCCAATTATTTCCCTGTGGCTTTGACTGGGAACGCCAGGTCTTGGTTCATGAGCCTTCCGCCTGACTCCATCAACAGTTGGGCGGATTTGTGCCAACAGTTCACCGCCAATTTCGGGAGCTCATACACCCGACCAGGCACGGAACTGGATCTTTTTGCTGTCAAGCAAAAAGGGGGAGAGTCCTTGCAATATTTTATCCAGAGGTTCTCCCAGGTATGAAATACCATTCCTTCTATCTCAAGCGCTTCTGTTATTGTAGCATTCCGACAAGGCGTTCGAGATAAGAAGATACTGGAAAAGCTGACGACCAAGGAAGTCACCAGCGTCACAGAACTCTTCAGCTTGGCAGACAAGTGTGCCAAGGCTGCGGAGGGCCATGAAATGCACTCCCAACCACCTCCGGAGGCCAACAAAAAGTCCTCCAAGGGTGAAGCCGGTACCTCCAGGAGTGGCAAGAAGAAGAAAAAGTCCAATGGCAAGAAGAAGTCATCGGCCGGCACACCTACTGTTATAGCTGCTGCAGCTCCGGGTGACCCGGGGGCCACGCCCCGAGAAACGACATCGGCCGTCGTCTGAAGACGGTGGCAGCTCCAAGATTTGGTGTCCCATACACAAGACGGACAGCCACAACCTGGAAAACTGTCGAGAGGTCCAGAACCTTGCTGAGCGCTACAACAAGCGCCGGGAAGAAGCTCCTTTCCGTCAAAGGGAAGGAAAACAAAAAGTTGACGAAGCTACGGCTGAAGAGGAGTTAGGCTTTCAGGACCCCAAAAAGGTCTTGAAGGTTGTTTACACCTCCGTTGACGACGACTCCGATATCTCCGACAACGAGCGACGGAAAACCATGAACACCATCTTTCGTTGTTCGTGGGACATCACTTCCCGCCGTGTCCTCAAGACAATGCGGCGAGACATGGCCTCTGTAGCTCCCATCGCCAGGGCGAAGCCTCATCGGAAGTGGATGGATACTGCCATCACCTTTGATGCTTCGGACTGCCCTCGGAACATGATCGGAGCTGGCCAACTTCCGCTGATTGTATCTCCAACCATCAATAACATCCAGCTCCACCACGTAATGGTGGACGGAGGTTCGGGGCTGAACCTCATAAGATTCGAAGCCTTCGTCAAGCTTCAGATCCGACCTTTGGATCTTCGCCCGTCCCGACCTTTCTTAGGAGTAGGTCCAGGGGCCATAATTCCACTCGGTGCCATTACTCTTCTGGTGACCTTTGGAACTCGGGAGAATTACAGGACCGAGAAGTTGGTCTTCGACGTGGCACAGATCAACTTACCATTCAATGCCATCTTGGGCAGGCCAGCTTTGTACAAATTCATGGCTGCTGCTCATTATGGCTACTTGGTGTTGAAGATGCCAACACCCTCAGGCGTTCTCCGGATTCGCGGGGATCGCACTGTCGGGGTTACTGCTCTGGAAGAACTCCACGCGCTTGCTACAGCGTAGGAGGAAGAATCCGGAAAGGAGCAAGCTCCGAAGCCCCCGAGCATTCGTCATCGAGGCTCAACCTCTGCACCTCGTGTGCAACCAAGCGCCGACACCGACATTTCTGTCAAAGTCGTCCAAATTGGTTCCGACGCTGCTCAGACCACTCGTATATCGGGAGGTCTGAACGACAAATAAGAACTCACACTCATCACTTTCCTCCGGGCTAATGTCGACGTGTTTGCCTGGCAACCGTCACAAATGCCTGGGATCCCTACGAAAGTGATTGAGCAGAATCTGAGGAATAGAGGCGAATCTGACGAAGACTAAAGCTATTGAAGACATGAGACCACCAGCTCACGTCAAGGATGTCCATAAGCTGACTGGATGTCTAACTGCCCTCAGCCGGTTCATCTTAAGACTGGCAGAGCGGGAGCTACCCTTCTTAAAATTATTGAGGAAGTTCGAACCATTCCAATTGTCTTGAGAAGCAGAAAAGGCATTCCAAGAGTTGAAGCAACTCCTCACCACTCTACCAACTTTGGTAGCTCCGGATCCTGGTGAGCCACTTCTACTTTACATTTCAGCAACTGATGAAGTTGTCAGCATGATCCTGGTTGCGGAAAGACCAGAAGCATCCCCAGTTTAGGAATCCAGACCCCTCCGGGAAGGTATGAAACTACCTGAAGACGAGTCTGGGTCCCAGAGGTGAGACGCCAGAGGATCAACCTCCTTCAAATGAAGGAGTTACTATTGCTAAACAAGAAGATCCGGACCAAGGTCCGGGTCACTTCAAAAGAAGCTTTGGGTTCCTCTAGCAAGAACCTGGAGGTCCCCGAAGAAGGTTCGGGCCCCTCTGGGAGGGTCCGAGTTGATGAGGAGGAAGCTTTGGGCCCCTCCGGGAGGGTCCGAACAGTCCAGTGCCCAGTATACTTCATCAGTGAAGTACTTATCGCCTCTAGGAAGCTTCGTCACTACTTCCAAGCTCACAAGATTTCAGTGGTAACCTCTTATCCACTGCGTGCAATCTTGCATAACCCCAACTCCATTGAGAACATTGCAAAGTGGGCAACGGAAATGGCCGAGATCGATCTTGAATTCGTCCCAAGACAAGCGATCAAGAGTCAAGTATTGGCAGACTTTGTGGCGGAATGGATCCCCTCTCCATCAAATCCTAGGGCCTCAGTGAGCAGAAGCCAAAATCCAAGGTTCCGGTCTTCACTGAGCCTCACTGGACTCTCTACTTCGACAGCTCCGTGCAGAAGCAGAGGGCCAGAGCTGGAATCCTTCTCCTCGCTCCAACTAGGGAGAAGCTCAAATACATGGTTCACCTTGACTTCAAGGCGACCAACAACATGGCGGAGTATGAAGCACTAATCTATAGGCTCAAGCACTATCATATGGTGTCAAGCAGTTTTTGGTAAAGGTTGATTCGCAGCTCATTATAAAACAAGTCAAAGGTGAATGCTGCTGCAACAACCCTCAACTAGATGCATATCTACTTGAAGTCCAGAAGCTTCAGAAGGATTTCGAAGTCCAGGATCTTTGCCATGTCCAGTGTCTCAACAACGCTGAAGCTGACGAACTCTCGATGAAAGCTTCAACCGGAGCTCCGGCTCCCGACGGAACCTTCGTCCGGAGATTGTCAAGATCAACAGCTCAGCCTGCCGAACTGAGCGAAGGGGGCGAGACCAGCACCTCGAAGTTGGCAGTCCCGATGGCCCTGTTACCATGGCCTCCATCAAGGGTTGTAGGTGCTGCAGGAAGCTCCGAGCAACCCAGCATGCAAGACTCAGAAGCTCAAGTTAGCTCCGATGCATGGATCTCGGAGACCCAGAGCTACTTGAAAGACAACATCCTTCCTGAAGATAATGTATCTGCTGACCGAATAGTCAGATTGGCTAAAAGATACACACTGGTAGAAGGGGATATCTACCGGCGTGGTGCCAACAGCATCCTAATGCAGTGCATTACAAGGGAATAAGGCCGCGAGCTCCTCGCGAAAATCCATGGAGGTGAGTTTGGGACCACGCGTCTTCCCGCACGTTGGTCGGTAAAGCCTTCCGACACGGTTTTTACTGGCCTACAACACTCCAGGATGCAACCGAGCTAGTGAAGAAATGTGAAGCATGCCAGTTTCATGTGAAGCAAATTCACACACCAACTCAACCTCTACAAATGATACCTCCGACATGGTCATTCTCCGTGTGGGGTATGGATATCTTGGGACCATTCCCAAGAGCCGTCGGTGGTTACAAGTTCCTATATGTCGCCATCGACAAGTTCACCAAGTGGCCGGAAGCAACTCCAGTTGTGATAATAAACAAGCAATCAACTATCAATTTCTTGCAGTCCGTAGTATGTAGATTTGGAGTCCCAAACAAGATCATAACTGACAATGGGACCCAATTCACAAGCTCTGCATTCCAAGGATACTGCGAAGACCTCGACATTCAAGTCAGCTATGCCTCCGTAGCTCACCCGACAAGCAATGGCCAAGCTGAGAGAGCAAATGCAGAATTCCTAAAAGGACTCAAGACGCGGACATATGAGCGTCTGAAAAAACATGGAGCCAACTGGATTGAAGAGCTTCTGCCCACCTTGTGGGCAAACATGACAACTCCAAACCGGTCAACTGGAGAGACACCCTTCTTCTTGGTGTACGGAGCTGAAGCAATCCTTCCTCCAGAAATCACCCTGGGGTCGCTCCAGGTCTGGACCTTCGACGAAGCCACGCAGGACCAGTTCCGGCATGAAGACCTTGACCTCGTTGAAGAGGGAAGGTGTCGAGCAGCTGCTCGAAATGCACGATACCGCCAAGCGCTCCGGCACTATTACAAAAGGCATTTGCATAACCGACAGCTCGAGGAAGGTGATCTAGTGCTACGGAGAATACAAACTCAAGAAGGGTTAAAGAAACTTTCCCCCAGCTAGGAAGGACCCTTTCGAGTGATCAAAGTATCCCGTCCTGGATGCGTTCGCTTGGCAACCGAGGATGGGATAACGCTCCCTAATCCTTGGAATATTGAGCACCTCGATAAGTTTTACGCTTAATATCGCAGAGGTGAGTCTGTAATTACATATGATGTATGTTATAGCGTCATTGTACAGAGTCGGGTAGCTCCTCCAGGAGAATAGCCGGACCTTTCCCGGAAGGTCCACAAAGTTCAAGGAACACTTGACACAATCTCAGAACTAAAAGTGTAGCTAGTTACCTTGGGTCAAACAAGAAATGCAACACACTTAGCCTGGTTTCGTACCCTAAGAGTGTACTTGTTTCCCCTGTACCCCGGACCTATAATAAAAGACATCATTATGTGAAAACAGACTTCACGTGCATTTATTTTGTACAGGCTCATTCTTTTTTATTTTTCTCATTCTTGTCTATAACAAAGTTGTGCAATTCTCAAGAAACTTTAGCTCAAACAATTCATGTATAATTCAAGTTGCATTGTTAATTCTTTTGGGTCTTAACATTATTGAATGGCCTACTCGCCTGAACGCCAAGCCAATCTAGGTCCGGAGTGTGCTATCGACATAGCCTGGTCCTGCACCTTAAGTACGCCACTCTACCTACACCTCGGCAGGCCTGAGTAAGGTGAGTCCAGAAAACGATCGAACCTGGAGAAAATAAACAAATGCACTTGACAGTATATAGAATTGTGGTCGACTTAAAAATTTCTTTCGGGAATAGTAAGCCGCAAACGAGTTATAGATAAGAAATGGATTTTACTGTTTTTCTTGACTTCAGTGTGCAGGAAAAATAAAAATCCCATGATGATGGCGGATGATGCCGGAGCTATTAAAGCTTCGACATCACCTAAGGTGGCCCGTTGTCGATGTTTTAAACATTGATAGTAGGCGTTGCCGGAGCTATCAAGTTCCGGCAAATCCAAGGAGCCAACCGTCAACGTGAAGAAAAGATGGTAGAAGGACACCCCAATGGGGTCTGCTGTCGACGCTCTACGTGTTGACAGTGGTCACTGCCGGAGCTACTAAGCTCTGACAACCCAAGAGGGCCAACTGTCGACGCTCTACGTGTTGACAATGGTTGCTGCCGGAGCTACTAAGCTCCGACAACCTCAGGGGGCCCCTGCTGTCGATGACTTCGGACATACACTCCGCAAGTTCGAAGCACGCAAGTCTTCAACAAAATGCTTCATCCTTTTGGTACATGTTCGCAATCAAATTGTGTACATCTACCAGGGGGCCAAGTGAGACAAAGGTTGAAGACAAAAAAATGAAATTCATAAATTTCTTGGATTTCATTCATCTAAAGATAAGAGATTACAAAATTGGAGAAAAGAAGAGAAGATACAAGTAGGAGCTACAAGGAGAAAGTCCTAAATCCTACGGAAGAACGAGGCGACCTTCTGGGCAACCTCCGACATGCTGGCCTTGGCGGCATCTCCCTCTGCATCGATGGGACCTTCAAGCACCGTATCTAGTGGGAAATGAGGATCTCGGCTTGTGTAGCACGTCAACATGTATTTTGTGATGTTCTGTGCAAGGGATTTTCCTTCAGTTTCCAACTGATCCGCGATGACATCGCCCATCTTGTTGAGTTTGTTGCCAGCCGAGCTCAATGCCTTCAACGCATGGTCCAGCTCTGGCTCCGGATTGTCCGGACGCATGGGACTAAAGCCCAGTGGCGTCAGCGTGTCATTGGCTTTGCCCAAGAAGTCCCATACTTGTTGGGACTCCGCAACCCTTGAGCCTCGCATCTCTTCCAAGGACCTCTTGGCAACCGCAAGCTCCGAACCCTCCCGGGAAAGGTGCTCGACCTCTTTGGCGTGCTGTTGAATCCTTTCAGCAACTTGCCTTTCGAGGTTGGCAAGCTCCTCTTCCTGGACGTGGATCTTGCTTTGGCGATCAACCAGGTCTTTCTCAAGGCCTCGCACCTACTTCTCCCTGGCAGCGACTTCGTTCTCCCTTTTGGTGAGGTCCTGTCCCTGCTGCCAGACCTTCTTCTCCTCACTCTTGCAGAGCTCCTCCAGCTTCTTGGTGTGCTTTGCAAGGCTCTTGTCACCCAGAGCCAGCCTTTGGGCGAGCTCCTCCTCCCTCTTCACGAGGTCATCCCTTAGCTCCAGGAGTTTTTGCTCTTCATCTTCGAGCTTTTTCTCCCGCTTCTCAAGAGCCTCCCAGTGCTTGAAGAGGCTTTTGTGGATGGTACTGAGCTTCTCCTGGCGATCATTCGCTGCTTTATTAGCAGCCACGATTTGTTTGTGTATAGCCCGGGACTGGTTGTCGAGGGAGTGAACCATGCTTTCCCTCTCATCCAGCAACTGGCCCCAGTACTCCATTCGGGCCTTCTCCCTCTTGACCCACTCCTTGTCGTCAGGCAGCCTTGTTTGCGCCAGCTTGGTCTCGAATTGGAGCCGGTTGCGCCACCTCCTAAGGGTTTCATGCTCCTCCTCGAGGGCCTTGCTGTCATGATAAAAGGCGAGCTGGACCTGACGAAGGCTGGAGCAGGCGTTGTCGATGGATAACAACAGGGAGATCGGCTCCGGACCTGTCGAGGTCCTCTCCGCTGACCCCAGCGGGTTCTCCATAACAAAAATTGGGTCCCACTCTACAAGAGTGGTCCCATGAGCTTCCGCAACACTAGGACCGCCCTCCGGGAGTGCCTCAGTCGTCACCGAGTAAGGTCCAGCAACGGGAGCTTCTACCTCTGGAGTCGGGTCCGAAGGTCCCGCTGTGGGGACATCAGCAACTGGTCCCTCTGGCAGAGGACCGGTCGCTTCGTCTTGACACCCTGGCTCACACGCGGGTACCTCCAAAACTACCACCTCCGGAGCAGGCATTGAAGATTCGGCCGGAGCTGAGGCCACTTCTGGCTCCGATGCTGGTGCCTCCTCCATTGCCGGTTCAGGCGCCAGTGCTTCGACCACAATTGGTTCTGGTGCCGGCACCTCTGCGACAACCGTCTCAGGCGCCAAAACTTCATGAACCACCGGCTCCACCGTCGGGGCTTCAATAACATCCGGCCCTAAGGTCGGAACTGCATCTACCTCCGGCTCTGAAACCGGAGCGTCCGTCATCACAGCATCCAAAACTGGAGCTTCAGCCTCCAGAGCTAGTGCCGCTGGTACGTCTTCATTCCCATGGTCCGATGCTACCACAGGAGCTTCGGGAGATGAGTCAAGGTCCAGAACCTCGACAGCTGGCGCCGGAGTTGCCGAGACCTCAGCCACCACTTGGGGCAGCGCTGGAATTGGGGCTGGAGCCTCCGCCTGTACAGCATCAGCTGCTATCACAGGAAATAGAGCTTCAACCCCTTTTTGGAGGCCCTATGGATTAAGGACAAAGAAACTCAAAATATGGTTACATCAAAAACAATCAACTGAGGTAAAAAAAGCAAATTTACCTTGGAAGACTTCCGCTCCAGCTGGCGTGGAACCTCTTCGCCGGACGCTTAGAGCCTGACCCAGTCGCAACTAGGGTAGTAGCTCCGAAAGACTCTTCGGAGATTATTGCCGCCATCAGCGACGTCTTGGTTGGGCCCCCCCTCGACTGAGAAGGACACTCGGACTTGGAGTCCTTAGCTGGTCCTGGTGCCGGAGTCACCCGGTCAGAGCTGGCGTTCCGGGGAGACGCCGATGCTAGAGTTGTCGTTGCTGTCGAAGACCTCCTCCGCCGGGGAGAAGGAGCTGTTGTGGAAGGAGCAGGTCTGACGGGCCTCCCGTCAGAGTGCTTCAACTTCCTCTTTCGGCTGGAGGGCTCAGCAACCTCTTTGCCCTTGCATACGACTTCAGCTCTTGGTCTCGGGGTAGAAGAAGGGCCACCCTTGGAAGCTCCGGGGATCGCCAACCTGGTGGTCGGACGCCTCTCTACCTCGCCGAGGTCATCAAGCACCGGCATATTCCTCCGAAGCTCCCTGCTGAACTCTGCCTCCATGTTCAAAGGGAGGAAAGCGGCTGTCGGAGTTAAGTCGTCACCCTCGACGTCGATGCAATGCTGGAACTTATTGAGATGAAGCTCCAAAGCAGCGCCCTCCAAATTGTACTTCAAACCGGTTTCAATCCGGTCATCGTCCATCACGTTGTTGAGGGCCCAGGCGAGCTTCTCCCTCTTCTTCAGCGGAGCCCATGTGTTGACCAGGAAGTTGTAGAAGACCGCCTGGGGGGTCACCCCTCCTTCCACACATTGGTGGATCCTGGTCAAGGCAAGGTTGAAGGCCTCTGACAGCACCGGAACTTCACTCCAGGCGTCAGTGTCAATATTGGGAAGACCTTCGGGCAGCTCCAGCTTCTCGTGCTCCTCTGCCGTGACGACAATCAAATCCTTCTTCCAGTCGTCCCACTTGCTGGAAGGGAACAACCTCAAGTACTTGTAGGGGAATTTCTTAAGCTTCACAAAATAGTAGAAGCCAAGATATTCGTTACTCTTGCCGATGGTGTGGATGGTGAAGAAGGTACGGAAAAGCTCGACGCAGGGGGGAATTCCCACCCACATCTCGCAGAAGTGGACAAATGTTGACAAAAGAAGAATGGAGTGGAGGCCAAGGTGGTACAACTGCAGACCATAGAAGTCTAACAGCATCAAGAGGAAGGTTGAGAAAGGTGGGATCAGTCCCACCATGGCGTACGCAGAAAAGTACACCATGTCGCTGGCGCGCTTCTTCTTAAACGGGAGCTTGCCGGCGCGGACCAGGTGGTTGAAGGAGTCGCTGGACCACCCCATGTAGGTCCGGACCTTCTTCAAATCGTCGTTGGTCGTGAGACGGCTCTTGCGGAGACCCAACTCCATCGCAGCACGGCAGGGCGAGAGAGGAAAAGCAAGCAAAATTTTGGAGGATTCGAGCGCAAGTTCAAATAAAGGCGTAAGGAATCCCCAAACGGTGCGCGCTTTCCTTCTTAAGTAAGCCCCCGCAACGCTTGGATGGAAACTGCAGAAGGGCCAAAGATACAGTTCAAAAATTTCACCCTGCCAATGACAAGGGGGCCTGGGGCCACCCAGACGATCAAGTCGAGATCCTTACCCCAGGCGAATAGTTTTCATGATGAGAGGCGGGAAACCCGAGGGCGGCGGCCTGACAGGGCACGTGGAACCGATACGATTTTCGTATTGAGAACCAGCGACCTCCAATTGCGTGAGATCCGCACGCGCAGATCTCACCTGTCGCATCCTGAAGATGCCATGCGGCGATGGTTTAACTGCGAACCACCACCTCAACGGCACATCCAAAAACCCTTGAAGACACGGCACAGAAATCAAAGAATGGACCTTCCTTCGGTAGAATGACTTAATCCAAAAGGTCTCTCCCAGAGGTGGGCCCAGGGGGCCACTGTCGGTATCCTACGTGCCGGATACTCCTTGGAACTGCGAAGAGTACAAAGAAGCTCCATCTATCTGAGATGAAGACCTCTAAAGGCCCCACGTATCACTCGAAACCGGACCTGCCTCCCTCCTATGGTTAGTCCCAGTGTCGCCACGTGTATAATAAAACCGGAGCTACATTCCATACATGGAAAAGCTCTGGACTAGATACCTATATGGCGCTACCGGACCTAACCCCCGACAGAGGGAAGCTCCGGTACCGACACGTGTACAACAACACCGGACCTACTCGTCCAAGACAGTAAGCTCCGGAGCTGCCACGCGTCCAACCGCCGGATCTTCAACCTCAACAGGCAGATTGGTGGACCTCCAACGGCTTGGACCTTCAAGGGACATTAAAGACTTCAAGACCTGATTACGTGTCATTAATGCTATCTTAATGACACACAATCGGAGGACCCTTAATACTAGTAACGCCACCATCAAGGCGCGTTACCACGTTGTTAAGGGGAATTAAGTACATTAACTATGTATTAGGCATCAGTAACCGTCAGGGCCACATGTCGGGCCAGGCTGACGATGTAACGGTCAGCCCTTGTACTATGAAAGGACTGGCCGAGCGATACACAGGAGATGCTTCCACACGCGCTAGAGACAGGCTGAGACTGGCTAGAGACTTCTTTGGCCTCTCTCATACACAATCGCTCAGACGCTCAATACAACAACAACACACACCTGTGGAGTAGGGTATTATGCTCATGCGGCCCGAACCACGTAAATCCTCGTGTCAAATCGCCATCTTTCTGTGAATCTCTGCGCGCCCTAACCGAACTAAGAAAATCCGCGGTCTACTAACCGTAGTGCCGGGAGAATTACCAGAATCAGACTCCAACAGCGTCGAAGTTGTGGCAGATCGAGGACGAGGATGGCCGTCGCTATGGCGGCTTTTTCCGACGACAACCGCCACGAGAGCAGCCGAGGAGATCGAGGATGGCAACAACTATGGCGGATTTCTACGAGCGAGATGCGACCGAGGAGAGCGGGGAGTGGAAGGGAATCGGGAAGAAGGGAATTGCGGGATGCGGGCATGCGGCAATGTCGCGTGTGGTGCGTGCACGCGCCGCCAGTCGGCCCTTGGGGCCCTCGCAGGCTCGCGGTGTTACCTCCCGATTAGGGTTTTGTATGGGCCAGGCCAGCAGTAGCCATTTGCTCCTTCATTCGTGGGATCTATTCTGGACAAATTTGCACATTTTAGGTAACCCGACAGGTACCCGCGGGTGGGACATAAAACCCGTACCCGAAATAAACCGGGTCGGGTTCAAGTTGTACCCACTGGTAAAAAATTCAATCCGTATTTGTACCCGTCGGATACTCAAACCCGCCGGTATAATTGTCATCCCTACCCACAGTATCGTGATCGTGAGCGAGCAGAGCAGGCAGCGACGCGTAGGTCTCCGTTGATTATTACGGCTGAAATGTTTGCGACCGATTCTGCTGTCGATGAGCGATAATGTGACAGGCTTTTTTTTACGGCTGAAACGTGCGAGCGATAACAGCGTCTCTGATGCTTTTTACTACAGCCGAGTACTGCGAGTGAAAGCCGTAATATTCCTTCTGGCCACCTTCTGGATCGACACGTGGAGCGTATCTCATGAGCTGGTACAGCAATACTGGTGTGTGATACCACGTCTCGCTGCTGACCGGCCTGCCGAAGAAGGCGACGGGCGGAACCCCTAGTTGTCACGTTGCGGCGAAACGACGATTGATCCACCGGAGCGGTACCAGCGCAGGAACTGTCTTGACCACCCACGTCACAGGCCAATAATAGGCTCGCCGCCGTATAAGGCGCGTAGTTAAATCCGCACGCGTGGCGGCGGTAATTGTTCTCGGGATCCCGGCCCACCGAAGCGGCGGGGGCGGGTCGGCTGTCTCGCGATGCCCGGCGCGCCGCCGCGGCCGTACGCGAGCACCGGCGAATACGCTGGTAGGCAGTGACGAAAGCACCGCATGCAGCGCATGCTGCTGCGGGGCCGCTCGTGCGCCATGGACTTCCGTGCCAAGTTAGCGCTAAAATCAAACTTTTTGTCCCGGAGATGATTTACATCAGAGTCCAGTTTAGCGGCAGAGTGCACTTCACTAATCCATATCCATGCGTCTCCCTTCTCAACAGACGGTGGATCGTCCATGGTTCAGTTCAGGTTGGATTAACAATGGGCGGAGATGGAGTGCGCGTGGTTCATGCACGTACAACTTGTGGTTAAGGTCTTTTGCTTTGACGCTCCTCGAATCAAGGTGTTGATGGAGCCATAACATGGCGTTTGGGTTGCTCCTTAAGATATGCGGTTCATGATAAGTCTACGAAGCGCATGCAGGGACCCAGAACACCTTCGGTATCAGTGGAATAAGCTGCTGCCTCCCGACAGTTGATCGTCGTCCATTATGTCATCTTTTTGGTCCTGGTTTGTGATCAGGAACACAAGATAGTTTTTACCGCACAGAGTTTTCTTCGGAAGGAAAACGAAGTCAATGTACATAACTGGTTTGTTCAGCTTCACTCTGCAGCCACTGTTTCAACTCATATCTCAGAGCCAATGAACGCGTGTGCGCAGCTTGACAGATCGACACTTGTCACTGAGGACGATTGCCGTTCCTTTCAGTTTCCTCTTGTACTATAGTAGAAGACAGCTTCTGCCTGTCGTTCGAAAAATAAAAAGCCTGATTAAGGTCATCACTCCACAGTGTACTATCCACGCACGCTACTGTCACCGCAAAAGAAAGATGCTCGAATTAATACTGAAATGACAGAACTCCAAGCTTTCACTTCCGATAAAGACCACGCCAGAGTATCTGGATCCCAGAACCCAAACACGCGAAACTAACGGTGTGAAACTCTTGAGTTCTGTAAGAACTCTCCGGGTTGTTCCAAGCCGAGAGACAACCGGCGACCGGTGGAGTTGTTGCGTGCGCGCCGACCCACGAACTTGCGGCGAGATCCTACCCTCGCGGCCGCCACCGCCATGCCGGCGCGTCGACCACACTGTGCGCACGGCCGGCGTGTGCATGCGCACATGGCCGCGGCCGCACGCTACTCGCCGTGTGGCACGCGCCGCAGCCACATGCCTCGGCCCGGACCTAACAAGTACTATAGTGAACATGGCTAATCTAGCGGGTTTTGGAAATTAGAGGATCATTCGTTGTGCGTCACCAACACACCGAAGCAACTCGTTCCCCAACGAGACAAGCGACAACTAGCTAGCTACGAGAGAAAAGGACACTGGAAATAAGAAAACCACGCAAATTAATTTAGGAAACATACATCGATGCACACGTTGGTTGTGTGTACGTACGGGGTTGGTGTTGTTGGCTCGTTTTTTTTTTTTTTGCATGGATTCGTGGGGAAATTATGTCCCATTTTGGGTTGATTGTTGTAGCGATAAGTTATGTTTGTTCTTTTTCATTTGGCTGGGAGGATAAGTTTGTTTGAAGAGAGAGTTACTCATCAAAATCATCAGCCTCTAACAAGAAAAATCATTACAAAAATTTGTCTAGAACCTGATGTCGTGGCATTCATGCTGCCTTTTTCTAATCCTGTCACTGTCAACCGCCATACTTTTTAAAACATAAGAAAAATGAGTAAATGACGCGGGTATAATACTACTCGATTAGACGGTGTATTTGGTACCGTGGTGCGTTCCTATCCCCTGGTTCAATTCCATGGTCGCAATCTTCAATTTGAAAAAAATAACCGGTCGAGTTCTAACAGCATTTTGGTTTTTTTTTCTATGGTGCAAAACTATTTGTCTTCTTTGACTTTTGTTGCCCGATTATGTCCGTTTCTGTATATCTGTACCTGTAGTGAGGTTAAATAAGTCTTAATAGTTGGTGACCGAACTGACAACAAGATCAATCAGATCCCCCACAGGATTATTCTCATCTAGTTTATTCACTCGCTGAGAATATTGAGGAGTCCGTGGTATCCGTCCACCGTCGTCTCTCTCTCAGGCAGCATATATATATGCATTTGAAAAAAAAAATTGTGGTTTTTTAGTCCATGCAGATAACAGTACGTATTTGGTTGTTAGGGTTTACTGGTGACAAGTTAGAACCTCTTTATCATTTCTTCCCCTAATGATTGTTGGGTCAGCTAGCATGTCGTGACATGCTGTTGAATTTGGTTGCTGTATCCAACTGATGTAGACAGTAAGCAAGTATACTCTGAACGAAACCAATGGCAATTCAGTACATTGCAGTAAACAGGAGCTAGCGTCTGCTGCTGCATTTGGTTGGCTGATTTTTGACACGGTTATTTTTTTTTGCCGGAGTGCAACAGCTTTACATCTCCAACCTATACCCTCGTTTCCAAGGAAATGCTGTCTATGTCCATATCTTCCACACATTTGCATCTCACTTCACGCCACGCCAGATAAGCCGCATCAACACTCCCGTTGCCACGATCGTCACGTTTCCGCCGGGTATCCCGGAGGAAGACGACCAAAAGCAAAACTTGGTGAAGTGAAGCCGCATCAACACACCCTTTTCCGATGAACACTGGACCAGGTATGTACATTCCCCATCACCCGCACGAGGAGGAGGAGGAGTGGAGGACCCGGGATCCTGATCAACCCCTACGCGAGCGTAGCATTTGACCGGCTACGAGCGGATCGCACGGACTGGTGTACTGCTGGGAAACAGCAGCCCGGTATCCTGCGTTCACCAGTTGACCACGGAACTCTGCTCGTTGTATCTTGCGTTCCAGACACAGACAGATCGGTCCTGTTGTGACTACGGTCCTGTCCGCCGAGCAGAAGGTCGTGGTGGGGTTTGGCCGCATTGCCGGCAAAGACGCCCCGATTCGAGGACCAGGAGGCGACGAGCTAGGCTACGGTTCATCAGCGAGGATGGGAGGCCCGTTACTCTTCTCTGTTTTCAGTTTTCACCGTCGTCTCTGTAGAGAGGTTCCTGCAGAAAGAAACAAAGCTGCAAGTCATCTGGTTGGATTCCTGCGGCCTAAATAAAATGCAGATGTCACGGACTGTTTCCACGAATTATAGACAAGTATTTTAGGTGTTGGGCAAAACGGGCCTTGATTCCTTGAACCATGCCCAGCTTTTTTTGGTCCAAGCCCAGCGTGAATTCACGGATCAAGTGCGCCCCTAGTAGGTTGGGCTTCTTGGCCTGCTTTGTTCACTGGCACCCAACATTAGGTTCAGTCAGGGATATTGCCATTAGTTTCAGGAAAGCGGTGCGCATTAGTCGTTCGGTATATTGCCTGAGTGTGTATAGGATATTAAGCGTAACGCGTTGTTTCAAAGGTTGATTCGCATCCGCTGATATACCCGCATCCATGGAGCATAATCGTATCACTCCAATTAACTGATTTTTTTTTTTTAAGATTGCCGGTCACTGATCCTTTTTTTTTTCCGAAATAGTGCCGGTTGCTGATCCGGAAGCAAAGTTAAACAGAAATGGCGGTGTTGCGGTGCGTTTCATGGTTGGTCCGTGCCACTAGCATGTTCGTCGTTCCATGGGTTCACCTTTCATCGTCCCATCTTTGATTACAGCAGCATTTCAGTAGTCAGTACTAGTCAGGTTGAGTCCCAACGGAGTAAGCATATGAAGACCAATCGATGCAATGAGTTATGAGAGGATACGGAAGGGTCTGCAACCAACTACCAAGCGGAGAAGTGGCGGATCCAGACCTCAAAAGTTGGGGGCTGAAAGGTACTCTTAAAAAAAGAAAAAAAGAAACATGTAAATGCTTAGTTTGTGATTTGAACCTAAAACTTCCAAACTGAGAACTAGACATAGTAGCCAACTCTTCCACAAGAGTTTTGTTTATACTAGTGGTTTTTACTCACTAAAATGTACTTGCTTCATAGGGGGAGCTACACTGTTAGACGGGTAGTAGGGGGGGCTGGGGCCCCCCTGCCCCCCCACCCCCCGGTGGATCCGCCCCTGAAGCAGATTAACGAGTTTTCGTAGCGCGTTCAGCATTACTGAAATATAGGTCGTGTGCAGGCGGTTACCAAAGCACTGCGCCGAGCAAACTTGATGGGCGGGAGAAGGCGCACACGCTGCGTTTTCGCCTCGGAGCATGCACGTGCAGGAGCGGAAAGCAAGAGCGATAGTTTTTCAGTTCTTCATTTCCATCTTCCGTTGCAGATTGAACTTTTTGAGTAGCGTGCAGACGTCCTCAGCGCCACCCATTTAGCCTTATCAGTACTTGTCGAAGTGTTCTGCTATACTTTCTCCGAACATGCTTAGAGAGCAACCCGTGAAGGTTCTTTGATCGGTGGGAGCTTAGTCCCAAGTGAGGTTGTGTGGTTTAAAAAACTACAGTAAGATGGTGGTTTTACGTGGTTCAGAACGCCGGAGCGTAATACCCTACTCTATAGTGAGATTTGTATTGTTTGAGTGTTTGAGTGTGTGTGAGCGTAAAAGATTGGATTCTTGTAAGGGCGGTGGTCCAGTCCTTTTATAGAGAAGGCCAAACTCCTTACAAGTGGGATCCAGGGCCCGACAGGTGGTCCCGGGGCGATCTTATCCTAAAGATCTAAGGCTTCTCCCATAAACTGGTGTTGGTACCTGGCAAACCGAGTACCCATAGATACAGGGAAGAAGGCACGTTGGGTCCCGCTCCCCACGGGGGCAAGATCCGGCGTGGTCCCAGGGTGCCACGTTACGTGCGACATAGCCTTGCCTCTCCACTGAGAGAAGGGCGTGGTCTCAGGGTGCCACGTTACGTGCGGCATAGCCTTGCCTCTCCACTGAGAGAAGGCCCGACGCTACCACGTGTCCTGCAGCTACAGGTTTGCCCCCCCCTCGGAGGGGAGGTCCGGCTTTACCACGTGTCTCGCAGCTCTGGGCCTGCCTCCCCGCTGAGGAGAGGTCCGGCGTGTCTGCGAGGCCGACAGCCCCAGACCTGCCTCCCCACTGAAGGAAGGTCCAGCGAAGCCACATGTTCTGCAGCTCCGAATCCGGCCTCCCCGCTGAGGGAAGGACCAGAGCTGCCACGTGCCAGGCAACGTCGGGACTAGGCCATCCTGCGGTAGTGGCAATGAAGAGAGACATGCTCAGTGCGCCTAAGCTAGAAGGACGCGCACGTTCCCTAGGTAAGCGGGAGCTCGCACTCATAAGTCAAGAGGTTAGTGGGCAGTCTTGTGATAATAGGTCGGAGTCGAACTACTATGTACGATGGACGAATGAGAGGTCGCGACAAGACAGACAAGACGCGGCCAACCATGATGAGGGGCTATCTGTAGCCCTGCAGCAGAGCATGGCCAGACGGCATATTGAAGCCATTGTCAGAAGATAGCATTTACTCCCAGATCTTAGAATGGATTTGGTTGCTCCCGAGGCCGCTTGTCGGCCCTGGACCCCACTTGTAAGTTGTCTGGCCTTGGACTATAAAAGGACCAGATAGCTATCGACATACACACGTTCACTGAGACCCCAATACACGCTTGAGCAATACAACACACAAACCACCGTGGAGTAGGGTATTACGCCCAGGCGGCCCGAACCACGTAAATCCCTTGTGTTCATCGTTCGCTGCGCTCGATCTTGCTAGGACTAGCCCTCGAAAATACATTGAACCTCCGCAGGCTTCTTCCGAGCAGGTCCGGGGGAGGTGTCAGTTAGACACCTCGATATTTGGCGTGCCAGGTAGGGGGTTTTTCCCTGCAAAGATCTTCGCCAGCAGCATGGTGAATGCTCATTCCAATGCTAGTTCCTCCAGGCCACAGGCCCGCCAGAAGGTGGCGGGTGAGGACCAAGCGTCATCCCACCCCAGGGCTGGGTCTCGCTCCAGGGCGAGAAGATCTGGACCATCGCATCGCCGCGCAGTCACTCCACCGACTACAGGCCCGCACAACACGGCACGGCAGACTCCTACCGTGACAGCTGCTACGGCACCACAGGCGGCAAGCCCGGAAAGTGCACTCCTGGCCGCGCGTGCGCTACTTCGCAATGCACCAACAGTAGGTGCCCCACAGGGGGCAACCCAACAGTGGGTAAACGACGTCGAACATCTGGTCGTTGCTGCACTCCAAGCGACTCCGCAAGGCGGGAGACGAGCGGCATCAACATTTGTTTCACTGTCGCGTACGCCTACCGTCGATCGGCAGACTGTTGATAGCCGCTCGACAATGATTTCGACGGTAGCACTAAGGGCTGAGTTGCAGCACCGCAGGGATGGTGAGGACTGTCGAGTCGTCATCGAACGACAGCGGGAGCGGCACCGCAATCTTAAAGCTAACTATAGCCTATCGGGTCCTGGACCCCAGGTACATGACGCTCTCCCGCCACGACACGCGTATGTGGCGCCTCCCGCGCAACACCAGGCGTACATGGTGCCCCCTCCACACCAGGCGTATGTTGTGCCTCCCCCACTCCAGGAGTATGGTGTGCCCCCGCCGCATCAAGCACCTGCTACCGCGCCTCAGCATCAGGCGTACGCAGTGCCGCCTGGTCATCAAGGTCACACAGCACCAAACCTGGTGCCAACAAGCACCGGTGGAGGGTGTGCAACTTTAGCTCCACACCTATGGAGGGTGGTGTGGCCTCACAAGTTCCGGCCACACACGACGGAAAAGTATGATGGAAGTGTCAACCCGAGTGAGTTCCTGTAGATCTACTCCACCTCGATCCTGGCCGCGGGGAGTGACAAAGTCATCATGGCCAACTACTTCCCTGTAGTCCTGGCTGGCCCAGCCCGGTCATGGCTCATGAACCTTCCCCAGGAGTCCATCACCTCCTCGGAGGAGCTATGCCGACAGTTCGTGGCGAACTTCGGAACCTCGTACAAGCGCCCTGGCACGGAGCTCGACCTCCACGCTGTTAGGCAGCGCACGGGAGAGCCGCTGTGAACGTTCATCTAGCGATTCTCCCAGGTACGGAACACCATCCCGCACATATCGAATGCATATGTCATAGTTGCATTTATACAAGGTGTGAGGGAAAAGAAGTTGCTCGAGAAGCTCGCCACACAAGACGTGTGCGATGTCTTCGAGTTGTTTGCCTTGGCAGACAGATGCGCTAAGGATGTGGAAGGGCGTAACTGGCACACACGACCCTCCTTAGAGAGTGGGGAGCCCTCACAGTCCGAAACGGAAGCCACTGCCAGGAGTGGTGGCAGGAAGAAAAAGAACAGGGGGTCGCGACAGGAGTAAGCCGAGGCCCTGGGCTCCTATGGTGGCGGAAGCGACAATTGGAAGAGCCCGGGGCTCGTGCCGAGACAAGCGCCCACGCCAGTCACCTGAAGTTGACGATGCTAACTTCAAGTGCCCAGTGCACTAGACCAATAGTCACAGTGCAAGTGAGTGCCAGGAAGTCAAGAAGCTTGCGGAGCGTTATCGCGAGCAGAGGCAGAAGCAACAACGCCAAGAGAGCGAGCCTTCCCGCCAGAGGGAGGGTAAGCAGAAGCTTGATCCTGTGGAGGACAAAGACAAGGACATGGGGTACCAGGAGCCCCACGGTGCGGTGAAAGCTGTCTTCACGAGTGTTGACTCGGACACTAGCAGCAACCAGGAGCACTGGAAGCTCCTCTATGTCATCTACGGGGAGCCATAGACCCCACGTCCTGGAATGCGGTGAAAGTCGTGCGACGGGCTGTGGCTGCGGTGGCCCCGACACCAAGCCTTGCACCCCACAGCAAATGGATGAGTACCATAATTGGCTTTGATGCCTCAGACTACTCGAAAAACATGGCAGGAGCTGGAGTGCTCCCGTTGCTTGTGGCCCCAACTATTGCCAACGGAAAGCTTGATTATGTGCTGAATGACAGCGGTGCGGGCCTCAACCTCATCTCATCTGCTGCCTTCCAGAAGCTGCAGATACCCATGTCCCAGCTCACACCTTCGAGCCTGTTCTCAGCTTTAGGCCCCGGGTAAATCGTGCCCAGTGGTAGCATCCACCTCCCGGTAACCTTCGGTACTCCGGAGAACTACCGCACGGTGAGCGTCCTGTTCGATGTGGCAGACATCGAGCTTCCCTTCAACTCCATCACCGGAAGGCCGGCGTTGTACCAGTTCATGGCCGTAGATCACTACGGCTATCTGGTCCTGAAGATGCCGATGCCATCTGGAGTCCTAAGGGTCCAGGGAGATCGCACTATGGCGGTGTCATCCTTGGAGCAGCTCCAAGCACTCGCTGCAGGGCGGACCCCGAGACTTGACGGTGCGAGGGAAGGACGCCCAAGCCAAGGCCCGTCCCAAAGGACCTCCACCACAGCCCCGCGCGTGCTGCCTGCCGAAGACGACGTCCGAGTAAAGGTCGTCAGAATCGGCTCTGAGGCTGCCCAGACGACCCGCATAGCGGGTAACCTGGACAGCAAATAGGAACTCGCGCTCGTCACCTTCCTCCGGGACAATG
Source organism: Tuctoria greenei (assembly GCA_036927565.1). NCBI lineage: Eukaryota > Viridiplantae > Streptophyta > Magnoliopsida > Poales > Poaceae > Tuctoria > Tuctoria greenei. Next base: position 194,253,974 of record JAYESD010000006.1, on the reverse strand, counting down.
TCGATGTGTTTGCCTGGCAACCATCACTGATGCCTAGGATCCCTAGGGAGGTGATTGAGCATCATCTGAAGATCTACCCCGACGTCCGCCCGATACAACAAAAGCCCCGAAAGGAGTCTGTCGAGCGCCAAACTTCATTTGAGAGGAGATTAAGAAGTTGCTCGACGCTGGCTTTATCTGGGTAGTCCACCATCCTCGGTGGTTAGCTAATCCTGTTGTCGTCCTCAAGGCTGGTGGGAAGCTTCGGATGTGCGTCGACTACACCAACCTAAACAAGGCATGTCCAAAGGATCCATTCCCTCTCCCCAGGATAGATCGAATTGTAGACTCTACGTCAGGTTGTGATCTGCTGTGTTTTCTAGACGAGTATTCCGGTTTCCATCAAATACCTATGTCTAGAGATGATGAAGAACACACTGCTTTTGTAACAGTAGATGACATGTATTGTTATGTCTCCATTCCTTATGGTCTTAAGAATGCTCTCCTTACTTTTGTACGTGCAATGCATAAAACATCTGGGGACCTCATTAGGTACCTGGTAGAAGTGTATGTCTATGACATCGTGGTAAAAATCAAAAATCGCGCGTCTTTTCTGGACAGCTTAGCACAAGTCTTCAGCAGGCTGCGCGTTACGCGCACGATGCTAAACCCCGAAAAGTGTGTCTTCGGGGTCTCTTCTGGGAAGCTGCTGGGATTCCTGGTCTCTCACCGTGGAATCGAAGCTAATCCCAAGAAGATCAAGGCGATAGAGTTGATGCGGCCCCTGACACGTATCAAGGATGTGCAGAAGCTCGCAGGGTGCCTGGCATCCCTCAGCCGGTTCATCTCGATACTAGCGGAGCGAGCACTCCCCTTCTTCAAAATTCTCTGAAAGGTAGGTCCCTTTGTGTGTACCGAAGAGGCGGAAGCGGCGTTACAGGAGCTCAAAAGGCACCTAACGTCCCTGCCCGTTATGGTGGCGCCAGAGCCCGGCGAGCCCTTGCTGCTATATATCACCGCGACAACCGAAGTGATCAGCATGGTCCTAGTCGCGGAGCGGTCAGAATCACTGCAACAGCGGGTACGAGAAGGAACCCGCGACACGAGCGCCGAGCCTTGGAGTTCGTACCTGGCCATGGACCTCTCACTGGAGAGCCCCGAAAACCAGGGAATCTCCGGGTCTCAACCCCCGGAGGTTGATTCAGACCCCGAAGATCGGGAGCTCCGGGACGTTGACCATCTTCTTGCCAAAGGTGATTCCCAGCTAATTGTCAAGCAGGTAAAGGGGGAGTTCAATTGCAATGACCCCCAACTGGCAGCATACTTGTTGCACGTCAGGAAGCTGGAGAAAGACTTTGAAGTCCTGGATCTGTGCCATGTACCCTGAGCTGACAACTCAGCTGCAGACGACCTGCCAACGAAGGCTTCCACAGAGGCACCAGTGCCCGAGGGAGTCTTTGCAAGAACGTTATCGCGATCAACCGCCCGAGCTGCCGAACCGGGTGAAGGGGGTGAAGCTCGCACCTCGAAGCTAGCAATCCCAACGGCCCTGCAACCATGGTGCCCGTCAAGGTTCTTATGCACCACCGGTAGCTCCGAGCAGCCGGGCGCCCAAGAACCAGAGGCTCAAGAAGGCCCCAATGCATGGATCTCGGAGGTCCGGTACTAATTGAAAGACAATTACCTTCCTGAAGAGCATGCCCTTACAGAACAGATTATGCGGATGGCTAAGAGATACACGCTGGTGGAGGGGGATCTTTACCAGCATGGCGCCAACAACATCCTACTGCGATGCATTACCCGGGAGGAAGGCTGCGACTTGCTCGCAGAAATCCATGGAGGTGAGTGCGGGAACCACGCATTGGCCCGCACGCTGGTCGGCAAAGCCTTTCGACATGGCTTCTACTGGCCAATAGTACTCCAGGATGCCGCTGAGATGGTCAAGAGATGCAAGGCGTGCCAGTTCCATGCCAAGCAGATCCACACAGCAGCTCAAGCGCTGCAGATGACCCCCCTCGTGGCCATTCGCCGTGTGGGGGATGGACATCCTGGGACCTTTCCCAAGAGCCATCGGAGGATTCCGGTACCTCTATGTCGCTGTAGACAAGTTCACCAAATAGCCAGAAGCCACCCAAGTCACCACCATTAACAAGCAGTCAGTAGTGAAGTTCATCAAGTCGATCGTCTGCAGGTTCGGGGTCCCGAACAGGATCATCACTGATAACGGGACCCAGTTCACGAGCGCGGCATTCCAAGAATACTGCGAGGACCTTGGGATCCAAGTTTGTTACGCCTCTGTTGCTCACCCTGAGAGCAATGGGCAGGTAGAGAGGGCAAACGCGGAGATTCTCAAGGGCCTCAAGACTCGTACATACTCAAGCCTTGAGAGGCATGGTGCAAACTGGGTGGATGAGCTGCCATATGCGCTGTGGGCTAGCCAGAAATCAACCAGCCGAGCTACGGGAGAAACGCCCTACTTCTTGGTGTATGGGGTGGAGGTCGTCCTTCCCCCATAGATCACCATGGGCTACCCCTGTGTTCGGATGTACGACGAAGCCACACAGGACTAGTTCAGGCGTGAAGACATGGACCCCGTCGACGAGGGACGCATACGAGCAACCCTCCGAAATGCACGGTACAGGCAGGCACTCCGGCGCTACCATCAGTTGACCGTGCACAGTAGGGAGCTGAAGGTAAACGACCTGGTCCTGTGGTGTCTGCTTTCCTGTGAAGGAGCAAACTAGCTCTCCCCTGGTTGGGAGGGCCCCTTCCGGGTAACAGTTGTTGCCCCGGGTGCGTTCACCTAGCTATGGAGGATGGGCAACGAGTGTCCAACCCATAGAACATCGAACACCTCTGTAAGTTTTATCCATAGCCCAGTGGTAGGACATTTTATTTTCTTTCGTTATAAAGAGAGCATAGTGTCCAAAGACAGTACTTGGGTTAACCAAGGCTAGGGAGATGAGCTCCGGGTGTACGCCTTGCTCGGCACTGTCCGGTACCCTGAGAAGGTATACTAAGCTCCCTGTCACCCAAGCCGGGTCGTTCTCCCTGTAATGTCTGTTCTTTCCTATGAAGGTTATAATGAAATGATGTTTGCCCTACCCTGAAGTGTTTTACTCATTTGAAATTATCTTTAGTTCTTATGAATGATGTCACGTGTTTACCATTAGATAATCACCTAGCGTGGGTGTGGTCAGTTTTTCCCTCGTCTCTGCAATAGTGGGAACATTGCTGTCCGAATGCTGGCGGGTTACTTGAGGTACTTGCTAAGTGTCCAGAACCTTCAAACCCACTCCCCACGGGCAGTGGGTACCGTGTTTCAGGTACGGACGCTCTGAGTTACCCAATCCCCCCACGATAGTAAAGGATTGTGAGACAAACAACACTAATAGAGCGTGGGAAAAGAGTGACTGGAGAGCGGAATTACCTTTTATCTGTCATGTGTGCAGGTTACTAAGGATGTAACGCTAGTAAATCCACTCGTGTGCCACCAATGATGAACGGTTACCTCACCGAAAGTGGGCTTGGGGCCCGACGTCGAAGTCCTCTACGTCGGCAATCGGTGTCGCCGGAGCTCCTGAGCTCCGACAACCCCAGGGGGCCCGATGGTGACGTCTCCTACATGGACTATGGGTGTCCTCGGAGCTCCTAAGCTCCGAAAACCCCAGGGGGCTTGGCATCGACGTCCTACATTGATAACAGGTGTTACTGGAGCTCTTAAGCTCCGACAACCCCAGGGGGCCCGGCTCTGACGTCCTCGAAACAAGTGTTAGTTCTTCTTGGAACATGTGCACAATCAAAATTACGTACATCTACCAGGGGGCAAGACACACACTATCAAAGACAAAAATCAGGAGGACTTCATTCATTGAAAGATCAAATTACAAAACCAGAAGCATACAGGCGGGAGCAAGGAAGGAATGGCCTAGGTCCTACTAATAGTTGAGGCTATGGCTTGAGCAGCCTCCTAAACGCTCTCATTGGCAGCATCCAACCCTTCCTCGGTCGGCCCTTTGATCATCGGACTCAGGGAAAAGTGGGGGTCCCGGCTCCGATAGCATGTTAACACGTACTCAGCGACATTCTTAACCAAGCACCTCCCCTCTGTCTCCAGTTGGTCCGCGACGACATCACCCACAGCGTCGATCTTGCCACCAACGGAGCTAAGAGCCGCCAACACTTCGCCCAGCTCCGACACTGGGTTGGCCGAATGTACGGGGCTGAAGCCAAATGGCGCTAGTGCTCCGTCGGCTCGTCCCAGGAAGTCCTATACCCGCTGGGACTCAGCCGCTCTCGAGCTCTGCAACTCCTCCAGCGCCCTCCTGGTGGCCGCTAGTTCCGCACCCTCCTTGGAAAGGCACTCAGCCTCCGTGCCGTGCTGCTGAACGCTCTTGGCTAACTGCCGCTCGCGATCAGCGAGCTCCGACTCCTTTAGGTGGATATGGTTCTGCCGCTCTGCCAGGTCTTCCTCCCGGCCCCGAACCTTATCCTCCCTGGTGGAGACGTTGACCTCTCGCTTGTTATGGTCTTGTCCCCGTTCCCAGAGCCTGTCCTCCTCGAGCTGACACCGCGCGTCAAATTTTTTGTGGCGGTCTGCCAATCTCTACTCACCCGCTGACATCTTCTGGGAGAGCTTCTCCTCTCTCTGGCCTAAGTCCTTTTGCATCTCGGAGAGTTCGGCCTCCCTCTTATCGAGCTCCTGACGGCACTTCTGGAGAGTCTCATGCCAGGCAGTCAGACCCCCTTGGCGCTGGTTCGCAGCTCTGTGGCATTCCGCAGCTTCCTCATATATCTTTTGCGTCTTCACGTCAAGAGCTTTGAGGGTAGCCTCCCTCTCGCTGAGCAGCTCGCCTTGGTCGATCAACCAGGCTTTCTCCCCCCTAATCCAGTCTTCGCATTGATGGAGCCTATCACGCCAATGACCAAGGGCGATACGCTCTTCGTCTAAGGCCTTGCGGTTGTGGTTGAAGGACAATGCAACCTACTACATACTGGAGCGGGCATTGTCGATAGCCAGTACCAGGGGAATGAGCGTCGGACTTGATGGGGACGCCTCCTCCTCCATCTCCACCAGGGTGTCCGCCATCATCTGAGAGGGGCTCCACCTCGCAGGCTGGGGCACCCACGAGCTTGAGGCGCCTGGGGTGTCCTCCAGAAGCCCCGCAGCCCCGGCGGCACTGTAAGACCTATGTGTGCTGAATACATTGGCTTGTAGTGAATACACTTGCTTTGACGATAAAAGTTTTGAATATCACCAAAACACCTTTTTATTAAGGTCCTGCTAGTTTTGTAAGCTCCGGCGGGAGCTTGGTTATACTAGTTTTGGTAAGTTCCGGCGCTAGGTTCTACTAGCTTTTGTTAGCTCCGGCTCAAGGTCCGGGTTGCTCTGGCAAGGTCCAGAACTTGAGTGAAATGCTTCTGTTTTTCATTTGCAATGTTTCGTACTTGCTTTACATCTCTAGAAATATTGCTTAGTATTCATTTGCTAAGTCTTTGGTATGTTTTTGGTTGATATGGATTATATCGTGTTACTGTGGTTTTGCAACATGCTTATGTGAGGTTCTCACGTAAGGTGTTGTGTTCGGAACTAACTTGAGTCAATGCGAGGACTTGGGCTCGTATGGATTGGTTGATTATTCATGTGCAGGTGTAGCTTGAGTTCAAGACATGGCTGGTGATGGGATCCATTGGACTAGTCTCAGGGAGGAGATGAGGTTCCAACAACCAAATTCAGGAGGAATTGTGGTTGAGCTGATCAAGAGGTTGCGCAACATGATTGAATCAAGAATAATACATGTGAAGGTATCGTGGACGTCATTGGAAGATGTTTGCACGTGTGCAAGGAGTGCATGGACGTGGCTACATAGTTCCGAGACGTGATGAAGAGATGTGGACGTAAAGAGTTTTTCGGAAAGGTCCAACCGACTAGGTTATGGACTCAGGCTGCGGCTAAGTCGGGTTTGACTCAAATATGGAAAGATTTGAGTTGGTTATGATAGGATTTTGTGTGGGTCACGAATTTGAGTTGTTTAGGAATGTGGGATACGTTCCTAAGGTGTTTGGAAATCTTAAGATTGCTTCTATCTGCGTATAGAAGAATCCTAAGAAGTTATGGAAAGTTACGATTCGTGAACAGAGTAGGATTAGGTTCCTGATCTGAGTTGAGTTGGCTTTCGAGCTGGTTATATAAGCAAGGGAGCCCAGAGCTCGTGGTGCACGACTTTGGGGATGTTTCCTATTGTGTTCTATTGAATAAAATTCATAGTTTGAAGGAACTTTTGTGCCTTGTTCGTCCGACTTGTTCCAGACAAGCTTTACTCGTCGAGTTTCTGGACAGCACTACCTTTCGTCGGTGGTTTTATCATAACTCGAGTTTTACAGATCCAATTGACATGATTCTTCTTGGGTTGTCTTCACAACTTGATTATCTATCATCTTTCAAAATTTCACGGTCATTGGATTTGTAGTCTATTATCTACACGAGTTTCTTTACAGCGTTCCAGAACTGTTTTTTCTCGGGTAGGGCAGATTGACCTTTGTTTGATCTTTCGATCATAACTTGAGTTTTTCTTGACGGATTTGAGTGATTCTTGTTGTGTTGTCTTCGTGAATTGATTCTATCTGATATCTATCACTTTTGTCACGGTAAAACACGTTTATATTAGTCTCACACACGATTTCTTTAATAGATCATTTTTCTGCCGAAGGGGTTGGGGTTTAATTGTTTCCGCTGCGTAAGATTTTTAAATCTACCATTCACCCCCTCTGGTAGCTTTTCACGTGCTCTTCGATCCTACAATTGGTATCAGATCCACAGTGCTCTAATCTTTGTGATTTTCGTGTGTTTTTGACTAATCATCATGGAGAAGTACTCCGCCAAACCTTGTGTGTTCGCTGGTATTGATTTTCAGGTTTGGAAGGCACACATGGAGGCTTTCATCCAGGCACAAGGCTTTGCAATATGGAAGAAGGTATACAAGCCTTACGAAGTGCCATCAAATGATCACGTTACAGCTACAAATCTGAGAGATGTCGACAGCAACAATAAGGCTCGGAACTTGATCATACAAGGATTAACACAAAGCGACTTCGACCGTGTTGCACACCTCCGATCTGCATACGATGTATGGAAAGCACTTTGTGACTACCACGAAGGATCCAACACGATCAAAGAGGTAAGGCAAGACATGTTCAAGAAAGAATACATGCGCTTCGAGATGCAACCCGGTGAGTCTATTGATGACCTTTTTGCTTGCTTTAATAAGATTCTCAGCAACTTGCGTAGTGTCAATGTTAATTTTTCAGATGTTGAAAATGCTAGGCAATTGCTAAGTGCATTAGATATGTCAATTTGGGAGATGAAAGTCACATCTATTCGTGAATCTACTGTCATGAGTTCACTTACTTTAGATGTGCTATATTCCAAGTTAAAACTCATGAAATTGACATAATCTCACGTAAGAACCCCAACAAGTCTATTGTTTTTGTTTCTCAACGTGACATGCCTAGTTCCGGTCAAACATCACCTTGTGGTACACTTGCTTTGTTGTCCTCTCTAACCCTTGAACAGATTGAAGAGTTTCCAGAGGAGGATCTAGCGCTCATCTCTACCCGGTTCTCAAAAGCATTGCAAAATGTGAGAACTAGAAGGAGAGGAAGCTCCGGACCTCAACGATGCTTTGAATGTGGTAAGAAATGACATTTTCGTTCAGATTGGCCTAACCTTTCAGGTCCTACTTCCCGGGATGAAAAGAAAACAAGAACGAAGCACTCCTCTGCAAAAGATACGAAGAAAAAGAAGGTTTTTACAGGTTGTCAACTGGTGAACAGTTTTATCTCTGCACTCCAGGAACTTGGATCAAGCGACGTGGACATTGAAAGTGATGAAGATGAAGATGATTTGGCAAACTTGTGCTTTATGGCGGGCAAGTCAAGATCAAGTATGGAGGAGGCAGAACACAACAGCGACAATGAAGAGGTATGTCCTACTTGCGAAGAAATGTGTGATGCTATTTCTCGTGCCACTATTATTGTTAAGAAAAAGGAAAAAAAAGCTTAGGGATAGTGCTGCTAAATTTGAATCACTAGAATCTGAAATCAACCGTTTAAAAACTTTGATTCCTAGTGATGATGCATGTCCCTCATGTGATTTAATATATGAACAATTGTCCTCATTAAGAAGTGCGCACACCTCCACACTTGATGAACTTGAGTTAGAAATTGAAAAGAACAAAGAGCTTGCTGCACTTAATGATAAAAACTCGAAAGATGCTAGCTGTTCTACAATTGATTTGCATTGTTCTACTTGTGATGATCTTGATAAGAAACTACAGGATGCTATGAATGAAATTTCTATATTGAACAATGCTTTACGTTCTCATGAAGTTAAATTTTGATCCAATTGCAAACTAAAAGGAAAAACTTCATGTGAAAATTGCCTTGATCTGTCCAATAAACTTGATGACATGCATAGGACATTAGATCGGTTTTGTAATGGGAATAAGAACCTAAACTTGTTGCTGAACTCTTCCAATTCTTGCAATGATAAAACTGGTTTAGGTTTTGATTCTCATGCTCATGCTAAGGCACATCCACCTAAAATTGTAAAGTCATTAGGAAGTGGTTTGATTCAAACAGTTCCTAAACAAAAAGGAGTGGTTTTCAAATCTGCAGGAGTGTTGTCTCATTCAGTTTCAAATAAAAATATTGCTTGCTCATCTAGACATGAACACAAAGTTAAATTTCATTGTACCTACTGTGGTAGAGATGGTCATGTCATAGATTTTTGTTATAGACTAGCTAAACAAAAGAAAAGAGAAAGAATGGTTGCTAGATCTAATAACTTGCATGCAAAATTTGCTGCACATATTGAACCGAATGCACAACCTATTGTTTTGAGTCAAAAACATTCAAAAGTTTACCTCCGGACCTTTTTTTTTTTGCCTCTGGAGCTACTGATTTTTATGCTACAAAAGTAACACCTTATAGGTCAGTAGTTAAGAATAAAAAATCTCAAACTTTGACTCATAAACCTGTTGTTTTGTCTCAGCTTTCGCGTGTTTTTCCTGCTGCATGTCGCGTGACTCACTACTGGATTCCTAAATGCCTTTTGACTAACCCCAGTATTGAGTCATCGACGTATTGTGCTTCTTTGTAGTTTACACGTTTGAGGAAGGAGAACGTTTGGATTGTGGATTCAGATTGCTCAGGCCACATGACCGGTAACAAAGATTGGTTCTCCTCCCTCTCTTTTGTGTCATGTGTAGAAAATGTTACTTTTGCCGACAATTCTTCAACTCCTATAATTGCTAAGGGTTCGGTTATAGTAAATGATCACTACACTTTGAAGGATGTGGCACTTTTCAAAAATTTGAAATACAACTTGCTTTCTGTTTCACAATTGCTAGATGAAAATCTGGAAATTATTTTCAATAAAAACTGCTGCAAAGTTGTAAGTTCAAATAGTGAGCTTATTTTTAACATGTCTTGGTTTGGAAGAGTTTTTAAAGCTGATTTTGATATGTCTTCCTCTAATCATAGGTGTCTAGTTGCTAATGATTCAAAGGACTTATATTTTTTGCATCGTAGACTTGGTCACGTAGGCTTTGATCACCTAACGTGTGTTAGTGCTCTTGATCGCATACGTGGGCTGCCTAAGCTTAAAGGGGACAAAGAAATTGTGTGATCTTCTTGTAGACATGCTAAGATGGTTGCAGGTTCACATACTCCTCTCACAATGATCATGACAACTGAACCGTGTCAACTTTGCACCTTGACACCGTAGGACCTTCACGTGTTCAATCCTTCGGAGGTAAATGGTATGTTCTTGTGATTGTTGATGATTATTCTAGATACTCTTGGGTTTACTTTATGGCATCTAAGAATGAAGCTTTTAGTCACTTTAAAACTTTATTTCTTAGACTAACAATTGATCACCCATGATCTTTAAAAGCAATTAGAAGTGATAATGGAACTGAATTTAAAAATCAATCTTTTGATCACTTTTGTGCTGAAAATAGAATAGATCATCAATTTTCTTCACCTTATGTACCTCAACAAAATGGTGTTGTAGAAAGAAAGAACAGAATCTTAGTTTAGATCGCTAGGACTATGCTTGATGAATATCAAACTCCTAGGAAATTTTGGGTTGATGCGTTAGCAACCGCTTGTTATGTCTCAAATCGTGTTTTCTTGCGTGCTAAGCTAGGTAAAACACCATATGAGCTCCGGTTTGGACATAGGCCTAGTGTTACACACTTTCGGGTCTTTGGTTGCAAATGCTTTGTTAATAAACATGGTAATCTTGATAAATTTGAACCTAGATCCATTGATGGCATATTTCTTGGTTATCCATCTCATACTAGAGGCTACCGTGTGCTTTTACTTACACTAACAAAATTGTGGAGACTTGTGAAGTGTCTTTTGATGAAGCTAGCCCAGGTACTAGCTCAAACATTGCAGGTCCAAATCCATATCCGCAGGGGGGGAGCATTTTCGTTGAAGATGAGGAAGAATTGGAGATGCTGCCCGAAAATTCAGCAGCTAAAGACTTTGGTTCAGCTCCGGATGTTAATTCTCAACTAGCACGGACAACCATCAATGCTGATTCAAATCATCCTCAAGTCACAAGCTCATCGATTTGTGATGAACATGAAGAAGAAGAAGCTTGTGAGACATCTGTTCCCCTACGGTTTTACAAAGATCATCCCCCACAACAAATGATTGGAAGCTTGCACGAACGAGTTACACGGTCCAGGTTTTGCGATCCAAACTCTTATGCTCATTCTGCTTTTGTTGCTTCTTTTGAACCCAAAAATATATCACACGCACTCACTAATGAATCTTGGATTATTGCCATGCAAGAAGAGTTAGAAAATTTTGAAAGAAATAATATTTGGAAACTTGTACCTCCACCTCAAGGTCACACTTTAATTGGAACTAAATGGGTATTTAAGAATAAACAAAGTGAGGATGGGGTTTTGGTTAGGAATAAGGCTAGGTTGGTTGCTCAAGGTTTCACTCAAGTTGAAGGTCTAGATTTTGATGAAACATTTGCTCCTGTTGCTATATTAGAAGCCATTATAATTTTTCTAGCTTTTTCTGCATCAAATGGTTTTAAGCTATATCAAATGGATGTTAAAAGTGCTTTTCTTAATGGCTACATAGATGAGGAGGTTTATGTGAAACAACCACCGGGTTTTGAAAATCTAGATTTTCCTAATCATGTTTACAAACTGTCCAAAGCCTTGTACGATCTCAGACAAGCCCCTAGAGCATGGTATGATAGGTTAAAAACATTCTTACTTGAAAAAGGATTTACCATGGGCAAGGTTGATAAAACTCTTTTTGTGCTTAAGCATGGCAATGACTCATTATTCATTCAAGTGTATGTGGATGATATTATCATTGGTTGTGCTTCTCATGATCTTGTGTCCAAGTTTTCAGCAATGATGAGTTCCGAATTTGAAATGAGTATGATGGGTGAACTCACTTACTTTTTGGGGCTGCAAATCAAGCAAACAAAGAAGGGTACCTTTGTGCATCAAACAAAGTATACAAAAGATCTCCTAAGGCGCTTCAACATGGACAAAAGCAAGCCTCTTCGAACACCAATGGGAACAGCAACAACACTTGGACTTGATGAAGATGGTAAACCCGTGGATCAAAAAGAATATAGAAGCATGATCAGATCACTTTTGTACCTCACGACATCAAGACCAGACATACAATTCAGCGTATGTCTTTGTGCACGGTTCCAAGCCTCCCCACGTGCTTCACATCGTCAAGCCATCAAAAGGATTCTCAGGTACTTACATGGAACTCAAGAATTTGGAATTTTTCTTCCTTCTTCCTCAACCGTTACTTTGAAAGCTTTTTGAGATGCTGATTTTGGGGGTCGTAGGATTGATAGGAAAAGTACTTTCGGTGCTTGTCATTTTCTTGGTAATTCTCTTGTTGCTTGGTCCTCTAGGAAACAAAATTCAGTTGCACAATCCACAACCGAATCTGAATATGTAGCTGCTAATAGTGCTTGCTCACAAATTCTTTGGATTGTTCAAACACTTAAGGACTATGGGGTTGATCTAGATAGTGTTCCACTGTTCTGTGATAACACTAGTGCCATTTGCATTGCTAAAAACCCCGTGCAACATTCTAGAACTAAGCACATTGACATTAGGTATCACTTTCTCCGAGATAATGTTGAAAAAGGAAACATTGTGCTTCACCATGTAGATACCGAACAACAATTGGCTGACATTTTTACAAAACCTTTGGATTTCACTTGTTTTTGTTACATTCGTAGTGAAATAGGGGTTATGCATCCTCATGGCTTAAATTGAGGGGGATTTTTGAAACTTGAGAAGTCTATGTGTGAATCTGAAATTAAAATAATATGAGCATAGTATTTTATACATATATGACTTTGTGATTCCTTTTACATGCTAAAAGTTCTTACTACATTACTTGTGTTATATATTTTATAGTTTTTTCCATGTCTAGTAATTGGAATAATTACTTACACTAAAACTGGTCATGGTCGAACTTTCTTGCTGTTTTGAACTTGTTACATGTTCACAAGTGCTTTTAATCATTAAGAATTAATCAAGTAATCAACTCACATGTTGAGTTTTTATGAACAAATATAAATTGAGAAAAGATCAAGAGAATATGCATGCATCACACTTCTTCTTTTGAGATGGCTTATCATTGCACTTAGATATGAACTTGGAAGAAGTTGTGTATGACTAAAACCATGTCCTTAAGCTTCTGATTGTCAAATGACATAGGCTTGGCTTGGTTGGTTAGAATAAGGCAGATGCACATATAATCTCTTGCAAATATCATATGACCTAAATTTATGCTTTGAAAAATAATAAAATGCAGCAACTAGTGTCATGCTTTTAGGTTTTGAAATAGTTAAGTTTGTGAGATCATGACTTACTTAAATTGAAAATTACATTTGATCTCTAGCATGGCTTACACTACTTTATGTATTTCATTGATGTGATAATGTAAGGTACTTGATAGTATGACTTGGATGAGCTTTGTTTATATGTATATGTTATAATATGCTCATAACAACTAAAAAGGGAGAGATAATTTGTTTATATGCTCATGACTTGCTGAATACATTGTCTAAGGGGGAGAGATAAGCATGAAGAGAAAGAGAATATGTGCATAAGGAGAGATAATAAAGGGGGAGAGATAATATGGGATAATTTTTGGATTTTCTTCTAATTTTACTTTTGATTTACAAAGGGGGAGAAATTGCCTTCAAAACTTTTATGTGAATAAGTCAATGTTCGGATTTTAAATGGTGTTGCCAATGCATTCATCAAGGGGGAGAATGTAAGACCTATGTGTGCTGAATACATTGGCTTGTAGTGAATACACTTGCTTTGACGATAAAAGTTTTGAATATCACCAAAACACCTTTTTATTAAGGTCCTGCTAGTTTTGTAATCTCCGGCGGGAGATTGGTTATACTAGTTTTGGTAAGTTCTGGCGCTAGGTTCTACTAGCTTTTGTTAGCTCCGGCTCAAGGTCCGGGTTGCTCTGGCAAGGTCCGGAACTTGACCGAAATGCTTCTGTTTTTCATTTGCAATGTTTCGTACTTGCTTTACATCTCTGGAAAGATTGCTTGGTATTCATTTGCTAAGTCTTTGGTACGTTTTTGGTTGATATGGATGATATCGTGTTACTGTGGTTTTGCAACATCCTTATGTGAGGTTCTCACGTAAGGTGTTGTGTTCGGAACTAACTTGAGTCAATGCGAGGACTTGGGCTCGTATGGATTGGTTGTTTATTCATGTGCAGGTGTTGCTTGAGTTCAAGACATGGCTGGTGATGGGATCGATTGGACTAGTCTCAGGGAGGAGATGAGGTTCCAACAACAAAATTCAGGAGGAATTGTGGTTGAGCTGATCAGGAGGTTGCGCATCATGATTGAATCAAGAACAATGCATGTGAAGGTATCGTGGACGTCATTGGAAGATGTTTGCACGTGTGCAAGGAGTGCATGGACGTGGATACTTGGTTCCGAGACATGATGAAGAGATGTGGACGTAAAGAGTTGGTCGGAAAGGTCCAACCGACTAGGTTATGGACTCAGGTGCGGCTAAGTCGGTTTGACTCAAATATGGAAAGATTTGAGTTGGTTATGATAGGATTTCGTGTGGGTCACGAATTTGAGTTGTTTAGGAATGTGGGATAAGTTCCTAAGGTGTTTGGAAGTCTTAAGATTACTTCTATCTGCGTATAGAAGAATCCTAAGCAGTTATGAAAAGTTACGATTCGTGAACAGAGTAGGATTAGGTTCCTGATCTGAGTTGAGTTGGCTTTCGAGCTGGTTATATAAGCAAGGGAGCCCAGCGCTCGTGGTGCACGACGTTGGGGCTGTTTCCTATTGTGTTCTATTGAATAAAATTCGTAGTTTGAAGGAACATATGTGCCTTGTTTGTCCGACTTGTTCCAGACAAGTTTTACTCGTCGAGTTTCTGGACAGCACTACCTTTCGTCGGTGGTTTTATCATAACTCGAGTTTTACAGATCCAATTGGCATGATTCTTTTTGGGTTGTCTTCACAACTTGATTATCTATCATCTGTAAAACTTTCACGGTCATTGGATTTGTGGTCTATGATCTACACGAGTTTCTTGCAGCATTACAGAACTGTTTTTTCTCAGGTAGGGCAGATTGACCTTTGTTTGATCTTTCGATCATAACTTGAGTTTTTCTCGATGGATTTGAGTGATTCTTGTTGTGTTGTCTTCATGACTTGATTCTCTCTGATATCTATCACTTTTGTCACGGTAAAACATGTTTATATTAGTCTCACACATGATTTCTTTAACAGATCATTTTTCTGCCGAAGGGGTTGGGGTTTAATTGTTTTCGCTGCGTAAGATTTTTAAATCTACCATTCACCCCCCTCTGGTAGATTTTCACATGCTCGTCGATCCTACAGGCGCCTAGAGGAAGGTTGACCGGAGCACCGCCGGTCTCCGTTGGGTCCTCCGGTGCGGCCATGGACGCTCCTAGATCAGCCTCCGCTAGCGGGGAGGTGGGATACTCAACCGGAGCCTCCACGTATTGCAGCCCGGGTGCAAGTGCGCTGGACGCCACTGGCCGAGGCTGCGGAGCCTCAATCACCTTCGGCACGGGGGTAGACACTTCGACTACCATTGGATCCGCCACCACAACCTCTGCAGTAGTTGGCGTGGGGGCCGACTCTTCAGCTGCTCCTGGCTCGTGGGCCGAAACCTCTACCGCATCTGGCATGGGGGCCGGCCCCTCAGCTACGTCCAGCTGGGGTACCGGAGCCTCCCCAGAAGACGACGTGGGGGCCTACCGTTCGGTGGCTCCCTTCACGGGGGGTAGAACCCCTGTCGACGCTGAAGCATACGCTAGAGCTGTGTCGGCGCTCGGCATCCCCACCGGGGCCTCACAAGGTACTGGCTCCAGCGCGGGAACTCTGGCCTCCTGCGTCAATGACCGGGGTCCTGGGTGATGGCGCAGACACATCTGGGGTTGGTGCCATTCTCGTGACGCCCGGAGGCTCCACGTTCGCCCAAGCAGGTGCAGGAGCTGGAGCTGAAGCGCCTTCTTGCTCAGCCCCCCGCGCGGCTGTTGGAGAGGCGATCATCTCTCCCTTCTTGGAAGCGTTGCACACCAAAGATAGAAACATTCAAAGAGTGACTTTAACCCAAAGAGAAATCAAAGTAAGAGCTTAGTCATTTACCTTGGGAAGCTCTAGGTGCCGCGGAGGCAAAGCCGCTTCGTAGCAGGGCCAGAGACGGAGCCCAATGGACCCGATATGGCCGGAGCCTCTGACCCCCCAGGGGCTTGGGCCAAAGCCTCCCTGGCTAGAGCATCCCTCGGCTGGGAGGGGCCTCTGGAACGTGGCCTTTCACTTGGCTCCAAGGTGGGAGGTGCCCCCCCAAAGCTAGCACCCGTTGGAGGTTCCATAGCCGATTGAGGTGGCCCTCTGGAGGTCCCAACATGACTTCTGTTGCCTCGCACCAGCTTCCTCTTCCGGCTAGAGGGCTCGGCTGGCACCTCGCCCTTGCCGGAGCTAGCAGCTTCACCCCCTGACTTGGGGGAACAGGGGCTGGCCCCCCAGAGGCTCCAGGAATAGTGATCGCGGAGGAAGCCCGCCTCTGCACAACCCCGATCTCGTCTATAGTTGGCATCAGCTTCTAGAGCTCTCGGCAGAACTCAGGAGCCAGGTTCAAAGGCGGAAAAGACTTTGGGGGTGTCAAGGAGTCAAGCGGAATGTTGGGTTTGCTCTGGAATTTCTTCAGCAGAACCTTCAGAGCTTCGTCCCTCATCTGGGTATCAGCATTGCGCGGCGTGAATGTCCAGGCGGTCCTTTCCCTGAATTTCAGCGGAGCCCATCTGTTCCTTAGGAAGTTCCCAAAGACCATCTGGGGGGTCACTCCGCCAGCGATGCAACCTTCGATCCTCGCCACAACAGGCTTGTACGCCGTCGGCAGCTCCGGGAGCTCGTTCTAGAGGTCGGTGTCCACGTTAGGGAGGCCCTCTGGCATGTCCAGATTCTCATGCCCGTCCACGGTGATGATGTCCCACTCCTTCTTCCAATCATCCCATTTGCCGGATGGAAAGGCTTTCAAGTACTTGAAGGGGCACCTCTTTCGCTTCACAAAGTAGTACAGTCTGATCATCTCGTTACCCTTCCCGGTGGTCTGCAGGGTGAAGATACTCCGGAAGAGCTCTAGGCTGGGTCGCACCCCCACCCACATCTCGCAGAAGTGAACAAAGGTAGCGACCAACAAGAGGGAATGGGGGCCGAGGAAATGCAGCTGGATGCCATAGAACTCCAGCGGTGTCATTAGGAAAGACGAAAAGCGGGGAAGCAAGCTGACCATGGCGTATCCTTGGAAGAAAACCATGTCACCGACACTCTTCTTCTCGAAAGGAAGCTCGCCTAATCGAATCTTTTTGTTGAAGGAGTCATGGGACCACCCCATGTAAGCACGAACCTTCTTCAGCTCTTTCTCGTTCTTGATCTTGCTGGCAAGGAGACCCAACTCCATTGCGACAAGATGGAGCAAGGGAAGGATGGCTGTGCAAGGGCTAAGGCTCAAGAATAGTGGATGCGAGAAAGTAGTAAGGTCCTAAGCGCGAGTGCAAATGGAGGCGTAAAGGGCTTGTGACCTGTGCTAGTCCCCTTCTTAAGTATACTTTCGCGACCTTTGGATGGGAACCGCGGACGCTGCAATGCTGGAGCTACCCTCACGATGACTGGTGGGCCAGAGTCCGATTCGGTGGAAAGGCCGAAGCAACCGCCTCGAGGCAATCGCTCCTATAGGGGAGAGTTCAAAACTTAAGGGCGGAGACATAATGGGCACGCGGAACCGAAACGAAATTCGTATCAGGAACCAACACCATTTGATAGCGTGATATCCGCAGACAAAGATTTTATCCGCCGCATTGAAGGGAAGACCTTGAAGTCGCGGCACGAGGATTCAAAATGGCCCCACCTCAGGTATAACCACTTTACCGAGGAAGTTTCTCCCCGAGATGGGCCCGGGGGCCACTGTCGGTACATGGCAAACCGGGTACCCATAGATACAGGGAAGAAGGCGCGCTGGTTCCCGCCCCCCACGGGGGCAAGATCCGGCGTGTTCCCAGGGTGCCATGTGACGTGTGGCATGGCCTTTCCTCTCCACCGAGGGAAGGCCCGACGCTACCACGTGTCCTGCAGCTCCAAGTTTGCCTCCCCCTCGGAGGGGAGGTCCGACGCTGCCACGCGTCTCGCGGCTCTGGGCCTGCCTCCTCACTGAGGTGAGGTCCAGCGCGTCCGCGAGGCCGGTAGCCCCAAACCTGCCTCCCCACTGAAGGAAGGTCCGGCAAAGCCACATGTTCTGTAGCTCCAGATCTGGCCTCCCCGTTGAGGGAAGGACCGGAGTGGCCACGTGCCAGGCAACGCCGGGCCTAGGCCATCCTGCGGTAGCGGCAATGAAGGGAGACGTGCTCAGTGCACCTAAGATAGAAGGACGCGCACGTTCCCTTGGTAAGTGAGAGCTTGCACTCATAAGTCAAGAGGTCAGTGGCCAGTCTTGTGATAATAGGCCAGAGTCAAACTACTATGTACGGCAGACGAATGAGAGGCCGCGACAAGACAGACAAGACGCGGCCAACCATGATGAGGGGCTATTTGTAGCCCTGCAGCAAGGCATGGCCAGTCGGCACATTGAAGCCATTGTCAGAAGATAGCATTTACTCCCAGATCTTAGAATGGATTTGGTTGCTCCTGGGGCCGCCTATCGGGCCCTGGACCCCACTTGTAAGCTGTTTGGCCTGGGACTATAAAAGGACCTGATAGCTATCGACTTACACATGTTCACTGAGACCCCAATAGACGCTTGAGCAATACAACACACAAACCACTGTGGAGTAGGGTATTACGCCCATGCGGCTTGAACCACATAAATCCCTTGTGTTCATCGTTTGTTGCGCTTGATCTTGCTAGGACTAGCCCCCCGAAAATACATCGAACCTCCGCGGGCTGCTTCCGAGCAGGTCCAGGGGAGGTGTCAGTTAGACACCTTGACAACTGGCTCTAACCACAGTTTGAAGACCCGCCGTCTTGCCGCATCGAACGCGAGTGGCAATGCTTAGTCGTTGATGATGGCAGGAAATATCCCGTCCATCTGTCTTGTAGCTGTAAGCTACCCACTTGACGAAGTGGGGTGGGCTTGCGGCACCTTCACGGTGATGCAATTGGACACAGCGGTACCTGACAGGACGTGTGCGCCTCGTCTCGTCTGGGAAGGGTCTGCCTACCTGCTAAGGCAGGGTCCAATGGCGCCATGTGTTCAGAAGACCTGGACCCCGCCCTACCTCAGGTACGAGATCCAACTCTACCACATGAACCTCAAGATAGGGACCAGCTCCCCCGAAGAGATGGGCAAACAAGCGGCCACATGTCTAGCAGGACGGGACCCTGCTCCTCCACAGGAGTGGGCTCTGGTGCTGCCATGTGGTCCATGACACTAGGCCGGCCACCTCTCACGGAGGCGGGCTCCAGCTCTACCACGTGTCCTGCAGTCCCGAATCCTCGGCTCTCCTCAAGAGCAGGATCCGGGGCTACCACGTGGCCTGCAGTACGAGACCCGACCTCTCCCGCAGCTCCCATGCTGCCACGCATCTTGCAACTTGCCTTGGACAGTGAGTTGCAGGAGTAAAGGGGCGGTGCAGCTTAACTAAATCGGGCATTGAAGACACGCGCCTTCTCCAAGCGCGTGACGCGGCGCACTCCTATGGTCAGGTACCGCTACGCCCAATTGCATCACAGTGAAGACGTTGCAGGCCTACCCTGCTCTGCCAAGTGGGTAGCTCATGGCGACAGGGCAGTTGGACAGAACATCTCCTGCTATCATCAACGACTACGCATGAGCCACTGGCGTTTGAGGCATCAAGACGGTGGATCTTCAAGATACGGTCAGAAGAATCTTATGCGAGAAGCCTTAGATCCCTAGGATAAGATCGCCCCGGGGCCACCTGTCGGGCCCTGGACCCCACTTGTAAGGCATCTGGCCTTGTCTATAAAAGGACCAGACCGCCACCGTTACAAGGATCTCAACTCATACACATTGAACACATGCATTCACACCAGAAATACAACTCTCACCGTGGAGTAGGATGTTACGCTCCGGGAGACCGAACCACATAAAACCACCGATTCACCATCTCTAGTATGCGCAACCTCATTCGAGTACTAGCCGTGCCGGTCAAGAACCTCCGCGGGCTGCTCGCATAGCAGGTCCGGGGAAGTGTCGCAAGAACACTTCAACATTTGGCACGCCAGGTAGGAGCTTTTTCCTCTAAAAAGTGGTTGCGCTTTGACCACAATGGTGTACATCAAGGCCGTGGACAGCGGTTTCCGTGACTGTCGTCCCGTGACCAGATCCCACGCCCGAGTGACACAGCTTGGACCATCATGCCCCCGCAAAGATGCAGCTGGCCTAGTCAGTGTCCCTGGAGCCGCCGACTGCAAGTCAGGACAGGGCTCTGGCAGCAGTCAGGACCCTTCTCCACCACCCACCATCCTTGAATGCTTTTCAGGGAGCATCTCACCAGTGGGTTCACGACATCGACCACCTCGTCATTGCGGCCATCAACTCTCCTGTCAGAGGGAGATGTCACGTGTCGTTGTCGCGCACACCATTGATCAATTGTCGCTCGCTGACCCCCACTCCACCAGGCTTACTAGCGCTGGCAGGATCCCTACGATCGACCTGAGGGCTGAGCTCGATCGCCGTCGAGCTCATGTAGACAGTCGCGTCATCATTGAGCGGCAGCAGGAGAGACAGTGCAACCTTGACGTCGAATATGGCCCTCAAGGTCCTTAGCAGGAGGTGTCCTCCATCCAAGGTGCACCACAGGTAAACCCTCTGCCGCCTCCCCACCAAAATTATGCTGGGTTGACCGCCCCCCTGCAGTACTGTGCGTAGCAGGTGCCACAATAGTAGTACTTGGCGCAGTAGGTGCCACAACAGCAGTACTCGATACAGCTGGTGTCACAGTAGCAGTACTCGATGGAACATGTTCTGCTGCAGGTCCCGTGATAGCAGAATACCCCGCTGCAAGCTCCACGTCGTGCAGGTAGCAGCACCGCATCCACCGTACGATGCACAGCAAACCCCCCAGGGTATGTCGCACCGTACACTTCTCCAGCGAAGCCCATCAGAGGGTGAATAGCCTTTGCTCCAGACCTTTGCCTGACAACGTGGCCGTGCAAGTTCCGGCCACACCTGTCGGAGAAGTTGATAGAAGCGTCAACCCCGCCGAGTTCCTACAGATCTACACAACGACACTCCTTGTTGTAGTAGCGGATGAGCTCACCCTGGCAAACTACTTCCCCGTCGCCCTGACCGGCTCAACCCGGTCATGGCTCATTTGTGAGACCTATGTGCTGAATACATTGGCAATTATGTTAAATGTGTAGGTTTAAATGCAAAGTTTTGTATATACTTCAGAAACACACTTTGCACTATCCGAACATTTGCTGCATGTAAGCTGCACGTGTTTTGCGTTTCAAAATTTCCAAACTTTTACTTGCTTTACACTTATGACAAGTTTGCTTAGTGCCTTCGTACTAAGTTTTTTATGTGTTTTGGCTGATCATGTTGGATTTTATCTTTCTAGTTTGCAACATGCTTATGTGAGGTGCTCACATAAGAAGTTGTGGTTATCGGACTAATGAGAGTCAAGTCGAGGATTTGTGCTCAGAAGAATTGGTTGTTTGTTCATGCGCAGGTGTTGCTTGAGGTCAAGAAATGGATGGTGACGGGATCCATTAAACTAGTCTTAGGGAGAAGATGAGGTTCAACAACCAAGTTCTGGAGGAATTGTGGTTGAGTTGATCGAGAGGTCACACAACATGTTTGAGTCAAGAACAATGCATATGAAGGTATCGTGAATGTTGTTAGAAAGTGTTTGCCCATATGCAAGGAGTGCATGAACGTGGAAACATGGTTACAAGGCATGATGAAGAGAAGTGGACATAAAGAACTGGTAGGGAAGGTCCAACCGGCTGAATTATGCCTCAGGCTGCGGGTGAGGTGGTTATGGTTCATTTATGGGAAGTTTCAAGATTGTTTTGGTTAGATTTCATGTGGGTCACAAAGTTGAGTTGTTTTAGGAATATGGGATACGTTCCTAAAGTGTTTGGAATTCTTAAGATTGCTTCTATTTCCGTATGGAAGAGACTTGAGCAGTTATGGAAGGTTTCGGTTGAAATTGAGTAGGATTAGAGTCCTAGTTTGGATCGGATTGGCATTAGGGCTGGTTATAAAAGCAAGGGAGGCCAGAGCTCGTGGTGAGATGACTTTGGGTTGTTCCTCTAGTGATATGAACAATAAAATTCATAGTTTAGAGGAGGTTTTGTGCTTTGTTAGTTTGACTTGTTTCAGACATGTTTTTCTCGTCGAGTTTCTGCACAGCACTACGCTTCTTCGATGTTTTTATCATAACTCGAGTTTTATAGATCCAATTGATGTGATTATTTTTAGGTTGTCTTCACAACTTGATTATCTATCATATTTGAGAATTTCAAGGTCATTGGATTTTTGGTTTCTGATATACAATAGTTTATTTGCAGTGTTGCAGATCTGTTTTTACTCGGGTAGAACAGATTGACCTTTGTTCGATCTTCCGATCATAACTTGAGTTTTTCTTGAAGGTTTTTCGTAATTCTTGTTGTCGCATATTCGTGACTTTATGCTCTATAATATCTACTACTTTTGTCACGGTTGAACATGTTTAGATTAGTTGCACACATGATTTGTTAACAGATTGATTTTCTGTCGAGGGGTTTTTGTTGCTTCCACTGAAAAGTTTTAAATCTACCATTCATCCCCTCTGGTAGCTTTTAATGTGCTCTTTGATCCTACAATTGGTATCAGAGCCACGGTGCTCTAATATTTGTGATTTACATGTGTTTTGACTAATCATCATGGAGAAGTACTCCGTAAAATTTTGTGTGTTTAGTGGTATTGATTTTCAGGTTTGGAAGGCACGTATGGAGGCTTTCATCCAGGTGCAAGGATTCGCAATATGAGAAAAGGTGTACAAGACTTTCAACGTGCCGCCAAACGATCAAGTCACGACTACTAATATGATAGATGTCGGCAACAACAATAAGGCGCAAAACTTGATCATGCAAGGATTGACTTAAAGCAACTTTGATCGAGTTGCACACCTACGATCTGCGTACAATGTTTGGAAAGCTCTATGTGATTATCATGAAGGATTCAACATTATCAAGGAGGTAAGAGAAGACATGTTCAAGAAATAATACATGCGCTTTGAGATGCAACCAAGTGAGTCAATCGATGACCTCTTTGCCTGCTTTAATAAAATTTTCAGCAACTTGCGTAGTGTCAATGTTAATTTTTCAGATGCTGAAAATGCTACGCAATTGTTGAGTGCATTATACATGTCGATTTGGGATATGAAAATTACATCTATTCGTGAATCCACTATCATGAGTATACTTACATTAGATGTGCTATATTCCAAGTTTAAAACTTATGAAATTGAAATAATATCACGTAAGAATCCCAACAAGTCTCTTGCATTTGTTTCACAACGTGACATACCTAGATCTAGTCAATCTTCGTCATGTGGTACACTTGCTTTGTGGTCCTCTAACCCTTGAACAGATTGAAGAGTTCCCAGAGGAGGAGCTATCACTTCTTTCTACTCGATTCTCAAAAGCATTGCAAAATGTGAGAACTTGAAGAAGAGGAAGTGGTGTTTCTCAACGATGCTTTGAATGCTGTGAGTTTGGACATTTTCGTACAAATTTCCTTAACCTTTCATGTTCTACTCCCTGTAGTGAGAAGCAAGCAAAATTCAAGTCCTCCTCTACAAACAACAACAAGAGGAAGGGTTTTACAGGTCGCTAATTGGTAAACAACTTTGTCTTCGCACTTCAAGAACTTGGCTCAAGCAATGTGGACATCGGAAGTGACTAAGATGAAGAGAATTTGGCAAACTTGTGCTTCATGGTGGGCAACTCAAGATCAAGTATGGAGGAGGCAAAACACAACAGCGATGATGAAGAGGTATGTCCCACTTGCGAAGAAATGTGTGATGCTATTTCTCGCGCCACTGTTATACTTAGGAAAAAGGACAAAAAACTTAGGGACAATGCTATTAAAATTGAATCACTAGAATTTGAAATTAATCGTTTGAAATCTTTGATTCCTAGTGATGATTCTGATTCCTCATGTGACCTTATATATGAACAATTGTTTTCCCTAAGAAGTGAACGCACCTCCACACTTGATAAACTTGAGTTAGGAATTGAAAGGAACAAAAAGCTTGCTGCACTTAATGATAAAAACTTAAAAGATGCTTGTTGTTCAACAATTGATTTGCATTGTTCTACTTGTGATGATCTTGATAATAAACTACACGATGCCTTGAATGAGATTTCTATATTGAACAATGTTTTACGTTCTCATGAAGTTAAATATCGTTCTAGTTGCAAATCAAAAGGAAAAACTTCATGTGAAAACTGCATGGACTTGTCTAAGAAACTTGGTGACATGAATAGGACACTAGAGCGGTTTTGCAAGGGGAATAAAAAATATGAACTTGCTACTGAATTCCTCTAAATCTTGCAATGATAAAACTGGTTTATGTTTCTATTAACATGCTCATGCTAAGGAACATCCACCTAAAATTGTAAAGTCATTAGGAAATGGTTTGATTCAAACAGTTCCTAAATAAAAAGAAGTGGTTTTAAAATCTGCAGGGGTGTTGTCTCATTCAGTTTCTAAAAAACATGTTGCTTCCTCATCTAGACATGAACACAAAGTTAAATTTTGTTGTACCTACTGTGGTAGAGATGTCCATGTCATAGATTTTTGTTATAGACTAGCTAAATAACAGAAAAAGGAAAGAATGCAAGCTAGATCTGATAATTCTTATGCAAAATTTGTTGCACATGCTGAATCAAAAGTTAGAAACATGCAACCTGCTGTAATGAGTCAAAAACATGCAAAGTTTGCTCCCAAACCTACTATTTTTCGTGCTACACATGTAAAACCTCGTAGGTCAGTAGTTGGGTACAAAAGTTCTCAAACTTTGGCTCATAAACCTAGTGTTTTATCTCTGCTTTCATGTGTTATTCCTGCTGAATGTCATGTGACTCAGTACTGGATTCCTATATGTCTTTTGACTAACTCCAGTATTGAGTCATCGACGTATTGTGCTTCTATGTGGGTTACACACTTGAGGAAGGAGAACATTTGGATTGTGGATTCAGGTTGCTCATGCCACATGACCGGTAACAAAGAATGGTTCTCCTCCCTCTCTTTTGTGTCATGTGTAGAGAATCTACTTTTGCCGATAATTCTTCAACTCCTATAATTGCTAAGGGTTCAGTTAGAGTAAATAATCACTACACTTTGAAGGATGTGGCACTTGTTAAAATTTTCAAATACAACTTGCTTTCTGTTTCACAATTGCTATATGAAAATCTGGAAATTATTTTCACTAAATATTGTTGCAAGGTTGTAGATTCAAATAGTGAGCTCATTTTTAACATGTCTTGGTTTGGAAGAGTATTTAAAGCTGATTTTGATACGTCATCCTCTAAGCATAGATGTCTAGTTGCTAGATTCGAAAGAATTATATTTTTGGCATCGTAGACTTGGTCACATAGGCTTTGATCATATCACGCGTGTTAGTGCTCTTGATCGCATACGTGGGCTGCCTAAGCTTAAAGGGACTAAGAAATTGTGTGCTCTTCTTGTAGACATTCTAAGATGGTTGCAGGTTCACATGCTCCTCTGACAATGACCATGACAACTGAACCGGGACAACTTTTGCACCTTGACACCGTAGGTCCTTCACGTGTTCAATCTTTTGGAGGTAAATGATACGTTCGTCTGAATATTGATGATTATTCTAGATAATCTTGGGTTTACTTTATGGCATCTAAAAATGAAGCTTTTAGTCACTTTAGAACTTTATTTCTTAGATTATCAATTGATCACACAGGATCTTTAAAAGCAATTAGAAGTGATAACGGAACTGAATTTAAAAATCAATCGGCTGATCACTTTTGTGCTGAAAATGAAATAGATCGTCAATGTTCTTCACCCTATGTACCTCATCAAAATGGTGTCATACAGAGAAAGAACAGAGACTTAGTTGAGATGGTTAGGACTATGCTTGATGAATATCAAACGCCTATGAAATTTTGAGTTGATGCAATTGCAACCACTTGCTATGTCTCAAATCGCGTTTCCATGCATGCTAAGCTAGGAAAAAAATATGAACTTCAGTTTGGACATGGGCCTAGTGTCACACACTTTCGGGTCTTTGGTTGTAAATGCTTTGTTAAGAAACATGGTAATCTTGATAAATTTGAACCCAGGTCTGTTGATGGCATGTTTCTTGGTTATCCATCTCATACTACAGGCTACCATGTGCTTTTACTTGACACTAACATAATTGTGGAGACTTGTGAGGTTTATTTTGATGAAGCTAGCCTAGGTACTAGCTCTAATATTGCAGGTTCAGATCCCTATCCGCAGGGGGAGAGCATTTTCATCAAAGAAGACGAGGAAGTGCGCTGCTGCCCAAAAATTCAGATGCAAATGACGTTGATCATGTTGTTTATTTTGCACTACTACCAGCACCAACAACTACTACATCTGGTACAGATCGTCCTCAAGCCACATGTTCTTCGATCTGTGATGAACATGAAGAAGAAGGAGCTTGTGAAGTGTCTACTCCCCTCCGCGTCCTCAAAAGTCATCCTCCACAACAAATCATTGGAAGCTTGCACGAACGAGTCACACGGTCCAAGTTTTGCGATCCAAACTCTCATGCCCATTCTGCTTTTGTTGCTTCTTTTGAACCCAAAGATATATCGCACGCACTCACTAATGAATCTTGGATTATTGTCATGCAAGAAGAGTTAGAAAATTTTGAAAGAAATAATGTTTGGAAACTTGTACGTCCACCTCAAGGTCACACCTTAATTGGAACTAAATGGGTGTTTAAAAATAAACAAAGTGAGGATGGGGTTGTGGTTAGGAAAAAGGCTAGGTTGGTTGCTCAAGGTTTAACACAAGTTGAAGGTCCAGATTTTGATGAAACTTCTGCTCCTGTTGCTAGATTAGAGCCATAAGAACTTTATTTGTTTTTGCTGCATCTAAAGGTTTCAAGTTATATCAAATTGATGTTAAAAGTGCTTTTCTTAACGGCTACATAGATGAGGAGGTTTATGTCAAGCAACCACCAGGTTTTGAAAATTCAGAATTTCCTAATCATGTTTACAAACTATTCAAAGCCTTGTACGGTCTCAAACAAGCCCCTAGAGCATGGTATGATAGGTTAAAAACATTCTTACTTGAAAAGGGGTTTACCATGGGCAAGGTTGATAAAACTCTTTTTGAGATTAAGCATGGCAATGACTCATTATTCATTTAAGTGTATGTGGATGATATTATTTTTGGTTGTGCTTCTCATGATCTTGTGTCCAAGTTTTCATCTATGATGAGTTCTGAATTCTAGATGAGTATGATGGGTGAACTTACGTACTTTTTGGGGCTGCAAATCAAGCAAACCAAGGAGGGAACCTTTGTCCATCAAACAAAGTATACACAAGACCTCCTAAGGCGCTTCAACATGGACAAAAGCAAGCCTCTTTGGACACCAATGGGAACAGCAACAACACTTGAACTTGATAAAGATGGTGAACCCGTGGATCAAAAAGAATATTGAAGCATGATCGGTCACTTTAGTACCTCATGGCATCAAGACCAGACATACAATTTAGCGTATGCCTTTGTGCACGGTTTCAAGCTTCCCCACATGCTTCATAGCAACAATCCGTCAAAAGAATTCTTAGGTACTTACATGGAACTCAAGAATTTGACATTTTTCTTCCTTCTTCCTCAATCGTTACTTTGAAAGTTTTTTCGGACGCTGGTTTGGGGGTTGTAGGATTGACAGGAAAAGTACTTTGGGTGCTTGTCATTTTCTTGGAAATGCACTTGTTACTTGGTCCTCTCGAAAACAAAATTCAGTTACACAATCCATGGCCGAATTTGAATATGTAGTTGCTACTAGCGCTTGCTCACAAATTCTTTGGATTGTTCAAACACTTAAGGACTATGGGGCTAATTTGTTTTATGATAACACTAGTGCCATTTGCATTGATAAAAACCCCGTGCAACATTATAGAACAAAACACATTGACATTAGGTATCACTTTCTCTGTGATAATGTTGAAAAAGAAACATCGTGCTTCACCATGTAGATATCGAACAACAATTGACTGACATTTTTACAAAATCTTTGGATTTCACTCGTTTTTTTTTCATTCGTAGTGAAATAGGGATTATGCATCCTCATGGCTTAAATTGAGGGGAAGTTTTGAAACTTGGGAATTCTATGCGTGAATCTGAATTTAAGATAATATGAGTATAATATTTCATATATATATGACTTTGTGATTCCTTTTACATGCTGAAAGTTCTTACTACATTACTCGTGTTATACATTTTATAATTTTAGCCATGACTAGTAATTAGAATAATTACTTACACTAAATCTAGTAATGATCGAACTTACTTGCTGCTTTTAACTTGTTTCATGCTCACAAGTGCTTTTAATAGAAAATTATTCAATCAACTATCCACATGTTGAGCTTTTATGATCAAATAAATATGAGAAAATATCAAGAAAATATGCATGCATCGCACCTCTTCTTTTGAGATGGCTTATAATTGCACTTAGATATGAACTTGGAAGGAGTTGTGTATGACTAAAATCATGTCTTTAAGCTTCTGATTGTCAAATAATATAGGCTTGGCTTGGTTAGTTAGAATAACACTGATGCAGCATATAATCTCTTGCAAATGTCATATGATCAAAATTTATGATTTAAATGATAATAGAAATGAGAAATACAGCAACAAGTGTCATGCTTTCAGGTTTTGAAATAGTTAAGTATGTGAGATCATGACTTGTTTAAATTAAAAATTCACTTGATCTCTAGCATGGCTTACACTACTTTATGTATCTCATTGATGTGATAGTGTAAGTTACTTGATAGTATGACTTGGTTGAGCATTGTTTTATGTGTATATGTTATAATATGCTCATAACTATTGAAACTTCTCTTTTAAACTAGTTGAATACATTGTTAAAGGGGGAGAAATATGTATAAGGGGAAATATTTGTTTTTAAAATTTCTTTCTCATTTGATTTTAAAAATGGGGAAAATTTTTTTTTCAAAACTTTTCATGTGAATAAGCCAATATTCGAATTTTAAGTGGTGTTGTCAATGCATTCATCAAGGAGAAGATTGTGAGACCTATGTGTTGAATACATTGGCAATTATGTTAAAGGTGTAGGTTTACACGCAAAGTTTTGAATATACTTAAGAAACACACTTCGCACTATCCAAACTTTTGTTGCACGTGAGCTGCAGATGTTTTGCGTTTCAGAATGTCCGAACTTTTACTCGCTTTACACTTATGCGAAGTTTTGCCTAGTGCCTTTGTACTAAGTTTTGATGTGTTTTTTTTATCATGGTGGATTTTATCTTGTTACGTTTGCAACATGCTTATGTGAGGTGCTCACATAGGGTGTTGTGGTTATTGGACTAATGAGAGTCAAGTCGAGGACTTGTGCTCGGAAGAATTGGTTATTTGTTCATGTGCATGTGTTGCTTTAGGTCAATACATGACTGGTGACGGGATCTATTGAACTAGTCTTAGGGAGAAGATGAGGTTCAACAACCAAGTTCGGGAGGAATTGTGGTTGAGTTGATCGGGGTGTCACACAACATGTTTGGGTCAAGAACAATGCATATGAAGGTATCGTGGACGTTGTTGGAAAGTGTTTGCATATGTGCAAGGAGTGCATGGACGTGGCAACATGGTTCCAAGGCGTGATGAAGAATAGTGGACATAAATAATTGGTTGGGAAGGTCCAACTGGCTGAATTATGCCTCAAGCTGCGGCTGAGGTGATTATGGTTCATTTATGGAAAGTTTCCAGTTTGTTTTGGTTAGATTTCATGTGGGTCATGAAGCTTAGTTGTTTTAGGAATGTGGGATACGTTCCTAAGGTGTTTGTAAGTCTTAAGATTGCTTCTATCTGCGTATAGAAGAGTCTTGAGCAGTTATGAAAAGTTTCGGTTGAAACTAAGTAGGATTAGAGTCTTATATTGGATTGGGTTAGCCTTAGGGCTGGTTATAAAAGCAAGGGAGGCCAGAGCTCGTGATGAGATGACTTTGGGCTGTTCCTCTTGTGATATGATCAATAAAATTCGTAGTTTAGTGGAGCTTTTGTGACTTGTTCGTCCAACTTGTATCAGATAAGTTTTTCTCATCGAGTTTCTGCACAACACTACGTTGCTTCGGTGTTTTTATAATAAATCGAGTTTTATAGATCCAATTGATGTGATTCTTTTTAAGTTGTCTTCACAAATTGATTATATATCATTTGTGAAAATTTCACAGTGATTGGATTTGTGATTTCTGATATACACGAGTTCTTTGCAGTGTTGCAGATCTATTTTTACTCGGGTAGAACAGATTGACCTTTGTTTGATCTTTTGATCATGACTTGAGTTTTCCTCGACGGTTTTTCGTGATTCTTGTTGTCATGTCTTTTTGACTTGATTCTCTATAATATATACTACTTGTTACGGTTGAACACATTTAGATCAGCTTCACACATGGTTTCTTAACAGATTGATTTTTTGCTGAGGGGTTTCTGTTGCTTCCGCTACAAAAGTTTTAAATCTACCATTCACCCCCTCTGGTAGCTTTTCACGTGCTCTTCAATCCTACATCATGAATTTCCCGAGGGGTCCATAACCTCTTGGGAAGAGCCCTGCGACAGTTCACGATGAACTTTGGCAGCTCCTACACGCGCTCCGGCACCGAGCTCGACCTCCACGCCGTGCGCCAGCAACCCAAGTAGACGTTGCGATCGTTCATCCAACGGTTCTCTCAGGTACGCAACTCCATCTCCAACATCTCGAATGCTTCTATCATAGTGGCATTCCAGCAGGGAGTGCGCGATCAAAAATGCTTGAGAAGTTAGCCACGCACAACGTGCAAGACATTTTCGAGCTCTTCTCCATCGCCGACCGGTGCGCCAGGGCGACAGAAGGCTGTGACTGGCACACACAACCCATCTCTGGGGTGGGCAAAGCCGACCAGACCTGCGAAAGTGCCGCTACCCCATGTAGTGCCAAAAAGAAGAACAAGAACTGGGGCGACGGCCAGAAAAAGCCGCTGCAGAGGGCACCCATCGTGGCAACAGCTGCGACCGGTGGCGCCAGACCCCCACGACACGACAAACACCCACGTCAGCCACCTGCTACTGATGATGACATCGAGCCCTGCTCGGTGGACAAGACTGGCAACCACACTGCAAGGGACTGCGGGAGATCAAGAGGTGCGCCGATTGATACCAACAGCGGGCGCAACAGCGTCCTGAAGGCGCAACCTTCCGCTAGCGGGACGGCAAGTAGAAGGTCGAACCCAAGGTCGACGATGATGAGGAGATGGAGTACCAGAAGCATGAATGGATCGTCAAGGTGGTCCATCAGAATGAAGACTCCGACGCCAGCAGCGACCACGAGCATCACATGATACTCCACGTCATCTTTGGGGGGGGGGGGGGGATGTCTTGGGATCCCGCATCCCAAAATGCGGTCAAGACCCTGCACCGAGCGGTGGCCTCGATAGCTCCTATCCCCCCTCCGTCACTGCACCACAAGTGGAAGGAGATGTCGATCAGCTTCAACGCCTTTGACTGCCCCAAGAACATGGCGGGAGCCAGGATCCTGCATCTCTTGATCGCCACCACCATCGCCAACGTCAAGCTCCACCATGTCTTGATATGTGGCGAGAACAACCTCATCAGTCGTGCGGCCTTCGAAAAGCTTCAGATCCCGATGTCCAAGCTCACCCCCTCGAGCCCGTTCTCGGGGGTGGGACTAGGGAACATCATCCCGTACAACAACATCCACCTCCAGGTGACCTTCAAGACACCTGAAAACTTCAGGACGAAGAATATCCTGTTCGACATCGTGCAGGTCAGCCTCCCTTTCAATGCCATCATCGGCAGGCCCGCCCTGTACCGATTCATGGTTGTAGCCCACTAAGGCTACCTCGTCTTGAAGATGTCGACTCCTTCCGGTGTCCTAAAGATCCGCAGAGACCGCACTGTTGCGGTGTTAGTCTTGGAGAAACTCCAAGCACTTAAAGCAAACCCAACACATGCCTCGAGCGGTGCTGGACCAAGTTAGCCTCTGTCGAGCTTGCGTCAGCACGACTCATCCGCTGCACGCCATCTGCAGCCTACCGACAGCATCGACATTCATGTCAAAGCTGTCAAGATCTGTTTCGACTCTGTCCAGACCACTCGCAAGGCAGGGGGCCAAGGTAGAAAGTAGGGACACCCGCTCATCGCCCCACTGGTAGCTAGTGTCGACAAGTTGCTCGGCAACTATCATAGTTACCCTCGAAGCTTTGAGCACTCCTATAAGTTAACCTTAGCTTAATAGTAGCACAGTGTAAAGACTTCATAGAATCTAGGAGAAACACTTAGGACAACCGAGCTTCGGTAGGTTCAGGTCCAGAGTGCGCAATCTGCTTAGCCTGGTTCTGAACCCTAAGCATGTGCACCCTGCCTCCCTCGTCGTCTGGAAGCGAGACATTGCCTTCTTTTATACAATCCTATCTCCTCCTATGAATGCCAATATAAAAGAACCATTGTCTTACTCCATGTTTCCCTAATAATGTTCATTTAATTACTCATTAATTTTATGATGAACCATGCTAGGCTCATTTTTCGTATATTGCCTTCATATACACGGTTATATGCTCTATGTCTTACCCTTAGTGGAGTTGTGCAATCCTACTGCAGGCGGGCCTGCTTGAGGTACTGGCAATGTGTGAGAGGTTCTCACGGCAATGTGTGAGAGTCCTGTGATGCGGGATGGCCTCCAAGGAAAGGTCTACGCCGAGCCGGAGGTCCAGGGGTGTAAACTGCTTAGTCTGGTCATGTACCCTAAACATGCACACCCTATCTCCCAGCGCTACGACCAAATATAGGGGGCCGAAAAGCTCGCACCCTAAGGAAGGCGGGAGCCGGACCCCGAAACACTAGTGCATTGAATTATCCAAGGTATGTGTGCCAACTCAGGACAGTAAGACATGACAAAAGCTAAAGGGAAAAAAGAGGTAAACCGGCGAGCAAGGTAGTCCCTCCTTTATAACTGTGCAGTACATCCAGCTTCGACACCTCCCAAGGGGCCCGTCGTCGACATTCCAGCACGTCGATGACAGTAACAAGCGCTGATTCGTGAGTACACTCTCCCACCCCGCTCTTGTTGTTAATAGAGTTCTATTTTGGTAACCTATATACCAGGGGCCTGCCGCCAAAGTTGCTACACGTTGGTGGTGGACGACGCTGGAGCAGCCAACTGTGGCACCTTCTAGGGGCCCGCCGTCAACGTCCGAGCACGACCATGATAGTAACAAGAGCTGATTCTTGAGTATACTCTCCCGCCCCGCTCTTGTTGCTAATAGGGTTCTCTTTGGTAACCTGTATACTAGGGGCCTATCGTTGAAGTTGCTACAACGATGGTGGGCGACGCCGGAGCAGCCAGCTCCGGCACCTCCCGGGGGGCCTCCTGTCGATGTCTTTACGATGATAACGGGCAACGCCGGAGCAGCCAACTCCGGCACCACCCAAGGGGCCTGCTGTCGACGTCTCTACACCGATGGCAGGCAACACCGGAGCAGCCAGCTTCGGCACCTCCCAGGGGGCCTGCCGTCGAAGTCTCTACAACGATGGCAGGCGACGACAGATAAGCCAGCTCCGGCACCTCCCAGGGGCCTAACGTTGATGTCTCTACGACAACGACGGGCGACGCCGGAGCAGCCAGCTCTGGCATGGCCTAGGGGGCCTCCCGTCAATGTCTCTATAACGATTGCGGGTGACGCTGGAGCAGCTAGCTCTGACACCTCCCAGGGGGCTTGTCGTCGAAGTCTCTGCAACAATGATGGGTGACGCAGGAGCAACCATCTCTGGTACCTCACAGGAGCATGCCGTCGACATCTCTACGGTGATGGTGGGCGATGCTAGAGTAGCTAGTTTTGGCACTGTCCAGGGGGCCTACCGTTGATGTCTCTACAATGATGGCAGGCGACGCTGGAGCAGCCAGCTCCGGCTCCCAGGGGGTCATCCGTCGAAGTCTCTACAACGATGATGGGCGACACCGGAGCAGCCAGCTCCAGCGCCTCACATGGGGCCTACCGTAGACACCTCTACGATGATGGTGGGCGACGCCGGAGCAGCCAGCTCCGACACCTCCTAGGAGGTCTGTCGTTGAAGTCTCCACGAGATTAAAAAACAAAGTTTGGCGCTCCTAAAGGGGCCCTTCGACGTCAACTATTCAACTTTCCCCCGCTTCACGGGAGGCCCGTCGAAGACATCATGCAGTCAAGTGGTAGGCATGCCCAACCAGTTGGCCACATCTTCCAGGGGGCCTCTAAGGGGGTTCCATATGCAGGACATCAGCTGACGACAGATCGGCTATGACAATTTTGTGTTCGTTTGTCCCTAAAAACTAACGAATTCGTCAATGTTCTTCAGGCCCTTACGCTGCTAAGAGCTCGAGTGAACGAGATTGAAAGCACAAGACACAGCCAAGAAGCCAAACATGAATTCAAATTCATTGAAGAATATTTACAAAAGGGGCGAGCCCCGGATACAAAGGTTCCCTCGCCTAGGGGCTGCCGACCTCAATCTCTCGCGAATTGTGTGACAATATGTTTGGCGACATCCTTGAATTTTGTTGTTGCCGCCTCTTCACGCGTCGCGACGGGACCGTCAAATACCGGGTCCAGAGGTATCTACGGGTACTGACTCAGGTAGCACACAAGAACGTGGGGTGCCATTGTCTCTGCCAGCACTCTACCCTCATCTTCCAAACAGCGGCTTGCACTCTACCCTCATTATATTGATGTGTGAAATTGGTATATAACAGTCGCGAACAAACTCTCCCAAGCTTATCCTTTGCTCGTCCCGAGCAAAGTCAATACTTTAAGTTGATGATCAGGAGTTGCTACAATGTTCTATTTCTGAAAAGTACCATGTGCACAACAAAATACTCTACCTAGTATTGCAAAAATTGGTATGGTACTTCACCCATCTCAAGTCATTATGGGGCTTATGCCTTCTCCTATTCATGGGTACTTGAAAGATAGAACAACAAATGGAGCAAGCATACCCTTGAGATCAAGTTCCACTGAAATTGCGGAGAGTTCAATTTATATTTTAAGCACCTCAAATTGATTCTATCAATCACTCCTTTGTGTATAGTGGAAATATTTCCTCACCAAGACATTTTGCCTAAACTCATCCTACCACTAAATAAGGCTTGTATGTGGAGCTTGGTAGGGAATGTAGTAGGCATATTTGCAACACATAATATTGCTAAGTCAAAAAAGCAAGCCTTAGAAGAAATCAATTCAAAACTATTTGACTCAAGACTTGTACATGTGTGATGGAGTGGAAGTGGATGTGGATGTTTGAGATGACTCCTATTTATGTATACTCTCTTGTTTTACAGGGATGAAACATGGCTACTTTTCTTTTTCTTTCTCTTTTTTTACTCATGCTTATGATGTAAGCATGCATTTTCGTTTTATTTTTCTTGTAGCCATGTCTTCTACTCTCTTTTTATGCGATAAACTTGGAGAGAGTACTAAGCATGAAGGATATGGAGTTTCTCTTTTTATTGTGGAATGATGGTATGATAGGATTTTCCTTAATTCTAGTGTAGAAGTATAGCATGTGCAAGTGAAGTCTTGAATTCAAAAAGAAATGAATGAATTCTCAAATGGGTCTATACTTGTTTGACTAGGATCAATGTGAAGACAAATAGCATATGCATAAGGTCTATCAATGTAAAAATATCATATGGCTTTTGTAGATATTTCCAATCAAATGGGAGTAACTTAAATCTTTTTAGAATTTCTTCGTAAATCTAAGCTTCACCTTCAAACTAGAAATAGCAGCCCTATCACTATATCATATCTTACAACAACTTAGAATTGGATAAGCTTTTGCTACCCACAATTTCTAAATCAAGGCAAAAGTAATTTTTAGCCAATAAAAGCAATATTTTGGAGAGTAGTAAGTTGTAAACTAGGGATTTAGGAAAATTACAACAGAGCAACTATTCATCATTTCATCTATGTAAAATTTAAACCATTCTTGCCGCACATCTTTTATTTTATTTGAAAACAAACCTACTCTAATTAATTTTTTTATATGCAAGGTGAATGGTGGACGAATGGAAAATAAATATGCAAGAGGTGTGATACAATTTATCTCAAGTGGGAGTCCTCCTCCAAGCTTGTTTTTCACTCACCTCCGTGATGAGGGTTGAATCCTTGATGACGGAAGTATGTCGCGAGATCGGCTTGTTGTTGTTGTAGTGTGGAGTTGAAGTTAGTGAATTGAGCGTCCATGTGGTTTGGCCAATCTTGGGTACCTTGGACATGCTCTTGGAGAGTGTTGTAGATGTCATCTGTTCTCACTTCAAGATCTTCCAGAGATGTGTCATTCCTTGGCTATAGTCATGATGACTTCTAACTGAAGAGGAATGACATCTTCTCATGGACGTTGGAGACAAGCTGCTAGAGCTTGAAGTGGATAGCGATAGCTCCCACGCGGCACCAGGCCATCCATGCCAAGACGGACCTTCAGTCTCATACGATGGAGGTTGAGTCTATCCGGGTGCATCACCTGTTGGGTTCTCTTCCTCTTCGTACTCATGGACCATGGAGTTTGTCGGAGGCATGACCGCTCTCCTTGTATGGCTTCTAGTTACCCTGCCAGAGACATTACTTCTTCAAGCTTCCTCGATGGGAAGAAGATCAATGGTTAGCCTCTGCCATTTTTATAAATGATAATCCGGGTTAGGTAACCGAATTTCATTGACAAAGTCGGGATAATAAAATATCAAAGAGCCATCTTTATCATGCTTAAGGGTATGTCCTTGCACTAGATAATCTTTATTAATTAATTCTCGTTCATGTTCTATATATTCAAATAAAGTATATTTTAGTGCTCCTAACCTAGTAGCAATGAGGGTAACCAATGAAGTACATTCAATTGGCCATGTCTTTGAAATGTAATTTAGCCATTGCGTCATCATGGCAATAACTGGGGCAACTTTTATCTTTTTAATCATAGCAAATAAAATTTCCAGCTCATCATCACGTATTGTTCTAACATCTCCTTTAGGGAACATAGTCATAGCCACCCATTTATGCATGAAGCGTAAAGTAGGATTGTGCAAGTGGCTATTCTTAGGAGCACTACATCTGACATCACTAGTCAATTCATGCCCAAAACTTTGTTTGTTAAACTTAGGCAAAATATTTAAATCTAGCAAACAATGTTTATGGAAGCCTATGATTTCACTTAATTATTTCCATAGGATGTTTGTATTCTTTTGAAATAATCTAAATGAAATACCATCGAATCATATTTTAAAGGTGCAAAGGAATTGTATGGAGAGAAGGTGTGAACCTCTCTCCTCTACGTGAGCAAAATTGTCCCATCCTAGTGCATGCCAAACGGAAAAGAATTCAGAATCCATACCTATTTTAGAGATAAAATCCGAATCATAAGCTTTCGTATGAGAAAACTCACAATCTTAAAGGAGCTTGTGTGCTTGATCTTTAACATCACTTTGTATGTTGAGGTCGTCGTCATGGAGAAGTTGATGCGGGTTGCCCCTCTCACCCATGGGAGTGTCCTCACATACATTCCTCCTCCGTGAACTTGGTGTAGCAACAGAATAGGGGTGTGCACTTAAGTCTCCACCATAACTTGAGCTTGCAGGCTCCTTCCTCTTTCAAAATAACCTCTTCATTCCTTTCATGGTCACAGCAAGCAAGAACACAACAAAGCAAAAACTCAAAAGAGGTGATGTTAGTGAAAGCAAAACCCCCAACGATTTTTTTGAAGAACTTGAGAGCAAATTACAAATGCAAACAAAAGCAAATCTTTTTGGGTTGGATTTGAGCAAGAGTGCTTCAATGAAGAGCAAGAAAAACAATGTGAGCAAAGGGTGACTTTGAGGAGGCGTGAAATGAGATGAAGTGTGAAGAGGAGTGCTCCTCACGGACACCATTTATAGTGTACACTCTCCAACGGTCACAAGGGAATAAAATGTAGCCGTTGGAGGAGATAGAGACAAAATGACCCTTTCTCCTAGTCGGCCGAATAGGAGGGTCGGTCGAACTGAACGGACCCCCTAGTTCCCCCTTTTGGTAGGTGGCTCCCCAACGGCTCATTGGTGAAATGCCACATTTGCATCTCATAAAAATTGTTTTCCGAAAAAAAACTTTTTTTCAAAATCATACAATTTTCTTTTTTGTTGTGAAAAATTAAGAAATAAAATAATAGTTGAGAATATAAGATGCTAAACTTACTAAGAAAACTCAAATATGCAGTGGGGAAAATCAAACTAAGTGGGAAAAATAAATGAAGAGAACAGAAAAATCAAAGAAAAGATAACTACCAAGTTAACATATTGGCTAGGTCTCACCACGGTCCATTAAGATGGATATTGCTCCTTCTTCATTTCTTGACATCTGGACCCGGCTCGGACGGCTTGTCTTGCTTCTTACGCCATTCCTTCTTTGGCGTCTTGGTAGACTTGGGCGTTTGGGTAGACCCGAATTTCTCCGTCTTCTTGGGGTGTCGGCGTGGACGATAAGACGAATTTTCTGCATAGATTAATTCTCTCATGAATGCAATGAGTGGGTCCACCTTTGGAGGTGTTACTTTGACCTCTTGAATGTGTTTAACATTTGGCCCATACTTGATACGAATCATGGAGCATTGCTCAAACTTTGGGCGGAAGTTAAACTTCTCCTCCTTGCCATTGATATGGAAGTGGATTTCTCCAGCTCCCACATCTATGCGAGCCTTCGCAGTGCTAAGGTACGGACACCTAAGAATGAGCGGTGTATCCTTCTCAACTTCCATGTGGAGCACCACAAAATCCACGGGTATGAATCAATTCTGGATTTTTATCGGAACATCTTCAGCGATACTCGCTAGATAACGGAATGAAGAATTAGCCACTTGGAGCTGCATTGGTGTTGGAGTAAGCTCTGTGAAGTTCAGCTGGTCGAAGACCACCTTGGGCATCACACTCACACTTGCTCCAAGGTCACAAAGTGCCTTGTCAAAGTGGTGATCCCCAATTGAGCAAGATATTGTAGGACATTCAGGGTCCTTCAGCCAGTTGCCTCCCCGTAGAGAAATCATGTTGACATTTTCCACAGGAGGTTCGGGCTGTCCTGGCACTTCACATCGTGTAGAACCACTTCTTCGCCCTCCCAAGAAGGGAGAACGGAAACAACCTTAGACAGACGGCATCAGGAGATACGTCCTTGATCTTAAAAGTGTTGCAGATCTCAAGGAACTGTTGCAGGTGGCACTTGCATCCTCGTTAGTCTTCCAACAAAATGGGTTGGCTTGCACCATAGTGATCAGGTCAGTCTTGATTTCGAAGTTCATGTCTCCCGTTTTAACTGTGGGCCCAACAGGCACATTGCTAGCAGAGGGAGCCGAAAACTCACGAAGGGTCTTCTAGGCCATTGGCGTTTCGGTTGTTGGTGCAGTAGTGCTGGCTTGCTTTGTCGCACGAAGCTTCTGAGGAGTAACGACATGAGGTCGATCTCTCAGAAGGGATTCGAGATCTTCAACAAAGTTTTTCGACAAACGGAAACCATACATACACTACCCTATTTTCACATAAAATGCAAAAACAGAAAGAGTTATCCTACTAAAACCTATCTAGAGTCCTATTCTATTCACTCAATCATGTAATACTTCAGCTACCTTCCCCGACAACGTCGCCAGAAATGCTTGCTGATAGCTACTAAGAAACATTAACAAATCATCCCAAACAACGATGGCAGAAATGTTTGTTGACATTTCTTACATCATAGATAAAAATCTGCAAGCGCATGGAAACTGTCGTGTAGCACTTCCCCTTAAAAGAGTATTCCAAGGGTGTTATTTATATTCTCCCAAAGGAAGGCTAGGTAGAAGTATAGTAATTATCAAATGGAAGGGATAGGTTGGTCTACGTAGGGTTATAGTGAGGATGAGTAAGAGATATGTGGAGGTAGTATGACACACACAAGAGTATCCTATTCTAAGGGGATAAATGGGTCAAAGAGGGATTAGGATAAGAGTTAGGTAGATGCTCCTACTATGCTTCTAGTATACATATACATAGCCTAAGTTAATTATTAATGATCATATCAATGGTGAATTCTCATGCTAAGTTGTTCAACACATCGAGCACAGGTTTATCCCTAAAAATACTAGGACGACTCCCGCAAATAGCTTGTGGCACAGCTGAACGTGGAGGATTAGAAGGACAGATAGGGCTGTCACCACCTACTTCATACCTCTTCGATCCGTGGGTCTATGAAACATCCAACGCTACTTAACTATTCTAGCACCATGCTAGCATATTAAGTAAAAACCTTAAGATCTGCTGCACAAGCCATCCTAAGGCAATTTGTAGGATTGAAGAGCACGTGAAAAGCTACCAGAGGGGGGCTGAATGGTAGATTTAAAAATCTTACGTAACGGAAACAATTAAATCCCAACCCCTTTGGCAGAAAAACAATCTGTTAAAGGAATCGTGTGTGAGACTAATCTAAACGTGTTTCACCATGACAAAAGTAATATATATCAGAGAGAATCAAGTCACGAAGAAAACACAAGAAGAATCACTCAAATCCGTCGAGAGAAACTCAAGTTATGATAGAAAATCGAACAAAGGTCAATCTGTCCTACCCGAGAAAAACAGTTCTGGAATGCTGCAAAGAAACTTATGTAGATCAGAAACCACAAATCCAATGACCGTGAAATTTTTAAATATGATATATAATCAAGTTGTGAAGACAAATCAAAAAGAATCACATCAATTGGATCTGTAAAACTTGAGTTATGATAAAACCACTGACGAAAGGTAGTGCTGTCCAGAAACTCAACGAGTAAAACTTGTCTGGAACAAGTCGGACGAACAAGGCACAAAAGTTCCTTCAAACTACAAATTTTATTCAATAGAACACAAGAGGAACAACCCCAAAGTCGTGCACCACGAGCTCTGTCCTTCCTTGCTTATATAACCAGCCCTTAGGCCAACCCAATCTCAACTAGGACTCTAATCCTACTCAGATCACGAATCGAAACTTTCCATAACTGCTTAGGACTCTTCTATACGCAGATAGAAGCAATCTTAAGACTTCCAAACACCTTAGGAATGTATCCCACATTCTTAAAACAACTCAAATTCTTGACCCACACGAAATCCTATAATAACCAACTCGATACTTTCCATACCGAGCCATAACTGACTCCGCCGCAGCCAAAGTCATCAACCGATACGATCTGATCCTTCCAACCAGATCTTCCCATCCATAAACCATCTTTGGAACCATGTTGCCACGTCATGCACCACATGCATACGTGCAAACACCTTCCTTCGACGTCCAGTAACCTTCATATGCACTGCCCTTGATTCAATCATCCTGTGCGGCCTCCTGACCCGCTCAACCACAATTCCTCCTGAATTTGGCTGTTGGAACCTCATATCCTTCCTCAGACTAGTCCAAAGGATACTGCCACTAGCCATGACTTGAACTCAAGCAACACCTGCACATGAACAAACAACCAATCCGTACGAGCCTGTCGGGAGATCTGCGTGGCCCCCTGGGCCCACCTCCGGGAGAGACCTTTTGGATGAAGTCATTCCGCCGGAGGTGGGTCCATTCTTCGGTTTTTGAGCTGTGTCTTCAAGGGTCTTCGGACGTGCCGTTGCGATAGTTTTCAGTTAAACCTCCGCCGTGTGGCATATCCAGGAGGCGGCAGATGAGATCTCAGCGTGCGGATCTCACGCAATTGAAGGTCGCCGGTTCCCGATATGAAAATCGTATCGATTCCGCGCGCCCTGTCAGGCCGCCGCCTTCGGGTTTCTCGCCTTTCATGATGACAACTGTTCGCCTGGGTTAAGAACCTCGACTTGATTGTCGGGGTGGCCCCGGGCCCCCTTGTTATTGGCGTGGTGAAATTTTTGACTGGTATCATCGGCTCCTCTCCGGTTTCCATCCAGCTGTTGCGGGGGCTTACTTAAGAAGGAAAGCACGCACCGTTTGGGGTTCTTTATGCCTTTCATTCGAACTTGCGCTCAAACCTTCCAAACTTTCGCTTGCTTTTCCTCTCTTGCCTCGCTGTGCCGCGATGGAGTTGGGTCTCCGCCAGAGCCGACTGAAGTCCGATGATGATTTGAAGAAGGTCCGGGCCCTCATGGTATGGTCCCCTGACTTCTTCAACCACTTGGTCCGCACCGGCAAGCTTTCATTCGAGAAGGAACACGCCGGCGACATGGTGTACTTATCCGCGTACGCCATGGTGGGCCTGATCCCACCTTTCTCCTCTTTCTTCTTGATGCTGTTGGACTTCTATGGTCTGCAGCTGTACCACCTTGGCCCCCACTCCATTCTGCTGGTGTCAATCTTTGTCCACTTCTGCGAGATGTGGGTGGGAATTCCCCCTGCATGGAGCTCTTTCGCACCTTCTTCACTGTCCAAACTACGGGCAGGAGTGACGAGTACCTTGGCTTCTACTATTTTGTGAAGTGCAAGAAGTGCCCGTACAAGTACTTGCGGTCATTCCCCTCTGGGAAGTGGGACGACTAGAAGAAGGATTGGATTGTCATCAGGGTGGAGGAGCACGAGAAGCTGGAGCTGCCGGAAGGCCTCCCCAACATCGACACTGCAGTTTGGAGTGAAGCTCCGGTGTTGTCGGACGTCTTCAACCCTGCTCTAACCAGGATCCGCCTATGCGTGGAAGGAGGGGTGACTCCTCAGGCGGTGTTTTGCAACTTCCTGACCAACAGGTGGGCTCCGCTGAAGAGGAGGGAGAATCTTGCTTGGGCCCTCAACAGTATGCTGGACGACGACCGGATCGATACCGGTTTGAAGTCCAACATGGAGGGTGCAACTTTGGAGTTCCACCTCAAGAAGTTCCAGCACGGCATCAATGTCGAGGGTGATGACTTGGCTCCACCGGCAGCTTTCCTCCCTCTGAACATGGATGCTGAGTTCAGTAGGGAGCTCCAGCGGACGATGTCGGTGCTTGACGACCTTGGTGTCGTTGAGAGGCGTTCGACCATCGGGTTGGCGATCTCCGAAGCTCCTGAAGGCGGCTTCGTTCCCGCCCCTAAGCCAAGAACCGAAGTCGTCGGCAAGGGCAAGGAATTGGTCGATCCCTCGAGCCGTAAGAGGAAGCATGCCGACAGAAGGTCTGTCAGGCCTACTTCTTCTGCGGCAGCTCCTTCTCCCCAGAGGGGGAGGTCTACAATGGCGGCATCTACTCTAGCAACGACATCTTCCTGGGGTGCTGGCTCCGGCCATGTGACTCCAGTACCAGGGCTAGCTGAGGGATCTAGGTCTGGAGGTCCTTCTCGGTCGAGGGGGGCCTCGACCAGGGCAACGCCGATAGCAGCAACGAGCTCCGAGGGACCCTCTAGGACTACCACACCATTGGCGGCTGGGGCCAGTCCGGAGAGTCCAGAAAAGAGGTTCCGTGCTAACTGGTGCGGAAGCCTTCCGAGGTAATTTTTGATTTTTTACCTTAGTCTGTTGTTTTATTGTTAACTGTATTTTGAGTTTCTTCGTCCTTCATCCACAGCGTGCCTAAGAAGAGGGCTGAAGCTCTGGTCTCTGCAGCAGCGGTTGAGGTTGTGCAGGCTGAAGCTCCAGCTCTGATTCCAGCGCTGCCCCAAGAGGTGGTCGAGGCTGCGGCAGCCCCGGCGCTGGCTGTCGTGGTTTTGGACCTCGACCCATCTCCAGAAGCTCTCGTGGTAGCGCCGGGCCACGGTAATGAAGATGTACCAGCGGCGTCAGCCCCGGAGGTTGAAGCTCCGGGCTTGGATGCTGAGATGTTGGACGCTTCGACCACAGAGCTGAAGGTAGCTACGATTCCGGCCCTAGAGCCGGATGTTGTTGAATCCCCGACAGTCGAGCCAGTGGTTGATGAGGTCCCGATGGTAGAGCCGGGTGTTGATGAAGTCCCGACACTTGAGCCGGTTGTTGTGGAAGCTGCGGCGGTAGAGCCGGTTGCTGCAGAAGTTTCGGCTGTGGAGCCGGTCGTTGAAGAGGTTCTAGCGTCCGGGCCAGTTACTGCGGAGGTGTCGGCACCTGAGCCTATGTCGGTCGAAGCGCCAGTGCCAGGGCCCATGGTGGTCGAAGCGCCTGCACCTGAGCCAGCGGCGGAGGAGGCGCATGCGCCAGAGCCAGAAGTAGCTCCTACTCCGACTGAACCTTCAACGCCTGTTTCGGAAGTGGTGATCCCGGAGGCGCCCACTGCTGAGCTAGGGTGCCAAGATGAAGCTGTTGGCCCCCTGCTTGAG
The DNA here is from genome assembly GCA_036927565.1 of Tuctoria greenei. NCBI lineage: Eukaryota > Viridiplantae > Streptophyta > Magnoliopsida > Poales > Poaceae > Tuctoria > Tuctoria greenei. The sequence continues at coordinate 194,209,943 of JAYESD010000006.1, read as the reverse complement.
GGGCCAGTTGTTGATGACCTGGCGGCGGGACCTTCGGAGTCAATTCCGGAGGTCAGAACTTTTGCTGCAAGTACTTCCTCAGCGGCGGCCGAGGCTATCCCGGAGGACGGCCCTAGTGTCGTGGAGGCTCAGGAAACGCTCTTATAGAGTGGGACCCAATTTTTGTCACTGAAGATCCGTTGGAGTCAGCGGAGAGGACCCCGGTAAGTCTGGACCCAATCCCCCTATCGTTGTCTATTGACAACGCCTGCTCCAGTCTTCGCCAGGTCCAGCTGGCTTTCTACCACGACAACAAGGCCCTCGAGGAGGAGTTCCAAACCCTTAGTAGGTGGTGCAACCGACTCCATTTCGAGACCAAGCTGGCGCAGTCGAGGCTGTCTGACGACAAGGAGTGGGTGCAGAGGGAGAAGGTCTGCCTGGAGTACTGGGGTAAGCTGTTGGATGAGAGGGAAATCATGACGCGATCCCTTGACAACCAGTCTCGGGCCATCTACGAGCAGGCCAAAGCTGCTAATAGTGCAGCGGATGACCGCCAGGAGAGGCTTGTCGCCATCAATGATAGTCTCGTCAAGCGCCGGGAGGCTCTTGAAGCTCAAGGGAGAAGGCTCGAGGATGAAGGGCAAAAATTCCTGGAGTTGCGGGACGACCTCGTGAAGAGGGAGGAAGAGCTTGTCCAAAAGACAGCTCTGGCTGACAAGAGCCTCAAAGAACGCACCAAGGAATTGGAGGAGCGTTGCGAGGAGGAGGAGAAGAAGGCCTGGGAGCGAGGGCAAGATCTCTACAAGCAGGAGAATGCCATCGTCGCCAGGGAGAATAAAGTGCGAGGACGAGAGAAAGATCTGGTCAATCGCCGGAATGAGATCCACCTCTGGGAGGAAGAGCTCAGCAAACTCGAAAGGCAGGTTGCTGAAAAGATTCAGCAGAATGCCAAAAGAGGTGGAGCGTCTTGCTCGGGAGAGCTTGGAGCTTGCGGCAGACAAAAGATCCTTGGCGGAGATACGTAGCGCAAGGGTTGCAGAGTCCCAACAAGTTTGGGACTTCCTGGGCAAGGCCAACGACGCGCTGACGCCAATGGGCTTCAGTCCTGTGTGCCCGGATGATCCGGAGCCGGAGCTGGACCAGGCATTGGAGGCGCTGAGTTTAGCAGGAAACAAGATCACCAAGATGGGTGATGTCATCGCGGACCAGTTAGAAACTGAGGGACAATCCCTGGCAAAGAACGTTGCCGAGTTCGTGCTGACGTGCTACACCAGCCAGGACCCTCGTTTCCCTCTGGACCCGGTGCTTGAAGGCCCCATCGAAGGAGAGGGTGAAGCCGCCCGAGCCAGCGTGTCAGAGGTGGCCCAGAAGGTCACCCAGTTCTTCCATAGGGTCTAGGACCATCTCTCTGTAGCTCCCGCTTGTATTCTCTCTTCTTCTTCTCCAATTTTGTAATCTCTTGTCTCCAGATGAATGAAATCCAAATTTTTGTGAATTCGAATTTCATTTTTTGTCTTCAACACCACCCTTGTCTCACTTGTCCCCCTGGTACATGTACCAAGAGGATGTAATGGTTGTTGAAGACTTGCGTGCTTCGAACTTGTAGAATGTAGGTCCGAAGTCTTTGATAGTGTAGGCCCCCTGAGGTTGTTGGAGCTTAGTGGCTCCGGCATTGACCATCGCTGGAGCTCAGTAGCTCCGGTAGTAGTCTCCATCAACGCGTAAAGCATCAATGGTTAGCCCTCTGGGGTGTCGGAGCTTGGCAACTCCGGCAGTGACCTCCATCAACACGTGTTGTGTCAACGTCAGACTCCACTTTAGAGTCTTTCCACCATCTTCACGTTGATGGCTTGCCCCCTAGCTTTACCGGAACTGAGTAGCTCCAGAGATGCTTGATGTCAATGTTTGAACATCGAACACAAGCCGCCTAGAGGATGTAGGAGCTTTGGCAGCTCCGACTTCATTCACCATCATCATAAAATATTTATTTTTCCTGCACATTGAAGTCAAGAAAAACAGTAAAATTTGTTTCCTATATATAACTTCATTGCGGCTTACTATTCCCGAGAAAGTTTTAGGTCGAACACAATTCTAAATACAATCAAGAGTGTTGTCTTGCTTCCTTCAGGTCCGATCGTTCCTGGACTCGCCTTACTTCGGCCTGCCGGGGTGTAGGTAGAGTGGCGTACTTAGGGTGCATGACCAGGCTAAGTCGATAGCACACTCCGGCCCTAGATTGGCTTGGCGGCATTCAGACGAATAGACCATCAACAATGTTTGAACCCAGGAGGATAGACAATGCAACTCGAATTGTACATGAACTGGTCGAGCTAAAGTTTCTTAAGAACTGCACAACTTTGTTATAGACAAGAAAGAGAAAAATAAAAAATATTGAGCCTGTACAAAGTAAATGCACGTGGAGTCTGTTTTCACGCAATGATGTCTTTCATTATAGGTTCGGGGTACAGGGGAAACAAGTACACTCTTAGGGTACGGAACCAGGCTAAGTGTGTTTCGTTTCTCGTTTGACCCAAGGTAGCTAGCTACACTTTTAGTTCTGAGACTGTGACAAGTGTTGCATGGACGTTGCGGACCTAACAGGGTAGTTCCGGCTGCCCTCCCGGAGGAGCTACCCGACTCTGTACAATGACTCTATAACATACATCACATGTAATTACAGACTCACCTCCGTGATATTAAGCATAGAACTTACGGAGATGCTCAATGTTCCAAGGATTTGGGAGAGGTGTCCCATCCTCGGTTGCCAAGCGAATGCATCCGGGACAGGATACTTTGATCACTCGGAAGGGTCCCTCCCAGCTCGGGGAGTGTTTGTTTAACCCTTCTCTGGATTCTATTCTCTGTAACACCAGATCACCTTCCTCGAGCTGTCGGCTGTGTACATGCCTTTGGTGATAGCACCGAAGAGCTTGGCAATATCGGGCAATCCGAACAGCTGCTCGGCACCTTCCCTCTTCAAGGAGGTCAAGGTCTTCACGTCGGAGCTGGTCCTACGTGGCTTCGTCGGAGGTCCGGACCCAGAGCGACCCCAAGGTGATTTCCGGAGGAAGGACTGCTTCAGCTCCGTACACCAGGAAGAAGGGTGTCTCTCCAGTTGACTGGTTTGGAGTTTTCCTGTTGGCCCATAGAGTGGGCGGAAGCTCTTCGATCCAGTTGGCTCCATGTTTTTTCTGGCGCTCATATGTGCGCGTCTTGAGTCCTTTCAGGATTTCTGCATTTGCTCTCTTGGCTTGGCCATTGCTTGTCAGGTGAGCTACGGAGGCGTAGCTGACTTGTATGCCGAGGTCTTCGCAGTATCCTTGGAAAGCAGAGCTTGTGAATTGGGTCCCATTATCTATTATGATTTTGTTCGGGACTCCAAATCTGCATACGATGGACTGCAAGAAGTTGATAGTTGAATGCTTGTTTATTTTCACAACTGGAGTTGCTTTCGGCCATTTGGTGAACTTGTCAATGGCAACATACAGGAACTTGTAACCTCCGACAGCTCTTGGGAAAGTTCCCAAGATGTCCATCCCCCACACAGCGAAAGGCCATGTAGGAGGTATCATTTGTAGAGGCTGAGCTGGTGTGTGAATTTGCTTTGCATGGAACTGGCATGCTTCACATTTCTTCACCAGCTCAGTTGCATCCTGGAGCGTTGTCGGCCAGTAAAAGCCATGTCGGAAGGCTTTACCGACCAGCGTGCAGGAAGACGTGTGGTTCCCACACTCGCCTCCATGGATTTCTGCGAGGAGCTTGCATCCTTCTTCCCTTGTTATGCACCGCATTAGGACACCGTTGGCACCGTGCCGATAGAGATCCCCTTCTACCAGCGTGTATCTTTTAGCCAATCTGACTATCCAATCAGCGGATACATCATCGTCAGGAAGGATATTGTCTTTCAAGTAGCTCCGGATCTCCGAGATCCATACATCAGAGCTAGCTTGAGCATTTGAGTCTTGCGTGCTGGGTTGCTTGGATCTTCCGACAACACCTACGACCCTTGATGGCTGCCATGGTAACAGGGCCATTGGGACCGCCAGCTTCGTGATGCTAGTCTTGCCCCCTTCGCTCAGTTTGGCAGGCTGAGCTATGGGTTTTGACAACCTCCGGACGAAGGTTCCGTCATGAGCCGGAGCTCCGGTTGATGCTTTCGTCGAGAGTTCGTAAGCTTTAGCGTTATGGACACGCAGGACATGGTGGAGATCCAGGACTTCGAAGTCCTTTTGAAGCCTCCAGACTTCAAGGACATAAGCAGGTAGTTGAGGATTGTTATAGGAGCATTCACCCTTCACCTGTTTAATGATGAGATGCGAATCTCCCTTGACCAACAACTGCTTGACACCATATGATAGTGCAACCTTTAGTCCGTAAATGACTGCTTCATAGTCCGCCATGTTGTTGGTCGCCTTGAAGTCAAGGTGGACCATGTAATTTACCTTCTCCCCGGTTGGAGCGAGGAGAAGGACTCCAGCTCCGGCCCCCTGCTTTTGCATGGAGCCGTCGAAGTAGAGAGTCTAGTGAGGCTCGGAGAAGACCGGAGCCTTGAGTTCCGACTTTTGCTCACTAGGGCCCCCAGGGTTTGATGGAGAGGGGGTCCATTCCGCCACGAAGTCTGCTAATGCTTGACTCTTGATCGCTTGTCTTGGGACGAATTCAAGATCAAATTCGGCCAATTCTGTGACCACTTTGCAATGCTCCCAGTAGAGTTGGGATTACGCAAGATCGCACGTAGTGGATAAGAGGTAACCATTGAGATCTTGTGAGCTTGGAAGTAATGGCGAAGCTTCCTGGAGGCGATGAGAACTGCATAGAGCAGCTTGTGCACCTCTAGGCATCGAGTCTTGGCATCATGTAGTACTTCGCTAATGAAGTACACTGGGTGCTAGACTGTCTGGACCCTCTCGGAGGGGCCCGGAGCTTCCTTCACATCGACCCGGACCCTCCCGGAGGAGTCCGGGCCTGCTTCGGGACCTCTGGGTCCTTGCTGGAGGAACCCGGAGCTTCTACTGGAGTGACCCAGACCCTCCCGGAGGGGTCTAGATCTTCTGGAATAACACCCGGTAGATCCAAGTCTGGGGGTTGGGACCCAGACTCACCTTCAGGAACCTCCGGACCCTCCCGCAGGGGTCCGGATTCCTGAGCTTGGGATGGTTCTGGTCTCTCCGCAACCAAGACCATGCTGACAACCTTGTCGGTTGCTGAAATGTGAAGCGGTAAGGGCTCACCAGGGTTCGGAGCTACCAAGATTGGTAGAGTGGTGAGGAGCTGCTTTAGCTCCTGGAACGCCTTTTCTGCTTCTTCAGACCATTGGAATGGTCTGGACTTCCTCAATAGCTTGAAGAAGGGTAGCGCCCATTCCGCCAGTCTTGAGATGAACCAGCTGAGGGCGGCTAGACATCTAGTTAGTTTTCAGACATCCTTGATGCGGGCTGGTGGCCGCATATCCCCAATGGCTTTAATCTTCGCCGGATTTGCCTCTATGCCCCGGTGGTTTACCAGGAAACCAAGAAGCTTTCCGGAGCTAACCTCGAAGACGCACTTGTCTGGGTTTAGCTTCGTGCGGGTGACTCGCAGCTTATCGAAGACAGCTTGCAAGGTGTCAAGGAGTGACTCCTTGTCCTTGATCATGACGACGATGTCATCAACATACACTTCCACTACGTCTCTGATGAGATCTCCAAAGGTTTTGTACATAGCTCGTACAAACGATGAAGCTGCATTCTTGAGACCAAATGGCATGGCAGTATAGCAGTACAATCCATCTACTGTGATAAAAGAAGTATGTTCTTTATCTTCCCTAGACATTCTGATTTGATGGTACCCAGAATATGCGTCTAGGAAACACCATAATTCACACCCGGAGGTGGAAATCCACTATCTGATCTATTCTAGATAGTGGGAATGGATCTTTTGGGCATGCCTTATTTAGTGTTGTGTAGTCGATACACATCTGAAGCTTCCTACCGACCTTAGGTACAACGACTGGGTTTGCCAGCCATTTTGGATGGAAGACTTCTCGGATGAATCCAGCTTCGAGCAACTTCTTCACTTCTTGTCGTATGAAGTTTTGTCGCTCTACTGATTGCTTCTGAGGCTTCTGGTGTACAGGCCGAGCGTCAGAGATCTTCAGATTATGCTCGATCACTTCCCTAGGGATACCAGGCATTTGCTACGGTTGCCAGGCAAACACGTTGACATTAGCCCGGAGGAAAGTGATGAGCGTGAGTTCCTATTTTTCATTCAGACCTCCCGATATATGGGTGGTCTGAGCGGCATCGGAACCGATTTGGACGACTTTGACGGGGTTGTCGGTGTCGCCGCTTGGTTGCACGCGAGGTGCGGAGGTTGAGCCTCGTTGACGAATGATCGGGGGTTTCAAAGCTTGTTCCTGCCTAGATTCTTCCTCCTGCGCTGTAGCAAGCACATGAAGTTCTTCCAGAGCAGTCACTCTGACAGTGTGGTCACCGCGTATCCGGAGAACACCAGCTGGTGTTGGCATATTCAACACCAAGTAGCCATAATGAGCAGTAGCCATGAACTTGTACAAGGCGGGCCTGCCCAGAATAGCGTTGAAAGGTAAGTTGATCTGAGCGACGTCAAATATCAACTTCTCAGTGCGATAATTCTCTCGAGTCCCGAAGGTCACAGGGAGAGTTATGGCACCGAGTGGGGTTATGGCCCCCGGACCTACTCCGGAGAAAGGTCGGGAGGGGTGAAGGTCCGAAGGTCGGAGCTGAAGCTTGACGAAAGCTTTGAAGCTTATGAGGTTCAGCCCCGAACCTCCGTCCAACATTACATGGTGGAGTTGAATGTTATTGATGGTCGGAGATACCATCAAAGGTAGTTTACCAGCTCTGATCATGTTCCGAGGGCAGTCTGAAGCATCAAAAGTAATGGTGGTGTCCATCCACTTTCGATGAGGCTCCGCCCTGGCTGTAGGAGCTACTGAGGCCATGTCCCGCCGCATGGTCTTGAGGACACGGCGGGAGGTGATGTCCCACGAACCACCAAAGATGGTGTTCATGGTCTTCCGACGCTCATTGTCGGAGATGTTGGAGTCGTCGTCGACGGAGGTGTAAACAGCCTTCAGTACCTTTTTAGGGTCCTGGAAGCCTAACTCCTCTTCGGCCGGAGCTTCATTGACCTTCTGTTTTCCTTCCCTCTGACAGAAAGGAACTTCTTCCCGGCGCTTGTTGTAGCGCTTAGCAAGGTTTTGGACCTCCCGACAGTCCTCCAAGTTGTGGCTGTTCGACTTGTGGATGGGACACCACACTTTGGAGTTGCCACCGTCTTCAGAGGACGACCAAGTTCGTTTCTCGGGGTGTGGCCCCCGGCCACCCGGAGCTACAACAGCTGCAGCAGTAGATGTGCCGGCCGACGGCTTCTTCTTGTCGTTGGACTTTTTCTTCTTTTTGCCACTCCCAGAGGTAGTGGCTTCACCTTTGGAGGATTTTTTACCATCCTCCGGAGGTGGTTTGGAGTGCATTTCACGGCCCTTCGCAGCTTTCGCACACTTGTCTGCTAGGTTGAAGAGCTCCATGACGCTGGTGATCTCCTTGATCGCCAGCTTCTCCAGCATCTTCTTATCTCGTACGCCCTGTCTAAATGGCACGATAACAGAGGTGCTAGAGATAGAAGGAATAGTGTTTCGTACCTGGGAGAACCTCTGGATGAATGAGCGCAGGGATTCTCCCCCCTTCTGCACGACTGCAAAAAGGTCCAGTTCGGTGTCTGGTCGGGTGTATGAACTCCCGAAATTAGTGGTGAACTGTTGGCACAATTCCTCCCAACTATTGATGGAGTTGTGAGGAAGGATCATGAACCAGGACCTGGCGGTCCCAGTCAAGGCCATTGGGAAGTAGTTGGCCATTACGGCCTCATTACCTCCAACCGAAAGGATTGCGGTGGAGTAAATCTAGAGAAACTTAGCGGGGTTAACAGTCCTGTCAAATTTCTTCGGCGGGTGAGGTCGGAACTTTTGTGGCCATCTGACCATGCGTAGGTGCATGGCCAGGGCAGAACAGCCTCCTCCTACTCCCTCAGGAGCAGGACTGTCTCGAACCTCGTGCCTTTCACTTGCATGTTCGATATGGACACGGCCATTCTGTTGACGGTAACGGCGATCAAGCTACGCCCGGAGGTCATGAGTTGAAAGCCTGGTCATGAGTGTGCCGCGCCCCGGAAGGCAGCGACGTAACTTGCTGAGATGCAGCACGCCTCCTGTTTTGGGAAGCATGCGGACCAAGTCTGCCCGACACGGTCCGGCGCTACGATGGGGCCCGCCCCGAAGGAGGAGGACCTTGGTTGCTGATGCGGTCGGCTGCTGCTGCAACCAGATGTTCCACATCAGCCCTCCACTGCATGGAGCGCGTGTTCAGGGTTGTTGTTATTCGCCGATGCGGTGACTGACGCCAATGCACTGTCACGCTGCCCATCATGACGTGTTGGTGCAGGCGGTGGCGATGGAGGCATGACTCCTGCTGGAGCCCCGACACCTGCTGGTTGCTGCATGTTGGAGGGATTGCCCCCAGCGGGTTGAATAGGAGGGTTGCCGTTGGATGATCCAGCAGCTGAGTTCACCATACTTGAAATCTCGGGCCCCCCTTCCTAGCGCGCCAACTGTTGGTGTTTGGATCCGGCAGATCTCCCGACACTACCTTTGGTAGATCGAGGAGTTGTAGTTCGGTAATGGGCGCACAAAGATTCAAGAAGGTGAAAGACATGTGTACACAGAGAATTACGTGGTTCGGGCCACCTGAGCGTAATACCCTACTCCATGGGGTGTGATGGTATTGTATTGAGCGTGTGAGACTAGAAAAAGCTCCAGAAGAAGAATCTCGTCTAGCTCAGGGAGTTCAGTCGTGGTCTGGAACCATCTCTTGTGTATCATCGATCAGTCCTTTTATAGTACAAGGACTGGTCGTTACACCGTTAGCCTGGCCCGACATGTGGCCCCGGCGGTTACACATGCTTGATACACAATTAGTGAGGTTAATTACCCTTAATAGCCTGGTAACGGGCCTTAATAGTGTCGTTACCAATATTAAGGGCCATCCGATCGTGTGTCATTAATATGGTATTAATAACACTTAATCGGGTCTTGAAGTCTTTGATTGCTCCTTGAAGGTCCGGAGTCATTGGGGGGTCCACCAGCCTGATTGTTGAAGTTGAAGGTCTGGCGGTCGCCACGTGGCAGCTCCGGAGCTTACCGTCGTGGACGGGTAGGTCTGGTGCTGTTGGACATGTGTTAGTACCGGAGCTTCCCTCTGTCTGGGGTTAGGTCTGGGGGGTGCCATACTGGTATTCCGTCCGGAGCTTTCACATGTGTGGGTGTTAGCTCCGGTCTTATGATACACGTGGCGGCCTTGGGACTAACCATGTCGGGGAAGCAGGTCCGGTTACGCCTGACATGTGGGGCCTTCAGAGGTCTTCAAATCTGGTAGATGTATTTTCCTTATGATCTTTGCAATCCCAAGGGGTATCCGGTACGTAGGGTACCGATAGAGCCCAAGTCCGCGACTTGCCTCAAGTCAGTTCCAAACACAACACCTTATGTGAGCACCTCACATAAGCATGTTGCAAAGCATAGCAAAATTATATTAGCCATATCAACCAAAATGCACCAAAAACTTAGTAAAAGAATACTAAGCAAACTTTCCAACAATGTAAAGCAAGTTCGAAACATTTCACATTAAAAGCCGGAACATTGCGACCAAGCACCGGACCTTGCCAAAGCTAACCGAAGCTTGACCCGGAGCTTACCAAAGCTAGTACAACCTAGCGCCGGAGCTTACCAAAGCTAGTCGGACCTAACGCCGGAGCTAACCAAAACTAGTCAGAACTAGTCATCCAAAAAGCCGGAGCTAGAAAAACATGTCAGAGCTAACCAACATAAATCGGACCTAGCAGAACATATCAGAGCTTAACAAAGACATGTCGGAGCTAACCAAAACATGCCGAAGCTAAAGACAAAGCTCACCGGAGCTACCCAAAAACATGTCATACCTTGACAAAGAAGTCGGACCTAGCCAAAACAAGTCGGACCTTGTCGGAGCTCGGACCTAGAGTCGGACCTTGATGATAAAGGTGTTTGGTAGTATTTCAGAACTTTTATCATCAAAGCCAATGTATTCACTACAAGCCAATGTATTCAGCACATATAGGTCTCACAATCTCCCCCTTGATGAATGCATTGGCAACACCACTTAAAATCCGAACATTTCTTATTCACATTAAAAGTTTTGAAAACAATTTCTCCCCCTTTTGTAAATCAGAAATAAAGTGAGAAAAAGAAATTCTCCCCCTGAGGAGAATCGTGCCAAAAATAATTGTGAATATGTGCAATGTGTAATCAATGTCTCCCCCTTGCATATTTGTTTTTAAAAATTCACATATTATCTCTCCCCCTTTGACAATGTATTCAGCAAGGTTTATAAGACAAATTTTAATTGTTATGAGCATATTATAGCATATACATATAAAACAAAGCTCATCCAAGTCATACTATCAAGTAACTTACACTATCACAACAATGAAATACATAAAGTAGTGTAAGCCATGCTAGAGATCAAATGTAATTTCCAATTTAGCAAGTCATGATCTAAAAAACTTAACTATTTCAAAACCTGAAAGCATGACACTTGTTGCTGCATTTTATTATTTTTCAAAGCACAAATTTAGATCATATAATATTTGCAAGAGATTATATGCGCATCTGCCTTATTCTAACCAACCAAGCCAAGCCTATGTCATTTTACAATCAAAAGCTTAAGGACATAGTTTTAGTCATACACAACTTCTTCCAAATTCATATCTAAGTGTAATGATAAGCCATATCAAAAGAATAAGTGCGATGCATGCATATTCTCTTGATATTTTCTCAATTTATATTTGTTCATAAAAACTCAACATGTGAGTTGATTACTTGATTAATTCTTTATGATTAAAAGCACTTGTGAGCATGCAACAAGTTCAAAATAGCAAGAAAGTTCGACCATGACCAGATTTAGTGTAAGTTATTATTCCAATTACTAGACATGGCAAAAACTACAAAATGTATAACACGAGTAATGTAGTAAGAACTTTCAGCATGTAAAAGGAATCACAAAGTCATATATGTATGAAATACTATGCTCATATTATTTTAGTTTCAGATTCACACATAGACTTCTAGGGTTTGAAAACTCCCCCTCAATGTAAGCCATGAGGATGCATAACCCCTATTTCACTACGAATGAAACAAAAACAAGTGAAATCCAAAGGTTTTGTAAAAATGTCAGCCAATTGTTGTTCGGTATCTACATGGTGAAGCACAATGTTCCCTTTTTCAACATTATCACGGAGAAAGTGATACCTAATATCAATGTGCTTAGTTCTAGAATATTGCAAAGGGTTTTCAACAATGCAAATGGCAATATTGTTATCACAAAACAGTGGAACACTATCTAGATCAACCCCATAGTCCTTAAGTGTTTGAACAATCCAAAGAATTTGTGAGCAAGCACTAACAACAGCTAAATATTCAAATTCGGCTGTGGATTGTGCAACCGAATTTTGTTTTCTAGAGGGCCAAGCAACAAGTGAATTACCAAGGACAAGCACCGGAAGTACTTTTCCTATCAATCCTACAACCTCCAAAATCAGCATCAGAAAAAGCTTTCAAAGTAACGGTTGAGGAAGAAGGAAGAAAAATGTCAAATTCTTGAGTTCCATGTAAGTACCTGAGAATCCTTTTGACGGCTTGACGATGTGAAGCACGTGGGGAGGCTTGAAACCGTACACAAAGACATACGCTGAATTGTATGTCCGGTCTTGATGCCATGAGGTACAAAAGTGATCCGATCATGCTTATATATTCTTTTTGATCCACGGGTTCACCATCTTCATCAATTTCAAGTGTTGTTGTTGTTCCCATTGGTGTCTGAAGAGGCTTGCTTTTGTCCATATTGAAGCGCCTTAGGAGGTCTTTTGTATACTTTGTTTGATGCACAAAGGTACCCTCCTTGGTTTGCTTGATTTGCAGCCCCAAAAAGTACGTGAGTTCTCCCATCATACTCATCTAAAATTCTGAACTCATCATAGCTGAAAACTTGGACACGGTCAAGAGAAGCACAACTAAAGATAATATCATCCACATACACTTGAACGAATAACGAGTCATTTCCATGCTTAAGCACAAAAAGAGTTTTATCAACCTTGCCCATGGTAAACCCCTTTTCAAGTAAGAATGTTTTTAACCTATCATACCATGCTCTAGGGGCTTGTTTGAGACCGTACAAGGCTTTGGACAGTTTGTAAACATGATTAGGAAAAAATGAGTTTTCAAAACCCGGTGGTTGTTTGACATAAACCTCCTCATCTATGTAGCAATTAAGAAAAGCACTTTTAACATCCATTTGATATAGCTTAAAACCTTTAGATGCAGCAAAAGCTAACAAAATTCTTATGGCTTCTAATCTAGCAACAGGAGCAAAAGTTCCATCAAAATCTAGACCTTCAACTTGAGTGAAACCTTGAGCAACCAACCTAGCCTTATTCCTAACCACAACCCCATCCTCACTTTTTTTATTATTTTTAAACACCCATTTAGTTCCAATTAAAGTGTGACCTTGAGGAGGAGGTACAAGTTTCCAAACATTATTTCTTTCAAAATTTTCTAACTCTTCTTGCATGGCAATAATCCAAGATTCACCAGTGAGTGCGTCTGTGATATATCTTTGGGTTCAAAAGAAGCAACAAAAGCAGAATGAGCATGAGAGTTTGGATCGCAAAACCTGGACCGTGTAACTCGTTTGTGCAAGCTTCCAATAATCTGTTGTGGAGGATGAATTTTGAGAACCTGGAGGGGAGTGGACACTTCACAAGCTTCTTCTTCTTCTTCTTCATGTTCATCACAAATCGATGATCTTGTGACTTGAGGAGGATCTGGACCAGCAATGGTGGTCGTCGGTGCTGGCTGTGAATCAAAATCAAGAGCTCGAACAATGTCATTAGCTGCTGAATTTTCAGGCAGCAGCTCCACCTCTTCCTCATCTTCAATGAAAATGCTCTCCCCCTGCGGATATGGATCTGGACCTGCAATGTTTGAGCTAGTACCTGGGCTAGATTCATCAAAAGACACTTCACAAGTCTCCACAATTTTGTTAGTGTCAAGTAAAAGCACACGGTAGCCTCTAGTATGAGATGGATAACCAAGAAACATGCCATCAATGGATCGAGGTGCAAATTTATCAAGATTACCATGTTTCTTAACAAAGCATTTGCAACCAAAGACCCGAAAGTGCGTAACACTAGGCCTATGTCCAAACCGGAGCTCATATGGTGTTTTACCTAGTTTAGCGCGCAAGAAAACACGATTTGAGACATAACATGCGGTTGCAATTGCATCAGCCCAAAATTTCCTAGGAGTTTGATATTCATTAAGCATAGTCCTAGCCATCTCAACTAAGGTTTTATTCTTTCTTTCTACAACACCGTTTTGTTGAGGTACATATGGTGAAGAAAATTGATAATCTATTCCATTTTCAGCACAAAAAAGATCAAAAGATTGATTTTTAAATTCAGTTCCGTTATCACTTCTAATTGCTTTTAAAGATCCTGGGTGATCAATTGATAATCTAAGAAATAAAGTTCTAAAGTGACTAAAAGCTTCATTCTTAGACTCCATAAAGTAAACCCAAGAGTATCTAGAATAATCATCAACAATAACAAGAACATATCATTTACCTCTGAAGGATTGAACACGTGAAGGTCCTACGGTGTCAAGGTGCAAAAGTTGACCCGGTTCAGTTGTCATGATCATTGTGAGAGGAGTATGTGAACCTACAACCATCTTAGCATGTCTACAAGAAGAGCACACAATTTCTTTGTACCCTTTAAGCTTAGGCAGCCCACGTATGCGATCAAGAGCACTAACACGCGTTAGGTGATCAAAGCCTACGTGACCAAGTCTACGATTCCAAAAATATAAGTCATTTGAATCATTAGCAACTAGACACCTATGCTTAGAGGAAGACATATCAAAATCAGCTTTAAAAACTCTTCCAAACCGAGACATGTTAAAAATAAGCTCACTATTTGAACCTACAACTTTGCAGCACTTTTTATTGAAAATAATTTCCAGATTTTCATCTAGCAATTGTGAAACAGAAAGCAAGTTGTATTTCAAATTTTTGACAAGTGTCACATCCTTCAAAGTGTATTGATCATTTACTCTAACCGAACCCTTAGCGATTATAGGAGTTGAATAATTATTGGCAAAAGTAACATTCTCTACACGTGACACAAAAGAGAGGGAGGGGAACCATTCTTTGTTACCGGTCATGTGGCGTGAGCAACCTGAATCCACAATCCAAATGTTCTCCTTCCTTAAGCATGTAACCTACATAGAAGCACAATACGTCGATGACTAAATAATGGGGTTAGTCAAAAGGCATTTAGGTATCCAGTACTGAGTCACACGACGTGCAACAGGAAAAACACGCGAAAGCTGAGATAAAGCAGCAGGTTTATGAGTCAAAGTTTGAGGTTTTTTATTCTTAACTACTGAGCTATAAGGTGTTACTTGTGTAGCACAAAAATCAGTAGCTCCGGAGGAAAAATCAGAAGGTCCGGAGGTAAACTTTGAATATTTTTGACTCATAACAGCAGGTTGCATGTACCTGGCATTTGGTTTAATATGTGTAGAAAATTTTGCATTAAAGTTATGAGATCTAGCAATCATTCTTTCCCTTTTCTGTTGTTTAGCTAGTCTATAACAAAAATCGATGACATGACCATCTCTACCACAGTAGGTACAATGAAATTTAACTTTGTGTTCATGTCTAGATGAGCAAGCAATATTTTTATTTGAAACCGAATGAGACAACACTCCTGCAGATTTGAAAACCACTTATTTTTGTTTAGGAACTGTTTAAATCAAACCACTTCCTAATGACTTTACAATTTTAGGTGGATGTGCCTTAGTATGAGCATGAGAATCAAAACCTAAACCAGTTTTATCATTGCAAGACTCGGAAGAATTCAGCAGTAAGTTTAGGTTCTTATTCCCATTACAAAACCGATCTAATGTCATATGCATGTTATCAAGTTTATTGGACAGATCAAGGCAATTTTCACATGAAGTTTTTCCTTTTAATTTGCAATTGGAACAATATTTAACTTCATGAGAACGTAAAGCATTATTCAATATTGAAATTTCATTCATAGCATCTTTTAGTTTCTTTTCAAGATCATCACAACTAGACCAATGCAAATCAATTGTAGAACAAGAAGCATCTTTTAAGTTTCCAATGTCAAGTGCAGCAAGCTTTTTGTTCTTTTTAATTCCAAGTTCAGGTCTATCTAGAGTAGAGGAATGTGTAGTTTTTAATGTGGACAGTTGTTCATAGATTAAATCACACGAGGGACAAGAATCATCACTAGGAATCAAGGTTTTCAAATGGTTGATTTCAGATTCTAGTGATTCAATTTTAGTAGCATTATCCCTAAGCTTTTTGTCCTTTTTCTTAACAATAATAGTTGCATGAGAAATTGCATCACACATTTCATTACAGGTAGAACATACCTCATCGGCGTCAGTGTTGTGTTCTGCATCCTCCTGACTTGATCTTGATCTTGTTTTGCCTGCCATGAAGCATAAGTTGGCCAAATCATCTTCATCTTCGTCACTTCCAGTGTCCACGTCGCTTAAGCCAAGTTCCTGGAGTGCGGAGATAAAACTATTTACCAGTTGGCGACCTGTAAAGCCCTTCTTCTTCTTATTATCATTTGTTGACGAGTGCTTTGTCCTTGATTGTTTTTCTTCTCAGGAAGTAGAACCTGAAAGGTTAGGGCATTCTGCATGAAAGTGTCCTGTCTTGCCACATCCGAAGCATCGTTGAGCTCCGGAGCTTCCTCTCCTTCTGGTTCTCACATTTTGCAATGCTTTTGAGAACCTAGTAGAGAGAAGTTCTAGCTCCTCCTCTGGAAATTCATCGATCTGCTCCAGGGTTAGTGAGGACAACAAAGCAAGAGTATTGCAAGATGATGACTGGCCGGAGCTAGGAATATCACGTTGTGAGACAAATGCAATAGACTTATTTGGGTTCTTACGTGATAAGATGTCAATTTCATGAGTTTTGAGTTTAGAGTAAAGCACATCTAAAGTAAGTGTACTCATGACAGTAGATTCACGAATAGATGTAACTTTCATCTCCCAGATTGACATGTCTAATGCACTAAGAAGTTACCTAGCATTTTCAGTATCAGAAAAATTAACGTTGACACTACGCAAGTTACTGAGAATTTTGTTAAAGCAAGCAAAGGGATCATCGATGGACTCACCGGGTTGAATCTCGAAGCGCATGTATTATTTCTTGAACATGTCTTGCCTTACCTCCTTGACCGTGTTGGATCCTTCGTGGTAGTCACAAAGTGCTTTCCACACATCATATGCAGATCGAGGGTGTGCAACAGGGTCGAAATCGCTTTGAGTTAGTCCTTGGATGATCAAGTTTCAGGCTTTGTTGTTGTTGTCGATGTCCCGTAGGTTTGTAGCCGTAACTTGATTGTTAGGTGGCACTTCGTAAGGCTTGTACACCTTCTCCCATATTGCGAAGCCTTGCGCCTGGATGAAAGCCTCCATGCGTGCCTTCCAAACCTGAAAATCAATACCAGCAAACACACAAGGTTTGGTGGAGTATTTCTCCATGGTGATTAGTCAAAAAAATGTAAAAATCACAATGATTGGAGCACCGTGGATCTGATACCAATTGTAGGATCGAAGATGACGTGAAAAGCTACCAGAGGGGGTGAATGGTAGATTTAAAAATCTTATGAAACGGAAACAATTAAATCCCAACCCCTTTGGCAGAAAAACAACCTGTTAAAGAAATCATGTGTGAGACTAATATAAACGTGTTTCACCATGACAAAAGTGATATATATCAGATAGAATCAAGTCACGAAGAAAACACAAGAAGAATCACTCAAATACGTCAAGAGAAACTCAAGTTATGATCGAAAAAATGAACAAAGGTCAATCTGTCCTACCCGAGAAAACAGTTTTGGAACACTGCAAAGAAACTCATGTAGATCAGAAACCACAAATCCAATGACCGTGAAATTTTGAAAGATGATATATAATCAAGTTTTGGAGACAACCCAAAAAGAATCACGTCAATTGGATCTGTAAAACTCGAGTTATGATAAAACCACCGATGAAAGGTAGTGCTGTCCAGAAACTCAACGAGTAAAACTTGTGTGGAACAAGTCAGACGAACAAGGCACAAAAGTTCCTTCAAACTATGAATTTTATTGAATAGAACACAAGAGGAACAGCCCCAAAGTCGTGCACCACGAGCTCTGGCCTTCCTTGCTTATATAACCAGCCCTTAGGCCAACCCAATCTCAACTAGGACTCTAATCCTACTCAGATCACGAATCGAAACTTTCCAAAACTGCTTAGGACTCTTCTATACGCAGATAGAAGCAATCTTAAGACTTTCAAACACCTTAGGAATGTATCCCACATTCCTAAAACAACTCAAATTCGTGACCCACATGAAATCCTATCATAACCAACTCGATACTTTTCATACCGAGCCATAACTAACTCCGCCGCAGCCAAAGTCATCAACCGATATGATCCGATCCTTCCAACCAGATCTTCCCATCCATAAACATCTTTGGAACCATGTTGCCACGTCATGCACCGCATGCATACGTGCAAACACCTTCCTTTGATGTCTAGTAACCTTCATATGCACTGCCCTTGATTCAATCATCCTGCACGACCTCCTGACCCGCTCAACCACAATTCCTCCTGAATTTGGTTGTTGGAACCTCATCTCCTTCCTGAGACTAGTCCAAAGGATCCTATCACCAGCCATGACTTGAACTCAAGCAACACCTGCATATGAACGAACAACCAATCCGTACGAGCCCAAGTCCGCGACTTGACTCAAGTCAGTTCCAAACACAACACCTTATGTGAGCACCTCACATAAGCATGTTGCAAAGCATAGCAAAACGATATCAGCCATATCAACCAAAACGCACCAAAAACTTAGTAACAGAATACTAAGCAAACTTTCCAATAATGTAAAGCAAGTTCGAAACATTTCACATTAAAAGCCGGAACATTGCGATCAAGCATCAGACCTTGCCAAAGCTAACTGAAGCTTGACCCGGAGCTTACCAAAGCTAGTCGGACCTAGCGCCGGAGCTAACGAAAACTAGTCGGAACTAGTCATCCCAAAAGTCAGAGTTAGAAAAACATGTCGGAGCTAACCAACATAAGTCGGACCTAGCAGAACATATTGGAGCTTAACAAAGACATGCCGGAGCTAACCAAAATATGCCATAGCTAAAGACAAAGCTCACCGGAGCTACCAAAAAACATGTCGAACCTTGACAAAGAAGTCGGACCTAGCCAAAACAAGTCGGACCTTACGTCGGACCTTGCCAGATCTCAGACCTAGAGTCCGACCTTGATGATAAAGGTGTTTGGTAGTATTTCAGAACTTTTATCATCAAAGCCAATATATTCACTACAAGCCAATGTATTCAGCACACATAGGTCTCACACAATGACTAACCTAAACATTATTGAACCAATATTGAAACATATCATAAGTTATTCATATTAACATGATCATGTCATAACTAATTAAACTATAGTGGGGGTTTGTACTGTTTATGATGATATAATGAGAGTGGTATAGCGTAATCATAAATACTACTCCTACCACATACATGGAATCCACAATTAAAAAAGAAACGCTTCATACAAGTATATAAAGAAGACTAACGATAACATCTTTATTAAGAATAAAGTCACAAATACAAATAGGAATATGAGAGCCATACCTTTCCAATTGGGAAGAGACTCTTTCTACTCCTTTCCTACTTGGACTATGGACTAGAGGCCTCCTCTCTACAACCTAAACTCATCTAAACCTATGGAGAGTAGTGGATACAATAGAATGAATACTCAAGTGGTGTGTGTGTGTGTGTGTGTGTGTGTGTGTGTGTGTGTGTGTGTGTGTGTGTGTGTGTGTGAAGTGAGGATAGGCTATCCTATTTATAGGTGGAGAGGAGTCGGTTCCCTCCACCAAATATGCTTGAATCGGTCATAATCCTCTTCAGGAAGCTGGGAGGAACCAACACGTGTCATTGATCGAGTTTGGCGCCAAGACCTAGTCGACCGACTAGGTGGATCGGCCGACCTGGTCAGGGCTCCATTGGAGTTGTGTTTTCTCCAGGTCTCTAACAAGTGGGTCTCCTTTACTGATATAGGTGATACACCGTTAAATGGCCTCAGATACTTCTGTTTGTGGGCCATTTGATCCATGGGGTGCCACATGTTGGTGCATGATTGACTGGGATGATATTTGATAGGATTGCTCCCCCTCTTTTACCTCATTTCCTACATAAAATGCATGCATGCACTATTTCTCCAAGGACAAGTGGAAATAGGTTAAATAGAAAGGTGATGTGTGTAAGAAATGGTATTTCCTTCACATAATTGAGTTATATTGACGGGAGAAATTAGTATATAACAATCGTCAACAGTAGTTCGCCGGGGTGGACTCGTCTGCCCCTATAGCAAGGAGTGTTGTGGCGTAGATCTGTAGGAAATCAGCGGGGTTGACACTCCCGTCAAACTTCTCCAGCAGGTGTGGATGGAACTTGCGCGGCCAGACCGCCATGCAGAAGTGCAGAGCCAGGACTGCGCACCCTCCGATGTCTTTCAACAGAGAGGAGTACGGTGCAGCGTGTCTCGGGGGTGTTTGTTGCACACCGTATGATGAATGTGGTGCAGCATGTACGACGTACAACTGCTGCAGAGCATGCTGCTGCGGAACATGCTACGCGTCGTACTGCTGGGGAGCCATGTCTCCAGTGTACTCTAGAGGTGGAGGCAGAGCAGGATTTACCTAAGGTGTAACCCGCGCGACGGATGTCTGAGGTTCAGGCCCTTGAATGTTGTACTCGGCTTGGAGGTTGCGTCGCCTCTCCCGCTGTCGCTCGATGGTGATGCCACTATCTTCATTTGCTCGACGGCGATCGAGCTCGACCCTAAGTTCAGCCGTGGGGACCCCGCTAGTGCTAGTGAGCCTGGTGGAGCGGGAGTCAATCATGTAGTGGACGATGGTTGCGTGCGTGATAGCGACACGCAATGTCTCCCCTTGACGGGAGAGTTGATGGTAGCAACGACGAGGTGGTCGATGTCGTTGACCCACTGCTGAGGCGCTCCGTGAGAGTTGTTGATGAAAGGTGGATGGTGAAGGAAAGCCCTGGCTACTGCCAGAGCACTCTCCAGACTTGCAGCCGACGGCTCGAGGGGCGTCGACTAGGCTGACATCTGTCTGAGTGCGCCACCCTGGCTAGCTGCAACCGTGTTGGAGCACGATGGACCAGACCGCGCTCTCAAGCAGGATCTGGTCATGACACCATCCGTCGTGTCGCGATGGCCTCTGGGATCATCCAATTCCCCGATGTTCACCATTGCGGTGAAGGCGCAACTTCTAGAGAAAAATCCCCTACCTGGCGCGCCAAATGTCGAAGTATTCTTGTGACACATCCCCCGGACCTGCTTAGAGAGCAGCTCGTGGAGGTTCTTTGGTAGGTGGATGCTTAACCTCAGGTGAGGTTGCGCGGTTTAGGAAACTACGGTGAGATGATGGTTTTACGTGGTATGGGCCGCCGGAGCGTAATACCCTACTACACGGTGAGGTTTGTATTGCTTGAGGTTCTGAGTGTGTGTGAGCACAAATGATTGGATTCTTGTAACGGTGGCGGTTTGATCCTTTTATAGACAAGGTCGGACGCCTTATAAGTGGAGTCTGGGGCTCGACAGGTGGTCCCGAGACGATTTTATCATAAAGATCTAAGGCTTATCGCATAAGCTGCCTCTGACCGAGGCTTGAAGACCCGCCGTCTTACCGCGTCAGACGCCAGTGGCTATGCGTAGTCGTTGATAATGGCAGGAAATCTCCCGTCCATCTATCTTGTCATTGTAAGCTATCCACTTGGCGAGGCGGAGTGGGATAGGCCGCCGGCGCCTTCACTGTGATGCGATGGGATGCAACGGTAACTGACAGGAGGCGTGCGCCGCGTCGCTCGTCTGGGAAAGCTGCGTGTCTTCAATGCATGAATTGGACAAGGCGCACCGCCTCTTTACTCCTGCAACCTACTGGTTAGGGCAAGTTGCGGGACGTATGGTAGCACCAGAGCCCGCCTCAGCGGGGGAGGCCGTGCCCTACGATGCGGGCACGTGGCAGCCCCAGAGCCTAACTTCCACGAGAGTCGAGGGTCCGGGTCTGCTGGACACGTAGGGGTTTTGGAGTCTGCCTCCGCTGAAGAGGTCAGCCCGGAGCTTCGAGCCACGTGGTGGCACCAGAGCCCACTCATTTGGACGAGTGGGATCCCGTCCCGTCGGACATGTGGCAGCCCGAGAGCTCGTCTTTTTAGGGGAGTCGGGTCCCATCTTGAGGTTCACGTGGCAGGACCAATGTCCGCTCGTGAGGAGGGACGGGACTCGAGCCTGCTAGACACATGGTGCTATCGGATCCTGCCTCAGCGAGGAAGCAGAATACTTAGACGTTTTTATCCTGTGCGCTAGGTACCGTCAGTACTCATTTTTGGTCGGCACCGTTGGGGCCTCATGGTGTAACGGAACGTTCGGTTGCTTCCATGATTGGGCCGTACCTCCTCTACATTTGAAACGGAGCCCGAATGGCTAAACCTTTGTAACGTAGTACACGGCCCACGTTTTCCATCATTCGTAGCTTGACAAAAAAGTGGGCAGAATTTACTGGCCTACCCGCTGCCTCGTTTTTCTGATCTGCTACAAGTTTGGCCCAGTAACAGTAAAGGCCGATTTCCACATCTTGATCTCCCCCGCTTGCCGAGAGATCCAGGATCGCACTACTCTGACAGAAGGTATGATCCCGTCCAGTTACAGACCTACAGATGTTAACACTTGTGCACTTTCGTCAAGTGCTCCTGTTATTTAGCAAACCACATCATCCAAAGACACTAGAGTACATCTCAGGACCGTATCCTGTCACGTGTTTTTTATTCACCGCCAACCCTGTCCCCGTATTCTTTACCTGCTACCAGCCAAGTTCAGAGGTTAGAAAACCCATAAATTTACCATCACCAAAGCCACAGCCACCACTACCAGCTCCAGACAGCAGCCGCGTGTGAACGTATCATGCCATGCGTGCCCCGTCTTTCCACCTTGACGACATTCCAACTGAAAAGCCAAGGAGAACAATCATGGAGCCGATAAGTTTAGAGCGCTAAGATAATATATCTTACGCCTAAGCTGGTTACAAGAGGATCTGCTCTTCGTGTTCCCTCTCGGGGGCCAGGATCGCGGTGTGCCGGACTAATTCTAGTAGACCGTGGAACGCCACGGCAGTGGATCCTCGTCACTCAGACAGCTCCTCAACTGTAAAAAAATGCAGTCCATTGGCAGCAGCTAGCGCCTGGTCTAAATGGAATACTAGCTTGGTCCCTACAATATTGGAGCAGAGATGACTTGGAGTAGAGCTGGCGGTGAGAGCGAGATCGCCTATCAGGTGACCCGTTTCTACTTATTATTTAATCTGCATTATTTCGTGTTTAACAAAAGTCTGATCTGGCCAGTAGATTGGAGATACGTAGGAGGGAGTCACATTAAGGCACGAGGCGGAATGGTATTTTTTACCGGGGCTTAATTTATTAAGCTTTGGACAGCTAATCAGATGGCAATCCGACCTACTACTTTGCGTGCAAGAGATGGGGGGAGATTTACTTGTGGATAAGCATCTTCATATTGGTCTAGAACTAACACCCTGCCTAAACGAAAATGACGCGGAGAATGTTTCTCTAATTCAATTCGCCTATGTTTTTTAGGGGAAGCAGTAGGGGAAATTCAATACGTCTAGTTGATCTCTCTGTCACTTCTACAGTAGAGTACTGTAATATTTTTTTGTCATGACTCATTTCTCGATCGGTAAAACACTCTCGGTTAACACATTCAAAGCAGAAAGGAGTAGGAACAGATTAACAGAGCCGTAAAAACGTTCAACACATCCAGTTGAAGCCCGTCATCTAGGCTTCATGAGCTGCGATGATATGGCTCTTTGATTTGCATGGCTCAATCGTTCTCATTTTGATTCTCCTACAGCGATCTTCATGGGCGCTCCACTGCTCCTCCTCGCAGTTTCCAGGGGGGGGGGCTGCATCATAGACCCCACTCAGACCAGCGAAATGGACTGCTAGCTTTGTTCCTTCTATGACACCGATGTGCCGGGACGTGTTGATGTGCGATGCTCCGATGGCCGGCCGAGATTCTCTACATGCGCAGGCCTCTTTCACCATCTGAAGAAGGCTTAAGCAGGTATCAAAAGGCTCGTTCACCACCTGATCCGAAAACTACGTGCCATCTGCAACTTGCCTGCTTTCGCCAATTATTAAATATTCTCCTCATCAAAATACTTGTGACTCTTTACTTCATTTTTGAACTAAAGAGTGACAAATAATTTGAGATGAAGGGAATATAAGATTTTTTTCACCCTCTCTCCTTTTCTTCTATGGTTCCTTTTCATTTTTAAATGGACTAATTATCTTCTTGCAGCAAGTGCGAGCAAGCTGTGTGGTTACTTTACTTATCAACGCGCTGTAATCCTGAGGAAGCATCATGGCTTTTCTATGAGGAATTAAGGGCGCGTTTGGATTGATGCCCCAGCCCGCCATGCCGAGCTGCGGCGGTGCCAGAGTTGTAGCGCCGAAAATGAGCGCCACAAGTGTGGCACAGGTAGGCGGAAAAAATGAACTGGAACGCTTTGGCGAGTTCGATGGCAGCCTACACGTAGACAAGAGCCAAACGCGCGCGCAGCTCGCCGCAGTTGCGGCGTTGACCGGCTGTGGCGAGTTGCGGTAGCAATAGGGACGGCAATTGTACCCGCGGTTACGGGTACCCGTCGGGTATTGTACCCGACGGGTACAGGTACGGGTACATTTTTTTACCCGCGGGTACAACTCGTACCCGACCCGACATATTTCGGGTACGGGTACGGGTATGATTTTTACCCGCGGGTATCCGACGGGTTACACAGTTTCTTAAATCTAGGCCCAAGAAATATAACTCGGCCAATTAAACAAACCCTAACACATCTCCTGGTACCCTCATTTGAAGACGCATTTGAATGAATTATTATAGTTGCAGTTAGCTTCTTCCTCCTTGAAATAGCTTAATTAATTCTTAAGATCTGTAGTTAAGGTGAATGGTGTTTGTTTGTATGGTGTATATCGTATAGTTGAATTAGCTGCTGAAAATTGAAATTTGATATGTTATTTAAGCTGTTCAACATTCAAATTATGATTTATGGATTTTTTTGTTATGTTTGGTCATACCCGACGGGTACCCGAAACCCGCTCGAAACCCGTCGGGTATGGGTACGGGTACAAAATTTTACCCGCGGGTACGAATACGAAATTTTACCCGCGGACAGTTTCAGTCCGGGTCAGGTATTTGCTCTACCCGACCCGAACCCGACCCGTTGCCATCCCTAGGTAGCAATCCAAACGCGCCCTAAACACCCCTGCAGAATGAATGACTACTGTTGAAGAATCTTTGTACTGTTTTACATAGGGGTGTATAAGCAAAGTCCGTTCAGTCTTAGACCGTCCGCAGTGGCACACTGTAAAATATACTGGATACACTTTTTTATAATGTAATTTAGAGTACGTACTATAAAACTAGAAGAATAGTGTATAGAGTATGCTTTAAAGGGCGCTGGTGCGGATAGCTTTACAACACTCTCACGTTCATTTCATCGGGTTCAAAGTCCCCATCTAGTGCTACACATTTTTTATAGTTAGGACAACAATTCAATTTTAGTTTCAAATTAGATTTTTTTTCTAACGATGACAATTTAAAGACGACAGATAGAGTATCTAGTATTTTCGTAATTCTAAAATTTACACACCGGAAACTCAATCAATTATACTGTTCGTAGAGCAGCAGTTTATACTGGATTATAAAAATACAATCCTCAATAATTGTCTACATCTTAACCATTGCTTTAGCATCCTAAGCCTGTATTTGGTGCAACGATCGCATTGTTCGCATAAAAAAAAAATTCTCATGATTTTTCAGTTCATCCCCATATTATTATGGAGCAGCATCTGATGGCCCAGCTGGGCTAGGGACCCCTGCAGTTCGTTGCCTATTTGGAACGTTGCACCAGTGCAGGAACCGTTCGGCTGCTTCTTGGCTGCAGCCACCTGACTCGTCAGCAGACCGGGGCCGCTCTCTTCTGATCTCTTCCGCTTCCAGGCGGCGCCATCGACGAACGCCGTTGACGTCGAGGCCGACGAGTTCACCAGCAGGACCTGCCCGGACATGCTGCTGCTGTTGCTGTTGTTGTTGACCAGTAGGTGGTTCGCGACGGGGTGGCCGTGGAGAGCGGCGTGATGTTGCTGGTCGAGCCGGGTTGCGTCCTGCTGGACGCCGTCGTCGAAGAGCTGCGCCAGCGAGTAGTCGTTGAGCAGCTCGGAGATGGACGGGATCCTGGGCATCCTATTGGTGCCGCCGGCCGTGGCCTGCATTGGGAACGCCCCGGCGGCGGTGGCGCCTTGCAGGATTATGCCAGCGCTCGACGACGTCGTGTAGCCGGTCTCGTCGAAGCCGCTCGGATCCTCCTGCTCTTTTTCGGAGAGCGGCGGCACCGCCATCGGCGACACATGGCTAGTCTTCTTGTAGATCCGGCACAGCACCCACTCATCCAGCTGCACAGACAATCAACCGCACAAAATTAGCAAGAGGATGGGGGGGGGGGGGGGGGGGGGAATATATAGTTAATAATGCTACACAAATCAGCTGGAAAATGAACCGAGCATCAACACGTATGCATCGGGGCTATCGTTGTCGGATCAATTGACTTGGGCGCAACCATGCCAAGTACTATGCCCAAAGAA
This sequence comes from Tuctoria greenei, assembly GCA_036927565.1. NCBI lineage: Eukaryota > Viridiplantae > Streptophyta > Magnoliopsida > Poales > Poaceae > Tuctoria > Tuctoria greenei. The sequence goes on along the minus strand of JAYESD010000006.1, from coordinate 194,184,002 downwards.
CATTTCTTTATGACAAGCACATTAAAAGTGGCCGTTGCGTCCATTGGCAAGCCACAAACAAATAACTGATCCGACGATAAACAATATTGACGTGCCACGAAGCCGTACTGGAAACATCGGCGTAAAGATCAGGGTGCAAGTGCATCTGTGTGCATGCGCAAGCGGTGCAACGAACAAGGCATATGGCTGGCACGTATGCAACTAGCATGATGCTGACATGTAGATCTCTTCTTTGAATTTTGCCTAGCAGTTGAGTAAAAAGCTGCGGTCTCATAATCGTACAGTAGTACTAAGCTAGTTACGTGCGTACCCTCATGGACGCGTTGCGGAACTTCAATGGGCGGTAGGCGTGTCCGGCGTTGGCGTCGGCGGCGGCGAGGCGGTACTCGTGCATGATCCAGTCGGTCTTGGTGCCCTTGGGCGGGCGACCCTTGTAGAAGACGAGGGCCTTCTTGACGCCGACACTCTCGCGGGTGGCGGTGCTGTGGATGGGCTTGTCCGTGCCGGTGGCCTTCCAGTAGCCGGAACCCGCCGCGCGGTTCGGCCGGATCCCGTTCGGGTACTTGCGGTCTCGCGGGCTGAAGAAGTACCACTCCTTGTCCCCGTACGCCGCCTTGGCTGCACGAAACACACGCGAATGACAATTAAATTAAGATGATCTGTCGATTAAATAACTCGTCGTCAGTACATGCGAACTATTGGGGATCTTGCATGCATGGATCGGATGCGTGGGGTACTCACATGGCAGGTCCCATGGGTCGAACTTGTAGATGTCGACGTCGGCGATGATTGAGACCGGGCACGCCGAGGAGCCGGCGCGGTTGCGGAGGTAGTGGAGGATCAGCTCCTCGTCCGTCGGGTGGAACCGGAAGCCAGGCGGCAGCATCGCCGGGTTCGCCATGATCATTGGGACGGACCTGCTACAACGCGACGCAATCTACCGAGCGAGCTGGTGATCGATCGACCCCCTCCCTACACAGCCCTCGGAGCTCAGCCTCACTGGTAATTGCTCTCCCAAGCTTTGCGCCCAGGAGGAGGAGGAGAGAGAAGCTAATTGCTCGATCGAGCTAGGAGGAATGGGGAGGGAATGGAATTTTGGGAAACGGGAGGGGAGGGGCTGCTTATATGCTCGCGGGTTCTTGTCCGCTTGCGCGCGCGACGCCTGTCGCGGGGCCCAGATGCCAGAACACGAGGTATTTATCGGTTCTTTTTCTTTCCGGGGGCTGGGGCTGCCGATCGGCACGAGGGGTGTGTGGTTATCGGCATGTTCCTCCTCGCCTCACGTACGTCCGGCGTGATGCCACCAGAGATTGGTTCGGTGGGGGGCCCGTGACGGGCGCTGTTTGAACCCGGCGGCGCCGGCACGTGTTGGCGGCCGATGCTTCCAGCGAGCGACGATCCTGGTACCTGCCGGGGTTTTCTTTCTGGGCAGATGGCAACGGACGATCATGTTCATGTTCAGCTGTGGCCTGCGGCACTTGGAAAGGACGCGCGATTTTTCTATCAGGTAGGGGTTTCATTACAAAATTGTAGAAACAACTTGTTGATGACTTGATTGATGGTTCCAGAAATAAGTTTATGTGAAGTACAAAGTTCATGAATAAAATATCAACAGAATGACCAAAGTACGCATAATAAAGCATATTGACAAACCTGTGGGGTCTGAAGATACTAAAATTAGCTCGACACAGGGATTCAGAGGACAAGCACGGTTGATATGTTTGTTGGGGCTTTTTCGGCTAGGTGGGGGCATCAGGACAACTCGACAGACGGAACAGTCTAGCAGAACAGAGGGAAACAGCGGTACCGTAAGCGGTCTTAGCTTGTCGTTAGCCTTATCTCGCAAACGAAATTATGTTTGGTGCCATTATCTTGCATCGCCGCATCTGGAGGCTACATATTTCATTTCGAGGGTTAAGTGGCACGGTTTCGATGCTTGCAAGTGTGATATACATATTGTTGGGATTTGAGTGCAGTTTATTTATGGGCTGATTTATTTGGATCAACTCCCCTGATGCAAAGTTAAGGTGGTGTGAAGAGGTGGCTGGAGACTTTAGTTTCTCATTGCCCATCTAGATGTGAGTTCCCCAATATATATAGTAATCCTTTTACTGATTCTTAACATGAGAATAATAAGGGATGAATGCTCCTTTTATGGATACAAAGACACACGCACACACGTGCGCGCGTTTCGCGACTTTACACGTGTTTATCGCGTGATTTGTGACTTGTGATGTTACGCATTCGCGTCGTGACGAGTTGTGTTCTACTAAGCAGTTAATTTTTTAGCCACTCATATAAAAGGGAATATTTCATCACACCTAGACTGTCACGTCAATGTGTGAAATAATTTGAGGCATAACTGCAGGCACACATTTAATGTGCACGAATGTCCATAACTGCTCCCATTAGTTGCACGATGAAGAATTCCAGGGGTGATTTTCTGTAATTATGGCAGATCGAATCTGAGGCAGTTGGCAGACTCGATTATATAAGGAGACGTCTTGAATACTGGAGTATAGACACACAACAGACAGAAACTCGACTCTCTTACAAACTATTCCGCGCAACTGTTTTTTGCTTTGACGTCCTTCCGTTCGTCGTGCAGCGGATTGAGTGAGAGCGGTGTCTCCGAACCGACGCCGGTGATCTGAAGACCTGCACGGGTGTCGGCGATTAGGTTTCTAGGAAGTGCTCTCGCATGGTCGCTCGCAGCACTTCCTTTGTCTTCAACATCTTCATCAAGTTCGTCAGTTTCGTCTTCTACTTCACAGAAGGACGATATGTAAGTAGACCACTCAATCTATGACTTGTTCGATTTATTTGATGAGCGATTTATTCGCATTTGTTTTAGTTCTTATTTGTGTAATACTAGCACTGATTATTTTGACTGCTAGTAGAACTGCTCTAGTCGTTTTGACATTTCGGATCATCAAATTAATTGCATACCATGTGTATTTTCCAACAATCCAGAAACCTGATAGAATTAACATGACTGGACTTACTAATGCGCTAAAACTTGAGCGATTTGCTGGAGGTGACAATCTTAAGAGATAGCAGACACGAGTCAAGTTTTGGCTCATGTCGATGAAGATCTGGTGGGTGATTTCCCCAGTTCTTCCTCTCACTGAGGGGCAACACCATGACTATGATCTAGACAATTCCACTTGTCTTGGCTGCCTATTGTCACTCCTGTCAGATCAGCTATGTGACATTTACATGAACCACATTTTGGCTAAGGAACTGTGAGACACCCTAGACCGCAAATATGTGGAGTCAGATGTTAGACATGAATTATATGTTAATAACCAGTACCACGAATATAAGATGGTCGATGACCAATCTATTCTGGAACAGGCTCATGAGATTCAGCTTCTGGTAGGGGAACTTGCACATTTTGATACAGTTTTGCCTGATAAGTTCGTGATTGGTGGAATTATTTCCAAACTGCCACCATCTTGGAGAAGTTTTTCCACGAGCTTTAAACACAAGAAAGAGGTTATGACTATTGAGAGTCTGATCTCAACTCTTGATGTTGAGGAAAAGGCAAGATCCAAGGATGTGCCTCGTTCTGTTCCGCAGGAAGGGACTTTTTCTAATGCCAATGTGGTTCAAGGTAAATCTGGTGGTAGCAACAAGAACAAGAAGAACTGGAAAAGAAAAGTAAAAAAAACACTAGCTTTAAGAAGAAGAAGAAAGAAGACATGACTTGCTTTGTGTGCGGCGATCTTGGCCACATAGCCAGAAAATGCCGCAATAGAAAAGGCAAGAAAGGTAGTGGTCAGAAATATGTGAATGTCACAATTAGCAAGGACGGAGGAGCATCTGAATCAGGGTATGTTCCAGAAGTTCTTCTAGCGTGTCATTCCACCGATTGGTGGTTAGACACAGGAGCTAATGCGCATGTTTGTTCTCACTACAATTTATTTCTTCTTATCAAGCTATCGGCAGTTGCTCCGTCTTGATGGACAATGGGTCTAGGATTGTTGTACATGGAATTGGAAGAGTCGATCTTAAGTTGACCTCTGGAAAGACTCTCTCTTTGAAGAATGTGCAACACATCCCTATAATAAATAGAAACCTGATTAGTGGTTTTCTATTGTGTCGTGATGGCTATAAGCTAGTGTTTGAGTCGAAAAAATTTATTGTTTCGAAGTTTGGTGTATTTATCGGAAAAGGCTATGATAGTGGAGGCATGTTCCGTCTTTCAGTTGTTGCAGATTGTAATAATCTTGTGAACTCAAATGCTTATTCTAGTTCTGAATGCAATGGACGAGAGACTACTGTTTGGCACTCTAGGCTTTGTCACATCAATTATGATCGCATCATTAAATTATCCAAACTTAATTTGATTATCAAAATTCCTGTTGAAAGAAGATCTAAGTGTTATGCGTGTGTGCAAGCTAAACAGCCATGTAAACCATTTAAAAGCGTGGAAGAGAAGAGCTTGTCACCTCTAGATCTTATTCACTCAGATTTATGTGAAATGAATGGAATTTTGACTAGAGCAGGGAAGAAATATTTTATCTTTTATTGATGATGCTACTAGATATTGTTATCTCTATCTTATTAAATCGAAAGATGAGGCACTAGACCGTTTTAAAATCTATAAGGCTGAGGTAGAAAAACGTGTTAGGTCTGATAGAGGAGGAGAGTACCTTTCTAATGATTTCGACAAATAATGTGTGGAGCATGGAATTATCCATGAGACAACGCCTCCCTACTCACCCCAATCTAATGGGGTGGCTGAGAGGAAAAATCGAACACTAACGGACTTGGTTAATGCCATGTTGGACAGTTCAGGTTTATCCAACTCATGGTGGGGGGAAGCCATTTTGACTGCATATTTTGTGCTGAATCGAGTTCCATCATACAAGGGTGAAATAACCCCGTATGAAGGATGGAAAGGAAGAAGGCATGCTCTCGGTTTCTTACGTGCATGGGGCTGTTTGGACAAAGTTAATGTGCCTGCATGTAAGAAATGAAAATTGGCACCAAAGACCATGGACTGTGTCTTTCTAGGATATGCACAACATAGTGTAACCTATAGATTTTTAGTGATTAGATATGAGATTCCTAACGTGCACATTAACACCGTGATTGAATCTTGTGATGCCACATTTTTCGAGGATATTTTTCCAATGAAGGATAGAGTTGCAGGTCGTAGAAAGGCATCTAGTTTTACTCTTGATCCTTTTCTAATATCCGTTCCTTGTTCTTACACTGAAAAACCCATTGAGGATGACAATGCAAATACTGCTCCTCGAAGGAGCAAGAGAAAAAGGATTGAAAAATCCTTTGGTGATGATTTTATTGTCTACTTCGTTGATGATACACCCAAAACACTTTCAGAAGCATATGCATCACTAGATGTAGATCGCTGGAAGGAGGCAATACATAATGAAATGGAGTCCATTTTGACTAATGAGACTTGGGAAATATGTGACTGTCCCGTTGGGTGTAAACTTGTTTGGTGTAAGTGGGTATTTAAAAAGAAGCTCAAACCAGATGGTACAGTTGATAAATATAAGGCTAGACTTGTAGCCAAGGAATTACCCAAAAGGAAGGTGAGGATTTTTTTCGATACTTATTCACCTGTTGCTAGGCTAACCACAATTCTTGTGCTTGTTGCACTTGTTGCATGTCATGATCTCCTCATTCATCAAATGGATGTGAAGACGGCTTTCCTAAATGGCGAGCTCGATGTGGAAATCTATATGAAGCAGCCTGATGGTTTTGTGGTGTTTGGGCAAGAGAATAAAGTGTGTAAGTTACGAAAATCCTTGTATGGCCTCATGCAGGAACCAAAGCAGTGGCATGAGAAGTTCAATAGAACTATGACCTCAGCATGCTTTGTGGTAAATGACGCTGACACATGTGTGTACTATCGGTTTGTGAGGGTAAGGGAGTACTGAGCTTATATGTTGATGACATATTATTTTTGGGACTAGTATCGATGTGATAAATGATGTAAAATCATTCCGATCCCAAATTTTGATATGAAGGATTTGGGAGTGGTTGATGTTATTCTAAACATCAAACTGATTAAGGCCAAGAATGAGATTACTTTAAAGCAATCTCATTATGTGGAGAATATTTTGAGTCGATTTGGGTACTCAGATTCTAAAGCTTATCCAACGCCATATGATCCCAGTCTAAAGCTTCGCAAGAACAGAGGACAAGGGATTAATCAGTTGATATATTCCCAGATTATTGGTTCTCTCATGTATCTTGCTGGTGCAAGCAGATCTGACATCTCATCCTTGGTGTGCACTAGAACGTGTAATGAGATACTTGAGATGTACATCAACATATGGACTTCACTATATGGGGTATCCAGCTGTACTGGAAGGGTATAGTGACTCAAAATTGGATCAGATGCTGATGAGATCAAAACCACTAGTGGATACATTTTCACTATTGGTGGTGTTGCAGTTTCATGGAGGTCTCGTAAGCAGACTATATTGACAAAGTCTACGATAGATGCAGAACTTGTAGCACTTGAGATAGCTACTACTGAGGAGGAGTGGCTGAAACAGCTCTTGATGGACTTGTCATTGGTCGTTAAACCTGTGTCGACCATTCTTTTGCATTGTGATAATCAAAGTGTGATCACAACTGTAGGAAATGCAAAAGAAAATTTAAAATCCTCAAAACATGTGAAATGGCAAATCAAATCGGTGAGACATTTGAGAAATATGGGAGAGATTGTCGTTAAGTATATTAATATGAAAAGAAATCTTGCAGACCCTTTTACTAAGGGATTAGTATGTGCTGTAATTGAAGAAGCATCAAGGGAAATGGGTTTGAAACCCACATGATGTTATCGTACAATGGTAACCCAAACTATGTGGTCGGAGATCCCGTGAAGTAGATCTTGAGAAAAACGAGTTGTATGGATAACTGGAGAGTACTTATTTGTGACTCATTTCCGCTAGCAGGTGCATACTCTCAGTATTGCATGGAAGATTGACTTTAGTGTCTTATTGTGTTCTGAGGCCTAAATAGGCAAGATACTGTCCTGCAGGGTATACTTGTAAGAACACACCTATATAAGTTTGACTGTTAGGCCACAATCTATGAGATGTGGGAAATCTCAAAGAAACTCATGAACAGACACGGGAGCAGACCGTAATGCTCCAACCATAGGCATGGCTTTAGGCAACCTAGTATCAGCGACGCTTTCATGTGAAACTTGCTCACACAAAACTAGCAATTCAAGACTATATCCATTGCAAAGTTGTGAATATGTGAATCATGGAATGCTAGGTGCAGCTCAACCCACAACGGGTCTGCACTGCAAAGCTGGGATATTAAAGCGCATAATTGTTACTTGTAGATCATGGCTTTCGGTGGGGATTGTTGGGATTTGGCCCTTTGGTGCAGTTCATTTATGGCCTGATTTATTTGGGCCAACTCCCGTGATGGAAAGTCAAGCTGGTGTGATGAGGTGACTGGAGACTTTAATCCCACATTGCCCACCTAGATGGGTGTTTCCCAATATATATAGTGACCCTTGTACTGGTTTTTAACATGAGAATAATGAGGGATAAGATTGCTGCTATGGACACAAGGACACATGCACGCATGCGCGCGCATTTTGCGATTTTACGAGTGTTTATCGCGTGACTTTTGACTTGCGATGTTGCGCGTTCGCGTCGTGACAAGTTGTGTTCTACTAAGCAGTTAATTTTTCAGCTACTCATATAAAAGGGAATATTTCATCACACCTATACTGGCACGTAAACGTGTGGAGTAATTTGAGGCATAATTGTAGGCACACATTTAATGTGCACGAATGCCCATAACTGCTCCCATTAGTTGCACGATGATGAATTTCAAGGGGCGGTTTTCTAGAATTATGGAAAATAGAATCTGAGGCAGTTGGCAGACTCGAGTATATAAGGAGACATTCTGGATACTGGAGTATAGACACACAACAAACAGAAACTCACCTCTCTTGCAAACTATTTTGCGCATCTGTTTTTGCCTTGTCATCCCTATGTTCGCCGTGCATCGGATTGAGGGAGAGCGGTGTCTCCAAATTGACGCCGGTGATCTGAAGACCTGCACAGGTGCCAGCGATCAGGTTCCTGGGAAGTTCTCTCGCACAGCCGCTCGCAGCACTTCCTTCGTCTTCAACATCTTCATCAAGTTCGTCAGTTTCGTCTTCTACTTCACAGAAGGATGATTTGTAAGTAGATCACTCGATCTATGACTTGTTCGATTTATTTGATGAGCGATTGTTGATGTGTGCGATCGACACTTCCCCCGATACTACTGGATCATAGCCCGCGAAGGTTCTTGATTGGTTTGGGCGTGCGTGAGAATATGAACAAGACAGTGACACAATGATTTTCTGTGGTTCGGGCCGCCTGAGCGTAACACCCTACTCTACGGGATGTATCGTTGTCTATATGAGTGTATGGCGCTTGTGAGCGTGTGAGATCCCCCCCCCATGTATCGCCGTGCAACGCAACCCTTTTATAGTCTAAGGACTAGCCGTTACATTAGCCTGACCCGACATGTGGCCCTGGCGGTAGTTAACTGCCTAATACACGATCTGTGCATATTAAGGGCAATTAACAACATGATAATGTGCCTTAATGGTGGCGTTACCATTGTTAAGAGTCCACTGATTGTGTGTCATTAATATGGTATTAATGACACACAATCAAGTCTTGTAACTGTAGCTTTAACTGTCTCTTGAATGTCCGCGCCGTTGGAGATCTGCCAGACTCTTCGTTGCTATTCAAGGTCCGGAGGCTCGGCACGTGGTGGCTCTGGAGCTTCTCGTCGTGGGGAGGTAGGTCCGGAGCCACTATCTCGATCCCATTGTGGTTTCCATCTAGGCATTGCAGAGGCTTACTTAAGAAGGAAAGCCCGCAGGGTTTGAGGACTCTTTACAGTTTCAATCGAACTTGCGCTTAGAGCCACCCAACCTTCGCATAGCCTTCCAACTTTTGCTCCACTTTGCCGCGATGGAGTTGGGTCTTCCTCTCATCAAGATCAAGACAAATGAAGAGATGTCGAGTGTCTGGACCTATATGGGGTGGTCCAGCAACTCCTGCAACAAGGACATCCACTTCGGCAAGCTCCCCTTCAAGATGGAGTGCTCCGGAGAGATAGTGTACTTCTCAGCATACGCTATGGTGGGTCTGATCCCACTTTTTTCAAGCTTTCTCTTGATGCTACTATATTTCTACGGCCTTCAGCTTTATCATCTCGGCCCCCACTCCCTCTTGCTGGTGGCGACCTTCGTCCACTTCTGCGAGATGTGGGTGGGCGTGCCTCCTTGCATTGAGCTATTCTGGACCTTCTTCATGGTCCACACCACCGGGAAGGGGACGGAATTGATAGGCTTGTATTACTTCGTGAAGCGTAAGAATTGCCTCTTCAAGTACTTGAAGACCTTCCCCTCCGGCAAGTGGGACGATTGGAAGAAGTATTGGATGATCATTACAGTGGAGGAGCATGAGATGTTGGAGCTGCCCAAGGGCCTTCCCAATGTTGACACCGATGCCTTGAACTTAGTTCCGGAGCTGTTGAAAGCGTACAAGCCCATCCTGGAAAGGATCCAATAATGCGTAGAGGAAGGAGTGACCCCCCCCCCCCTCCCCCAAATGGTCTTCGGCAATTTCTTGGTGAACAGGTGGGCTCCGCTGAAGACTAGGGAGTGGTCCGCATGGGCTTTCAATAGTGAGATGGATCATAACCGAATTGAAGTTGGTTTGAACACCAACTTGGATGATGAAGCTTTGAAGATCCATCTCAAGAAATTTCAGGATGGAGGTATCTCCCGCGACGCCCTGGCTCTGCCAGCTGCCTTCCTACCTCTGAACATGGTTCCAGAGGTTAGCAGGGAGATCCGTAGGAGAATGCCGACATTGGATGACCTGGGCGTGGTTGAGAGGCGCCATATCTCTGGGGTTGCAATCTCTGGAGCTTCAGAAAGGGTAGCCCCCGTTGCTCCAAGATAGAAGGTTGATGACGCTGGAAAGGGCAAGGGCAAAGACAAGGACCCAACCGAATCTTCCAGCCGGAAGAGGAAGTTGAGGCATGCTGATGGGAGCTCCATCAGGTCGGCTCCAACTTCAACAACCCCTTCTCCCCAGCGAAGCAAATCTTCGGCGGCCATGCCACCTTCGGTGCTGGCGTCCTCAAGGAGCGCAAGCTCCGGCAAATTTACTCCAGCTCTCATGCCAGCTGTGAGCTCCAGGTCCGGCGGTCCTTCCCAGCTGAGGGAGGTCCCGACTGAGAAGACTCCAACTGCAGCGGCTAGCTCCCAGCCGTGGTCCGAATTCTTTGCCTCACCGGATTTGGTGGGCTCTGGCTCCTTGCCTCAGAAGAAGAAATTCCGCGGCGATAGGGTGGTAGCATTCCAACGTAAGCATTGTCATCTCACCCTGAGGTGCCAATCTTGTCTTTTTCATGTCTTTAATTTTCCTGATCTTTTGTTTCCAAGGTGTCGAGAAAGAAGTCCGTTGCTTCGTCACCTGCTGCAGCTACTGAGGCTGAGCATGTGGAAGCTCCGGCTGCAACCCCCATGCCTCCCCAAGTGGTGGAAGAAGACACAACAACTCCAGTGCCAGCTGTCGTGGACTTGGATCCAGAGGAGACGCCAGAAACTCCCGTGGTAGCGCCGGACCATGGGGGAGAAGTTGATGAAGATGCGCCAGCGGCTGCAGCACTGACGGTTGAAGCTCTGGTGCAGTAGATGGAGATGGCGAAAGCTCCGGCGTTTGAGCCAGAGGTAACCGAAGCTCCGGTGCCTATGCCGGAAGTTGTTGAAGATCCGATGGTCGAGTTGGAGGTGCCCGAAATTTCGACCTCTGTGCCGGAGGTTATTGAAGCTTCGGCACCCGAGTCGGATGCATTAGAAGTGTCGGCGCATGAGCCGGCGGTGGTGGGTGATCCGGACGAAGCTCCAATGTTAGCCCCAGAGGAAATTACTCCGGAGGCATCCATGTCCGAGCCGGAGCACCCAGAGGAGTCGACGGCAGGCCCTCCACCTGTAGAGCCGTCGATTGAAGATCTGGTGGGGGACCTTCAACATCAGCCTCGAAGGTTGAAGTCTCCACGCTGGGACCCTCGTCGATGTAGATAGAAGCAGAAGAGCTTTAGGGGGGCGGCCCTAGTGCTGCAGGATCGTAGGGGACCACGCTTGTGACATGGGACCCAATTTTCATGCTTAAAGACCCCTTGGAGCCGGCGGAGATGACCCCGATAGGCCCAGAGCCTATTCCTTAGGCGTTGTCTATCGATAATGCCTGCTCCAGTCTCCGTCAAGTCCAGCTTGCCTTCGACCACGATAGCAAGGTCCTCGAAGAACAGCGCCACACCTTAAGGCGTTGGTGCAACATACTTCATTTCGAAACCAAGCTAGCGCAGATAAGGCTTGCCGACCAATGGGAGTGGGCTGAGAAGGAAAAGGCCTGGATGGAATATTGGGGCTAGCTGCTGGAAGAAAGGGAGGCCTCCATGAGGGCCTCAACGCTTAGTCTCGGGGAATTCTCGAGCATGCCATAAAGAGCAATGATGCTTCTGACGAACGTCAAGACAACCTCAACACTTTGAACGAGATTCTCCTGAAGAGTCGAGCGGACCTCGATGAGAGGGAAGAGAAGCTCCTGGAGATGCAGGAGGATATTTTAAAGAGAGAGGGGGAACTCGCCTAGAAACTGACTCTAGGAGAGCAAAACTTGGCAGACTGCACCAAGAAATTTGATTAGCAATGCAAGCAGGAGGAGGAGAAGCACTAAAAGCTAGGGCAAGAGCTCTCCAAAAGATAAGTTGATGTTGCTACCAGAGAGGGAAAGGTGAGAGGTAGGAAGAAAGACCTGGCCAAACAGCAGAACCGCATCCACCTCCAGGAGATGGAGCTCACTGACCGCGAAAAGCAAGTGGTTGAAAGCATTCAGCAACATGCCAAAGAGGTCGAGCGCATCGCCCGAGAGAGTTCAAAGCTTGCAGCCACCAGAAGGTCACTGGAGGAGCTGAGGAATGTGAGGGCAACTAAGTCTCGGCAAGTCTGGGACTTCTTGGGGCATGCCGACAGAGCTTTGTTGCCACTCGACTTCAATCGGTACGTCTAGAGAACCCAACACCGGAGCTAGACCAGACACTAGTGGCACTTAGCTCTACTGGCAGCAAACTCGACGCGATAGGTGACATCATCGCTGACCAACTAGAGACGAAGGGAAAATCTCTGGCCAAGAACGTCGCTGAATATGTTCTGGTGTGTTACAAGAGCCGAGACCCCCAACTTTCTCTAGATCCGATCTTCGAGGGACCCATTGTCGAAGAGGAGGATGTCGCTAGGGCCACCGTCCAAGAAGTTGTCGAGAAGGTTGCCTCGTTTTTCCATAGGACTTAGAGCCTTTAGTAGCTAGGATCTTTTTCTCTTGCCTTTTACTGTAATCCTCATTTTGTAATCCAGTCCTTCCGATGAATGAAATCCACTCTTCTCGAATGAATGAATTCCATTTTGGGCTTGTATTCAATACATTGTCCTTTACCTTATTGGCCCCCTGGTAGATGTACACAATTTGATTGCAAACATGTACCAAAAGGTTTGATAATGTCTTGATTACTTGAACGCTTCGAACTTGTAGCTAGAACGCTTAACATTTAGGTCCGAAGTTTACCTCCGACATCTCCAAGGACCCTTTGTGACCTTGACGGCGGGCCCCCTGGGAGGTGTTGGAGCTTTATCGGTTCGATGACGCCTATTATCAACGCGTGAAACGACGATGGTGGGCTCCCTGGGGGTGTCAGAGCTTGATAGTTCCGACGGCGCCTGCTGTCAACACGTGAAACGTCAACGGCGGGCCCCCTAAGGGTGTTAGAGCTTGATAGGTCCGACGACGCTCACTGTCAATGCATGTAACATCGACGACGGCCCCCCTGGGGTTGTTGGGGCTTGGTAGGTCCGACGGCACCCACTTTCAACGCGTAGAACATCGACGGTGGGCCCCTTGTGGTTGTTGGAGCTAGGAAGGTCTGACGGTACCCACTGTCAACGCGTAGAACGTTGATGGTGTATCCCCTCAGGGTGATTTCTTCACCATCTTTGCTTCAATTGTCATTATGCTTCACGTCGACGGTTGGTCCCATGGGAGTTGTTAGAGCTTGTTAGCTCCGAGGACGCCCTTTTCAACGTTAGAAACGTCGACGGGGGGCCTCCTTGGGGGATGTCGGAGCTTAGTAGCTCCGACATCATCCACCATCGTCATGAGTTTTCATTTTTCCTGCGCATTAAAGACAAGAAAAACATTAAAATTCGTCCTCTTGTCTATAACACTTTTGCGACTTACTGTTCGTATTGGAATTTTAGATCCAAAAGAACTCAATATGATAACAAGTACATTGCTGCAATCTCCCCAGATCTGAATGCCTTCTGGACCCGCCCTACTGAGGCCTGTCGGAATGTAGGTATAGTGGCGTACTTAGGGTGCTTGACCAGGCTAAGTTGATAGTGCACTCCGGACCTGGCAATAGCTTTGGCGTTTAGGCGAGTAGACCGTCTAGCAATGCTAAGATTCGAAAAAATTGACAATGTAACTTGTAGAACATATGAAAAACTTTGGACTAAAGCTCAAAACTAATTGCACAACTTCGTCATAATCAAGAAGGAAAAGGATAATAAAAGAAAACGAGCCTGTACAAAATTAATGCACGTGGAGTCTGCTTTTGCACAACAATGTCTTTCATTATAGGTCCAGATTATAGGGGAGACAATGAAACACTTAGGTTACAGGACCAGGCTAAGTGTGCTATACATCTTGTTCTAAACAGGGTAGGTAAGCCACACTTCAGTACAGGGAGCAAGTTAAATATTTCTTTAACTGCCCAGACCCTCCCGGAGGGGTCCGTATGTTCACTAGGAGGACCTACCCGACTCTGTGTATAGACTCTATAACTTACATTGTGTGTAATCACAGACTCACCTCCGTGAAACTAAGTATAAAACTTATGGAGGTGCTCGATGTTCCAAGGATTGGGAAGCGGGGTCCCATCCTCTGTAGCCAAGCGAACGCGTCCGGGACGCGAAACTTTGATCACTCGGAAGGGACCTTTCCAGCTGGGGGAAAGTTTGTTCACCCCTTCACGAGTTAGTATTCTCCGCAGCACCAGATCACCTTTATCGAGCTGTCGGCGCACATGCCTTTGATGATAGCGACGGAGCGCCTGGCGATAACGTGCATTCTGAACTCCTACTTGGCACCTTCCCTCATCGACGAGGTCAAGGTCTTCATGCCGGAGATGGTCCTGCGTGGCTTCGTCGAAGGTCCAGACCTGGTGTGACCCCATGGTGATCTCTGGAGGAAGGACCGCTTCAGCTCTGTACACCAGGAAGAAGGGGGTCTCTCTAGTTAACCGGCTAGGTATTGTTCTGCTCGCCCACAGTGTGGATGGAAGCTCCTCAATCCAGTTGGATCTGTGCTTCTTCAGGCGTTCATAGGTGCGCATCTTGAGTCCTTTCAATATTTCTGCATTTGCTCCCTCGGCTTGGCCATTACTTGTCGGGTGAGCTACTGATGCATAGCTGACTTGTATGCCGGGGTCTTCCCAATACTCTTGGAATGCTGCACTTGTTAATTGGTTTCCGTTGTCAGTGATGACTCTGTTCGAAACTCCAAATTTGCAGACTATGGACCTCAAGAACTTGATAGCAGACTGCTTGTTGATTGTCACAACTGGATTAGCTTCTGGCCACTAGGTGAACTTGTCGATGGCGACATACAAGAACCTGTAACCTTCGATGGCTTTTGGGAAAGGTCCCAAAATGTCCATCCCCCACACAACGAATGGCCATGTAGGAGGTATCATTTGTAGTTGTCGGTACCCTATGTATTGGGTACCCCACAATACCGCAACAAGTGCAAGAAAGTTCCACCCGTCAGAGTCGAAGGCCCTTGCAGGTCCCACATGTCACGTTGCACCAGACCCGCTCTCCTCACATGGTTGGTTCCCAGGTTAACACGTGTAAAATAAGTCCGGAACAAAACTCCTAACCAAGGGAAGCATCGACGACTACACGTGTACAACAGTCCCGGACCTAGCCCCCGTCAGAGAGGAGCTCCAGTACCGACACGTGTACAGCAACCTTGGACCTACCCTCCCGCAAGGGAAAGCTCCGGATCTGCCACGTCTAGAGCCTCCAGACCTTCGTCACCAACGGAAATACAAGCCGATCATGACCATTACAGACATTCAAGGAACGGTTAAAGCGATAGTTATAAGGTCTGATAATGTGTCATTAATACCATATTAATGACATATGATCAGTGCACCATTAATAGGGGTAACACTGCCATGAAGGCATGTTACCACACTATTAACTACTTAATACTCTTTAGACAGTGTATTAGTTCATTAAGCACGCCAGGGCCACATGTCAGGTCAGGCCAGCTTTGTAACGGTCAATCCTTGGAACTATAAAAGGGCTGCATCGCGCGACATGCGGATCCAAGCTGATTCAGATCCAAGCTATTATGATCTGACCTTAGCGAACGCACTCGCTCAATACAATTACACAAATCCCATGGAGTAGGGTGTTATGCTCAGGCGTCCCGAACCACGTAAATCTCTAAGGTCACCATCTTGATAGTGATCTCTGCGTGCCCCAACCACAAAAGAACCTCCGCGGGCTGCTTCTTAGCGGGTCCGGGGGAAGTTCCGTATCAAACACTTTGACATTTGGCGCGCCAGGTAGGGGGCGGCAATCCCGAGATCACAAGATGGTGAATTCAGCTGCTGGATCATCCAACGACAATCATGCTGAACAACCTGCTGGAGGCAACCCCTCCAACGTTTAGCAACCATCAGGTGCCAATGCTCCGACAGGCACTGTAGCACCATCTGTTCCGGCAAACAATGCCGATCAACGAGATGGAGCATCTGCGTCGATCACCGCATCGGCAAACAACAACCCCGAGCACGCGCTCATTGCTGCTCGAGCTCTTCTGCAACATCCACCACCTCCAGGCGCACCCCAGGGTGCTATGGAGCAGTGGAGAGCTGATGTCGACCATCTGGTCGTAGCTGTGACTGCAGACATCAGCAACCAAGGTCATCCTCCTTCGGGGCGAGCACCTTCACAACGATGGACCATGTCTGGCCGGCTTGGTCCACAAGCCTCTCAACAAAGGAGATGTGTTGTCTCCCAGCAGGTGACTTCATTGCCCCCCGGGGCGCGAGACACTCATACCATCACCAGGATTCTGACTCATGACCTGCAGTCGGAACTGGATCGCCGTCACCGGCAACAGGACAACCGTGTACATATCGAGCATGCTCGCGAGAGGCGATAGGCTCGGGACAACCCTGCTCCTCAAGGAGTAGGAGGAGGTTGTTCTGCCCTGGCCATGCATTTACGCATGGTCAGATGGCCACAGAAGTTCCGGCCTCACTTGCCAGAAAAATTTGACGGGGTAGTCAACTGTGACGCCCGGTTCCGAAAAATGAACCAAACTAACGTATATGTGTGCCCAGGATGTTCATCACACATACACGAGCGCAATCACAAAAGAGTATGCAGAAAATTACCACAAAACAAGATTAATTAACCAAATTTCATTACACAAACCAGATTATCCTCGAATACAAGCTCCAATGAACATTAATGACAAGTTCAACTAATGCAGCGGAAATAAACTAATTAAGCAAACTAAACAGATAGGCAGCATAAGCAATAGGGTATAGCGCAGCTCCAATCAACACCACAAGCAAAGCTGACGGTAGACACGGCCTAGAACTCCGCATTATCACCATTAAACTCCCAATCCTGACCTGCAACTGTTGGGGGGGAATTGCAAGAGTGAGTACATGTCGTACTCAGCAAGTGTGGAAAGTATGACATGTGGCTGATTCAAATGACGATAATAATAATGGCAAAGTGCCGAAAAGTACAGTAAAACATTTGAAAAGCAATATATATATTATATGCATGTGAATAAACCCATCGTAATCATAAATAATATCATAATACCAGTCCATAATTCACCATCCTCATCAATAATTCCAGATTTCACCATTGCCAATAACCATATTCAATACCAAAAATAAATCAATAACCATCTGTAACCATCACCATAACCATTACCATAACCATTACAATAACCATTACCAATACCAAATACCCTCTAATCATGGAAGTTGTCCAGGTGCTCATAACCGGGAGCACGGCTATCATGATAGTTTTAATTAACTCTGCAGAGTTTGTACCTCTTTACCCACGTGTTCGTGATTTCATCACCTTTCGGCGACTAAGAATCTCCCTTATGCCCATGACCCGTCAGTCATATTACACACTTCCGTTGGTGTGTGGCCAAGAGATCACAAAATAGCCTTTACAAAGGGATTACTAGCCTATTCAGACCCCACTGAGGTTTCACCGGTGGTGATGCCTCCAACTGAGCACATCTTCAACCAAGGGCCCCCTCTTGAGCCATTCGGATCCCAGGGTAGTCCCACCAATCATCAACAAACCCAATCCGACTACCCCTTCCCCGAGCATCCACAATGGTCCAAACAGTACTAGCAAAGCCCTAATTAATCAGCTACGCCGCACCCATACTTAGCCTCTTGGTGGCACTGTAGTCCTGGCTTATTCTCGCATGAACCGATCCTTAGATCTAAAGCAAGCAAAACCACCATGACATCCAACCCATCCACATACCAGGCTTGCTTAGATCGCCCATTACCATACCATATTTAACCAGTTCATGTTAACCATAATCTCATCCATGCATAATTAAGTTGAGTGGTATAGTTATTTCCATCCCAATTGATTAAGCGAAGCAAAAGGTAAAAAGTCCAACCCGACGCTCTACCATAAATTCCAGGTTACAAGGGTGGTTTAGCAAGTCTAGTAAACTTCCTACCATAGGATTCCTATCAAATTGACACAGCATGCAGTTCGCAAACAAAACATTTATTTTAAAAACAGGATCAATATGCTTCAAGGACACTTGCCTTGCTCTTGCTGTTGATTAGGGTCAAAGCCTTCAAACTCCTGGTGCTGTAGATCCTCCGTGGCACTTTCTAGCGCAAATCCGTCTAATCTGCACAATAAACATGCAAGACAAGAAACACAATCAAAGAGTGCACAAATATTACTCAATATGACATGACATGCATGATTGATGCAAATGCAAGGTAGAACTTGTTACTAGATTGCTTTTAATGATCACTAACTAGCTCTAATAGATTTTAACAAGTTTATACAGGTTTGGGGTCGATTAGATCAAATTTTAGAATTAACTCAACACAATTTAACCAAAAAGATCGGACTAGTCCGCTAGGGACCGGACAAGTCCGCACTCCGTGAGATCAGCAGATTAGGGTTTTCTAGATCAACGTAAATTCGGAGATTAGGGATTGAATTCATGTAAGGAAAAGAGAATAGAAGGTATACTAGGTGTTTAGAACTCCGATGAACCAAGAAACTTGGAGGTAACACTTGGATCTTGATGATCTAGGGTTGGTGATGAACTTGGAGATGAATTGGTGGTGAAGGACGAAACTTGGTGGAGATCTTGATCCTCCTTCGTTTCCTCCTCTTCTTCCTCTTGCTTGGGATCTTCTCCTCCCTCCTTGATGGTGGCTCCCCACGAACTAGGGTTTGGGTGGGTGGAAAAGTGGCAAATAGATATCAAACCAAGGGGTGGGGCTGTTTATATAGAGGTGGAGGCTAGGGTTAGATGGATTTCGAGTTTTGGGATGAGTAGAGGCCGGTTTAGAGTCCCACATGGGCTCTAAAAGAGTTGGGCACGATGTCCCTAGGCCCACTCAACGTGAAACCCAAGAAACAAGTCGTAAAACAAAAGATCAACTCGGAGTCGCAAAATATCGGACAAGTCCGGACAGGATCGGACTAGTCCGAAGTCGTCCAGAGAGAAAATCGGACAAGTCTGGCAAAAATCGGACAAGTCCGAATTTGAACAGAGAGGAAAAACGGACAAGTCCACTGGAACACCGGACTAGTCCGGAAAAGTCCAGGGACTTAGCATCGGACTAGTCCGCACGAAATCGGACAAGTCCGTTTTTAGTCAGAGAGAAATCGGACTAGTCCTCAGTAAAATTGGACTAGTCCGCACTTTCTTGCGTTTTAAGTGCGGTTTTGCTCCAAATCAATTTTAAATGCTCCAAATCAATGTTAAACTCGTTCCTCTTTATGTGGGTTAATGTTAAACATGTATATGAGTGTATGTAGGGCATGATGCAAGAAAATGAGGGTGTTACAAACTTACCCCCCTTAAAATGAATCTCGCCCTCGAGATTCGACGCGGAAGAGAAGAGATAGGGAAATTCCTTCTTGAGATCATCTGCTAGCTCCCAAGTTGCTTCTTTTTCGATATGGTGCTTCCATTGAACTTTACACCATCGAATCACCTTGTTCCTTGTGACTCCCTCCTTGGTTCCCAAGATCTTAACCGTTTGCTCGGCATAAGCCAAATCTTCCTCTAATTCCAATCCTTCCATTGGCACTTGTTCTTCTGGTACTCTCAAGCACTTCTTGAGCTGGGAAACATGAAACACATCATGTACGTCTGAAAGATGAGCTGGCATCTCCAACTTATATGCTACTTCTCCTCTTTTGTCCAAAATCTTGAATGGTCCAATATAACGAGGTGCGAGCTTGCCTCTTATGTTAAACCTCTTATGACCTCTCATTGGTGACACCTTGAGGTAAACAAAATCTCCTATTTCAAAGGCTAATTTCCTTCTCCTATTATCTGCATAGCCTTTTTGCCTTGATTGGGCAGCCCTCAAGTTTTCACGAATTATTTGGACTTGCTTTTCGGCTTCTTGCAACACGTCCGGACCAAATACTTGAGTTTCTCCTGCCTCATTCCAGAATAAAGGTGTCCTACACTTCCTCCCATAAAGCGCTTCATATGGTGACATTTTCAAGCTTGCTTGGTAACTATTGTTGTATGAAAATTCCGCGTATGGCAAGCTTTTGTCCCAAATTTTCCCATGCTTTAAAGCACAAGCTCTTAACATGTCCTCCAAAATCTGATTGGTCCTCTCGGTTTGTCCATCCGTTTGAGGATGATATGCTGAACTAAAATTCATCCTCGTTCCCAAAGCTTCATGCAATTTTTGCCAAAATCTGGAGGTAAATTGAGAACCTCTATCCGAGACTATCTTCTTAGGGACTCCATGTCGACACACAATATGCTCCATGTATATTTCGGCCAATCGTGCAGCTGTATATTTGGTCTTCACAAGGACAAAATGAGCCGACTTGGTTAAGCGATGCACAATTATCCAAATTGAGTCATACTCGGACTGAGTACGTGGTAACTCAACTATGAAGTCCATACCAATTTCTTCCCACTTCCATTCCGGAATCTTTAATGGTTGTAATAGTCCAGCTGGCCTTTGATGTTCCGCCTTGACTCGTTGACACACATCACACAATGCCACATATTCAACTATGTCCTTTTTCATGCTATCCCACCAATAGCAAGCCTTCAAGTCCTTGTACATCTTCGTACATCCGGGGTGAATCGAGTAAGGCGAGTCATGTGCCTCCTTTAATATTGTCTCCCGAATATGTTTTACATTAGGCACACCGATTCTCTTTCCAAGCCATAAGGTACCATGTTCGTCTTCATCAAATCCGAATTCTCTCCCTTCCTCGGTCCTTTCCTTGATTTCCTTGATCTCTTCATCTGCGGTTTGGGCCTCTCGAATTTCTTTCTCCAAGGTTTGGTTTAACTCCATCATCTCTGTCTCATTTGCAAACCCGAGGTTCAACCGTTCAAACTCCTTACATAACTCGAATGGTAACTCTCGAACTAATAGTCGATGACTTACTCCCTTTCTACTCAAAGCATCAGCCACTACATTGGCCTTTCCCAGATGATAGTTGATCCCCAAATCGTAATCTTTGATGAGCTCCAACCATCTTCGTTGCCTCAAGTTCAGATCCGTTTGTGTGAAAATATACTTCAAACTCTTATGATCCGTGTAAATTTCACACCTATGTCCAAGAATATAGTGTCTCCAAATCTTCAATGCGTGTACCACGGCTGCAAGTTCTAAATCATGTGTTGGGCAATTCTGCTCATGTTTCTTCAATTGTCTTGACGCATAGGCTACCACTTGACCTTCTTGCATAAGCATGCATCCGAGTCCTTGTCTTGATGCGTCACAATAAATATCGAAACTCTTGCTTACATCCGGCAATACCAAAACTGGGGCTATTGTTAACCTCTTCTTCAACTCCTAAAAACTGTTTTGACAAGCTTCAGTCCATTGGAACGCCTTTCCCTTCATTAGCAATTCCGTCATAGGCTTGGCTATCTTGGAAAAATCCTTGATAAACCGACGGTAATATCCAGCCATCCCAAGAAAACTCCTTATTTCCTTGACATTTTGCGGCGGCTCCCACTTCAACACGTCTCTCACTTTTCCGGGGTCAACCGATACTCCTCCTCCTGAAATTATATGACCCAAAAATGGCACCTCTTTCAACCAAAACTGGCACTTGTTGAACTTGGCATACAATTGATGCTCCCTCAATTTCTGCAGCGTAAGCCTCAAGTGTTCCTCATGTTCCTTCTCATCCTTCGAGTAGATCATAATATCATCAATAAACACCACAACGAACTTGTCCAAGTACTCCATGAAGACTTTATTCATGAGGTACATAAAGTAGGCAGGCGCATTTGTCAATCCAAATGACATCACGGTGTACTCATAAGATCCATACCGTGTCCTAAAAGCTGTCTTGGGTATGTCCGATGGTCTAATCTTCATTTGAAAGTATCCCGACCTCAAATCAATCTTAGAGAAGACACAAGCACCCTTCATCTGATCAAACAAGTCTTCTATACGTGGCAAGGTATACTTGTTTTTGATTGTTACCTCGTTGAGAGCTCGGTAATCCACGCACATCCTTTGGGATCCATCCTTCTTGTCCACAAACAGCACATGCGCTCCCCAAGGTGAAGAACTAGGGCGAATAAAACCCTTCTCTAGTTGCTCTTGAATTTGTTTCTTGAGCTCCGCTAATTCCATAGGAGGCATCCTATACGGCCTCTTGGCTATAGGTGCAGTTCCAGGTATTAAATCAATAACAAACCCAATGTCTCGATCGGGTGGCATACCTGTCAACTCGTCCGGAAAAACATCAAAAAATTCACACACCACCGGAATCTCCTCAATTGTGGCACCGTCTATATGATTCAATTCCAATTGCTTCAGTGCGGTTTGAGATGCTTCAAATTCTATGGTGATCCCTTCTTCATTGGTCAACTTCACCGTCTTCGTGGCACACTCAATAACTCCATTGTGCTTCCTCAACCAGTCCATACCAAGTATAATATCCAACCCTTGAGAATCTAAAACAATGAGGTTGGCGGAGAAGTCTACCCCCCTTATTCTAAGGCTTACTTTTGGACATACTATATTTGTCCTCATCTCTCCTCCAGGAGACTTAACCAATAGAGTAAACTTCATATGAGAGATAGGCAAACTATACTTGGCAACATACTTCGATGCAATGAATGAATGCGATGCTCCAGAATCAAATAACATAGTCGCGGGGTTGGAGTTGGCGAGAAACATACCAATGACCACGTCATCCGCTTGTTGTGCATCCTCCGTAGAGACATGGTTCATGTTGCCACGAGCAAAATTCTGTTGTCCACGGCTTCCTTGTGGCTGTCCTCCATTGGGTCTTGGGTTTTGCCTCGGTGCCTTGCTTCCTTGACCAAGGCCCGACTTAGGACATTGATGCGCAAAGTGTCCAGCTTCTCCACAAGTATAACACTTCTTAACTCCACCAGAATTATTGGGACGAGCTTGGTTTTGAACATTGGCTCCAGGAAAATCAGCACGAGGTGCATAAGGCATTGGAGGCCTAGGTGCTTGCATAACAGGGCGCTGCTGCACAAACTGAGTTGGGCACGGTGCATATCCAGGGCGCTGAGCAGGAATAGAGGAGCTGTAATAGGGTGCATTGGGTGGTGCAAGGCGAGGGCGCACATTACTTCCTTGTTGCTGTCCTTGATATGGCGCCTTCCTCTTGATTTCTTGCTCCATCTCACGGATCTTGTTCTCAACCACAATTGCTTTGTCCACAAGCTTCTGAAAATTGGCATAATCGCAGTTGAGTAGTTGCACTTGGATCTCATTGTTCAAGCCCCTCATGAACAAGTATTGTTTCCGGCTGTCCCGACTAACATCCTCAGGCGCATACCTTGAGAGTTGAGTGAATTTATTGAGATATTCACTCACGCTTGATCTTCCTTGCCTTAAATTCTCAAATTCTTGCCTCTTCAAAATCATAACACCCTCGGGTACATAATGAGAACGGAAACTCTCCTTGAATTCCACCCAGGTGATCCTCTCTTGATTCTCATGAGCATTGCAATAAGAATCCCACCAATCCGCAGCTACTCCAACAAGTTGATGAGAAGCGCACAGGACCTTCTCCCGAGATCACAAGATGGTGAATTCAGCTGCTGGATCATCCAACGACAATCATGCTGAACAACCTGCTGGAGGCAACCCCTCCAACATTTAGCAACCATCAGGTGCCAATGCTCTGACAGGCACTGTAGCACCATCTGTTCTGGCAAACAATGCCGATCAACGAGATGGAGCATCTGTGTTGATCACCGCATCGGCAAACAACAACCCCGAGCACGCGCTCATTGCTGCTCGAGCTCTTCTGCAACATCCACCACCTCCAGGTGCACCCCAGGGTGCTATGGAGCAGTGGAGAGCTGATGTCAACCATCTGGTCGTAGCTGCGACTGCAGACATCAGCAACCAAGGTCATCCTCCTTCGGGGCGAGCACCTTCACAACGATGGAACATGTCTGGCCGGCTTGGTCCACAAGCCTCTCAACAAAGGCGATGTGCTGTTTCCCAGCAGGTGACTTCGTTGCCCTCCGGGGCGCGACACACCCATACCATCACCAGGATTCTGACTCATGACCTGCAGTCGGAACTGGATCGCCGTCACCGGCAACAGGACAGCCGTGTACATATCGAGCATGCTCGCGAGAGGCGAGAGGCTCGGGACAACCCTGCTCCTCAAGGAGTAGGAGGAGGTTGTTCTGCCCTGGCCATGCATTTACGCATGGTAAGATGGCCACAGAAGTTCCAGCCTCACTTGCCAGAAAAATTCGACGGGGTAGTCAACTGTGACGCCCGGTTCCGAAAAATGAACCAAGCTAACATATATGTGTGCCCAGGATGTTCATCACACATACACGAGTGCAATCACAAAAGAGTATGCAGAAAATTACCACAGAACAAGATTAATTAACCAAATTTCATTACACAAACCAGATTATCCTCGAATACAAGCTCCAATGAACATTAATGACAAGTTCAACTAATGCAGTGGAAATAAACTAGTTAAGCAAACTAAACAGATA
Organism: Tuctoria greenei; assembly: GCA_036927565.1. NCBI lineage: Eukaryota > Viridiplantae > Streptophyta > Magnoliopsida > Poales > Poaceae > Tuctoria > Tuctoria greenei. The sequence goes on along the minus strand of JAYESD010000006.1, from coordinate 194,159,592 downwards.
GGCAGCATAAGCAATAGGGTATAGCGCAGTTCCAATCAACACCACATGCAAAGCTGACGGTAGACACAGCCTAGAACTCCGCATTATCACCATTAAACTCCCAATCCTGACCTACAACTGTTGGTGGGGAATTGCAAGAGTGAGTACATGTCGTACTCAGCAAGTGTGGAAAGTATGACATGTGGCTGATTCAAATGACGACAATAATAATGGCAAAGTGCCGAAAAGTACAGTAAAACATTTGAAAAGCAATATATATATTATATGCATGTGAAGTAAACCCATCATAATCATAAATAATATCATAATACCAGTCCATAATTCACCATCCTCATCAATAATTCCAGATTTCACCATTGCCAATAACCATATTCAATACCAGAAATAAATCCATAACCATCTGTAACCATCACCATAACCATTACAATAACCATTACCAATACCAAATACCCTCTAATCATGGAAGTTGTCCAGGTGCTCATAACCGGGAGCACGGCTATCATGATAGTTTTAATTAACTCTGCAGAGTTTGTACCTCTTTACCCACGTGTTCGTGATTTCATCACCTTTCGGCGACTAAGAATCTCCCTTATGCCCATGACCCGTCAGTCATATTACACACTTCTGTTGGTGTGTGGCCAAGAGATCACAAAATAGCCTTTACAAAGGGATTACTAGCCTATTCAGACCCCACTGAGGTTTCACCGGTGGCGATGCCTCCAACTGAGCACATCTTCAACCAAGGGCCCCCTCTTGAGCCATTCGGATCCCAGGGTAGTCCCACCAATCATCAACAAACCCAATCCGACTACCCCTTCCCCGAGCATCCACAATGGTCCAAACAGTACTAGCAAAGCCCTAATTAATCAGCTACGCCGCACCCATACTTAGCCTCTTGGTGGCACTGTAGTCCTGGCTTATTCTCGCATGAACCGATCCTTAGATCTAAAGCAAGCAAAACCACCATGACATCCAACCCATCCACATACCAGGCTTGCTTATATCGCCCATTACCATACCATATTTAACCAGTTCATGTTAACCATAATCTCATCCATGCATAATTAAGTTGAGTGGTATAGTTATTTCCATCCCAGTTGATTAAGCGAAGCAAAAGGTAAAAAGTCCATCCGACGCTCTACCATAAATTCCAGGTGACAAGGGTGGTTTAGCAAGTCTAGTAAACTTCCTACCATAGGATTCCCATCAAATTGACACAGCATGCAGTTCGCAAAAAAAACATTTATTTTAAAAACAGGATCAATATGCTTCAAGGACACTTGCCTTGCTCTTGCTGTTGATTAGGGTCAAAGCCTTCAAACTCCTGGTACTGTAGATCCTCCGTGGCACTTTCTAGCGCAAATCCGTCTAATGCGCACAATAAACATACAAGACAAGAAACAAATCAAAGAGAGCACAAATATTACTCAATATGACATGACATGCATGATTGATGCAAATGCAAGGTAGAACTTGTTACTAGATTGCTTTTAATGATCACTAACTAGCTCTAATAGATTTTAACAAGTTTATACAGGTTTGGGGTCGATTAGATCAAATTTTAGAATTAACTCAACACAATTTAACCAGAAAGATCGGACTAGTCCGCTAGGGACCGGACAAGTTCGCACTCCGCGAGATCAGCATATTAGGGTTTTCTAGATCGACGTAAATTCGGAGATTAGGGGTTGAATTCACGTAAGGAAAATAGAATAGAAGGTGTACAAGGTGTTTAGAACTCCAATGAACCAAGAAACTTGGAGGTAACACTTGGATCTTGATGATCTAGGGTTGGTGATGAACTTGGAGATGAATTGGTGGTGAAGGACGAAACTTGGTGGAGATCTTGATCCTCCTTCGTTTCCTCCTCTTCTTCCTCTTGCTTGGGATCTTCTCCTCCCTCCTTGATGGTGGCTCCCCATGAACTAGGGTTTGGGTGGGTGGAAAAGTGGCAAATAGATATCAAACCAAGGGGTGGGGCTGTTTATATAGAGGTGGAGGCTAGGGTTAGATGGATTTCGAGTTTTGGTATGAGTAGAGGCCGGTTTAGAGTCCCACATGGGCTCTAAAAGAGTTGGGCACGACGTCCCTAGGCCCACTTAACGTGAAACCCAAGAAACAAGTCGTAAAACAAAAGATCAACTCGGAGTCGCGAAATATCGGACAAGTCCAGACAGGACCGGACTAGTCCGAAGTCGTCCAGAGAGAAAATCGGACAAGTCTGGCCAAAAATCGGACAAGTCCAAATTTGAACAGAGAGGAAAAACGGACAAGTCCGCGGGAACACCAGACTAGTCCGGATATGTCCAGGGACTTAGCAAATTTCCAAGGATTCATGGAATATCGGACTAGTCCGCACAAAATCGGACAAGTCCGTTTTTAGTCAGAGAGAAATCGGACTAGTCCTCAGTAAAATCGGACTAGTCCGCACTTTCCTGCGTTTTAAGTGCGGTTTTGCTCCAAATCAATTTTAAATGCTCCGAATCAATGTTAAACTTGTTCCTCTTTATGTGGGTTAATGTTAAACATGTATATGAGTGTATGTAGGGCATGATGCAAGAAAATGAGGGTGTTACATTAACCCCACCGAATTTCTTCAAATCTACTCAACTGTCATATTGGCAGCGGGAGGTGATGAGGTTGTAATGGCCAATTACTTCCCGGTGGCCTTAACTGGGACTGCAAGGTGATGAGGTGATGAGTCTTCCGCCCGACTCCATTAATAGTTGGGCGGAACTATGCCAACAATTCACTGCCAACTTCGGGAGTTCCTACACCCCACCTGGCACAGAATTGGACTTGTTTGCTGTAAAGCAAACGTCAGGGGAGTCGCTACGGTCCTTCATCCAGCGATTCTCTCAGGTACGAAATACCATTCCATCTATCTCGAGCTCTTATGTTATCATTGCATTCACACAGGAAGTTTGAGATAAGAAGATGCTAGAGAAGCTGGCTATTAAAGAAGTCACCAGCATCACGGAACTCTTCAGCCTAGCCGACAAATGTGCTAGAGTTGCGGGGGGCCATGAAATGCACTCTAAGCCAGCTCCGGAGTCTAACCAGAAGTCCTCCAAAACTAAAGCTGCTACCTCCGATAGTGGCAAGAAGAAGAAGAAGCCCAACAGCAAAAACATGCCATCGGTCGGCGCTCCAGCTGCTGCTACTGCAACTCCTAGAAGCCGGGGGCCACGCTTGAGAAGTGACCTCGTCCTTCATCAGAGGATGGCAACAGCTTCAAAGCATGATGTCTGATTCACAAGACGAATCGACACAGCTTGGAAGAGTGTCGGGAGGTCCAGAACCTTGTTGAGCGCTACAACAAGCGCCGGGAAGAAGTTCCTTTCTATCAAAGGGAAGGAAAACAAAAAGTCGACGAAGCTCCGATTGAAGAGGAGCTAGGTTTCCATGACCCTAAAAAGGTCTTGAAAGCTGTCTACAATACTGTCGACGACAATTTCGACGCCTCCGACAACGAACATCCGAAAACCCTGAACACCATCTATGGTGGTTCTTGGGACATCACCTCCCGTCGCATCCTCAAGACAATGCAGCGGGACATGGCCATGGTAGCTCCTGCTACTAAGGCAGAACCACATCATTTTTGATGCTTCAGACTGCCCCCAAAACATGATCGGGGCAGGTCAACTCCCGTTGATGGTGTCACCCACCATTAATAATATCCAAATCCATCATGTAATGGTGGATGGAGGTTCCGGGCTAAACCTCATAAGCTTCAAAGCTTTCGTTAAGCTTTAGCTCTGGCCTTCGGACCTTCGCCCATCCCGACCTTTCTCCGGAGTAGGTCCGGGAACCGTTACTCCCCTTGGTTCCATTACACTCCCAGTGACCTTCGGGACCTGGGAGAACTACAGGACCGAGAAACTGGTTTTTGACATTGCGCAGATCAGTCTGCCCTTCAATGCCATATTGGGCAGGCCAGCTTTATACAAGTTTATGGATGCTGCCCATTATGGTTACTTGGTTTTGAAAATGCCAAAACCCATGGGCGTTCTCTGGATCCGCGGAGATCGTACCGCAGGAGTTACCGCACTGGAAGAACACTATGCGCTTACCACACCGCAAGAGGAAGCATCCGGTAAGGAGCCAGCTGCGAATCCTCCAAGTATTCGTCACAAAGGCTCTACCTCCGCACCTTGTGTGCAACCAAGCTATGACGTCGACATTCCCGTCAAAGTCGTCCAAATCAGTTCCGATGCTGCTCAGACAACCCGTATATCGGGTGGTCTGAACAACAAATAGGAACTCGCACTCATCACTTTCCCCCGGGCTAATGTCAACGTGTTTGTCTGGCAACCGTCACAAATGCCTGGGATCCCTAGGGAATTGATTGAGCACAATCTGAAGATTTACCCAAACGCACGACCTATACACCAGAAGCCCCGGAAGCAATCAATTCAGCGGCAAAACTTCATCCGACAAGAAATCAAGAAATTGCTCAAAGCTGGATTCATTTAGGAAGTCTTCCATCCAAAATGGATGGCAAACCCAGTTGTTGTACCCAAGGCCGGTGGGAAGCTTTGGATGTGTATCGACTACACCACCTTAAATAAGGCCTGTCCAAAAGATCCATTTCCACTACCTAGAATAGATCAGATAGTGGACTCCACCTCTGGGTTTAAACTACTGTGCTTCTTAGATGCATATTCTAGATATCATCAAATCCAAATGTCTAAGGAAGATGAAGAGCATATTGCCTTCATAACAGTAGATGGATTGTATTGTTACACTGCCATGCAATTTGGTCTTAAAAATGCTACTTCAACATTTGTGCGAGCTATGTACAAAACATTTGGAGAGATAATTAGAGACTTGGTGGAGGTGTATGTTGATGACATTGTCGTGAAGATCAAAAACAAGGAGTCACTCCTTGACAACTTACAAGCCGTCTTCGACAAGCTGCGCACTACGTGCACCAAGCTGAACTCGGACAAGTGTGTCTTCGGGGTTAGCTCCGGAAAGCTTCTGGGGTTCTTGGTGACTCATCAAGGAATCAAAGAAAATCTGGCGAAGATCAAGGCTATAGAAGAAATGTGCCCACCAGCCCGCATTAAAGATGTCCAAAAGTTGAATGGATGTCTAGCTGCGCTCAGTTGGTTTATCTCAAGACTGGTAGAACGGGCGCTACCCTTCTTCAAACTCTTGAGGAAGTCCGAACCATTTCATTGGTTTGAAGAAGCAGAAAAGGCGTTTCAAGAGCTGAAGAAGCTCCTCACCACACTACCAATCCTGGTAGCTCCTGAATGTGTACTAGAGGGGGGGGGGAGGGGGTGAATAGGCCTTTTTGAATTTTGTCAGAACCTGCAACACTTAACAACTAGATCAAATCTCGAGATATCGGACTAGTACGGTCGAGTGCAGACTAGTCTGGTGTATACCGTCTAGGTTTATCAAATTTGATCGATTATCTTGATCCTAGGATGTATGCAGCGGAAATATACTTGTAATTGAAGTGTTACACGATTATGAACTAGGATATACCACAAGTCAATATTACATTCAATGTTTCAACGTAAAGTAAGCAAGATTGATTGAAATCCCAGATTGATATCATGTATAAGAATGATGAGTGCAAAGTAAGAAGAAAAGCACTTTATCCCGTAGTTCGGTTCCCACAGAGGCAATCTACATTCACGTTGAGGAGTCCACGAAAGGACCGGATCTTCTCAAACCCTACCCTCATCAGATCGCCACGGAGGCCAATCCTCTTCACTTATCACAAAGGGAAATAACCAAATTCAAGGGGCCTTCTCACAAGTTGAGGGCTCCCGAAGATTACAACAAGAACTCCACCAAGAACACATTCGAAAGATTACAATGAAAAACCACAGGAGTGTGTTAGGGAATCAAACCAAGAGCTCAATGAGTGATGAACCGTGTCTCTCCAATGATCCAAAGTGTATCCTCAAGGGATTGATCTTTGTTGCGTTTGATTTCGTGGAGAGATGTGATTTTTGAGGCTCTTGGGAGGTGTGACAGCGCAGGGGGTCGAGAGATGTGAAAGATGGGTCGTGTACACCTATTTATATGGGGTTCCCAAAAGTTACCATTAGGGTTTGGGAACATCGGACTAGTCTGTGGTGGACACCGGACTAGTCTGGTGTACTATGTGTAGCAAACCCTAGGTGTCCCGAAATATCGGACTAGTCCGGCTAGAAGTGGACCTGTCCAATTTCACTTCTGGAAATCTTCGGACTAGTCCGGTGGATATTGGACTTGTCCGGAAATGTGAAACCCTAAGTGAATTGGGGACAAGTCCACACTTGGAGGACTTGTACGATTTAGGTCAGAGGGTTTTTTGTACTAGTACGTGCTAATATCGGACTTATCCAATTTTGTGCAACTTGTGAAGTGTTTAGAGGATAAGTCATTCTAGTCAGAGAGATATCGGACTAGTCCGTGGTGATATTGGACTTGTCCGATCTTGTGCAGAAAGATATCAGACTAGTCTGGTGTCAGTCGAACTAGTCCGGTCCCGTATAAACTTGTGCAATGTGTGTGATTATTTGTGCTTGAGCTCTTGGAGTGTGTTTCCTTAACACACTCCATACACAATGATCTACTACACTTGTTCCTTGAGCTCTTTTCCACATTGCTCCTCATTCTCCCTTCTTTTTGGCACCTTGCTTATTTTCTCATTAGAACCTGTGCTCATCTCAACAAAGTGGTTAGGATCTCATTTGCTTGTCATAAATCATCCAAAACCCACAAGGGATTCCTAGATGCACTTTCAATCTCCCCCTTTTTGGTTATTGATGACAACCAATTGAGATTTCAAAAAATATGATAAAAAGTTGAGATTTTTATAAAGTGTGCGCATATGAGTTTAAAACATATTAAGCAATGAAAGTATGATCCATATGTGCACTTTTTATGGTGGGATGCAGAACTAAGTGTATAGAAGCAATAATCATGATGAGAATGACATAATTAACATCAACACATCAACAATAAGCATATATGTCATTCTTAGGCAAAATCACAGATTTCATCAATTACTTCATAAGTAGTTCAAAACATTACATCACAGGACCATAAGTATCATAAGAGCATATTAAAAGTTTTACAAACCACAAAATAGACAAAAGACATAATAAAGAAGCTCCCCTCGCATCCTACAGCTAAAACCTAAGACTCCCCCTCAATCTCTCCCCCTTTGGCATCAAGACACCAAAAAGAAGGAGAGGAGGGAACTAAAGTCTTCAAGCCTCGCTGTCGGTCCTCTCATCGTCTTCATCTTCATCTTCTGGCTGATGAGGAGGAGGAGGAGGAGGAACGGAGCCACTCAAGCCCCCAATGCCAAAATAGGCAAGCTTGGAGGGAGTCAAGGGCCCGAGCTCGGTGAAATCAGAGTCGGAGTCATCAGAAATTACTAGAGATCCAATGGGCTCAATATCCAGCTTTTGGCAAATCTGCTTCATGTTGTCCTTGACATATCTCATGTCATCCTTTCTTCATTTGTTGAGCTTGTGGGCCTTCACCTCAGCCTTTTTGCAGGAGGCAAAGATAGCTACCAGGTACTTGAAGATGCCACTTGTGGACCCCTTTTGAGGAGGTGCCCTAGTGGCGGGAGCAGCCCTAGCACCGGCACAAGCTCTCGCTGGGGCCTCAGGGCTGGAGGCCAGAGATGGAGAAGCTTGAACACTTGGCTTTTGAGGCATCTAGGGCCTCAAAGGAAGGTGCTCCACATCCTTGACAAACTCTATGCCTGTGACCTCCTCAATCATAAACATCAGATAAGGAGCATAGCCACATGACTTGTTCGGTGTGCAGGAGATGTTCACCATGTCATTCCAAATATAGTCACAGACACCAAATCTTCTGTATTTGCTAATGACCATCATCAAGGTCCTGAGATAGCCCTGCACACTCCCAGCATCTCCATCCTTGGGAGCAATTGTCTTCCTCAAGACCCTGTTCAACACCACAAAGAAAGGCTTCATATTCTTTGTAGAAGTAGATTGAACTTGGAGTTGGGCTCATAGAGGAACTTCATCCTATCCTTCTCAATGACACCTATGTTGTGGATGATCAAGTTGTCATTGCTTGAGGTGTCAAGGTGTAGCAGTCTTGCAAATTCCTCATAAGTTATGCTGTACTTGGATCCATGAGTCATCCAAGTCACACTTTCTTCTTCGTCACTTGAGAAGTGGCAAGTAGCATAAAACTGAGCAATCACCTCATCATCCCAATTGTTCCTGAAGGCGAAGAGGTCCCTCAATCCATGCCTCTCGACTGCCTCCACCACTTCAACAAATGGTGAGCAGCACTTCTTCTCAAAATGCGCCCAATCGATCCATTGGCTGCGCACCACGCGTTTCTTCATTGGGAGGTGTACAAACTTGTAGAAGTCTGCATGGAAGTTGCTCCAAAACCTCCCATCGGCAGCTTGTTTCGGACGGCTGTAACAATCAATGTTTCTGAATTTGGCAGTCGTGTCACTGCCCTTTCCATTGAATCTCTCCTTTGTGGGATCCCTGGCCAATTACTTTGGAGCTGTCAGCTTTAGAGGGCCAATCGGGCCCGTTGCAATTCCCTTGCCCTTGCCCTTGGCTTGGCGAGGGACACCTACAGCTGAAGCCTTGGATGCTGGCTTCTTCGCGAGGACTTCCCTTCGAGCCTGGGGAGGAGAGGGAGCTGGCTCGGAGGGGCATTCTTGGCGCTTCTTACCAAGGCTTGTCGAGGACCAAAGCACGGCTTCGTGGTCCATCTCGGCCTCGAAGTCGGAAACTTCGTCGTGAGAGTTCGACATGCCCTGAGAATGGATTGCACAAGGTATTGATGAGAATAGATGACAAGGAATTGCATTGAGAGATTAATAAGTTAGGGTTGAGTTCAGAAAAATCGGACTAGTTCGGTGTTCAGGCACGGACTAGTCCGGGTGACCGGACTTGTCCATGCATGGACCGAACTAGTCCGGTATTCATCCTCAAGAACCTTAACTATGAGACAAATGGAGTTGCTCAATGCAAAACTAGCCTAACAGCAATGTAATACATCATACATCAAGGACACTTGTATTAGATGACGGAAGCTAGGCTCTTCGATCAACAATGAAGAAAATGGAGATTTCTAGGGTTTGGGGGAAAATTTACCAAAAAATCGCTTGAATATTGGAGAAGAGGGGGTTGAAGGGCGGACAAGTCCGTGGTCTTCTATCCCTAAGCGAAGGAGGTTGATTTCCACCCAAACTTGGACATTTTTTATGGATAAATTGTCGAATCGCCTTGGGGAGCTCGAGCGTGGAGAGAGAAAGCTTGAGGCAAGTGTGGGGTGAGGGAGATTAGGGTTTGGCGGCGGCTAGGGTTATGGACACAAAAAATCGTACAAGCCCGAAAATGATCGGACTAGTCCGAACTTTTCCAGATGCTATATCGGACTAGTCCGTGGTTTGTCAGACTAGTCCGGCCTAATCGGCGCTCTGCAGACTAGTCTGCATGGGCGGACTAGTCCAGGTAACCACGGACTAGTCTGTGGTCACTAGGGAAGAAATGCCTAGCCCATTCGTATATATTCGATGGTACTTATTTAGAAAATAGGGAGACAAATCAAATCAAATAATCTTGATGAATATGATCAGTAAGCATACAACAATCAAGCAATGATCATAATTCACCAAGATCTAGTAATTGACATAGTTTTTCAAGAAAATTGAGATAGATGTTTTTCACAACACAATCAATGAATTTTGAAGTAGCATTCAGGTATACAAGATTTCAAGCCACACTCCGAGAATCAAGGATATTTAGTTCATTTCGGAGTTCGCAAAAGTGTTTTTCATCAAGTGGCTTGGTAAAAATATCGGCTAGTTGTTTTTTGGTGTTGACATGTGAAATTGCTATATCTCCCTTCATTGAATGATCTCTCAAAAAGTGATGCCGGATGTCTATGTGTTTGGTCCTAGAGTGCTCAACGAGATTATTGGCAATTTTAATAGCACTCTCATTATCACAAAGGAGTGGAATGCAGTTCATATTGTAACCGTAATCCCTTAAAGTCTGTCGCATCCAAAGGAGTTGAGCACAACAACTCCCGGTTGGAACATACTCCGCTTCGGCTGTGGATAGGGCAATGGAGTTTTGTTTCTTGGAGGACCAAGAAACTAGGGATCTACCTAGGAATTGGCATGTACCGGTGGTACTTTTTCTATCTACTTTGCATCCGACATAATCTACATCGGAGTAACCAATGAGATTAAATTTGGAACCTTTGGGGTACCAAAGACCTAAGTTGGGTGTATGAACTAAATACCACAAGATTCTCTTAACGGCTGTCACATGACACTCTTTTGGGTAGGCTTGAAACCTTGCACACAAGCATACACTCAACATAATGTCTAGCCTAGATGCACATAAGTAGAGTAAAGATCCAATCATGGAGCGATATACCTTTTGATCGACGTTTGGTCCATCTTCATTGAGATCCAAGTGGCCATTCGTTGCCATGGGAGTCTTTATGGGCTTCGCCTTGTCCATTCCAAACTTCTTGAGTATTTCTTGAGTGTACTTAGTATGGCTTATGAACATCCCTTCCTTTTGTTGCCTCACATGGAATCCCAAGAAGTACTTTAGCTCTCCTATCATAGAAATCTCAAACCTATCTGTCATAATTTTACTAAATTCCCCACAAAAATATTTGTTAGTTGAACCAAAGATTATATCATCAACATAGATTTGACAAACAAAGAGATCATTGTCAAAGTTCTTTGTAAACAATGTATAATCTACTTTACCGATCTTAAAGCCATTTCTTAATTAAGAAATCTCTAAGACACTCATACCAAGCTCTAGGAGCTTGTTTGAGGCCGTAGAGAGCCTTACACAATTTAAATACATGGTTGGGGAACTCTTCATCTTCAAACCTGGGGGGTTTCTCCACATACACCTCCTCCTTGATTGGTCCGTTGAGGAAGGCACTTTTCACATCCATTTGATAGAGCTTGAAATCATGGTGAGTAGCATATGCAAGTAATATTCTAATGGACTCAAGTCTAGCTACGGGATCAAAGGTTTCATCAAAATCCAAACCTTCGACTTGTGAATACCCTTTGGCCACAAGTCGTGCCTTGTTCCTTGTACCCACCCCGTGTTAGTCTTGTTTGTTGCAGAAGACCCATTTGGTGCCGACGACTTTGGATTTGGGTCTTTCGACTAGTTCCCACACCTCGTTCCTTTTGAAATTGTTGAGTTCTTCTTGCATGGCCACTACCCAATCCGGATCCTTCAATGCATCCTCAACCCTGTGTGGTTCCAATAAGGACACAAACGAGTAATGCTCACAAAAATTAGCTATGCGAGATCTAGTAGTTACTCCCTTTTGGATGTCACCGATGATGTTTTCGATTGGGTGATCCCTTTGGATGCATTGGTGTACTCTTGGGTGTGGTACTTGCTGTCTTGAATCTTCATGATCATCTTATTCTCCCCCTAAGTGGTTGCCCTCATTGCTTGTTGATCATTTTCGCTTTCTTGAGGTTGATCTTGTATGGAAGCTCCCCCTTGATCATGGGCCTCCTCTTGTGGTTGATTTTCCTCATGCATATATAGACGTGGCTCTTGTGATCGAACTTCGCCTAACGCCATTCTTCTCAATGCTTGACAAGGAGCTTCTTCTTTATCTAGCACACATGGATCAACTTGCTCCTTTTGGGAGCCATTAGTTTCATCGAACACTATGTCACGTGCTACTTCAACAAGTCCGGAGGTCTTGTTGTAGACACGATATGCGTAAGTGTTCGAATCATAACCAAGCACGAAACCTTCATCGGAATTCAAAGCGAACTTTGAAGTCCTAGGCTTCTTGTTCAAAATATAGCATTTGGAACCGAAAAGTCAAAAATATGAAATATTAGGCTTGTTACCGGTGAGTAGCTCATAGGATGTCTTCTTGAGTAGTCGATGAAGATAAAGTCGATGTATTGGCGTGGCAAGCAGTGTTGACCGCTTCCGCCCAAAATCGATTCAAGGTCTTGTACTCATCGAGCATTGTTCTAGCCATCTCTATGAGGGTTCGGTTCTCCCTTTCGGCAACTCTGTTTTGTTGAGGGGAGTAAGGTGCTGAAAACTCGTGCTTTATGCCTTCTTCGTCTAGGTACTCCTCAACTTGTGTGTTCTTGAACTACATGCCGTTGTCGCTTCGAATGTTCTTGATTGTCAATGAAAACTCATTTTGAGCTCGCTTGAAGAACTTGTTGAGTATTCCTTATGTTTATGACTTATCATGTAAAAAGAAAACCCAAGTGAAGTGAGAAAAATCATCAACAACTACTAAACCATATTTGTTACCGCCGATGCTTATGTAGGCAATTGGACCGAATAAGTCCATGTGAAGTAGCTTGAGCGGTCTTGTTGTAGTCATGACGTTCTTCGCGGGATGGGGTGCTCCAACTTGCTTCCCGGCTTGACACGCGCTACAAGGCATGTCTTTCTCAAAAACAACATCCTTTAAACCTCGGATGTGATCGCCCTTGAGGAGTTTTTGAAGATTCCTCATACCAACATGCGCTAGCCGTCTATGCCACAACCAACCCATGTTGGTCTTTGCAATCAAGCATGTGTCAAGTTCGGGTTTATCTTTGTTGAAGTCAACAAGGTAAAGCTTTCCCTTTAACATACCCTTGAATGCAATGGAACCATCACTCCTCCTAGAGACGGTCACATCCTCGTTAATGAACAAGCAATTATAACCTTTGTCACATAATTGAGATACGGATAGCAGGTTATAATCTAAGGAATCAACATGTAATACATGATAAAGAGTGTGTTTAGATGATATGGCAATTTTACCGGTACTGGGCACCCTTCCTTGACTATTGTCTCCAAAATAGATGACCTCGCTTGGATCCTCATTTGCTTCATATTCAACGAACATCCTTCTTTCTCCGGTCATATGGTTGGTGCAGCCACTGTCTAGCACCCATTTTGATCCACCAGAAGAATAGGCCTACAAAAATGAATCATGCCTTGGTCTTAGGTACCCAAGCTTGCTTGGGTCCTTTTAGGTTAGTCACAAGGGATTTGGGCACCCACACGTGAGACTTGGTGTTCCCATGGCGTGGCCCAACATAATGAGCATAAACTTTGCCAAAATTACTTCTCATTAAGACATAAGATGCATCAAAGGTTCTAATAGCAACTGTTGTTGTTTATATATCGGACTAGTCTAGGAGATCGGACTTGTCCGGAGGACCGGACTTGTTTGGATCCCGACCGGACTAGTCTGGTGACCATACGTGTTGGATGCATTAACTTTGGATTTTCCAGTTTGAGAGGGCCTTCCCCTTACAAAGGTAATGCTTTCCTTGTTATTCTTATGGCTTCTAACATTTTTCTTTCCACCATAGGAATACCCAATGCCATATTTGACATTAGGAGGTCTTGTGGCCAAGTATGCACTACGTGCATATTTGACCTTCTCCTTGTCAAATATGCCACTTTGGGCAGGATGCTTACCCTTGTTAGAGGTTGACTTGTCTTTCAAACTGGTGTCAACTTTACCACATGTACAAGTAGAAGCACTTTCAGTTTTAATGGGTTGAGAAGGTGAGCTTGAAGAGGATGAGGGGTCACCTTGCTTAAGTGACTCAACTTGTACTTCAAGGATCTTGTTAACCTTGATTAGGTTAGCAAGTTCATCCTTGATTGTAGCATTTGAATCATTTAACTCCAAGCAAGCTTCCTTGCTTGAAGCTAACTCAAGCTCCAGTGACTTGCTTCGCTCCTTTTCAAGCTCTAGAAGCTTGTCAAGTTCAACATATTCCTCCTTTTGGGAGATAATCATGTATTATTGACGATGTATCAACTTCTCCTTCTCAATAAGTTGATCAAGTAAGAATTTCATTTTTGCGACTGTTTTCTTATCTAGTCCAATGAGCATATCTTCATAATCGCTAGCAATTTCACTATCACTAGAATAGGAATGTACGGAAGAGGGTTTTGTTGTCACCTTGTGTTTACCTTCCTTTGCCATGAGGCAAGTGACGTTCCCCTTCCATGCGCCGAGAGTAGGGAAGAGAGTGGACTTCTTGGATGTCTTCTCGATGGCTATGCTAGCCATCTCTTCTTCTTGTTTGGATGGGGACTCATCATTTGAGTCCCACTCTTTCCCTATATGCGCTTGTTCGGCTTGTTTCTTCTTCTTGAAGAATTTCTTGGGTTGAGGCTTTGCTTCTTTGGTATTCTTCTTGTTCTCTTCATATGGGCAATCAACTATAAAATGGCTATACTCACCACAATCATAGCATGCCTGCCTCAACTTTGGCTTTGATCTTTCCTTGTACTTTCCTTCACTTGATTTAGCGCCTTGTCTCTTCTTCATCATCTTCTTGAATTTCTTCATGAACAGTATCATGTCATCTTCATCCAAGTCACTGCTTTCATCATCATCGTCTTCTTCTAGTTGAGCTTCTCGAGCTTCTTTAGACAAGGGCTTAAGGATGGACTTTAGAGTGACCCCTTTCTTTTTTGCCGAGGTGAGGTCGGCAATTTCCTTAACATGTTTGGCTTGTTTTTCCATCATCTCAAAGTTGATGATTTTCCCAAGTAGCTCATTCGGGGTCATCTTCTTATATCCGGAGCTTTCTCGTATCATTGAGCACAACGTGACATTGCGAGGCATGAAGGCTCTAAGGATGAGCTTCACTACATCGTGGTAGTTCCACTTCTTGCTTCCGTATACTCGCACCTTGTTGATGAGCGTCTTTAATCGGTTGTACATGTCTTGTGGCGACTCATCTTCTTCGATTGTGAACCTTCCCAGCTCACCTTCAATCATCTCGATCTTCGCTTCTCGCACATGACGATCGCCTTCATGTGCGGTTTGCAATGTATCCCATATTTCTTTTGCGATCTCGAGTCCATCCACTTTTGTAAACTCATCACGACTGAGCGATGAAGTAATGACTACAACATCTTGAGCATTTCGATGGATTGCTTGCTCTTGGCTAGGCGTGAGCTCCTCATCATCATTAGGGATATCTATTCATGTGCATGATATGTGCCACAAACGATTGAGAGAAATGAAATGCATTTTCATGTTTTGCCTCCACATTGAGTAGTCATTGCCGTCAAAATATGGGGCTTTTCCAAGTGGAATGGATAGATAATGATCGTTGTTAGAATTTAGGCGATCATAGTTAAATGGATATCGGGAGTAGTCGGTGTGACTACTCCCCTTCTTTTTCTTCTCATCTTCGATTTTCACCTTTCCCTTGGAAAGGGTTTTCTTCCTTAGGAGCGCCTTGAGTTCCAGCGTCTCCTCATCGTCATCCTCGAAGTCTTGAAAGGTCTCGAGGAGCTTCTCCAATTTTCGGTTCTTGTCTTCACCAACCTTCTCTTAGTTGTTGCTCTTGTGTACGTCCTTCATGTCCGACATGATATCTTCGAGCGATTAGTCTCCTTCTTGAAGAACCTTGCTCTGATACCAATTGAATGTGGCCTAGAGGGGGGTGCATAGGCCTTTTTGAATTTTTTCGAAACCTGCAACACTTAAAAACCAGATCAAATCGAGATATCGGACTAGTCCAATCGAGTGCGGACTAGTCCGGTGTATACCATCTAGGTTTATCAAATTTGATCGATTATCTTGATCCTAGGATGTATGCAGCGGAAATATACTTGTAATTGAAGTGTTACACGATTATGAACTAGGATATACCACAAGTCAATCTTATATTCAATTCTTCAACATAAAGTAAGCAAGATTGATTCAAACCCTAGATTGATATGATGTATAAGAATGATGAGCGCAAAGTAAGAACACAAGCACTTTATCCCGTGGTTCGGTTCCCATAGAGGCAACCTACATCCAGGTTGAGGAGTCCACGAAAGGACCAGGTCTTCTTCAACCCTACCCTTGTTAGATCGCCACAGAGGCCAATCCTCTTCACTTATCACAAAGGGAAATAACCAAATTCAAGGGGCCTTCTCACAAGTTGAGGGCTCCCCAAGATTACAACAAGAACTCCACCAAGAACACACTCGAAAGATTACAATGAAAAACCACAGGAGTGTGTTAGGAAATCAAACCAAGAGCTCAATGAGTGATGAACCGTGTCTCTCCAATGATCCAAAGTGTATCCTCAAGGGATTGATCTTTGTTGCGTTTGATTTCATGGAGAGATGTGATTTTTGAGGCTCTTGGGAGGTGTGACGGCGCAGAGGGTCGAGAGATGTGAAAGATGGGTCGTGTACACCTATTTATATTTATATGGGGTTCCCAAAAGTTACCATTAGGGTTTAGGAATATCGGACTAGTCTGTGGTGGACACCGGACTAGACCGGTGTGCTATGTGTAGCAAACCCTAGGTGTCCTGAAATATCAGACTAGTCCGGCTAGAAGCGGACTTGTCCGATTTCGCTTCTGGAAATCTTCGGAGTAGTCCAGCGGATATTGAACTTGTCCGGAAACGTGAAACCCTATGTGAATTGGGGACAAGTCCGCACTTGGAGGACTTGTACGATTTAGGTCAGATGGTTTTTCAGACTAGTCCGTGCTAATATCGGACTTGTCCGATTTTGTGCAACTTGGGAAGTGTTTGGAGGACTAGTCCGCACCGGGGAGGACTAGTCTGATTCTAGTCAGAGAGATATCAAACTAGTCCGTGGTGATATCGAACTTGTTCGATCTTGTGCAGAAAGATATCGGACTAGTCCGGTGTCAGTCGGACTAGTCTGGTCCTGTATAAACTTGTGCAATGTGTGTGATTATTTGTGCTTGAGCTCTTGGGGTGTGTTTCCTTAACACACTCCATACACAATGATCTACTACACTTGTTCCTTGAGCTCTTTTTCACATTGCTCCTCATTCTCCCTTCTTTTTTGCACCTTGCTTATTTTCTCATTAGAACCTGTGCTCATCTCAACAAAGTGGTTAGGTTCTCATTTGCTTGTCATAAATCATCCAAAACCCACAAGGGATTCCTAGATGCACTTTCAGCTCCGAACCCTCGTGAGCCTTTACTGCTTTACATTTCGGCAACTACGGAGGTTGTCAGTATGGTCCTGGTCGTGGAAAGACCGGAGCCATCCTCAATTCAGGAGTCTAGACCCCTCCGGGAGGGTCCAGAACTACCTAAAGGCGAGTCTGGGTATCAACCCTCAGGCACGGATCCCCAAGGCGAGATGCTGGAGGATCAACCTCCTTCAAACGAAGGAGTAACTGCTACTGAACAAGAAGATCCAGACCCCTTTGGGAGGGTCTGGGTCACTCCAGAAGAAGCTCCGGGTTCCTTCGGTAGGGACCAGGAAATTCCAGAGGAAGGTCCGGACCCCTCCGGGAGGGTCCGGGTTGATGAGGAGGAAGCTTCGGGCCCCTCCGGGAGGGTCCAGACAGTCCAACGCCTAGTGTACTTCATCAGTGAAGTACTCCATGACGCCAAGACAAGATACATTGAGGTGCATAAACTGCTTTACGCAGTCCTTATCACCTCAAGAAAGCTTCGTCACTATTTCAAAGCCCACGAAATATCAATGGTAACTTCTTTTCCACTACGTGCAATTTTTCAAAACCCTAATTCTACTGGGAATATTGCAAAGTGGGCAGCGGAGCTGGCAGAATTCGATCTAGAATTCGTGTCAAGACAAGCAATTAAAAGTCAAGCTTTGGCTGACTTTGTGGCGGAATGGACTCCCTCTCCATCAAACCCTGGGGGCCACAGTGAGCAGAAACCAGAGCTTAAAGTTCCGGGATTCACTGAGCCTCACTAGACCCTATACTTCGTTGGCTCCGTGTAGAAGCAGGGGGCCGGAGCTGGAATCCTTCTCCTAGCTCCTACTGGAGAGAAGGCCAAGTACATGGTACACCTTGATTTCAAGGCAACCAACAATATGGCGGAGTATGAAGCCCTCATCTATGGACTCAAGGTGACACTATCTTATGGTGTAAAACATCTATTGGCGAAGGGAGATTCACAACTCATCATCAAACAAGTGAAAGGTGAATGCTCCTGCAACAATCCTCAATTAGCTGCTTATCTCCTTAAAGTCCAGAGGCTTCAGAAGGACCTCGAAGTCCTGGATCTCCATCATGTTTAACGCCTTCATAACTCCAAAGCTGATGAACTTTTGACGAAAGCCTCAACCGGTGCTCCGGCTCCTGACGAAATCTTCGTTCGGAGGTTGTCAAAACCAACAGCTCAGCCTGCTGAACTGAGCGAAGGGGGTGATACCAGCACCTCAAAGTTGGCGGTCCTGGTGGCCCTGTTACCATGGCGTTCCAAGGGTCATAGGTGCTGTCGGAAGCTCTGAGCAACCCAGCACGCAAGACTAAGAAGCTCAAGTTAGCTCCGATGCATGGATCTCGGAGATCCGGAGCTACTTGAAAAACGATATCCTTCCTAAAGACAATGTATCCGTTGACCGAATTGTCAGATTGGCTAAAAGATACACGTTGGTAGAAGGGGATCTCTACCGACGCGGTGCCAACAGCATCCTAATGCAGTGCATTGCAAGGGAAGAAGGTCGCGATCTCCTTGCGGAAATCCATGGAGGCGAGTGCGGGAACCACACATCTTCTCGCATGCTGGTCGGTAAAGCCTTCCGGCATGGCTTTTACTGGCCTACAACACTTCAGGATGCGGTTGAGCTAGTGAAGAAATGTAAAGCATGTCAGTTCCATGCAAAACAGATTCACACACCAGCTCAATCACTACAAATGATACCTCCTACGTGGCCATTCGTTGTGTGGGGCATGGATATCTTGGGACCTTTCCCAAAAGCCGTCGGAGGTTACAGGTTCCTATATGTCGCCATTGACAAGTTCACCAAGTGTCTGGAAGCAACTCCAGTAGTAACAATCAATAAACAATCAGCAATCAAGTTATTGAAGTACATTATATGCATATTTGTAGTTCCAAACAAAGTCATAACTGACAACGGAACTCAATTCACAAGTGTTGAATTCCAAGAATATTGCGAAGACCTCGGTATTCAGCTTAGCTATGCTTCAGTAGCTCATCCAGCAAGCAATGGCCAAGCCAAGAGAGCAAATGCAGAAATCTTAAAAAGACTCAAGACGCGCACATACGAGCGCTTGAAAAAGCACGGAGCTAACTGGATTGAAGAGATTCCGTCCACATTATGGGCGAATAGGATAACACCTAATCGGTCAACTGGGGAGACTCCATTCTTCTTGGTGTATGAAGCTAAAGCAGTCCTTACTCCAGAGATCACCTTGGGGTCCCTCCGGGTCCGGACCTTTGATGAAGCCACGCAGGACCAGCTCCAGCGTGAAGACCTTGACCTCATCGAAGAGGAAAGGTGCCAAGCAGCTATTCAGAATGCACGTTATCGCCAAGCGCTCCAGCGCTACCATCAAAGGCATGTGCGTGATCGATAGCTTGAAGAAGGCGACCTGGTACTCCGGAAAATACTAACTCGTGAAGGGATGAACAAACTTTCCCCCAACTGGGAGGGTCCCTTCCGAGTCATTAAAGTATCCCAACCAGGGTGTGTTCGCTTGACAACTGAGGATGGGATTCCACTTCCCAATCCTTGGAACATCTAGCACCTCCGTAAGTTTTATGCTTAGAATCGCGGAGGTGAGTCTGTAATTACACACAATGCATGTTGTAGCGTCATGATACAGAGACAATCAAGTCCTCCGGGAGAACATCTAGACCCCTCCGGGAGGGTCCGAGAAGTTCAAGTAACACTTGACACAGTCACAGCACTAAAGTGTAACTTCTTGCTCTGGGCTAGTACAAGATGTATAGCACATTTAGCAGGGTCCAACACCCTAAGTGTGTCCTTGTCTCCCCTGTAATCCGGACCTATAATGAAAGGCATTGTTGTGTGAAAATAGACTCCACATGCATTTACTTTTTGTACAAGGCTCAATATATCAAATTATTTTTACCCCGCTTGTCTATAATGAAGTTGTGCAAGTCTTTTTGAGCTTTGTTCCAAGTAATTCACATGCATTACAAGCCTTATTGATAGTTTTTTTGGATCTTAACACTGCTACATAGTCTACTTGCCTGAACGTCAAGCCAACATAGGTCCGGAGTGTGCTATCGACTAAGCATGGTCCTGCACCCTAAGTACACAACTCTACCTACACCCCGGCAGGCCTCAGTAGGGTGAGTACTAAAAAGGCATGTAGATCTAGGAAGATTCTATCAAAACGCTTGTTATCATGTTGAGTTTCTTTGGATCTAAAGTCCAAATAAGAATAATAAGTCACAACCAATTTATAGACAAGAGGACAAATTTTACTTTCTCTCTTGCCTTTAATGTGCAGGAAAAGCAAAAATTCATAGCGATGGTGGATGCCGCTGGAGCTTCAAAGCTCCGACATCTACCAAGATAAGTCCACTGTCAACATCTAATATGTTGACGCTGGAGCTATCAAGCTCCGACCATTCCAGGGGGCCTGTCTTCGACGCTTCAAAATTGAAGACTTCAACGTACTGTCATAACCTTTGGTACATGTACAAACCTCAATTGAACACATGTACCAGGGGTCCGACAAGACACAACATATTATATTGAAGATAAAGTGAAATTCAAGGCAAAAAGGAGGATTTCATTAATCAGAACAACTGGATTACAAAATTGAGATTACAAGGGACAAAGGGAGAAAAGTCCTAGCTACTGGAGGATTTAGGTCATGTGGAAAAATGAAGCAACCTTCTCAGCAGCTTCTTGGACACTAGCCCTGGCAACATCCTCCTCCTCCACGATGATTCCTTCAAAGGCCGGATCAAGGGAGAACTGGGGGTCTCGGCTCCGGTAACATGCCAAGACGTACTCAGCAATGTTCTTGGCCAAGGATTTACCCTCTGTCTCCAGTTGATCGGCGATGACATCACTCATCGCATCGAGTTTGCTGCCAGCAGAGCCAAGTGCCGCCACTGTCTGGTCCAGCTCCTGCACCGGGTTCTTTGGGCGTACTAGACTGAAACCAAGGGGCACGAGGGCCCTGTCCGCACGCCCAGGGAAGTCCCATACCATCAGGGACTCAGTCGCCTTGGAGCTCCACAGCTCCTCCAGTGACCTCCGGGTGGCCGCAAGCTCCGAACCTTCACGGGCAAGTCGCTTAGCCAACTTAGCATGCTGTTGCATGATCTTAGCAACCTGCTTCTCCTGGTCGGCCAGCTTCGTATCCCGGAGGTGGATGCGGTTCCGCCTCTCAGCTAGGTCCTTCTCCCTGCCCTTGACTCTCTCCTCCCTAGTGGCAACGTCAGACTCTCTTTTCGAGAGCTCTTGCCCCACCTTCGAGTTCTTCTTCCTCTCTTCCTCCTTCCATAGATCCAGCTTTTTGTTGAGATCTGCCAAATTTTTCTCACCCAGAGTTAACTTCTGGGTGACCTCCGCCTCTCTTCTCACCACATCCTCCTACTGTCCCAGAAGTTTTTCCTCCCTCGCCTCCGGATTCGCTCGACGCTTTACTAGAGTTTCATTCAACTCTGCGAGCTTTTCGTAACGCTTGTCAGCAGCTTCACATCTCTCCTTGGCTTGTTCCAGGATTTCCCTAGAGTTAGCATCGAGCGCCCGAATGGCGGCCTCCTTCTCGTCCACCAACTTATCCTAGTATTCTAACCGGGCCTTCTCCCCCTTGATCCATTCCTTCTGGTCAGCTAGCCTTGTCTGAGCAAGCTTGGTTTCAAAATGGAGTTTGTTGCGCCAACGCCTCAAGGTGTTGCGCTCCTCCTCCAAAGCCTTGCTCTCATGATCGAAAGCTAGCTGGACCTGCCGAAGACTTGAGCAGGCGTTTTCTATGGACAGTGCTAGACGGATAGGTTCTGGGCCTACCGAGATCATTTCCGCAGGCTCAAACGGGTTCTCTGTCACAAAAATTGGGTCCCACTCTACAATAGTGGTCCCCTGAACTCTTGCAGCGCTGGGCCGCTCTCCTGGAGCCCTTCAGTGGCAGCAGAGAACCCACGGGGGGAACTTTCGCCTCCAGTGCAGGTGAAGGTGCCGCTTCTGGGTCTTTAGTCGATGGCTCTGACGTTAAAGGACATGTTGCCAGCTGGTCTGGCTCAGGGCCAGGTACCTCCGGGACCACCACTTCTGGAGCAGCAGCTGGAGCTTCAACTGGTGCTTCGACCACTGTTGGCTCAGGCTCTGATGCGACGACCACCTCCGGCATAGTCGCCGGACCTTCAACCACCTCTGGCACAGCCGCTGGACCTCCAACCAACTCTGGCTCTGCAGCCGGACCCTCTACCACTTATGGCTTTGCCGCCGGATCTTCAACTGTTTCCAGCACAAGGGCCAGAGCTTGGGTGATCTCTGGCTCAATAGGCGGGGCTTCAGCTACCTTTGGCTCAATAGCCGGGGCTTCGGCAACTTCCGGCTTGGAAGCCAGAACTTCTGGCACCACCGGTGCTGGAACATCAGCCTCTTCCGCCAGGGGCACGTCTTCAACTTCCCTCCTGTGGTCCGCTGCTACCACAAGAGGTTTAGGTGAGGACTCCGAGTCCAGGCTCACGATAGCTGGCGCTGAAGCTGCCACGACTTCCACCTCCGCTTGACGAGGAGGCTCAACAATTGAAGCCGAAGCTTCGGCAGGTGCAGCTCCACCCATTGCAATAGGCGCAGAAGCTCCGAGTACTTTCTTTGACACCCTGGAAATAAAGGGAAGAGAAGATTAAAGACACATCCAAAAGCAGATTAACATTTCAGGGTGAGCAATAAACTTACCTCGGGATGCTACCATCTCAGTCGCCTCGGAACCTCTTCTTCTGAGGCCCGGAGCTAGATCCCACCAAATCTGGTGAGACAACTACTTCGGACCTCAGCTGAGGAATACTCGCAGCTGTCGGAGTTCCTTCAGCCGGAGCTTCCCTTTGCCAGGAAGAACTCCTGGACCTGGAGCTTTTAGCCGGCACTGAGGTCGGGGTTGACTGCCCGGAGCTTATGCCTCTTGAAGACGCTTGGACCAGAGCAGGGGTAGTAGCAGAAGACCTCCCCCTCCGGGGAGAAGCAGCCCTCGTGGAAGGAGCAGGCCTGACGGATCTCCCGTCAGCGTGCTTTAACTTCCTCTTCCGACTGGAAGGCTCAGCTGGCTCTTTGCCCTTGCCTTTGCTGATGTCTTCAGTCCTTCGGCTCGGGGCGGGGGTAGGACCACCCTTGGAATCTCCGGGGATCGCCAATCTAGTGGTCGGAAGCCTTTCCACCTCACCAAGATCGTCAAGCGCTGGCATATTCCTTCAGGGCTCCCTGCTGAACTATGCCTCCATGTTCAGAGGGAGGAAAGCCGCCGGTGGAGTTAAGTCGTCACCTTCGACATCAATTCCATGCTGGAACTTATTGATATGAAGCTCCAAAGTTGCGCCATCCAAGTTGGATCTCAGGCCGGTTTCAATCCGGTCGTCATCCATCACGCTGTTGAGGGCCCATGCGAGCTTCTCTCTTCTTTAGCGGAGCCCACCTGTTGACCAGGAAGTCGCAGAAGACCAACTGGGGGGTCACTCTACCTTCCACACATTCGCGGATCCTGGTCAAGACAGGGTTGAAGGCCTCTGTGATAGGAGAATTGGTCCCGATCTTCCGAGAGGTATGGTAAACTTGATTGGGTGGAGATCTCGACGTTGATGATCCAAGGCTCCGAACGAACGAAACCTCGCAATCACTACACCACTGCTCCGTTGGTTATCACCCGTGTCACACGAATGACCTCGCCATGAAGGCTTATCCCTGCAAGCGCAATCAAGAACACAAGCAAGAACAGAGAAGTTGCAATCAAAACTGAATTGATCACGAATTTGGGGTCTCACAACCGATGATCGGGGACACTGTTCAATGACAGATTGTATCTAAGCAAAACCCCATCCTAATGTGGTGATGGCTGCTGTATATAAAGGATTTTAGGGGCGTGCAAGACCCCTGGAGGCAACCTTAATGGGCTTCCACACGATACACGGGCCAGCAGCCCAAAAGACAGTGGCGCAGCACCGGACAGATTCTGGATGCCCACTTGTTTTGCTGATTCCTGTAAACTTAGAAGGAATTTTGAGGTGGGGCTGGTTCCATTGGAATATTTATGAAATCACGGTTCCAAACATATATATAACGTCCAAATCCGACTCTGTATGTGTTCGGGACGTCAATTTTGGTGAAGGCAGCTCCTGGAGTCCGAGGTGGAGTCGAAGTCGAGTTGTACTTGGGTTCCTCCTTGGTGTGCACGTCCTATCTCCTCCTTGATTCCTTGGACTCCTTCAAGCCCTTTCTGGTCCTCTCCATTGTTCCTAATCAATAAAACATGCATGGAAACAAGCGTAAAATCTGAAAAATAATTGACAAGGTTAGAACGTACCTGGAGATCCAATTGTCGTGCACGTGCTCTAGCGATCGGTCCTTGCATTGTACACAAAGGAGAGATGTCCTCATCATCCTCCCCCTCTTGAATTCGAGTCATCCTCGACTCAATATCATCTTCCTCACCCAAGTATGGCTTCAAATCTGAAATGTTAAATGTGGGACTAACCCCAAACTCGGGAGGCAACTCAAGTTTATATGCATTGTCATTTATCTTCTCAAGAACCTTAAAAGGTCCAGCAGCACATGGCATGAGTTTGGACTTTCTCAAATTTGGGAACCTATCTTTTCTCAAATGAACCCACACCAAATCACCGGGTTCCAATTTTACCTCCTTCCTACCTTTGCTAGCAACAATGCGATACTTTTCATTCATTTTTCAATTTGTAACTTGATAGTTTCATGCAACTTAAGAATAAATTCAGAACATTGTGTAGCATCCAAGTTCACAATTTCAGTATGTGGTAAAGGTAGCAAATCAATCGGAGCACGAGGATTGAAACCTTAGACTACCATAAATGGACTTAACTTGGTTGTGGAGTGAATAGACCTGTTATAAGCAAACTCAATATGTGGCAAACACTCCTCCCAAAACCTCAAATTGTCTTTCAAAACAGCCCACAACATAGTAGATAAGGTACGATTAACTACCTCCGTTTGTCCATCAGTTTGTGGATGACAAGTAGTAGAAACATGTGAAGCATTATCGGTCTTGTGGCAGGGTATAAAATGAGCCATTTTAGAGAAACGATCAACAACCACAAAGACACTCTCCCTCCCCCTCTATGTTATAGGCAATCCTAAAACAGAGTCCATAGAAATATCCTCCCAGGGTGCACTAAGAACAGGAAGAGGCATATAAAGACCATGTGGGTTAAGTCGAGACTTAGCTTTGTTGCATGTCGTGCAACGTGAAACGTAGCGCTCCACATCACACCTCATTCGTGGCCACAATAAGTGAGCGGCCAGCACATCCTCTGTCTTTTTAACACCAAAATGTCTCATCAAACCACCTCCATGCGCTTCCTGCAACAACAAAAGACGAACGGGGCTAGCTGGAATACACAACTTGTTAGCTCGATTGAGAAGGCCTTCACGCAGCAGGAATTTTTGCCACGTTCTTCCCTCTCTACAATTTTCAAAGGCATCTTTGAAGTCCAAATCAGTAGCATATAACCTCTTTATGGTTTCCAAACCAATGATTTTATGAGAAAGTTGGGACAATATGGTATAACGTCTAGATAAAGCATCGGCAATCACATTGTCTTTCCCTTTCTTATGTTTAATGATGTAAGGAAATGATTCTATGAACTCAATCCATTTAGCATGACGTTTGTTCAGATTAGCTTGTCCTTTAAGATACTTCAAAGACTCATGATCTGAATGTATGACAAATTCTTTAGACCATAGGTAATGTTGCCAAGTTTGCAAGACACGCACTAAAGCATAAAGTTCTTTGTCATATGTAGAATAATTCAGCGAAGGCCCATGCAATTTTTCACTAAAGAAGGCAACAGGTTTACGTCCTTGAAGTAGCACTCCTCCAATGCCAATGCCGCTCGCGTCACATTCAAGTTTGAAGGTCTTCTCAAAATCAGGAAGTTGCAGCAATGGTGTTTGTGTGAGCTTCGACTTGAGAACATCAAAAGCTTGTTGTTGCGCTGGTCCCCATCAAAACGGCACTCCGTGCTTTGTCAACTCGTGGAGAGGTGCCGCAATGGTGCTAAAATCCCGCACGAAACGCCGGTAGAAACCTGCGAGACCAAGAAAACTCCGAACATGTGTGACCGTAGTCGGAAGTGAACAGATCGTGATGACAACAATCTTTGCCTCGTCCACCTCAATGCCCTGTGAAGTAACAACATAACCAAGAAAAGACACACGATCGGTGCAAAAGATGCACTTCTCAAGGTTACCAAATAAACATGCATCACGCAAGACATTAAAAACAGAACGCAAATGTTCAAGATGCTCATCATATAACTTGCTGTAAATAAGGATATCATCAAAGTAAACCACTACAAATTTATCAATGAAAGCACGTAAAACCTCATTCATCAACCTCATGAAAGTGATGGGCGCATTAGTTAAACCAAATGGCACGACTAACCATTCATAAAGTCCGAATTTAGTTTTAAAAGCAGTATTCCATTCATCACCTAAAGCCATACGAATCTGGTGATACCCACTACGCAAATCAATCTTGGCAAAAATAACAGAACCACTCAACTCATCAAGCATGTCATCCAATCTAGGAATAGGATAGCGATAACGAATGGTAATGTTATTGATGGCTCTACAATCAACACACATGCACCAAGTGTCATCTTTTTTCGGAACTAAAAGAACAGGAACAGAACAAGGACTAAGACTCTCACGAATGTACCCGTGGTCCAGAAGATCTTTGACTTGTCGTTGAATTTCCTTAGTCTCGTCGGGGTTGGTCCTGTAGGCGGCACGGTTTGGCAAGCTCGCCCCTGGAATCAAATGAATCTTGTGCTCAATGCCTCACACAGGTGGTAATCCTGGGGGTATCTCTGATGGAAAAACATCCATATATTCCAGCAAAAGGTTAGCAATAGCAGGTGGCAAGATAATGGATGTATCCTCAATGGAATATAAAGCATGTTTGCACACTAAAGCATAGCAAGTTCCATTAGAGGCATATAAATCATCAAGATCCGATTTAGTTGCAAGCAACATAGGATTTTTCAGCTTAATAGGTTGCTGAATTTCAGAATTGAAAACACCCTTTTGCTTAGCACTATTCTTTTTCTCCTGCTCAAATTGCACAATTTCAGTGGGACTCATAGGAAGCAACACAATTTTCTTGCCCTTATGCATGAGAGTATACTTATTAGATCGACCATGGTGAATAGCATCAGTATCAAACTCCCAATGACGTCCCAACAAAAGAGAGCAAGCATCCATAGGTACCACATCAAAATCAGCAAAATCATGATAAGAACCAATGGAAAAATGTATTCTTGCTGTTTGTGTTACCTTTACCTTACCATTGTTGTTAAACCATTGAATGTGATAAGGGTGGCGATGCTCCCGTGTGGTCAAGCCAAGCTTCTTGACCACCTCAACATTCACCAAATTATTGCAGCTACCACCATCAATGATGGTATGTACACGGCAGTCCTTGACGACGAGAAACATGTTGAAAAGGTTGTGATGTTGGCGGTTGTCGTCCTCTCGAACCGTGGCACTCAAAGTTCACTGCACAATCAAAGTCCTATAGGTGTCAGTTATAGATGTACCAAGAATCTCCTCAGCACCATCATCCGAACCTGAAATGTTAGTTGCAATAATATTTTCATCTTCAATATAAGAAACACTAACATACCCACCATCAGCAATGGCAATGATCGCCCGTTTGCTGGGGCAATCTCGTTGCATATGGCCAAGTCTCTGGCAGCGGTGACACTTGATGTCGGAGGTGCGACTTGTCGAAGCGTTGGGTGCAGTCGCTTTTGCTGCAACGCCTAGAGGCATTTGCGACTTGCTGTTATCTTGTCCCCGTGATGTAGAAGGTGCGGTGCTGCTGCGTACAACACCAGTGGATGGTGGTGTAGAAGCACGTACGCTCGAGGAGGGCGCTGCTTTGGATGGCACCGGAAGATGCCATGGCGTGAAGGTGTTGCTCCGCCGCTGTTGTTGGCGACCCTACACTTCTTTTTCTGCTAACATAGCAAGTTGAAATAAACTTTGAATAGAATGATATTCCTTGTAGTCAACTATGTCCTGGATCTCATGCCGCAATCCCCCATAAAACCTAATAATTTGGTCTTCCTGATCCTCAACTACCCCACAACGAAGCATACCTTTTTGCAACTCTTGGTAGTACTCTTGGACAGTCATGTCACCCTGATCAAAGCATTGCAATTTCTTAAGAAGATCATGTCTATATGAAGGAGGAACAAACCTAGCGCGCATCTCTTCTTTTAACGCAACCCATGTTTGTGGTGCATTACGTGTATTGACAAGTTCATTCCACCAAATTATAGCAAAATCTTTAAACTCACTAGTGGCTTGTCTAACTCTATGTCGCTCAGGAACAAGATGAGAGCTAAATTTTTGTTCTACCGTCATCTCCCAATCCAAGTAAGTCTCAGCATCATAAGATCCATAAAATGGTGGAATAGAAAACTTAATCTTAGTGTAAGGATCATTATCTTGTTTAGGAGCATGAGGACGAGGTCTACCTCCCATACCTTGACGATTTCGTCGATGGCGATGGCGCTGCTGTGCATCAACCTCATCATTATTGAAGTCATCCTAAGTGTCATAGTGAGCATGTGCATCAGCATCAAGGATGATAGAGGGTGTAGCTTGTTGGGGAAGACGAGTCTCCATCTCGTCCAACTGTGTGTTCAGACCAGCAACACTTGTATGGAGCCTCTGAAAGGTGGTTGTTGTAGTGGTCTGGTAATTGTTGAAAGCTTCGGTCATCGCCCGCATCATGTCCCTTAGTTCCATATGGGACACACACTCATCATCATCCGAAGGTGTAGAACCAGAGGTCTTATCCATAGGCTTCTTTCCTGTCATTGTTAGTACAAAACAGAAATGAAGACAAAAAGATCATGAAGAACCCTATTACTATGCTCTCTGAAGTGGAAGTGGAAAATTGATCAGTAAGATGCATCTTACCCCGCTCTTACAAGTTTCTTACCAGTACTGCAGGTGGCCAACAGTGACCGGTGTGAAGCGAACAGAGAGTGGGTGTGATTGCAGAGGTTACCTGTTCTGCTCGAGAGAAGGTGGAGTTTGGAAGGCTCAAATGCAGTATATGTATGTGGCACACAAGTTAGTAACAGATAGCAATGCTGAACAAGTGTTCAAATAATTTCACCTAGTTGCTGGCCTAAGAATGTATTAGGATAGTTGAGGCAACAAGCAAGGACATGGATGAATGATTATTAATAAAAAGGATAATATCAGCAAGTATCCAACACTCACACAGGAACATCACAACTTGAAAACCCCTTAGCCTCCTGTTTTTGCCTGGAGGCACTAGTAGAAATCAAAATCCTTTTTTTCTCTTTATTTTTTTTTGATATTTTTTCTCAACCAGGGGCACAAGAATAGAAACAGCACCAAGTATTAGCTCAAACCGATGAAAGATGTGATCGGTACAAATTCAGGAGCGATTGAAAAAACTGGTGCTGGAACTTCGGGGTTCGAAATGAGGGCCTTCTTAATTTTTTTTAATTTTCTTGAACTCTATGACCGGCATAGTGGGTGTATCGTATGTGGATTTTTTCGAGACCTTTCCGGGAAAAAAAATGCGCCTCAATCGGAGTTCCGAGCGAAAAGTTATGCCCGTTTTAAGGAGGATAGCCCGGATCAGGTTTTGGTGGTGCTGGAAACTGCAACAGAAACGAATCGGTGGATGGAAGTTTTTTTGTAGATTGGTTTTTTGTAGATGGCAGCGGATGGAAGAAACAAAACTGAACCAA
The DNA here is from genome assembly GCA_036927565.1 of Tuctoria greenei. Classification (NCBI taxonomy): domain Eukaryota; kingdom Viridiplantae; phylum Streptophyta; class Magnoliopsida; order Poales; family Poaceae; genus Tuctoria; species Tuctoria greenei. Next base: position 194,129,843 of record JAYESD010000006.1, on the reverse strand, counting down.
AACAAATCTAAACCAGCAACCAGACTCAACCTAGGACACGAACTCAGAACTACGGTCTCTGAAACTAAATTGTGCAAAAGGCTGAGCGGGGGTTGTAGGTCAGGGAAAGTAAAAAATTTTGTGGCTTTTTGTGGACGATAGGACTGAAACAAAATAAATCTAAAAGGCACACAAGTATACCTCACGGTGAACTTGGAAATATGATACCAATTGATAGGAGAATTGGTCCTGATCTTCCGAGAGGTATGGTAAACTTGATTGGGTGGAGATCTCGACGTTGATGATCCAAGGCTCCAAACGAACGAAACCCCGCAATCACTACACCATTGCTCCATTGGTTATCACCCGTGTCACACGAATGACCTCGCCATGAAGGCTTATCCCTGCAAGCGCAATCAAGAACACAAGCAAGAACAGAGAAGTTGCAATCAAAACTGAATTGATCACGAAGTTGGGGTCTCACAACTGATGATCGGCGACACTGTTTAATGAAAGATTGTATCTAAGCAAAACCCCACCCTAATGTGGTGACGGCTGCTGTATATAAAGGAGTTTAGGGGCGTGCAAGACCCCTGTACGCAACCCTAATGGGCTTCCACACGATACACGGGCCAGCAGCCCAAAAGACGGTGGCGCAGCACCGGACAGATTCTGGATGCCCACTTGTTTTGCTGATTCCCGTAAACTTAGAAGGAATTTTGAGGTGGGGCTGGTTCCATTGGAAGATTTATGAAATCATGGTTCCAACCATATATAGAACGTCCAAATCTGACTCCGTATGTGTCTGAGACGTCAATTTTGGTGAAGGCAGCTCCTGGAGTCTGAGGTGGAGTCGAAGTCGAGTTGTACTTGGGTTCCTCCTTGGTGTGCATGTCCTATATCCTCCTTGATTCCTTGGACTCCTTCAAGCCCTTGATGGTCTTCTCCATTGTTCCTAATCAATAAAACATGCATGGAAACAAGCGTACGTTCTAAAAAATAGTTGACTAGGTTAGAACGTACCTGGAGATCCAATTGTCGTGGACGTGCTCTAGTGATCGGTCCTTGCATTGTACGCAAAGGAGAGATGTCCTCATCACTATGACAGAACCGGAACCACACTCCATGCGTCAGTGTCAATATTGGGGAGACCTTCGGGTAGCTCCAATTTCTCGTGCTCCTCTGCCGTGACGATGATCCAATCCTTCTTCCAGTCATCCCACTTGCCGGAAGGAAAAACCTAAAGTATTTGTAGGGGCATTTCTTGCGCTTCACAAAATAGTAGAAGCCAAGAAACTCGTACCCCTTGCTGGTGGTGTGGATGGTGAAGAAGGTGCGAAAAAGCTCGACGAAGGGGGGAATACCCACCCACATCTCACAGAAGTGGATGAATGTCGACACAAGAAGAAGAGAGTGGGGGCCAAGGTGGTACAGCTGCAGACCATAGAAGTCCAGTAGCATCAAAAGGAAAGTCGAGAAAGGTGGGATCAGCACCATGGCGTACGCAGAGAAGTACACCATGTTGCCACCGCGCTCCTTCTTGAACGGGAGTTTGATGGCGCGGACCAGATGGTTGAATGAGTCGCTGGACCACCCCATGTAGGTCCGGACCTTCTTCATATCATCATCGCTCTTGAGGCGGCTCTTGGGGAGACCCAACTCCATCGCGGCAAAGTGGGGCAAAGGACGGAAAGTTAGGTGGAGTTTGGGAGGCTCTGAGCGCAAAGATGATTGAAGGCGTAAAGAGTCATCAACCCGTGCGCACTTTCCTTCTTAAGTAAGCCTCTGCGACGCTTGGATGGAAACTGCAATGAGATTGAAAGCACTTTTCAAAAACCTACTCAGTCAATGAAGAGCGGGCCTGGGGCCTGTTGACGGATCCTAAGATATACTAACAAATCATCCCCGACAACGATGCCATAAATGCTTGTTGGTATTTCTTAACACCATAGATTATCTTCGATAAAGAGATGAAATCCGCAAGCGCACGGAAGATACTGTTGTAGCATTTCACCCATGAGTATTCCCAAGGGTACCGTATTTATCCCAAAGGAAGGCAATGGAGTAAAGTATATACTACTCTTATGATCAAGCTATGGGATACTAATCAATTATCCAGATAGGGGGTAAGTTGATAATAGGGGTAGTGTGACACACACCTAGGCAATCTATTCTAAAGGGTAAATGGGTCCTAGAGGGAGATTGGCTTAAGAGTTAGAGAGTTGCTCCTACAATGCTCCTAATACATATACATAGCCTAAGGTCGATACTAATGGTCATGCCAATGATGAATTCCTATGTAATGCTATTCGACACATCGGGCACTAACTTACCCCTAGCAATACTAAGGCGACTCCCGCCAAGAGCCTGTGGCATAGCCGAACGTGGAGGATTACAAAGGTCAGATAGGGTTGTCACCACCTACTGCCTACCTCTTCAATCCGTGGGTTTATGAGACATCCAACGCCACTTAAATACCCTAGCATCATGCTAGCATACTAAGCAAATACCTTAAGAGCTGCAGCACAAGCCATCCTAAGGCAATGAACTAAATCATCGTTGAACCAATGTTGATTGCATAGAATAGTTATTCATATTAACATAATCATATCATAACTACATAGACTATAGTGGGGGTCTATAGTGTTTATGACCATAAGATGTGATCATGAGAGTACAATCATAAAGACTATACCTTCCACTTACATGGACTCCACAATCAAACAAGAAACGCTTTGTCCAAGTATACGTATAAAAGAAGACTAAAGATAATATCTTTATTGAGCACAAAGTCACAAATACAAGAAGGAATACATGAGATATACCTTTCCCAATGTGGAATTGGGAAGAGAGACTCCTTCTACTCCTTTCCCAATTTGGACTTGGGACTAGAGGCTCTCCTCTCGACATCCTAACTCCTCTAAGGACTATGGAAGATAGTGTATACAACAGAATGATGCCCAAGTGGTGTGTGTTGAAGTGAGGGGTATGGGGTCCTATTTATACTAGTGTTGAAGTCGGTTCCCGCCACCAAAAGCGCGTGAATCAGTCATCATTGACTCCAGGGAGCCGGGAGGAGCCAACACGTGGAAGTTGACCGCGTTTGGCGCCAGGACCAGGTTGGCCGACCCCCTAGTTCGACCGACCTGGTCAGGGCTCCAAACGGCCCGTACTTCCTCCAGGTGGCTGCCTGGTGGGTCCCATTGACTGATATTGGTGCTACACCGTTGGATGGCCTCGGATACTTATGTTTGTGGGCCATTTGATCCATGTAGTGCCACATGTCGTCGCCTGATTGGCTGGGATGATATTTTATAGGATTTCTCCCCATACTTTTCCTCAATTCTTGTATAAATATCTGCATACACATATTTCTCAAAGTACGAGTGGAAATAGGTCAAGTAGAAAGGTGATGTGTGCAAGAAATGATCAATCCTTCACATAATTGAGTTATATTGACGGCTAAAATTGGTATATAACAGTCGTCAACAAACTCCCCCAAGCTTATCCTTTGCTCGCCCCGAGCAAAGTCAAGACTTTAGGTTGATGATCAGGAGTTGCTACAATGTTCTACCTTTCGAAAGTACCAAGTGCACAACAAAGTAATCTACCTAGTATTGCAAAAAGTGGCTATGGTACTTCACCCTTCTTAAGTCATTATGGGAGTTATGCCTTCTCCTATTCATGGGTAATTGAAAGATAAAACAACAAATGGAGCAAGCATAGCCTAGATATCAAGTTCCACTTAAATTCCGGAGAGATTCAAATTAGATTATAAGTATCTCAATTGATTCTCTCAATCACTCCTTTGAGTATAGTGGAAATATGTCCTCACCAAGGCATTATGCCTATACTATTCCTACCCTTTGAATATGGCTTGTATGTGGACCTTGGTAGGGAAAGTAAGTAGGCATATTTGCAACACATAATATTGCTAAGTCAAAAGAGCAAGCCTTAGGAGAAATCAATTCAAACTTTTGAATCAAGACTTGTGCATGTGTGTTGGAATGGAGGTGGATGTGAAAACATTGAGATGACTCCTTTTGATGCCGACTCTCTTTATTGCAAGGATGAAACATGGCCACCCCTTTTTTATGCTTATGAAGTAAGCATATTATTTCTTTTCTTTCTCATGCTTATGGTATAAGCATGCATTTTCTTTTTCTTTTTCTTGTAGCCATGTCTTCTACTCCTTTTTATGCAATAACTTGAAGAGAGTGCTAACTATGAATAGCATGGAGTTTCTCCTTTTATTGTGGAATGGTGGATATGATGGAATTTTGCTTCCTTCTAGTGTAGAAGCGTAGCATGTGCAAGTGAAGTATTGAATTCAAAAAGAATTTAATGATTTCTCACATAGGTCTATACTAGTTTGACTAGGCTCAATATGAAAGCAAATAGCATATGCATAAGGTGTTGTCTATGTATGAATATCATATGGATTTGGTAGGTATTTCCAATCAGATGAGGGAAACTTTAATCTTGATAGAATTTCTCCGGGAATCCAAGTTTCACTTTCAAAATAGGAATAACAGCCCTATTACTAATTCAAATCTCCCAACAACCTAAAAATAGATTAAGCTTTTGCTACCCACAATTTCTAAATCAAGGCAAAGTTAATTTTAGCCAATTTAAGCAATATTCGGAGAGTAGCAAGTTGCAAACTAGGGACTTAGGGAAAATAAAATAGAGCAACTATTCATCATTTCATCTATGTGAATTCTAAATCATTCTTATCGCACATCTTTATTTGATAAGCAAAACAAATCTAAGTTCCTATTTTTATGTTTTTTTTTAGATGCATGATGGATGGTGGATGAATGGAAAGTAAATATGCAATGGATGATTTGAAATAAAAATGTAGTGGGTGTGACACAAGGTACCTCAAGTGGGGGTCCTCCGCTGAGCTTATTCTTGATCAAGGTCTGCGATAGGGGTTGAAACCCTAAAGACAGAGGTAGGCCATGAGTTGGCCTATCCTTGTTGCAGCGTGGCTTTGACAATGAAGGGTTGAGTGTTGATTGTTGTGTTGCCTCCCATGGACACCATGAGTGTGGTTGAATAGAGTGTTTTCGATGTTGATTGTCCGCACATCAGGGTTTCCATGTGTTGGGTGTGATTTGTCATTCCTTGGCTAGGATAATGATAACCTTTAGATCCAAAGGAATGACGTGCACTCAACATACATTGAGTATGTTTCGTCATTCTTTGGCTAAGGTGTATCATATCTTTTTGCCATAAGGGAGTGACATGTGCCCAACATGCATTGGGTATGATCAGTTGTTCCTTGGGTAAGGTACAACATACCTTCTAGCCACATAGGAACAACTTGCACCCAATATAAATTGGGTGTGCTCTTGTCATTCCTTGGTTATGGTACATCATAACTCTTAGACACATAGGAATAACTTGTACCCAATGATGGTGGCAAATCCTTGAGCTTGAATGAGTGCTTAGAATAGTTGAGAACATAATGCTCTCACCCATTCATAGCAGCCCATTGGTTGCTCATGGAGGGTTCCCATTTCAAATCTCTAGCCTCGTATAGTTATGATTGACCTTCGGGCATAATTTACGATAGGTAGCAACCATCCTCATTTACTCTTTGGCCAAGAGATGTTGAAATGGGATCCTCTAGAGATCCCAACAATCAGCTTCTTGAATGCCTGCATAGTAATATTACTCCTGCAAACTTCCTCTCTTGAATAGAGAGGGATGGTTAGCTCCCAATACTTGTATAAATGAACGTTCGGGTTAGGTAACCGAACTTTCATTTGTACATACGGGGAAGAACAAAACCAAAGATGAATTGGTTCCAATGTCAAGTGTATCCATGATCAATGTGTTATTCATTGATAAGAGTGGAGCTTTATGGATAATTCATGTTGCATATTTTCTAAAGCTCCTACTCATAGAAATGCATGTGATAGAAATATACTATATGGATCCCTACATCTTTTAAAGTTTCTAACCATCTTAGCTTTCAAGAGCAAATTTTATCATTTGGACCATGACAAACAAGATTCTCAATTTTATCCTCCTGAACTTCACTAGGAATTTAAAATTTAGTGACTTCTCCAAAAAAATGCAATTCAATTTTAGAGCAAGGATATCACTTATTCCTAGGAGTTTGAAATCTAGTGACACCATCTATGCATGAAGCTCAATTAAAAATTATGGCTGTCACTATGCCCAAGTTTCTATATGCCAATTCACCAATTAAGTCATGCCCAAAAGTTTTATTTTCTAAACCTAGACAAAAATGACTAAGTGTACAAAACAATGCTTAAAGGATTCTAGGTACTTGTTTTAGATTTTTCCATGTAAGGTGGGATTTCCTTTTGGAGATCCAAAAGTCAATACCCACACTTACTCTAGTGAGGATGCATGAGAATAAAATGATGAGAAAGTGTCAACCTTCCTCACAAATGCAAGCAAATACATTCAATTCTATGGCAAACCAAACAATAAAAAATTCTAAACTCATACCTCATTTGAAGAGCAGTTGGTGACGAAGGTTTTTGTGTTAGAAACTCACAACCTTGACTTTCGACGTAGGATTGATGGTTGATGTCAAATGCCAAGTTGAGATTGGATTTGGCAATGGATTTGGTTCTGGCTCCTCCATTGGGTCATCATCTTGAACATTTCTCTTCCTCAAACTCAAAATGAGTTTGAAGGAGAGAAGTGTTCTCAAATCCTCCCGATGGTGACTTGAGTTTGATGAAACCTTCCACTTTCTTGCCATACCACCTCTTCACTATTTTGACCTAGCTGCACTTTAATCAAGAACACATAAAACAACTCAAAAACGGGTTACGTTAGCCAAAAGCAAATTGAACCCAATTTTCAAATTGTCTTGCCCAGCTTGAAATAACTTGTAAATGCAATGAGGGTCAAACCAAATTTTTTTGGTTTGAACTAGGAAGATAAATTCAAGTGGTCATGCACATAGTTCATATCCAATTAAATTTCTCCCCTAATTCAAATTTTTAGTTTTATGATGGTTGGAAATTTTACTTTTCAACAAGCAAGTGTGGAATTTCAAACATGCAATTTGGAAAACAAATATGAGATAACTACCAATTAACCTATTGGCAAGGACTCACCGAATTTTTGAAGTCCGATGAGTAGGACTTACCTCCATTCTGTTCAGCGCGATGATTTGTTGTCCAATCCCGGAGTTGAAGATGTGGACGATTTCTTCTTTTTTGACATGCCAAACTCATTTGGCTGTCATTTGGACATGTGGGCCACCTGGTGGTCCTAGCCTCTCCCCGTTGTATTGATATAGACATGTTGTTGTAGCGACGGGTTCTCCCTCTTGAATGTATTCCTTCATGATCATGGTGAGTCTTTGTCCTTCTTAGGGGTGCCACTCTGACCATATTGATATTCTATTGAATCAACCCATACCTTGATCATGGATCAAAGGCTTCCTTGGGCATGATGACATGTGGACTCCATAATCAAACAAGAAACGCTTCATCCGCAATGTCACTTGCCCTAGGTTGAATGGATTTGGTCGAAGTGTGGGAATCCCAACAAGTGATGTGGGATATCTTGGACTTTGAATGCTCCTTAAGTTCTTGTCCTTGGCCAAGATCTTCATGTGAATGTTGTCTTGATTTTTGCTTGGCCAAGATACTTCAAGGTAGGCTAGTTTAACTTAAATCCCTTGGAAAGCCATAGCCTCCTTGAATACAAGGGTGATGTTAATTCCACCCTTGACCTCCTTGTGATTGGTAGCCATTGGAGTTGTTGTTTGAAAAAGGGCCTCATGGGTCTTAGGGAAATAATTCCCACGCGTCCCATGATGACATGGATTTTCCAAATCATGTGAATATCCATAACTTGGATTATCCAAACAAATCTCCAACGACTTGGATATTCATGAGACTGCAATGGGAGGTGTAGTTCCATAACTAGCATATCCACCTTGTGAAGTGGTGTGCATGACAAGCTATGGGAACTCGAGCATTCTTCAATCCACCCCTTGAGTGGAGACCTTCTTCTCATCCATGATGAATGAGAATAGGACTACTTTAGCTCCAGCATGAATGTGGTCATGGATTGGGGGAGCCAACCCATGACACGAGTGTTGGATGAAGAGCCAACTATCCACCCCATGGTGGAGGCAAACCAAGAAGAACTTCTTGGAGCCTTCCCCAAGCTTGGGTATGGATGACTTTGGCTCCTACTGGAAGCTGAAATTCTCCCGCAAAAGGCAATGGTGTTGCCTAGCGGACATTTGTTCAGGTACGCCTTGAATCACCTTGCAGTTTAGCACTTGCGTCCTCGTTGGCCATACCATACGATGGGTTGGCCAACACTACCCTGTTTTCACACAAAGGAGAAAACAAACAAGGGTAATCCTATCTAATAACTATTAGTACCTATATATTAATCACAAGTGATAGCTATCCTTCACTTCCTTTGCCTTCTCTGGCAACAGCGCTAGAAATGCTTGTTGATGGCTCCTAAGATATACTAACAAATCATCCCTGGCAACGGCACCAGAAATGCTTGTTGGTATTTCTTAACACCACAGATCATCTTTGGTAAAGAGATGAGATTCGCAAGTACACGGAAGATACTGTTGTAGCATTTCACCCATGAGTATTCCCAAGGGTATCGTATTTATCCCAAAGGAAGGCAATGGAGTAAAGTATATACTACTCTTATGGTCAAGCTATGGGATACTAATCAATTATCCGGACAGGGGGTAAGTTGATAATAGGGGTAGTGTGACACACACCTAGGCAATCTATTCTAAAGGGTAAATGGGTCCTAGAGGGAGATTGGATTAAGAGTTAGAGAGTTGCTCCTACAATGCTCCTAATACATATACATAGCCTAAGGTAGATACTAATGGTCATGTCAATGATGAATTCCTATGCAATGCTATTCAACACATCGGGCACGGGCTTACCCCTAGCAATACTAGGGCGACTCCTACCAAGAGCCTGTGGCATAGCCGAACGTGGAGGATTACAAAGGACCGATAGGGCTGTCACCACCTACTGCCTACCTCTTCAATCCGTGGGTCTACGAGACATCCAACGCTACTTAAATACCCTAGCACCATGCTAGCATACTAAGCAAATACCTTAAGAGCTGCAACACAAGCCATCCTAAGGCAATGAACTAAATCATCGTTGAACCAATGTTGATTGCATAGCATAGTTATTCATATTAACATAATCATATCATAACTACATAGACTATAGTGGGGGTCTATAGTGTTTATGACCATAAGATGTGACCATGAGAGTACAATCATAAAGACTATACCTTCCACTTACATGGACTCCACAATCAAACAAGAAACACTTTGTCCAAGTATACGTATAAAAGAAGACTAAAGATAATATCTTTATTGAGCACAAAGTCACAAATACAAGAAGGAATACATGAGATATACCTTTCCCAATGTGGAATTGGGAAGAGAGACTCCTTCTACTCCTTTCCCAATTTGTACTTGGGACTAGAGGCTCTCCTCTATACATCCTAACTCCTCTAAGGATTATGGAAGATAGTGTATACAATAGAATGATGCCCAAGTGGTGTGTGTTCAAGTGAGGGGTATGGGGTCCTATTTATACTAGTGTTGAGGTTGGTTCCTGCCACCAAAAGCACGCTAATCAGTCGTCATTGATTCCAGGGAGCCGGGAGGAGCCAGCAAGTGGAAGTTGAGCGCGTTTGGCGCCAGGACCAGGTCGGCCGACCCCCTGGTTTGGCCGACCTGGTCAGGGATCCAAACGGCTCGTACTTCCTCCACGTGGCTGCCAGGTGGGTCCCATTGACTCATATTGGTGCTACACCGTTGGATGGCCTCGGATACTTATGTTTGTGGGCCATTTGTTCCATGTGGTGCCACATGTCGTCGCCTGATTGGTTGGGATGATATTTTATAGGATTGCTCCCCATACTTTTCCTCAGTTCTTGTATAAATATCTGCATACACATATTTCTCCAAGTACAAGTGGAAATAGGTCAAGTAGAAAGCTGATGTGTGCAAGAAATGATCAATCCTTCACATAATTGAGTTATATTGACGGTTGAAATTGGTGTATAACAGCCGTCAACAGGGCCACCCCGACGAAGAGATCGAGGTCCTTACCCAAGGCCAACCGTTGCCATGATGAGCGGTGGGAAACCCAAAGTCGGCGCTCTGATAGGGTGCGTGAAACCGATACGGTTTTTGCATTGGGAACCGGCGACCTTCAATTGCGTGAGATCCGCACTCAAAGATCTCATCTGCCGTATTCACAACAAGCCACGCGTCGAAGGTTCACTCCTGGACTGTCACTCTATCGGCGCATCAGAGGACCTTTTTGAAAATCGAAGTGCGGGATCGAGAATGGCCCCACCTCTGGCAGAACAACTTAACCCAAGGGGTTTCTCCCAGAGGTGGGCTCGGGGGCCACTGTCGATACCCTACATACCGGGTACCCCACGATACCGCAACAAGTGCAAGAAAGTTCCACCCGTTCGAGTCGAAGGCCCTTGCAGGTCCCACATATCACGTTGCATCGGACCCGCTCCCCTCACATGGTTGTCTCCCAGATTAACACGTGTAAAATAAGCCCAAAAAAAACTTCCAACCAAGGGAAGCTCCCGCAACTACACGTGTACAACAGTCCCAGACCTAGCCCCTGTCAGAGAGGAGCTCCTGTACCAACACGTGTACAGCAACCCCAGACCTACCCTCCCGCAAGGGAAAGCTCCGGATCTGCCACATGTGGAGCCTCCGTGCCTTTGTCACCAACAGAAATACAAGCCGATCATGACCATTACAGACATTCAAGGAATGGTTAAAGCGGCAGTTACAAAGTATGATAATGTGTCATTAATATCATATAAATGACACACGATCAGTGCAACATTAATAGGGGTAACGCTGCCATGAAGGAACGTTACCACACTATTAACTGTACTTAATACTCTTTAGACAGTGTATTAAGTCATTAAGCATGCTAGGGACACATGTCGGGCCAGGCCAGCTTTGTAACGGTCAGTTCTTAGAACTATAAAAGGGCTGCACCGCGCGACATGCGGATCCAAGCTAATTCGGATCCAGACTATTGCGACCTGACCTTAGCGAATGCACTCGCTCAATACAATTACACAAACCCCGTGGAGTAGGGTGTTACGCTCAGGCGGCCCAAATCACGTAAATCTCTGAGGTCACCAATTTGATATTGATCTCTGCGAGCCCCAACCACAAAAGAACCTCCGCGGGCTGCTTCTTAGCGGGTCCGAGGTAAGTGTCATATCAAACACTTTGACAGCAGTGACTGAGTTGGAGTGTGAATTTGTTTCGCGTGGAACTGGCACGCTTCACACTTTTTTACCAACTTGACTGCGTCCTGGAGTGATGTAGGCCAGTAGAAACCATGCCGAAAGGCTTTATTGACCAGCGTGTGGGAAGATGCGTGGTTCCCACACTCGCCTCCATGGATCTCCGCGAGGAGCTCGTGGCCTTCTTCCCTTGCAATGCACCGCATTAGAACACCATTGGCACCGCGCCGGTAGAGATCCCCTTCTACAAATGTGTATCTTTTAGCCAATTTGACGATCCGGTCAGCGGATGCACTGTCTTTAGGAAGGACATTGTCTTTCAAGTATCCCCAGATCTTTGAGATCCATGCATCGGAGCTAACTTGAGCTTCTAAGTCTTGCGTGCTGGGTTGCTCGGAGCTTCCTGCAGCACCTACGACCCTTGGTGGATGCCATGGTTACAAGGCCACCGAGACTGCCAACTTCGAGGTGCTGGTCTCGCCCCCTTCGCTCAGTTTGGCAGGCTGAGCGTTTGGTCTTGACAATCTTCGGACAAAAACTCTGTTGGGAGCCGGAGCTCCGGTTGAAGCCTTCGTCGAGAGTTCATCAACTTCAGCGTTATTGAGACACTCGACATGGCAGAGATCCAGGACGTGGAAGTCTTTCTAGAGCTTTTGGACTTCAAGGAGATAATCAGCAAGCTGGGGGTTGTTGCAACTACATTCGCCTTTGACTTGCTTAATAATGAGATGTGAATCACCCTTCACTAGCATCTGCTTGACACCGTATGAAAGCGCCACCTTGAGCCTATAGATGAGAGCTTCATACTCCGCCATGTTGTTGGTAGTCTTGAAGTCAAGGTGCACCATATATTTCACCTTCTCCCAAGTCGGAGAGAGGAGAAGTATTCCAGCTCTGGCCCCCTGCTTCTGCATGGAGCCGTCGAGGTAGAGGGTCCAGTGAGGCTCGGTGAAGACCGGGACCTTGGGTTCCGGCTTCTGCTCGCTAGGGCCCCCTAGATTTGATGGAGAAGGTGTCCACTCCGCCACGAAATCAGCCAAGGCTTGACTCTTGATAGCTTGTCGTGGTAGGAATTCAAGATCGTATTATGCCAGTTCGCTGCCCACTTAGCAATGTTCCCAATAGAATTGGGATTGTGCAGTATGGCACACACTGGATAGGAAGTTATCACTGATATCTTGTGAGCTTAGAAATAATGACGAAGCTTCCTTGAGGCAATAAGAACTGCGTAAAGCAGCTTATGTAGCTTAATGCATCGTGTCTTGGCATCGTGGAGTACTTCACTGATGAAGTACATTGGGCGTTGGACGGTTCGGACCCTTCCGGAGGTGCCCAAAGCTTCTTCTTCATCAACCCGGACCCTCCCGGAGGGGTCCAAACCTTCTTGCTGAGCTTCCCGGACCCTCACAGAGGGGTCCGAAACTTCTTGTTCAACCGAAACCCTCCCGGAGGGGTCCGGATCTTCTTGATCATCCATGTGAACTCCCTCGGATGAGAGAGGTTGATCCTCTAGCATTTCATCTTGAAGATCCGTGCCTGAGGGCTGGGACTCAGACTCACCTTCAGGTAGCTCCGGACCCTCCCGCAGGGGTCTGGGCTCCTGAACTAGAGATGGCTCCGGTCTTTCCGCGACCAGGACCATGCTGACAACCTCCGAAGTTGTAGAAATATAAAGCAGTAGAGGCTCACCAGGGTAGAGATGAAAACGGACGGATAAAATGTGTTTCCATATTCATATCCACATAATAATTTTGGAAACTGATTCGGATCGGATGTTGTCGGAAACGGATATAGTATCGGATATGTCGGATGTATCGGAAACGGATTCATCGGATCGGAAAATTATGGATATCGGACAAATATGGATATTTATTTCGGATAACCAATATTCATGGGTTCTCCAGCTGAGCCAAAAGACACGAATAATTCACATGTAACATGTAATACATAGTTCATACACATAATCCATAACACATTCGTATCAAATGCATACATGATTCATATATAAAACACACAAATAGTTCGTTCATAGTGCATATATGGTTTAAACACACAAATATATAATTTGTCAAAGTTCATACACATTACAACACAAGTACAATGCTGATTTTGATGTCGGTGTCCTAGTGGGTGTCTCTTCCATCTCGGCAGACTGAACAGTTGCAATGAATTAAAAAATTAATATGTTCAGCCACGTCTCACATAACCGCATATGGGGGAAAAAGATTCTCTGGATACAGTATGCACCGGAGACCTACCACGTATTTGCTTTTGTGAGCAATCTACAACAGTTGTCCAAAAGTGAACAAGAGTGTGACAGTGTGGAACAAATAACTCGCATGATTCATCTAATACCATCTGTCACGTTCTCAAAACAAATACAATGACTGTGTGGAACATTTTGTTTGTCAAGCTACAACATTCTATAAACGAAACTGGAACACTTCATTCTGAAATGGATAAAATCTTGCATATTTTTAAGTCACATATGTTACAAATCAAGTGCACATCTGAACATTATTCTGTAAGATCTGAAATAAATAAATAACAAATATAAAATAGACAGATGTCGCTGCTTGGTCCAACGATAACTCGTTGTGCCTACCTGCCACAGGTTGGTGGTTCGATTCTTTGTTCTCTCAACTTTTTAGTAAATATTAAACACGTGTGGGGCCTGCAGCTGAGCCTGGCTCCGTTTGAGAACTCAGTTTGGCTTGGGGCGGTAATGGGATTCACCGAGACGAGAGCGTGAGTGGATTAGGGTTAGATCCACTGGGCCAGACCTAAAAATAAATCAGATATCAATCGGATATGTATTCGGATATATCCGACTGAAAACGGATATCCGACCATTCTGATGGATATTAAGCCGCGCCGTTTCCGATCCGATATCTGAATAAGAATATCTTATATCTGATCCGTATCCAAATAGAATCTTACCAAAACGGATATGAATCGGATATTTTCGGATCCGGCAGCCGGACGGATCGGAAAATATCCGATCCATTTTCATCCCTACACCAGGGTTCGGAGCTACCATGATTGGTAGTGTGGTGAAGAGCTGTTTAAGCTTTTGGAATGTATTTTCTACTTCTTCGGACCAATAGAATGGTCTGAACTTCCTCAATAACTTGAAGAAGGGTAGCGCCAGCTCTACCAGTCTTGAGATGAACCGGTTGAGCGCAGCTAGACATCCAGTTAGCTTCTGGGCATCCTTGATGCGGGTTGGTGGCCGCATGTCTTCAATTGCCTTGATATTCACCGGGTTTGCCTCAATTCTTCAGAGAGTCACGAAGAATTTGAGGAGCTTCCCGGAGCTAACCCCAAAGACACATTTGTCTGGGTTCAGCTTGGTGCGCGTCACGGGCAGCTTGTCGAAGACGGCTTGTAGGTTGTCAAGGAGTGACTCCTTGTTCTTAACCTTCACGATGATGTCACTGATGTAAACCTCCACCAAGTTCCTAATGAGCTCTCCAAATGTTTTGTGCATAGCTCGCACAAAGGTTGAAGCAGCATTTTTGAGACTCAAAGGCATGGCAGTGTAACAATATAATTCATCTACTGTTATGAAGGCAGTATTTTCTTCATCTTCCCAAGACATTTGAATCTGATGGTAATCAGAATATGCATCTAGGAAACACAATAGCTCACACCCGGAGGTGGAGTCCACTATCTGGTCTATCCTAGGTAGGGGAAATGGATCTTTTGGACATGCCTTATTCAAGGTGGTGTAGTCGATACGCATCCGAAGCTTCCCGCCGGCTTTGGGTACAACGACTAGGTTTGCCAACCATTTTGGATGATGAACCTCCCGAATGAAACCAGCTTCGAGCAACTTCTTGATTTCCTGTCAGATGAAGTTATGTCGCTCGACTGATTGCTTCCGGGGCTTCTGGTGTACTGGTCGTGCGTCGGGATAAATCTTCAGGTTGTGCTCAATAACCTACCTGGGATCCCAGGCATTTTGACGGTTGCCAAGCAAACACATCAACATTCATCCAAAGGAAAGTGATGAGCGCGAATTCCTATTTGTTATCCTGACATCCCGATATACGGGTAGTCTGGACAACATGAGAACCAATTTGTACGACTTTGACGAGTACGTAGGTGTCGCCGCTTGTCTGTACGTGTGGCGAAGAGGTTGATCCTCGGTGACGAGTGCTCGGAGGTTGAGCAGCTAGCTCTTTGCCACATGTTCCTTCTTGCGCTGTCGCAAGTGCGTGGAGTTCTTTCAGCGTGGTGACTCCTGCAGTACTCCACGGGATGTATCGTTGTCAGTATGAGTGTATGGCGTTTGTGAGCGTGTGAGCTCCCCCCCCCCCATTTATCGTGCGACACATTCCTTTTATAGTCTAAGAATTGGTCGTTACATCATCCTGGCCCGACATGTGGCCCTGGCGGTAGTTAACTGCCTAATACACGATCTGTGCATATTAAGGGCAATTAACAGCATGATAACGCGCCTTAATGGTGGCCTTACTATTGTTAAGAGTCCACTAATCATGTGTCATTAATATGGTATTAATGACACACAATTAGGTATTATAACTGTAGCTTTAACTTACCCTTGAATGTCCGCGCCGTTGGAGATCTGTCAGTCTCTTCGTTGTTGTTCAAGGTCGGAGGCTCGACACGTGGTGGCTCCAGAGCTTCCCGTCGTGGGCAGGTAGGTCCGAAGTCACTATACATGTGGCAGCACCGGAGCTTCCCTCTACTGGGGGTTAAGTCCGATATCACTAGACACGTGGCAAGGCCGGAGCTTCCCTACAAGGGGAGTTAAGTCCGGCCTTGTGTTACACATGGCAGTGTCGGAGCTACCCAAACGAGGGGGGCGGGTCCAGTGTTGTGTAGCATGTGTAACCTTTGGAGGTCTTCAACTCGGACGGGTGGAACTCCTCGGTGTTTCTTGCAATATTGTGGGTACCCGGTATGCAAGGTACCGACAACGATTTATTCACATTCGTTTCAGTTCTTATTTGTGTAATACTAGCACTGATTAATTTGACTTATTTTGACTGCTAGTAGAACTGCTCTAGTCGTTTTAACGTTTCAAATCATCAAAATAATTACATATCATTTGTATTTTCCATATATATGTTAATTTTATTGAAGCCTTGTGACGATTTAATTTGGTGTGCAGTAATATTTACTTGTCATAATGAATTGTTTCTCGTTTCCACAAGCGAAATGCAACACTAATTATGGGGACTCCATTCTCATCATTGTTTCCATCGAATAACTACTCGACAGATCTAGTCTACCATGTGTGCCGATCCGTGTTGTTTTGACTGAATTAATTGATTAGTCCAGTGACTTGGCATGTAAGAATTTGTCTGCCAAAAGGCTCAAATCTCAAACGCGGCACCAGCTTATACACGGTTTTGGGTTATTGGAATTACTAAATCCATGAATCGTGGAAGAGTAGAATAAGTGACAAAGGTGAGTAGCAAAAACAAAAATACAAGACAAAATGTCTTCCCGTATATTTCAGAAAATTCCTTCCCTTGTATCGATGCTTGTGACCCCGAAGGTAAAGATCACTTAGACTGGTACATTATATTCTTATCGAAAACACCATACGTCAGTCACCTGACCGAGGCCGGATTTCAGGCGATGGGTCGCAGCGGCTGGGTGCGCCTGACTTGCGCCGGGCAAGTTTTCATTTTTGATTTTTTTGTTAATTGTTAATATGTAATTAGTAAGGATTATGTTAATTGTAAAATAGTCAAACAAATAATTTTTTGATTAATTAACCTATAGAATGAAGGTTTAATGCTTAATTATAAGGATTAATGATTAATGTTAGTAATTAATTGCTAATTAATCGGTGTCTGAAATTTTCACAAATTTCAGGCACCTGGAATTTAGACAGCCCCTATTCTTATCTGTCTAACATATTTAAGAAAAAAATAATATAAAAGGTCAAAACACACCGAGACGTGGCACCACCCTCCCCGCGCGACGTCTTCCTCACTGTGCCACCATCCCCAGCGCAGATTCTCCACGGTGCGGTGTCCTCGCCTAGGCGACGTCTCCCCGACCCAACGTCCTGCGTGGTAGGGTGTCCTCAGAGGCACAACACCACCCTCACTGTGCAACATCCTCCCTAAAGCGACCTTCCTTCGGCATGGTGTCCTCCCGCGCGATGTCCCTCCTGCATCACGTCGCCCCCAAAGCGGCATCCCACCTGCGCTTAGGGGTGGTAATGGACAAAAGAATGAACTAAAAGTGAAAGGGCCGGATCGGATTTAGATCGAGCCAAATTCTTGTTCATTTTTAGCTTAATTTTTATAAGGGCCAAAATAATTCGTGAAAGGGTCCTTTGAGCCGGACCCATTACCAGACTTGCCTACGCTGCACCACCCTCCAAGCGCAGATCCTCCATGACGCGACTCCTTCCCCACGCGACACCTTGTGTAATTCATTGTTCAGTTTTTTTGCAAGCATGTTTAATAGATTATGCAAAAACTAGGATTGACATGTTCGGAAATTTGCTTGAAAATTAAGGAGATTCACATGTTTGGAAAATAAGGATATTGTTGTTAAATGGTAATTGGAAAAAACGTGGTTACAATGTGACAAAAATAAAGAGAAATATTCTTGTTTGAGAAATGGTAATTTTCATGTTTGGAAAACATGGTTACAATGTGAAAAAAAACAATAATCAAGGGTAAATATGTTATTTTCAATTCTTCTATGAACTGGAATAGAAAACTAGTCAAACAGTTTCTAAAGTAATTCTTGAAAGTGCATCTAGGACTCCCTTGTGGGTTTTGGATGATTTATGACAATCAATTGGGATCCTAACCTTTTTATTGAGATGAATGCAGACCAATAATGAAAAATGAGCAAAATACCAAAAAGAAGGGATAATGAGGAGCAAAGTGAACTTGAGCTCAAGGAAAAGAAATAGTAGATTATTGTGTATGGAGTGTGTTAAGGAAACACACTCAAGAGCTCAATCATATTTAAGCACACACACATATTGCACAAAGTTACACAGGACCGGACTAGTCCGATATCAACCGGACTAGTCCCATATCCTTTCTGCACCAGATCGGACAAGTCCGATATCTGTCGGACTAGTCTGATATCTTTCTGACTTGAGTCGGACTAGTACTCCCCAGGGCGGACTAGTCCTCAACACACTTCACAAGTCACACAAAATCGGACAAGTCCGTTGTTAACCGGACTAGTCCGATATTCATTCTAATCCACTTCGGACAAGTACTATGTTTACACGGACTAGTCCGAAATACCCACTGATCTAAATCGGACAAGTCCTCCAAGTGCGGACTTGTCATCCAACACACTTAGGGTTTCATATGTCCGGACAAGTTCGATGCCTATCGGACTAGTCCGAAGATTTCCAGTAGTGAAATCGGACAAGTCCGTTTTCGACCGGACTAGTCCAATATTTCGGGACACTTAGGATTTGCTACACACAGCACACCGGACTAGTCCGGTGACCACCACGGACTAGTCCGATCTTTTTGAACCCTAACAGTCACTTTTAGAAACCCCATATAAATAGAAGTGCACGGCCCACTTTCACAATCTCTCGAACCCTAGCGCCGTCACACCTCCCAAGAGACTCAGAAACCACCTCTCTCCACGAAATTAAGTGCAAAATCGATCAATCCTTTGAGAATCACTTCTAGATCATTGGAGAGACACTTGGCACACATCATTGAGCTCTTGGTTTGAATCTCTAACACACTCCTGCGTTTCAATTGTAATTTTTGAGTGTGTTTTTGGTGGCATTGTGATTTGTAATCTAAGGGAGCTCTCAACGTGTGAGAATGCCCCTTGAATTTGGTTATTCACCCCTTTGTGATTAGTGGAAGAGGGTTGGCCTTCGTGGCGATCCGACGAGGGTAGGGTTGGAGAAGACCTGGTCCTTTTGTGGGCTCCTCAACGTAGATGTAGGTTGCCTTCGTGGTAGCCGAACCACGGGATAAATCGTGTGTCTTGTCCTTTTTGTGTTCATCACTCAAATTGATCTACTTACTCTAGGGTTTGATACACATTGTTCAATTTACAATAAATTGTAGAACACAAGCCTTAATTGTGATACAATCCAATATACAACTGTTAAACTGTTGTTTGATTCTATAATTCCGCTGCACACATTGAAGAATCAACCTAATCGATTAATCTTGATCAACTTAGTCTGTGAACACCGGACTAGTCTGCACTTTACCAGACTAGTACAATTTCTCTGGTATTGAACTTGTTGTTGAGTGTTACAGGATCCGACGAAAATTCAAAAGGCCTATTCACCCCCCCTCGAGGCCTACATTCAATTGGTATCAGAGCCGGTTCTTCAAGAAAGAGTTTAACCACTCGAAGAGATCATGTCGGACATGAAGGACGTCCACAAAATCAACAACCAAGAGGAAGTCAACAACGACAAGACCCAAAAACTGGAGAAGTACCTCAAAGCCATTCAAGACTTCGAGGACGACGATGAGGAGACGCTGGAGCTAAAGGCGCTCCTCAGAAAGAAGGCACTTTCAAAAGGGAAAGTGAAAGTTGAAGAGAAGAAGAAGGGGAGTAGTCACACCGACTACTCCCGATATCCTTTTAATTATGATCGTCTAAATTCCAATAACAATCACTACTTATCTATCCCACTTGGAAAAGCCCCACACTTCGATGGGAGTGATTACTCCATGTGGAGGCAGAATATGAAGATGCATTTGATTTCCCTCAACCCAAGTTTATGGCATGTTGTATGTACAGGGATAGATATTCCGGATGACGACGAAGAGCTCACCCCAAGTCAAGAGCAGGACATCCATAGAAACGCTCAAGCCGCAGCCGTAATCACCTCCTCTCTCAGTCGAGATGAGTTCACCAAGGTGGATGGACTCGAAATTGCTAAGGAGATATGGGATACACTACAAACAGCACATGAAGGTGACCGGCATGTGCGTGAGGCAAAAATTGAAATGATCGAAGGGGAACTAGGAAGATTCACAATTGAGGAATACGAGTCACCCCAGGATATGTACAATCGATTGAAGACACTTGTCAACAAGGTTCGATAATATGGGAGCAAGAAGTGGAATGACCACGAGGTGGTAAAGCTCATCCTTAGAGCTTTTATGCCTCGCAATGTCACGCTATGCTCAATGATCAGAGAAAGCCCCGGTTACAAAAGGATGACTCTGGATGAATTGCTTGGTAAAATTATCAACTTTGAAATGATGGAGAAACAAGCCAAGCACGTCAAAGAAATTGCCGACCTCACCTCGGCCAAGAAGAAAGGAGTTGCCCTAAAATCTACTCTCAAGCCTCTATCCAAAGAAGCAAGAGAAGCACAACTAGAGGAGGACAGTGATGACGAGAGTAGTGAGCTAGATGAAGAGGATATGATTTTGTTCATGAAAAAGTTTAAGATAATAATGAAGAAGAGACAAGGAACAAAATCAAGTGAAGGAAAGTACAAGGAAAGGACGAAGCCAAAGATGAGGCGGGTGTGCTATAATTGTGGTGAGTATAACCACTTTATAGTCGATTGCCCGTATGAGGACAACAAGAAGAAAACTAAAGAAACCAAGCCTCAACCTAAGAAATTCTTCAAGAAGAATAAACAAGCCGAACAAGCACACATTGGGAAGGAGTGGGACTCAAACGATGAGTCCTCATCATCCAATGAAGAAGAGATGGCTAGCATAGCCATAGAAAGCACATCTAAGAAATCCACACTCTTCCCCACACTCGGTACAAAGAAGGGAAATGGCACTTGTCTCATGGCAAAGGAAGGTAAACGCAAGGTAAACATCAAAACCCCTTCCATGCATTCCTACTCTAGTGATGATGAACTAGATAGTGATGATGAGGACATGTTAAATGGACTAGATAGGAAAACTGCTGCTAAAATGAGATTTTTACTTGACCAACTTGTTGAGAAGGAGAGGTTAATTGATCGTCAAGAGGACATGATTATCTCCCAAAAGGAGAAGTATGTCAAACTTGACAAACTCCTAGAGCTTGAAAAGGAGAAAAACGGTTCACTAGAGCTTGAGCTAGCTTCAAGCAAGAAAACTTGCTTCGAGTTAACCGACTCAAATGTTGCAATCAAGGACCAACTTGCTGACCTCATCAAGGTTAACAAAATCCTTGAAGTGCAAGTTGAGTCACTCAAGCTAAGTGAACCTTACTCCTCTTCAAGTTCACCTTCTCAACCCACTAAAACTGATCTTGTTCATATGTGCACATGTAGTAAAATCAACACCAGTTTGAAGGAGAAGTCAACCTCCACAAAGGATAAAAATCCTATCCAGTATGGAATATTTGACAAGGAGAAGATCAACTATGCACGTAGTGCATACTTGGTCCAAAGACCTCCAAATGTCAAATATGGCATTGGTTACTCTTATGATGAAAAGCAACATGCTGGAAGTCATAAGAATAACAGGGGAAGGATCTCCTTTGTGAAGGGAAGATCCTCTCAAACTGATAAGTTGAAGAATAAGAAACTGAACTCGCATGAATACCGGACTAGTCCGGTCGATGTCCGGACAAGTCCGGTCATCCGAACAAGTCCGGCCACCCAGACTAGTCCGATATAGCTCTCTGGATGACTTCGAACTAGTCCGGTCATGTCCGGACTTGTCCGATTTTTCGTGTCCATAACCCTAGCCGCCACCAAACCATAATATTCTCATCCCCACATTTGCTCACGCCTTCCTCTCTCCTACACTCGAGGTACCAAGGCGATTCTCTGCTCCCTCCGTCGAAAAAGTCCACATTTGGGCGGAGATCAAGCTTGACCTATTGGGGATTGAAGCTAGCGGACTTGTCTGGCCTCCAACCCCCAAACCTTCAAGCTTCAATCGATTTCTTCGGTAACTTTCTTCAAAACCCTAGAAATCTTGTTTTTCTCCATTGTTGATCATATAGCCTAGCATCCTTCACTAGATACATGCTTATTTGATGTACTACGTGTATGCTAGACTAGATTTGCATTAGGAATCATCCCTTGACCAATCTGTTAGGTTTTTGAGGATGAACATCGGACTAGTCTGGTCCATGCACGGACAAGTTCGGTCCTCTGGACTAGTCCGTGCCTGTGCACCGGACAAGTCCGATGTTTCTGAACTGAAAACCTAATTTTTCAATTCCTCAATGCAATTCATTGCTATCTTTTCATACCTATGCCTTGTATCACTTACCATCATTCTTGCAAAATCATTCTCAGATCATGTCGAGCTCAAACAACGAAATCTCCGACTTTGAGGCCGAGTTGGACCACGAGGTGGCACCTCGGTCCTCGACGGGTCTTGGCAAGAAGTGCCAAGAAAGACCCTCCGAGCCTGCTCCTTCCCCTCCTCAGGTTCGGAGGAAAGTGCTAGCAAAGAAGCCGGCCTCCAAGGTGCCAACCTCTAAGGCTGGTGGTGGCCCTAGCTCGGCAAGTGTCCGCCAAGGCAAGGGCAAGGGCAAGGGGATAGCAACGGGGCCAGTCGGGCCCTTGAAGCTCCATGCTCCCAGGGAAGGGGTCTGGGACCCTACTGAGGAGAAGTTCAAAGGAAAGGGCAGTGATTCTGCAGCCAAGTTCAAAAGCATTGACTGGTATGTCAGGCCAAAGCAAGCTGTCGATGGAAGGTTTTGGTGCAACTTCCATGCAGACTTCTACAAATCGGTGTATCTACCGATGAAGACCCCCGTGGTGTGCAGCCAGTGGATTGACTGGGCACACCTTGAGAAGAAGTACTCAGCTTTTGATGAAGTCATTGCAGCAGTTGAGAAGCATGGCCTGAAGGATCTCTTTGCCTTCAGGCATAACTGGAATGATGAAGTGATTGCACAATTCTTTGCAATTTGCCACTTATCAAGTGAGGATGAAGAGAGTGTTACTTGGATGACACACGGATCTAAGTATAGTATCACTCAAGAGGACTTTGCTAATCTGCTCCATCTGGACACCTCTGGACATGACAGGCTGATCATCCACAACATAGGTGTCATGGAGAAGGATAGGATGAAATTCCTATATGAGCCGAACTCAAAGTATGTCCCTCCCTCTACAAAGAACATGAAACCATTCTTTGTGGTCATCAACAGAGTGCTGAGGAAGACTATTGCTCCTAAAGATGGAGATACTGGGAGCGTGCAGGGTTACCTCCGAACCTTAATGAGAGTCATAAGCAAGGACCGCCCATTTGATGTGGGGGAATACATTTGGAATGATATGGTCAACATATCCTGCATGCCTAACAGGTCATGTGGTTATGCTCCCTACCTCATGTATATGATTGAGAAAGTCACAGGTATTGAGTTCGTGAAGGATGTGGAGCACACTCCTTTGAGGCCTCAGAAGCCTCAACCAGTGAGTGTCCAGGTTGCTCCCTTGCCGGCCTCCAGTCCCGAGGCACCGGCAAGATCAAGAAGCGGTGCTAGGGCTGTCCCTACCTCTAGGGAAGCCCCTCAGAGAGGATCAGCTAGTGGGATCCTCAAGTACCTGACCGCCATATTCTCCTCCTGCAAAAAGACCAAAGTGAAGGTCCACAAGCTCAACAAGAGAAGAAAGGAGGACATGAAGTATATAAAGGCCAATATGAAGCAAATTTGCCAGAAGCTGGAGATCGACCCCATTGGATCTCCAGTGATTTCTAAGGAGTCCAACCCGAACTTCACCGAACTCGGGCCTCTGAACCCTCCGAGCTTGCCTACTTTGGCATTGGGGGCTCGAGCGACTCCGCTCCTCCTCCCTCTCCTCCTCATCAAGCGGAAAGCGAAGAAGATGAAGACGATGACGAGAGGACCGACAGTGAAGAGTGAAGATCTTAGAACCCTCCTCTCTCTCTTTTTGGTGTCTTGATGCCAAAGGGGGAGAGATTGAGGGGGAGTCTTAGCTTTAGCTGTGGTAGGGTGCGAGGAGAGAGTTCTCTTTATCTTTCTTTGTGATTGTAATGCCTTAACGCTGTTTACATGTTAACTATGGTTCTGTGTTGAAATGCTTAATTAATTTGCAAATATGTGTTGAAATCTGCAATTTTGCTCCTGAAATGACATATGTACTTTGTATTGATTCATCAATGTAAATTATGTCATTCTCAATGTTTCAATGCACTTAGTTATGCATCCCACCATAAAGAATGCACATATGGATATTTCTCTTACTGCTTGATGTATTTTTGAGTCATATGTGCATACTTTATGAAAATCTCGTCTCTTTTTGTCATATTTTGTGAAATCTCAATTGGTTGTCATCAATCACCAAAAAGGGGGAGATTGAAAGTGCATCTAGGACTCCCTTGTGGGTTTTGGATGATTTATGACAAGCAATTGGGATCCTAACCTTTTTGTTGAGATGAATGCAGGCCAATAATGAATAATGAGCAAAATAGGGATAATGAGGAGCAAAGTGAACTTGATCTCAAGGAAAAGAAATAGTAGATTATTGTGTATGGAGTGTGTTAAGGAAACACACCCAAGAGATCAATCATATTTAAGCACACACACATATTGCACAAAGTTACACAGGACCGAACTAGTCCGATATCAACCGGACTAGTCTGATATCCTTTCTGCACCAGATCGGACAAGTCCGATATCTGTCGCACTAGTCCGATATCTTTCTGACTTGAGTCGGACTAGTCCTCCCCAGGGCGGACTAGTCCTCAACACACTTCACAAGTCACACAAAATCGGACAAGTCCGTTGTTAACCGGACTAGTCCGATATTCATTCTGATCCACTTCGGACAAGTCTGATGTTTACACGGACTAGTCCGAAATAACCACTGATCTAAATCGGACAAGTCCTCCAAGTGCGGACTTGTCATCCAACACACTTAGGGTTTCATATGTCCGGATAAGTCCGATGGCTATCAGACTAGTCCGAAGATTTCCAGTAGTGAAATTGGACAAGTCCGTTTTCGACCGGACTAGTCCGATATTTCGGGACACTTAGGGTTTGCTACACACAGCACACCAGACTAGTCTGGTGACCACCACGCACTAGTCCGATCTTTCTGAACCCTAACGGTCACTTTTAGAAACCTCATATAAATAGAGGTGCACAGCCCACTTTTACAATCTCTCGAACCCTAGCGCCGTCACACCTCCCAAGAGACTCAGAAACCACCTCTCTCCACGAAATTAAGTGCAAAATCGATCAATCATTTGAGGATCACTTCTAGATCATTGGAGAGACACTTGGCACACATCATTGAGCTCTTGGTTTGAATCTCTAACACACTCCTGCGTTTCAATTGTAATTTCTAAGTGTGTTTTTGGTGGCATTGTGATTTGTAATCTAAGGGAGCTCTCAACGTGTGAGAACGCCCCTTGAATTTGGTTATTCACCCCTTTGTGATTAGTGGAAGAGGGTTGGCCTTCGTGGCGATCCGACGAGGGTAGGGTTGGAGAAGACCCGGTCCTTTTGTGGGCTCCTCAACGTGGATGTAGGTTGCCTTCGTGGTAGCCGAACCACGGGATAAATCGTGTGTCTTGTCCTTTTTGTGTTCATCACTCAAATTTATCTACTTACTCTAGGGTTTGATACACATTGTTCAATTTACAATAAATTGTAGAATACAAGCCTTAATTGTGATACAATCCAATATACAACTGTTAAACTGTTGTTTGATTCTATAATTCTGCTGCACACATTGAAGAATCAACCTAATCAATTAATCTTGATCAACTTAGTCCGTGAACACCAGACTAGTACGCACTTTACCGGACTAGTCCGATTTCTCTGGTATTGAACTTGTTGTTGAGTGTTGCAGGATCTGACAAAAATTCAAAAGGCCTATTCACCCCCCCTCTAGGCCTACATTCAATTCTATTTCATGTTGAGAAAAGTTTTTGAGTTAAAATTGGATATTTTTTTAATCTTGGATACAATGGAACCGTATCAAACGGGATCTTCACGTCAAACCGACACTTGAAACGTTGGGTCGAGGGTGACCTCCTCCTTAAGATTGCATTGTCTTCTCTGCTCATCGGTCCAACTCACATGGCTCTACCTATGCAACACTATCAACACTACATGAATCTCGACGATTTGCAAATAACTTTAACCGTCGCAAATGATCGTGTTACCTGTAGTGCAAATAAGTACTCTCTCTCTCTCTATTTTGAAATAAATAACGTTTAGGACAACTAACTTAATTCAAATTGACTAGATTTTTTATCCTAGATATTATTTATTTCAAAACGAAGAGGGTAGATTCTATTGGGAGCGGAGATGACTAATGAAGTTCATCAACACCCCCATTGCCACTAAATAACAAGCAGGGGTGAATCCTTGAAACAAACCCCCAACACACGGAGATAGCATGCAATCCATCTGACGGCTTCAAGTGTGTGGACATTTCACTGTTTATTTATATCGTATATTCTCATTTTCATCCATCATGCATTGCATTCATTTTCATACATGTCTAGTATAATGCAACACAAGAAGGAACAAAATTAAATTGAGTTAGAGGCAAAACAACTATTGAAATCAGTTTTGGATACGGACTTGTCTGGACCTATCCACGGACTAGTCCGGTATACCCCTTTGCTCCAGTTTGATTCAGTTTTCTTCAGAACAACGGACTTGTCCACTACTGATGAGGACATCACAACAGCGGAGACGTACATTGAACTGCAAGGACCAATCACAAGAGCACGGGTACGGTTATTAAATCAACAGGTGAATTCGTTCTTAACTTCTTTTGTATGTGAGTTTGAGAATAGATTGCTATATGATGATTTAATTGTTATTAGGAATAATGGAGAAGATCAACAAGTGAAGGAAGGAGGCCTTGGGAGCGTGGAGAACCACCTGGGGCATCCACAAGTTGATGGAAACAGATTACAACTCGGACTCGAGTTCAACTCGGAGTCCAGGAGCAGTCCACCTTAAAATAGACGCCCAGGAGGCATACGGACTCCATTTTCGACGTTCTACATATGCACGGAAAGAGGAGAAGATAAACTTTCCAATGGTTCTGGTCTCACCTCAAAATTCCTCCGGAGTCATTGGGAATCGTAGAAACAAGTTGAGTCCAGATTTATGTCCGGTGCTGCGCCACCGAATCGGTCCTTTGGGCCTTGTATCCCGTAAGAGTCCATTAGGGACGCGTCTAATCGTGTTTTGGTCGAACCCTAGCCTATAAATACTGCAGCCGCCGGTCATATTCGGTGGGTTTTGCTTAGATCAATAAAGTCGCCGTTCTACGGTTTGTGAGACCCCAACTTCGCGATTTCCGATCGTGTCTTCTACGTTATTGCTCGTGTTCTCGATTGCACTTGCAGGGATTAGCCTTCTTGGCGAGGTCAAGCGTGTGTAGCACGGTTGATAACCAACGGAGCCGTGGTGTAGTGATTTCAGGGGTACTCGAACCGCTCGAGTGCCGCGATCATCAACGTCGAGTTCTCCACCCCAATCGAAATACCTTTCGGAAGATCGGGCCTAAACCTACTCATCAATTGGTATCAGATTTCCAGGTTGCCCGTGAGGTATCTTTGTTTTCCTTCCTTCCATTAGATCGATTTTGTTTCATACCTAGAGTCCACAGAAAAGCCACAAAAAAAATTAGATCGTTTTTACCGCTTCCCAGACTATAGTGCCTGCAGTTTCGTTTTTCAGTTTGCATTGTTGAGTTTGCATTCGTGTGGTTGAGTCTTGTTGCTGGTTTAGCTTTGTGTTTTTGGGTCCTAGTTATCGTGTTTCGTCCTTGTTTTCTTGCTATTCGACACCTATTCCACAATCCCTAAATAACAAACCGATCCGCCACGTTCATCGGTTTGCCCTAGCTAGCCGCCTTGCGTGAACTCCCGCATCGCCAGCCCTAGATTAGGTGACAAATCTTTGTGCCATTCATCCTTGAATCATCACACACCACCCCGTTCGTTGTTGTGCAAATTCCCTATCGTTTTCGTATCCGATTGCGAGTTCTATTCTCAAACCGAGTTGGAATCAACATCTAAAAAATCGTAACTCGGATAGCCTACCTTAAAACAGCCATAACTTTCGCATACAAACTCGAAATCGGGCGATTTTTTTTTTCAAATTCATCTACGCGAAATTTCGCATCTGATTTTCCGCCGCGTAGCCGCGTTCGGCGAAATTAGATTGCCCAAATTCCCCTCGGAAGATAGGCTATCCGGCCTCCGAAGTTTCAGCACGAATTTTAAAGAATCTTCTTGATTTTCTATAGGCTGCATATTACATCCAATTGAGCTGCAAATTTGCGTGCTTCCTATATTTGTGCTCTTGAGTAAATAAAAAATATAAAAAAATATTAAAAAAAGAAAAAATTAGTGAAGAGCACGCATATTAAAGCAATTGGCCTATACCACTTGGTGGTGTTTGTTTGGTTATATCATTCTGTCTTTCTTTTGCCTTGATACTTCCTTGTGTTGTGCTAGGCTCTAGGGCACTAGGTTGACCAGCAACAGTTTCCTACATTGAATACTTATTCAACTTTGTTTAGCTGTTAACGATTTTCTGCTTATTAGCCACCATATTGTGCCATCCAAGCTCCACCTTTCTCTTGAGCATAACAGGTACCTTTGCAATCACCCCACGCTTCATTGGTTTATCTCACCGTCCACACCATCTGCTGTGTCGGTAAGAACACTTGTAAGAGCATGGTAAGACGCTTGAGCGAGAGAGATTGTTTTCTTCCACCTTCCACATTGTCACTGTAGTTGATAGGGATAACATTTTTTTGTTATCTTTTGTTTACTACTAACAATGGCAGGAGAAGACAATAATGACGAATGTGTTCAACATGCTGAGTTACGTGATATGATGAAGACAATGACGGATATGTTCGCCAAATACAACGCAGCAACGGAGGAGTCATTGGCGAACTTGACTCGCCAACTGGATGACCTTGCTCTTCGGATGAATACTTTTGAGGCTCGGTTGCCTCTCGCTGGAAGACAAGAAGACAATGCTTATGATGAACTGGAAGATCACAATAATCAGCCAAGACTGCCACTTTATCGTCGAGGTATGGGAGGTAATAATCATAACAATTATAATCGCCCTTCTGATGATCCTTTTGCTAAAGTGAAATTTACTATACTCTCTTTTTCTGGTGCTTATGATGCTGAGGCTTATCTTGATTGGGAGATGATAGTAGAGCAAAAATTTAATTCCCATCTTGTTCCTGAACAACATAGAGTTCGTCAAGCCACTAGTGAGTTTAAGGACTTTGCTATCATATGGTGGAATGAACTTGTTAAAACTAGAACTGATCCTCCAACATGGGATAGATTAAAGGAAGCTATGCATGTTCGATTTGTTCCTCCATCTTTTCAGAGGGACCTTCGCAAAAAATTGTAGCGTTTAGACCAAGGTAACATGTCCGTAGAGGAGTATTATCAAGAGTTACAAAAGGGTATGCTGCGTTGTGGGGTAGTAGAGGACATGGATGATAAAATAGCTCATTTTTATGGGGGGTTGAGGCGTGAAATTCAGGACATTGTTGATTACAAGGAATATGATACTGTTAACAGATTGTTTCAGCTTGCTATGTTAGCAGAAAAAGAATTGCAGGGCCGACAACAACAGCAACAACGCGCGAGGAGCAACTTTACGCCGCGTGCAGCAACTACACCATCCAAAACAGCACCATCTTCGGCCCCCCGTGCAGAGACTACACCACCCAATGGCGGCCAACGAACTATACCTGCTGCTCCACCTTCTCGCGTGCCGGAAGGCAGCAAGGCGACATCATTCAAGCCTTCGTCGTTCACTCCTTCTACGGGTCGTACTTCCGACATTAAGTGTCACCGCTGCCAGGGACTTGGTCATATGATGAGAGATTGCCCGAGCAAACGAGCATACATAGCACGCGACGATGGCGGGTATGATAGTACTTCGGATGTTGAAGATGAATATTCTCTTGCTACTGACTTTACAGGTCCAAATGACGAACACACCAAAGAAGAGGTACTTGGTACAGCGGTGACGGAGAACTATAGGAGCATCATTGTGCAGCGTGCCTTGAGCTCCAAAATGGAGACCAACGACAAGCTACAACGACACAACCTCTTCCACATGTTTCTCGTCGTCAAGGACTGCCGTGTACACACTATAATTGATGGAGGTAGCTGCAATAACTTAGTAAACACGGACGTCGTCAAGAAACTCGGTTTGAAAACAAGAGCACACCGTCATCCGTACCACATTCAATGGTTCAACAACAGCGGTAAGGTTCGGGTAACACAAACAGCGAGAATCCATTTTTCAATTGGTTCATACCATGATTTTGCTGATTTTGATGATGTTCCTATGGATGCTTGTTCTCTTTTATTGGGTCGTCCTTGGGAATTTGATACAGATGCTATTCATCATGGTAGAACCAATAAATATACTCTCATGCATAAGGGAAAGAAAATCACTTTGCTCCCCATGACTCCTGCTGAAATTGTGCATTTTGAGAAGAGTAAAATTCATGAGGGCAAAGCAAATTAGAATCTGAAAACAGCAAGTTATTAAGTTAAAATCACCATCATTGCTCGCAACTAAATCTGAACTTGCTGATTTATTCGATGCTAAGGGGATGTGCTATGCTTTAGTTTGCAAAGAAGCCATGTTTTCACTTCATGAATTGTCTATTGCATTGCCCCCTGCTGTTGCTAACCTTTTGCATGAGTTTGAGGATGTGTTTCCCTCCGAGATACCCTCTGGTTTACCACCGATGAGAGGCATTGAACACAAGATCGATTTGATTCCAGGAGCAAGTTTGCCAAATCGTGCAGCATACAGGGCGAATCCACAAGAAACTAAGGAAATTCAGCGACAAGTCCAAGATCTTTTGGACCGCGGGTACATTCGTGAAAGCCTTAGCCCTTGTTCCGTTCCTGTTCTTTTGGTTCCTAAGAAAGATGGTAGTTGGCGCATGTGTGTTGATTGTCGAGCGATTAATAACATCACCATTCGATATCGTTATCCTATTCCTCGATTAGATGACATGCTTGATGAATTGAGTGGTGCTATCATCTTCACAAAAATTGACTTGCGTAGTGGTTACCACCAAATTAGAATGGCACTAGGAGATGAATGGAAAACTGCATTTAAAACCAAGTTTGGACTTTATGAGTGGTTAGTCATGCCTTTTGGTTTAACTAATGCACCCAGCACCTTTATGCGATTAATGAACGAGGTTTTGCGTGCTTTCATTGGACAATTTGTGGTGGTTTACTTCGATGATATCCTCATTTACAGCAAGTCATATGATGAACATCTTGATCATTTACGTGTTGTTTTTACTGTTTTGAGAGATGCACGTTTGTTTGGTAACCTCGAAAAGTGCGTCTTTTGCACCAATCGAGTCTCGTTTCTTGGCTATGTCATTTCCTCGCAGGGAATTGAGATGGATGAGGCAAAAATTGAAGCAATCACCAGCTGGCCAGCCCCAACAACCGTCACACAGGTTCGTAGTTTTCTTGGTCTTGCAGGTTTTTATCGGCGCTTTGTGCGGGATTTCAGCACCATTGCAGCACCTCTACATGAGCTAACGAAGAAGGGAGTTCCATATCGATGGGGCGAACAGCAGCAACAAGCTTTTGATGCTCTCAAATCGAAGCTTACACAAGCACCATTACTACAACTTCCTGATTTTGACAAGACCTTTGAGCTAGAATGCGATGCAAGCGGCATTGGTATTGGAGGCGTTCTCATACAAGGAGGTAAACCCGTTGCTTTCTTTAGTGAAAAACTTCATGGTCCTTCTCTGAATTATTCCACTTATGATAAGGAATTTTATGCCTTAGTACGTGTATTACAAACTTGGCAACATTATCTTTGGTCTAAGGAGTTTGTCATACATTCCGATCATGAATCATTGAAGTATCTTAAGTGTCAAACCAATCTGAATAAACGACATGCTAAATGGATTGAGTTCATAGAGTCGTTTCCATACATCATTAAGCATAAGAAAGGGAAGGAAAATATCATTGTTGATGCATTATCTAGGCGTTATACCATGCTGTCCCAACTTGATCATAAAATCTTTGGTTTGGAAACAATTAAAGCATTATATCCTACTGATTTGGACTTCAAAGATGCTTTTGAAAATTGTAGAGAAGGAAGAACTTGGAATAAATATGTGCTGCGAGAGGGTCTCCTCTATCGTGCTAACAAGCTATGCGTTCCAGCTAGCTCCGTTCGTCTATTGCTTTTGCAGGAAGCACATGGAGGAGGGTTGATGGGACATTTTGGAGTGAAGAAAACTGAATACGTGCTGTCCACACACTTCTTTTGGCCAAAGATGAGGCGTGATGTCAAGCGCTACGTGTCACGATGCACTACTTGCAACAAAGCTAAGTCTCGCCTTAACCCACATGGTCTTTATATGCCTCTTCCTGTTCCTAGTGTACCTTGGGAGGATATTTCTATGGACTTTGTTTTGGGATTGCCTATGACTAAGAGGGGGAGGGATAGTATTTTTGTAGTTGTTGATCGTTTTTCCAAAATGGCACACTTTATACCTTGTCATAAGAATGATAATGCCTCACACATTGCTGATTTATTTATGACGGAAATTGTCCGTTTACAAGGTGTGCCAAATACCATTGTTTCTGATCGTGATGCAAAATTTTCAAGTCATTTTTGGAGAACTTTGTGGTATAAATTGGGAACCAAGTTGCTGTTTTCAACTACATGTCACCCACAAACGGATGGACAGATCGAGGTAGTTAATCGTACTTTATCCACTATGTTGTGAGCTGTCTTAAAAACAAATTTGAAGTTGTGGGAGGAGTGTTTACCACATATAGAATTTGCTTACAACAGATCCGTTCACTCCACGACAAAGGTAAGTCCATTCCAGGTAGTGTATGGTTTCAATCCCCGTGCTCCTATTGATTTACTACCTTTGCCTCCTTCTGAAACTATAAATTTGGATGCTATACAACGATCTGAATTCATTCTTAAGATGCATGAAACTACAAAGAAAAATATTAAAATGATGAATGAGAAGTATAGGATTGCAGGTAGTAAAGGTAGAAAAGAAGTAAAACTTGAACCGGGCGATTTGGTGTGGTTATATTTGAGAAAAGAGCGATTTCCCGACTTGAGAAAATCTAAACTTATGCCACGAGCCGCTGGTCCTTTTAAGATCGTTGAAAAGATTAATGATAATGCATATAAGCTTGACTTGTCTCCCGATTTTGGGGTTAGTCCTACATTTAACATTTCAGATTTGCGACCGTACTTGGGAGAAGAAGATGAACTTGAGTCGAGGACGACTCCAATTCAAGAGGGGGAGGATGATGAGGACATCACAACAGCGGAGACGCACATTGAACTGCAAGGACCAATCACAAGAGCACGGGCACGGTTATTAAATCAGCAGGTGAATTCGTTCTTAACTTCTTTTGTATGTGAGTTTGAGAATAGATTTCTATGTGATGATTTAATTGTTATTAGGAATAATGGGGAAGATCAACATGTGAAGGAAGGAGGCCTTGGGAGCGCGGAGAACCACCTGGGACGTCCACAAGTTGATGGAAACAGTTTACAACTCGGACTCGAGTTCAACTCGGAGTCCAGGAGCAGTCCACCTTAAAACAGATGCCCAGGAGGCATACGTACTCCGTTTTCGACGTTCTACATATGCACGGAAAGAAGAGAAGATAAACTTTCCAATAGTTCTTGTACCACCTCAAAATTCCTCCGGAGTCATTGGGAATCGTCGAAACAAGTCGAGTCCAGATTTCTGTCCGGTGCTGCGCCACCGAATCGGGCCTTTGGGCCTTGTATCCCGTAAGAGTCCATTAGGGACGCGTCTAATCGTGTTTTGGTCGAACCCTAGCCTATAAATACTGCAGCCGCCGGTCATATTCGGTGGGTTTTGCTTAGATCAATAAAGTCGCCGTTCTACGGTTTGTGAGACCCCAACTTCGCGATTTCCGATCGTGTCTTCTACGTTCTTGCTCGTGTTCTCGATTGCACTTGCAGGGATTAGCCTTCTTGGCGAGGTCAAGCGTGTGTAGCACGGTTGATAACAAACGGAGCCATGGTGTAGTGATTTTAGGGGTACTCGAACCGCTCGAGTGCCGCGGATCATCAACGTCGAGTTCTCCACCCCAATCGACATACCTTTCGGAAGATCGGGCCTAAACCTACTCATCAACTACTTTGTATGGACTAGTCTGGTTTTGTTCCTGTTTCCACCCGTACTTGCCCGTTAATATTACGGACTAGTCTGTTTTGGAAACTGTAAAGCCCTGAACTTGTCGTGATAGTTGAATTTTCGTCCGAAGTCCCATTCTCATTGTGGTACAGCGGAATTGTCCTCTTGAAAACGGACTAGTCCATTGTGACATCAGAACCGAAGACGAACTTATTTGGCTCAGCACCGGACTTGTCCGATTTTCCTCTCTGTTCCTTGAACGGACTTGTCCGGCCATCATACGGACTAGTCTAGTTTCTAGGGTTTTGACTCGGATTCCTATTCTTCCTCACGATGAGTTTTTAGGTAATTGACTTATTTAGGCCTTAGAACGTCGTGCCCACCCCCAAGGAGCCCAAGTGGGACCCCACCAAGGCCCTTACTCGACCCCACCAACTCCTACTAGGATTTCACCTTAACCCCACCGCCCCTCGCCCTATATAAACAATCACATCCCCTCCTCACCCTTTTCCACGTGAGGAAACACCACTGCCCTACCGCCCACCATTGCTGCCATTCTCGAGGGATGTAGTCCTCGCCGCAAGGAAGGGAAGGAGGAGGAAGAAGAAGGAGAAGGGGAAAAGGAAGGACCAAGCAAGATCATCGTCGTTGCTGTGATCTTCATCATCAACTCTTTGTTGCCAACGATCTTTTTCTATGTCTTGTCACCAATTTGTCGTCAACGGATCTAGACATCAACTTTCACGCGTTGCACCTAATTCTCGATCGTTGAACCTTTGCATTCACGACAACATCTTAGATCCAGCCCTCCACATCAATTTCGGTCCCACCCTTGATTCAAACCATGTCCTAGTTGGGATGTTCTTAAAACCCTGGACATAGCGAACTTGTCTGGTCCAGGGCGGACTTGTCTGTCTAGAGCGGACACTTCCGGCCCCAGTGCAGACTAGTCCAGCCTCTGAATTCTGAATTCCTGAAACTTTCCTAGTTTTTCCCGAAATGACTCGAAACTTGTTCAAATATGTAGAACTCAATTGTAACTGGTTACTGACCAATAGTAATAACCTAAAAATATGTATTACATCATAATTGCATCATTCATTCACATCATGACATATTGAGTACTATATGAGCATTTATGAATTGTAATGCTTGTTCGCATGTTTGTCGCGCGGGATAGATGGAAATGTTCTAGAAGGTGCTTTCGAGGACCTTCAACACCAGAACTTTGAAGCTCCCGATCAAAACCAGCCACCGGAGCAAGGAAAGTGTCCTTGAACATTTTGATCCTGTTTTAAATGTTTTATTTTGAAAATTGCACGCTTGTGCCAAATTGATGGGAAACTCATGAATAGGTGTTTACTGAACTTGTATACCCATCCTTATCGCTCAGGATATGATGTAGAGAGTCGGGAAAGGTATTTTACACTTTTGCTCTGCTTTACTTAATTGGGATTGGGAATAACCAAATAACTTAATTATAAAATAATGAACATATGAACTATGTGAATTCATGATTTATCTTTTAGCAACAAGGAACTTAGGTGATCTAAGCAAGCATGACATTGTGAAATGGGTTGGATGGTATGGTGGTTTTGCTTGCCTTAGATCTAAGGACCGGTTCATGCAAATATATGCAAGGACAACAGTGCCACCACAAGATCAAGTATGGGTGCAGCATAGCTAAATAATTAGGTATGCTGCTAGTATTATATGGACCATTGGATGACACGGAGAATGAGAGTCGAGTAGGGCTATCCTGGGATCTGCATGGCACACAAGGGGACATGTGGGTGGAAGAATGGCTATTCAAGCCTACAAGTGAAACCTTAGTGGGTCTGTACATACTAGTAGTCCCTTTTGAAACACTATTTTGTGATCGCTTGGCCACACACCAACACAAGTGTGATAAGATAAATAGAGTTTCTTAGTCACCGAAAGATGATGAAATCACGAACATGTGGGTAAAGTGGTACAACCTCTGCAGAGTGTAAAACTAACATGATAGCCGTACTCACGGTCACGAGCACATGGACACCTTCCATGATTAGAATTGGATTTGGGTTTTGGGGATGGATTGGTTATGTCATACGAGCATGGTTGGTTATGAGAAGATATGAAATTGGTATATGGTGATGATATTAATTGTTGGCTGGTTATAAATAAATTATGATGGTAAATGAGGATGTCGGATATGTAATATGATGATTACTTTGATTATGTTGGAATTAATCACACTTAGACATTGTAAGTTGATTTTAAATGTTTGTGAACTAAAATGTACTTTTATGCAATTAACCATTTATTCAATTTTTGTTTAAGCTACATGTCATACTTTTCCACACTTGTTGGGTACGACATGTGCTCACCATTGCTATTCCCACACTAAACAGATACATGATAGACTTGAGAGTACCATGGGGATCACGTGGAGTACTAGGTTGCGTGCTACCGTCACTTGCCTGTGGAGTGGAGTCGTACTACTTAGTTTAATTCCGCTGTAAATAATTAGAGCCTTGTCGTTCAAGAATCATTGGACTATTGTATTAAGGTACTGAGTTTCTATTTGAGACGTGGTTAATTTCTGATTATCGTTTGTGATGTTTCGTATATGTGTGATAAACATCCTGTGCACACATACACTGCACTTGGTTCATTTTTTAGAACCAGGTGTCACAACAAATATAAGACTTGCATGACCCATCAAGTATAAGAGCCTTTAAATGTTGGTTTGTCCTATTTAGTTTTAGTGTGAATCTAGTCACAACTAATATACTTGTTTATAATTTTATTGAAGATCAAAGCTATAAATATTTTATGGTCAAAGTTTTTTTGCTAAAGGGGATAAATAAAACTATATTTGGATATTAGGCGAAGTATTTTTATTTCATTGTGGTTCCCTTCAAAAAGAAGCATAGCCAAATTAACTAGGGGTTGTCTAAATTTTAGACGTCTGAAATTTTAAAAAAAATCAATTACGGAATAATTAGCAGCTAATTAACATCATTGATCACTAATTATTAACCCTTAACTTTATAGATTAATCAATCACAAAATTATTTTATTTGATTATTTTACAACTAACATAATACTTACAAATTTTTTATTAACAATTAACAAAAATAAAAAGAACTTACCTCCGTGCTGGCACTTGTTCCCAGCCGCGGCATGCCCGTCGCCTGATCTCAGGGTCTGAGTCAGGCGCCTGTCATAGTCATTCCGAATTAATTAACGTATCAAGATGGTAACGTCCTTTGGAAATGTAAAGTCAAGCAGACATGGGTAGCTTACAACTTGTTCATCACGCACCATTACACCAAGCACCCGCAAAAACTTAGGGCCCGTTTGGATGGATGAAACGTTTCTGATTCTGGGTAGAATCATTTGAAACTGATCCAAACGGCAAAAAAGAGAAACGTTTCAGAGGAGAATCACTCTGAAGTGATTCACTTTTTTGAACTATGGAAGTGAAACACCAGAAAAGGTGTTCCACACCTTGGAACACTTCAATCAATAGTAACTCGGGTCTAAGTTCTACAAAAATTACGAAGATTTGCCATCACCATAGAATGCTTCGGATCAGTGACCAATTTTTTTTCATCTTTTTTTTTTGAACTCGTCAACGTGATAATACAAACAAAATAAAAACTTACAGCAATCAAATAACAGCCATTGATATGTTACAACATTCTCACTAGGGGTCAACATTACGACCGGAGGCTATTTTTTTATTATCAACGTCATTACATAATCACAAACATAAATGAAGAACAACAACAAACCAATCAAGGTTAAATGGGTCAATTCAACATTTCTCTCCTCTCCCCTGAAACTGAAACATATATGTTAGCCAAACGGTTTCTAAAGTGATTCTATTCTAGAGTCTGAAACCATTTCAGCATTGAAACTGAAACGTTTCTGATTCTATGTGAATTTGAAACCGTACCAAACGGGGCCTTAATCCAAGAAATTAGGTCTTTATGCCAATAAGGCAATAAGCAAGCTACGCGAGTAAAAAAAAGGCTAAACTTTATCCTAACACGAAGCGATGGGGACAATCTGCCTGCCTGCCTGCCTTCTTCACGGTAGAGAAGCACCGGGGGCCCACCAATCGCACGTTTCAGGCAGCCCGTAGCTTAATGGCCTAATTTTCTTGAAGGCAGCGAGCAGGATATTAGTTTTCCATCGTTCTCCATTGACCGAATTAGCAGCTATAGATTCGTGTGGCTGGCTTAATTCAAGGGCGCGCAGTGGTTATTCTGATAGTTATCGGATGCATCTAGCAATCGAATCCAGTCTGTCGCTGCCGGTGCTGTGCTGCTATTATTATATAGGCAAGTTTTGCTTCTGCGACATCGTGACTTCGTGATTTTAGTTCCTGACATGACAAAAATCGATCTTTGGATCCGTGGTCGGTGGTGCAACCAAGTCACCACCTCGCCATGCGTGCTCCCCTGCTGTTGGGCCAGAGGAAACCGACGACCATAGCGGTCGTCGTCTCTTCGAGCCAGAATTGTTGGGCGAGTGGTGGGACAAGTCTAAGGCTGGCGGCATTATCAATGTTGCGCGCGAGAGCGAGACGGCAAGGGCATTTCTGACTTTTCTCCTCAACTTTTAGCCAAAATGAATATTTTAATGTGTCTAGCAAAATAACTCATCCGTCACCGAATACTATCACTTTTTAAAAGTATTTCGCGATAGAGAAAATACGAAATTTTAGGGATGTTTTTCCTTAAAAATCGACTTCTGTCATGTACAGGAGCGAAAATCACGAGGTCACGATGTCAAGTGCAAAATTTGTCTAATATATATAGCCAGCCCAGTGGCACGTGATTACGATGAGGCGCAGTAATCCGCTGCCGTTGCTGTAGTAGATGATATGCTCTCTACTACCCTCGTCCAGCGAGACGCGAGAAAGGGGGCCTAAAA
This sequence comes from Tuctoria greenei, assembly GCA_036927565.1. Classification (NCBI taxonomy): domain Eukaryota; kingdom Viridiplantae; phylum Streptophyta; class Magnoliopsida; order Poales; family Poaceae; genus Tuctoria; species Tuctoria greenei. Next base: position 194,090,530 of record JAYESD010000006.1, on the reverse strand, counting down.
GCGGAAGGCCGCGCTATAGGTGGCCAACGGGCCGTGCCGGGCCGACCCGGCCCGAGCCCGGCCGGGCTCGTGCCTAAAAAACTTGGGCCCGGCACGGCCCAGGAAAAAATCGGGCCGTGCCGGGCTGGCCCACTGGTCAGGGGTCCAGGCCCAGGCACGGCCCGAGCCCATTTTAAGCGTGCCGGGTCGTGCCGGGCCATACCGGGCCGTGCCGGCCCGTAGACAATTTTAGTTAAAAATATAATAAAAATAACAGGAAAATCACTATTCGGGCCTAAACGGGCCGTGCCGGGCCGGGCCACCCGGCGGGCCGACCGTGCCGTGCCTAATCGGGCCGTGCCGACAAGCCCGACGGGCCGAAGATCCAGGCCCAGGCACGGCCCGCGTCGTGCCTCGGGCCGGCCCGGGCCCGATTTTTTCGGGCCGGGTCGTGCTCGTGCCGGGCCATTTTTGTCGTGCTTCGGGCTGGCCCGTTTGGCCCGGCCCATTTGGCCACCTCTAGGCCGCGCGGGCGACCTCGTCGCGGGCCGGGGGCGGAGCATCGCCAGCGGTAGGATGCGTCGCGGCCGTCGCAGTCGGGCAAACGGAAAGGGATTCCACATCGAGTAACTTTGGCCGCCGTCGTCGCCCGGTTCGCCTCGTCGCTGTCACGGCACGTGTCGACCGGGCAGCGCTCTGCGCGGTCCAGCCCATCTCGCGGGCAAAGGGGATGACGGTATTCCGTCACACGCCGGGAGGAGGATCGCAGGTGGCCGCATCATCATCGCGTCCGCGCGCCGTTTACGGCATCGAGGGACTTAACAGAATCTCAAGCATGTGAGCGCTCAATCTATCGGCCTCCGGTGGCCGGCTGGCGAGACGTACATGCCGCGCATCCGCGACCTCAGCATCGCCCAGCCGTGCGTGCGATTTTAAAAACAGGCGGGATGGATACGAGGCGGAATGGAATACTAGTACGGGCCTGTTTGGTTTATGTACTAAGGTTGTTATAATTTGTCACAAATTTTGCATAACTTGATTAAGGTTAGCTGCTCAAATTTTCAGCCACAACTTAGCAAGGCTAAGGGAATCTTGCCACACTTTTTTGAGACCTTGACATGTGGGACCCAGTTAGGTGGCAAGGAATGTTGCCACAATTGTGGCTATGAACCAAACACATGACTAAAGTAGTCAAACTTGACTAACTTTAGGTGTAGCAAAGTGTGGCAAATTGTGGCTCCAAACCAAACATCCCCTACAGCAGCAACTGAGCCCGGAGTTTCCGGAGCGTGTTCACTGTTGGAGAACTTGTCCAAGTCATGGAGTGTGGTTGAACCGGGCCGGGCCTTGGAGCCTGGAGGAGGACGAGTTACGGTACAAGACAAAAAAGCTCGGGGCGGTGACATGTCAGGCTCTGAAGAAGAGTATGCTCTAGTTTGCCAACAGAGTGAAAGCTACTGCTGCGAGCGACTGCGAAGAAGTCCGCCTGTGATTATTCGACTGGTAATCCCCCACGTGCATCGCAAACCATAAGACCCGGTATATCCACCCATGCAGCATACAGCCACACACGTCTCCTGCGGGATCGGGTTAGAAAAAGGTGCGTGCGTGAGGTGGACACGACGACGCTGAATACATATATTGATGTGTGGCGTCAGGTACGAGAAAATTCAGAGCACCGAGGCCGACCACCTGCGACCAGAGCACGGGTTTCAGTTGGAATGGGATCAGAGCGTAAGCAAGCTAGTAACCGCGAGGGAGGATCATCATGTTGTCATATATATGTGCTTGGTGTAGCCAGCCATGATCTTCTGTGTTTGGCCTGGAAAGAAATCCACTCCATAGAAACTTGTTTCGGTATTTCGAAAAACGTAGGAACTCGTGTTTCCCATTTCTGCCCCCAAAGACCGGCCATTCAGCGAGCAACCTTTTCTGCGCACGAATGCGTGATGCAGTTCAGCATAGAAAATGCGTTGAGACATGCGCTACTTCCGCTGCCAAGCGGATGGATGGACTCCACTAGGCATGAGCCGTCCAGTTCGCTGCTTTTGACTAGAACAGTGGCTTCATCGTCATGGGCTGGAAGTGTTGTTGCGCTCAACAAAAAGATGCTGATAGCATCGCCCCCAGTTTTCAAGTCGTGATCTAGATAACCGGAACAACTGGCCTACAGTTGCTTTCTCCGCTTTAGATATAAAAATGATTGACCAGTCTTTTTGGACTTTACTTTCTAAGTCGCCGGGACAACTTTTTTCTTTCTATATACCATTCTTTTCGTTTTACATTATATTGTCAGTAAGATGAAAGTTTTATTTTAATTTTGAACTAGATTTATTTTTCTAAAGACATCAATTTAAAATTAGAGCGAATATTTGATTTTTGTGTACCTGTTGTGTAATGTGCATACTGATTGGTACGCCATGCATGTTAGGATTAACAGATGCTGAGAGGATCTTAACCTAGCCACTAATGTAATCCGGATCAACATGACAGAGGGTTGATTACTCACTTAGGTGTGGTGGAACATCTGCCATGACATTGACAGCAGAGGTGAAGAAGCCCCTGTCCGGCGGAGTGGATGTTGGAGCTCCCTTACGTGATGAAGAAGGTGCAGTGCTGGTGTCGGGTCTGCAGTAGCCACAAGGGCAGTAGATGCAGAGAGGAACCTTCTCCAGCCTTTTCCTCCTCAGGTGATCGGACTCTCTTAGGATTTAGGGCACGTAGAGCTTAGGGAGTTGATCTTTCATCAATCTGTCTTAGGGTGGTGCTCTTCTATTTATAGATGGAGGAACGGCTGAGGGGGCCTCTCCAACCGAATTGGTTGAGATTTGGAGTCCCCGATCAAGGCTCCTCAAGGGGTCTAAGTTTGTTAGAGTTGGTTATTTCCATAACCACATCCTAAACATGATTAATCTCTAACATTCTCCACTTTGATCATGGAACTAAGTAACATAGTAACACAAAACTAAACTTAACATATATCTCCTCATGCTTGATATAAAGGGCACGGCGAATCAAAAACAACCAGTTACGTACTGCTTGACTCAACGACCACGTTACATCTCACACTTAGAAACATACACTAATACTGAGTTTGGCCCCTAAGTATCCAGGAGGTCATAGGTTCTTCCTTAAACCCATGCACGTTATGTGTTTACGGAACACATTGGGTAGAAGTCCCTTTTATATGCGGTACCGCGAGGATTCGCATGAATCTAATTGCACAATGCTAAGTATGATCCTGAATATACTTCTTTGCAACACACAACTGATGTCAATGTGTTTGGCTGCACATTTGACTTGTTGTCTTAGAAGTACAAATATCTTATGTGGTTTATGTTGTCTACCACTTCTTAGTCCAGGTTTTCTAATTTTGTCCGCCCAGCGGCCTCATTCCTAAGTTAGTGTGCATTGATCATGATGTAGTTAACTATGGTTTGGAGCTTTTCCACAATAAAGCTCCGTCTGCGAGTGTTATTTTCTGATGTGGATTTTACTACACATCTCGCAGGAACTTAGTTTTACCGATCCATAGCTTTTCTAATAATACTAAACTTATCATAAAGCATGAGTTTCTTGCAAGACTGCAAGTTCATACTAATATTTATTCCAACGATCTGGATTGAACATATTAATGCCAAAACAACCTGGCAGACTATGTCAAGGTTGGTTAATGAGCAAACTGAGAGCTCTCGACAGCAGAAAGCTTTGGAACCCATTTTATCCGATCGATCTCTTAGTGGTTGCCATACTAATTAACCTTGACTTTTCTGAGCAGACGAATTTGTTCGCATACATACTGTACTAAAGTACGCTCTCATGTATGTCTAATAATCACAACACCTCTTAGTGTCGATATCAGAGGACAACTCTTATTTGTTATCTAATAGTAGATTGACATTATACTCAACAATAGAACATCATCTACAAAGACGAGAAAAGTCAATTTCTCGTTCTAAACTAAGTGAAACTGATTTTGTCCTCATAATACTTAGTATAACCCAAACTTACTAATTTATTTACAGAACTTTGAGATAACTTGTATTTCATATATTCCTTTTGCTTAAATGACAACTCTTCTGTTTTCACACAGACGTTCTCATATATATCTCAACTGAGAATCGTCATTATTACATCAATCTGATGTAATACTCAGTCATAATGCACTACTAATATTATATTGATTCTGAACGAATCCTTGGTTGAGACAATTGAGAAAGAATTAACGTAATCAATGTCTCCTTAATGAAATTATTAGCCACAAATCTGTCCTTACTGTTTCTAACTTTTCCTTTTGGAGCCACGTGTTTCTATAGACTCTTGACAGCCTACTAATTTGGCTCCATTAGGAAGGTTCACTGAGTTAGACTTTATTGGCTTACTTATGTCTCATTTAATCCTATATGGCTTGACACCATTCGGATGAATGAGAGTGTCGGTACCCTGGGTACCATATACTCCTTGGGATTGCAAAGATCTCAAGGGAAAATCATCTACTTGATTTGAAGACCTTCGGAGGCCCACATGTCAGACATAATCGGACCCGCTTCTCCAACATGGTTAGTCCCAGGGTCGCCACGTGTACTATCAAACCGGAGCTACTGCCCACAAGGGGGAATCTGCGGGCTATGTACCGAAATGGCACCCCCGGACCTAACCCCAGACCGAGGGAAGCTCCAGAACTGACACGTGTCGGGCAACACCGGACCTATCTGTTCCCCACAGTGTGCTCCAGCGTTGCCACGTGTCCAACCGTCGGATCTCCAGCCTCTAACCTCCGGAAGACTCCACAATGGCTCCGGATCTTCAAAGGGGAATCAAGGACTTCAAGGCCCGATCAAGTGTCATTAATACTATATTAATGACACACGATCGAACGACCTTAATTACCAGTAACAGTGCTATCAAAGCTCATAACTCGGTCATTAAGGGCAATTAAATGTGTTGAATGTGTATCAATAACCGCCAGGGCCACATGTCAGGCTAGGCTAACTTGTAACGGCATGCCCTTGTACTATAAAAGGACAGGCCGACGATACATAGGAGACTTTGGGAACACATAGACGCGACGCGCTCACTCTACACCCTGAACTCACTTTGAGCTCATACAACCAATACAACACCAACACATCCCGTGGAGTAGGGTATTACGCTCAGGCGGCCCGAACTACGTAAATATTCGTGTCTACTGTGTCATTTACACTTCACCTTCTTGAATCTCCGCGCGCCCACATCGGACCTCAAACTCCTCTAACACTTTAGTAGTGTCGGGAGATCTGCCGGATCAAAACCACCGACAGTTGGCGCGCCAGGTAGGGGCCCTGAGATTTCAAGAATGGTGAACTCAGCCGCTGGATCATCCAATGGTCATCCCGCTGTTCAAGCTGTTGGGGGTAATCCCTCCAATATGCAGCCACCAGCAGGAACCACGGTTCCAGCAGGAGTCACACTTCCACCACCGCCGCCTCCACCAGCAAATCAAGCTGGACAATGCGATGGTGCACCGGTGTCAATCACTTCGTCGGCGAATCTTGATAACCCAGAACACACACTTCATGCATCACGTGCTCTTCTTCAGCGCCCACCACCTCCGGATGCATCCCGGGATGCAATGGAGCAGTGGAGGGCCGATGTGGAACACTTGGTTGCAGCAGCAGTCGACCGCATCAGCAACCAGGGTCCTCCTCCTTGAAGGCGGCCAACAACATGGCGGAATATGAAGCACTCATTTATGGACTAAGGGTGGCACTATCATACGGTGTCAAGCAACTGCTGGTCAAGAGAGATTCACAGCTCATCATTAAGCAAGTAAAGGGTGAATGCTCCTGCAATAATTTCCAGCTAGCTGCTTACCTCCTTGAAGTCTAGAGGCTTCAGAAGGACTTCGAAGTCCTAGATCTCCACCAAGTCCAGCGTGCCCACAACGCTGAAGCCGACGAACTCTCGACGAAAGCGTCAACCGGAGCTCCGGCTCCTGACGGAACTTTTGTCCGGAGGTTGTCAAAACCCACAGCTCAGCCTGCCGAACTGAGCGAAGGGGGCGAGATCAGCATCCTGAAGCTGACGGTCCCAATGGCCCTGTTACCATGGCAGCCATCAAGGGTCGTAGGTGCTGCCGGAAGCTCCGAGCAACCCAGCACGCAAGACTCAAATGCTCAAGTTAGTTCCGATGTATGGATCTCAGAGATCCGGAACTACTTGAAAGACAACATCCTTCCTGACGATGATGTATCCGCTGACCGGGTAGTCAGATTGGCTAAAAGATACACGTTGGTAGAAGGGGATCTCTACCGGCGCGGTGCCAATGGCATCCTAATGCGGTGCATCACAAGGGAAGAAGGTTGCAAGCTCATCGCAGAAATCCATGGAGGCGGGTGTGGGAACCACGCATCTTCCCGCACGCTGGTTGGTAAAGCCTTTCGGCATGGCTTCTACTGGCCTACAGCACTCCAGGATGCAACTGAGCTGGTGAAGAAATGCGAAGCATGTCAATTTCATGCAAAGCAAATTCACACACCGGCTCAGCCCCTACAAATGATACCTCCTACATGGCCCTTCGCTGTGTGGGGGATGGACATCTTGGGACATTTCCCAAGAGCCGTCGGAGGTTACAAGTTCATGTACGTTGCCATTGAAAAGTTCACCAAGTGGCCGGAAGCAACTCCAGTTGTGACAATCAACAAGCAATCTGCTATCAACTTTTTGCAGTCCATTGTATGCAAATTTGGAGTCCCAAACAAAATCATCACTAATAATGAGACCCAATTCACAAGCTCTGCATTTCAAGGATATTGTGAAGACCTCGACATTCAAGTTTGCTACGCCTCCGTAGCTCACCCAGCAAGCAATGGCCAAGCCGAGAGAGCAAATGCTGAAATCCTTAAAGGACTCAAAACGCGCACCTATGAGCGCTTGAAAAAGCATGGAGCCAACTGGATTGAAGAGCTTCCGCCCACTTTATGGGCCAACAGGACAACTCCAAACTGGTCAACTGGAGAGACACCCTTCTTCCTGGTGTATGGAGCTGAAGCAATCCTTCCTCCAGAAATCACCTTAGGGTCACTCCAGGTTCGGACCTTCAACGAAGCCACGCAGGACCAGCTCCGGCGTGAAGACCTAGACCTCCTTGAGGAGGGAAGGTGCCAAGCAGCTGTTCGGAATGCCCGATACCGCCAAGCCCTTCAGCGCTATCATCAGCGACATGTACACAACCGACAGCTCGAGGAAGGCGATCTGGTGCTACGGAGAATACAATCCAGAGAAGGGTTAAACAAACTCTCCCCCAGCTGGGAGGGACCCTTCCGAGTGATTAAAGTATCCCGTCCCGGAAGAGTTCGCTTGGCTACCGAGGATGGGACACCTCTCCCAAATCCTTGGAACATTGAGCACCTCCGTAAGTTCTACACTTAATATCACGGACGTGAGTCTGTAGTAACTTGAGGTGTATGTTACAGAGTTATTGTACAGAGTCGGGTAGTTCCTCCGGGAGAAGAGCCGGACCTTTCCCGGAAGGTCCGCAAAGTTTATGCAACACTTGTCGCAGTCTCAGGACTAAAAGTGTGGCTAGCTACCCTGGGTCAAACAAGAAATTAAACACGCTTAGCCTGGTTTCGTACCCTAAGAGTGTACTTGTTTCCCCTGTACCTCGGACCTATAATGAAAGACATCTTCATGTGAAACAGACTCCACGTGCATTTATTTTGTACAGGCTCAACATTTTTTATTTTTCTCTTTCTTGTCTATAACAAAGACGTGCAATTCTTAAGAAATTTTAGTTCGACTGGTTCATATACAATTCGAGTTGTATTGTCAATTCTTTTGGATTAAAATATTGTTCATGGTCCACTTGCCCAAATGCCGCCAAGCCAATCTAGGGCCGGAGTGTTCTATCGACTTAGCCTGGTCAAGCACCCTAAGTACGCTACTCTACCTACACCCCGGCAGGCCGAAGTAAGGCGGGTCCAAGTACAATTGAATCTGAAAGAAAGAAGGCAACGCATTCGGTTGTATTCAGAATTATGTTTGATCTAAAGTTTTCTTGGGAATCGTAAGCCGCGACAAAGTTATAGGCAAGAAGCGAATTTACTATTTTTCTTGGCTTCAGTGTGCAGGAAAAATAAAGAATCCACGTTGATGGAGAAAAACCGGAGCTAACAAAGCTCCGACTCCCCCTAGGTGGCTTGTAATCGATGTTAAACATTGAAAACGAGCATCACCGGAGCAACCAAGCTCCGGTAAAGCTAGGGGGGCCAGCCGTCGACGCAGAATAAAAGATGGTGAGAAGACCCCGCAAGCAAAGTCTGCTACCAACAAACTACACGTTGGTAAAGGTCACTGCCGGAACTACTAAGATCTGACACCCCGGAGGACTAACTATCGATGCTCTTCGCGTTGATAGGGACTATTGTCGGAGCTACTAAGCTCCGACGATAGACAATGCCGGAGATTCTAAGCTCCGGCAACCTCATGGGGCCTTCACTATCGAAGACTTCGGACCTACACTCTACAAGTTCGAAGCAAATGAGTCTTCAATAAAACACAATATCCTCTTGGTACATATTCATAATCAAATTGTGTACATCTACCAGGGGGCCAAGTGAAGACAAAAGTGTTGAAGACAAAAAGTGAAATTCACAAAAATTTGGGGATTTCATTCATCTGGAGACAAGGGATTACAAAATTGAGCAAGGAAAAGAGAGAATACAAGTGGGAGCTACGGAGATGGTCGTAGACCCTATGGAAGAACTGGGCGACCTTCTGAGCAATCTCCGACACGTTGGCTCGGGCGGCTTCACCTTCTCCTTCGACGGGACCTTCAAGCACCGGGTCCAGAGGGAATTGGGGATCCCGGCTGGTGTAGCACGTCAGCACATACTCTGCGATGTTCTTCGCCAGGGATTGCCCCTCAACCTCCAATTGGTCCGCGATGACGTCGCCCACCTTGGAGAGTTTGCTACCCGCCGAGCTCAACGCCTACAACGCCAGGTCCAGCTCCGGCTCCGGATCATCCGGACGCACGAGACTGAAGCCCATCGGTGTCAGCGTGTCGTTGGCCTTGCCCAGGAACTCCCAAACCTGTAGGGAGTCTGCAGTCCTCAAGCCCTTCAATTCTTCTAAGGATCTTCTGGCTGCCACCAGTTCAGAATTCTCGCGAGCGAGGAGCTCGACCTCTTTGGCATTTTGCTGAATCTTTTCAGCAACCTGCTTCTCGAATTTTCCGAGCTCCTCCCCCCGAAAATAAATCTTGTTCCGGCAGTCAACCAGGTCCTTCTCCCTGCCCCTCACTTTCTTCTCCTTGGCAACGATGGCACACTCTTGCTTGTAGAGTTCCTGCCCTCGCACCCAGGCCTTCTCCTCCTCCTCAGCGCAGCGCTCTTACAATTTCTTAGCGCGCTCCTCGAGGCCCTTGTCAGCCAGAGCCACCTTTTTGGTGAGCTCCTCCTCCCTCTTCAGAACGTCATCCCGTAGCTCAAGGAGTTTCTGCTCTTCATCTTCGAGCCTCTTCTCCCTCTCCTCAAGTGCCTCCCGGCGCTTGACGAGAGTAGTGTTAATGGCTTCCAGCCTTTCTTGGCGTTCATCAGTCGCACTATTAGCTGCTTTGGTCTGCTCATAAATGCCCCAGGATTGAGCGTCGAGGGCGCGAGTCATGCTCTCCCTTTCATCCAATAATTTGCCCCAGTATTCCAGTCGGATCTTCTCCCGCTTAATCCATTCTTTGTCATCTGCTAGCCTCGACTGCGCCAGCTTGGTCTCGAAGTAGAGCCGGTTACGCCATCGCCTAAGGGTTTGACGCTCCTCTTCAAGAGCCTTGCTGTCGTGGAAGAATGCCAGCTGAACTTGACGCAGACTGGAGCAGGCGTTGTCAATAGATAATGACAACGGGATAGGTTCCGGACCTGCTGGGGTCTCCTCCTGCCTAAGGGTTTGGCGCTCCTCTTCAAGAGCCTTGCTGTCGTGGAAGAATGCCAGCTGAACTTGACACAGACTGGAGCAGGCGTTGTCAATAGATAATGACAATGGGATAGGTTTCGGACCTGCTGGGGTCTCCTCCACTGGTTCCAGTGGGTTTTCAGTTACAAAAATTGGGTCCCACTCCACAAGAGTGGTCCCCTGAGCCTCTATGGCACTAGGGCAGTCCTCTGGGATGGCCTCAGTCGCCATCGAGGAAGGTCCCGCTGATGAAGTTCCGACCTCCGGAAGTGGTTCCGAAGGCCCCGCCGCCAGGTCTTCATTTTCCCCCTCAGGCAGGGGGCCAGCGACTTCATCAGAGCACTCCGGCTCAGCCGCGGGTACCTCCGGCGTCGTCACTCCCGGAGCAGGAACTGCTTCTGGCTCTGGCCTGGGCACCTCCTCTACTGGGGGCTCGAGCGCTGACGCCTTCGCAACGACCGGCTCAGGTGCCGGAAGATCTTCAACAACAGCCGGCCCTGCGGCCGAAGCTTCAACGGCAACCGGCTCGGGAGCTGGAAGGTCTTCGACATCAATCGGCCCTGCGGCCGGAGCTCCAGCAACGACCGGCTCTGCGGCCGGTGCTTCAGAGGTACCCGGCCCAACCGCCGGGACTTCCTCAACATCCGGCGCGCACGCCGAGACTTCAATTACCTCTGGCTCAACCGCCGGAGCTTCGACAATTTTCGGCTCTGGGGCCAGAATTACTGCTTCCTCCGGCTCAACGGCCGGAGCTTCCATCATCTTTGCACCAGGACCCGGAGCTTCAACCTCCAGGGCAGGTGCCGCTGGCGCATCTTCACTCCCGCGGTCCGGCGCTACCACGGGAGTCTCTGGGGATGAGTCGAGGTCCATGACCACGACAGCTAGCGCCGGAGCTGTCGCAGCTTCAGCCACCACTTGGGGCGGCACCGGAACAGGAGCAGAAGCTTCTGCCCTCACAGCTTCAGCTGCTGTGGCTGAGGGTGGAGCCTCACTCCTCTTCTTGGGAACGCTACAGATGATGGATGAAGAAACATAAAAAACAGTTACTACAACAAAACAACTGTCTGAGGTAAATATTAAAAATTACCTTGGGAGGCTTCCGCACCAGCTTGCGCGGAACCTCTTTCCCGGGCGTTCTAGGCTGACCATAGCCGCCGCCGGCGTGGAAGCTCCGGAAGGCCCCCCGAACTCATTGCAGCCACGCGCATTTCCCTAGTCGAGCCCCCCCTCAACCGGCCCCGGTGCTGGAGTCGCATGCCCGGAGCTAGCACCCCGGGAGGACGCCGCTGCGGGTACAGTCGTCGCAGTTATAGAAGACCTCCCCCTCCGGGGAGAAGGAGCTGATGCAGAGGTTGCAGGCCTGACGGACCTTCCGTCGGCATGCTACAGTTTCCTCTTCCGGCTCAAAGGTTCGTCTGCCGGCTCCTTGCCCTTGCCGACGATTTCGATCCTTGGCTTCGGGGCATGGTCGGAGCCACCTTCGGAAGCCCCAGGGATCACCACCCTAGAGGTCGATCTTCTCTCGACGACACCAAGGTCGTCAAGCACAGGCATCTTCCGCCGGAGCTCCCTGCTGAACTCTACTTCTACGTTCAGAGGGAGAAAAGCTGATGGCGGAGTCAAGTCATCACCCGCGACGTCGATGCCGTGCTAGAACTTCTTGAGATGAAACTCCAAGGTTGCCCCCGCCATGTTGGACTTCAGCCCGGTCTCGACCCGGTCGTCGTCCATCACACTGTTGAGGGCCCAAGCGAGTTTTTCTCTTCTCTTCAGTGGTGCCCACCTGTTGACCAGGAAGTTGCAAAACACCACGTGAGGGGTTAATCCTCCCTCCACGCACTGGCAGATCCTGGTCAGAGCAGGGTTGAAGGCGTCCGCCAGCACCGGAGCTTCACTCCAGACTGTAGTGTCAATGTTGGGCAGGCCTTCGGGCAGCTCCAGCTTCTCGTGCTCCTCCACCCGGATGATTATCCAATCCTTCTTCCAATCATCCCACTTTCCAGAGGGAAACGACCGGAGGTACTTGAATGGGCACTTCTTGCGCTTCACGAAGTAATAGAAGCCAAGGTACTCATTACTCATATCGGTGGTATGGACGGTGAAGAAGGTCCGGAAAAGTTCAATGTAGGGGGGATGCCCACCCACATTTTACAGAAGTGGACGAAGATAGACACAAGAAGAATGGAGTGGGGGCCAAGGTGGTATAGCTGCAGACCATAAAAGTCTAGCAGCATCAAGAAAAAGGAGGAAAAAGGTGGGATCAACCCCACCATGGCGTACGAAGAGAAGTACACCATTTCGCCGGCGTGCTCCTTCTCGAATGGGAGCTCTCCCCCGGCGCGGACCAGGCGGTTGAAGAAGTCCGGGGACCATCCCATGAGGGCCCGAACCTTCTTCAGGTCACCGTCGGTCTTCAAACGACTCTCGCGGAGACCCAACTCCATCGCGGCACAGCAAGGCAAGAGAGGAAAAGCGAGCACAAGTTGGAAGTTTGAGCGCAAGATCATATGAGAGGCGTAAAGAACCCTAGACGGTGCACGCTTTCCTTCTTAAGTAAGCCCTCGCAACGCTTGGATGGAAACCGCAAGGAAGTCGAAGGTACTACTCAAAAATTCCACCCAGCCGATGACAAGAGGGCTCAGGACCACCCGGACAATCAAGTCGAGGTTCTTACCCAGGCGAACGATTGTCATCATGAGGCGGGAAGCCCGAAGGCGGCAGCCTGACAAGGCGCGCGGAACCGATACGATTTTCATATCGGGAACCGGCAACCTTCAATTGCGTGAGATCTGCACGCCAAAGATCTCATTTGCCGCACATGGGATATGTCACGCGGCGAGGATTTAACTCCAAACTATCGCCAACGGCACATCCGAAGACCTTTGAAGACTCAGTTCAAAAGTCGAAGGATGGACCCACCTCCGGCGGAATGACTTCGCCCAAGGGGTCTTCCCCAGAGGTGGGCCCAGGGGGCCACTGTCGGTACCCTGGGTACCATATACTCCTTGGGATTGCAAAGATCTCAAGGGAAAGTCATCTACTTGATTTGAAGACCTTCGGAGGCCCACATGTCAGACATAACCAGACCCGCTTCTTTAACATGGTTAGTCCCAGGGTCGCCACGTGTACTATCAAACCGGAGCTACCACCCACAAGGGGGAAGCTCCGGGCTATGTACCGAAATGGCACCCCCGGACCTAACCCCAGACCGAGGGAAGCTCCAGAACTGACATGTGGCGGGCAACACCGGACCTATCTGTTCCCCACAGTGTGCTCTGGCGCTGCCACGTGTCCAACCGTCGGATCTTCAGCCTCTAACCTCCGGAAGACTCCACAACGGCTCCGGATCTTCAAAGAGGAATCAAGGACTTCAAGACCCGATCAAGTGACATTAATACTATATTAATGACACACGATCGGACGACCTTAATTACCAATAACGATGTTGTCAAAGCCCATAACTCGGTCATTAAGGGCAATTAAACGTGTTGAATGTGTATCAATAACCGCCAGTGCCACATGTCGGGCCAGGCTAACTTGTAACGGACTGCCCTTGTACTATAAAAGGACAGGCCGACGATACATAGGAGACTCTGGGAACACATAGACGCGACGCGCTCACTCTACACCCTGAACTCACTTTGAGCTCATACAACCAATACAACACCAACACATCCCGTGGAGTAGGGTATTACGCTCAGGCGGTCCGAACCACGTAAATCTTTGTGTCTACTGTGTCATTTACACTTCATCTTCTTGAATATCCACGCGCCCACATCGAACCTCAAACTCCTCTAACACTTTAGTAGTGTCGGGAGATCTGCCGGATCAAAACCACCGACAGAGAGCTTCATATATCTTAGTTCAAATGAGTTGAGATCAGCCTTCATTTGAATATTGATCTCTTAACGAGATCCGCTTATTCAAGCATTATTTACTAATTGAGGCGATTGTTGCTCTTCATCATAGGCGGCTAATTTAATCAACCCTGAAAACTAAGATGTCTTGTGCAACAGGAGTTTTAATTAATTTCGCCACTGAAGAGCTAACAAAAGGCGTTGAGTCAACAATAACGAGATATGTTGACTTAACAGCAGCACGTAACGAGAAGAATGATACTTGAGTCATAGTGGTGGATCTTGCATCCACTTCTTGTCAAGATCATTTACTTGACTTACGTTGCCCCCCCCCCCTAATCTTAGCATATATTATTCCATAAACTTAGTGTCAGTCAAGTTTATAGAAACACTATTATCTTGCTGAATAGCCATCAAGATGACTTACTAATGTTTGGGCTAATTGACTTAGTGACAACCTCATCAAAGTTTTAACAAGGGTTTATGTCATGTCCTTGTCTAATATGATGTTTTAAAACACCAACTATTTAAAATTTTGATTTAGCATGTGAATAAAGGTTTTAAGCCTCGATTGTTTAGCTAATCGACTAAGTATAAGAACTTCACTGATTTATCAATGAATATTGGGTACGTTGATCGTAGTACTCCCCTTCACGATCGGATTCTAATCTTAGTGTAGTGTTTTATAATATGCATTCATCTGAGTAGAAAGTTCTTAGTAGGGATAATCGATTGAGAAATGGAGTGTTCAATTCTCTCCCTCGAAATATGGCGATATTGAAAAAGCCATAATTTCAAAGATGTTTCACGATCGATTTTTATGCGCTTACTAAAACTTGTTCATTCTGAGAAGAAATTTGATTACAGAATCATGCGAGGATTATGATAATGTCTCGTCGAAAGACAAGACTTAACTTATTCAGACTAGTACATCAAGGTGACATACTCAACTTAGTTATCCAAGCAATATTACTAAAATCAAATTTCTTTAATAAGAGGGTAAACTGAGAACTTAGTGAAGCATAAGTATAAAGTCATCTTTTGTTATTAATGGGAGTTCGTGTTTAGCTTCTACTTTTGCTTCATGACTATTAGCGACTTTAACAGTCCTAATCCCTCTTTTGAGTATCCTTCTCTTATTGTAATACTAAGTCGCTCGTAGCAATGAGCTTTTTCTGAAATTCACTGCCTTTGTTTAGTGTCACAAATGATATGTATTGTTTGTCACGTAGGCTACTTGACAAAACACAACATTCATAATTATCTTTTATTCTAAGTATGTGCACACACACAACTCCTCCATTTTATTTCTTAGTTACAAGTTTCTTTGTGAGAATACTTGCATCAAAGTTAGTATAGTTAGTAAACTGACTTTTTTTTGAGCTAATGGAGGTTCTAAGAGGCAGTGTCACATTCGGAAATCGCTTTCCGAACGTGTTTAGTAATTGAATCATCAAACATATCATGTTTAATAACTCACTAAATGTGATCAAAATCGTACTTAAACTAAATGCTTTCATCATTACGAAGAAAACATATGGAGTTTCTCTATCTCGTAAGACGGAAAACTAAAACTGAGTACAATTTTTAACTGAGTATGGAGGATTCAAACTGAGTGAAATACTTAAGAGAATGCATAAACTGAATTAAAACTTAGAATTAAACAAACTAAAGTGTTATGTTTTGATTTTCATGTTGGCTACTTGGCAAAACATAACGTAACTAATAACATAGTAAATTTTGTCTTTCACGTTGGCTATTCGAGCAAAATTTTCTATGGACTAATATGAATAATAGTAGCTAAGATGAATTGTCGTATTTTGTTGTTAAAACAAAATATGACATTCAAAATATCTGAGAAAAACATAGTAAATCTTGTCTTTCACGTTGGCTACTCGAACAAAATTTTCTATGAACTGATTCAAAACACTTAACTGAGGTGAAATGACGTCTTTTGTCATTCTAACAAAATATGAAATTCATAATATCTAAGAAAACATAGCAAATTTCGTCTTTCACGTTGGCTACTCGAAAGAAACTTTCTATGCACTAAATAACCGAGTTAAATAAAAATGTTGTCTTTTGTCTTTCACGTTGGCTACTCGAACAAAAATACAACATTCATAACTGAGAATATGACAAATTTTATCTTTCACGTTGGCTACTCAATAAAATTTTCATGCAACTACATAACTCAGAACATAGTAATTATCAAAATTACTATGCATATTAGTGATCTGAGATCATAGCAATTCTATCATTTATGTTGGCTACTTAACAAAATTGCTATGAATACTTGTAAACTGAGTGCATAGCATAAATTTGTTTATTCAACAAATATTACTATGCAATTCTGAGTACACAGCGGAAGCTTAAAAGTGGACATAATTAACTAATCAAAAGTTTCATAACATAACTAATGAATTAAATTAATCATCTAAGAAAGTAATTAATTTTGATGAAATGAAATACTGAAAAAATAACATAATAATGCAGCAAAATATTAAATCACAATAAAATAATCATTACTAAATATTTTAATGATTTAATTTAACTCTGCAGGCTAATAAATAATTTTCAACCCATACTGAAAATTTCTGAAAATGATACTAAATTTAGAAGGCTTATTTTACTAATTTGACCTAGGCCCTGAGATTGGTCCAAACCTACTGAGTTGAATTGTCCCGAAGGCCCTTAATTTCAATTGGCTTAAAAACCCAAAAGGCTGATTCGGCCAAAAGGGCTCACAAAACTTGCTAAGGTATAATCCTGAAATTCTGAAAATACGTAGCCCATGAGGAAGTCTGCCCACTCTAATTGCCCTGAACAAACGCTCATTCACTTAGTCTGCCGTAGGCCTTAAACAAAAAAAATGGCCACTAATGGCTGGTCCCTGCCCTCTCACTGAATAGGCCACGACCTGCTGACTCTTTTTTACAGAAAATCACCGAAATTATTAAGGTTAAAATCAGCCTGTGTGGTCCGATTTCCTAAGAATTTAGCCCATGGCCTGCTAATAAATTCCGTTAGAATTCTGCATAAACTAAAGGGCGGCCCAACCAGCCCACTAATGCGCCCGCATGGGCTTGAGGCCCAGCTTGCACGTGCCGACACATGCAGGCCGTCCGATTGAGATCGACGGGCGGCAGTGATCAGCTCCATTTAACTAAGGTTGATCTGAGCCGTTGAAACTTCATTAAACGGTCCCCAGTCGCTGAGGGGAGGTACTTTAGGTTTTCTGAGAAAACCCTAGCTCATTTCTTCTCCGTTGCCTTCTCTCTTCTTCCCGACTCAGCGGTGCGCGAGAGAAGCTAAGGGCGGCGAGGCTGCGGCGGGGTGGTCTGTCGCCACCACAGGCCGCTCGCCGACGTGCTAGCCTGAGAGTGAGCTAGATTTCCACCAAGTGCCACATTGGTTGGCGACGTGGAGAGAGCCCCATAGTACTTAGGGTTGGAAAATCCTACCGAATCCCTAGAGTTTCCAGCAGACTAACCACGGCGCCACCGTCGACCCCCTCGATGGCGCGCGCATTCATCGTTGGGTGAGCGCGCCGCCTTCGAGCGGCTCGTCGCGGTGCCCCTTATGCGGTGGATCCCGGTGAGTCGAAGCTCGTCTTCCCGAAGGTCTTCGATGGAGGGTCTCCGGCAAATCGCAGCCGTCTCTGCTATCAAGCACGAGGGCTCGACGACACCATGGACGACCAACGCATCTTAGGGTTAGGTATCCACCTCTTAATCCCCTTTTCTTATTTTCTTGATTATGATTCGAGTTCTCTTATTTCTAAGTTTTATATGAGGTTTGAATTTGAACTCAAAATCAATCTAATCAGATTGAACCCCTCCTTAATTGTTTTGTCTTGGTTCGAGTTAGATAAAATCTGAGTTAATACTAAATTCCCAAACTCGAACCCTAAACTTATGTCATAATCTGATTATGAGTTTCCACTCCTTTTAATTTCTGGGCTTAGACCGAAACTGATGAAACTTAGATAATCCGAAGTAATTAGTGGACAAGGTGGCTCTGATGCCATTGTTAGAATTATCAGATGTTGAGAGGATCTTAACCTAGCCACTAATGCAATCCGGATCAACATGACAGAGGGTTGATTACTCACTTAGGTGCGGTACCTTGGCGTGAGAAACGTGCCGCCATGACCTTGACAGCAGAGGTGAAGAAGCCCCTGTCCGGCGGAGTGGATGTTGGAGCTCCCTTGCGTGATGAATAAGGTGCAGTGCTGGTGTCGGGTCTGCAGTAGCCGCAAGGGCAGTAGATGCAGGGAGGAACCTTCCCCAGCCTTTTCCTCCTCAGGCGATCAGACCCTCTTAGGATTTAGGGCACGTAGATCTTAGAGAGTTGATCTTTCATCAATCTGTCTTAGGGTGGTGCTCTTGTATTTATAGATGGAGGAACGGCTGAGGGGGCCTCCCCAACCGAATTGGTTGGGATTTGAAGTCCCCGATCAGGGCTCCTCAAGGGGTCTAAGTTTGTTGGAGTTGGTTATTTCCATAACCACATCCTAAACGTGATTAATCTCTAACAACACGTACGCATAAATATGGAAAAGAGCTCGATTTTTCTTCATGATCTGGCACTAGTGGACATTGTGCTCAAATAGTTACAGTCTGTGAACTATGGAGGATGACACCTGCACTGCAAAGATCATAGCAGCAAAGACATCCTTATTGATCTTTCGCTCCGACCCAATCCTCTCGGCGACGGGCATCCGCTTCGATCCGAAAATTATGCTTCTTTTGTCTTCAATTGAATTTGGATCATCAAACAACAAGAGAGGTTGATATATTTAACAAAACTAGGTCATTGAAAATCTTATTGATCGACCGGGCCGAAAAGCAGGTGGTGTACGAATAGGATTATTATCTTATTCCTTCTGGATCTTTTTATTTGATACTGGCTAGTTCATTTTTGAAATAAACGATGACAAATAAAACAATCCGGAGGACCCTATGCACAATTGGAACACCAAAATCTGGTAGTCGTGGTCTAGACATACGGGCACCTACAGATTTAGTCACGCGGGGCAAAAGATGTAGTTGGAATGCCCAGCTAACTAAAACTAGAAAAGAAGGCACCATTTTCAAGACGAACACCCCGCCAGATAAGTTACATCGCAAACGCCCAAAAAAGAGAAGAGGACGTGTAATTAACATTTACAAAAGGTAAATTAAGTAGAAAAAGAGAAGAAAGCACAGGAAAGGAGTGCCAAATAGAGGAATAGGAGTGCCAAATAGAGGAATAGGAGTACGACCGGAACTAACACAAGACAGCAACGTGATGCTTATCCTCTCGACGAGACTACCTCTGGTCGCGTTCCAGCTACGATGGTCCAACGAATCCACGTCCATCATGCCAGAGAAACCGAATTCTCTGCATCCATGCCACAAGCCAAGCCATCGATCTAGCTAGCGCACCTTTGCCACCAGGGTTAGTTAGCCGATAAAAAGCGAGCGCCGGGCGGCCGCCCACACCAATTCGTTGCGTTGAAGCATCGGCTGCATACGTGCACAGCCCGCCCAGGGTCAGCCGCGCGGTGAACACGACGGCGGGCGGTGGTGACCGGCGTGTGGCCGATGACTGAAGCGCATACGTCAAACACCACGCGATTTGGTAGGCGTGCGTGCAGCCGGCGTCGCGTCAAACGCGAGGCGAATCCGATTGGCTGCGCCGCGGCCAGCGGGGCTAAACCAAAAAGAAACGAAGTATCAGCTGGTGGCGTGTCGTGTGGTTCCTGGCCTGGCCGCCAAGTGTGTGCACGTCACCGCGTTGGCGTGGGGTGCGCTGCGTCCGTACGTGTAGAGAGCGCCGTATGGTACTCGTATACACAAACGAGGGATACACTGTACCCGTTTAGTGCATAGTGTACGTGTAGAGGTGAGAATGGCGTCGTGCCAGGCCGGCCCCGTGCTTCGAACCGAAACAACTCGCGGCCCAACTGTCCGTCGTTTTGTGCCGAATCAGTTGGCACGGAATGGGAGAATGACGGTCTAGGCATGATCGGAGACACGATGGGCCTCCTTCGGATCGTACCTGGTCGCGCACAACCCATTAACCTTGATTTTGCTGTGACACAATTGTTTTGAGATCAACTTTTAGAGATTAGATAGACAAAAAATTAAAAAAATACGAAAAAATTACAGAAAGTTAAGTGAGTTGAATTACATGTGCCCATTGAATTTGACTTTGGAAATCTCATAAATTGATGGGAACAAAAAAACAAATAAAAATGTTTCTTTGTAATTTTTATATCTTGAAAATATAATGATTTTGTGAGTGAATTTTCTAATGGACTTTTGAATGATAATACCAACCTCCATGATTTTCCGGAGATTTTTTAAAATTTGTTTGAATGAATGTGTGTTTCAATTTTAGTGAATGCCATATATGTTATGAGCTTTTGAATCAAATAAAGAGCAATGACATGTTACACAAGTATGAGTGTTTCAAAATAAATTATACAAAATTCATATGTGCAGACATATATAATATGTACATATAAATCAAATTTGGACTGAAGATTCACATTTTTTTTGGAGAGTTACAAAAAAGTGAAGAATAAATTTCATATGAATGATTCGGAGATTTGCATAAATATACGAAATTGAGCTATATAAGTTTGATAATAATGGTTCCAAGCGGTAGAGCAGTTCTTTTTAAGAATTTAGAAAAAATCATCGAATTTGGACCACGTATGCGAAAATTATATAAGTTTGAAGTTTCAAATGTAAATCTATATAAAAAAACCAGATGATACTTTGGGCCACATGGGCCAGCCGCAAAGCGGATGCCCGCGCGGGGCACGCCTGCCCCACATGACCAGTGGTTTAGTATCACATTGTTTGTCTACGTTGTGGTTCATCAGCATATAAACGTTGGCTTTACTTCTCCGAACTCACTGTGACACTTGGCCTGCTCACTGCTCTCCCTCATGGGCCTGCTCGCTACGCATTTGCGTGAGCCTGATTACTGCAAGCACTCGTGGACCTGCTCAATGCGTGCGCACCTACAGCTCCAATTTTTTTGTTCAATTCGTTCCATATCAGGCTCGTTTCGAATCGTGCCGGCCCAAACACGACACATGGGGCATGCCGAACCGTGCCGTCCATCGTGCCCAAATCCCAGGCACGATCCGAACCATCGTACCGAGCCGACACAACCCGAAAAACTACCGTGCCGGGCCGAATCGTAGGCCGTGCCGATTGTGTTTC
Source organism: Tuctoria greenei (assembly GCA_036927565.1). NCBI lineage: Eukaryota > Viridiplantae > Streptophyta > Magnoliopsida > Poales > Poaceae > Tuctoria > Tuctoria greenei. Next base: position 194,069,538 of record JAYESD010000006.1, on the reverse strand, counting down.
GTCCCGTCCGCTTTTGGTCCGTCTCGCTGCCTGCGGAACAATTGATTAGTCCATTTATTTTAGTGCTCTGAACCACTAGTGCAAATACTAGAAAACCACAACGGAGAAACAATGTCGTTAGACCGCCTGGGCTTCTATTGGAAATCGAATTCTTTTCAGTGTCGTTACAGCAGGGAACTCGGAAATTGTCAAGTACTCAAAGTCCTGTTGTTCGGTGATACACCAGAAGTCAAGCCGACTGAAGTGCGGTAGTTCTATGGTACACAAGGATCTTGGAGAGAAGGAATCTTTATACGCTTGTATCTCATTTTTGAACAAGTGATGAGTATTCGAGGACGAAGAGAGTAGATACTTTGGTGAAGGAAACCATTAACATAAGCAACCGTTGCCGGAACTTTCACCTCAACATTCGCTCTAAAATTGAAAGGCGGTAAGGTAAACATGCCACAATAGATCCAATACTCTTTACAATTCTCACTGTGTTTCCACTACAGCAGATGCAGCAGGATGGTTTATATACATCAACAACAAATTCAACCACCCAATACAAGTATATACAATATCCATCTAGATCCTACAACTGACCACAACGGTGTACTAGAACAAAACATCTACATATCAATGCGTGTCAGTCAGACCATTACCATCAATAAGCCTCAGTAGCAGGGGACAATGAATACAGAATCAGCAAATTCTGAACCCAACAATCAACAGTGGTCAAACTTCTATCTACAAACCAAAAGAATGATGCTTCAATTCAGGGCAGAGTAATCAGCTTCCACAGGCAGTGTAGAATTACACCTTGCTCAAACGATTGCGTTCATGGGGTGAGCCTCTGGCAAAAATATTAGCAGAGGCCAATCAAAGAAAGCTGAAGGTTGTTTCACTGTTGCTGCATCTGCTAATCTGGTTACCAAAGTGTCAAAGCCATCTCAATACCACTTCCATCGTGTCCTTCTATCAGTACCTATCAGGCGCTAAACGTGTAGCACTCAAATCTCAGTATGTTTTAGCCTTTCACTCCGCCTTACTGCAGACCCAAGGCATTCAGTACCTACCAGGCGCTAAACGTGTAGCACTCAAATCTCAGTATGTTTTAGCCTTTCCCTTCGCCTTACTGGCATTCAGTACCTACCAGGCGCTAAACGTGTAGCACTTAAATCTCAGTATGTTTTAGCCATTCCCTTCGCCTTACTGCAGACCCAAGGCATTCATGTGGATTAGCATAGAAGTAGTCCTCTTCCTTTGGTTGTCCAAGGATAACTCTCCTTCTCGTGGGTTGGCTCATCCGGCCCCAATGCAGCTCCTTGACAGCAACAGAGAATTCGTCCCAGGACAACTCCTGATCTTCAAAAAGATCTATAAGCCCGACAAGTTTCTTCCTATCCAACTGTATGGTTTTGTGGAAACCTGTAAACCTGCATTTCCAGGATAATCACTTAATAATCTAGAGCTTATTTTTTGCTCGTTTGATTCTTGATCCCTGATATAATTCAACAACACAACACCTAAACCCTTCATGTTGAAACTACAAAAACACCTACACCGACATAAGCACACATACTACAAACATGTATCTGTATATAGATAAAAAAAACTTACATTTCATAACTAAATTGACAATCTTGCAACAATAATACACCCAACCAGAGGTCAAGAAAGAATACCACAAAAAAAAAAAAAAAACAGGTGCTGGTTGTGGGGTTGGAGAAGTAGGCATACCTACGGTGTCCTTCTACAACTTTAGCCATGTTTCCGTCATTACTGGGGATAAAAACATCACTTGCGACAGAAACAAGATAGTCCAGTGCTGCCATTTGAGTTGAGTGCTTCTGGAAAAGACGTAACTCATCATCAGATAATAGCATCTCCTTACGCACCTGCAGTTTACAATATCAGATAAGTATCATTCCAGCATTGCATAAAATTCATGGACATGTGCTTAAAAAGAGCTTACAATGTTAGGAAACTCTGCCTTCAATGCAGCTAATCTCTTTTCGCCACCATATATTTCACCTGAGGCAATATATATTCGAGTGCCCCGGGGGAAACCAAGAGCTTTGAGTACTAATGTTGTTTCTCCAGGTGTAAGGGGGCATGATCCCTCTAGCCTTTTCTTCTCAGAGTCTATTTCCTTTTCTTTCCACCAGGGATATGAATACCTGAAGCACAATCAGAGGTCGATAATGAATATTCAAGATAAGATTTAAATGGAAAATAAAGTTTGTTAAAAAACAGTGACATGAAAGGTACCTCATCCTTGTGAGCTCTTCTATTTCTTCATCAGAACATCCATGTGTACAACCAGAGAAAGCAAGCATATCCATCTCATATCTCAGATGAAGTGCAACAAATGACCCAGACTTTCTAAGAATAGATATCATCTTATTACCCAGAGCCTCAATAACCGGTGTAAATCTCAATGCGTTGTAGTTAACACGGCAGCGAAGCTTTTGGAGCTTAAGGGGAAGGCCATTGTTTGCAAGGCGAGTATCTGTCTTGCTGAAACGTATCACCTTGTGCTTTCGTACTAGAGGCAAGACCTGAGAGCAATACACTCTGAACGTAAGAAACAAGTAGAGACAAAGCAAATGTAAAGGTAAAGCTAACCAGTAGAAAAGATTACTATCTAACCTGTTTCAAGTAGTATTTCTCGCTAGACCAGCTGATTGGCTGCATCGAGAGTGGAGTTTTTCCACTGAACTTCTGTGGGAGTTCTTTGATAATCTTCACTTCGTCTCTCAAAGAATCGATGAAATGATGTACATTAAAAATATCTCCAAAATCGCTGAAAAGTACAATGGTTTAAATCAGTAATTTCATTTTCACCCATCTATGTAAGCAACCGAGAAATGAAGGGGATAAATTGCAAACCTAGGATCAGCCCAGAAGGATTCCTTATCAAGTTCAGGTATCACAAGAGTGAGATTCAAATGGCGTGCTATAGTAACCATGTCGCAAATCTGCACAAAATGTGCTTTTGTGGAGCATCAGCAACACACAGTTGGCCGTAAATGAGGGAATGCTGAAACAGAGTTAAGATATAATGAAAGAGTACACTGACCGCTGCTCGCATTTGGTTCAGACCACCGTTGCATGAAACAAGAAGATAGCCATTACTCTTGTAAAATCCTAGAATAAAAAAGACAAACAGTTATATTTTGTGCTGAAATCATCATTCTGGCACCTAAGCTGATACTGTCCAGTATTGCCACGAACAGGCTAAGCAATAAAGTCAGGTAACCTGAGTGAATTGTATTCATGAGCACTCAAAGGTCAAAGGTAGAACTGAGTAGTTTTAACATCTAGTACTTACATCATTATTTGAACTCTTCATTTCAGCAAGTCTATCTGTATGTTCAAAGAAACCAAAAACAGAAAGAAGTTTCCATCCAAAATATAAGATTGCCCACAAGCTTACAATTTTTAGTTATATATACACACATCAAATTTGAGACCTAAGTTGCTTATGCTACTTAGGGAGATCGGCTTTGTCAAGAAGCCAATTCACACACGTAGAGTTTGCAAAATAAAACATTTAATCTGAACCAGGTTGACCCCAGCACACGAATAGAAGAAATAAACCGACCACTCTCCAGCCACATCACCCTGCGAATTCTATCTCTGATAACTGTTCTATTGTCCGTACCACAAACTACAGAGGCAGGACAAGAGTCTCAATGACTAAGAACCAAGACACAAGCGGCCAAGAGGCAGAATCCCAATGACTAACCAGGAAACAAGCGGCCAAGAGAGACAAAAATGATGATAAACTAGGCGTCAGATCTCTATAACTAGTCAGCCGATTGCAGAATTGGTGAACGCCCTCAATAGACAAAGACAAGATTATTCTACAACGGCAAATCAACAAAAATCCGCACCGCGAACGTTCAGGCAACGCAAGAAGGAATGCCGACGTCAGAGAATCGAAACTACAACGATGCGATTCAAGGGCGATTAAGCATTACTAAAAGATCGGGACATGCTGAAACGATGGAAACCCGATACGAATCAACAAAAGATTCAATGTAAGCGGACTCTTTCACCAACTCCCTCAGAACAATCTGATCCACCTGACAAAAGCTTAGAAATGCCAAATTTTGCATTCCACCACGGCAGCAGCAAGAAGCGCCTTTCCAACCAAGAACAGAACAAGAAACCGTCCCGATTTCAAGAAACCCACCCCAACACCCAAGAATCGACGGATCAGGAAGACAAGAACCACTCACTTCTGGGAGGCAGAGCCCGGAGCGCCAGATGCACGACATCGCCCGCGGCAACCACGGACTCCGCAGCGGATGCGGCGGTGGAGTTGTTGCGGCCGCCCAGGCAGGAGGGCCGCGCGACGAGCAGCGACGGACGACGGTTGCCGAGGAAGGGGTAGAAGTGGAAAAGCAGCGTCCAGGCCAGGACGCTGAACGTGACCCGCGCCGCCAAGCGGAGCAGCCAGGGTCCGCCTATGCGGCGGCGGATCGCCGCCGCCGGAGAGGCCCTCTGCTTGGCCATGGGGTCTTCTTCCTGCCCCAGGTGCAGCTGTTCTGCCTAGCTCGCCACTACCAGCGGTGAGGAGCGCAGGCAGTAGCGCTCGGTCGTTACCGTGTGATGGCGTGGGGAATTTGGGATTCTGGCCGGTGTTAGGGTGCTCAACTGCAACATTGGTGGGTCCTTTGAATTTATTATTATTATTATTATTAGCATATTAAAAAATGTTTTAATCTTAATAGCAGCTCACTGGCGCTGGACCTTTGGGGTCGCTCGGCCTATAAAAGCGACGGAATTTTTTTGTTTTAGCATTAAAAAAACCTTATTCGCAAAAGTAGCATGTCACAATATTTTTTTTCAAAAGTAGCAACTTATTCGCACAGTAAATGTGCGAGTCGCACGTCAATTGCGCGAGTTGACACGTGTCGCGACACAATTAGGCGCTGACCGATTCCGCGTGCTTTTACCTACGGGACCCACCTAGTCGCACTTCTAACGTGCGACTCGCACTCTAATACAGCGACTCGCACTACTGTGATGTCAGTCGCACGACTGATGTGCGAGTGGACCCCACTTCTTCACGAGTGCTTGGCCGCGAGGTTCACGGGAGTTTGGCGCGAGCGCGCGCTGCGCAGTCACGGGCGCGCGTCGATGAGCGGCCGCGCCGGCTATAAAAGGAGTCCTCCGCCTCCGGTTCTTTTGCAAGCTTCCTGGTTCCAGATTCAAGCAGAGAGGAAAGAAAAAAAAAGAGGAAGAGGGAAGGAAAAAAAAAAGAGGAAGAAGAGAAGAAAGGTAATTTAATTAGTTATTTTATTATTGAATTAGCAGTAGTTGTAATATTTAATTAGTAGTAGTTTTAGTATTATTAATTGTATTTAGGCGTGGTATAAAAGTTATGTATATTCTTATTGTTACTAGAAATAGATAGTGTAATATATTGTATTATCATTGGTTTATGTATGAATTGAACTATAATTATCATTAGTTTATGTGATATATAAATTTGTATATTATATGTAAGCATGTATAAAATGGCTTACAAAAATTATTTGCATGCATTTTGTGAATATAATAGTGTAATACAGATTTGGTCATACAATAATGGTAATAAACATATAAAAAATAATTATATTAACAAAATCAAATATTTAGTAGGTATGGAAGATAAAGTACCATTTCAAATATATTTTGGAGAAGGGAGATAATATATGGTCCAAATGGAGTGGATTTATCTGCATTTAGGTCAGTAACGAAACGAATATCAAATCCAACAGCGAGAACATATATGGGTATTCGTAATTGGTTGATGCGGAATTTTAAACTCAATGAAGAACAATTTGAACTGAAGTATTACGCAATTATTAGTCGTACAAATGTGAATCTTTATGGAGAGTTACTTGAAATGAATGGAACAACAGTTTGGAGAATTATACTGAAAGGGCCATTCAATACGGATGGCCTTTAATTCTCTTTTTGGAAGTAAGAACTAGAGAGAGAGTTGATGAGACACCTCATACGATCGTTGATGGGAACGAACAATGTGATCGTAGAGAAGGTGAAGATTCAGAAAATGATGAGGAGAGTGATGCACCTATTGATGTTCACATTGAACCTACAGGTGCAGCAGATGAAGGAGAACAATTGAATCATTTAGTTGATCAAATTATTCAGGAAGATAGGGATTATGAGAATATTTCTGATAATAATTCTTCAGATGATGATGAAAATGTTCCAGTACCTGCAGAATGGAACAATCAACAATTTCATAATTTTAGAGTTCATGAAGATCCTCATATTCCATGGGAATATAACGAGAATGATATAACTGTGGGATCTTTATTCAAAGATAAAGAATCATTAAAGGATGCAATGAAATACTGGTCTCTTTCAATGAAAAGATCATTCGTAAATGCAAGGTCTAATAAAAAAATTTATGATGTCAGATGCGGTTGATTCAACGTGTCCGTTTCGTGTCCACGGATATGCTCAAAAGTGGACCGACCTTTGGAAATGTTCTATATTCATTGATCATACTTGTGAGTTGCATAAACTTGAGAAGTGCAATACTGCTCTTAAATCAGAGTTTATTGCAAATTACATGTATGCTCGAGTTGTAGATAATGTTGGTTTTGAGCCGAAATCTATTATCAACACTATTCAACAAGATTTCAAATACACAATAAGCTACTCGAAGGCTTGGAATACCAAAGTGAAGGTGTTAGAGAAGAGATTTTGTACCTTTGAAGCATCTTATAATAATTTGCCTAAATTGTTAGATACCATACAGAGGAGAAATATTGGGACATTTATTGACATTATGGATGTTCCGAATCCCGAAATTCCTGGGAAGTTGATTTTTCAACGTGCCTTCTTTGCTCTTGGGCAAACGATAAATGCATTTAACTATTGTAGACCAATTCTTTGCATTGATGGAACTTTTCTAACGGGAAAGTACAAAGGACAGATTTTGACTGCTATTGCAGTGGATGGTAACAATCAATTATTACTTATTGCATTTGCCTTTGTGGAAGGTGCAAATACTGATAGTTGGTATTGGTTTTTGTATAGGTTTAAATGTAGCGTGATTCAAGGTCGCGAAAATGTTTGTGTCATACATGACCGTCACGCTAGACTTCTGAAAGCTATAATGGATTTAAAGAACGGATGTCCTAACCGGGATATTCCTATTATTTGGCCAGATATAGAATCAAGATGGTGTATGAGGCATTTGGGTGCCAATTTTTACAGTCACTTTAAGAACAAGGAACTTATGAACTTGTTCAAAGGGTTATGTTGTCAGAACTAACAAAGGAAGTTTGAAGCTTTATGGAAACGCCTGTATCAGTTAACGAGGAAACAAACTGACGAAAGATTGGCAAGAGCTTCAAATTCACAAGCAGTTCCAGTTTCGGCACCTCTTAGCAGTCTTCCGTCAGATGATCATAATACAGTTTGTAGACCTGGAACATCTATTCGATCTTTTCCGCATTTGATTAAGAATGAGCCTAAAGAAAAATGGGCTTTGTTGTATGACAAAGATGGGGCTCGTCATGGTATTATGACATCAAATCTAGCAGAGGTATGCATGTAATATAATCTAATCTCAATAATATCAGTTTAATATTGTTGTACTGAACTATAATTATGTGAACGTAGGTGTATAATTGGGTCATACGTGGTCTGAGAGGATTGCCACTTGTTGCAATTGTAGAAGGGATCATGAATGGAACTATGAACTACTTTCGTGATCGTTTTGCTATCGCATCTCGTCTTGTTGCTGACTCTAACTTTCTTTACACGAAGTATATTTCAGATTATATGGATGAGAAGATTAAAAAAGCTAGTTTACACCATGCAAGACGTATTGGAACAGCGCAACACCGATATGAAGTGTTGTGTAGAGACAGAGGTAGATGTTCTGGCAATAGTAATAGAAAAACCCAAGAGTGTATTCTCTATGAAACATATTGTGTATGCACATGCTCGAAGCCAAAGTTATTACATAGACCTTGTTCTCATGTCATTGCGGCATGTTCTTTAACAAGGTTGTCTCCAGTGATATATGTATCACAATACTATCTAAAGGAGACATTGAAGACAACGTGGAATGCTGAAATATATGGTTTTCGTATATTTGGAGATTTCACTACAGATCCGGGACCTGACTTTGAGAGAGGCCCTGATACTACAAGGTTGAAGCAAAAGCGAGGACGTCGTAGGACTCGACGTTTCAGAAATGATATGGATGAGTCAGAAAGTAGAAGACTTCAAGTTAGATGTAGCACATGTAATGAGAGTGGTCATAGTTATAAGAATTGCATTCAAGGAAACATTACTGGTGTAGTAGAAGCGGGACCTTCAGGGAATGCTCAAGATGGTCGACGTCCTCGTCGCCCACGTAGGGCACAGGATGTGCCAGATGGGTTCACTCATTGAGATGTTATGAGTCGTACAAGAAGTTGTGACATTTTTTAATACAATATGTATTATGTTGTAATATATGATAATGCACTATGTTGTATTTCAAGAACTCAAATTATGTTGTCATAAATAAAGATATATTATAATAAATTATGCATTCTTGTTATGCAATGTTTCAATAATTTTTGTGCAGGTTATGGCTACACGAGGGAGTGGATGTCCAGAGTTGTTGGACCCACAGCTGGACTTTCGCCACCGCTCACATCTTAGTGCAGAACAAGGTCAACCGGTTGGAGTTCTTCAAGTTAGGCCTTGTAACGAGCTTATGCGGATAGATGATCGATGGATTGGATGGTATGATCTTATTTAAACTGGTACTCATGGTCATAACATTTTAGTTACTTTGTACTCATACCATTTTAGTTACTTCATGATCATAATGTTTTAGTTACTTTGTACTCATACCATTTTAGTTACTTAGTGCTCATGGCACTGTACAGGTTACGTGCAGCTGGACTCCTTCCTCTTTGTAGGATGATGCAAGCTCAGACATCAGTTGAGGAGAACAAAATGTTGAAGAAGTTGGCATTTGATAAGGCTCTTTTGTCAGCCTTGGTGGATCGATGGAGATCCGAGACTCACACTTTCCACTTACCGTGTGGAGAGATGGCACCGACACTACAGGACGTGTCGTACCTCTTAGGTCTACCGATCGCTGGCGATGTCGTATGTCACCCTGATTATGGTGATAATTGGCGTGACGACATACTATACCGCTTCAACGGTATAGCCCTTCACCCCCGTGTCAGGGATGCGTATAGACCTACTTTGCCCTTGAACCAGGACCACGAACCATATAAGAAGTGGTTGTTGCAGTGGCAGGTGCGTCATAAATTACGTAAGTATCATAATAAATATGTGTTACTATTTACATATTTATGTAAGTGCACATTTTTTGTAGGCGAATAACATACATCCTGAAGCGGATGAAAACTCAGTGAGTAGGCATTTGGAGGCCTACCTGTTGTGGTTGTTCGGTTGGATTATGTTCACGAGTACTCACAGAGACTCAGTGGACAAACGACTAATCTACTTTGCTAGAGATATAGCAGATGCTACATCCAACAACGTTCCTCAGTACTCTTGGGGGTCTGCTGTGCTCGCAGCCACTTATCGAGGCTTGTGTGATGCTTGCACGAAGGTACAATTTAATTGAAAATTTTATATTACTATGTCATTTGTACTAACATTTTCATTACTATTTAACTTTCATGCAGGTAACCCAGAGGGGTGTTTTGACAGGTTGTCCGTTACTCCTGATTCTTTGGTCCTATGAGCGTTTCTCCATTGGTCGCCCTTTTGTGGACATAAGTCCATATGAAGACTCTTACTACGCGGGTGAGGACGATGATGTGGATGCTCCGACGATGGGGACGGTTTGGCTTCGACGCACAGTACGTGTTTTTAAAGTTTGTAATTATTTGTAGACTATAATGTTCAATTCTTTCATAAATAACATCAAGTTATGTCTTATGCAGCATAAGTATGGATCCGGTCAGACATGAAACTCGTATCCAAAGTTTGTGTCTAAGTTTGATCGCCTATGTGGTAACGAAGATGTCATTTGGATGCCCTACTCCGATGAGTCTTTGTCATACCGAGCACCGAGTGGGTTGTCCTCGTTGTGCACACGAGACAGAGAGTACTGGTGGACAAGGAAAAGTCTTGTGTTCGACGTGTATGTCGAGGAGTACTTAGCACATCGTGTGATGCATCAGTTTGGTCGGCAGCAACCAATACCCGTGCCTAGAGGTCTACGGGTTCCTAAGGAATTTCACAAGTAAGTTTTTTTGTACATAATACAAATAACTATGAAAACATTTTGTTATGATTTGTAACGTCATATGTCATATGCAGGTACTCGCGTAAGGGTCATGCCAACGTGGTTTACATGCCGCGTATGGTGCCATGGGTCCAGCAATGGAGAGATGCTCTCCATGACATAATTCATGATACAGCGGTGTTCACGCCTGAGGCGTACGTGGAGTACCTACGGTGGTATGTTCCTCGTACACGTACTAGAGTGACATATGCACCACATGACCCAGAGCCACACGTTCCTTCTACGTCAAACACGTATCCGATCCATAGAGATCGCATGACTTTCATAGCGGTAACAAAATATTTTACATTGTACATCACATGATTTGACTTATGAATTCATAATTCTATAACCATTTATTTCTCTTTGCAGTATGATGAGCTGCAACATGCAGATTACGAGTCTTCTACCGTCGTAGATAGAGTGGAGAGAGGCATGCACATGACCATGGCCGACTTGGTTCAAACACTGGAGAAGGTTAATGGTAGGATCAAAAGTTCTATGAAAATTTTGTCTTGCACACATTCTTGTCGTCGGGACACTTTGGTACAGCAGCCTAGGTACGCTCCACCTCCGCAACCACGTCCTTCGACTTCGGCACCACCGGTTAGACCGCCGCATGCTGTTGGTGAGACACTTTTCTATAAATTGAGAAATTGCATTTTGTTCGTATGATAATTTTTGTATATTAATATTTCATACCTTTAATTATGGCATTGTAGGACCATCTACATCGTATTCTCGTCCCCCACGTTTTGATAATGTTGGACCCTCGATGACCTACTCTCATCCCCCGCCCCCTCGAGTTGTAGATGGACCTTCTACTTGGTATCAAGGTATAGTACTTCATTTGTTTCCATTTTCTATACTGTTCATTTGTACTAACTTATATATTATAGGTATGGCCTCTAGCGACTATGGATTTGAGGACATTGTACGAGAGACATCGCCTGCTGATGAGTTTGCTTGGCAGTCATACTTTGAAGATGAGTCGCATTTAGATGATGTTCCACCACCGGCGACGCAGCCGTTCCAAGATGAGGATCAGTATAGCACGCTTCATCCTGCAGACCGCACTAATAGGGGTCGTCCACCTAACTTCTATAGTCCGGAGGCTCAGATTAGGCATCGACCGCCACATAAGCGGACTCGGCGTGGTAGGCAGTAGTAGGTATCGGTGTTATATATTTATGTATTGTTGCGACTATGTACTTTTACATTATGTGGAACTTTCAAATGATGTTGTTTATGCAACAAATATCTATGTTATTTCATGTCGATGCTATTTTCAAACGATGCTATATTTGTGTATCATTGTGACTATGTACTTTGACAATATGTGGAACTTTCAAACGATGTAGCAATAAGTGTGTTGTCTACATCAACTGTAAAGTTTTCAGAACATCAATCCTTATCAACTGTAAAACAATAAGTGTGTTGTCTATATCAACTATAAAGTATTCAGAACATCAATCCTTATCAACTATAAAGCAATAAGTGTGTTGTCTACATCAACTGTAAAGTTGTCAGAACATCAATCCTTATCCACTTTAATGCAATAAGTGTCTTGTCTACATCAACTGGATATTGTTTCAAAATTCACCCTCTATAAATAGGTCTACCCGTGAGTACTCGTCTTCTGCAACCAAGTCACAAAAAGGGATGGCCAATAGAGGTCGTGGTATGCGAGGAGGTGGAAACTCGAGGGCAGTTCATCAGAATTACATGATCGGAGGTCCAGCTTGGTACGAACCAGCACTAGATGAGTTTCCTCTTTTTTCCAAGAGTGATTTTAGTTCCTATCGCCCTCTTCGTCCATATGATAACAGTAAGCAAGAGTGACCTCAGTGTCGTTGTGCTCTTGATTGTGTTGTGCAAATGATGGATCAAGGAGACGACAGTGGACGTCGTTTCTTTCGTTGTCCTGTTGGTGGAGTAAGTATACAATCTTATTTTCACACAAATTTCTGATATATGAAGTTCTAATACCAGTTTATATTTTCAGTGTTACTACGATGATGAAAAATGTGGATATACACTTTGGGTTGATCCACCACCTATTAAACCAATACAAGAGTACATTAAACATCTAAAACGTCGCAATCAAGATTTGGTGGCCGAACTTGCTGAAATGGAACTTCAACAAATGGAGTCTTATCCTACTACAAGTGACACACATGAAAATGAAGATAACATGGTGTGCAATAACATGTATTGTAACTGCCCACATCACAAGTAGTAATCAAGAAGTAAGGTGTGTTATGAGTACGACGATGCACGTAGGTTAAATGTTTAGTGCATTGTACACACACCATTTGCATCGTGAACTTTACGTTTATTTCATAAGTATGTGTAACTGGATTTTGCCTTATGTACCCTAGTAGTAGACAGGCAAACAACATACACATATTTTTGAAACTATGTAATTTCAATTTATGTAATTTCAGTATGGTTGTAATGCTTATTCATGATTACATATATATCTTCTTTTATAAATAATATATATTTACGTGATTTTTATCACAAAAATTTATTATCGTCGTTCTTACTTTCAATCCCAATATGTATCATTTATGTTAGCTTAATTTTTTATAAAACTCCTTATGTGTATTATTCACATTCTCATGTGCAGAAAACTTCATTATAATTTTTCAAAAATAAACCTCCAACTATTTTATAATTCCAGTTCAAAGTTCAATACTAACAACCGTCAAATTTTAAAAAACAATCATTCAAATTTTCAATCTCAATATCTTTCATTGCTCTGCGTTGAATGATTATAAAATATAGTAGAATTATAGTTCATATTACGCTCTTTATAATACTTTATTACAAAATTTTCAAAATAAACCGTTAACTATTATTAATTTACACTTAAAGAACCAATGGACATACGGTACTGTCCACGGCGGACGCAAGATTATAGTGCGAGTCGCACGACTAAAGTGCGTGTCGCACAACTACGGTGCGAGTCGCACGACAACGGTGCGAGTCGCACTTCTGCTCTGCAAATTGGTGGGCCCCATGGCGGAATACTTGTTGACTGGGTCAGCAAGCGCTCCAGGTGGGACACGTGTCCAGTCGCACCTCTACTGTGCGACTCGCACGATAAAGGTGCGATTTCTCTACTAGTTTTGAAAAAAATTAATATACATGCTACTTTTGAGAATAAGGTTTTTTTTAACGCTAAAACAAAAAAAATTCAAAGCGACGCCGACACTGACATTTTTTGAGGAGCGCTCGGGTTATATCAGAGGAGAGGAGAGGAGAGGAGAGGAGAGGAGAGGAGGGGAGAAAAGAAAAGAGAAGAGAAGAGAAGAGAAAAAAATATAATTTTTTTATAGATTTAGTTAATATTAGATTACTTTTATTTGTATTAATAGTAATATTGTTTCATAGTAGTAACTGTTTTTCTTGAATTAGTAATTAAGTTTGTATTAAGTATATAATAGATTTATTATTAGTAGTAATAAACTATTATTAGTAGTAATTTTTTATGGCGCTATTAAGTAGGTGTAATTATAAGTATGTCAGATACATTTTTATTACGAGTGATAGTAAGTTTTTTAAAAGTTGTATGTTAGCAACATAATAGTGTTGCATTAATATTAATATATTATTGAAGAATCAAATATATATTGTCGAGGTGTCTAAACTGACACCTCCCTCGGACTAGCTCGGAAGTAGCCCGCGGGGGTTCGATGTGTATTTGGGGGCTAGTCCTAGCAAGATCGAGCTCAGTGAATGATGAACGCAAGGGTTTTACGTGGTTCGGGCCGCCTGGGTGTAACACCCTACTCTATGGTGGTTTGTATGTTGTATTGCTCAAGAGTGTGCTTGGGTCTGAGCGAAGTTGTCTTAGTCGGTTGCCGCTCGATCCTTTTATAGTCCAAGGCCGAGTAGCTTACAAGTAGGACCCGAGGCCCGACAAGTGGTACCGGGAGTACCAAATCCCTCCCAAGATTTGGGAGTAAATGCTATCACCTGACAATGGCTTTAATGTGCCGCCTGGCCATGCCTTGCTGCAGGGCTACACATAGCCCCTCATCATGGTAGGCGGTGTCTCGTCCGTCTTGTCGCAACCTCTCATTTGTCCGCCGTACATAGTAGTTCGGCGCCAACTTGTTATCATAGGACTGGGTACAGGACTCTTGACTTATGAGTGCGAGCTCCCGCTTACCTAGGGAACATGCGCGTCTTTCCCGTTTAGGTGCACTGGGCTCGTCCCTCTTTATTGCCGCTATCGCAGGATGGACTAGGCGCAGCGCTGCCTGGCACGTGGCGAGTCCAGTCCTCCCCCCTGCCAGGAGGTTGGGCCCGGAGCTGCTGGACACGTGGTTGTGTCGGATCTTCTTCCTGCAGGGAGACAAGTCCGGGGCTGCCGATCTAGCGAACGCGTCGGGACTCTCCTCGGTGGGAAGGTGGACCCAGAGCTGCGGGACACGTGGCAGCGCTGGACCTCCCCCCCCCCCCCCCCCCCCCCCCCCCCCCCCCGCCGCCCCTCGAGAGGGAGATACACCTGGAGCTGCAGGGCACGTGGTAGCGTCGGGCCTTCCCTCAGTGGGGAGGCATGGCTACGCCGCATGCCACGTGGCACCCTGGGACCACGTCGGATCTTGCCCCCATGGGCTGTGGGACCCAACGTGCTTTCTTTCCTGTATCCAGGGGTACCCGGTTCGCCAGGTAGCGACATATATATATATATATATATATATATATATATATATTATAAGTACATATATATTATTTAATAGTAAATTTATATAATTTTAATAGATGAATAAAATTTATTAAAAAATTATATCATTGAGATAATTAACTGCATATATTCTTGAGTAGGTATGACAGATAAGATACCATTTTAAATTGATTTTGGAGATGGGGATATATTATATGATTCAAATGGTGTCAATTTATCTAAATTTTCATCTACCACAAAAGGAATATCAAATCCAATTGAACGGACTTATTTGGGTATTCATAATTGGTTAATGCGGATGTTTAGACTCAATGAAGAACAATATCAATTGAAGTATTATGTTGTGGTTAGTTGTAGAAGTGATCAGTTTTATGAAGAGTTACTTGAGATGAATGGAACAACAGTTTGGAGGAATTATGCTGAAAGGGCCTTTCAATTTAGATGGCCTTTAATTATGTTTCTTAAAGTAGAAGCAAAAGAGATAATTTATGAGACACCTAATCTGGTCAATGATGGTGACGTGGATGGTAATGATGGAGAAGCTGAAGAATTGGAGAATGAAGGGGACAAAGATGCACTTAATAATGTCCATATTGAGGCTACAGGTGTAGAAGATGAAGGTGAACAATTAGATCATTTAGTTGATCAGATTGAGCAGGAATATATTTTCATTAATTTCATTTATGTAAGTGTTCATTGTTATGAATGATATTGTTGATGTCATTTTATTATTCACATTATCTTGCGATATCTTACATTGTCGATATGGCCATTATAAAATATTCTATGATAGAAAACGACAAAAATGTAACATACATGCCACGTACGAGTTGTCAACATCATCTGTCACAAAAAGTAATGATCAATGCGATCAGTGTATTGTCCACATCAATCATAAAGTGGTTCACGTACAACTTGCCAACATCACCTACCAAGAAAAAAGTAACGATCAATGCGATCAGTATGTTGTCCACATCAATCATAAAGTGGTTCACATACGAGTTGTCAACATCATATGCCAAGAAAAAGTAACAATTTATGCACACTGTGTTGTCCACATCAATCATAAGGTGGTTCATATCAATGCCATCAGTGTGTTGTCCACATCAATCATAAAGCGGTTTAGTAAAAGCACATCGCTCATTGTCCTGTTCGTATTAAAATATTCTTACCCTCAATATTCGCCCCATATAAATAGGACTACCCGTAAGTACTTGTGTTCTTCACCCAAGTGATAGAAAAACAATGGCCAGTAGAGGTCGTGGTAGGCGTGGAGGTGAAACAATAGCGAGTACAAGCCGTGGTAGGAAAGAAGGTGCAAACTTTAGAGCAGTGCCTGAAAATTACTTGATAGGAGGTCCGACTTGGTACGAACCAGTATTGGATGACTACCCGCTTTATACTAAGAGTGATTTTGGCGCGTTTCATCCTCTACGACCATACATCGCCAACAAAAAGGAGTGGCCTAAGTGTTGTTGTGACCTTGATTGTATTGTCCAAATGATGGATGGAGGAGACGACAGCGGGCGTCGTTTCTTTCGTTGTCCTGTGTTGGTGGAGTAAGTATTAAATATTATTTATAGATATCTTTCATATATGCAGTTTTAGTAATAGTATTTTTGTTTTAGTGTTATTACAATGACGGAAACTGTGGGTATACACTCTGGGTTAATCCACCACCTATTAAGGCAACTAGAGAGTACATTCAACATCTACAACGTCGCAATCGAGATATGGTGGATGAATTAGCTGAAATAGAACTTTAACAAATGTATTATTATCTTGGTACAAGTCTCGAATGAAAGATGATGACTTTGTTTGCAATAACATGTCTTGCAACTGCCCACATCACAAGTAGTAACGAAGTAGCGAAATATGTTTCACATGTATCACAATTTATATTTCGCATTCCAAGTATGTTTTCGTTCTAAAATATGCGAGCTTTGCCTTGTGTACGTAGTACTAGAGAGGCATAGAAATTACACCTATTTTTTTATTTTTGTAATTTTTATTTCAGTGCTCGCCGAGCTTTTTTAATATGATTAATATTTTCATATATGTTAATGTTGCAATATTTTTTTTCTTCGGTGCTTTCTATTTTTACTTATATTCAAAATGTTTTAAAAATTACTATTTGTGACACGATTAAAATGATATAAAATAACACGATAAAAATGAAATAAAAGCCAAGAACATAAACAAACAGAAGATAATATTTTTTTCTTACTGGAAAGGAAAGTCGCGATTTAGATGTGCGACTCGCTATGCAAAAAGCGAGTCGCCCATCGGTTTGGCGAGTCGCGATTCTGAATCGCGACTTGGTGGGGCCCCCTGTCAGCGTCGCCGTCCGCTCCGTTGTCATTTGTCCACGTCGGCAAATCGCGATTCAGCTACACGAGTCGCCAATCCGCATTGCGACTAGGCTGCTACTTTTGCAAAAAAAAAAAAAAACGTCGGCTATTAATATTAAAACATTTTTTAATATGGTAATAATAAAAACAATTCAGGTCCTTTTACAAGCAAAATATCAATATTTTTTCAAAAAGATTGTAGTTTAGGCATCTGAAATGGGCACCCAAGTCAGGCGACGCGCGGGCGCCGCACGTTCTCTGCCCTGCAGGTAATTAATTTTTTAATTGTAATTCATAATTTGCAGGATTATGTTAATTGTAAATTAATCAAATAAAAAACTTTTAATTGATTAATCTATAGAATTAAGGGTTAATGAATAATTACCATGATTAACAATTAACAATAGTAATTAACTACTAATTACTCGGTGCTCGAAATTTTCTTAAATTTCAGGCATCTGAAATTTAGACAGCTCCATATTTTTTCAAATTCTAAACTTAGTATTTCAGAGTATACTAATAATAAAAAGATAAGTTATATTAAAAGAAAGAGGCCATAAGAAATAGGCTAAACCGTAGTATAAGTCAAAGTAAATAAAAAAGTAAAAGGCATAACTGCCACAATAGTATTTAATTAACATCGAGTTGAAACAACATAAACACACCTTAGCAATCACTACAACACCTTAGTATAAATCGATTGCACATGTTGAAGTTTCGAAGCAGTACTTGTGCTCTTATTTTAACTCATTATTCCTCATCCGACAACATTGTGTTGCCCATGTTATTAAAGAGAAGAAGACATGTGTTTATTCAACTCCTGTATCATGTGCTCCACTCCGGTCTAGGTCTCCACCATGATCAAAACCTACTTTAGGATATGCAGCATTATATTCGAAGGTTCATTTGATAATTTTGGCAAGGCTGGGATGATTCTAAGAGACTCGAATGGTATGATCATTTTTTCGGCTTACCGGTATCTATTCAACTGTAATGACGCTTTGGAAGCAGAAATTAGTACACTAATAGAAGGTATTGCTCTAGCGCTGGAGTTATATGTGGATCCAATATTATTCCAGACCTGATTGTGCCTATATTATTCACATCTTCCATAGTTCTGAACATGATAAGTCAGTATATAGTCATCTTAACAATGAAGTTAGACGTCTTATTTCTTTTGTAAAGATCACACGTCATCATAACAGGATAGCTCATTCTTTAGTAAACTTTGGTAAATTATAGGAGTCTACTGCTTGTTGGATCCATCATGTTTCTGATTGTGTCAAACAATTGTACCTAACTGATTGTAATCCTAGTATGATGAAATAAAAATGGAAGATTTCTTCGCAAAAAAAAAACACCCACTTCAGCTTGTTGGTCTACTACTACGTCGTCGGCTGGGACCACGCTGCCAAGGACCACCACCATACTGGTTCCCCTTTCATAGGTTCATCATCCATCAAACCTTTATTATTTAACACTACTCTCTCCGTCTCCAAAAGTTTGTCATTTTGTAGTTTAAAAATGAACTACAAAGCGATAAACTTTTGGGGACGGAGGGAGTGCACTGCATTGCATAGTTTCACAATTGGTGTTGTTCAGTAATACTGATAGTTTGCAGGTGCTATATCAAGAGGTTCATTCGTTTCTTTTTTATTTAATGTCGGTTAATTCAAACTGGAAGAGCTACACCCTCTCTTTATCTAAGAATGAAATTTCAGAGCTATTAAAAAAACACAAAGCTAAAAAACTCAAGAATGAGTGTTGGAAATTCAAAATGCTTGACAACTTGAGTAGAGGAGTGGCCGAACCGAGCATGCTACTGATCTGGGCGCACAACTATGACACTGATAAGGGATTGTTTGAGAGTATCGATATCAGATGGCTTGATAGGATAGAGGTCAGACTCACATCTTTCCTCAGAAGCAGTTTCTATGTTGTACGATCCTTGATAAGAAAATAATACGGTTGATATTAAAAAAAATGTTATTATCAGCAAGTTTATGAACAGAGAGGAGGTGTCTAGCTAGAGATTTTTAGAACATGAACAAAATTATTTACGACAAGAGGGCGAGTAGCGGTATTAACAGAACAAAAACCAATATGTATAATTTGCAAATCTGCTCCATTGTCGACTTGAATTGTTTCACCACCATGATAACATTCACGAAGAAAAAGACGATCTAGATCACTAGTGACGTGATCCCTCACGCCCATGTGAGTATACTAGTTCGGATCTACCTGGTAGGAGGAGGTAGTGGCCACAGCAACATATGATTCTTCATCTTGATATGACTCATCCATGCGGTGTCAACATTTGATCACCGTGTGTCCCTCACGACTACATATCTGGCAAGAAGGTCGCCAAGAAGGGCGCCTGGAGCCATCTCGACTAGAGGTAACATGAGATCGGCAAGACGATGGACCACCACGACCACGAGAACGCCACTACAAGAAACAGATCAACTAACGACGATCAGAAATCGTCGTTAATAGGCCTAGTACTGTCATAAGTAAGTTATTTATGATGGTATAGGCTTATTTACAATGTTTCCCAGCCATTACAAGTTGTTGGTCATAAATAAGCTAAGCAGAGACAGGTCGCTATAAATAAGTAAGCTCTTCCACATGACGTCTCAGACTTTGTTATGCCGGTCATACTGGGCCACTGTAAATAACAGTGTCTTACTTATGACGACCCATGTTGGCAGTTGTAGATAAAAATGGTTCATTTATGGCAGCTTATGTTGGCCTTCATAAGTAACAATGGCTTATTTATGACGGTCAGGAACTGGACCGTCATAAATACGTGTTTTTATCTAAAAAACAGAAAATTGCTAACCTGACTTTGAGGCAAGCCCGGGCTCGATGATCAATTCACAAAGGCAATCACAATAATACAACAACATCACAACAATATCAATAGTACCATGATAACATGCACAAAACAGTATCACATCATACTAGACATACTACAAACTCCAACGTTCGCTAGCTCCGGAGCCCGTGACATCGTCCTCGCCCCGTGATCAAGGTTTCGGTAGCTGCAGCGATGGAATCTGAGCATCCTTCGTCGATCACTATGATGTACAAATATGGATAGAAAAGTTAGAGATTTAAAAGTGTATGTTTGACTAAATTTGCTTATAACAAGCTAGAATTGAGCAAGTTTAGGTAGCTTTGGCTATGTTTGAGTAACTTGTCTTAGTTTGAGTAAGTTTGATCAAATTTTACTAAGTTTGGTGAAATTTAATCATCTCTGACTAAGCTTGTCTATGTTGGAATAAGTTTGTATCATTTTGACTATGTTTGATCAATATGGACTAAATTTGATGAAACGTACATGTGCTTCTGAACTCGACGTGTGTGGTTCCAACTGCGGCGGTCACCACGTGGGAAGGATAGGTTACTGTTCGACAACTAAGGCCTGTGGTTACAAAATATTAGCACATGTATGTCATCAGAATGATACAAATGTTAAGTATAATAAAATACTTGCTTGCGTAGCTTGTTGCATCTGTAATATAAAAAAGGATTGATACTCCTGTGTCGCCCAGGCATGGGCTTCCGTCCTCTCGAGCCTATCATGTGTCCTCCGGAGCTACAGGTCCCTCTTCGACGGAGGGCGGCTCGGTCCACCCAACTGTTTTGAAGAGGTTCTCGAAGAAGAATCGCACCTCCCTCGAGTCCACAACTTCATCGAAAATAACAAACCACAAGAACAAAGAGTATTAGAATTTTGTATGCTAAATTGACAATAAAAAAACACAAGAGAACTCACCGTCGCATACGCAGCTTGAGGGTCAACTGGCACATTTTGCCAGTCGTATCCCTCGTCGTGGAATCTCGCTGCCTCCTGGCCATATCTTGACTACAAATATAAGAAAATCATGTTATTAAAATTATTAGTTACAACTCAATACAAATAGGTTGAGAACTTACCACTAGATCTGTCACCACCTGAGAGCACAGCTGGTCGAGCTCCGAAGGGTTACTTCCTCTGTAATCCCTCTTCCACCTGTATAGCATCCGGCTCCTGACCGCTCTCACGCTCATGTGGATATATGGTAGTACGATAAATATATTATGAATACTTAAAAAGAATTGAGGTCACACTTACCATGTGTTTTGCGAGACGCACGTATCCATCTGCACCAAACTTGTGGACCCTGAACGCCTATCTGACCCACATCATATAGAGGGCTCTGTACGAATCGGGACAGTCCTCCAATCAGGAAACACAGACCTACACACATTTAGTTTATGATTACAACTTTGTTAACATAACTTAATAACGAAGCAAGTAAAATTGATACCTCCATTAAGTGCTCCACCGTCAAGTTCGTGTCCGCCACGTCCTTGACTACCACACAACTCCTGGCCCGGATGCCTCCTCAAGTATTCTCTCGTAGCTTCAATCTGAGCGTTGGAGATCACTTGCGTAACGATCTTCCGAACGTTCTTGTGGAAGACAGATCTGGCGTGCTCCAACTCTAACTGGCCCTCGTCCTCCAAATGGTACCTTGTCTGGTAGAACAAATACACAAGTCATTTGTATTTAACATATAATACAGTTGAATTAAACAAATATACTTCATACTTACTGTGAAGTCGGTGGACCACACTGCCTCCTGAGCGTTCCCTGAGCAAGGTAAGAGGCGCGAGCGTAGTCGACCCACGATGTGGCGGGAACACAGTCACCGCTGTGGGTGACCACATCACTAGGGTAGTGCAACCGCAGCAATCCTCCAAGAACACCATTCACCTACACCTACCCTTGTTGTCCCTGCCCCATGAAGGAGACGTCGTACCAAGAGTTGTAACACAATTATCGCATCATTACGTACAAGGCTAAACTACAAAACAAGCTAAATTGAATAGTTAGAGATTTAATTACCTATCACCAATTGGGCGAATAACCACGTGATTTGTGATGTCTTTAGGAACCGGAGAGGGAGCCACAAAATAGCTCCTCATATTCCGCCACCTCTGAGCTAACTACATGTAAGGTGAGCCTGAAGGCTCCTCCGAAGGGTGGCCGACACGAAAGCCTTCCAAAAAAGCACGATCCAGAAAAGGGCTCCGGCCGACCTAAAGCTCGGGGTGGGCCGTGCTCGGGGTCAGCCTCAGGCTCATCGACTGGACCAATGCGACACGTTTAAGGTCGGCCCAGCCAGCTCGGTGGTACGACCTAGTAAACCCGTGGGTGCTCGGCCCAGCACGTCCCGTTTAGGCCCGAATAATGTAATTTTAGCTATTTTTAATGTATCTTAAACTAAATGGGCCACGGGTCAGCCCGGCCTGACCTGACCTGTTTATGGCCCAACATGCATAAAATGAACTCGGGCCATGCTCAGGCCTTGTCCTTCACCCCGTGGGCCGACCTGACATGGGCCAATTTTTTTCGGAGTCGTGCCAGGCCAAGGTTTTTAAGGCCCGAGCCCAGCCGGGCTCAGGCCGACCCTACATGATCCGTTGGCCACCTATACATCTGACTCTAATGATGAAGAATTATCCTGTGAAACTAAAATATTAATAAGGTAGATAAATAAAGTATGTATGTAATCTAAGAAAAGGTGATTTGCCTCTAATCAGTGAAAGGCAACAGGTCTGCCTTTCAGCTTCGGCACGTATCTCAACAGCTGAGACCATCTACTGTCGTTGGACTGGCTACACTGAAATAGGACGTCAAGTGACAAAGTGAGAAATCCCCTGACACCCATTCCCCTCCCCTTGCTCGACAACATCTTGTTTAAAGGAATAATTGGTAATCAATTTACGATGGCCAAGTTAATTACGATGGTCGCGGAGAGAGACCGTCGTAAATAAGATCTTAATTATGACAGCCTAGGTTATCTGTCATAAATGAGGCGTTATTTACGATGATCAATTCTAGTGATCATAAATAACTTTATTTACGATGGTTTTCTCTTCGACCATGGTAAATTATGTTGGAGGATGTAAATTTGTTATATTCCTGTAATGCGCCAACGACTAGGTGATCCACCGCGCGCTGCAAAATTGCTCGAGGCACGTATATTGAGACGCATCTCAACCTGATGTTGTAGTTGATGTGCTTCGAAAGCCACGAGATGTGCGTAGACATCATCAAGGTCGAGAGCCTCGCTCTTGGTGGTCATAGATGTGACAAACGGATTTTAATCTGACCCAAGACCATTCAAGAGATAAGCCATGACTTCGTCACGACAGAGGGTGGCATCAATGATTGCCAACTCAGAGGCGAGACCCTTGATCTTGCGAAGTAGTTGGAAGCGGAGATATCCCGCTTCTTGGTGGTAGCCAGTTCAACACTGATCTTTATAGTGCGAGCATAGATGGCAGAGGAGAATATGCACCGTAGAATGTCCCACACCTCTTTAGAGGTCGTAGCGGACACCACATCTTCAAGAACAACCTTGAACATGGAGGAAAGCGAGCACTAAGGACCTCTTGATATTGATGGTACCACTGGTTATATGTTGGATTTGGCACAAGTTCGGCGCCCGCATTGGTGGACGACACAACTAGCTTCGGTGGTGCTGCTATTGATCCATCTATATAGCCCATAAGGTTGGTAGTCAACAAAGATGGGAGGAGTTGTGTGCGCCATAGGAGAAAATTGGTTTCGTTGAGGCGAATGTTAACGAATGATATATCAAGATAGTAGTGAAAGTAGATATAGCAGCGAAGATGGTGAAGGAGGAAGACAACATTGTTGTAAACCCTCAAGGAAGAATTCTTAGCTCTGTTACCATGTGAGATGGTTGGCGCAGGATGACCACTATGGGCCATTGAAAGTCGCCTAGAGGGGGATGAATAGGCAATATGACCTGAAATTACTTAATCAAACGAGACTAGATCTCTGAGGCCGGACTAGTCCGCTCAGTACACAATGAAAACCTTAAAACTTGATTTTTACAAGTTATTTGCGGATTTTAGTTCGACGAAAGATTGATACAATGTCTAGCAACCTAATACAACTTATATTAACAAGTGTGCACAAATAGGTTGCAAGATTTCAGTGAAGAACAATATGAAAAATGATATGAACCCTAAAAGCAATTCTAGTGAATAGTGGAAAGTAAAGCAACAAGTGAGACATAATTTATCCCGTAGTTCAGCTTCACGAAGAAACCTACATCCACGTTGAGAAGTCCACAAAAGGACCAGGTCTCACTTGACCCTCTTCTCACCAAGCCACCACAGAAGGTCGACTTGGTTTCCACTAATCACAAGGGTAAACACCAAGTTCTTGGGGCTTCTCACAAGTTGAGGCTCCCACAAATGATTTACAATAAAGAGCACACGAAGCTCAACTGCCACAAGCCACAAAACGTGACACCAAGTGCAAGTGATCAAACCGAGAGCCAAAGCAAGACGATATTCCTTCTCTCCCCTTCCCAAACCCTAATCTCCTCAAGATTTTGTTCTAGAGGGCAAGTGGGTGCAGTAGAAGGCTTAGAATGGCTCAAGGAAGCTTGTGGCAGCGCTAGGGTTCTAAGGTACTCAAATGGGGGGCGGGGGTCCCCTTTTTATAGGGGTCCGAAATCTAACAGTTGCCTGCATTGAATGTGCAGACTAGTCTGACCTACTGGATCCACACTATGTCACGCTCCACAGAGACTGACGTACGCTCTAACGTTTGAATTTCAAACGGTCATTGAATGTGTCCTAGGGGGGGGGGGTGAGTAGGCTTTGAAAATTTCCTGCTCACTTAATCAAATAGTCAAATGCTTGATAGATTGGACTTGTTCGGTTGGAGGTGCGTACTAGTCTCGTGTGCTAAATGTGTGTCGAGTTGATTAAGTGTTGATTCAGGAATTAAATCTATAGCAGCGAAAATTTGAACAACTGATGAGATCACTTGAATTATCAATTAATATTGTGAAGTTACACGTGAAAAGCAACTGCAATTCAAGTTATAAGTTTGATCAATTATGTGCCCTAATTAATGAAGATGCAAAAACAAGGAAGCACGTGGGACACCGATTTTTATCGAGGTTCGATCTCACCAAAGAGATCTACACCTCGTTGAGGAAGCCCACACAGAGCCGGGTCTCTTCAAATCCTTTTTCTCATCAAGTCACCACACAAGTCCGACTTGATTCCACTATCACGGGTAATCATCGAGTTTATGGGGCAACCTCACACGTTGAGGGCTTCCACAGGAATTACAACGAAAAGATGATCAAGTACACTCAAAAAGATTACAAAGAGAAGCACGAGTGTGAAGAGATCAAACCCCAAGAGCTCAACGATGTGTAGACAATGATCTCCCAACCCCAATTCTGAATACTCAATTGATTTTCACCTTTGAAGACTTTATACGAGCGGGAGATGTGTTTTTATGCTCTTGGGACAGGTGGCAGCGCTAGGGTTTCTGAGTTTGACAGTAGGGATCAAAAAGTGTGATTGTGGGGTCGTGGATCTCCTATTTATAGTGTTTCCAAAATTGTTACCGTTAGAGATCCTGACGACAGGACTATTCCGTACTGGGGATCGGACTTGTCCGGTGTGCTGTGCAAAAGTCGGCGTGAAATGTGCAACACACTAGAAATCCTAATTGTGTGAGGTAAACCGGACTAGTCCGATATGTGTCCGAACTTGTCCGGTGCCCTGTGCAATTGAACTCCAGAGAGTTGAACAGACTAGTCCGGTCCAAGAACAGACTTGTCCGGTGCTATGTGTTATAGAACATCAGAGAGTTCAACGGACTAGTCTGGTCCTATGGACGGACTTGTCCAGAGTGTATTTTAATGAGTTTACAGAGACTTGAACGGAATTGTCCGGTCCATGAATGGACTAGTCCGGTGCATTGTGAAATAACGTTCAAGAAAGTTTATCAGACTAGTCTGATATATGGTCGGACTAGTCCAGTGCACAGTGTATTTGGACAACATAGAGTTGAAAGGACTAGTCCGGTCTATGAACGGACTAGTCTGGTGCTCAGTGAATTTTTAGGTTGATTTTAAGCCCTTACCCCTACATAAAGACTTGAGCTGTTGGGATGTGTCTCTCACACACATCCTATACATTTAAATCTACTTTGCGCTTCAGTCATCAGTTGATCTTTTCTCTTTTTCCACACCACTTCATTTTCACCTTTTTGAGTGCACCAAACTATCTCATTTCAATTGACCTGCAGTCATCTCAACAAGTTCATTAGGATCTCATTTGTTTATCATCAATCGTCCAAAGCCCACAAGGGATTGCCTAGATGCACTTTCAATCATGGCACACCGGACTAGTCGGACCAACAACGGAGTAATCCGAACTCAAACAGAATGTGTTGGTGCGCCTAAAAATGGACAAGTTTGGAAACACCAGACTAGTCTGGCCACTGGAGCAGACAAGTCCGACCAACAGGACTCGGCCTCAAAAACTCCTTCTCTCTTATTACCACGGACTAGTCCGCCTCAAAACTGACAACTCCAAAGGACAACATAAAACTTTAGTCCGGCCAAAAACGGACTACTCTAGGACATCCAGACTAGTCTGGTCTATGTGGCGGACAAGGCCGGCCTCCTGGGACTTAGCTCCGAAAACTCTCACCAAGTGTAGAATGGACTAGTACGTCCCCAAACAGACAAGTCCGAACTCACATAGAAATCATTAGTCCATCCCAAAATAGACTACTCTTGCGCACACAGACTAGTCCAACCTCTATGGCGGACAAGTCCGATCTCCTAGGAATATTCTCAACTCACTAAGATTTTCTCTCAACCATGACTTTGAGCCCTCTTCTATGATTCCAATGCACTTGATACACACACCCTCACACATAGTAGGCTAGTCTAAACTCAACATATAAGAAACCCCAATTTCTATGCTTGAGTCTTCGACACTAATTTCAATCTTTTCCTTTTTGAGGGATTTTCTTTCATTTAAATCATCACACCTGTGCTTAAGATCAACTGAACTCATTAGTCTCTTGATTTGTCATCATCAATCATCCAAAACCCATGGGGATGCCTAGATGCACTTTCAATCTCCCCATTTTTGGTGATTGATGACAACACATTAAGATTCAACAGAAATGATATAATTTGGTTTTCATAACAAGTGTGCGTATGAGTAACTCCCCCTCAATGTATTCATCATGAACGAAGGATTTGATAGAGTTATGATACATACACATGTTATGGTGGGGTGCCTAAGTGATGTGTCCATGATTTGTGATAAGGCAATAAACATAAATGTGAAATAGGCAATATTAAGCATCACATCACAATTAAGCATAGCAAACATCATAATGTGCATACAACCCTTAACACAAATTAAGTCTTACACAAATTGAAATGAGAGTTTCAAAACATAATAAACGTCCATAGGATCACAAGAGAGACAACAACTTTAAAAAGAAAGTACCCCTTCCAATCTCTCCTCCTCTGGCATCAAGGCACCAAAAAGTAAAAGAGGAAGAAAGTCCTACAATCTGCTCATCACTGTTGTCATCTTGCTGCCCATTGTCGCTCTCCGTAGCCTCCAGCTCTTCAATGTCTTCATTGCCATCTTCATCATTGGTGGCAGCCTTGGAGGTTCCATCTTCCTCGAAGTGAGCGGGTTCATCAGCGGTAAACTCGAGAAAAGGAGTTAACTCTCCATCACTCTCTGCGAAGGGAGACATAGGAACCTCGAGCTTATCACACATCGTCTTGAGGTACTTCTCTTGGCGAAGCTCCATGTGACGAATCCAAACTTCCACTTTCCGACAAGAGGTGAAAAGTGCCTTGAAGCACTTGAGGAATCCACTTTCGGACTGTGATGGAGGAGGAGGAGGAGGAGGAGGAGGAGGAGGAGGAGGAGGAGGAGGAGAAGCCACAGGGTGAGAGGAGGAGGCAGGAGGATCGTCATTCTTCCTTCTTGGTGGAATAGGCTCGGGAGGAGGAAGTTGAGGACAAGGCCTCCAATGAGTAACATCCTTCTTGAAGTTTAGTCTGGATACCTTCTCAATTTGATACATGATATATGGTGCATATCCACATGAGCGATTGGGGGTGTGTGAGATATTGAAGATGTCATCAAAGATATACTCTACAATTTGAAACGGACATCCCCATCAATGAGCACCATCAAATGCCTCAAATTTCTTTCAGTGATCCCCGCATCACCATCCTTGTGAGCTATAGTCTTCTATAGAACACGGTTGAGCACACTATAGAAAGGCTTGATGTTCCTTATGTGCCCCACATCATAAATTGCATGGCTTGCATACACGTAATCCAGATCATCCCTATCAACAGCCTTGAGATTTGAAATGATGATCTTGTTGTCAATATGATCCTCCAAGCCAAGAATTTTGGCGAACTCGCAATATGTAACTAAGTATTGCTCTCCATTAGTGAGCCAAGTGATCCTCCAATCTCCTTGCCTATGGAAGTAGACTGTGGTGTAGAATTGCACAATAACTTCAATGTTCCAATCATATATGAATGCCATGAGATCCTTGAGTCCATGGCGCTCTATGGCCTCAATCACCGCATTGAATGCAACATGGTTCTTCTCTGCCATGTAATCCCAATTGATCCATTGAGCATCGGTCACTAGAGTTTGCTTGGTCATATAGAGTGTTCGATAGTAATCACAGTGGAAGTCACGCCAAAACCGAGGGTCGGCGGTGTGCTTTTCATACTTATAGTAGTCTTCCATCCTCAATCTCTTAGCCTTCTCTGCCCCTTTACCTCTGAATAAATTGGCTTCAACAATGGCTTGTCGATTTGGATTCCTAGCGGGTGAGGACATTCTCAAAGGGCCAATGGATTGTCAAGACCCCTTTTTACCCTTTTCTCTTATGGTGACGCCAACTTGCACCTTGCGTGCCTGCTTTTTCACTACTGGTGTTCTCTTCTTTGGTGGTTCGTCTATTGGTGGATTGCCTTTGTCCTTTGCACCTCTTGCCGCTTGAGTTCTTGTTTTATCACCCATGGTCACTAGCCTCTTCTTCCTCGGGGCTTGCTCGACTGCAGCTGAGTTATGAGCCTCTCGTTGCTGTTTCTTGGCCTTCCTTGCCTCAGTACACGACTTGAGAATAGCTATAGCAAGCTCTCGCTCCTCACGAGCATGGTGATAGGTTTCTTGCCTCGCCGCCTCGTGCACGGGATTGGATAGAGGCAAGTCGTCATTGTTCGACATCGTCCCTGAGAAGAGATAAACAAGAGAGTATATGAGTCCAAGGAAGTGGAATATTGTGTTAGAATTCACAAAAACGATCAAGGTTAGGGTTTTTACTGTGAACCCCGGACTTGTCCACCCAGTGGTCGGACTAGATCGCACGAGTCGGACTTGTCCGCCTTTTGGCCGGACTAGTTCGGTGGACATAGTAAGAACCCTAATCTTAATGATTTTTTTTAAAAAAACTATGGATCGAAGCACAATATTTCTAGGCTAGGATCACAATGACATATATAACTACTTTTGTGAAGAGGTTTCTATCAAAAGACCTAAAAGATTTGAATTTTGAAGAATTTAGGGTTAGGTCAAGAATACCTCTTCAAATCTTCAAATCGATGAAATGTGGATAAAGAATCGTCTGAGGATGCGCGCGGAAGAGTTCCCACACACCTTGGGGCTTGAATCCACGGATTGGAATCAGTTTTTGGTGGATGGATTTGAAAATCGCCAATTTTGGGGTGCGGTTTTCGTGTTTGAAGAGAGAGAGAGAGAATGTGAGTTGAAGAGTGAAGAGTCAGGGAGCCTCCTGGGGAGGTTAAGTCCCCAGGGGCCAGACTAGTACGGTTGGAGACCCGAACTTGTCTGCCCTATGGACTCGGTCCGGACAACTGGTCCCTGAACTTGTCTGTCCAGAGAGGAGGACTAGTCCGGTCCAAAGGCTGAAATTTTCACCAGAAATTTAATCCTTTTGGACTAGTTTTCACAAAAGATCTTTGCAACCATGGTCAGTAAGCAATCAACAACCAAACTATGACCGTAAATCATAAAGATTCAATAATTTTAGATAGTTTTGTAGAAAATTGAGGGGGATGAGTTTTTTGCAAGCATGCATGAATTTTTGAATTAAATACAATTAACAATGAGATGTGCAAGACTAAAGCCACATTTTGAGAATCTAGGATATTGAGCTCACTCCAAAGTTCACAAAACCTTTTCTCATCTAAGGGCTTGGTGAAGATATCGGTCAATTGTTTTTTGATTCTCACATGGAAATCACTATGTCTCCTTTGATGGAGTGATATCTCAAGAAATGGTGGTGGATATCAATCTGCTTGGTCCTTGAGTGTTCAACTGGATTGTGGGCTATTTTTATGGCACTCTCATTATTTCATAGGAGAGGAGTATGGCACAAGTTTATGTCGTAGTCCCTAAGAGTTTGCCACATCCAAAGAAGTTGTGCAAAACAACTTCCGGGTGCAACATACTCCGCTTCGGCTATGGAGAGAGCAATGAAATTTTATTTCTTTGAGGACCAAGACACTAGGGACCTACCCAAGAATTGGTAGGTCCCGAAGGTACTCTTTCTATCAACTTTGCACCCTGCATAATTTGCATCAGAATATCTAATGAGATTAAACTTGGAGCCCTTGGGGTACTAAAGTCCTAGGCTTGGTGTGTGAACAAATATCTAAGAATTCTCTTTACGACGGTCAAATGATACACCTTAAGAGCAGCTTGGAATCGAGCACACATACACACACTTAGCATTATATTGGGCCTAGATGCACATAAGTAATGCAATGAACCAATCATGGAACGATATACCTTTTGGTCCACACTTGGACCATCTTCATTAAGGTCGAGGTGCCCATTGGTTCCAATTGGAGTCTTGATGGGTTTGGCTTTGTCCATGTCAAACATTTTGATTATTTCTTGCGTGTACTTTGTTTGACTTATGAACGTGCCTTCCTTGAGTTGCTTCATTTGAAATCCTAGGAAGAACTTCAACTCCCTCATCATGAACATCTCAAACCTTTCGGTCATTATCTTTGAAAAAACATGACAAAGAGTTTTGTTAGTAGAACCAAATATAATGCCATCGACATATATTTGGCAAACAAACAAATCGTCATTGAAATGCTTGGTGAATAGAGTATAGTCGGCCTTTTCACGAGCTCCCATACTTGATTTTTTTCAAAATTGTTGAGCTCTTCTTGCATGGCCATCACCCATTCCGGATCTCGTAGTGATTCTTCAACCTTGTGAGGCTCCAAAGAAGAAACAAAAGAGTAATGTTCACAAAAATTTGCAACACGAGACCGAGTAGTTACCCCCTTGGAGATATCTCCAAGGATGTTGTCAACAGGATGGTCCCACTGAACGCTTTGATGTACTCTTGGGTGTGGTGCTTGAGTTCTTGGAACTTCATCATCTTCTTTCTCAGTTTCTTCGTCTCCCCCTTGATCAATGCCTCCATTTTCATCTTGTTGAAGCACATCTTGAGGGTCTTGAGCTTGATCTTTTGAGTAAGAGTTTGCTTGATGTGTGGGATGATCACTTGAGTCTTGAGGTTGTTCTTGTGGTCGAATGTCTCCAAGTGCCATCCTTCCTACCACCACTTGTGGAATTTCTTCGTGATCTAGCACATGATGATCAACTTGCTCCACTTGGAAGCCATTAGTATCATCAAACACTATGTCACGTCTACTTCAATAATTTCAGAGGATTTGTTGAATACACGGTAGGCGTAAGTGTTTGAGTCATAACCAAGCAAGAACCCTCAATGTACTTTGAAGCAAACTTTGAGGTCCTAGGCTTCTTGAAGAGAATATAACACTTGATCCCCAAAACACGAAAATAAGAATTATTGGGTTTGTTACCGGTTAGTAGTTCATAAGGCGTATTCTTCAATATGCGATGGAGATACAACCGGTTTATGGCATGGAAAATGGTGTTAACCGCTTTCGTCCAAAACTGGCCCGACGTCTTTACTCATCAATCATGGTTCTAGGCATCTCAATGAGAGTCCTATTTTTCCTCTCGGCCACCCCATTTTGTTAAGGGGAGTAGGGGGCCAAGAACTCATCCTCGATGCCTTCTTCATCCAAAAACTCTTCAACTTGAGTGTTCTTGAACTTGGTGTTGTTGTCACTCCTTATAGTCTTGATTCTCAAGGAGAACTCATTTTGAGCTCTCCTCAAGTATTTCTCAAGGACACCTTGAGTCTCGCTTTTTTCATGCAAAAAGAACACCCAAGTGAAATGTGAAAAATCATCAACAATTACAAGACCATATTTGTTACCGCCAATGCTTATGTAGGTGATTGGACCAAAGAGATTCATGTGTAGAAGCTCCAATGGTTTTGTTGTCGTCATGATGTTCTTGGATGGATGTTGAGCTCCAACTTGTTTTTCGGCTTGACATGCGCTACATGGTCTATCCTTTTCAAACACAACATTCTTTAAACCACGTATGTGCTCGCCCTTAAGAAGTTTTTGCAAATTTCTCATCCCAACATGGGCTAGTCTTCTATGCCAAAGCAATCCCATGTTGGTTTTTGTAGTTAATAATGTGTCAAGTTGGGCTTTATTCACAGATAAATTCACAAGATAGAGCTTTCCCTTGAGGACACCCTTAAAAGCAATTGAGTCATTGCTCCTTCTTGTGACGGTCACACCCTCATTAGTGAAAATACAATTATAACCTTTGTCACATAGTTGTGATATGGACAATAGGTTATAATCAAGTGAATCGACATATAACACATTAGAAAGAGTATGATTAGGGGATATAAAAATTTTACTGGTGCTAAGGATTTTCCCTTGGCTATTGTCCCCATAGTAGATTCCCTCGCTTGGATCTTCATTTTTCTCACACTCCACAAACATCTTCCTCTCTCCGATCATATGATTTGTGCATCCACTATCAAGGACTCACTTAGTCCCATCGGAGGAGTATGCCTACAAAATAGAGTTAAGCCTTGGTTTTAGGTACCCAAGGGGTGTTGGGTCCTTTGATGTTAGTCAAGAGGCACTTGGGCACTCACACGCAAGGTTTTGGACTCTTGCAAAGTGGCCCAACATACCTAGCATAAGGCTTACCAAATTTCTTCCTCAACAAGACATATGAAGCATCAAAATCGTGAAACAATGGATGAGTTTTGTTTTTAGTCGTGTTGTGTGAAGTAGCTATGTTCTTTCCTTTGTTGTTGTGATATGATCCTTCTTTAACAAAAACAATCAAGTCTTTGCCATTCTTGGGAGTCTTAGCATTTTGTCCCCCCCCCCCTAGAATAGCCAAGACCAACTTTGAAGAGAGGATGTCTTGTGTTGGATGCACTACGTGCATATGCCATCTTATCTTTGTCAAAGATGTTACCTTTCAGTGCTTGCTTATTTTGTGCAACTTTAAGCTCATCTTTTAGTTTTAGGATCAAGTTAGAGCACTTGCAAGCTTGAGGTGTTTTAGATTTGATATTTGTGGAAGAAGAGCTTTTGGAGGAAGAATGTGCATTGACCTTGAGAAACTCCACTTGTGTTTCAAGGATCTTCTTAACTTTTTTCAAGGTAACAAGTTCATCCTTTAGCACAATTGTAGCCTTCTCAAGATTTTAGCAAGTTTCCTTGCTCAAAGCGAGTTCACGCTCAAGTTCATTTATTCTTCCTCTTTGAAGCTCCAAGAGCTCCTCAAACTCTTAACACCTCTCCTTTTGTTGGATGAGCATGTCCTCTTGACGGCTGATGAGCCCTTCCTTCTCAAATATCTCATCTGATAACAATTTCAATCTTTTCAAGGTGCTCTTACACATATCTTTAAGCATGTCTTCATTTTCACTACTACTATCAACATTATCAAGATATGAAATTGAACAAGGTGGTTTAGATTTAACTTTCTTTCTTCCTTCCTTGGCCATGAGGCATGTTGGTCTTGAGCTCTCCAAGTTTGGGAAGAGCTTGTTGTCTGTAGTTGATCTCTTCATGACAATTGTTGCCATCTTCTCTTCCTCTTCGTCAGACGAGTCTTCATTTGATTCCACTCCTTCCAAAGGTGGGCTTGCCCCGATTGCTTCTTCTTCTTCTTGAGGAATTTCTTCTCTTGGTACTTGCCCTCTTTCTTGTTGATTTCTTCATGTGGACAATCCACCATGAAGTGGCTGTATTCCCCACAATTGTAACAAGCCCTCTTTGCTCTTGTCTTGGACTTGTCCTTTTTCTTTCTATCATAATGGTAGATCCCCCTTCTCCTTCTCATCATCTTCTTGAACTTGTTGATGAAGAGTGCTTCTTCCTCATCAGTGTTGAGGCTCTCTTCATCACTTTCTTCTTGTTCTTGAGATCTTTATGATGTTGCCTTGAATGCAACATCTTTCTTCTTTGAGGAGGTGAGCTTTTGGAGGTCGTTGTAGAACATGGCCTCTCGCTCCATCATCTCATAGTTGATGATTCTTCCTAGCACTTCTTTTGGAGTCATCTTGTAGAATCCCGGACTCTCACGAATCAAGGAGCAAAGAGCGACGTTTCGAGACATGAATGCCTGAATCATCCTCTTTACCACTTCGTGGTCCATCCATCGGGTGCATCCATAAGAGCGGCTCTTGTTGATGAGCACCTTGAGGCTCTTGTACATGTTTTGGGGGGTCTCACCATCCATGATGGTGAACCTCCCAAGTTTTCCCTCGATCATCTTGATCTCCGCCTCACTTATGACACGGTTACCCTCATGCATCGTCTTAAGCGTATCTGATATGTCCTTGGCCACCTCCAACCCATCAACTCTATTGAATTCTTATCGAGTCAAGGAGGAGGTGATCACCCCAACGGCTTGAGCGTTTCGGTGGAGTAAGATGGTTTGCTCCGGGGTAACGTCTTCCTCATTCTTGGGGAGATGAACACCTCTCAAAACAATTTGCCACAAGCTAGGGTCTAAGTAAATAAGATGCATCTTCATGTTATGTTTCCACATAGAGTAATCATTTCTACAAAATTGGGGAGGTTTC
The DNA here is from genome assembly GCA_036927565.1 of Tuctoria greenei. Lineage (NCBI taxonomy): Eukaryota > Viridiplantae > Streptophyta > Magnoliopsida > Poales > Poaceae > Tuctoria > Tuctoria greenei. The sequence continues at coordinate 194,034,316 of JAYESD010000006.1, read as the reverse complement.
CTAATAGGAATGGACAAATAATGATTGCTAGAAGTTAGGCGCTCATAATTGTAAGGATATCAGAGTAGTTTTGTGAACCACTCCCACTGTCGTTTTTGGTTGCATTGATTGCCTTGGTCTCCTTCTTGGGAAGGCCTAGGTTCTCACGAAGTCGTGCCTTGAGTTGGCGGACTTCTTCATCGTCATTTGGATCATCTTGAAGCACATCGATGTTCTTCATTTTGTCATCTCTATCGACGATCACTGGGACCTCATTTCACCCCTTCCGATCATCTTCTCTCTGAGTGGTTAGACTCTTGATGGAGAGACTTGCTCTAATACCAATTGAAAGTTGCCTAGAGGGGGGTGAATAGGCAATATGACCTAAAATTACTTAATCAAACGAGATTAAATCTCTGAGGCCGGACTAGTCTGGGCAGGACCGGACTAGTCCACTCAGTACACAGGGAAAACATTAAAACTTTATTTCTACAAGTCATTTGCATATTTTAGTTCAACTAAAGACTGATACAATGTCTAGCAACCTAATACAACTTAGATTAACAAGTGTGAACAAATAGGTTGCAAGATTTCAATGAAGAACAATATGAAGAATGGTATGAACCTTAAAAGTAGTTCTAGTGAATAGACAAAAGTAAAGCAACAAGTGAGACACGATTTATCCCATGGTTCAGCTTCACGGAGAAACCTACATCCACGTTGACAAGTCCACAAAAATATCGGGTCTCACTTGACCCACTTCTCACCAAGCCACCACAAAAGGTCGACTTGGTTTCCACTAATCACAAGGGTAATCACCATGTTCTTGGGGCTTCTCACAAGTTGAAGCTCCCACAAATGATTTACAATAAGAATCACACGAAGCTCAACTGCCACAAGCCACAAAACGCGACACCAAGTGCAAGAGATCAAATCGAGAGCCAAAGCAAGACGATCTTCCTTCTCTCCCCTTCCCAAACCCTAATCACCTCAAGATTTGGTTCTAAAGGGAAAGTACACGAGTAGAAGGCTTAGAATGGATCAAGGAAGCTTGTGGCGGCGCTAAGTGAAAGTGCATCTAATATCCCCATGGGTTTTGGATGATTGATGAAGACAATTAAGTGACTAATGAGCTCAGATGAACTTAAGCACAGGTGCGGACTTGATTGGAGCATGTAACCCTCAAAAGGAAAAGTATGAAAAAGCGGTGTCGACAACTCGAAGAGTAAAGTCGAGTTTAGACTAGCCATAGATGTAGGAGGGTGTGTGTGTGTGTGTGTGAAGTGCATTGAGATCAAAGTTGGGAGCCCAAAGCGAAAATGGAGATCAAACCCCTTGAGAGAAGAGTGTTGGAGTGCCCTGATAGGAGGGCCGGACTTGTTTGGCCAGGAGGCCGGACTAGTCCGCTGTTTGCCAACTAAGTCCGTTTTTGGGCGGACCAAGAGGTCCTGACTGACTTCGGACTTGCCCGTCTGGGGACGGAATAGTCCGTTGTGGTCTTGGAGTGATGTTTCGAGACAATGTCCTGGAGGACGGACTAGTCCGCCCTTGTGGCCGGACTTGTCCGGTCTTGCCAGACTAGTCTGTTTTGAGATGGACCAAAAGGTTCTGTCTCAGTTCGGACTAGTCCACTTTGGTGCGGACTAGTCCGCCTAGATGAGTGAGGAGCGCTGTGGCGACTAAGTCATGAAGGACGAACTAGTCCGGGCCGTCCAGCCTAGTTTGTTTTTCACCCGGACTAGAAGGTCCTGTGTGAGATCGTACTAGTCCGTTTTGAGGCGGACTAGTCCGGTGTTAAGTGACCGTTTGAATTTGGAATTTAGGCAAGTATCGTGACGATATCCACGCAGTGCGACAATTGTCGAGACCTGACCAGAGGTCAGTGGTCCCAATCGACCGGACTAGTCTGGGTCAGAGGCCGGACTAGTCCGCCCTTCTGCTCAGGTCAACAGTATGGGCTTGGGACTTCTATAAATAGAAGAACCCCAAGCTCATTTGAAACTACTAAAAATCATAGCGCCGCCACAACATTCCTAGAGCCATTCTAAGCCCTCTCTCTTGCATTCTCACCCTCTTGAGTTGATTCTTGAGTGGATTGGAGATTGGTGAGGAGAAGAGAAGGGAGAACTCTATTCTTGGCTCCCAGTTTGATCTCTTGCACTTGTGTTGAATCTTTGTGATCTGTGGTTTGAGATAATCTTTGTGTTTGTTGATCATATTCATTGTGGGAGCCTCAGATTGTGAGAAGCCTCACGAATATTGTACTTGCCCCTTTGTGATAGTGGAGAACCGAGTTAGACCCTTGTGGTAAACTTGGTGAGGGAAGGGTTGTTTAACCCGGTCCTTTGTGGGCTCCTCAATGGGGACATAGATTCTTGTGTGGAATCGAACCTCAGGATAAATCCTTGTGTCACTTGTGTGCTTTACTATTTGTCAATTGCAAGATTGTTCTAGGGTTAGGTTTGTTGCTAATTGCTCATTCTAGTAATCTTTGTCTATATCTTGCTAGCTATTGTGATTCACTTATCTTGATAGTTGCTAGTATTAACGTTATTATTCTTTCGCATTTTGTTTCAAAAAAATATATTTAAGACTCATCAGGATCTCGTTTTAGTCTTTCTCTGCAGGCTGGCCGGACTAGTCCGCCCCTAAACCGGACTAGTCCGGCCCCTGGGTGCTGATTTCGTTTGATTAAGTAATTTCAGGTCGATTAAACTATTCACCCCCTCTAGGCAACTTTCAATTGGTATCAAAGCAGGTCTCTCCATCAAGAGTCTAATCACTCGGAGAGAAGATGGCTGGAGTGGGAAATGACGAGTGCCCGACCAACAATGTCCAAGTCACACAAGAGGAAACCATTGTGTACCAAGACAAGCCAACGAACGATCAAGAAACTCGCCAACTCAAGGCAAGACTTCGAGAGAAGTTGGGCATCACAAAGATTGACACTCCACATCCACAAACACGTGTCACACAAAGCTACAACCAACAAGGCTTCAACTATGAGCGGTTAACCTCCAACAATCACTACTTATCCATCCCATTGGGGAATCCCCCTCAATTCGATGGAACTAATTATGGGATGTGGAAGCACAACATGAATATCCACCTTGTGTCCTTAAACCCTGCCTTGTGGAAAATTGTGTTGACAGGGGTACACATCCCAAGGAATGAAGAAGACATCACTCTGGAGCAAGCCGTGCTTCTCCACCACAATGCTCAAGCAGCCGGAGTGATTATCTCATCTCTAACTAAAGATGATTCAACCGAGTAGATGGGCTAGAAGTGGCCAAGGATATATGTGACACTCTCAAGACGGCCCATGAAGGAAACCAGATCATCAAGGAGATGAAGATTGAGCTCATTGAAGGAGAGCTTGAGAGATTTGCCGTTATGGATGGTGAATCTCCCCAAGACATGTACAACCGCCTCAAGATACTAATCAACAAGAGCAGGTCCTATGGCTGCACAAGGTGGACTGACCATGAGGTGGTTAAGAGGATGATCCGGGCATTCATGCCTAGAAACGTCTCTCTTTGCTCCATGATCCGAGAGAGTCTGGGGTTTGCCAAAATGACCTCGGAGGAGGTTCTTGGAAGAACCATCAACCATGAGATCATGGAAAAAGAAGTGCTCTTCTACAATGACCTCCAAAGATTCACCGCCTCAAAGATGAAAGATGTTGCACTCAAAGCAACATCCTCATCCAAGGAGAAAGAAGCTAGTGATGAGGAGAGCCTCGACACCGATGAGGAAGAGGCACTCTTCATCAACAAATTCAAAAGGATGATGAGAAGAAGGAAAGGAGGTAACAAACATGATGGCAAAGGCAAAGAAAATTCAAGGCCTAAGACAAGAAGAGCATGTTACAACTGCGGAGAATATGGGCACTTCATTGTGGATTGCCCACATGAAGAAGGCAAGAAAAGGAAGGAGGGCAAGATTCAAGAGAAGAAATTCTTCAAGAAGAAGAGGTCCTCCGGTCATGCTCACTTAGGCAAAGAGTGGGACTCCAATGAAGATTCCTCTTCCGAAGACGAAGAGAAGGTGGCCACCATTGCCATCAGAAGAAGTTCCAAGGGAAGCAAGCTCTTCCCCAACCTCGACGACCACAAACCAACTTGCCTTATGGCCAAAGAAGGAAGGAGAAAGGTTATTCCTAAATCATCCTCCTCTACTTCTTTGCATGACGAATTTGATAGTGCTAGTGAGAATGAACATATGCTTAAGGATATAAGCAAAAGCACCTTGCGAAGAATGAAATTGCTACTGGATGAGATTTTTGAGAAGGAAGAGCTCATCAATAGGCAAGAATACATGCTCATCCACGAAAACGAGAGATGTCATGATCTTATTGAGCTCCTTGAGCTTGAGAGAGTGAAGAGCAAGACATTGGAGCATGAACTTGCATTAAGCAAGAAAACATGCTCAAATCTTGAGGAAACAACCGTTGGCCTCAAGGATGAACTTGTTAACTTGACAAAGGTTAACAAGATCCTTGAGACACAAGTTGAGTCCCTCAAAACAAATGCAACCTCATCCTCTAAAGGCTCATCCTCCTCAAAGGTTGCATCCGAAGCAATCTCAACTTGCAAGTGCTCCAACTTGATCCTTAAGTTAAGGATGAACTTAATTTGACACAAAACAAACAAGCACCTAGAGGTGACATCTTTGACAAGGAGAAGGTGGCGTATGCATGAAGTGCATATACCAACACAAGATCTCCCTATGTCAAGGATGGTCTTGGCTATACTAGAGGAGGAAAACAACATGCTAAAACCTCCAAGTATGGCAAAGACTTTATTGTATTTGTCAAAGGAATCTCATCCCAAACTAAAAAGGGAAGGAACATTGCAACCACTCATGAAATGTCTAAAACTGAACCACATCCTCTATTCCATGATTTTGATGCTTCTTATGTGTTAATGAGGAACAAGTATGGAAAAATCCTTGTTAGATATGTTGGGCCACTCCACAAGAGCCCTAAACCTTGTTTGTGGGTGCCCAAGTGCCTCACCACTAACTTCAAAGGATCCAACACCGCTTGGGTACATAAAAGGAAGGCATAATTCTATTTTGCAGACATACTCCTCATGTGGGTCGAAATGGGTGCTTGATAGTGGATGCACCAACCACATGACCGGAGAGAGAAAGATATTTGTGGAGTATGAAGACAATAATGATCCAAGTGAAGGGATCTTCTTCTGGGACAATAGCCAAGGGAAAATCCTTGGCTCCGGTAAAATTGATATCTCACCACAACACACTCTTTCTCACGTCTTACATGTTGATTAATTGGATTATAACCTATTATCCATATCACAACTATGTGACAAGGGTTATAATTGTCTTTTTTTACTAATGAGGGTGTGAGCATCCTTAGAAGAAGCGACAACTCTATTGCTTTTAAAGGTATGCTCAAGGGAAAGCTTTATCTTGTGGATTTCACCATGGATAAAGCTCAACTTGACACATGCTTAATGGCAAAAACAACATGGGATGGCTTTGGAATAGAAGGCTAGACCATGCTGGAATGAGGAACTTGCAAAAGCTTCTTAAGGGCGAGCACATCCGTGGTTTGAAAAATGTTATGTTTGAAAAGGATAGGCCATGTAATGCTTGCCAAGCCGGAAAGCAAGTGGGAGTACAACACCCGTCCAAGAACGTCATGACAACAACAAGACCATTGGAGCTGCTTCACATAGATCTATTCGGTCCAATCACCTACATTAGCATTGGCGGTAACAAATATGGTCTTGTTATTGTTGATGACTTTTCTCGTTTCACGTGGGTGTTTTTCTTACATGATAAGGGTGAAACCCAAGGTGTCCTCAAGAAGTTCTTAAGGAGAGCTCAAAATGAGTTCTCTTTGAAAATCAAGGCAATAAAAAGTGACAATGGCACCGAGTTCAAGAACACACAAGTGGAAGAGTTCTTGGATGAAGAAGGAATCAAGCATGAGTTTTTAGCCCCTACTCCCCTCAACAAAATGGGGTGGCTGAACGAAAGAATAGGACACTCATAGAGATGTCAAGGACCATGCTTGATGAGTACAAGATGTCGGATCGGTTTTGGGCCAAAGCGGTCAACACAGCTTGCCAAGCCATGAACCGACTATACCTTCACCGACTCCTCAAGAAGACTCCATACGAGCTTCTCATCAGTAATGAACCTAATATCTCCTACTTTCGCTTCTTTGGGAGCAAATGCATATTTTTAACAAGAAGGCGAGGACTTCAAAATTTGCTTCAAAGTTCGATGAGGGTTTCTTGCTAAGTTATGATTCAAACACCCATGCCTACCGTGTCTTCAATAAGTCCTACGGAATTGTTGAAATAGCACAGGACGTGGTGTTTGATGAAACTAATGGCTCCCAAGTGGAGCAAGTTGATCAATGTGTGCTAGATCAAGAGGAGCATCCACAAGAAGCATTGAGAAGCATGGAACTTGGAGATATTCGTCCACAAGAATCACCTCAAAGCTCAAGTGACCAACTCCCAAATGATGCAAGTCATCCCCCACACAACCAAGTTGACGATCAACAAGATGCACCCAAACAAAATCAAGATGATGGAGAACAAGGGGGGCATCGATCAAGGGGGAGACCTAGGTGAGGAAGAGTATGAAGATGACTCAAGAGCTCCACCCCCACATCCAAGAGTGCATCGAAGTGTTCAACGGGACCATCCTGTTGACAACATTCTAGGAGACATATCAAAAGGGCTAACCACTCGCTCTCGTGTTGCAAATTTTTGTGAACATTATTCCTTTGTCTCTTCGTTGGAGCCTCATAAAGTGGAAGACGCACTAAGAGACCCAGATTGGGTGGTGGCCATGCAAGAAGAGCTTAACAAGTTTGAGAGGAATCAAGTTTGGGAACTCGTCAAGCATCCACAAACAAATGTTGTGGGCACCAAGTGGGTGTTCTGAAACAAACAAGACGAGCATGGAGTTGTGACAAGGAACAAGGCACGACTTGTGGCAAAGGGGTATTCACAAGTCGAAGGTTTGGACCTTTATGAGACCTTCGCTCCCATAGCTAGGCTAGAGTCAATTCGAATATTACTTGCCTTTGCTACTCACCATGATTTTAAGCTCTACCAAATGGACGTCAGAGTGCTTTCCTAAATGGACCAATCAAAAAAGAAGTATATGTGGAACAACCACTAGGCTTTGAAGATCAATACTTCCCAAACCATGTCTACAAACTACGTAAGGCTCTCTATGACCTAAAGCAAGCTCCTAGAGCTTGGTATGAGTGCCTTAGAGACTTTCTAACTCAAAATGGTTTCAAAATTGGGAAAGCCGACTATACACTCTTCACTAAGCACTTTAATAATGATCTATTTTTATGCCAAATATATGTCGATGAAATTATATTTGGTTCTACTAACAAAGTGTTTTGTGATGAGTTCTCTAAGATAATGACAGAATGTTTTGAGATGTCCATGATGGAGGAGTTGAAGTTCTTCCTAGGATTTCAAGTCAAGCAACTCAAGGAAGGCACATTCATAAGTCAAACAAAGTACACACAAGACATCCTCAAGAAGTTTGACATGGATAAGGCCAAACCCATCAAGACTCCAATGGTGACCGACGGACATCTCGACCTCAATGAAGATGGTCCAAGTGTGGACCAAAATGTATATCGCTCCATGATTGGTTCACTGCTTTATCTTTGTGCATCTAGACCCAATATCATGCTTAGTGTGTGTATGTGGGCATGTTTTCAAGCTTCCCCTAAGGCGTGTCATTTGACCACTGTTAAGAGGATTCTTCGATATTTAGTTCACACACCTAGCCTAGGACTTTGGCACCCCAAGGGATCCTAGTTTAACCTTATTGTTTATTCTGATGCGGATTATGCGGGACACAAAGTTGATAGGAAGAGTACATCCAGGACATGCCAATTCTTGGGTAGATCCCCAGTGTCTTGGTCCTCCAAGAAACAAAATTCCATTGCACTCTCCAGAGATGAAGCGGAGTATGTTGCAGCAGGAAGTTGTTGTGCACAACTTCTTTGGATGCGGCAAACTCTTAGGGATTATGGCATAAACTTGCGCCATATTCCTCTCCTATGTGACAATGAGAGCGCCATAAAAATAGCCCATAATCCAGTTGAGCATTCGAGGACCAAACACATTGATATTAGGCATGACTTCTTGAGAGACCATTCCATGAAGGGGGATATAGTGATTTCCCATGTGAGAACTGAAAACCAACTAGCCGATATATTCACCAAGCCCTTAGATGAGAAGCACTTTTGTGAGCTTAGAAGTGAGCTGAACATCCTAGATTCTCGAAATGTGGCTTGAAACTTGCACATCTAATTGTCTAAATTGAACTTTCTTCAAAAGTACGCATGTTTTGAAAAATTCTCTCTTCATCTCCATTTTCCACAAAACTATTTGAAAATTCTTCAACCTTGTGAAATATGGTCATAGTTTGGTTGTTGAATGCTTATTGACCATATTTACAAAGTTTTCTTGTGCCTATATGTCCAGAAGGATCAAATATTGTGGCTGAAACTAAAAAATATATATGTTTTCAGCCCTAGGACCGGACTAGTCCGCCCAAAGGGTCGGACAAGTCCGGACCCTGGAGTAGTCCAGATTGGGTCCGCCTACCGGACTAGTCCGGCCTCTCCGGACTTAACCTCCTAGGGGGCGGCCCGACTCCTCCTCTTCCCTCACTTCACTCTCTCACCTCTCTCTTGCGAGGCACCCCCCCATCGGCGATTTTCGCATCCCTCCATCAAAACTCACTTCTCGTCTGTGCATTGGAGGCTAAAGAGTTGTGGGAGACCTTTCCAGTGCATCTTCTTTGCATCCCTTCACCGATCCCCTCAATTTTTGAGGATTTGAAGAGGTATCCTCAACACTCTCAGAAATCCTATCCATTCTTGATTAATAAGCTATTTGATAGGATCCCTTTCACAAATATTGCTTGCATTGTCCTTGTGAACGTAGACTAGGAGTATTGCACCTTGATTCGAAGTTTTTGTGAAAATTCGTTAGGGTTAGGGTTCTTCCTGTGCAGTCCGGGCTAGACCGGTGTCAGGGCGGACAAGTCCATTTCCAGACGGACTAGTCCGGCCCTGGGGTAGACAAGTCCAATCTACACAGGACAAAACCCAATCCTAGCCTATTTTTGTGAATTCTTTCACAATATTCCATCTCCTTGACCTCATAACATCTCCCATATCTCATGTTTCAGCTCAATGGCAGACTCTAGCCCAGATTTTTCCCCTTCTAAGGACTTGGGCACCAAGGGTGCTCGAGTCAATTATGATGAGGAAGAAGCCTTGCACTAGGCTCTTGAGGATTCTTGCCGGGAGTTAAGGACGAAGAAGCGACTTGATCGTGAGGCACACAACTCACAAGCTGCAACAGCCCAAGCTTCCAAGAGGAAGAGGATTGTCACAGTAGGCGAGAAGGAAAGGGCCAAAGAGAAGGAAAGGGCCAAAGACCAGGAAACCGAACGAAGAATTGTTCGGGATCCCAAGAAGGGCAAGGCTCCTGCCCCTAAAAAGGCAAAGAAAAAGAAACCATCAGTCAAAACAACGGCAAAGAAGGCAGGCGGAATAGTCATCAAGGACAAGGGCAAGGACACACCCATTGACCCCCTGAGGATGCACACTCCAGTCCAGAACCCCAACAGGCAACCCAACCTTGTAGTTAATATTTTCAAGGGCAAAGGAGCAGACAAAGCAAAGAGGTTGCGCATGGACAGGGTCTATGACTATGAGAAGCACACCGCCGATCCTCGGTTCTGGTGTGACTTCCATTGCGATTACTATCGCCTAGTCTACCAGGACATGAAGAAGCCTGTCATTCAAGCTCAATGGGTGGAATGGGAGTACATGGCAAAGAAGGAGCACTCCACTTTTGATGCGGTTATCGATGCTGCAGGGCGTCATGGGATCAAGGACATCTTGGGATTCCAGTATAACTGGAATGATGAAGTGATCATGCAGTTTTACACCACGGTCTACTTCCACACCTTCAGGGACAGGCGAATCACCTGTATGACTAATGGTGAGTGATACTCCGCTACCTATGAGGAATTTGCCAAGGATCTCAGACTTGAGCACCATCTGGACCACGAGATCATCATCTCCAACCTCAAGGCCATGGACAGGGATCAACTTGAATACATGTATCCAAGTCATGTCCCCTATGAGGTTGGGCTTACTAGGAATATCAAGCCATTTTATAGCATCATGAACAAAATCTTGAGGAGGACTGTTGCTCCCAAGGAAGCTGATGCCGGGATCATTCAAGGCAACTTGAGGCATCTTTTTCTGCTTCTTGATGGTGAGGAGAAGTTTAACTTGGTGGAGTACATCTTTGTTGACATCTTCAACATTTCTCACACTCCCAATCGTGCGTGTGGGTACACCCCCTACATTATGTGCCTGATTGAGAAGGTGTCAGGGCTAGTGTTTGCCAAGGATGTGACTCACTAGTCTCTCTGCCCTCAGATGCCACCTCTTATATCGGGTCCTCCAAGGGGGAAAAATGTTGAGCCTCCCTCTCGTCCTGTTGATCCTCCCTCTCGTCCAGTGGCTCCTCCATCTCCGCCTCCACCTCAGTCCATGAGTGGATTCTTCAAGTGTTTCAAGGCGATCTTCTCATCCTGCAGAAAGATGGAGGTTCACAATCAATGTGCCCATCAACGTCAAGAGAAGTACCTTAAGGCATTATGCGACAAGATGGAGGTACCCATGTCTCCAACTGAGGAGAGTGATGGCGAGATCACCCCCTACCCAGAGTTCACCGCTGATGAGCATGCCCATTTCACCGAAGATGGGAGATCCCGCAGGGCGGCTCCTCATCCACGGGCCTCCGACGACGATTCTGATGAGGATGAAGATGCGAATCCAGACACCACAGAGAGTGACGTGCCAAACATCGATGAGGAGGATGATGACTAGGTGCTAGGTCCTTTGTTCCCCTTGTCTTCTCCTTTTTGGTGTCATGATGCCAAAGGGGGAGAGTTAGAAAGGGGTAGTGTCTAGTAGGGAGGGTTAGAAGGGTGGTAGTATCTAGTTGTTATCTATTTGTGTTGATCCTATGGACATGTGGTTTTCTCTATTATCTATGTCAAGACTTAATTCATGTGTTGTAAAACTTTAATTCTTGTTTTATGTCTAAATTGTGATGTTATACTTCAATTACATGTCTAACTTGCATACTTGTTGCCATGTCACAATTTATGAGCACATCACTTAGGCACCCCACCATAACATGTGTGTATATGAAAAATTTCCTCAATCTTGTTATCATGATGCATACATTGAGGGGGGGGGCATTCATATACTCACTTGTTATGAAAACCAAAATTTTATACTCTCTTATGTTGAAAATTAATGTGTTGTCATCAATCACCAAAAAGGGGGAGATTGAAAGTGCATCTAGTACCCCTGTGGGTTTTGGATGATTGACGACGACAATTAAGTTACTAATGAGCTCAGATGATCTTAAGCACAGGTGCGGACTTGATTGGAGCATGTAACTCTCAAAAGGAAAAGTATGAAAAAGCGGTGTCGACAACTCGAAGAGTAAAGTCGAGTTTAGACTAGCCGTAGATGTAGGAGGGTGTGTGTGTGTGTGTGTGTGTGTGTGTGTAAAGTGCATTGAGATCAAAGTTGGGAGCCCAAAGCGGAATTAGAGACCAAACCCCTTGAGAGAATAGTGTTGGAGTGCCCAGACAGGAGGGCTGGACTTGTCCGGCCATGAGGCCGGACTAGTCCGCTGTTTGTCGGCTTAGTCCATTTTTGGGCGGACCAAGAGGTCCTGACTGACTTCGAACTTGCCCGTCTGGGGACGGACTAGTCCGTTGTGGTCTTGGAGTGATGTTTCGGGACTATTTCCTGGAGGACAGACCAGACTAGTCCGTCTTGAGACGGACCAAAAGGTTTTGTCTCAGTTCAGACTAGTCCGCTTTGGTGCGGACTAGTCCGCCTAGCTGAGTGAGGAGCACCGTGGAGACTATGTCGTGAAGGACGGACTAGTCCGCCGAGTTGGCCGGACTAGTCCGGGCCGTCCAGCCTAGTCCGTTTTTCACCCGGATTAGAAGGTCCTGTGTTAGATCGGACTAGTCCGTTTTGAGGCGGACTAGTCCAGTGTTAAGTGACGGTTTGAATTTGGAATTTTGGCGGGTATCGTCACGATAGCCGTGCAGTGCGACAGTTGTCGGGACCTGACCAGAGGTCAGTGGTCCCAACCGACCGGACTAGTCTGGGCCAGAGGCCGAACTAGTCCGCCGTTCTGCTGAGGTCAACAATATGGGCTCATGAGTTCTATAAATAGAAGAACCCCAGACTCATTTTAAACTACTGAAAACCCTAGCGCCGCCACAACTTTCCTAGAGCCATTCTAAGCCCTCTCTCTTGCATTCTCACCCTCTTGAGTTGATTCTTGAGTGGATTGGAGATGGGTGAGGAGAAGAGAAGGGAGAACTCCGTTCTTGGCTCTCGGTTTGATCTCTTGCACTTGTGTTGAGTCTTTGTGATATGTGGCTTGAGATAATATGTGTTTGTTGATCTTATTCATTGTGGGAGCCTCAGATTGTGAGAAGCCTGACGAATCTTGTACTTGCCCCTTTGTGATAGTGAAGAACCAAGTTAGGCCCTTGTGGTAAACTTGGTGAGGGAAGGGTTGTTTAACCCGGTCCTTTATGGGCTCCTCAACGGGGCGTAGATTCTTGTGTGGAATCGAACCTCGAGATAAATCCTTGTGTCACTTGTGTTCTTTACTATTTGTCAATTGCAAGATTGTTCTAGGGTTAGGTTTGTCGCTAATTGCTCATTCTAGTAATCTTTGTCTATATCTTGCTACCTATTGTGATTCACTTATCTTGATAGTTGCTAGTATTAACGTGATTATCCTTCCGCATTTCATTTCACAAAAATCAGTTTAAGACTCATTAGGATCTTGTTTTAGTCGTCCTCTCCTCGCTGACCGGATTAGTCTCCCCCTGAACTGGACTAGTCCGGCCCCTGGGTGCTGATTTCGTTTGATTAAGTAATTTCAGGTCGATTAAGCATATTCACCCCCCCTCTAGGCAACTTTCACTAAGGTTCAAAGGTACTCAAATGGGGGTCGGGGTCCTCTTTTTATAGGAGTCCCAAAATCTAACCGTTGCTTGCATTGAATGTGCGGACTAGTCTGGCCAGGACCCCGGACTAGTCCGGCGTACTGGGTCCACACTACATCACGCTCCACAGAGAGTGACGTACCCTATAACGTCTGAATTTCAAGTGGTCATGACACACTGGACTAGTCCGACCAACAATGGACTAATCCGAACTTAAACAGAATGTCTTGGTCCGCCTAAAATGGACAAGTCTGGAAACACCGGACTAGTCTGGCCACTATGGCAGACAAGTCCGGCCAACAGGACTCAGCCTCAAAAACCCCTTCTCTCTTAGTACTACAGACTAGTCCACCTCAAACGGACAAGTCCGAAAGACAACAGAAACCTTTAGTCCGGTCGAAAACGGACTACTATGAGACGTCCAGACTAGTCCGACCTATGTGGCAGACAAGTCCGACCTCCCGGGAATTTTCTCAACTCACTAAGATTTTCTCTCAACCATGACTTTGAGCCCTCTTCTATGATTCCAATGCACTTGATACACACACCCTCACACATAGAAGGCTATTCTAAACTCAACATATAAGAAACCCTAATTTTTATGCTTGAGTCTTCGATTCATTTTAATCTTTTCCTTTTTGAGGAATTTGCTTTCATTTCAATGATCATACCTGTGCTTAAGATCAACTGAGCTTATTAGTCTTTTAATTTGTCGTCAACAATCATCCAAAACCCACGGGGATGCCTAGATGCACTTTCAGCCATGATATCTCATATTTATAGAGAAGGCATATACATAGAATGTTACATGTGTTACAATAATATATGATCTCCTTCTATCTATAAGTATGAACTTCTATGTATAACATATTCAATACCAAATATATCAAGACATATATGGCATCCTATACATCATACCAAATATACTTTCAACATATATAACAATATCTAGACTATCAAATATTGAGATAGACTTCTATTCTTAACACGGCACCATCGGGCTAAGCGTGTGCACCGCAGCGGTCGAGCCCTATGCGTGCCGCCGACCTAGCTTGGGAGTCCGGGAGTAGGGCATGTGTGACGATAGTCAGGAGAAGATGATAAGTTGAGCGAACATGAATCCTAAAGCAGATCTAACGATGCATAATATTGCTTGAAATAATCCTTAATTTGAGGTGCATAGAGGGGTAAAAGAGTTTATCTCATCACATAGGTTGTGCCGAAGCAAAGATTACACTCATCACATTTCTTTTCAAACTATCTTCCAAAATCTACATAGAACTTGAGTAGGGATTTGAAGAGCATGAAAGGACATAGGAACTACCCTCCAAGCTGTTATGGCAAATCATGTAAGGATATAGGAACTTGCTTACAAAATGTTATCAAAAATCATGGAAGGACATAGGATCTGCCTTATAAAATGGTACGAAAAATCATGAAAGGACATAAGAATTATCTTATAAAATGGTACGAAATATCCTGGAAGAACATAGGAACTAAAAAGAGCATATTGTTACCAGTTAAGAGTGTATCGTTACAAACTTAACGTATGTTTGGTATGGTCTTGGATTCGATTAGAATCTGAAATAGTTTCTGTTTCAATCTGAAATAGTTTTAGAACATGAAACAGAATCACTTTAAAACTATTTGGCTAATCTTTTTTGTTCAGTTTCAGTTGAAAGGTGAGAAGAGTTTAATTGACTTATTTGCTCCTGCATATTTACCCTGTTTGTTTACTGTATAAAAATGCTTTCGGGAACCTTATAGCAGCAGGAACATGAAGTTCACAGAATGATATGTTAAAAAATAACTCAATGAATATGCGACCCCAGGTCAGAACCATAAAACCCCATATTTTATTATGGCAAGGAACGGGTAATAAACTTGGAAGAAATAAGCTAAATCGCATCGCTTAATTACAGCAAGAAACAGGTAAGTTCTGATCGGTTGAACACATGTTCACTGCTTGCTGGAACACATGCTTACGGCAAGGAAATTGAACACCTACGTAAGCAGCTGCAAATTATAATTCTCAAACCGTAAAGTCAATGGTATTAGCCACAATACAAAGAAGGTGGATGAATAAAAAAAACAAAACAACACATCTACAATCTAGATGACTAGCAGAAGTTGTCAAGACGTCGCATGTATTTGATGGTGGTGCATGTCTTGCATATCTGTCAGGTATTGTAGAAACTTACTCCGAATCCTGGTCACATCTCTGAAAATGTCTATCTAATGCATGATTTTCGGGAATGAAATTATGAAGGCACATTGACATTGTTGCGGCCACTATCATCTTTTGCTTTCTAATTGAATAACTTGGCCTCTTCAAAAGAATTCTCCATTCCATCTTCCATACACTAAAAGTGTGCTCAATAACATTGTGAATACTTGAGTGTAAAAAATTAAATATTTCTTATTTCCCACTAGATGCAACACCCCTCCTCCAATCTAGGACATGATACCTCTGTCCCTTGTAGAGCGTCAAGTATCCCGAATTCCCGATCTATTTGGATAACACGCGTCAACTATATAATATTTGTCTGTTTACACAATTATATATAAGTGTTACAAAAAACGATAATATACAACAAAGAAAAATAGAAAATATGTACCATGTGGGAGATGCTGATTTATCATGTTCAATAGCATGGAACAACATACTTGTGTCATGCATAGAGTCTGGTTGTCCAACAGAAGCATATATGAAGTGCATATCAAAATCAACCACAACGAGCACATTTTCAGTTGGAGTACCAATTTGCCAATATATCTCACATAATCTCGTGCAGGTGGGATGCAACCAATGTGTGTGTCATCAATAACTCCAATACAATCTTTGAAATGTGACCACATTCTTTGATCATATTTGATCCTTTTATGCACAGTAATGAAATTGCGATCCTGCAGTCTAATATAATCCTTTGACATTTTGATCAAACATTGTAAGACCTCATCAAATTTCCTATTAGTTATCTCACCTGAGTGCTTGAATGTATTTTGTACTAAAAAATTTGATCTATTTCGACTACAGACACACAAGAAAATAGCAAGAGATTCTAATGAACTCATATGGATGGTTGATTTCAGACCATAGTCATTCACTAAAAAATCATGTAGTTGGATAAAGAGCATGTCATTCATTCTGAATATTCTATGACTTTCATAAGAAGTATTCAATGTTTCCATTATCCATGCGAACCCACTAAGTTGAGAAGTTCATTGAGAATTCTTATCATAATATGTCATGTAATATTCGTAAATAATGCTTATTGTATGGATCAATGAAGCTTCTCAAACAATATGGTCTTTCAAAAATTGTAAGTCCGAGTCACAGCCACCATCATCTTCAAAGAAACTCCCGTCACTTTCAACAGATGACATAGTCTGTACAAACAGCATAGAAACAAGATTATAACAGATTCACATAAGCGTAATAAGAGCTAATTAAAAAACCGGAATATAACAGCAGTAATAACAACATTAAAAAAGCATTACAAAATCTGATTATAGCAGCATTAAATAATCTGATTATAACAGCATCACAAAATCTGAATATAACAGCATCACAAAATCTGATTATAACAGCATCACAAAATCTGAGTATAACAGCACCAAGGAACATGTAATCGACACGAAAATAGTCTGATCTGAACATCCACACATCATCATAGTAACCTAAGTTATTACAATACTGCATCATTCTGACACAGAAATAAAATAGTGTCACACAATCACAAGCTTATGAAAAATGAAAACAAAAGATCTTCATCTACTGGCCATATTTGAAAATGTACTTCATAGTGAGCCACTAAAACCGTTGTACTGGATCCTCCAGTGTCATGAACATCTCCCTCTCCGCCTTCTTTGTAAAAAATTCAGTGGCAATTAAATGCTTATTCGTCTCAAGAGCAGCCTCACACTCCTTCACAATTTCCATCACATCCTTGATTGATGGCCCATTATCATTCTTCCTGGTTGCTATGGACAATACTGAAGTTGCTGATTTCTCATGCAAAGCAACAATTTTACTAACTTGTTCTTGCATTCATGGCCCTCCACTTGTCCTAGGTCTCCTGCCTTTAGCATTTTCAATAACAGTGACAGTAGGCCTCTTTTCTTTCCCTTCGGAAGGAGGGACAAGTTCTTCTTTGTCGTCACTAGAAGCTTCATCCTCACTACCATCCTCTGCACTATCTAGATTGATCATTGAAGTTTCTTCAGGCATAACACCTGATGTTGCACAAAAATTATCGTCACAAGTGTTTCTAAGGTCTTCAAACATAACCCTCAAGTTCTCATTTTGAAGTCACTGTCCTTTGAATTTTCCACAACCACAAATATACTACAAACATGTAAAATATAAAAATTATAGACATATTTTGATAACACAAAAAATATTATTATCGAAGTAGCAACAATATGTTCACCTTTCTATCTTTTTTTCATCAACTCTCTGGCATGTCAATGGTTTGTTTTCGCTCATCCTAGCCTAGACCCGTTTGCTTCTAAGGACCACTTGTTATTAAATTGCAATCTTGTATATTGCATACCAGTCCCATCTTTAAATTTCCCAATAACATTTTTGAACCCTGTTGTTCAGATGAGTATTCGATCAATTTTCAGATTTCATTTCTTCAGCAATTAGTTCACAAACAATTTTAACATGCTCCTCATTCGACCAATCAGCCGTGTGAACCATCTATACACATTCATGACAAAATCATGAAAGAAAAAAAATACTAGCACAGTACTGGATTAGGAAGCGATGACAGCATTCATTAACCATAATCAAGAAAAATAGGATACTGGGCTATTCTGCTACGCCACCACACAAGCACTGCCATCAACTTCAGTATCAGCCAAAGGGACAAATACAACCAGTCCCACTTCAGAACTTGCCATAAAAGATAGGAATGGTTAAAGCAGTTCTAAAACTGTTTAAAGCAGTTCTGACCCTCCTCTCAATATCAGATTTGTTGAGTGCAAGATTAAGGATCTGAAAACTTCCATAAGTAAATTATAATCACAGATTAAAATGAGTTCATGATATGTAGTAAAGCAATTAATACCTGCTCCGGTGCTCAGTTGCTAACACGATGCATTTTATAGAGGTAGGAATTTTTATATTACAATTTCATTAACCTTTCCGTCTACACACCATCTCCATTGCATTTAACATGAATGTTAATTGTACCAGGTTTTCCAAAGGGGTGTTGATCAGGATACTGTAATACCAATGGCTCCCAGAGCTTCACGTACAGAAAATCAGCATGCCATAGATGCCACAATAGTTGGTATGCTTGCAGATCCGAAGGAGGTATATCAGACTGCTTTCTGTATTTTGATGTACTGTTGTTATCGCTTATTTTGTTTCTTACATTGATTGTTTGACAAAAAGGCTCGTGCTGGTATTCAAGAGCTCCATTTTCTGCCATTCAATCCAACTAACAAAAGAACTGCTTTAACCTATCTAAAACACAATCAGGAAAAGAAACATCACAATACTAATCATCACTATGGATAATTGATAATTCTACTCTCCAGCTTCCCCAAACCATAACCATGGAAATTACTTCAAAGTTCATACGAATATTGGGAAAACAATAGAGAGAAAAAATTCACTACAGTCGAAGTGTGCGATAGACATTTGCCCCGGTACTACTAGGTCGTAGCCCGCGGAGGTTCGTGATTGGTTGGGGCGCGTAAGATTATGAATAAGACAGTGACACGAGGGATTTTCACGTGGTTCGGTCCGCCTGAGCATAATACCCTACTTCACGGGTGGTTGTTGTATGAATGACTTGTGTAGATGTGTGGGGTCGATTGGACTTGTCCTTTGTACCATGCGGCGCGACCTTTTTATAGTCCAAGGACTGACCGTTACATTGTCAGCCTGACCCGACATGTGGCCCCGACGATCTTTTATTACCTAATACACGATTTGCACGTGTTAAGTACATTTAATAGTGTGATAATGCGCCTTAATGACGGCGTTCCGATACTAAAGGTCCTCTGATCGTGTGTCATTAACATGGCATTAATGACACGTAATCAGGTCTTGTAACGGTTGCTTTAACTGCCTCATGAATGTCCGCGCCGTTGGAGATCCGATAGTCTTCCTGTTGCAGGCTTAGGTCCGGAGGCTCGACACGTGGTAGCTCCAAAGCTTCCCACTGTGGGGAGGTAGGTCTAGAGCCGCTGTACACGTGGCAGCACCGGAGCTTCTCTCTACTGGAGGTTAGATCTGGGGCCACTGGGCACGTGGCATGACTGGAGCTTCCCTATACGGAGAGTTAGGTCCGGCCTTGCTTTACACGTGGCCCCCGGGCCCACCTATGGGAGAAATCCTTTAGGTGAAATTATTCTATCAGAGGTGGGGCCATCTTCGATTCTCGCGCTGCGGCTTCAAAGGTCTTTTCATGGGCCGTTGGGGCGACGGTCTGCAGTTAAACCATCACCACGTGGCTCTTCTTGACGCGGCAGGTGAGATCTTGGCATGCAGATCTCACACAATTGAAGGTCACCGGTTTCCAATACGAAAACCGTATCAGTTCCGAGCGCTCTGTCAGGCCGCCGCCCTCAGGCTTCCAACTTCCCATCATGACAACGGTTCACCTGGTGTGATAACTTCGACTCTTCTGCCGAAGTGGACCCAGGCCCATTTGTCATTGACGAGGTAATCTTTTGAAATGAAATCTTGATCCCGACGCGATTTCCATCCAAGCATTGCGGAGGCTTACTTAAGAAGGAAAGTCTACACAGTTTTAGGAATTTTTATGCTTTCATTTGAACTTGTGCTCAAAGCCGCCCAACCTTTGCATAACGCTTCCAACTTTCGCTCCACTTTGTCGCGATGGAGTTGGGTCTTCCCCGCAGCAAGATCACTAGCGACGAAGATCTGTCAAAGGTCCGGACCTACATGGGATGGTCCAACAACTCCTTCAACAACGATATCCGTTTTGGCAAGCTTCCCTTCAAGAAGAAGAGCACCAACGAGATCGTATTCTTCTCAGCGTATGCCATGGTGGGTCTGATCCTGTCTTTCTCAAGCTTTCTGCTGATGTTGCTGGATTTCTACAGCCTCCAGCTTCATCACCTCGGTCCCCACTCCTTGCTAGTGGCGACCTTCGTCCACTTCTACGAGATGTGGGTGGGTGTGCCATCATGCATCAAGCTCTTCCGGACCTTCTTCACGATACACACTACCGGAAAGGGGACGAAGCTGATTGGCTTCTACTACTTTGTGAAGCGCAAGAACTGCCCCTTCAAGTACTTGAAGACCTTCCCCTCCGGAAAGTGAGACAATTGGAAGAAATATTGGGTGATCATCGCAGTGAAGGAGCACGAGAGGTTGGTGTTGCCCAAGAGCCTCCCCAATGTCGACATCGACGCTTGGAATGCAATTCTAGAGTTGTTCGAAGCGTACAAGCTAATCATGACAAGGATTCAGCAATGCGTAGAGGGCGGAGTGACCCCTCAGATGGTCTTCGGCAACTTCCTGGTGAACAGGTGGGCTCTGCTAAAGACAAGGGAGTGGCCCGCATGTGCCTTCAACAGTGAGATGGACCACAAACGGATAGAAGCCGGTTTCAACACCAACTTGGACAATGAAGCTTTGAAGCTCGATCTCCACACGTTTCAACACGGGGCCATCACCCATGATGCATTGACCCCGTCGGCAGAATTCCTCCCTCTGAACATGGTTTTGCAAATCAGGAGGGAGCTCCAGAAGGGAATGCCGGAGCTGGACGACCTCGGCGTGGTGGAGAGACGCAAGACCTCTGGGGTTGCAATCCCCGACGCTTCGGAGAGGGTGGCCCCCATTGCTCCAAGCCAGAAGGTTGATGACTTCAGCAAGGGCAAGGGTAAGGAGCCGGCCGAATCTTCCAGCCGGAAGAGGAAGCTGAGACATGCTGATGGGAGCTCGATCAGGTCGGCTCCGTCTCCAGCAGCTTCTTCCCCCTGACCAAGCAGGACTTCGGCGGCCACGCCTCCTTCGATGCCAGCGTCCTCGAGGAGCGCTGGCTCCGGCAAATCGACCCCAGCTCCAGTGTCGACTGTGGGCTCCAGGTCCGGAGGTCCTTCTCAACCGAGGGAGGTCCCGACAGAGGTGACACTTGCAGCGGCGGCAAGATCCCAACCAAGGTCCATAATTTCTGCCTCACCAGGTCCGGTGGGCTCCGACTCCAGACCTCAGAAGAATTTTCGTGGCGATTGGGGCGAAAGCTTCCCAAGGTAAGCATTGTCTTCTCACCTTGAGCTATTGTTTCCATTATTTTCCTATCTTGAATCTTTTGTTCTTTGCTTCCAGGATGTTAAAGAAGAAAGCCGAAACTTCGGCGCCTAATGCAGCAACTGATGTTGTGCAGGCTGAAGCTCCAGCTTTGATCCCGATGCCTCCCCAAGTGGTGGCTGAAGACACGGCAGTTCTGACGCCAACTGTCGTGGACTTGGATCCAGAGCCGTCGCCAGTAGCTCCCGTGGTAGCACCGGACCACGGGAGAGAGATTTGTGATGAAGCGTCGTCGATCTCGGCACCGGCGGTTGAAGCTCCAGCGTCGGAGACAGAGACAGCAGAAGCTCTGGTGCCTGAGCCGGAGGTAACTGAAGCTCCAGCCCCTGAGCCGGAAATAGTTGAAGCTCTGGCCTTGGAGCTTGAGACTGTGGAAGCTCTGGCACTTGATCCGTAGGTAATCGAAGCTCCGACACCTGAGCTGGAAGAAGTTGAAGTCCCAACACCTGAGCCAGAGGTAGAGGGAGCTCCGGACGAAGCTGCAGCGTCCACCCCAGAGGTGATTACTCCGAAGGTATCTATGTCAAAGCCGGAGCACCCACAAGAGTCAACAGCAGGTCCTCCACCCACAGGGCCAATGATTGAAGATCCGACAGGGGGACCTTCCTCATCAGCCCCTGAAGTCGGCCCTAGTGTTGTAGAGCCACAGGGGACCACACTTGTGCCGTGGAACCCAATTCATGTCTTTGAAGATCCGCTCGAGCCGGCGGGAGAGATCCAGGCTGGCCCAAAGGCAATTCCTCTGGCGTTGTCTATCGACAATGCCTGCTCTAGTTTGCGCCAAGTTCAGCTAGCCTTCGACTATAAAAGAAAGATTCTTGAAGAAGAGCGCAACACTTTGAGGTGTTGGCACAACAGGTTTCACTTCGATACGAAGCTGACACAATCAAGGCTTGCTGACCAGCGGGAATGGGTGGCAAAGGAGAAGGCCCGGCTAGCACTGATGGACCGCCTGCTGAATGAGCAGGAGGTTGCTATTAAGGCTCTCGACCAGAAGGCTCGGGAGATTCTTGAGCATGCTCGGAAGACCAATGAGGCTGCTGACGATCATCAGGACAACCTCAATGAGTTAAATGAAGTGCTCCTCAAGGGTCAGGTGGCCCTCGATGAGAGGGAGGAGAAGCTCCTGGAGAAGCAGGAGGACATTTTGAGAAGATAGGAGGAGCTCGCCCAGAGGATGTCTCTAGGGGAGCAAAGCTTGGCTGAACACACCAAAAAATTTGAGCATCGGTGCAAGTAGAAAGAGTAGAAGAATTGGCAGGTGTCGGTGTTTGGATTCGGCAGATCTCCCGACACTACCGTTGGTAGATCGAGGAGTTGTAGTTCGGTAATGGGCGCACAGAGATTCAAGAAGGTGAAAGACAAGTGGACACAGGGATTTATATGGTTCAGGCCACCTGAGCGTAATACCCTACTCCATGGGGTGTGTTAGTGTTGTATTGAGCGTGTGAGTCTAGAAGAAGCTCTAGAAGAAGAAGCTCGTCTAGGTCAGGGAGTCTAGGAGAGGTCTAGAGCCGTCCTTTTGTGTATCGTCGACCAATCCTTTGACATGTGGCCCCGGCGGTTACACATGCTTGATACACAATTAATGATGTTAATTACCCTTAATAGCCTGGTAACGGGCCTTAACAGTGCCATTACCAGTATTTAGGGTCATCCGATTGTGTGTAATTAATGTGGCATTAATGACACTTAACCGGGTCTTCAAGTCTTTGATCGCTCCTTGAAGGCCCGGAGTCGTTGGGGGTCCACCAGCCTAATTGTTGAAGTTGAAGGTTCGACGGTTCAGCCACGTGGCAGCTCCGGAGCTTACTGTCGTGGACAGGTAGGTTTGGTGCTGTTGGACATGTGTCAGTACCGGAGCTTCCCTCTGTCTGGGGTTAGGTCCGGGGATGCCATACTGGTATCTAGTCCGGAGCTTTCCCATGTGTGGGCGATAGCTCCGGTCTTATGATACATGTGGCGGCCCTGGGACTAACCATGTCAGGGAAGCAGGTCTGGATACACCTGACATGTGGGGCCTTTGGAGGTCTTCAAATTTGGTAGATGGAGTCTCCTTGTGATCTTTGCAATCTCAAGGGGTATTCGGTACGTAGGGTACTCACAGTGGCCCCCTGGGCCCACCTCCGGGAGAGACCTTTTGGATGAAGTCATTTCGTCGGAGGTGGGTCCATTCTTCGGTTTTTGATCCATATCTTCAAGGGTCTTCGGACGTGCCGTTGGCGATAGTTCGCAGTTAAACCACCGCCGTGTGGCATATCCTGGATGCGGCAGGTGAGATCTCAGTGTGCGGATCTCACGCAATTGAAGGTCGCCGGTCCCCGATACGAAAATCGTATCGGTTCCGTGCGCCCTGTCAGGCCGCCGCCTTCGGGTTTCCCGCCTTTCATGATGACAACCGTTCGCCTGGGGTAAGGACCTCGAGTTGATCGTCGGGTTGGCCCTGGACCCCCTTGTCATTAGCAGGGCGAAGTTTTTGACTGGTATCGCCGGCTCCTCTGCGGTTTCCATCCAAGCGTTACGGGGGCTTACTTAAGAAGGAAAGCACGCACCGTTTGGGAGCTCTTTACGCCTTTCATTCGAACTTGCGCTCAAACCCTCCAAACTTTCGCTAGTTTTCCATCTCTAGACCCGCTGTGCTGTGATGGAGTTGGGTCTCCGCGATAGCCGACTGAAGACCAACGGTGATTTGAAGAAGGTCCAAGCCCTCATGGGGTGGTCCCCTGACTTCTTCAATCACTTGGTCTGTGCCGACAAGCTTCTGTTCAAGAAGAAACACGCCGGCGACATGGTGTACTTCTCCGCGTCTGCCATGGTGGGACTGATCCCACCTTTTTTCTCTTTTTTCTTGATGCTGCTAGCTTTTTATGGTCTGTAGTTGTACCACCTTGGCCCCCACTCCATTCTCTTGGTGTCGATCTTTGTCCACTTCTGCGAGATGTGGGTGGGCATTCCCCCCTGCGTTGAGCTCTTCCGCACCTTCTTCACTGTCCACACTACCGGTAGGAGTGACGAGTACCTTGGCTTCTACTATTTTGTGAAGCGCAAGAAGTGCCCGTCCAAGTACTTGCGGTCGTTCCCTTCTGGGAAGTGGGACGACTAGAAGAAGGATTGGATCGTCATCAGGGTGGAGGAGCACGAGAAGCTGGAGCTGCCCAAAGGCCTCCCCAACGTCGATAGTGCAGCTTGGAGTGAAGCTCCGGTGTTTTCGGACGCCTTCAACCCTGCTCTGACCAGGATTCGCCAGTGCGTGGAAGGAGGGGTGACTCCTTAGGCGGTGTTTTGCAACTTCCTGACAAACAGGTGGGTTCCGCTAAAGAAGAGGAAGAAGCTTGCTTGGGCCCTCAATAGTATGTTGGACGACGACCGGATCGAGACCGGTTTGAAGTACAACATGGAGGGTGCAACTTTGGAGTTCCATCTCAAGAAGTTCTAGCACGACATCAACGTCGAGGGTGACGACTTGGCTCCGCCGGCAGCTTTCCTCCCTCTGAACATGGAGCAAGAGTTCAGCAGGGAGCTCTGACAGACAATGCCGATGCTTGACGACCTTGGTGTTGTTGAGAGGCGTTTGACCACCGGGTTGGCGATCTCCGGAGCTCCTGAAGGCAGCTCTGCTCCCGCCCCAAAGCCAAGAACCGAAGTCATAGGCAAGGGCAAGGATTTGGCCAAGCCCTCGAGCCGTAAGAGGAAGCTGAAGCATGCCGACGGAAGGTCCGTCAGGCCTGCTTCTTCCATGGCGGCTCCTTCTCCCCAGAGGGGGAGGTCCTCAACGGCAGCATCTACTCCAGTAGCGGCACCTTCCCAGGGTGCTAGCTCTGGCCAAGTGACTCCAGTACCAGGGCCAGCTGAGGGCTCTAGGTCCGGAGGTCCTTCCCGGTGGAGAGGGGCCTCGACCAAGGCAATGCCGATAGCAGCAGCAAGCTCCGGGGGACCTTCCGGGACTACCACGCCAGTGGCGGCTGGGGTCAGTCTGGAGCGTCCGGAAAAGAGGTTCCGTGCTAACTGGTGCGGAAGCCTTCTGAGGTATTTTTTGATTTTTTACCTCAGCCAGTTATTTTATTGGTATGTCTGTATTTTGAGTTTATTCATCCTTCATCCACAGTGTGCCTAAGAAAAGGGCTGAAGCTCCAGTCCCTGCAGCAGCAGTTGAGGCTGTGCAGGCTGAAGCTCCGGCTCCAATTCCAGCGCCGCCCCAAGAGGTGGCTGAGGCTGCGGCAGCCCCGACGCTGGCTGTCGTGGTCTTGGACCTCGACTCATCCCCAGAAGCTCCTGTGGTAGCGTCGAACCACGGGAATGAAGATGTACCAGCGGCACCAGCCCCGGAGGTTGAAGCTCCGGGCTTGGATGCTGAGATGTTGGACGCTCTGGCCACAGAGCCAGAGGTAGCTGCGATTCCGGCCCTAGAGCCAGATGTTGTTGAATCCCCGACAGTCGAGCCAGTGGTTGATGAAGTCTTGGTGGTGGAGCCGGGTGTTGATGATGTTCTGGCACTTGAGCCGGTTGTTGAGGAAGCTCCAACGGTAGAGCCGGTTGCTGCAGAAGTTCCGGCTGTAGAGCTAGTTGTTGAAGAGGTTCTGGCGTCCGAGCCAGTTGCTGCGGAGGTGTTGGCGCCTGAGCCCATGATGGTCGAAGTGCCAGCGCCTGAGCCCATGATGGTCGAAGCACCGACACTTGAGCCAGCGGCGGAGGAAGCATCTGCGTCGGAGCCTGAAGTAGCTTCTACTCCGACTGAACCTTCAACACCTGCTCCGGAAGTGGTGATCCCAGAGGAGCCCGCTGCTAAGCCAGGGTGCCAAGATGAAGCTGCTAGCCCTCCGCCTGAGGGGCTAGTTGTTGATGACCTGGCGGCGGGACCTTCGGAGCCAATTCCGGAGGTCGGCACTTCTGCTGCAGGACCTTCCTCGGCGGCGGCCGAGGCTATCTTGGAGGACGGCCTTAGTGCCGTGGAAGCTCAGGGGACCGCTCTTGTAGAGTGGGACCCAATTTTTGTTACTGAAGACCCGCTGGAGACAGCGGAGAGGACCCCGACAGGTTCGGACCCGATCCCCCTATCGTAATCTATTGACAACGCCTGCTCCAATCTTCGCCAGGTCCAGCTGGCTTTCTACTACGACAGCAAGGCCATTGAGGAAGAGCGTCAAACTCTTAGGAGGTGGCGCAACCGGCTCCATTTCGAGACCAAGCTGGCGCAGTCGAGGCTGGCTGATGACAAGGAGTGGGTGCAGAGGGAGAAGGTCCACCTGGAGTACTGGGGTAAGCTGTTGGATGAGAGGGAAAGCATGACGCGATCCCTTGACAACCAGTCCTGGGCCATCTACGAGCAAGCCAAAGCTGCAAATAGCGCAGCGGATGATCGCCAAGAGAGGCTAGCTGCCATCCATGATAGTCTCGTCAAGCGCCGGGAGGCTCTTGAGGCACGGGAGAGAAAGCTCGAAGATGAAGAGCAAAAACTCCTGGAGCTGCGGGACGACCTCGTAAAGAGGGAGGAAGAGCTTGTCCAAAAGATAGCTCTGGGTGACAAGAGCCTCGAAGAACGCACCAAGAAATTTTAGGAGCATTGCGAGGAAGAGGAGAAGAAGGCCTGGGAGCGAGGGCAAGATCTCTACAAGCAGGAGAATGCCGTCGCCGCCAGGGAGAAGAAAGTGCGGGGCCGAGAGAAGGATCTGGTCAACCGGCGGAACAAGATCCACCTCCGGGAGGAAGAGCTCAGTAAACTCGAAAGGCAGGTTGCTGAAAAGATTCAGTAGAATGCCAAAGAGGTGGAGCGTCTTGCTCGGGAGAAATCAGAGCTTGCAGCGGCCAAAAGATCCTTGGAGGAGATGCGAAGCGCAAGGGCTGCAGAGTCCCAACAAGTTTGGGACTTCCTGGGCAAAGCCAACGATGCGGTGACGCCAATGGGCTTCAGTCCCGTGCATCCGGATGATCCTGAGCCGGAGCTGGACCAGGCGTTGGAAGCGCTGAGTTCAGCAGGCAACAAGCTCACCAAGATGGGCGATGTCATCGCGGACCAGTTGGAAACTGAGGGACAGTCCCTGGCGAAGAACGTCGCAGAGTTCGTGCTGACGTGCTACACTAGCCGAGACCCTCAATTCCCTCTGGCCCTGGTGCTTGAAGGCCCCATCGAAGGAGAGGGTGAAGTCGCCCGAGCCAATGTGTCAGAGGTTGCCCAGAAGGTCGCCCAGTTCCTCCACAGAATCTAGGACCATCTCTTTGTAACTCTCGCTTGTATTCTCTCTTCTTCTTCTCCAATTTTGTAATCTCTTGTCTCCAAATGAATGAAATCCAAATTTTTTTTGTGAATTTCATTTTTTGTCTTCAACACCTTTGTCTCACTTGGCCCGCTGCTAGATGTACACAATTTGATTGTGAACATGTACCAAGAGGATGTAAAAGTTGTTGAAGACTTGCGTGCTTCAAACTTGTAGAATGTAGGTCCGAAGTCTTCGATAGTGTAGGCCCCCTGAGGTTGTCAGAGCTTAGTGGCTCCGGCATTGACCATCATCGGAGCTTAGTAGCTCTGGCAGTAGTCTCCATCAACGCGTAAAGCATCAACGGTTAACCCTCTGGGGTGTCGGAGCTTGGTAGCTCTGGCAGTTACCTCTATCAACACATGGTGTGTCAACGGCAGACTCCACTTTAGAGTCTTTCCACCATCTTTTATTCACGTTGACAGCTTGCCCCCCTAGCTTTATCGGAGCTGAGTAGCTCCAGCGACGCTCGATGTCAATGTTTGAACATCGACCACAAGCCGCCTAGAGGATGTCGGAGCTTTGGCGGCTCCGGCTTCATTCACCATCATCATGAAATATTTATTTTTCCTGCACACTAAAGTCAAGAAAAGCAGTAAAATCCATTTCCTATCTATAACTTCATTGAGGCTTACTATTCCCGAGAAAGTTTTAGGTCAAACACAATTCTAAATACAATCAAGAGCGCCGTCTTGTTCCTTCAGGTCCGATCGTTTTTGGACTTTCCTTACTTCGGCCTGCCGGGGTGTAGGTAGAGTGGCGTACTTAGGGTGCATGACCAAGCTAAGTCGATAGCACACTCCAGCCCTAGATTGGCTTGGCGACATTCAGACAAGTAGACCATCAACAATGTTTGAACCCGGAAGGATAGACAATGCAACTCGAATTGTACATGAACTAGTCGAGCTAAAGTTTCTTAAGAACTGCACAACTTTGTTATAGACAAGAAAGAGAAAAATAAAAATATTGAGCCTGTACAAAGTAAATGCACGTGGAGTCTATTTTCACACAATGATGTCTTTCATTATAGGTCTGGGGTACAGGGGAAACAAGTACACTCTTAGGGTACGGAACCAGGCTAAGTGTGTTTCGTTTCTCGTTTGACCCGAGGTAGCTAGCTACACTTTTAGTTCTGAGGCTGTGACAATTGTTGCATGGACGTTGCGAACCTAACGGGGTAGGTCCGGCTGCCCTCCCGAAGGAGCTACCTAACTCTGTACAATGACTCTATAACATACATCACATGTAATTACAGACTCACCACCGTGATATTAAGCGTAGAACTTACGGAGGTGCTCAATGTTCCAAGGATTTGGGAGAGGTGTCCCATCCTCAGTTGCCAAGCGAACACATCTAGGACGAGATACTTTGATCACTCGGAAGGGTCCTTCCCAGCTGGGGGAGAGTTTGTTTAACCCTTCTCTGGATTGTATTCTCCATAGCACCAGATCGCCTTCCTCGAGCTGCCGGCTGTGAACATGCCGTTGGTGATAGCGCCGAAGAGCTTGGCGGTATCGGGCATTCCAAACAGCTGCTCGGCACCTTCCCACTTCAAGGAGGTCAAGGTCTTCACGCCAGAGATGGTCCTGCGTGGCTTCATTGAAGGTCCGGACCCGGAGTGACCCCACATGTGGCCCCCGCGGTTACACATGCTTGATACACAATTAATGAGGTTAATTACCCTTAATAGCCCGGTAACGGGCCTTAATAGTGCCATTACCGGTATTAAGGGCCATCCGATCATGTGTCATTAATGTTGCATTAATGACACTTAACTGGGTCTTGAAGTCTTTGATTGCTCCTTGAAGGTCCAGAGCCGTTGGGGGTCCACCAGCCTGATTGTTGAAGTTGAAGGTTCGGCGATTCAGCCACGTGGCAGCTCCGGAGCTTACCGTCGTGGACGGGTAGGTCCGGTGCTGTTGGACACGTGTCAGTACCGGAGCTTCCCTCTGTCTGGGGTTAGGTCCGGGGATGCCATACCGGTATCTAGTCCGGAGCTTTCCCATGTGTGGGCGATAGCTCCGGTCTTATGATACACGTGGCGGCCCTGGGACTAACCATGTCGGGGAAGCAGGTCCGGATATGCCTGACATTTGGGGCCTTCAGAGGTCTTCAAATCTGGTAGATGGAGTCTTCTTGTGATCTTTGCAATCTCAAGGGGTATCCGGTATGTAGGGTACCAACAGCCGGTGGGACATGAGCTCTCCAAGAGTGAAGCTGATTGTGACGCCCGGTTCCGAAAATGAACCAAGCTAACGCATATGTGTGCCCAGGATGTTCATCACACATATACGAGTGCAATCACAAATGATATACAGATACTTACCACAGAACAAGATTAATTATCAAATTTTATTACACGAACCATATTATCCTCGAATACAAGCTCTAATGAATATTAATGACAAGTTCAACTAATGCAGCGGAAATAAACTAATTAAGCAACTAAGCAAACTAAGCATAAGCAATAGGGTATATATGTGCAGCTCCAATCAACACCACAGGCAAAGCTGACGGTAGACACGGCCTAGATCCCCACATTATCACCATCAAAATCACAATTCTGACCTGCAACTGGTTGGGGCGATTGCAAGAGTGAGTACATGTCGTACTCAGCAAGTGTGGAAAGTATGACATGTGGCTGATTCAAATGACGACAATAATAATGGCTAAGTGCTGAAAAGTACAGTAAAACCATTTGGAAAAGCAATGTATCATATTTATGTGAAGTAAATCCATCATAAACCATATAACCATCATAATACCAGTCCATAATTTACCATTGCCAATAACCATAATCAATGTCATAAACCATGATTCCATCCCATAACCATAACCATAACCGTAATATCAACCATAACCATCACCAAACCATAACCATTATCAAACCATAACCATCCCAAATACCCTCTAATCATGTAGGCATCCAGGCGCTCATAACCGGGAGCACGGCTATCATGATAGTTTTAATACTCTACAGAGTTTGTACCACTTTACCCACGTGTTTGTGATTTCATCACCCGTCGGCGACTAAAGAACCTCCCTTATGCCAATTACACTTCCTTTGGTGTATGGCCAAGAGATCACAAAATAGCCTTTATAAAGGGATTACTAGCCTATTTAGACCCCACTGAGGTTTCACCGGTGGCGATGCCTCCAACTGAGCACATCTTCAACCAAGGGCCCCCTCTTGAGCCATTCGGATCCCAGGGTAGTCCCGCCAATCATCAACAAACCCAATCCGACTACCCCTTCCCCGAGCATCCACAATGGTCCAAACAGCACTAGCAAAGCCCTAATTAATCAGCTACGCCGCACCCATACTTGGCCTCGTGGTGGCACTGTAGTCCTGGCCTATTCTCGCATGAACCGGCCCTTAGATCTAAAGCAAGCAAACCACCATAACATCCAACCCATCCACATACCAGGCTTGCTTAGATCACCCATCGTATTGACCAGTTCACATTAACCAGAATATCATTGATGCATAATTAAATGTGTAGTGTTGTTTGTCATCCCAATTAATTAAGCGAAGCAAAAAGGTAAAAACCCTTCCCGACTCTCTACCATAAATTCCAGGTGACAAGGGTGGTTTAACAAATCTAGTAAACTTCCTACCATAGGATTCCCATCAAATTGACACAAGCATGCAGTTTGCAAACAAAACATTTATTTTAAAAACAGGATCAATATGCTTCAAGGACACTTGCCTTGCTCCGGCGGATAGGGTTGCTCAAGCGCTTCGAAATCTTGATTTTGAAAATCCTCGTACACGATCTCTTGAGCACTTCCCTCTACTCGTGATCACACATACAAGAAAACATATACAAATCAACATGATGCACACACATTAATCAACATGCGATGATATGCATGCATGCAAAGTCAAATAATTAATTAACTACGGTTGGTTATTAATTAGATGCAACTAGTTCATACGTGTTCATACGAGTTTATGGGGGTTTTAACGGGAATTAATACTGCTGAAAATAAATTCATGGTGCAACTTCGGTTAAATTACGTCTATTAGATCTAATACGTCGCCAAAATTCACATTGGAAAAACGAATCCTACCGTAGATGCGATGGCTTCGAAGATCGAGGGACGATGATGACGCGTAGACGAAGTAGATGCGCAAGGTCCTCCGGCAGCACGACGACGGCGACGACGATCTCCGGCGGATGACAGCACCCTCTTCTTTTTCTTCCTCTTCCTCCTCTTTTTTCCTCTCTTTTCTTCCCTGACGGCGGCTCTGGACTCCTCTGGTTTTTCTTTCATCGCTAGGGTTTCCTTTCCCCTGGGCGGCGGCGGTTTTGCTTTTGCCGTCGGGTAAACAACAAAGCGTTCGGGGCTTTTTATAGCCGGGCGGGGCGCGTGGGATCGGGGGCGTCGCGCGCGGCAGGTGGCGGGGCTGGGGCGCTCGGTGGTAGCGGGGTCGCGTGGGCGTGGGGGCCAGTGGGGCCCAGACGGTGGGGCGCAGCGCGTTGGGGCATCGGTGCATCGCACGGGGGCGCGTGCTGGAGGGCGGCGGGGTCGCGTGGGGCCGGGGCGAGCGCGGGAGGTGGGAGTCGCGCTGGGTGCAGTGCGGTGCGGCCGGGCGGGCGTGCGGGGTGGGGCCTGGGAGCAGGCAGCGGGGCCAGCGGGGCAGGGTCGACGCGGGCGGCGCCAGCTGCTGGCTGGGCCGCTTGGCCTGGCGAGCGGTTGGTTTTTCCTTTTTTTTTTCTTTTTTCTTTTCCTTTTTTATAAATATATTATTATTTATTTATTCTTTATATTATTTATTTATTATTTTTTATATACAATTATTATATATATTATTTATATATATTTATATATATAAAAATATATATTTTTTATTATTATTATTTTTTATACTTATTCCCTATTACAAGTTTTAGGCTATAATTATTATTATTTTTTGCTACACCATATATGTATGTTTTATCTTTTATTATCTTTCTTTTATCCTACTAATGTTTAATGCATGATCATGTATGCAATGCATGATGCGAAAATTTAGGGTGTTACAAACCTACCCCCCTTAAAGTGAATCTCGCCCTCGAGATTCGATAGCGTGGAGAAAAGATGCGGGAATTCCATCTTCAGGTCTTCTTCACGTTCCCACGTAGCTTCGTCTTCTGTATGGTGTTTCCATTGCACTTTGCACCAACGTACTTTCTTATTCCTCGTGACTCTTTCCTTCACGTCCAAGATCTGGATAGGTTGCTCGACATAAGACAAATCCTCTTGAAGTTCTAATTCGTCTATCGGCACTTGTTCTTCCGGCACCCTGAGACACTTCTTGAGTTGAGACACGTGAAACACGTCATGTACATCGGAGAGATACGCCGGCAGCTCAAGTCGATATGCTACTTCTCCTCGCTTGTCCAAAATCTTGAACGGTCCGATGTAACATGGTGCCAGTTTTTCCTTTGACGTTAAACCGTCGTTGACCTATGATAGGTGACACTTTGAGGTATACAAAATCTCCAATTTCAAAGGCTAATTTCCTTCTCCTATTGTCCGCATAGCCTTTTTGTCTTGATTGGGCAGCCCTCAAGTTTTCACGAATTATCTGGACTTGCTTTTCGGCTTCTTGCAACACATCCGGACCAAATACTTGAGTTTCTCCTGCCTCATTCCAGAATAAAGGTGTCCTACACTTTCTCCCATAAAGCGCTTCATATGGTGACATTTTCAAGCTTGCTTGGTAACTATTGTTGTATGAAAATTCCGCGTATGGCAAGCTTTTGTCCCAACTTTTCCCATGCTTTAAAGCACAAGCTCTTAACATATCCTCCAAAATCTGATTGGTCCTCTCGGTTTGTCCATCCGTTTGAGGATGATATGCCGAACTGAAGTTCAACCTTGTTCCCATTGCTTCATGCAATTTCTGCCAAAATCTGGAGGTAAACTGAGAACCTCTATCCGAGACTATCTTCTTCGGTACTCCATGTCGACACACAATATGCTCCATATACAATTCTGCTAGCTTCGCAGTGGTATATGTGGTCCTAACAGGAATGAAGTGAGCTGATTTTGTCAACCGATCCACAATAACCCATATTGAATCATAACGAGACTGAGTTCGCGGTAATCCAACTATAAAGTCCATACCAATCTCTTCCCACTTCCACTCCGGGATCTTCAATGGTTGTAACAATCCGGCTGGCCTTTGATGTTCAGCTTTAACTCGTCGGCACACATCAAAAAGTGCAACATATTCGGCTATGTCCTTTTTCATGCTGGCCCACCAATAGCATGTCTTTAAGTCCTTGTACATCTTTGTACAGCCAGGATGAATTGAGTAAGGCGAGTCATGTGCCTCCTTCAATATTGTTTCCCGAATATGCCTAACATTAGGTACCACAATCCTCTTTCCAAGCCATAAGGTACCCTGTTCATCCTCATCAAATCTGAATTCTCTTCCTTCTTGGGTCTTTTCCTTGATTTCCTGTATTTCCTTGTCCTTTGTATGTCCTTCCCGTATTTCCTGCTCTAATGTTGGGTTGACTTCCATCGTTCCCATCTCATTTATGAATCCAAGGTTCAACCGTTCAAACTCCTTGCATAACTCGGATGGCAGCTCTCGAACTGTGAGTTGATGACTTACTCCTTTTCGGTTCAAAGCATCGGCCACTACATTGGCCTTCTCTGGGTGATAGTTGATCCCCACGTCATAATCCTTGATGAGCTCCAACCATCGGCGTTGCCTCAGATTCAGATCCGTTTGCGTAAATATGTACTTGAGACTCTTGTGATCCGTATAAATCTCACATCAGTGACCAAAAACATAGTGTCTCCATATCTTCAAGGCGTGTACCACGGCTGCGAGTTCAAGGTCGTGTGTAGGATAATTCAACTCATGCTTCTTTAGTTGCCTCGATGCATAAGCTACCACTTGGCCTTCTTGCATGAGCACACATCCTAATCCTTGTCTTGATGCATCACAATATATATCAAAACTCTTTCTCATGTCCGGTAATACTAACACCGGCACGGTTGTCAACCTTTTCTTTAACTCCTCAAAGCTATCCTGACAAGCTTGAGTCCATCAGAATGCCTTCCCTTTCATGAGTAATTCAGTCATAGGCTTGGCTATTTTGGAGAAATCCTTGATGAATCGGCGGTAATATCCAGCCATTCTAAGGAAACTCCAAATTTCCTTGACATTCTGTGGCGGTTCCCACTTAAGCACATCTCTCACCTTCCCTGGGTCAACTGATACTCCTCCTCCGGAAATAATATGGCCTAAGAATGAAACTTCCCGTAACTAGAATTGACATTTACTGAACTTGGCATACAATTGGTGTTCCCTCAATTTCTGCAATGTAAGCCTCAAGTGTTCCTCATGTTCCTTATCATCCTTCGAGTAGATCATAATATCATCAATAAACACCACAACGAACTTGTCCAAGTACTCCATGAAGACTTTATTCATGAGGTACATAAAGTAGGCAGGTGCATTTGTCAATCCAAAAGACATCACGGTGTACTCATAAGATCCATACCATGTCCTAAAAGCTGTTTTGGGTATGTCCGATGGTCTAATCTTCATTTGAAAGTATCCCGACCTCAAATCAATCTTGGAAAACACATAGGCGCCTTTCATCTGATCAAACAAATCCTCTATACGGGATAAGGTGTACTTGTTCTTGATTGTTACCTCGTTGAGAGCTCGGTAATCCACGCACATCCTTTGGGATCCATCCTTCTTGTCCACAAATAGAACGGGCGCTCCCCAAGGTGAAGATCTTGGACGAATAAAACCCTTCTCTAATTGCTCTTGAATCTGCTTCTTGAGCTCCGCTAATTCCATAGGAGGCATCCTATACGGTCTCTTAGCTATAGGTGCAGTT
This sequence comes from Tuctoria greenei, assembly GCA_036927565.1. Lineage (NCBI taxonomy): Eukaryota > Viridiplantae > Streptophyta > Magnoliopsida > Poales > Poaceae > Tuctoria > Tuctoria greenei. The sequence continues at coordinate 193,998,827 of JAYESD010000006.1, read as the reverse complement.
CCAGGTATTAAATCAATCACAAACTCAATGTCTCGATCGGGAGGCATACCTGGCAACTCATCTGGAAACACATCCAAAAATTCACACACTACCAGAATCTTCTCAATTGCGGCACCGTCCATATGATTAAGCTCTAATTGCTTCGGTGCATGTTGGGTTGCTTCAAATTCTACGGTGATCCCTTCCTCATTGGTCAACTTCACCGTCTTTGTGGCGCACTCAATAACTACATTGTGCTTCCTCAACCAGTCCATACCAAGTATAATGTCCAATCCTTGAGAATCCAAAACAATGAGGTTGGTGGAGAAGTCTACCCCCCTTATTCTAAGGCTTATTTTTGGACATACTATATTTGTCCTCATCTCTCCTCCAGGAGACTTAACCAATAGAGTAAACTTCATATGAGAGATAGACAAACTATGCTTGGCAACATACTTCGGTGCAATGAATGAATGCGATGCTCCAGAGTCAAATAACATAATCGCGGGGTTGGAGTTGGCGAGAAACATACCAATGACCACGTCATCCGCTTGTTGAGCATCCTCCGTAGAGATATGGTTCGCGTTGCCACGAGCAAAATTCTGCTGTTCCCGGTTTCCTTGTGGCTGTACTCCATTGGGTCTTGGGTTTTGCCTCGGCGCATTGCTTCCTTGACCACAGCCTGACTTAGGACATTGATGCGCAAAGTGTCCAGCTTCTCCACAAGTATAGCACTTCTTAACTCCACCAGAATTGTTGGGATGAGCTTGGTTTTGAACATTGGCTCCAGGAAAATCAGCACAAGGTGCATAAGGCATTGGAGGCCTAGGTGCTTGCATAACAGGGCGCTGCTGCACAACCTGAGTTGGGCGCGGTGCATAACTAGGGCGCTGAGCAGGAATAGAGGAGCTATAATGAGGCACATTGGGTGGTGCAAGGCGAAGGCGCACATTACTTCCTTGTTGTTGTCCTTGGTATGACGCCTTCCTCTTGTTGTCTTGCTCCATCTCACGAACCTTGTTCTCCACCACAATTGCTTTGTCCACAAGCTTCTGGAAGTTGGCATAATCGCAATTGAGTAGTTGCACTTGAATCTCATTGTTGAGGCCTCTCATGAACAAATATTGCTTCCGGCTGTCTCGGCTCACATCTTCGGGCGCGTATCTTGAGAGTTGAGTGAACTTATTGAGATATTCACTCACACTTGATTTCCCTTGCCTCAAGTTCTCAAATTCTTGTCTCTTCAAGATCATAACACCTTTCGGCACATAATGAGAACGGAAACTCTCCTTTAATTCCGCCCAGGTGATCCTCTCTTGATCCTCATGAGCATTGCATAGTGAATCCCACCAATGGGCAGCTGCTCCAATGAGTTGATGAGAAGCAAATAGGACCTTCTCTCGGTCACTGCATTGGACAATAGCAAGTTTCTTCTCCACAGACTTGAGCCAATCATCAGCATCCATAGGGTCGGCAGCTTGAGCAAAGGTTGGCGGCCTAGTCCTCATAAACTCTCCCAATCAGTTATGAGGAGGCGGGGGTGGCAATGGAGGCATGTGGGGCTGATTGTTGATGTTGTTACCAGCCTACAGCTGTCCCATTGTTTGTATCATGGTCTGCATGAGCTGGTTCTGCATAGCCAGTAGCTGCTCAATATTGATAGCTCCATGAGCAGGTCCTTGTCCAGTATTGTTCTGAGGTACTCCATGGTTCTCCTCCTCATCATTGACATCCCTCTGGTTGCGAGTCCTCACCATCTGAAGAAGAGCAATAGGTAAGAATTAGAGAATGTCCCCCAACTATATGCATCAAGGGATATGAAACTAAACAACTAGCTACACTAGCCTAGGTGGACATGGCAATGCTAAAGCATCCCAAAATCCTCTATTAAGCACACAAGCAACCAATATATATAGCAAACAACACACCAAACAAACACATCGATTCCTGAGTACTCCTATGTGCTCTAAAGTGTCCATTCTATCTAGGCTACGTCCTACGGTCAACCTGTGGCTCTAATACCAATCTGTGACGCCCGGTTCCGAAAATGAACCAAGCTAACACATATGTGTGCCCAGGATGTTCATCACACATATACGAGTGCAATCACAAACGATATACAGATAATTACCACAGAACAAGATTAATTATCAAATTTTATTACACGAACCATATTATCCTCGAATACAAGCTCTAATGAATATTAATGACAAGTTCAACTAATGCAGTGGAAATAAACTAATTAAGCAACTAAGCAAACTAAGCATAAGCAATAGGGTATATATGCGCAACTCCAATCAACACCACAGGCAAAGCTGACGGTAGACACGGCCTAGATCTCCACATTATCGCCATTAAACTCACAATTCTGACATGCAACTGTTGGGGGGGATTGCAAGAGTGAGTACATGTCGTACTCAGCAAGTGTGGAAAGTATGACATGTGGCTGATTCAAATGACGACAATAATAATAGCTAAGTGCTGAAAAGTACAGTAAAACCATTTGGAAAAGCAATGTATCATATTTATGTGAAGTAAATCCATCATAAAACATATAACCATCATAATACCAGTCCATAATTTACCATTGCCAATAACCATAATCAATGTCATAAACCATGATTCCATCCCATAACCATAACCATAACCATAATATCAACCATAACCATCACCAAACCATAACCATTATCAAACCATAACCATCCCAAATACCCTCTAATCATGTAGGTCATCCAGGCGCTCATAACCGGGAGCACGGCTATCATGATAGTTTTAATACTCTGCAGAGTTTGTACCACTTTACCCACGTGTTTGTGATTTCATCACCCGTCGGCGACTAAAGAACCTCCCTTATGCCAATTACACTTCCTTTGGGGTATGGCCAAGAGATCACAAAATAGCCTTTACAAAGGGATTACTATCCTATTTAGACCCCACTGAGGTTTCACCGGTGGCGATGCCTCCAACTGAGCACATCTTCAACCAAGGGCCCCCTCTTGAGCCATTCGGATCCCAGGGTAGTCCCGCCAATCATCAACAAAACCAATCCGACTACCCCTTCCCCGAGCATCCACAATGGTCCAAACAGCACTAGCAAAGCCCTAATTAATCAGCTACGCCGCACCCATACTTGGCCTCGTGGTGGCACTGTAGTCCTGGCCTATTCTCGCATGAACCGGTCCTTAGATCTAAAGCAAGCAAACCACCATAACATCGAACCCATCCACTTACCAGGCTTGCTTAGATCACCCATCGTATTGACCAGTTCACATTAACCAAAATATCATTGATGCATAATTAAATGTGTAGTGTTGTTTGTCATCCCAATTAATTAAGCGAAGCAAAAAGGTAAAAACCCTTCCTGACTCTCTACCATAAATTCCAGGTGACAAGGGTGGTTTAACAAATCTAGTAAACTTCCTACCATAGAATTCCCATCAAATTGACACAAGCATGCAGTTTGCAAACAAAACATTTATTTTAAAAACAGGATCAATATGCTTCAAGGACACTTGCCTTGCTCCAACGGATAGGGTTGCTCAAGCGCTTCAAAATCTTGATTCTGAAAATCCTCGTACAGATCTCTTGAGCACTTCCCTCTACTCGTGATCACACATACAAGAAAACATATACAAATCAACATGATGCACACACATTAATCAACATGCGATGATATGCATGCATGCAAAGTCAAATAATTAATTAACTACGGTTGTTTATTAATTAGATGCAACTAGTTCATACGTGTTCATACGAGTTTATGGGGGTTTTAACGGGAATTAATACTGCTGAAAATAAATTCATGGTGCAACTTCGGTTCAATTACGTCTATTAGATCTAATACGTCGCTAAAATTCACATTGGAAAAACGAATCCTACCGTAGATGCGATGGCTTCGAAGATCGAGGGACGATGATGACGCGTAGACGAAGTAGATGCGCAAGGTCCTCCGGCGGCACGACGACGGCGACGACGATCTCCGGCGGATGACATCACCCTCCTCTTTTTCTTCCTCTTTCTCCTCTTTTTTCCTCTCTTTTCTTCCCTGGCGGCGGCTCTGGACTCCTCTGGTTTTTCTTTGGTCGCTAGGGTTTCCTTTCCCCTCGGCGGCGGCGGTTTTGCTTCTGGTGTCGGGAAAACAACAAAGCGTTCGGGGCTTTTTATAGCCGGGCGGGCCGCGTGGGATCGGGCGTGTCGCGCGCGGCAGGTGGCGGGGCCGGGGCGCCCGTCGGTAGTGGGGTCGCGTGGGCGTGGGGGCCAGCAGGGCCCAGGCGGCGGGCGCAGCGAGTCGGGGCGTCGGTGCATCGCGCGGGGGCGCGCGCTGGAGGGCGGCGGGGTCGCGTGGGGCCGGGGCGAGCGCGGGAGGTGGGAGTCGCGCTAGGCGCGGTGCGGTGCGGCCGGGCGGTCGTGCGGGGTGGGGCCCGGGAGCAGGCGGCGGGGCCAGCGGGGCAGGGTCGACGCGGGCGGCGCCGGCTGCTGGCTGGGCCGTTTGGCCTGGCCAGCGGTTGGTTTTTCCTTTTTTTTTTCTTTTTTTTTTCTTTTTCTTTTTTTATAAATATATTATTATTTATTTATTCTTTATATTTTTTATTTATTATTTTTATATACAATTATTATATATATTATTTATATATATTTATATATATAAATATATATTTTATTATTATTATTTTTTTATACTTATTCCCTATTACAAGTTTTAGGCTATAATTATTATTATTTTTGCTACACCATATATGTATGTTTTATCTTTTATTATCTTTCTTTTATCCTACTAATGTTTAATGCATGATCATGTATGCAATGCATGATGTGAAAATTTAGGGTGTTACACTGATGTCGCCACCAGGGAGAAGGTGAAAGGCAGGAAGAAGTACCCGGCGAACCGCCGAAACCGCATCCACCAGCGGGAGTCGGAGCTTGCCGACCGCGAAAAGCAGGTGGCTATGAGTATTCAGCAACATGTGAAAGTGCATCTAGGCATCTCTTGTGGGTTTTGGTTGATTTATGACAAACAAATGAGATCCTAACCACATTATTGAGATGAGCGTAGGTTTTAATGAAAGAATGAAGAAAGTGCCAAAAAGAAAGGAGAATGAGGATCAATTCAGAAAAGAGCTCAAGAGCTGAATATAATACATCATTGTGAAGGGAGTGTGTTGGTGTAACACATCCCAAGAGCTCAAGCATAAAAATCCTCACACACTTCACGTTTCATAGGAAAAACGGACTAGTCCGATATACACCGGACTAGTCCGATATCCTCTCTGGACAGGTTTGGACAAGTCCAGCCAAAGCGGACTTGTCCGCATCGGACTAGTCCGATAATGCCTCTGACTAAAATCGGACAAGTCCTCCAAGTGCAGACTTGTCCTATATTCACTAAGGGTATCACCACATCGGACTAGTCCGATATCACCACGGAAAAGTACGAAAACCTTTCTGACTAAAATCGGACAAGTCCGCTCCTAGCCGGACAAGTCTGATATTCCTAGACACTTAGGGTTTCTTGCACGCCGCACACCGGACTAGTCCGAACTCAACCACAGACTAGTTCGGACCCTCGAAACTCTAACGGTAACTTTTGAAAACCCTAATATAAATATATGTGCACGGCCTAACTATCAACTCTCTCGACCCCCTGTGCCGTAACACCCTCCAAGAGCCTAGAAAACACATCTCTCCATGCAATCCAACACAAGAAAGATCAATCCCTTGAGGATTCACTTTGGATCAAAGAAGAGACATGATTCTACACATTTGAGCTGTTGGGTTTGATCTCTAACACACTCCTGTTATTTCATTGTTGATCTTATGAGTGTATTCTTGGTGGTGTTTGAATTGTAATCTTGGGGAGCCCTCAACTTGTGAGAAGACCCCTTTAAATTGGTGATTTTCCCCTTTGTGATAGTGGAAGAAGAATTGGCTTTCGTGGCGATTCGAAGAGGTTAGAGTCAGTGAAGACCCGGTCCTTTCGTGGGCTCCTCAATGTGGATGTAGGTTTCCTCTGTGGGAACCGAACCACGGGATAAAAATCGTGTGTCAAACTTGTTCTTAAGTTTCTCATATTATATTCTAGGGTTTGATTGATTTTGTCCATCTTACGTGAATACATTCAAATAAAAGTTAATTTGCACTACACTTAACTTCATTGACTCAATACTTGCAAGTTACATACTATATTCTGCTGCATACTGCGCTTGTATTGAAATCATTGATCGAACTTGATCAATTTAGTCCGCACGCACCGGACTAGTCCGCATTGTACCGGACTAGTCCGATATCTCGGGGTTGATCTGTTTGTTAAGTGTTGCAGGTTTTGACTAAAATTCAAAAAGGCATATTCACCCCCCCCCTCTAGGCCACATTCAATTGGTATCAGAGTAGGACTCTTCGCAAGAGACTAATCGCTCGAAGAGAACATGTCAGACATGAAGGATGTACACAAGAGTCTTAACCAAGAGAAGGTTGAAGACGAAAAAGCTCAAAAGTTGGAGAAACTCCTCGATGCCATCCAGGACTTCGAGGATGATGATGAGGAGACGCTTGAACTCAAGGCGCTCCTAAGGAAGAAAGCTCTCTCGAAAGGGAAAGTGAAGGTCGAGGACGAGAAGAAGAAGGGGGGGGGGGGTAGTCACACCGACTACTCCTTATATCCTTTTAATTATGATCGTTTAAATTCTAACAATAATCATTACCTATCTATTCCCCTTGGAAAAGCCCCACACTTTGATGGCAATGACTACTCAATGTGAAGGCAAAACATGAAAATGCACTTGATCTCACTCAATCTCAGCTTGTGGCACATTGTGGTTACAGGAATAGATATCCCCGATGTTGATGAGGAGCTCACGCCTAGCCAAGAGCAAGCAATCCATCAAAATTCCCAAGCTCCAGCAGTCATCACCTCATCACTAAGTTAGGACGAGTTCACCAAGGTGGATGGACTCGAGACTGCAAAGGAAATATGGGACACATTGCAAACTGCACATGAAGGCGATTATCATGTGCCAGGGGCAAAGATCAAAATGATCGAAGGCAAATTGAGAAGATTCGCCATTGAAGAAGATGAGACGCCGCAAGACATGTACAACCGGTTAAAGACACTCATCAACAAGGTTCGAGCAAACGGAAGCAAGAAGTGGAACGATCACGAGGTGGTAAAGCTAATCCTTAGATCCTTTATGCCTCGCAACGTCACATTGTGCTCGATGATTAGAGAAAGCCCCGGGTACAAGAAAATGACCCTGGATGAGCTACTTGGGAAAATCATCAATTTCAAGATCATGGAAAAACAGGCAAAGCATGTCAAGGAGATTGGCGACCTCACCTCGGCAAAGAAGAAAGGGGTCGCTTTGAAGTCCACTTGCAAGCCCTTGTCTAAAGAAGCTCGAGAAGCTCAACAAGAAGAAGACAACGATGACGAGAGCAGCGACATCGACGGAGAGGACATGATCCTCTTTATGAAGATATTCAAGAAAATGATGAAGAAAAGACAAGGGGAAAATCAACTGAAGGAAAATACAAAGAGAAGCCAAGACCAAAGATGACCCGGGCGTGCTATAACTGTGGTGAATATGACCACTTTATAGTTGATTGCCCGTATAAAGAAAATAAGAATAAGACCAAGGAAACAAAGCCTCATCCCAAGAAATTCTTCAAGAAAAAAAAGCAAGCCGGACAAGCGTATCTAGGAAAGGAATGGGACTCAAATGACGAGTCCTCATCCGAAGAGGAAGAGGAGATGGCTAGCATAGCCATCAAGAAGACATCCAAGAAGTCCACCCTCTTCCCAACTCTAGGCGCATGGAAGGGCAACAACACTTGCCTCATGGCAAAGGAAGGTAAACGAAAGGTAACAACCAAATGCTCTTCCTTGCATTCCTATTCTAGTGATAGTGAAGTTGCTAGTGATAATGAAGACATGCTCGTTGGCTTAGATAAGAAAACAACAGCGAAAATAAAATTTCTACTTGATCAGCTTGTTGAGAAGGAGAAGTTGATCAATCGTCAAGAAGATATGATTATCTCCCAAAAGGAGGAATATCTTGAACTTGACAAACTTCTCGAACTTGAAAAGGAGCGAGGCAAGTCACTAGAACTTGAGTTAGCCTCAAGCAAGGAAGCTTGCTTGAAGTTAAGCGACTCAAACACCACCATCAAGGATGAACTTGCTAACCTATCCAAGGTTAACAAAATCCTTGAGGTACAAGTTGAGTCACTCAAACAAAGTGACCCCTCATCCTCTTCAAGCTCACCTTCTCAACCACTAAAAACTGAAGCTACTATTACTTGTTCATGTGCTAAAATTGACACTAGCTTGAAAGACAAGTCAACCTCTACCAAGGACAAGCATCCTTCCCAAAGTGGCATATTTGACAAGGAGAAGATCAAATATGCACGTAGTGCATACTTGGTCACAAGACCTCCTAATGTCAAATATGGCATTAGTTATCCTTATGGTGAAAAGCAATATGCTAGAAGCCATAAAAATAACAAGGATGGCATTTCCTTTGTGAGGGGAAACTCCTCTCAAGCCAGAAAGACCAATCATGCTAATAAGTCCAAGACAGTCAACACATACAATAACCGGACTAGTCCGGTCCTTACTCGGACAAGTCCGGTCCTCCGACAAGTGATTTCCCAGACTAGTTTTGTTTATAAACAACAACAACTATTATTCAGAACTTTTGATGCATCCTATGTTCTAATGAGAAGTAATTTTGGTAAAGTTTATGCTCATTATGTTGGGCCACGCCATGGGAACACCAAGTCTCATGTGTGGGTGCCCAAATCTCTTGTAACTGACCTCCAAGGACCTTAGAAAGCTTGGGTACCTAAAACCAAGGCATGATTTGTTTTTGTAGGCCTATTCCTCTGGTGGATCGAAATGGGTGCTAGACAGTGGTTGCACCAACCATATGACCGGAGAAAGAAGGATGTTCGTTGAGTATGAAGAAAATGAGGATCCAAGCGAGGGCATCTATTTTGGAGACAATAGTCAAGGAAAGGTGCTCAGTACCGGTAAAATTGCTATATCGTCTCAACATACTCTTTCTCATGTGTTACATGTTGATTTCTTAGATTATAACCTGTTGTACATATCTCAATTATGTGACAAAGGTTATAATTGCTTGTTCACTAATGAGGGTGTGACCGTCTCCAGAAGGAGTGATGGTTCCATTGCTTTCAAGGGTGTGTTAAAGGAAAAGCTTTACCTTGTTGACTTCAACAAAGATAAAGCCAAATTTTGACACATGCTTGATTGCAAAGACCAACATGAGTTGGTTGTGGCATAGACGGCTAGCGCATGTTGGTATGCAGAATCTTCAAAAACTTCTCAAGGGCGATCACATCCGAGGTTTGAAGGATGTTGTTTTTGAGAAAGACAGGCCTTGTAGCACGTGCCAAGCTGGGAAGCAAGTTGGAGCACATCATCCCGCGAAGAACATCATGACTACAACAAGACCACTCGAGCTGCTTCACATGGACTTATTCGGTCCAATTGCTTACATAAGCATCGGCGGTAACAAATATGGCTTAGTAATTATTGATGACTTTTTGCGTTTCACTTGAGTTTTCTTTTTGCATGATAAGACATAAACTCAAGGAACCCTCAAGAAGTTTCTCAAGTGTGCCCAAAATGAGTTCTCATTGAAGGTCAAGAACATACAAAGCGACAATGGCACGGAGTTCAAGAACACTCAAGTTGAGGAGTACCTAGACGAAGAAGGCATAAAACATGAGTTTTCAGCACCTTACTCCCCTCAACAAAACGGAGTTGCCGAAAGGAAGAACCAAACCCTCAAAGAGATGGCGAGAACAATGCTCGATGAATACAAGACCTCGGATCGGCTTTGGGCGAAAGCGGTTAACACCGCTTGCCACGCCATAAATCGACTCTATCTTCATCGACTACTCAAGAAGACATCATTGAGCTACTCACGGGTAACAAGCCAAATATTTCTTACTTTCGAGTCTTCGATTCTAAATGCTATATTTTGAACAAGAAGCCGAGGACTTCAAAGTTCGCTTCGAAGTCCGATGAAGGTTTCTTGCTTGGTTATGACTCGAACTCTTACGCCTATCGTGTCTTCAACAAGACCTCCAGACTTGTTGAAATAGCACGTGATGTAGTATTCGATGAAACTAACGACTCCCAAAAGGAGCAAGTTGACCCATGTGTGTTAGAGAAGAAGCTCCTTGTCAAGCATTGAAAAGAATGGCGTTGGGCGATGTTCAACCACAAGAGCCACCTCTACATGTGCATGAGGAAGATGAACCACAAGTGGAGGCCAATGATCAAGGGGGAGTTTCCACACAAGATCAACCTCAAGAAGATGAAAATGATCAGCAAGTCAATGAGGGCAACCATCTAGGGGGAGAAGAAGAAGATCATGAAGATACAAGACCTCAAGTTCCACACCCGAGAGTACACCAATGCGTCCAAAGAGATCACTCAATCCACAACATCATCGGTGACATCCAAAAGGGAGTAACAACTAGATCTCGTATAGCTAACTTTTTTGAGCATTACTCATTTGTGTCCTTTTTAAAACCACGCAGGATTGAGGATGCATTGAAAGATCCGGACTGGGTGGTGGCGATGCAAGAAGAACTGAACAACTTCAAACGGAACGAGGTGTGGGAACTTGTCGAAAGACCTAACGCGAACGTCATCGTCACCAAATGGGTCTTCCACAACAAACAAGACGAACACGAAGTGGTGACAAGGAACAAGGCATGACTTGTGGCCAAAGGGTATTCACAAGTCGAAGGTTTGGATTTCGATGAAACCTTTGCTCCCATAGCTAGACTTGAATCGATTAGAATATTGCATGCATATGCTACTCACCATGATTTCAAGCTCTACCAAATGGATGTGAAAAGCGCCTTCCTCAACGGTCCAATCAAGGAGCAGGTGTACGTGGAGCAACCTCCCGGATTTGAAGACAAAGAGTTCCCCGACCACGTCTTTAAACTGTGTAAGGCTCTATACAGCCTCAAACAAGCTCCTAGAGCTTGGTATGAGTGTCTTAGAGATTTCTTAATTGAAAATGGTTTTAGGATTGGAAAAGCATATTATACACTATTTACAAAACACTTTGACAATGATCTCTTTATCTGTCAAATCGGTGTTGATGACATTATCTTTGGTTCAACTAACAAATCCTTTTGTGAAGAATTTAGTAATATTATGACAGATAGGTTTGAGATGTCTATGATAGGAGAGCTGAAGTACTTCTTGGGATTCCAAGTGAGACAACAAAAGGAAGGGACATTCATAAGCCAAACCAAGTACACTCAAGACATACTCAAGAAGTTTGGGATGGACAAGGCGAAGCCTATCAAGACTCCCATGGCTACTAATGGACACTTGGATCTCAATGAAGATGGACCAAGTGTGGATCAAAAGGTATATCGCTCCATGATCGGATCCTTACTCTACCTATGTGCATCTAGGCCTCATATTATGTTGAGATTCATCTCTCCCCCTTGTGTAAATAAATGTTCATGAATTTCGATTCATGTTGTTTTGTATGTTGGCTTGTTGCATGCTTCAAAAAAGTTGCCCCAATTCCTGCTTTTCTCTAAGGTTTTTAAGAGCCTTTGCTGATGCCGTTAGCCTTTTAGGGATCAACGCTTGCACAGTTGAAACGGCCGGTTTGTCGCTAGGTGACGCCCTGCCTACGGAACCCCCCCTGGGAGGCCCCTTGGTAGGCGTGGCCAGATAGTTGGGTATGCCTGCCACTTGAACGCAGGGTGTCTTCGACATGTCCCCACCAGGCTGGGGGAGCTTGAGTGACTGGTCTTAGCGTGCCCCCCTGCAGGGGCGCTGGGCTTTTTCTGAGTGTTGTCGTCGACGGTAGCCCCCCTGGGAGGTGCCGAAGCTGGATGCTCCAGCGTCGCCCACCATCTTTGTAGGTATGTCGACATCCGTTCCCCTGGGAGGTGTCGGAGTTGGATGCTCCGGCGTCGTCCAATCGTCGTGAGTCATCGATAGTGGGCCCCTGCTATACAGGCTATCGCAAGGGAAACTTGTTAGCAACAAGTGAGGGGCAGGAGAGTCTACTCACTTATTCGCTCTTAGTGCTGTCGCTGACATTCTGGGACGTCGACTGCAGGCCCCTTGGGAGGTGTCGGAGCTGGATGCACCGGCGTCGCCCACCATCTTCGTAGGTATGTCGACGGTCGGCCCCCTGGTTTACAGGCTATCGCAAGAGAACCTTATGAGCAACAAGAGCGAGGCAGTAGAGTTTACTCATTTATCCGTGCTTGGTGTTGTCTTTGATGTTCTGGCATGTCGACGGCAGGCCCCTTGGGGGGTGTCAGAGCTGGATGCTCCGGCGTCGTCCACCATCTCTGTGTAGACGTCGACGGTAGGCCCCTTGGGAGGTGTCAGAGCTGGATGCTCTGGCGTTGTCCACCATCTCCATGTAGACATCGACGGAATACCCCCTGGGAATTGCCATAGCTGGATGTTCCGTTGTACCATGCTGTGTATGTCATGCACACATAACGGAGGCGCATATTGTTTTGCTCGTTGGTGATCTTTTCCTATCCTTAAGTATAGTCATGTCTCATAGTCCTGGGCTGGTACACGGGATTTGGGTAATTCTGTGCATGGGTGCTCAGGGTCCGGCTTCCTTCTTATTCGGGGTGTGAGCGTCCTGGCTCCCTGGTACTTAGCCGCATCACTGGGAGGCAAAACACACACGCTTAGGATACAGGACCAAGCTAAGCATGTTGTGCGCTCTGGACCTCCAGCTCGGCATTGTCCGTTCGTAGGGAACCATTCGGCACCACAAGGCCCCAAGTAAGAGGGTAGCCGTGAGGTTCCAAGACACCTTGCAGGTACCTCAAATACATCCGCCTGTAGCAGGGTTGCATGACTCTACTTGGGGCGATATAGAAAAGATTTTACCAAATACACGAAGGCGATGTACGGAAGACGAGTCTAGTTTGATTGATCACAAAATTAACTGGTTAACGTAAGTGAGCATAAAAGGAATCATATGGTAAGACAGTGATTTCCTTATCATTGGTGTTCATAGGAGTGAATTGGCTTTACAACAGGCAACGACCCACTCCAGTTGGCAAGGGAGGTAGAGTGTTCAAGCTTAGGGCACAAGACCATGCTAAACGGCTGAACACTCTGGACCTGTCCCTGCCAGAGCTTGGTTGTCCTATATGTCATTTCCTGGTACCATGATACTCCTACAGTGTCCTACATTCAAGCTTAGGGATAGAACTTACGGAGGTGTTCTATGTTCCAAGGGTTGGGGAGGGGCTCTCCTTCCGTGGCGAGGCAGACACACCCATGGCGGGATACTTGTATCACTCGGAAGGGGCCTTCCCTGGTGGGGGGAAGTTTGTGCGACCCTTCTCGAGAGAGTATGCACCGCAGCACCAGGTCACCTGTCTTGAGCTCTCTACTCTGCACGAACCGCTCTTGGTAGCGCCTCAGCGCCTGTCGGTAACATGCGTTACGGATGGTGGCGTGTCTCCTTGCTTCGTCGATGAGGTCGATGTCTTCTTGTCGGAGCTGGTCTTGCGAGGCTTCATTGAATGCCCGGACTCTGAATGAGCCCACATCGATCTCTGGGGGGAGGACGACCTCGACCCTATATACCAGAAAGAAAGGTGTTTCTCCCGTGGCTCGGCTAGGTGACGTCCAGCTTGCCCATAGTGCACAGGGGAGCTCGTCGAACCACTTGGCACCATGCTTATCCAAGCTGTTATATGTGCATGTCTTGAGACCCCTAAGGATCTCAGTGTTGGCCCTTTTGACTTGTCTGTTGCTCTTTGGATGAGCCACGTAAGCATAACAAACTTGGACACCAAGGTCTTCGCAGTAATCTTGGAAAGATGCACTGGTGAATTGGGTCCCATTATCGGTTATGATTCTGTTCAAGACCCTGAACCTGCAGACAATTGACTTGATGAATTTGACTACGGACTCCTTGTTGATGTTGATTATTGGGGCTGCCTCCAGCCACTTGGTGCACTTATCTACTACGACGTAGAGGAACCAGTACCCTCCGACTGCCCTAGGGAAGGGTCCCAGGATATCTAGCCCCCAGACCGCGAAATGCCAGGAGGGCAGGATCATCTGCAGTGATTGTGCAGGGGTGTGGATTTGCTTGGCATGAAACTGGCACGCCTTGCACTTCTTGACTAGTTCGACGGCGTCTTGCAGTGCTGTTGGCCAGTAGAAATCGTGTCGGAAGGCTTTGCCAACCAGCGTGCGGGAGGCCGCGTGATTCCCACACTCTCCTTCGTGGATTTTTGCGAGCAAGTCGCAGCCTTCCTGCCGAGTTATGCATCATAGCAGTACGCCGTTGGCACCACGTCGGCAAAGATCACCTTCTATCAGCGTGTAGCGTTTCGCCATCCTCGCAACCCTCTCAGCAGATTCTGGGTCATCTGGGAGGAGATTGTCGTTCAGGTAGTCTCGGACCTCTGTGATCCATGAATCGGGACTGTCCTGGACTTCCAGATCTCGGGTTCCAGGTGATTGGGGATCCCTGATGACGCTCAAGAACCTTGGTGGCCCCCATGGTCGCAGGGTTGTCGTGCTTGCCAGCTCTGTGGGGCTGGGCTCATCTTCTTCATTAGGCCCTGCTGGCCTAACGGTCTGTCGCACCAACCTCCTGCTGAAGACCCCTTCTGGAATGGGGGCTCCTGTGGATGCAAGGGTCGATAGGGCATTGGCGACAGAGTTGTCTGCGCGCGGGACATGGCATAGATCCAAGGCCTCGAACCCAGCTTCTAGCTTCTTGTCATGTATCAGATATGCTGCAAGCTACAGGTCGTTGCAGCAGCACTCCCCTCGGACTTGCTTGATGATCAGCTGGGAGTCTCCCTTGACCAGCATCTGTTGGACACCAAGACCTTGCGCAGCTGTGAGCCTGAAGATGAGGGATTCGTACTCCACCATGTTGTTGGTGGCCTTGAAGTTGAGGCTCACTGCGTACTTGGACTGCTTACCTGTTGATGAGGTCAGCAATACCCCAGCTCCAGCCCCTTGCTTCCTTGAGGATCCGTCGAAGAAGAGTGTCCAATAAGGTCCAGTAGGTACCGGAGCCCTTGGCTCTGGTTCAGTGATCTCCCGGTCCCCCGGGTTGCTCAGGGAGGGGGCCCATTCAGCAACGAAGTCCACCAGAGCTTGGCTCTTGATTGCATGTCGTGGCAAGAAATCAAGCTCGAACTCCGCTAATTCAGACGCCCACTTGGCAATGTTGCCGGTTGCGTTTGGGCTGCGCAGCACTGCTCCCAGTGGGAACAAAGTCACCACTGATACCCGGTGTGCCTGAAAATAATGGCGGATCTTCCTCGATGCGATTAACACCGCATAGAGCATCTTGTACACTTCGAGGTATCTTGTCTTTGCCTCATGCAGGACTTCGCTGATGAAGTAGACCGGGCGTTGGATGGTCTGGGAATTTTTCGGGGAATCCAACTCATCTTTTTCCTTCTACTTCAGGTCCAACGATTTCATGTCCCCTAGACCTAGTGCTTCCTTTGGGGGTTGGGGCCCAAAAGCTTCAGGGCCCCCTAGGGGGACCTGGTCATCCTCTGAGGGCTGGGTTCCAGAGGCTTCTTGTCTTCGGGGCCCCCTAGGGCGACCCGGACGTCCTCTGGGGACTGGGACCCAGAGGCTCCTTGGGCTCCGAGGCCCCCTAGGGGGTCTCGCACGTCCTCCTGAGGCTGGGACCCAGAGGCTCCTTGGGTTTTGGGGCCCCCTCGGGAGACCCGGACGTCCTCTGGGGGCTGGGACCCAGAGGCTCCTTGGGCTCCGAGGCCCCCCTAGGGGGTCTCAGACGTCCTCTCGAGGCTGGGACCCAGAGGCTCCCTGGGCTCTGGGGCCCCCTCGGGGGACCCGAAATTCCTCTGGCGGCTGGGACCCAGAGGCTCCTTGGGCTCCGGGGCCCCCTAGGGGGACCCGTACGTCCCCTGGGGGCTGGGACCCAGAGGCTCCTTGGGCTCTGAGGCCCCCTCGGGGGACCTGGACGTCCTCTGGGGGTTGGGACCCAGAGGCTCCCTTGTCGCTGGGGCCCCCTGCGAGCTCCAAGCCCTGGGGCTCAGAATCAGCTGTAGGGGCCCCTTCCTTTTGCTGGTGCAACTAGTGACTGGCCCGCTCTGCAACCAAAACCATGCTTACCACTTCTGTTGTGGCGGTGATGTAGAGCTACATGGGCTCCCTGGGCTCTGGTGCCACCATTATTGGCAGCATCGTCAGCTGCTGCTTTAGCTCGCGGAACGCCTTCTTCGCTTCTTCGGTCCAGACGAACGGTCCGGACTGGCGCAGAAGCTTGAAAAAACGGAAGGGTACGCTCAGCCAGCCTAGAGATAAATCGGTTGAGCATTGCCAAACACCCTGCAAGCTTTTGTACATCCTTGATGCAGGTTGGGGGCCACATCAGCTCTACCGCTTTGATCTTCTCTGGGTTGTCCTCAATCCCTCGTTGTGATAACAAGAAACCGAGGAGCTTCCCAGCTTTGACTCCGAACACGCATTTGTTGGGATTGAGCTTCGTGCGTGTGGTTCGCAATCTATTAAAGACTAGGGTGAGGTTCTCTAGTAATGATGTCCGCAACTAAAATTTTACTACAATATCATCGACATATACCTCTACTAGGTCCCGAATGAGGTCCCCGAATGTTTTATGCATAGCTCGTACAAAGGTGGGGAGGGCATTCTTAAGACCGTACATAGCAGTAAAGGTCATCTACAGTTATAAATGCGGTATGTTCTTCATCTTCTCTAGACATTGGGATTTGGTGGAACCCTGAGTTCGCATCTAGAATGCATAGCATATCGCACCCCGAAGTTGAATCTACGATTTGATCAATTCTAGGGAGAGGGAAGGGATCTTTAGGACATGCCTTGTTGAGGTTGGTGTAGTCAATGCACATCTGAAGCTTACCACCCGCTTTGGGGATGACAACCAGATTGGCCAGCCATCTAGGATGGTGGACCTCCCGTATGAAGCTAGCCTCGAGGAGCTTCTTGATCTCTTCACAAATGATGTTCTGCCGCTTGATGGACTGTTTACGGGGCCTCTGTTGTTGCGGCCGCGCGTCAGGGTAGATCTTTAGACGGTGCTCAATCACTTCCCTGGGGATGCTTGACATCTGTGATGGTTGCCAGGCAAAGACATTGACGTTGACTTGCAGGAAGGTAGTGAGTGCCGATTCCTTCTCACGGTCTAGACTCCCCGTGATACGGGTGGTCTGGGCTGCATGAGAGCTAATATGGATTGTCTTGATGGGTATGTCATCATCGTCGGAGGGCTACACTCGTGGTGCAGCGGCGTGGCTGCGAGCGCGTGGGGCTGGCGAAGGCTTACCCGGCTCAGCATCACTCAAGATAGGTGTTGGGACCGTTGCCAATGTTCGGAGCTTTTCTAAGACCGTCACTGCTGAAAGTTGCCTAGAGGGGGGGGGGGTGAATAGTCTAATCGACCTGCAAATGACTCAATAAAACGAGATTAAATTACAGGGGGCGGACTAGTCCGGTCTGGGGGCGGACTGGTCCGGTCAGCCTGCGAGAAGGTCCCTAAAAAGTGTTTCTAGCAAGTTTTAAGGCGATTTTCTCGAAGCTACAGGTGAGGATATGGTTATGTCAAGTTCAGCAACTACCAACACAAGTATATGACTAAGAGGAACAAGTTTACGGCAATGTGAAGCACAAGACAAAACTAGGAACCCTAGAAAGAAAGATTCGATAAACGAAATGCAAAGAACATGGAGACACAAGGATTTTATCCCGAGGTTCGATCCCACACAAGGAATCTACGTCCTCGTTGAGGAGTCCACACAGGACCGGGTTCAACAACCCTTCCCTCACCAAGTTTACCGCACAGGCCTAACTTGGTTCTCCAATATCACAAAGAATGGATACAAGATTCGTTGGGGCTTCTCACAATCTGAGGCTCCCACCACAATTACAATTGCAAATCACAAAGATTAACTCAATCCACAGATCATAATGATTCACAAAGTGCAAGAGATCAAACCGGGAGCCTAAGCGCGATGTTCTTCCTCTTCTCCACCTCACTAAACCCTAATCCACTCAAGAATTAGTTTTAGAGGGGAAGTAGGCAAGAAAGAGGCTCAAGAATGCTCCAAGTTTTGCTGTGGCGGCGCTAGGGTTACTGGTTGCTCAAGAAGTTGTTCAAAAGAACCCAGGGGACCTCTATTTATAGAGGTCCCAAGCCCATACTACTGACTTCAGCAGAAGGGCGGACTAGTCCGGCCTACAGCCTGGACTAGTCCGGCCTAGGGGACCACTGACCCCTCTGACAACTGTCGCACTGCGCGGCAATCATCACACTACCCGCCAAACTTCAAAATTCAATCGGTAACTTCAACAACGGACTAGTCCGGCCCTCACCAGACTAGTCCGATCTCACACAGAACCTTTTGTTCCGTGTGTAAACGGACTAGTCTGAAGACCACGGACTAGTCCGGCCCCACGGGCGGACTAGTCCGGCCTTCCCAGACTTAGTCTCAAAACCTCTCTGCACTTAGCAACAAGGACTAGTCCGGCCCATGGACGGACTAGTCCGATCTCACTCATAACCTTTTGGTCCGCCCCAAAACGGACAAGTCCGCTCTCCAGGACTTAGTCCCGAAACTTCACCCTAGGGGTACCACGGACTAGTCCGTCCCACTACGGACTAGTTCGAAGTCACACAGGACCTTTTGGTCCGTGCCAGGATGGACTAGTCTGCCCAGGAGCGGACTAGTCCGGCCGTCAGGCGGACTAGTTCGGCCCCTCCTGCCAGACTACTCTAACTTCAACTTTCACGGGGGGGGGGGGGGGGGGGGGGGGTTCTACCTAAACCACCACTATTGGGCTCCTAACTTGATCTCATTGCACTTTACGCACACACCCTCCTATTTCTACGGCTAGTCCTACCCAATACGCTAGAAACCCTAGTTTCTACGCTTCGAGTCGACTCCGTTTCCTTCCTTTTCCTTTTTGAGGGTTTGCGTCTCCAATCGAGTCCACACCTGTGCTAAAGATCACTTGAGCTCATTAGCGACTTAATTGTCGTAATCAATTATCCAAAACCCACGGGGAACCTAGATGCACTTTCAATCTCCCCCTTTTTGGTGATTGATGACAACACATCAAGTCCTTCACAATTAAGAGTATAAATTTGGTTTTCATAACATGTGTGCGTATGATAGACTCCCCCTTAATGTATGCAACATGTAAAAGAGGTGGAGGAGATCTTTCATACCCACACACGTTATGGTGGGGTGCCTACGTGATGTGCTCAACAATTGTGACAAGATATAAAGAACATCAATATTATCACAAGATAGTCAATGAGAGCATCATATTGAAATTAAGCAATAGTAACATGTCTTGCACAAAAGTATACATCCAACATCCAAGAAGCATAAATATATTACAAGACAAGTCCAAGGGCACCACACAAAAGACTAACTCCCCCTAACTCTCCCCCTTTGGCATCAAGGCACCAAAAAGGAAAAGAAGAGGGACTAAGACCTAAAAGCTAGTCCTCGTCACTGCCACTCTCCGTGGCCTCGGGGTCCGTGACATCCTCATCATCATCGGCATTGTCATCGTCGTCGTCGAAGGTCAGTGCGGAGGTACCCTCCGTCTCACCCAAGAGTGTCAACTCATCGGGGGTGAGAAGCGGGTACGGAGTGAGCTCGTCGTCGGAGGCCTCAGGGCTCATCGGGATCTCGAGCTTGTCGCAGATCTTCCTCACGTACCGCTCAGTCCTCTGAGCTCGCACCTCGGCTTTGCGGCACGAGGTGAAGATGGACCGAAGGAACTTGAGGACTCCGCTGCTAGAGGAGCCCGCCGAGTGCTGAGACGGAGGTACAATGGAAGGAGGCACCTCGGAGCGGAAGGATGGCTCCGCATTCTTCCTCCGGGCAGGAGTCAGGACAACAGGTGGCATCTGGGGTCGGAGAGGCTGGTGAGTGGTGTCCTTCACAAACACGAGCCCGGACACCTTCTCTATCAGGCACATTATGTAAGGGGCATAGCCACAGGCACGGTTGGGTGTGTGTGAGATGTTGTAGATATCATCGAAGATGTAATCCACAAGGTTGAACATCTCATGTCCATCAATGAGAACCAACAGGTGCCTGAGGTGACCCTGGATGATCCCCGCATCCCGTTCTTTAGGAGCCACCGTCCTCCTAAGAATCCTGTTAAGGATACTGTAGAAGGGAAGGATGTTCCTGGCCAATCCAGCTTCATAGTGGGCGTGAGGAGGGTACATGTAGCTCATGTCATCCCTGTCCATAGCCTTGAGATTAGAGATAATGATCTCATGGTCCAGGTGACTCTCCAGTCCAAGAGCCTGAGCAAAGACCTCGAAGGTGGCATAGTACTGCTCACCATTGGTCATCCAAGTGATGGATCGGTCGCCATGAGAGTGGAAGTGAACTGTGGTATAAAACTGTACGATGACCTCCTCATTCCAGTCATACTTGAATCCAAGAATGTCTTTGATCCCATGGCGCTCAGCTGCCTCAATCACTGCGTCAAATGCCTCGTGTTTCTTCTTAGCCATATAGGCCCAGTCCACCCATTGAGCCTGGATCACTGGCTTCTTCATTGCCTGATAGACTGTGCGATAGTAATCGCAATGGAAGTCACACCAGAACCGAGGGTCGGCGGTGGACCTCTCAAACCTATATACATTCTCATCTCTGAGCCTCCTGGCCTTCTCAGCTCCCTTCCCTTTGAACACATTTGCAGCCAAGTTGGGCAGCCTATTGGGGTTTTGCGCTGGACTGTGCATCTTGAGAGGGCCAATGGCCTGGGCCTTCCCTTTCTCTCGGATCACTACCCCTCCGGGTGCCTTCTTGGCTAGCACCTTGACAGTTGGCTTTTTCTTCTTCGGCTCGACTGGAGCCTGAGCCTTTCCCTTCTTAGGGTCACGCTCGACCCTAGGCTCAGCTGCCCCTTGGGCATGCACCTTGCCCTTAGCCTTCTCGCCAATGGTGACGAGCTTCTTCCTCTTGGGGGCATTGGCCTCTGCGGCCCTGGAATTGTGAGCCTCTCTATCTTCTCTCTTCTTCTTTCGTGCCTCACGGAGAGAGTCTTCAGTAGCACGAGCAATGGCTTCATCCTCGTTGTAGACAGAGGCGGCTACTCTGGAAGCTTCAAGTGTCTTCAACCGCCGTTCTTCCTTTGCTTTCTGTGCCTCGATGAGGGCAGCCTTAGTTCTTGCCTCGATGATTTGGGCTTTGGTGCGTGCCTCCCGGTGATCTCTGGGAGGGGGAGGCATTTCAGCACCCCTCTCCTCGGTGCGGCGCTCCTCACCCGCAGGGTTGGAACTCGGAAGATTGCGCTCGAAGTCCGACATCGTGCTGAAAACACAACGAGAAGAGGACATAAGAGACCAAGGGTGTGAAATATTGCGGAAGGAATCTCAAGAAATAGCTAAGATTAGGGTTTGCCCTGTGCAAAATGGACTTGTCCGCCTTAGGGACGGACTAGTCCGCCGGCGGACTTGTCCGCCAGGGCCGGACTAGTGCGGATTGCACAGGATGAGCCCTAACCCTAGCGATTTTTTGAAAAAACTTCAAATCAACATGCAATACTTCTAGAATAGGATCGCAAGAATGTATGAAGCAACATTAGTGAAGGTACTCCTATTAAAAACTCCAAGAATAAAAAATGAGAGGAATTTTTGAAAGGAGGGAAATACCTCCTCAAATCCGAAGAAATCAACGAGATCGGAGTAGGAAGGCGTCGAGGAAGTGCGGGGAAATGATCCCACACTCCTAAAGGCTTCAATGTGCGGATTGGATGAGAGTTTTGGTGGTTGGAGCGAAAAATCACCAACGGGGCGGATGCTTGCGCGCGGGAGAGAGAGAGGCGAGAGTGAGAGGAGAGAGGAGGGTCTGGGCCGCCCCTGGGGGGTTTAAGTCCCCAAGGGCCGGACTAGTCCGGTACCAGGGCGGACTAGTCCGGTGCGCGGACCAGCCGCAGACTAGTCTTCCTCCGGACTTGTCCGGCCTTAGGGCGGACTAGTCCGGTCCTACTGGGCTGAAGACAATATATATGAGTTTATGCCCACAACTATAAGTCCTTTTGGACAAAAATACACAACAAAACTTTGTGAGTATGGTCAGTAAGCAATCAACATTCAAACTATGACCATGACTCACAAAGTCACTAGTTTTTCAAATATTTAGGAGAAAATTGAGATAGAGAGAGTTTTTCAAAACACATGCATTCTTTTGAACAAGGCATAAGTAAACATTCAGATGTGCATGTTTCAAGCCACATTTCGAGAATCTAAGATATTGAGCTCACTCCTAAGCTCACAAAATCGCTTCTCATCTAGGGGCTTGGTGAATATGTCGGCTAGTTGGTTCTC
Source organism: Tuctoria greenei (assembly GCA_036927565.1). Taxonomy (NCBI): domain Eukaryota; kingdom Viridiplantae; phylum Streptophyta; class Magnoliopsida; order Poales; family Poaceae; genus Tuctoria; species Tuctoria greenei. The sequence goes on along the minus strand of JAYESD010000006.1, from coordinate 193,976,460 downwards.
GGTTCTCACATGGGAAATCACTATATCCCCCTTTAAGGAATAATCTCTCAGGAAGTGGTGTCTAATGTCTATGTGTTTGGTCCTTGAATGCTCAACTGGATTATGGGCTATTTTGATGGCGCTCTCATTGTCACATAGGAGAGGGATATGACGCAAGTTTATACCATAATCCCTTAGAGTTTGTCTCATCCACAGAAGTTGTGCACAACAACTTCCAACTGTGACGTACTCCGCTTCGGCTGTGGAGAGAGCAATGGAATTTTGTTTCTTAGAGGACCACGACACTAATGATCTACCCAAGAATTGGCATGTCCCGGATGTGCTCTTTCTATCAACTTTGCACCCCGCATAATCCGCATCGGAATAACCAATGAGGTTGAACTTGGATCCTTTGGGGTACCAAAGTCCTAGGCTCGGTGTGTGAACTAGATATCTAAGAATTCTCTTCACGGCGGTCAAATGACACACCTTTGGTGCAGCTTGAAACTGTGCACACATACACACACTAAGCATGATATCCGGTCTAGATGCACAAAGATATAACAGGGAGCCAATCATGGAACGATATACCTTTTGGTCCACACTTGGACCATCTTCGTTGAGGTCTAGGTGTCCATTCGTTGCCATAGGGGTCTTAATGGGTTTGGCCTTGTCCATGTCAAACTTCTTCAATATGTCTTGAGTGTACTTTGTTTGACTTATGGACGTGCCTTCTTTGAGTTGCTTGACTTGGAAACCTAAAAAGAACTTCAACTCCCCCATCATGGACATCTCAAATCTTTCCGTCATAATCTTTGAAAACTCATCACAAAACACTTTGTTAGTAGAACCAAATATAATGTCATCGACATATATTTGGCACACAAAAAGATCATCATTGAAGTGCTTCCTAAATAGAGTGTAATCGGCTTTTCCTATCTTAAAACCATTTTCAATTAGAAAGTCTCTAAGACACTCATACCAAGCTCTAGGAGCTTGTTTGAGGCCATAGAGAGCCTTACGCAATTTGAAGACATGGTTTGGGAATTCTTGGTCTTCGGCCCGGTGGTTGCTCCACATATACTTCCTCCTTGATTGGGCCATTTAGGAACGCACTCTTGACGTCCATTTGATAGAGCTTAAAATCATGGTGAGTGGCAAAGGCAAGTAATATTCGAATTGACTCTAACCTAGCTACGGGAGCAAAGGTTTCATCAAAATCCAAACCTTCGACTTGTGAGTACCCCTTGGCCACAAGTCGTGCCTTGTTCCTTGTCACAACACCATGTTCATCTTGCTTGTTGCGGAACACCCACTTGGTGCCTACAACATTTGCTTGTGGACGCTTGAAAAGCTCCCAAACTTTGTTCCTCTCGAAGTTGTTAAGCTCCTCTTGCATGGCCACCACCCAATCCGGATCTCTCAAGGCATCTTCAACCCTATGGGGCTCCAAAGAAGAGACAAAAGAGTAATGTTCACAAAAGTTTGCAACACAAGAACGAGTGATTACCCCTTTAGTAATGTCTCCTAGTATGTTGTCAACGGGGTGATCCCGTTGAACACTTTGATGTACGCGAGGATGTGGAGGTTGAGCTCTTGAGTCATCATCATCTTCTTCTTCTTCTTGATCTCCCCCTTGATGAGTGCCTCTCCCTTGACTTTCATCTTCTTGATCGTTTTGAGGTCCTACTTGACCGTCGACAACTTGATCACATGGAGGAGTACTTGCATCATCTTGTGGTTGGTCACTTGAGCATTGAGGTTGTTCTTGTGGTCCAACGTCTCCAAGTGCCATTCTCCTAAGTGCTTCTTGTGGAGAGTCTTCTTGATCTAGCACACTTTGATCAACTTGCTCCACTTAGGAGCCATTAGTTTCATCAAACACCACGTCGCGTGTTATTTCAACAATTCCGGAGGTTTTGTTGAAGACACGGTAGGCGTGAGTGTTTGAGTCATAGCCAAGCAAGAAACCCTCATCGGACTTTGAAGCAAACTTTGAAGTCCTAGGCTTCTTGTTGAGAATATAACACTTGCTCCCAAAAACACGAAAATAAGAGACATTGGGTTTCTTACCAACTAGAAGATCGTAGGGAGTCTTCTTGAGGAGGCGGTGGAGGTATAATCGATTGACGGCGTGGCAAGTGGTGTTAACCGCCTCTGCCCAAAACCGATCCGATGTCTTGTACTCATCGAGCATCGTCCTTGACATCTCAATGAGTGTTCTGTTCTTCCGTTCCGCCACCCCGTTTTGTTGAGGGGAGTATGGAGCTGAAAATTCATGCTTGATGCCTTCCTCATCCAAGAATTCTTCTACTTGAGTGTTTTTGAACTCGGTGCCGTTGTCACTTCTTATAGCTTTGATTCTTGAGGCGAACTCATTTTGAGCTCTCCTCAAGAACCTCTTGAGGACACGTGGGTTTCACCCTTATCATGCAAGAAAAACACCCAAGTGAAACGAGAAAAGTCATCAACAATAACAAGACCATATTTGTTACCGCCAATGCTTATGTAGGTTATTGGCCCGAAAAGGTCCATGTGTAGCAGCTCCAACGGTCTTGTCGTCATCATGATGTTCTTGGAGGGATGTTGAGCTCCTACTTGCTTCCCCGCTTGACACGCACTACATGGCCTGCCTTTTTCGAAGATAATATTCTTCAAGCCATGGATGTGATCTCCCTTAAGAAGCTTTTGAAAGTTCCTCATGCCAACATGGGCCAACCGTCTATGCCAAAGCCATCCCATGTTGGTTTTCGCCATTAAGCATGTGTCAAGTTGAGCTTTATCCGACGCAAAGTCCACAAGATAAAGCTTTCCCTTGAGCACACCCATAAAAGCGATTGAGTTATCACTTCTTCTAAGGATGCTCACACCCTCATTAGTGAAAACGCAATTATAACCCTTGTCACATAGTTGTGATATGGACAAGAGGTTATAGTCTAAAGAATCAATGTGTAGAACGCTAGAAAGAGTGTGTTGAGGAGAGATGACAATGTTACCGGAGCCAAGGATTTTTCCTCAGCTATTGTCTCCAAAGAGGATTCCTTCATTTGGATCATCGTGTTCTTCATACTCCTCGAACATCGTCCTCTCTCCGGTCATGTGGTTTGTGCACCCACTATCGAGCACCCATTTGGAACCACCGGAGGAGTATGCCTACAAAACAAGATTATGCCTTCCTTTTAGGTACCCAAGCGGAGTTGGGTCCTTTGACGTTAGTGGTAAGGCATTTGGGCACCCACACGCAAGGCTTGGGGCTCTTGCGGAGTGGCCCAACATATCTAGCAAACACCTTGCCATATTTGTTCCTCATAAGCACATAACAAGCATCAAAATCATGAAATAGAGGATGCGGTTCAGATTTAGGCATTTTGTTGCTAGTGGATGTGTTCTTCTCAATTTTAGTTGTAGATGAACTTCCCTTAACAAAGACAATCATGTCTTTGCCATACTTGAAGGTTTTGGCGTTGTGCCTACCACTTCTAGTATAGCCAAGACCATCCTTGACATGGGGAGATCTTGTGTTGGTGTATGCACTTCGTGCATACGCCACCTTCTCCTTGTCAAAGATGGCACTCTTAGGTGCTTGCTTGCCTTGTGCTAAGTTCATTTCATCCTTAAGTTTAAGGATTAAGTTAGAGCACTTGCAAGGCGTGGTAGCATTGGATGAGGCCTTTGAGGAGGTTGAGCTCTTGGAGGAAGAGGCTACATTGTTCTTAAGGGACCCAACTTGAGTCTCAAGGATCTTGTTAACTTTTTTCAAGTTCCCAAGTTCATCCTTGAGCTCAATTGATTTCTCCTCAAGACTTGAACACGTTTTCTTGCTTAGAGCAAGTTCGTGTTCCAATGCCTTGCTCTTCTCTCTTTCAAGCTCAAGGAGATCATTAAGCTCTTGACATCTCTCCTTTTCAAGGATGAGCATGTCCTCTTGTCTGTTGATGAGCTCCTCCTTCTCAAAGATCTCATCCATAAGCAACTTCATCCTACGCAAGGTGCTTTTGCTTATGTCCTTAAACATGTGCTCATTTTCACTAGCGCTATCAAATTCATCATGAGAGGAAATGGAGGAGGAGGAGTGAGATGTTACCTTTCTCCTTCCCTCCTTTGCCATAAGGCAAGTTGGTTTGTAGTCGTTGTTGAGGTTGGGGAAGAGTTTGCTTCCCTTGGAGCTCCTCCCGATGGCTATGGTGGCCATCTTCTCCTCTTCTTCTTCGGAGGAGGACTCATCGTTGGAGTCCCACTCTTTGCCCAAGTGTGCTTGTCCGGAGGGCCTCTTCTTCTTGAAGAACTTCTTCTCTTCTTCATGGGGGCAATCAACTATGAAGTGGCCATACTCGCCACAATTGTAGCAAGCCCTCTTGTTTTTGGGCCTTGCCTTTTCTTTGCCTTTTCCTTCATGCTTGTATCCTCCTTTTCTTCTCCTCATCATCCTCTTGAAGTTGTTGATGAAGAAGGCCTCTTCCTCATCGGTGTCAAGGCTCTCCTCATCATCTTCCATTTGCTCTTTTGGGGAGGATGTTGCTTTGAGCGCAACATTCTTCATCTTCGAGGCGATGAATCTTTGAAGGTCGTTGTAGAAGAGCGCCACCTTTTCCATGATCTCGTGATTAATGATCCTTCCAAGGACCTCTTCCGGAGTCATTTTGGCAAACCCCGGACTTTCTCGGATCATGGAGCATAGAGATATGTTCCTAGGCATGAATGCCCGGATCATTCTCTTCACCACCTCGTGATCCGTCCACTTGGTACAGCCATAAGATCTACTCTTGTTGATGAGTATCTTTAGGCGGTTGTACATATCTTGGGGAGATTCACCATCCATAATGGCAAACCTCCCGAGCTCTCCTTTAATGAGTTCAATCTTCGCTTCCTTGACGACTCGGTTGCCTTCATGAGCCGTCTTGAGAGTGTCCCAAATATCTTTGGCCACCTCAAGTCCATCCACTCGGTTGAACTCATCTCTTGAGAGGGATGAGATGATTACTCCAGCCGCTTGAGCATTGCGGTGAAGGAGCACGGCTTGCTCCGGAGTGATATCTTCTTCATTTTTAGGGATGTGCACCCCAGTCAACACAATTTGCCACAGTGAGGGATTGAGTGACACAAGGTGGATCTTCATGTTGTGCTTCCACATCCCGTAGTCAGTTCCATCGAATTGGGGAGGTTTCCCCAATGGGATGGAAAGGTAGTGGTTGTTGACGGCAAGACGTTCATAGTTGAACCCTTGTTGGTTGTAGTTGACTCTGCCGCCACCACTTGATGAGCTTGACGGATCAACCGCAGCAATCTTCAGCTTCTCCCGGAGCTTCGCCTTGAGCTGGCGAGTCTCCTCATCATCGGTTGGCTTGTCTTGATAGGCCATTGTCTCCTCACGTGTCGGTTGAGAATCATTGGTCGACACCTCTTCAAACACCACTCCGGCCATCTCTTCGAGTTGTTAGACTCTTTGTGGAGGGTCCTGCTTTGATACCAATTGAAAGTTGCCTAGAGGGGGGTGAATAGGCTAATCGACCTGCAAATGACTCAATAAAACGAGATTAAATTACAGGGGGCGGACTAGTCCGGTCTAGGGCGGACTAGTCCGGTCAGCCTGCGAGAAGGTCCCTAAAAAGTGTTTCTAGCAAGTTTTAAGGCGATTTTCTCGAAGCTACAGGTGAGGATATGGTTATGTCAAGTTCAGCAACTACCAACACAAGTATATGACTAAGAGGAACAAGTTTACGGCAATGTGAAGCACAAGACAAAACTAGCAACCCTAGAACGAAATATTTGATAAACGAAATGCGAAGAACACGGAGACACAAGGATTTTATCACGAGGTTCGATCCCACACAAGGAATCTACGTCCCCATTGAGGAGTCCACATAGGACCGGGTTCAACAACCCTTCCCTCACCAAGTTTACCGCATGGGCCTAACTTGGTTCTCCACTATCACAAAGAATGAATACAAGATTCGTTGGGGCTTCTCACAATCTGAGGCTCCCACCACAATTACAATTGCAAATCACAAAGATTAACTCAATCCACAGATCACAATGATTCACAAAGTGCAAGAGATCAAACCGGGAGCCTAAGCGCGATGTTCTTCCTCTTCTCCACCTCACTAAACTCTAATCCACTCAAGAATTATTTTTAGAGGGGAAGTAGGCAAGAAAGAGGCTCAAGAATGCTCCAAGTTTTGCTGTGGCGGCGCTAGGGTTACTGGTTGCTCAAGAAGTTGTTCAAAAGAACCCAAGGGACCTCTATTTATAGAGGTCCCAAGCCCATACTGCCGACTTCAACAGAAGGGCAGACTAGTCCGGCCTATAGCCCGGACTAGTCCGGCCTAGGGGACCACTGACCCCTCTGACAATTGTCGCACTGCGCGGCAATCGTCACACTACCCGCCAAACTTCAAAATTCAGACGGTAACTTCAACAATGGACTAGTCCGGCCCTCACTGGACTAGTCTGATCTCACACATAACCTTTTGTTCCATGTGAAAACGGACTAGTCTGAAGACCACGGACTAGTCCGGCCCCACGGGCGGACTAGTCCGGCCTTCCCAGACTTAGTCGCAAAACCTCTCTGCACTTAGCAACACGGACTAGTCCAACCCATGGACGGACTAGTCCGATCTCACTCAGAACCTTTTGGTCCGCCCCAAAACGGACAAGTCCGCTCTCCTGTACTTAGTCCCGAAATTTCACCCTAGGGGTACCACAAACTAGTCCGTCCCACTACGGACTAGTCCGAAGTCACACAGGACCTTTTGGTTCGTGCCAGAACGGACTAGTCTGCCCAGGAGTAGACTAGTCCGGCCGTCAGGCGGACTAGTCCGGCCCCTCCTGCCAGACTACTCTAACTTCAACTTTCAAGGGGGGGGGGTTCTACCTAAACCACCACTCTTGGGCTCCTAACTTGATCTCATTGCACTTTACGCACACACCCTCCTATTTCTACGGCTAGTCCTACTCAACACGCTAGAAACCCTAGTTTCTACGCTTCGAGTCGACTCCGTTTCCTTCCTTTTCCTTTTTGAGGGTTTGCATCTCCAATCGAGTTCACACCTGTGCTAAAGATCACTTGAGCTCATTAGCGACTTAATTGTCATCATCAATCATCCAAAACCCACGGGGAACCCAGATGCACTTTCAACCGCAGCAGCATGATCTCCGCAAATCTTGAGGATGCTGGATGGTGTCGGCATTTTGAGGACGAGGTAGCTGTAATGGGCTACTGCCATGAACCGGTACAGGGTTGTCCTGCCGATAATGGCGTGGTAGGGGAGGCTCACCTCCGCGACATCGAATAGGATATTCTCCATCCTGAAGTTCTCGGGCGTCCCTAGGGTCACCCGGAGGTGGATGCAGCCATACGGGGTAACACTCTCTGGTCCTACCCCTGAGAACGATCTTGTCGGGGTGAGTTCAGATACGGGGATCTTCCGCTTGTTGAAGGCCGCACGGCTGATGAGGTTGAGACCGGCTCCACCATCCACAAGAATGTGGTAAAACTTTATGTTGGCGATAGTGGGGGCGATGAGGAGGGGCAGCTGCCCAGCTCCCGCCATGTTCTCGAGGCAGTCGGAAGCGTCGAAGTTGATCGCCGTCTCCATCCATTTGTGATGCGGCGTCAGGTCATGCGTGGAGGCTTACGAAGCCATTGCCCGGCGCAGGGTCTTGACTGCACTCCTAGAAGCGGGTTCCCAAGATCCTCCACATATGACGTGGAGTGCTTTGCGACGCTCGTGGTCGCTGTTGAGGTTGAGGTTCACGGCCTGGTGCACCATTTCCACGGTACGCACTGGCCTTTGGAACTCCTTCTCCACGTGTTCGTCGACGCGATAGTCGACGCTTTACGGCTTGATTTCGCCGCAACTTTCAGGCTTGATGAACACCATGGTTGGTGAAAGCGCTACCACTTTTTTGAGGGAAAAAGCCCCTACCTGGCGCGCCAAATGTCGAAGGGTCAATGCGAAACTTCCCCCGGATCTGCTAAGGAGGAGCCCGCGGAGGTTCTTGTTCGACAGGGCTTAGGCCTCAAACTAGTGTTCTAGTGGAAGAGTATGAGAAAGTTGTTTTTACGAGGTTTGGGCCGCAAGAAGCGTAACACCCTACTCCACGGTGGATTGTATTGCTTGGTGAGTGTGTATGCGTATGTGGGTGTATCAGGGATTCTGAGTCTGGTCCCTGTATCAGTGGTCGTCCAGTCCTTTTATAAACAAGACTGGATGCCTTACAAGTGGGGTCCCGGGGCCCGACAGGTGGTCCCGAGGCGATATTATCCTAAAAGATCTTAGGCTTCCCGTATAAGCTTCTCTAAGCGTGACAGTGGAGACTCGTTGTCTTGCCGCCTTCCTTGTTAGTAGCCCACGCGCCGTTGCTGACGGTGGCAGATGGTGTCCCGTCAGCCCATCTTGTTGCCGCAAGCTAACCACTTGGCCAAGTGGGATAGGCCTACAACGCCTTCACTGTGATGTGATTAGTCGTAGCAGTCTTCTGTCCGTTGGTGTTCTCCGCGTCGTGAGTCGGAGGTGGGTGCGGTCCTTCAATGCGTGTCCTAGGTGGAGCACTCCAGCTTTTAACTCCCGCACCTTACCGTCTTGGGGTGCTGCGAGACACGTGGCAGCGCCGGTGCAGGTCCTCGCCGGGGAGGCTAGCCCTGGTCCTTCGTGGCATGTGGCAGCTCCGGGGCTCCCCAGGGCACGTGCCAACTCCGCTCTCTCCTCAGAGGGAGGGCGCTTGGTCTGGTGCTCCAGGCTTCGTGGCGGCTCGACAACTTCTCCATCGAGGTTGTGCAAGTCTCTCCTCAACACGTGGTGCCTTGGGAGGTTATCTCCACTGGGGACCTTTATCCCACCCTTCGTGCCCCATGTGGCGGCACTGGGGTTTGATCCTAAGTGAGGATGGGGCCGCGACAACCTCTAGATACTTGGCACTGCTGAACTTGCCCTGGTGTCTTCATCCTATGTGTGAGGGTACCTGGTCCGCTGGGTACCAATAGTCTTTAATGCATTATCATTTATCTTGTTGGCCCCCTAGTAGATGTACACAATTTGATTGCGAACATATACCAAAAGGATCTGACAATGTCTTGAGGACTTGAACACTTCGAACTTGTAGCTAGAACGCTTAGCTCTTAGGTCCGAAGTTTACTTCCAATATCTCCAGGGACCCTTTGCGACGTCGATGGCGGGCCCCCTTGGAGGTGTCGGAGCTTGGTAGATCCGACAGCGCCCACTGCCAACACATAGAACATCGACGGCGGGACCCCTAGGAGGTGTTGAAGCTTGGCAGGTCCGACGGCGCCCACTGCCAACACATAGAGCATCGACGGCGGGCCCCCTGGGAGGTATCAGAGCTAGGTGGGTCCGACGGCGCCCACTGCCAACACATAGAGCATCGACGGCGGGCCCCCTGGGGGTGTCGGAGCTTGGTAAGTCTGACGGCGCCTACTGTCAACGCTTAGAAACATCAATGGCGGGCCCCGTGGGATCTGCGGAGCTTCCTGGCTTCAACAGTGTCCACTGTCAACATATAATACGTCGATGGCAGACCCCGTCGAGGTGATTTCTCCACCATCTTCGTTTATTCTTCAAGTCGGCGGTTGGCCCCCAAGAGTGTTGTCGGAGCTTGTTAGCTCCGAGGACGCCCACTTTCAACGTATAAAATGTCAATGGCGGACCCTCTAGGGGTTGTCAAAGCTTAGTAGCTCCAGCAACATCCACCATCGCCATGGGTTTTTTATTTTTCCTACACGTTAAAGACAAGAAAAACAGTAAAATTCGTCCTCTTGTCTATAAGTTATTTGTGGCTTACTATTCTTATTTGAATTTTAGATCTGACGGAACTCAACATGATAACAAGTACATTGATGTAATCTCTTCAGATCCAAATGTTTTCTGGACCCGCCTTACTGAGGCCTGCCGGAATATAGGTAGAGTGGCGTACTTAGGGTGTTGGACCAGTCTAAGTAAATAGCGCACTCCGGACCTGTAATTGGATTTGGCATTCATGTGAGTAGACCATCTAGCAATGGTAAGATCTGAAAAAGATTAACTATATAACTTGTATATAATATGAATAACTTGGACTAAATCTCAAAAATAATTACACAACTTCGTTATAGACAAGAAGAAAAAGAAATAATAAAAGAAACGAGCCTGTACAAAATTAATGCACGTGGAGTCTGTTTTCACACAACAATGTCTTTCATTATAGGTCCGAATTACAGGGGAGACAATGACACACTTAGGGTACGGAACTAGGCCAAGTGTGCTATTCATCTTGTTCTAACCCAGAGTAGGTAACCACACTTTCAGTAAAGGGACCAAGTTAGGTGGGCTTGAACTGCCCGGACCCTCCCAAAGGGGTCCGGTTGTTCTCCTTTAGGACCTACCCAACTCTGTGTATAGAATCTATAACTTACATTGTGTGTAATTCCAGACTCACCTCCGTGAAACTAAGCATAAAACTTACGGAGGTGCTCGATGTTCCATGGATTGGGAAGCGGAGCCCCATCCTCTGTTCCCAAGCAAACGCATCCGGGACAGGATACTTTGATCACTCGGAAGGGACCTTCCCAGCTGGGGGACACTTTGTTCATCCCTTAACGAGTTAGTATTCTCCGCAGCACCAGATCGCCTTCTTCAAGCTGTCGTTGGCGCACATGCCTTTGGTGATAGCGCTGGTGTAACACCCTAAATCTTCACATCATGCATTGCATACATGGTCATGCATTAAACACTAGTAGAATGAAAGGAAAATAATAAAACATATATATACAAATGTATGTAGCGAAAGAGAGAAATAGAAAACAATAATTATAGCCTAAAACTTGTAATAGGGAATAAGTATTAAAATAATAATAAAAATATATATAAATATATATATAAATAATATATATAACAATATATAAAAATAGAAAAAAACATATTAATAATATATGTTATAAAAATAATAAATAATAAATATATAATATTAATAATATATATAAAATATATATATATATATAAATAATTATATAATAAAGGAAAAGTAAAAAAAGGAAAAGTAAAAAAAAGGAAAAAAAAAAAAGAAATCACCGCTGGCCAGGCCAAGCCGGCCCAGCCAGCGGCACCTACCGCGGCCGCGCGCCCGCAGCCGGGCCCCACCGCCGCCACTTCTGCCGACAGGCGCCGAGCCGGCCGCGCGCGCCAGCCCCGCTGGCCCCCACCCACGCACCCGCGCGGCGCGCATCGCCCGAGGCCGCAGCGCCTCCCGCCCCGAGCGCGCCCGCCCCGAGGCCCCGCCTGACCCCCCAGCCGCCCGCTCTCCCGCGCCGTACGCGTCCCACCCGGTCCGACTCGGCCCCGCCTCCACGATTTTTCCGCGAGCGCCCGGTCTCCCGCCGCCATACGTCTCCCGCCAACGCCCTGCCGCGATTCCCGGTGCCAGCGTGACTCCCAACCGAGCCGGATACCGATGACTCCCGCCGCCCCTATAAAAGGAACCGAGGCCCTAGGCTTTTTCCCACGAACCAGTAGCCGCCAGCAGAGAAGGAAAAGCCGCCGGAACCAAGGTCCAGAAGGCTGCGCCCAGGGAAGAAAAAAAGAGAAAAAGAAGGGGAAGAAGAGGGAAAAAAGAGGAGGGCACCACCGTTCGCCGGAGATCATCGCCGACATCGCGCCGCCGTCATCGTGCCGCCGAAGGACTGCTGCACCACCTATTTCGTCTACGCGTCGCATTTATTCCGCGACCGTCGCGCCGTCAGATCTACGTTAGGGTTCGTTCCCGATGCGAATTTTTGCGATCATATTGAATCTAATAGGCGTAAATTAATTTTAGTTGCACCATAAATTTTATTTCAGCAGCATTAATCCACCCTAAAACCCCCGTAAACTCATATGAACACGTATGAACTAGTCGCATCTAATTAATAAACGACCGTAGTAAATTAATTATTAAATTGTGCATGCATGCATGTCATTGCATGTTGATTATTTTGTTTGCATTATGTTGAATTGCATATGTTTTCTTGTATGTATGATCACGCGTAGAGGAACGTGCTCAAGAGGCCGCATACGAGGATTTCCAAAATCAAGACTTCGAAGCGCTTGAGCAATCCCATCCGCCGGAGCAAGGCAAGTGTCCTTGAAGCATATTGATCCTATTTTAAATTAAATGTTTTGTTTGCGAACTTGCATGCTTGTGTCAAATTGATGGGAATCCCATGGTAGGAAGTTTACTAGTTTTGTTTGACCACCCTTGTCACCTGGAATTATGGTAGAGAGTCGGGAAGGGTTTTTACTTTTTGCTTCGCTTAATTAATTGGGATGGCAAACAACACTACAAATTTAATTATGCATCAATGATATTCTGGTTAATGTGAACTGGTCAATACGATGGGTGATCTAAGCAAGCCTGGTTATGTGGATGGGTTGGTTGTTATGGTGGTTTGCTTGCCTTAGATCTAAGGACCGGTTCATGCGAGAATATGCCAGGTCAACAGTGCCACCACAAGGCCAAGTATGGGTGCGGCGTAGCTGAATAATTAGGAGCGCTGCTAGTATTGTATGGACCATTGGATGGCGCGGGGAATGGGAGTCGAGGAGGACTGCCCTGGGATCCGCATGGCACACGAGGGGGCCCGTGGGTGGGAGAATAGAGATTCAAGCCTGCCGGTGAAACCTTAGTGGGCCCGTACATACTAGTAGTCCCTTTTGAAAGGCTATTTTGTGATCTCTTGGCCACACACCTACGGAAGTGTGAGATGGCACAATGGAGGTTTCTTAGTCATCGAAAGGTGATAAAATCACAAACATGTGGGTAAAGTGGTACAACCTCTGCAGAGTGTTTAAAAACTATCATGATAGCCGTGCTCCCGGTTATGAGCGCCTGGATGACCTACATGATTAGAGTTGGAATTGGGATTTGGGATGGTTATGGTTGGTTTATAGTTATGGTCTGGTAATGGTCATGGTTATGAAATTGAGTTATGGTAATTGGACATGGATAATGGTAATGTTGGCAATAATTGGATATGGTTTATATTTCGTTAATATGATGGTTATGATGGGATTGTTTCACATAGACATAGTATAATGCTTTTCAAATGTTTTACTGTACTTTTCAGCATTTAGCCATTATTATTGTCGTCATTTGAATTAGCCACATGTCATACTTTCCACACTTGCTGAATACGACATGTACTCACCCTTGCAATCCCCCCCAACAGCTACTGGAGACAATTGGGAGTACCCTGAGGATCACGTGGAGTACTAGGTTGCGTACCGCCGTCAATTGCCTGTGGATTGGAGTCGTGCTGTTTAGTTTATTTTCCGCTGCAATTATTTAGAGTTTTACTATTCGTGAACTATTGGATTATTGTAATAAAGTACTTATTTATTAGTTAAGACATGGTTAAATTCTGTTTATCATTTGTGAATCATTCGTGTATGTGTGTTGAACATCCTGGGCACACATATGCGTTACGCTTGGTTCATATTCGGAACCGGGTGTCACAAATTGGTATCAGAGCCGCGTTGACCGTATGACGCAAGCCTAGGTAGAATGGACACTCTAGAGCACTTAGGAACACTCTTCTAATCTGCTATTTTCAAAAAATTTTGCTGCTGTTTTGTTTCCCTTATTTTCAGCCGCAAAAAGTATTGATCGCTGCTGCGTTTTTGATAAAAATTTTCAGAAGTGAGCAATATTAAGTGCTGCTGTTTTGCTGTATAAATTTTCGCGAAAACGGTGTGTTTTGCTGCTATTATGTGTGGGTAAAATTATCGTGTTGGTTGCTGTAATTTTTCTCTTTATTTTTCGTTCTTTTGGAACCGCTGCACCGCTCTTTGTCCGCCGTTTAGCTGCTGAAATTTTCAGATTTGTTTTTCATTATTTTTCTAATGTATTCTTGTTTCTTGTAGATGGCCCGCACCAAGACAACCCCCCGTAAGTCGACCGGTGGACTTGTGCCCCCGCGTAGGTTGGCTAGTCGCTCTCCGGCCGTCGACCCTCGTCACCCCGTGGTGATCCGTTCTGACGGCAGAGCCGCAGGACAACTGCGTCACCGTCTCCGTGCCCTACGCCGTGAGGCTGGCTACCGTCACCATAGCCTCTCGCTCTCCTACCACACCACTGGAGTGCAGCGCCCCGGCAGGAAGGAGTGGAGCTGCAAAATCTATATCTACTACGGTGACAAGTTGGTGAAGACCCACAGCAGCCCTGCTTGGAGGAGCTCCCGCCGATCTGCAGAGCAGGATGCTAGCTGGGAAGCAGCCACTTTTTGGAGCCACGCCCGCCGTTTCCGTCTGGAGGACACGGTTCATGCCTTCGTCCCGCAGCGTCCCAGTGGCACTGCGCGCTTCGTCTCCAGGCACGTGGAGGGACCCCTGGACCTCCCGCAGTCTCGTCAGACTGTTGACGACGTGACCCAGCTGAGTGCCCGACTTCAGAGGGCGCAACAGGAAATACAGGATGGACGTGACCTCGCCCAGCGCCACGAGGCGATAATCAGGAGGTATCGTCGGATCACCGACGAGGACCCAGACGACTACGCGTCCGACACCCCGATGTGGACCCCAGACTCTCCAGACCGTCGCAACGGTCAGCGTGAGTCGTCTTCTGAGGAGTCCTCTGACGAGGAGCCTTCCAGTGTGGCGTCCACCGCACCACCGCCGCCTGCTGCCTCATCACCCCAGGACCCACAGGACCCCGAGGACCCCGGCGACGACGACGACGACGAGGACCCAGATGAGTTCCCGCTCGACGACGAGTAGTCCTCGACCTATGCCACGACTCAAGGATAGGCACACCCCCATTAGTAAATAAGAGCGATGTAGATATACTTGTGTGACCTTGAGTTGTATTACTTCTTTTAGGATCTTTGTAATTCCGTTTGGTGCTTGTTTGAGTGCTTGTGTGCTTAGTAGAGAGTTGTGGGATGCTTCGGCAATTGTCCACATCCTCATAATATAGGTCTATATTAATAAAGGATTATTTAGTGTCACATACCTTGATGCATATAGTTGGGACGTTTCTTTCCAAATTCTAAATCCTCCTGTCCCCACCTTTCTTTCGCCAACAGATGGTGAGAACTTGTAACCAGAGGGATGCCAACGATGAGGAGGAGCGCAATGAAGTACCTCAGAACAACCAGGGACATGCTCATGGAGCTATCAACATTGAACAACTGTTAGCTATGCAGAACCAGCTCATGCAGACCATGATACAGACCATGGGACAGCTGCAAGCTGGCAACAACAATCAGCCCCACCTGCCTCCACCACCACCCCCGCCACATCACAACCGTTTGGGAGAGTTCATGAGGACCAGACCGCCTACCTTTGCACAAGCCACAGACCCAATGGAAGCTGATGATTGGTTGAAGTCTGTTGAGAAGAAACTTGCTATTGTCCAGTGCACTGACAGGGAGAAGGTTCTCTTTGCATCACATCAACTAGTTGGAGCAGCCGCTGACTGGTGGGAAGCTCTTTGCAACGCTCACGATAATCAGGAGACAATCACTTGGGCTGAGTTTGAACAGAGTTTCCGTTCCCACTATGTACCTGAAGGAGTTATGATACTGAGGAGACAAGACTTTGAAAATCTCAGGCAAGGAAGGATGAGTGTGGGTGAGTATCTCAACAAATTCACTCAATTATCAAGATATGCCCCAGAAGACATCAAAACTGATAGTAGGAAGCAGTATCTGTTCATGAGGGGTCTCAACAATGAAATTCAAGTCCAGTTGCTCAATACCGATTATCCAAACTTCCAAAAGCTGGTTGACAAGGCTATTGTGGTTGAGAACAAGATTCGTGAGATGGAGCAGGACAACAAAAGGAAGATGTCACATCATGGACCGCAGCAAGGAAGCAATGTTCGCCCCTGCTATGCACCACCGACTGCACCACAATACAACCCCTCTGCTCCTGCATACCGCACTGCTTATCCGCCCCGCCCAAATCAGCCACCGCAGCAACGCCCTGCCATGCAAGCGCCTCGCAATCCTGTGCCACCTGCGCCGCGTCCTAACATGGCGGCAAATGCTCAAAACCAGTTGCACCCAAACTTCCCTAATGCTACGGGTGGTAAGACATGCTATGCGTGTGGAGAACCCGGACACTTTGCAAGTCAATGCCCCAAGAGAAACAATGGACCTATGAACAATGCACCAAGGCCAAATCACCCGCGACCAAATGGAGGAGCACCACAAGGCAACCGTGGACAGCAGAATTTTGCTCGTGGCAATGTCAATCATATCTCTACTGAGGAAGCCCAGCAAGCTGATGACGTCGTGATTGGTATGTTTCTCGCCAACTCCAACCCCGCGACTGTTTTATTTGATTCAGGAGCATCTCATTCATTCATCTCGTCAAAGTATGTTGCCAAGTACAATTTGCCTATATCTCATATGAAGCAAACTATGCTAGTAAGTTCTCCTGGCGGAGAGATGAGGACAAATATAGTATGTCCGAAAGTAAGCATTAAAATAAGGGGGGTAGACTTTCTCGCAAACCTCATAGTCTTGGACTCCCAAGGAATAGACATAATACTTGGAATGGACTGGTTGAGCAAGTATAATGGAGTCATTCAATGCGCCGAGAGGATTGTGCAGTTGACAAGTGAACATGGTACCCGCATTGAAGTTGAAGCAGCCCAACCTGCAAGAGGGAAAGCGACGCTGAATCACGTGGAAGAAGTGACATTGGAAAGCATTCCGATCGTTCGCGAGTACCCGGACGTGTTCCCAGATGAGTTGCTAGGTATGCCACCTGATCGTGACATAGAATTCGCCATTGAGTTGATACCCGGAACTGCACCTATAGCTAAGAGGCCGTATAGGATGCCTCCTAAGGAATTAGCAGGGCTCAAGAAGCAAATTCAAGAGCAGCTAGAGAAGGGTTTTATATGCCCCAGCTCATCCCCGTGGGGAGCCCCAGTGCTCTTCGTAGATAAGAAGGATGGAACCCAGAGGATGTGTGTGGACTATAGGTCTCTCAATGAAGTGACAATTAAGAACAAGTACTCACTGCCCCGTATTGAGGATTTGTTCGACCAAATGAAGGATGCATGTATCTTCTCCAAGATCGACTTGCGGTCAGGATACTTCCAAATGAAGATTAGACCATCAGATATACCCAAAACAGCATTTCGGACACGATATGGATCTTATGAGTACACCGTCATGTCATTTGGATTAACGAACGCGCCTGCGTACTTTATGTATCTCATGAATAAGGTCTTCATGGAATATCTGGATAAGTTCGTTGTAGTGTTCATCGATGATATTATGATCTACTCGAAGGATGAGAAGGAACACGAGGAACACTTGAGGCTTACGCTGCAGAAATTGAGGGAGCATCAATTGTATGCCAAGTTCAGTAAATGTCAATTTTGGTTACGAGAAGTTTCTTTCTTAGGACATATTATATCTGGAGGAGGAGTATCAGTTGACCCAGGGAAGGTGAGAGATGTGCTTAAATGGGAACCGCCACAGAATGTCAAGGAAATTCGGAGTTTCCTTGGAATGGCTGGATACTACCGCCGATTCATTAAGGATTTCTCCAAAATAGCCAAGCCTATAACCGAATTACTCATGAAGGGAAAGGCATTCCGATGGACTCAAGCTTGTCAGGATAGCTTTGAAGAGTTAAAGAAAAGATTGACAACCGCCCCAGTGTTAGTATTACCGGACGTGAGCAAGAGTTTTGATATATACTGTGATGCATCAAGACAAGGATTAGGATGTGTGCTCATGCAAGAAGGCCAAGTGGAAGCTTATGCATCGAGGCAACTAAAGAAACATGAGTTGAATTATCCTACACACGACCTTGAACTCGCAGCCGTGGTACACGCCTTGAAGATATGGAGACACTATGTTTTTGGTCACCGATGTGAGATTTATACAGATCACAAGAGTCTCAAGTACATATTTACGCAAACGGATCTGAATCTGAGGCAACACCGATGGTTGGAGCTCATCAAGGATTATGACGTGGGAATCAACTATCACCCAGGGAAGGCCAACGTAGTGGCCGATGCCTTGAGCCGAAAAGGAGTAAGTCATCAACTCACAGTTCAAGAACTGCCATCCGAGTTATGTAAGGAGTTTGAACGGTTGAACCTTGGATTCATAAATGAGATGGGAACGATGGAAGTCAACCCAACATTAGAGCAGGAAATATAGGAAGGACAGACAAAGGATAAGGAAATACAGGAAATCAAGGAAAGGACCCAAGAAGGAAAAGAATTCCGGTTTGATGAGGACGAACAGGGTACCTTATGGCTTGGAAAGAGGATTGTGGTACCTAATGTCAGGCATATTCGAGAAACAATATTGAAGGAGGCACATGACTCGCCTTACTCAATTCATCCTGGCTGTACAAAGATGTACAAGGACTTAAAGACATGCTACTGGTGGGCCAGCATGAAAAAGGACATAGCCGAATATGTTGCACTTTGTGATGTGTGCCAACGAGTTAAAGCTGAACATCAAAGGCCAGCCGGATTGTTACAACCACTAAAGATCCCGGAGTGGAAGTGGGAAGAGATTGGTATGGACTTTGTAGTTGGATTACCGCGAACTCAGTCTGGCTATGATTCAATATGGGTTATTGTGGATCGATTGACAAAATCAGCTCATTTCATCCCTGTCAAGACCACATATACCACCGCGAAGCTAGCAGAATTGTATATGGAACATATTTTGTGCCGACACGGAGTACCAAAGAAGATAGTCTCGGATAGAGGTTCTCAATTTACCTCCAGATTTTGGCAGAAATTGCATGAAGCAATGGGAACAAGGCTGAACTTTAGTTCAGCGTATCACCCTCAAACAGATGGACAAACCGAGAGGACCAACCAAATTTTGGAAGACATGTTGAGAGCATGTGCTTTAAAGCATAGGAAAAGTTGGGATAAAAGTTTGCCGTATGCTGAATTCTCGTACAACAATAGTTACCAAGCAAGTTTGAAAATGTCACCCTATGAAGCATTATACGGAAGGAAATGTAGGACTCCCTTGTTTTGGAATGAAACCGGAGAGAATCAAGTGTTTGGTCCCGACGTGTTACAAGAAGCTGAAAGGCAAGTCCAAATAATACAGGAAAACTTAAAGGCTGCCCAGTCTCGACAGAAAGGTTATGCTGATAATAGGCGAAGGAGTCTGACTTTTGAAGTTGGAGATTTTGTATACCTCAAAGTGTCACCTATCAGAGGTCAGCGACGGTTTAACGTCAAAGGAAAATTGGCACCACGTTACATCGGACCATTCAAGATTCTGGACAAACGAGGAGAAGTGGCATATCGACTTGAGCTGCCGACGTATCTCTCCGATGTACACGACGTGTTTCACGTCTCTCAACTCAAGAAGTGTCTCAGAGTACCGGAAGAACAAGTGCCGATAGACGAGTTAGAACTTCAAGAGGATTTGTCTTATGTCGAGCACCCTATCAAAATTTTGGACATAAAGGAAAGAGTCACGAGAAATAAAAGGATCCGTTGGTGCAAAGTGCAATGGAAACACCATACAGAAGCCGAAGCTACATGGGAACGTGAAGAAGACCTGAAGACAGAATTCCCGCATCTTTTCTCCACGCTATCGAATCTCGAGGGCGAGATTCACTTTAAGGGGGGTAGGTTTGTAACACCCTAAATCTTCGCATCATGCATTGCATACATGGTCATGCATTAAACACTAGTAGAATGAAAGGAAAATAATAAAACATATATATACAAATGTATGAAGCGAAAGAGAGAAATAGAAAACAATAATTATAGCCTAAAACTTGTAATAGGGAATAAGTATTAAAATAATAATAAAAATATATATAAATATATATATAAATAATATATATAACAATATATAAAAATAGAAAAAACATATTAATAATATATGTTCTAAAAATAATAAATAATAAATAATAAATATATAATATTAATAATATTATATATAATTATATAATAAAGGAAAAGTAAAAAAAAGGAAAAGTAAAAAAAAAGGAAAAAAAAGAAATCACCGCTGGCCAGGCCAAGCCGGCCCAGCCAGCGGCACCTCCCGCGGCCGCGCGCCCGCAGCCGGGCCCCACCGCCGCCGCTTCCGCCGACAGGCGCCGAGCCGGCTGCGCGCGCCAGCCCCGCTGGCCCCCACCCACGCACCCGCGCGGCGCGCATCACCCGAGGCCGCAGCGCCTCCCGCCCCGAGCGCGCCCGCCCCGAGGCCCCGCCTGACCCCCCAGCCGCCCGCTCTCCCGCGCCGTACGCGTCCCGCCCGGTCCGACTCGGCCCCGCCTCCGCGATTTTTCCGCGAGCGCCCGGTCTCCCGCCGCCATACGTCTCCCGCCAACGCCCTGCCGCGATTCCCGGTGCCCGCGTGACTCCCAACCGAGCCGGATACCGATGACTCCCGCCGCCCCTATAAAAGGAACCGAGGCCCTAGGCTTTTTCCCACGAACCAGCAGCCGCCAGCAGAGAAGGAAAAGCCGCTGGAACCAAGGTCCAGAAGGCTGCGCCCAGGGAAGAAAAAAAGAGAAAAAGAAGGGGAAGAAGAGGGAGAAAAAGAGGAGGGCACCACCGTTCGCCGGAGATCGTCGCCGACATCGCGCCGCCGTCATCGTGCCGCCGAAGGACTGCTGCACCACCTATTTCGTCTACGCGTCGCATTTATTCCACGACCGTTGCGCCGTCAGATCTACGGTAGGGTTCGTTCCCGATGCGAATTTTTGCGATCATATTGAATCTAATAGGCGTAAATTAATTTTAGTTGCACCATAAATTTTATTTCAGCAGCATTAATCCACCCTAAAACCCCCGTAAACTCAAATGAACACATATGAACTAGTCGCATCTAATTAATAAACGACCGTAGTAAATTAATTATTAAATTGTGCATGCATGCATGTCATTGCATGTTGATTATTTTGTTTGCATTATGTTGAATTGCATATGTTTTCTTGTATGTATGATCACGCGTAGAGGAACGTGCTCAAGAGGCCGCATACGAGGATTTCCAAAATCAAGACTTCGAAGCGCTTGAGCAATCCCATCTGCCGGAGCAAGGCAAGTGTCCTTGAAGCATATTGATCCTATTTTAAATTAAATGTTTTGTTTGCGAACTTGCATGCTTGTGTCAAATTGATGGGAATCCTATGGTAGGAAGTTTACTAGTTTTGTTTGACCACCCTTGTCACCTGGAATTATGGTAGAGAGTCGGGAAGGGTTTTTACTTTTTGCTTCGCTTAATTAATTGGGATGGCAAACAACACTACAAATTTAATTATGCATCAATGATATTCTGGTTAATGTGAACTGGTCAATACGATGGGTGATCTAAGCAAGCCTGGTTATGTGGATGGGTTGGTTGTTATGGTGGTTTGCTTGCCTTAGATCTAAGGACCGGTTCATGCGAGAATATGCCAGGTCAACAGTGCCACCACAAGGCCAAGTATGGGTGCGGCGTAGCTGAATAATTAGGAGCGCTGCTAGTATTGTATGGACCATTGGATGGCGCGGGGAATGGGAGTCGAGGAGGACTGCCCTGGGATCCGCATGGCACACGAGGGGGCCCGTGGGTGGGAGAATAGAGATTCAAGCCTGCCGGTGAAACCTTAGTGGGCCCGTACATACTAGTAGTCCCTTTTGAAAGGCTATTTTGTGATCTCTTGGCCACACACCTACGGAAGTGTGAGATGGCACAATGGAGGTTTCTTAGTCATCGAAAGGTGATAAAATCACAAACATGTGGGTAAAGTGGTACAACCTCTGCAGAGTGTTTAAAAACTATCATGATAGCCGTGCTCCCGGTTATGAGCGCCTGGATGACCTACATGATTAGAGTTGGAATTGGGATTTGGGATGGTTATGGTTGGTTTATGGTTATGGTCTGGTAATGGTCATGGTTATGAAATTGAGTTATGGTAATTGGACATGGATAATGGTAATGTTGGCAATAATTGGATATGGTTTATATTTCGTTAATATGATGGTTATGATGGGATTGTTTCACATAGACATAGTATAATGCTTTTCAAATGTTTTACTGTACTTTTCAGCATTTAGCCATTATTATTGTCGTCATTTGAATTAGCCACATGTCATACTTTCCACACTTGCTGAGTACGACATGTACTCACCCTTGCAATCCCCCCCAACAGCTACTGGAGACAATTGGGAGTACCCTGAGGATCACGTGGAGTACTAGGTTGCGTACCGCCGTCAATTGCTTGTGGATTGGAGTCGTGCTGTTTAGTTTATTTTCCGCTACAATTATTTAGAGTTTTACTATTCGTGAACTATTGGATTATTGTAATAAAGTACTTATTTATTAGTTAAGACGTGGTTAAATTCTGTTTATCATTTGTGAATCATTCGTGTATGTGTGTTGAACATCCTGGGCACACATATGCGTTACGCTTGGTTCATATTCGGAACCGGGTGTCACAGCTAGAGCATATGGCGATATCGTGCATTTCGAACAGCTGCTTGGCACCTTCCCTCGTTAGCGAGTTCAAGGTCTTCATGCTGGAGCTTGTCCTGCGTGGCTTCGTTGAAGGTCTAGATCCAGAGTGACCCCATGGTGATCTCCGGGGGAAGGACTGCTTCAGCTCCGTACACCAGGAAGAAGGGTGTCTCTCCAGTTGATGGCTAGGTGTTGTCTTGCTCGCCCAAAGTGCAGACTGAAGCTCCTCTATCCAGTTGGCTCCATGTTTCCTCAGGTGCTTGTAAGTGCGCGTCCTGAGTCCTTTCAGTATTTTTGCATTTGCTCTCTCGGCTTGGCCATTACTTACTGGGTGAGCTACTGATGCGTAGCTAACTTGTGCGCCGAGGTATTCACAATATTCTTGGAATGTTGCACTTGTGAATTGGGTTCCATTGTCAGTTATGACTCTATTCGAAACTCTAAATCTGCAGACTATGGACTTCAAGAATTTGATAGCAGACTGCTTGTTGATTGTCACAACTAGAGTAGCTTCCTGCCACTTGGTGAACTTGTCAATGGCGACGTACAAGAACTTATAACCTCCAACGGCTTTTGGGAAAGGTCCAAAAATATCCATCCCCCACACAGCGAATGGCCATGTAGGAGGTATCATTTGCAGTGACTGAGCCGGTGTGTGAATTTGTTTTGCGTGAAATTGGCACTCTTCACACTTTGTTACCAGCTCTACTACATCCTGGAGAGCTGTAGGCCAGTAAAAGCCATGTCGAAAGGCTTTACCGACCAACGTGTGAGAAGACGAGTGGTTCCCACACTCGCCTCCATGGATTTCCGCGAGGAGCTTGTGGCCTTCTTCCCGGGTGATGCACCGCATTAGGACGCCGTTGGCACTGCGCCAGTAGAGATCCCCTTCTACCAACGTGTATCTTTTAGCCAATCTGACAATCCGATCAGCGGATGCACTGTCTTCAGGAAGGATGTTGTCTTTTAAGTAGCTCCGGATCTCCGATATCCATGCATTGGAGCTAACTTGAGTCTGCGGATCTTGCGCGTTGGGTTGCTCGGAGCTTCCTGCAGTGCCTACGATCCTTGGTAGACGCCATGGTAATAGGGCCACCGGGACCGCCAGCTTTGAGGTGCTGGTCTCGCCCCCTTCACCCAGTTCGGCAGGCTGAGTGGTAGGTTTTGACAACCTCCTGACAAAAACTTTGTCAGGAGCTTGAGCTCCGATTGAAGCCTTCATCGAGTGTTCATCAGCTTCAACATTGTTGAGACGCTGAACATGGCAGAGGTCCAGGACGTTGAAGTCCTTCTGGAGCTTCTGGACCTCAAGGAGGTAAGCAGCGAGTTGTGGTTGTTGCAGCTGCATTTTCCTTTGACTTGCTTGATAATGAGCTGCGAATCACCCTTCACCAGCATCTGCCTAACACCATATGGTAGCGCCACCTTGAGCCGGTAGATGAGAGCTTCATACTCCACCATATTGTTGGTTGCCTTGAAGTCAAGGTGTACCATGTACTTGACCTTCTCCCAGGTTGGAACGAGGAGAAGTATTCCAGCTCTGGCCCCCTGCTTTTGCATGGAGCCGTCGAAGTAGAGAGTCCAGTAAGGCTCGATGAAGACCGGGACCTTGGGTTCCGGCTTCTGCTCACTGGGGCCTCCTGGATTTGATGAAGAAGGGGTCCACTCCGCCACGAAATCAGCCAATGTCTGACTCTTGATAGCATGTCGAGGCAGGAATTCGAGATTGAACTCTGCCAGCTCCGTTGCCTTCTTTGCAATATTCCCAGTAGAATCAGGGTTATGCAGTATAGCACGCAGTGGATAGAAGGTTACCATTGATATCTTGTGGGCTTGGAAGTAGTGACATAGCTTCCTTGAGGCGATGAGAACTGCATAAAGCAGCTTATGCACCTCAATGTATCGAGTCTTGGCGTCGTGGAGTACTTCACTGATGAAGTACACTGGCCGCTGGACAGTTTGAACCTTCCCTGAAGGTCCCGGAGCTTCTTATTCATCAACCCGGATCCTCCCGAAGGGGTCCGGACCTTCTTCTTGAACTTCCCAGACCCTCCCAGAGGGGTCCGGAACTTCTTCTTCAGTCGTGTCAACTCCCTCAGATGAGGGAGGTTGATCCTCACGGAGCTTGCCTTGAGGATCTGTGCCTGGGGGCTGGGACCAGACTCGCCTTCAGGAAGCTCTGGACCCTCCCGGAGGGGTCGGGGCTCCTGAACTATAAGTGGATCTGGTCTTTCCGCAACCAGAACCATACTGACAACCTCCGAAGTTGCCGAAATGTAAAGCAAAAGAGTCTCACCAAGGTTCAGAGCTAACAGGATTGGTAATGTGGTGAGGAGATGTTTGAGCTCTTGAACGACCTTCTCTGCTTCTTTGGACCAATAGAATGGTCTGGACTTCCTCAATAACTTGAAGAAGGGTAGCGCCCGTTCTGCCAGTCTTGAGATGAACCGACTGAGCGCAACTAGACATCTAGTTAGCTTATGTACATCCTTGATGCGGGTTGGGGGCCGCATGTCTTCAATAGCCTTGATCTTTGCCGGGTTTGCCTCAATTCCAC
This sequence comes from Tuctoria greenei, assembly GCA_036927565.1. NCBI lineage: Eukaryota > Viridiplantae > Streptophyta > Magnoliopsida > Poales > Poaceae > Tuctoria > Tuctoria greenei. Next base: position 193,951,501 of record JAYESD010000006.1, on the reverse strand, counting down.
GGTTTGTCACCAAGAATACGAGGAGCTTCCCAGAGCTAAACCCGAAGACACATTTGTCCGAGTTTAGCTTGGTACGCATAGTGTGCAACCCTTCAAAGACGGCTTGCAAGTTGTCAAAGAGTGACTCCTTGTTCTTCACATTGATGATGATGTCATCGACGTAGACCTCCACCATGTCCCTGATGAGCTCTCCAAATGTTTTGTGCATGGCTCGCAAAAAAGTTGAAGTATCGTTTTTGAGACCGAAGGGCATGGAAGTATAACAATACAACCCATCTACTGTTATGAAGGCAGTATGCTCGTCATCTTTCCTAGACATTTGGATCTGATGATATCTAGAGTATGCATCTAGAAAACACAATAGCTCGCACCCAGAGGTGGAGTCCACTATCTGGTCAGTCCTAGGTAGTGGAAATGGGTCTTTTGTACATGCCTTATTCAAGGTGGTGTAGTCAATACACATCCGAAGTTTCCCGACGACCTTGGGTACAACGACTGGGTTTGCCAGCCATCGTGGATGATGAACCTCCCAGATGAAACCAGCTTCGAGCAACTTCTTGATTTCTTGTCTGATGAAGTTCTGTCGCTCAACTGATTGCTTCCGGGGCTTCTGGTGTATTGGTCGTGCGTCAGGGTATATCTTCAGGCTGTGCTTAATCACCTCCCTAGGGATCCCAGACATCTATGACGGTTGCCATGCAAACACGTCAACATTCGCCCGGAGGAAAGTGATGAGCGTGAGTTCCTATTTGTTGTCCAGACCCCCCGATATAAGGGTGGTCTGGGCAGCATCAGAACCAATTTGGACGACTTTGATGGGAATGTCGGTGTCGCTGCTTGGCTGCACGCGTGGTGCAGAGGTTGAGTCTCGGAGACGAGTGCTCAGAGGTTGAGCAGCTAGCTCCTTGCCAGATGCTTCCTCCTGCACTGTTGTAAGCGCGTGGAGTTCTTCCAGCGCAGTGACTCCTGCAATACGATCCCCGCGGATCCGGAGAACGCCTAAAGGTGTCGGCATGTTCAACACTAGGTAGCCATAGTAGGCTATGGCCATGAACCTATACAGGGCAGGCCTGCCTAGGATGGCGTTCAGGGGTAGACTGATGTGCGTCACGTCGAAGACCAGCTTTTCGGTCATATAGTTCTCTAGAGTCCCAAAGGTCACCGGGAGTGTAATTGAGCCAAGAGGACTGATGGTCCCCAGACCTACCCTAGAGAAAGGACGTGAGGGATGAAGGTCCGAGAGTTTCAGCTGGATCTTGGTGAATGCTTCATAGCTGAATAGGTTAAGTGTCGACCCTCCATCCACCAAGACATAGTAAAGTTGTACGTTATTGATGGTAGGAGACACCATCAATGGCAGTTGTCTAGCTTCGATCATGTTTCTTGGGCAGTCTGAAGCATCAAAAATGATGGAAGTGTCCATCCACTTCCGATGGGGTTCTGCCTTGACAGTAGGAGTTGTGGCAGCCATCTCCCGTTCCATAGTCTTGACGACGCGGCGGGGGGTGATATCCCAGGACCCTACATAGATGGTATTGAGGGTCTTCCGATGCTCGTTGTCAAAGATGTCAGAATCATTATTGACGGTGTTGTACACAACCTTTAGGACCTTCTTGGGTCCTGGAAGCCTAGCTCTAGATCAACCGGAACTTCGTCGACTTTCTGATTTCCTTCCCGCTGGCGGAAAGAATCTTCTTATCGGCGCTTATTGAAGCACTCGATAAGGTTTTGAACCTCGCGAGAATCTTCAAGATTGTGAGTGTCCGTTTTGTGGATCGGACACCACATCTTTTGACTGCCGCCGTCTTCAGACGATGGTCGAGGACGTTTCTCGGGGCGTGGCCCCGACCACCCGGAGCTGCAGCAGCAGCAGCAGGCGTGCCGGTCGACGGATTCTTCTTGTCGTTGGACTTTTTCTTCTTCTTTCCACTACAAAAGGTAATGGCTTCAGCCTTAGAGGATTTTTTATCGGCCTCCAAAGCTGGCTTGGATTGTATTTCACAGCCCTCCGCAACCCTAGCACACTTATCGGCTAGGCTGAAGAGTTATGTGACGCTGGTGACTTCTTTCGTCGCCAGCTTCTCCAACATCTTCTTGTCTCTGACACCCTTCCGAAATGCCATAACGACATATGCGTTGGAGATATAAGGAATGGTGTTCTGTACCTGAGAAAACCGCTGGATGAACGATCGCAGCGACTCTCCCGATTTCTGCTGTACGGCAAACAGATCCAGCTCTATGTCAGGTCGGGTGTAGGAGCTCCCAATGTTGGCGGTGAACCGGTGGCATAGCTCTGCCCAACTATTGATGGAGTTAGGCGGAAGACTCACGAACCAGGACCTGGCTATCCCACTCAGAGCTATAGGAAAGTAGTTGGCCATCACGACCTCATTGCCTCCCGCCGCTAGAATGGAGATGGAGTGTATCTGGAAGAATTCGACAGGGTTGACAGTCCCATCGTACTTCTCCGGCAGATGAGGTTGAAACTTCTATGGTTACCGGACCATGCGAAGATGCATGGCCAGGGCTGAACAGCCGCCCCTACTCCCAAAGAAGAAGAGTTTTTCCGAGCTTCTCGTCTTTTGCGAGCATGCTCGATATGGACGCGGGCATCCTTCTGCCTATAACGGTGGTCAAGCTCCGACCGCAGATCATGGGTCGAGAGCCTTGAAGCCGTGTGAGTACGGCATGCCCCGAAGGCAAGGACGTCAATTGTTGGGAAGGCGCGCGCCTCCGGTGTTGTGAAGTCTGAGGACCAAGTCTGCCAGACAAGGCCCTTCACTAGGAAGGTGCCTGCCCTGAAGGGGGAGGACCTTGGTTGCAGATGGCATCGGCTGCTGCTGCAACTAGATGCTCCACATTAGCGTGCCACTACTCCATTGCACCCTAAGGTGCGCCGGGCACGATGGACGCTGCAGAAGAGTGGGCGCCACATTGATCGCGTTCTCAGGGTTGTTGTGTGTCGATGCAGTGACCGACGCGAAGATACCATCCTGTTGCCTGGCGTTGTTTGCTGGAGCAGTTGGTGGTGGTGGTGGTGGTGGTGGTGGTATGACACTCGCCGGGACAATAGCACCAGTTGGTTGTTGCACGTTGGAGAGATTTCCTCCAGCAGGTTGCTTAGCGTGGTCGTTTGAAGATCCTGCGGCGGAATTCACCATCTTGAAATCTCAGGCCCCCCTTCCTGGCGCGCCAAATGTCAAAGTTTATGATCGACACTTCCCCCGGTACTACTAGACCGTAGCCCCTGGAGGTTCGTGATTGGTTGGGGCGCGCGTGAGATTATGAACAAGACAGTGACACGAGGGACTTTTACGTGGTTCGGGCCGCCTTAGCGTAATACCCTACTCCAAGGGTGGTTGTTGTATGTATGACTTGTGTAGATGTGTGGGGTCGATTGGACTTGTCATTTGTACCTTGCGGCGCAGCCCTTTTATAACCCAAGGACTTGCTGTTACATTGTCAACCTGGCCCGATATGTGGCTCCGGCTGTCTTTTATTACCTAATACATGATTTGCACGTATTAAGTACATTTCACAGTGTGATAACGCGCCTTAATGGCAGTGTTACCAGTACTAAATGTCTTCTGATCGTGTGTCATTAACATGGCATTAATGACACGTAATCAGGTCTTGTAACGGCTGCTTTAACTGCCTCATGAATGTCCGCGCCGTTAGAGATCCGGCAGTCCTCCCGTTGCAGGCTTAGGTTCGGAGGCTCGACACGTGGTAGCTTCGGAGCTTCCCACTGTGGGGAGGCAGGCCCGGGGCCACTGGACACGTGGCATGACCGAAGCTTCCTATATAGGGAGTTAGGTCCGGTCTTGCTTTACACGTGGCAGCGCCGGAACTACCCTAATGAGGGAGGCGGGTCCAGTGCTGCGGGGCACGTGGAGCCTTCAGAGGTCTTCAACTCAGACAGGTGAAATTTTGTGGCTTTTCTTGCGGTATCGTCGGGTACACGATACGCAGGGTACCGACAACTACCTTGGCAGTGGTGAGATGACGGAGATGCAACTCCACGGGGAGGCAACTCGGGGACGACGGGGAGGCGGGGAGACAACTCGACGGCCATTAGGAGTCCTCTCGGCGGGGGCGAGGAGGCGACTCAAGGGCAGCCGTGAGATGGTGCCGGTCTCGAAGATTCAATGGCGGCCATCGGAGGATAGTTGCATCGAGGTCGAAGGAGTCGGCCTCCAAGCCGCAATAGCAGCGGCCGTCAGGTGATGCCGGCGGCCACCTGGAGCGGACTTCGTGCCGGATGCGGGAAGCCGATGGAGGCGGTCGGGGAACTCGTTCGACGCCAGTATGAGATGGTGGCAGCGGGAGATATGGGAACTCGACGAGATCGATAATGACGGGGACTTCGACAAGTTTGTTGTACGGGCGCGCGCAAAGCGGATGGCAGTGGCAATTCCGCGTAATAAACTCGAAGTTTGAGGCCACAATAAGGCTACCGTTCCGATTCACATCGCAGAACACCCTTTTTACCATTTCTCCTCCTTAGTTCCTTTTAACGAATAGGATATGTGTAACACCCCAGGTATGAACAACCCTGGACGCTACTAAAACCATCTAAACATTCCTACTACAAAAAATATTAAAATTTTTGGCAAAGTCTCTCTTGAAAACTCTATCATCTGCCGGCAGCAAAACACAATAACTGACATAATAATATTAATAAACTAAGAATATTAATAATTGACACAAATAACCACACCGTAGTCTCAACATCACAAATGGTATGTAATTAACTAAGAATATTGATAAACTAGGCTTATTAAATGGGTTGTGTGCTCGAGTGCATATGCTACCCTCTTCTCAATGCATGTTTGATCAACGGGTACCTAAAAACCAAATAAACACAAGTGTGAGTAAAAATACTCAGCAAGTACACTTAGAGCTTGAAGAACAATCGAATCAAACAGAATGAAACATAGCAATACTTGAACTTGAAATGAAGAACAATGAAATAGTAGTTTCCGTCTGAAACGGACGATACTTGAATTCTCCTTAGCATTTATCGGTAAAGCCGAGCAAGTGGGGCCAGCACTTAGAACTTGAATATAAGAACAACTCCAGACTTAACCAGTACTTGAATGATAATTTAATGAACAACTTGAATCTTGAAGTTCGAAGAAACATAATCATAAAGCAATTGAATCTTGAATACTCAGATAATGAATCAACACCACAGAGGGAAATTAATGATGAGCAATTCACACATATCATAAAACAACTCATCATGCACTTGCCTTAATCGCGATGAGAACTCGAAGACGCTCGCTCTACACCTCAACTCTTAAAGCCTGTGAAATTTAAATGACCCTTAGACACATTCCTAGCGCATAACTAAATATTCTCTATACATCTTTACATCAATATTTAAAGTAAAGGCTAATTATCCATCTTATCAAAATTAAAAAAATAAACAGACAGAGACATAGCACTATCCATGTTTTCTCATTAACTGTCAATCGGAATCGAACCAGACCAATATGGTGAAAGGATGAAATTATCTCTACACTCTATATCTGTACTTATATATCATTTTTTTCATCTACTGAGATACAACAGCAGCGCACAAATCAGAGATCAGCATAGCAATTTAATCGGTGGCAGCAGCAGTTATCAGATTAACTAACACCATTAGTAGCAAATCACGCGGAAATTACTACATGCAGCTGCAGGGGACTGCAGCCAGCTGAACCGGCAATTGAATCAACCATACATGCCAGCGGCGACACCTAAGCAGGAAACGATAATAGCAGAAAACAATTTTTTACAGTGGCAGGAGCTAGCACGACAGGTATTGGCAGCAGGAACCAGCAGCTCAACTCACGCAAGGCAAACAAAACATGAAGAGGACTTACGGCAAGAAGACAATGCAACATGCGGAGGAGCTCCTGAGAACCACCGTTGCTAGGAGCAGATGGATGGGAGCAAGGAGCGGCTTCCCTCCTGAATTTTTTTTCTCTCACAAGATGGTAGCAGCCTGAGGCAGCGCAGAAGGCATGCAGCAGCGACACAGCAAGCAGGTGGTCAGGCAACCGGCTCCATCCCCACGGCAAGTTAACAACACGCTTACCTTCTCGAAGAACAGCAGGGACAGACGCTTCTCCACGGCAAGGCAGCAAAGATCAGAAGAAAAATACGAAGATAACTGCTTTGGAGGTGGCAGCGCTGGTGGAGTCAAGAAGGGAAATAGTGGAGGAGAATTTTATAGGTGGTTGACCTAATTGATTTAATAGATAATCTAACGGTCCAAAATAAATCGGCTTATAGGCGACTCATTTGTTCTTTGAATCAAACGTATAAATAGTGAAACGAAATCGTCTCGACGAGCTCTACGCATCTACGGTGTCCGATCGTCCATCCGAATAAAGATTCAAGAAGTCAAACTTCAGTTAACCCTCCAGCGTTACTGGCGGTGAGGTTAAATTTTTTCCTAAATCTTTGGAATATTACAATCTGGGTGATTCACCATGAAACCGTTCTGCAGTTTCTCCCATTTGGCAGCGCTCTGAGTGATCTACCGTGAAATGGTGCTGATTCGTACAGCCAAACGACCCCTATACTAAGCTAATAGTATTCGTAATTAAACGAAGGAAGCTGCTAGGATAACTTTTACAAAAATTGAAAGTGTCAGATAGGCTAACTAGTCTGATCCCAAATTAATAAGTAGAAACACTACGTGGTAGTTGCCGTCATCATCGAATTTGTATAAATCTAGTTGCTCCTCCTTGCAACATGGTTCGACTGACTACAGCACCACCTCGCACAGCAGCAGCAACTTCGTGCCTCTGATGCTAGGCCTGACCCTCTTCCTAGGCCTGTTCTTGCATATTTGGTATAACATCTAGGTGCTTGAAGGTGCATGGCAAGAGCGATGCAGGCCGCAATATGAACACTGTTACTACTTTGAATATGCTCCCTCAGGCTGGTGACAGTACAGTTTCAAAACACCGGTGACACGAGTAGCAGATGAATCCAATCACATCGTTCAGAGAATGTAGCTTCACGTCGAACATACAGGTCTAATTATGTTCATTCTGATCGAGAATAAGAATAGGCTTAGGCCTGCATGCACGTATGCACACACGCGCAAAGTTGAGTTGTTGCATGGATGGTAAACAGTAAACATGATTGATTAGTATCTATGATATTTTGTTTATTAGCTAGTAGACAAGTTACTAATTGATTGATGTTAACATATGTACAGATATTGAGTACTCGAAAACAGACGAAGTTAAATAATACATAAGATTTGAAAAATACAAAAACATATAATCCTTAATCTCAGTAGCAGCATCTTTAGCAGACTCAACTATATTATTGATAGATATGCAATAATGGGTCAGAGGTAAATAACATATATGCGTAAAATAGTTAAATCAAACAAAAGGATCTCATATTTACTAATTAGATTCTCATTTCAAAGACTTCAAATCCTAGATATTTCCACAGAAAATAAAACATCTTACACTAAATCTCATGTCAGACATAATAGTCATTAGATCAAATATCATCTAAATTACACATCTCTGCTATAAAAAATTGACCAAAACACTCATAATATCTACTTCTAAATTACCAATCATACCTTCACACAAACGATACAAAGTGCCGAATTTTTTTTGTGAAGATGTTTTAGTCAACTTTTTATAACAGAGATGTGTAATTTAGATCATATTTGATCTAATGAGTATTATTTATCTAAAAGAGACTCGATGTCAGCTGTTTTACTTTCTTTTGTGAAAATATCTAAGATTTTGAAGGACCCGATATGAGCATTTAATTTAGCAAATATAAGATTTTTTGCTTGATTTAACTATTTCACTCATATATGTTCCTTACCTGATGCATATCCACCGGGAATATAGTTGAGGTTGCTAAATATACTGCCACTGAGATTAAGGATTACATGTTATTGTATTTTTCAAATCTCAGATATTTTTTAACTCCGACAGTTTTTTATACTCCATATTTGTACATATGTTCGCACCAACCAATTAGTAACTTCTCTACTAGATAGTACATAAAATATCATGAAATCTAATAATGATGTTTAATGTTTATCATTCATGCAGCAACTTAACTTTGTGTGTGTGTAAATGTGCACGCAAACCTAAGTTTGTTCTTGTCCTGGATCAGAAGGAACTGAACCATGCATAGATGTTCGACAAGAAGCTACTTTCCCCAAACATCGTGACTGGACTCAAGCGCTACACGTGTCACAAGGTGTTATAAAACTGTTTGTCACCCAGCCTGAGAGAACACGTTCAAGGTAGTAACAACGTCCATATTGCGGTCTGTGACGCTATCTTGCCATGCACCCTCGAGCGCCTCGACGCTATACCGAACACGCAAAAACAGATTTAGGAAGAGAGGGTTAGGCCTAGTAGCAGGGGCAAAAAGATGCTGCTATGCCAGTCGGTGCCGTTGTTAGTCAGAACAAGCTGCAATGACGAGCAACTAGATTTACACCATTCCGATTATCACACCAACTAACACATAGTATTTCTACTTCTCTCATCAATTTCTAGTTAGTCTATCTGATACTCTTAATTTTTGCCCGAGTTGACTCTAGCAACCTCCTTTGTTTAATTATGATCTAGTATTAACTGAGTATAAGCTGATAACAATACAATCTTTTCAGTTCCTATGTCTTTCCATGATTTTTCATAACATTTTATAAGGCAGTTCCTATGTCTTTTCATGATTTTTGATAAAAAATTTTAAGACAATTCCTATGTCCTTCCATGATTTGCCATAACAGCTTGTAGGGTAGTTCCTATGTCCTTCCATGCTCTTCAATCCCCTACTAAAGTTCTATGTAGATTTTGGAAGACAATTTGAAAATAAATGCGATAAGTGTAACCTTTACTTTGACACAGCCTACGTTTTATATAGCTAGAAACAACCTCTTTTACCCCTATATGCACCTCAGATTAAGGATTATGTCAAGTGACATTATGCAATGTTAGATCTGCTTTAGGATTCATACCCCCCTCAACTTATCGTCTTCTACCGACTATCGGCACACATGCCCTACTCCTTGACTCCCGAGCTAGGCCGGCGACATGCAGAGGGCTCGACCGATGGCGGACGCGGCGCACACGCTTAGCCCGACGGCGTTGTGTTAGTTATAAAAGTCTATCTCAATATTTGATAGTCTAGATAATATGTCATATATGTCAAAAAAGTGTATTTGGTATGATGAATAGGCTACCATATATGTCTTAGTATATTTGATAGTAAATATCTTATACATAGAAGTTCATATTTATAGATAGAAGGGAACCATGTATTCTTCTAACACATGTAACATTCCATGTATGTATCAGACAACATGATCCATATTGGTCATCCTGTGCTAATCATTTCACATGGTAACAAAATCAATAATTCTTCCTTGAGAATGACAACCATGTCGTCTTCTTCCTCCACCACCACTTGTTCCAACATCTCCGTTGCTATGTCTATCTTTAGTACTATCCTGATGAGTTCATCGCCACATCTAGAAGGGCTCGAGAGAGCAGAGGGATGTCTGGGGTCCACAAGTTTGGTGCGGATGGCTATGTGCGTCTAGCTAAACGCATGGTAAGAGTGACCCCAATTCTTATTAAGTATTCATAATATATTTGTCATACTAACACGTATCCACAGAAACGCGAGAGCAGTCAGAAGTTGACCGCTATACAGGTGCGGAAGAGGAGTCATATAGAAAGTGATCCTTCAGAGCCCGACCAGTTGTGCTCTCAGGTGGAAACAAATCAGGTGGTAAGTTCTCAACTTACTTGTGCTGAATTGTAATTAATAATTTTGATAACTTGGTTTTCTTTTATTTGTAGGCAAAGTATGGGCAGAAGGCAGTGAGGCTTCACGACGACGGGTACGACTGGCAAAACAGGCCAATCGACCCCCCAAGTCGTGTATGGTAGTGAAGACGGGAAAGCCCACAGATGCGAAATTTTAATATTTTTTGTTCTTCTTGTAGATTTGCTATTTTCAATGGAGTGGTAACTCGAGGAAGGCGCGACCTTCTTTGAGAGCCTCTTCAACACATTCGGATGGATCGAGCCGTCCTCCATCAGAGAGGGACCTTGAGATCCGGAGTGTTCAGGAGGAGCTCCGGAGGACAAAGGATAGGCGCGAGAGGATGGAAGCCCATGTCGGGTGACACGAGAAAACAATCTTGTCAAGATTTCAGACAGATGTAGGCAACAGTGTATTTTGAAACACAGACACTGCTACAATAAGCCTCATCACAGGCGGCTCCAAACCTATTATCACAGACGGCTTTTAAAACCGCCTGAAACGAAGAGTCTGTGATAATCCGCAATTTCACAGGCGGAGAAGTGAAACCGCCTGTGAAGACACATTATCATAGGCGGTTCTTCACTTAGGCTAGCCGCCTGTGAAGACAGATTATCATAGGCGGTTCTTTACTTAGGCTAGCCGTCTATGAAAATACTTTATCATAGACGGATCGTGCAGCATATATAACCGCCTATGATAAACGTCTTATCACAGACGGTTATTGAAGCATAACTAACCGTCTATGATAATAAGTCTTCACAGGCGGGTATTGAAGCATAACTAACCAACCGTCAATGATAATGTGTCTTCACGGGCGGGTTTTGAAGCTTAACTAACCGTTTATGATAATGTATTTTCACAGACGGATTTTGAAGCATAACTAACCGTCTATGATAATGTGTCTTCACAGACGGGTATTGAAGCATAACTAACCGTCAATGATAATGTTTCTTCACAGATGGTTATTGAAGCATAACTAACCGTCAATGATAATGGTGTTATCACAGACGGAGTTTACCTATATCAGCCATCTGTGAAGACCCTTTAATGCAGCCAGTTTCTACCATAACAGTCACCGTCTGTGAAAATTTGGTTATCACAGATGTTTCTTTACTTGTATCTAGCCGCCTGTGATAATTGTTTTTCACAGCCATGCCTAGCCGTTGGTTAATAACCGCCTGTGATAAGGTATAACCTATGCAGTACTATTGCTGTTATTTCTAATTTCCAAGTCAATTCAATATAATCACAGAACAAAAAACAACAATATCATCACAGAACAAAAGTCAACAATATTATCATCACAGAAGTCAATTTCACTAAAACAATATATATATGTACGAGTTACAGATACAATTCATCTCAAAGTTTACAAGTTTTCACTAAAAACAGCTTAAATTGGCATAGTCGCAAAGTTCTGGCACATCAGCTGCTGCACCATTCTTATCAAAGAATTTCCCTTTCTTGTGCAAAATTTCGCGACGTATGAACTGACAGAGTTCAGAAGCAATCATGTCGGCTCCTCCATCAGGAATACTTCTACAAATCGGCCATTCTTCGTTCAGATTCTTCTTATGCTGCAATATAACACATAACAAGGTTTAGAATGTGTTGGTTTGAACAATCTCAAAGTATAGATCAAAGTGAGAGTATACAGGAATTTAGTTGGTATTTTTGGAGCAATTGTACTATGAGCAATTGAATTTTGAAGTTGGAATCAAAATATGAAAATAATGTTTCTGGTAATATTGAACAGCAGAGAATATAAGCATTAAACTATGCTAGTTACAATGAAAATAAAACACAAAAGTAAGAAAATAAGGTATCGACATTAAGGATAACTTACATCCTCACGATTGACTCTATATACGGCGGCGGTCCGAAGATGATCGCATACATAATACCAGCATAAGACACTCCCAGCAGGCTGCTTCGGACAAGCATAATACGTTTTAATGTCCAATGCATTTGTATTATGTAACACCCATAATTTTTGAACAAAAGTGCTCAAAACCCTTGATCATGAGTGTATGCATTTTTGGGTGAATTTTAGCAATTCAAACGTGTAGCAAACGTTCAAAATTGAATTTGAATTCAAATCAAAAGAAAAGAATTGAAAAAGAAAAAGAAAAAGGTTTAAATCCCCTTTTGGGCCAAATCTTCCCCTCTGGCCCATTTCCCCTCCCCTCTCCCCGCGGCCCAGCCAACCTGCCCACCTCTCTCTCTCTCTCTCTGCCGGGCGGGGCCCGCTTGTCGGCGCCACCTCCTTCCTCCCTCTTCCTTCTCCCGCGCGCGCCGCGCCAACCGCCTGCCCCGCGCCCCACTCCGCACCCCCCCCCCTCTCCAACCGCTCGCCCACGTCGCGATCACCCCGGGAAAACCCCCCCTCGCGTGCGCCGGCAACCACCGCCTCCCCCGGACCTATAAATTCCGCCCTCCCCCTCTGTTTCCCCCTTCCCCGCGCCAAACCCTAGCCTCGCCGTCCCCAAGGTCTGTCCCGCACGTTCCCGGCTAGCCGGCGGTTGCAGCACCTCATCTACCCCTCTAACATCTTCACTTCGCCGCCAGGAAATCGCCGGACAAGGTTGGAAAGGGAGAACGTCGGGGAATCACCGGAGCCGACGAGCACCGACGCCAACCGCCGCCACTCCTCGACGCCGACCACCTTCCGACCGATTTCGTGCCCCGACACTCCCCTAGGTGAGTTCCCCTACCTCTCCTCTCTCGATTCATGCTTGTAGCGCGTAGTTTGGACGTCGGCATCGCCGTTTGGGCGATCTCCGGCGAGATCGCCGCCGCGGACTCCAGCGCCGCCGTGCCGTGCGTCGCCGGCGTCGCCTGAGGCGACGTGGCTCAATCCCTGCCGTCGGTTAACCCCCAACGGCTGAGATTAGAACCCCATACCGTTTCGGTATAATAAAATCCGGGCCGTTCATCCTGCATCCGACGGCCCACGTTTAAAGCACCATTTCCCGCCTCCGCATTTACACCCAGGCCCCTGGAGACTTAGTTGCTACCCCCTGGACTCTTCTGTAATTCGGATCTAGCCCCCAGAATTCTCAGACTAGCCCCTGGATCCCTAAAAATGGTTTTTAATCATTTAAATAAGCATTCTAACCCCTGTAATTTTGTAGATTCATGTAAATAGTCCCTGTGCAGTATAGGAAATTATTTATATAGCCCCTGGACTTTTATTTAATTGCTGAATAGAGTTTTAATTGCATTTGAGGTGTAGAAAATGGATAAAAATGGTAAATAGGTGTAGAAATATTAGGAAAAATTGTCATAAACTATTTGGTGCTGTGAATTAATTGTAGTGTTCAGATAAAATATATTTGGTCCCTGGATTAATTATTATAAATGATTTAAAATACATTTTTGGCTATAGAAAATTCAATAAAAATGGTTTTAGGCTAGAATAAAATCCCAAAATTGTAGGAAAATTATGAAATGCATATTTTGGCCTTGTTAAATGATAAATACCTCGTAGGGACGCATTAGTGTAGAATTTTGTGCCTATGTGTATGTGTGTATGCATTGTTTTGCGTGCCTTTACTTATTTAGCTTTATTCTATTCTTGCCATTGCTTGGGCATATATCTAGAGTCGTTCTACGACCCTAACCTCAACTTCCAAGACCAAGACTTCGTCAATTCTCAAGTCTCCAACGAAGGCAAGTGCCCTTGACCATCTTGTACCTATTTTAGGGACTTAGCTAGTTGCATGCTAATTAATTTGATGTCCTACTTCATGTTTACATGCCCTGTTCCTTACCATTCCTTGTTACCTGAAATGGGTTGGGAAGTAGATAGGCTTTAATTATGCTTAGCCATGCTTAGATGTTGGGATTGGGATTTCATACTATTGTGCTATGTTGAACTTTATGGAACTTGAACTTGTGGTTACACAACTGTAGTGGATAGGAATCTGGTGGTAGGTTAGCTTTGGTATGGTGCATTTTGCACGAGACCCGAGATTGGGGTTTGTTACCACCGGATTCTAAGGACCGGTTTATGGAGGAAGCCACTAAGCTCTATAGTACCACCACGAGACTGAGATGGGGCAGCTTGGTCAATTAATTAGGTTTCTCCCGATGAACTGCTAGTGGTTGGATGGTGCGGGGAACGATGCGGGTGATCTGCTCTTGGAACCGCAAGGCTCAAGAGGGGGCTCTGGGGCGGAGGGTTACTCCGAGAATCCCCAGTGGTGGAAACCTTAGAGGGCTAGCACTAGTCGGGAGTACCTTTGTAAAGACCATGTTGTGATCTCCTGGCCTCACACCAAAGGAAGTGTGTAATGTGGTTAGCTACCACGGGCACTCAGGGAGGTTCACTTAGTCCACCTGGCAACAGGGGATGAAATCACTGCTTGTGGGGAAAGGGTACACTCTCTGCAGAGATTTGGTAAAACTGTCATGACAGCCGTGCTCACGGACAAGAGCGGCTTGGGGCCAGTTCATAATTAGTCTATGGTTGGGAATTGATGGTTTATCATGGTTCAAGTACTTTCATTATCATTAATCATGTGTTATTTATTTATTGAATTATAATACTGATAATTGAAAGCTAAGGATAGGTTCTAAGCATAGTGCTAAGCCATATTTGGCCTTTCCTTGCTCTAGCCAATCATGTCATTCTCTTCCCGCACTTGCTGAGTACTCTATGTACTCAAGCGTTTAATTCTCCTTAGAGTATGAAGAAGAAGAAGCTGCACCGGAGGACTTCTACGTCAACCCGGAGGACTTGGTCTAGGCTGGCGACCTCACGCGCAACGGCTGCCTGTGGAGACGAAGCCCGCTTATCTATCTTGCTCTCATTAGTGTTGAACTGTTTAGTGTTGTGAATATTTGTGGTGTGTATTTGTAGACCTTCGGGTCGTTCTGTAAGACTATTTATGTATTTCGAACATGGCAATGTAATGGTATTTCACTTTCGTCAACGCATGTACGATTCAACTGATCCTGGCGTACATGTGATTAGCGTCTGTTCATCTTCACGATGACCGGGCGTGACAAAGTGGTATCAGAGCCGTGTTGCCCGTAGGACGCAAGCCTAGTTAGAAATGGCCGAAAATTAAGGACTATACTATTTTCATATGAAATAGTATTTCCAAAACTTTGTGCTCTCCACCTCAACCCTTGTGTTTCTTACCTTGCTTTGCTTATTGTTTTTATTCTAACTTGATTTATTAATTATTAACCTCACTCTCTTCTTTTCAAATGTTTGTAGATGGCGCGAACCAAGCAGACGGCCCGTAAGTCGACTGGAGGTCGTGTCCCTCAGCACGCCCTAGCCAGTCGCTCCGCACCTTACACACCCCGGAGGGAGACGACGCTGCTCTCCAACGGGAGTGCTGCTTCAAGGATGCGTGTCCGTCTTCGTTCTCTTCTTCGAGCTGCGGGGTACCGTGAGTACCGTGTCCGCTTAGTCTACCACACCACTAGGGTCTTTGCACCCTATACTGGTGAGCTGGAGTGGACTTCTCAGCTGGCCGTCTACTACGACTCGGAGTTGCTGCACTCGCACTTCTCTCCGGCCTGGAGGAGCTCCCAGCGTGCAGCTGAGGAGGACGCCACGTGGGAGGCGACCACCTACTGGAGCCACGCCCACAGGTTCCTTCTTGGGTGCACGGAGCACGCGTACACCCCTCAGCGCCCTAGTGGCACAGCCGCCTTCACTGGACGTGACGTCGAGGGACGCTTGACTCACCCCCAGTGCGAGAGGCTGGTGGACGACGTTGTGGAGTTGTCTTCGCGACTCCAGCGTTGTCAGCAGGAGCTGCAGGACAGCAGGGACCTGGTCGACCGCTACGAGCGACTTCGCCGACGCTACACGAGGATCACTGGAGTTGATCCTAACTCTCCGCAGTACGCTTCAGACGTGGAGCCTTGGGACCCGAACTCTCCGGATCGCCGCATGAACTCCCCCGAGAACTCAAGAGAAGACTCAGAAGAAGAAGACCCGGAGATGGAGGTTGAGGAGGACTCCGACGAGTAGGAGTGGACTCGTTTTCCCGCTGGTCGACTCAGGACAGTTATCCTTAGTTTGTAGGAGCGTGTAGCTACGCCCTCCCTAGTCTTGAGTTGTATCTTTTATGTTGTCATGCTAGTAGTTTGCTTTATGTTGTGTGTGTTGGTTGCGACATGAGTTGTGGAATGCCTCGGCATCCTGTCCACATCCATGTCTTTAGTCTTGTTTTGTGTCGTGTGAGTGGTGGAATGCTTAGGCATCTTGTCCACCTCCACACTAGTTGGTTAATGAACTTGCTTTATGTCTATTACCCTTGATGCATATAGTTGGGACCGTGTTACCCTAGCATATCCTTTCTTATCTCATCTATCATTCTAAGACCTCAATGAACTTCTCTATCACAGATGGCTGGACGAGGTAGAGGTAGAGGTCGTGGTCGTGGTAACCCACCTCTGGATGAAGGACTTGGAGGTGTCCCTGGATGGAATGCAAGGGGTGCTCGAGGAGCCCCAGCATCTCAACAAATGCAACAGATGATGGCTCTTCAGACCCAGTTGCTTAACAACCTCACCCAGATTGTCACCAACCTGCAACAAGCCCCACCCCCACCACCACCAAACTACAACCTTCCGCCACCACCACCTTTTCCACCTAGGTCCTTCCTAAGGGACTTCCTGAACACCCATCCACCCACTTTCGCCACCGTTACTGAACCCATGGACGCCGATGATTGGCTCCGTACCATTGATAGCAAGCTGAGGCTCATCCACTGTGAAGGAAGGGAGAAAGTGCTACTAGCCTCTCATCAACTTCAAGGACCAGCAGCGGACTGGTGGACCGCCTTCACCGAAGCCCACCGGGACCCGGAAAATATTACATGGGAAGAATTCCGTACCAACTTCCGCAATCACTTCGTACCTGAAGGAGAGATACAAGCCAGGCGTGAAGAGTTCCTGATGCTAAAGCAAGGCCGCATGACTGTGAGGGCCTACCTGAATGCCTTCACCCAGCTATCCCGCTATGCCCCAACAGATGTGGATACCGACGCCAAGAAACAATTCCGCTTCAAGAATGGGCTGGACAAAGAGTTAAAGTTTGCTATGTCTTCCAGCGACTACGGTGACTTCCAGAAGTTAGTGGACAAAGCTTTTGAAGTGGAAAGGACTAAGAAGGAACTGGAAGATGACGAAAGAAAGAGGAGGTTGACCTTAGCAGCACATGCCTCCAGCAGCAATGTACGCCCCCGTCTCAACCCTCCACCTACAACTCACATGACTCGTCCCATGAACTACTCGGGACAGAGGTTTCCCAACTCCAGCTACAGGCCACCCACTCCCTACAACCAGCCGATGCGCCAGCAGCAGCAGCAGCAGCAGCAGCAGCCACCACGCCAGCCAATGCAACCCCCACGCCAGCAGATGCAGCCACCCCGCCCTTCAGCCCCAGCTAACCGTCCAAGTGGCCAACCCCCAAGAAACCAGTCAGGAGGTAACAAGGGCCCAAATAATGCTGCAGGAATACAATGCTACAAGTGCGGAGAATGGGGACACTATGCCAACAGTTGTCCAAAGAAGCAGCAAAACCCAACTGGCCGTGTCAACCATGTGACACTGGAGCAAGCACAGGAAGCACCTGATGTGGTGATCGGTACGTTCTCTGTCAACTCTCACCCCGCCACCATATTGTTTGATTCGGGTGCTACACATTCATTCATATCCAAGGATTTCATAAAGAAGCATGACATGGTAGTTACATTCTTGAATGGGCCATTATTGATAAACTCTCCTGGAGGAGAGATGGTGGCAAGGCATCTATGCCGAAAAGTGAGTATAAACATAAGGGGGGTAGTCTTTTGGGCCAACCTAATAGTGTTGGACTCACAAGGATTAGATATCATTCTGGGAATGGACTGGTTGACAAAGAATCAAGGAGTAATTCATTGTGCAACTAGAACAGTCTGTTTAACACACCCGGATGGCACCACAGTGGAATTCAAGCCAGATCAGACACCAGAAGCAGTAGTGCAACTCAACCATCTTGAGAGTACCAAAGACATCAGGGTTGTGAAAGAATTTCCGGATGTATTCCCAGATGACTTGCCAGGTATGCCCCCTGATCGAGAGATTGAATTTATCATTGAACTAGTACCTGGAACGGCCCCAATATATAAGAGGCCATATAGAATGGATGCTAAACAATTGGCTGAACTAAAGGATCATATTGAGGAATTATTGGCAAAAGGATATATTCGCCCTAGCTCATCGCCTTGGGGAGCACCAGTCATATTTGTACCTAAGAAGGATGGAACTCAAAGGTTGTGTGTGGACTACCGTGCTCTAAATGAGGTGACAATCAAGAATAAATATCCACTACCAAGGATTGAAGATTTATTTGATCAGTTAAGGGGAGCATGTGTGTTTTCCAAGATTGATCTTCGTTCGGGCTACCATCAACTGAAGATTAGACCGTCGGATATTCCCAAGACGGCATTTGTCTCTCGGTATGGATTGTATGAATATACAGTCATGTCATTTGGATTGACCAATGCTCCGGCATATTTTATGTATCTTATGAACAAGGTTTTCATGGAGTACTTGGACAAGTTCGTAGTGGTATTCATCGATGACATACTTATCTACTCCAAGACTGAAGAAGAGCATGAGGAGCACCTCAGGATGGCCCTACAGAAGCTTCGCCAACATCAATTGTATGCCAAACTTAGCAAGTGTGAGTTTTGGCTAAAGGAGGTATCATTTTTGGGACATGTCATATCTGAAGGAGGTATAGCAGTAGATCCAGGCAAAGTGGCAGATGTTCTTAAGTGGGAAACACCTGAGAGTGTACATGATATACGAAGATTCTTGGGTATGGCTGGTTATTACCGTCGATTCATCGAGGGATTTTCAAAGATCTCTCGACCACTAACCAAGTTGCTTGAGAAAGGAGTTGCTTTCAAGTGGACCTCCGAATGTGAAGTAAGCTTCGCCGAATTGAAGAAGAGGTTGACCAGTGCACCTGTATTGGTGATGCCCGATATGCAAAAGGAGTTTGTGGTCTATTGTGACGCATCTGGTCATGGTTTAGGATGTGTCTTAATGCAAGGAGGACATGTTGTGGCTTACGCTTCAAGACAGCTTCGGAAGCATGAGAGGAACTATCCAACACATGACTTAGAATTGGCAGCTGTTGTTCATGCTTTGAAGATATGGAGACACTACTTGATGGGAAAAAGGACGGAGATATATACAGATCACAAGAGCTTGAAGTACATATTTACACAGCCGGATCTTAACCTCAGGCAACGTCGTTGGTTGGAATTAATCAATGATTTTGATGTGGGAATCAACTACCATCCAGGCAAGGCTAATGTGGTCGCTGATGCTCTAAGCAGGAAGGGACAAAGCAATAACTTGTCAGTACAAGCTCTTCAACCCCAGCTATGTGAAGAGTTTGCAAGGTTAAATCTATGTCTAGTGTCTAGCACTGAAGCAGTTGCTATGGAAGTGGACTCAACCCTCGAGCGTGATATACGAGAAGGGCAGAAGAATGATGAGAAGGTCAAGGAGATCAAACAGTTGATGAAGAAGGGGAAAGCTCCGAACTTTAGAGAGGATGAACAAGGAACCTTATGGCTTGGAAAGAGGATTTGTGTTCCAGATGTCAAGGAGATTAAAGAGTTGATATTAAGAGAAGCTCATGACTCATCATACTCCATCCACCCCGGAAGCACCAAGATGTATCAAGACCTTAAAGATCGATATTGGTGGCATGGAATGAAACGGGATGTAGCCGAATATGTGGCCATATGTGATACATGTCAATTGATTAAGGCGGAACATCAAAGACCAGCAGGGTTATTACAACCAATCAAAGTGCCAGAATGGAAATGGGAAGAAATAAGTATGGACTTCATCGTGGGACTACCAAGAACACAATCTGGATATGATTCTATATGGGTTATTGTGGACCGGTTGACTAAAGTTGCTCACTTCATCCCCGTGAAAGAAACATACAATGGCCCCAAGTTGGCGGAACTGTACATCTCCAGGATTGTATGTTTACATGGAGTTCCAAAGAAGATCATCTCGGACAGAGGCACTCAATTCACCTCGAGATTCTGGCAGAAGTTGCATGAATCAATGGATACCCGTCTGAATTTTAGTTCGGCGTATCATCCTCAAACTGATGGTCAAACTGAACGCACCAACCAAATATTGGAAGACATGTTAAGAGCGTGTGCTCTAAAGAATAGCAAGAGTTGGGATAAGAATCTGCCGTATGCCGAATTCTCTTACAACAACAGTTATCAAGCCAGTTTGAAGATGTCTCCTTTTGAAGCATTGTATGGGCGAAAATGTAGAACACCATTGTTTTGGAATCAAACTGGGGAAAGTCAAGTCTTTGGACCCGACGTATTACAAGAGGCTGAAAGACAAGTACAAGAAATTCGGAAGAATCTAAAGGCAGCTCAAACAAGACAGAAGAGTTATGCGGATACTCGAAGACGTGATCTCACATTTGAAGTTGGTGACTATGTGTACTTGAAGGTGTCACCTATGAGAGGCTTGAGGAGATTCAAAGTAAGAGGCAAGTTGTCACCCCGTTACATTGGTCCGTTCAAGATACTCGAAAGACGTGGTGAAGTGGCTTATCAGCTTGAGCTTCCGCCACACCTGTCAGACGTACACAATGTTTTCCATGTGTCGCAGCTTAAGAAGTGCCTAAGGGTGCCTGAAGAGCAATTACCAATGGAAGCAGTGGATGTACAAGAAGATTTGTCTTATGTGGAGCAGCCTGTCAAGATACTTGAGACACTTGAAAAGATCACAAGAAACAAAGTCATTCGCATGTGTAAAGTGCAATGGAAGCATCATTCGGAGGCAGAAGCAACATGGGAAAGAGAAGAAACTCTCAAGGCGGATTTCCCTCATCTATTCTCTTAGGACGTCCGAATCTCGAGGGCGAGATTCCTTTTAAGGGGGGTAGAGTTGTAACACCCATAATTTTTGAACAAAAGTGCTCAAAACCCTTGATCATGAGTGTATGCATTTTTGGGTGAATTTTAGCAATTCAAACGTGTAGCAAACGTTCAAAATTGAATTTGAATTCAAATCAAAAGAAAAGAATTGAAAAAGAAAAAGAAAAAGGTTTAAATCCCCTTTTGGGCCAAATCTTCCCCTCTGGCCCATTTCCCCTCCCCTCTCCCCGCGGCCCAGCCAACCTGCCCACCTCTCTCTCTCGCTCTCTGCCGGGCGGGGCCCGCTTGTCGGCGCCACCTCCTTCCTCCCTCTTCCTTCTCCCGCGCGCGCCGCGCCAACCGCCTGCCCCGCGCCCCACTCCGCACCCCCCCCTCTCCAACCGCTCGCCCACGTCGCGATCACCCCGGGAAAACCCCCCCTCGCGTGCGCCGGCAACCACCGCCTCCCCCGGACCTATAAATTCCGCCCTCCCCCTCTGTTTCCCCCTTCCCCGCGCCAAACCCTAGCCTCGCCGTCCCCAAGGTCTGTCCCGCACGTTCCCGGCTAGCCGGCGGTTGCAGCACCTCATCTACCCCTCTAACATCTTCACTTCGCCGCCAGGAAATCGCCGGACAAGGTTGGAAAGGGAGAACGTCGGGGAATCACCGGAGCCGACGAGCACCGACGCCAACCGCCGCCACTCCTCGACGCCGACCACCTTCCGACCGATTTCGTGCCCCGACACTCCCCTAGGTGAGTTCCCCTACCTCTCCTCTCTCGATTCATGCTTGTAGCGCGTAGTTTGGACGTCGGCATCGCCGTTTGGGCGATCTCCGGCGAGATCGCCGCCGCGGACTCCAGCGCCGCCGTGCCGTGCGTCGCCGGCGTCGCCTGAGGCGACGTGGCTCAATCCCTGCCGTCGGTTAACCCCCAACGGCTGAGATTAGAACCCCATACCGTTTCGGTATAATAAAATCCGGGCCGTTCATCCTGCATCCGACGGCCCACGTTTAAAGCACCATTTCCCGCCTCCGCATTTACACCCAGGCCCCTGGAGACTTAGTTGCTACCCCCTGGACTCTTCTGTAATTCGGATCTAGCCCCCAGAATTCTCAGACTAGCCCCTGGATCCCTAAAAATGGTTTTTAATCATTTAAATAAGCATTCTAACCCCTGTAATTTTGTAGATTCATGTAAATAGTCCCTGTGCAGTATAGGAAATTATTTATATAGCCCCTGGACTTTTATTTAATTGCTGAATAGAGTTTTAATTGCATTTGAGGTGTAGAAAATGGATAAAAATGGTAAATAGGTGTAGAAATATTAGGAAAAATTGTCATAAACTATTTGGTGCTGTGAATTAATTGTAGTGTTCAGATAAAATATATTTGGTCCCTGGATTAATTATTATAAATGATTTAAAATACATTTTTGGCTATAGAAAATTCAATAAAAATGGTTTTAGGCTAGAATAAAATCCCAAAATTGTAGGAAAATTATGAAATGCATATTTTGGCCTTGTTAAATGATAAATACCTCGTAGGGACGCATTAGTGTAGAATTTTGTGCCTATGTGTATGTGTGTATGCATTGTTTTGCGTGCCTTTACTTATTTAGCTTTATTCTATTCTTGCCATTGCTTGGGCATATATCTAGAGTCGTTCTACGACCCTAACCTCAACTTCCAAGACCAAGACTTCGTCAATTCTCAAGTCTCCAACGAAGGCAAGTGCCCTTGACCATCTTGTACCTATTTTAGGGACTTAGCTAGTTGCATGCTAATTAATTTGATGTCCTACTTCATGTTTACATGCCCTGTTCCTTACCATTCCTTGTTACCTGAAATGGGTTGGGAAGTAGATAGGCTTTAATTATGCTTAGCCATGCTTAGATGTTGGGATTGGGATTTCATACTATTGTGCTATGTTGAACTTTATGGAACTTGAACTTGTGGTTACACAACTGTAGTGGATAGGAATCTGGTGGTAGGTTAGCTTTGGTATGGTGCATTTTGCACGAGACCCGAGATTGGGGTTTGTTACCACCGGATTCTAAGGACCGGTTTATGGAGGAAGCCACTAAGCTCTATAGTACCACCACGAGACTGAGATGGGGCAGCTTGGTCAATTAATTAGGTTTCTCCCGATGAACTGCTAGTGGTTGGATGGTGCGGGGAACGATGCGGGTGATCTGCTCTTGGAACCGCAAGGCTCAAGAGGGGGCTCTGGGGCGGAGGGTTACTCCGAGAATCCCCAGTGGTGGAAACCTTAGAGGGCTAGCACTAGTCGGGAGTACCTTTGTAAAGACCATGTTGTGATCTCCTGGCCTCACACCAAAGGAAGTGTGTAATGTGGTTAGCTACCACGGGCACTCAGGGAGGTTCACTTAGTCCACCTGGCAACAGGGGATGAAATCACTGCTTGTGGGGAAAGGGTACACTCTCTGCAGAGATTTGGTAAAACTGTCATGACAGCCGTGCTCACGGACAAGAGCGGCTTGGGGCCAGTTCATAATTAGTCTATGGTTGGGAATTGATGGTTTATCATGGTTCAAGTACTTTCATTATCATTAATCATGTGTTATTTATTTATTGAATTATAATACTGATAATTGAAAGCTAAGGATAGGTTCTAAGCATAGTGCTAAGCCATATTTGGCCTTTCCTTGCTCTAGCCAATCATGTCATTCTCTTCCCGCACTTGCTGAGTACTCTATGTACTCAAGCGTTTAATTCTCCTTAGAGTATGAAGAAGAAGAAGCTGCACCGGAGGACTTCTACGTCAACCCGGAGGACTTGGTCTAGGCTGGCGACCTCACGCGCAACGGCTGCCTGTGGAGACGAAGCCCGCTTATCTATCTTGCTCTCATTAGTGTTGAACTGTTTAGTGTTGTGAATATTTGTGGTGTGTATTTGTAGACCTTCGGGTCGTTCTGTAAGACTATTTATGTATTTCGAACATGGCAATGTAATGGTATTTCACTTTCGTCAACGCATGTACGATTCAACTGATCCTGGCGTACATGTGATTAGCGTCTGTTCATCTTCACGATGACCGGGCGTGACATATTACGAGGTCTCTGACCGCCAAGCTCCGCGTAAAACTACCAAGCGCTGTAATACAAGAAATGTCATATAAAACTTGTCAACACATTCTAAATGTGCGTAAATTAAAATTATTGAATAAACGTACTTTTTCAAAATGGAAAGGAAATCTTTGTAACGATCTGGTGGGTAATCGGCCGAGCCCAAGACTGTTGCCATTCCCTGTGTTGGCTTGATGAAGATCATTATGTAGTGATTACTGCAAACATACAAACACACGTGTTAACAATTACCAATAATTGCTATTTCAATGTCATGTGTCGAACTTACTCGAAGTGGTACGGATCCTTTACGAGGTCCTTGCCGTCTCTGACAAAGTTAAACATCGTATGTCCTATGTAAGCTGCAACTTCTGTCTTTCTATCCTTCTTAAGTTTTGCAATTGCTCTTTCAAAATCTTTTTTTTCATGTGTTTGTACTGGCTTGATTCTCGATTCGCCTGGACGTCGAATAGCGACTTTGCAATCCTAGTAGGGTCAAGGATACCTGTCTTGCGCGCCAACTTTTCATTATCCATGTATTGCATCCTATTGAAGAAGTCCAGAATTGTTATAATCTCATGAAATGCGTATGCGTGTAGTAAGAAAAGCAAATACAAAATATTAGAGCACTTACAAACACCAGACGAGCAGCAGGTTGATATCGAGCATGCCCCGATGGAAAAGGGAAAGCAGCTCTTCAAATAAAATGAATCGTTTATCTACTCCAGTGCTCTAGAATGCTTCTTTTGGAATACAAAATGTGACGCACTCAAGACCAAATTTTGTGCTGGCAGTGATGTACCACTCATGCATTCTTCTGAGCGTGACGGGTTGTTTGCTAAGTTGTACGGATGTCATGAACGGCTTCCCATTCTCAAATTTAGGAGGAACATCCTCAAGCTTGTATATTGGAACTCCTGGTTTAACTAAAGCCGTCTGCCGATTATACATGACACCGTCTTCTTCCCACTCCTCGATATCTTCTAATGCTGGCTCATGAGAAGAACGAGATGCACTCGATTTTATAATATTTTCCTTCATAGCTTCCAAATACTTTGACACTTCTGATGAAGGTTTCTTATTTTCGTATGAGCTAACTTTGACAGGCACTGATGATCGAGGAGTAGTCGTCGAAAGTTGGACATTGTCTTGTTGTTGAACCTGTTGTTCAACTGATTGCTCTTTACTCCCAGCAGCTGGCTCTAGTACTACTTCAAGTTGTTGCTCAACTAGTTGCTCTTTACTAGCAACAACTTGCTCTGGTACTGCTTGAAGTTGTTGTCCAACTTGTTGCTCTTGGATATCATCCTTGCTCAGACATAAGGGGAGTGGATCTTCCCGGACTGGGAGTGAATCTTCATGCACTTTCGCCTTAGAAGATGGGGTTGCAGTATTTGGAGATGCGACGGGGCTAGAAATTGGCTCATCGTCCAACGCGATATCGCGTCGGTGCCAAAGGATTAATTGGTTGACAGCCTGCCCCAGAGTCACGATCCCCTCAGGTGTGACGTGGTCTATTTCATAATCTTCATAATCATTATCAATGATCTGAAGAACTTGCACCACAGAATAATACAACGGAAGTGGATTCCCGTTGAAGTCACGATCAGGCTTTGCCATAGCAGTGGCAACCTGTTTGGTTTTGTTCCCTGCTCTGCCTATCGGGACAAGAAGACGACAAGATTTGTCGTTAGCAATATCATCGACAGGGAACTTATGAGTTGACCCTGAGCCTGGCACAGAACCAACGCTGCTAGGGTAGGCAGTTGGAGATACTAATTGCTCCTTTTGCACCGGAACCATCATTGTACTCGGTGCCACTAATTGTCCTGATTGTCTAAGTTGTTCCATTATTTCTTGCATATTTTCTTTGACCTTTTGAGCAATCGTTTCATCAAGTGTTTTCTTAAACTTCTCACGTCTTCTATATGTGTCTTTATCTTTAGGGAAACCATCTAGCCAAGACATTTGAGAAGAGACCGCTCGAACCCGTCCGCTGTGTTCAGGGTTTCCTAAGATAGCGGTAAGTTGGTCATTCTCCCTCTTCGGCTTGAAGAGACCCTTCTGTTGCTTTTCAATTACTTCTTTCATTTTATCCTCTACTTCATTCAGAGAGTCAGGCTTTTCAAGTTTGCCCTCGCTGGTCAAACCTGACCGAGCAAAGACCCAACGTTGAGTTCGCTCATCGCACCCTTCTAATGGGTGAGGAATGCCCTTACTGATAATTTCGTCTAATATCTTATTCCATTTCTGGACTTTGGGGCCATATCCGGCAGACCCCAAGCGATGATGGTATTTGTTCTTCTTTGCAAGCTCTGACCTAGTGGCACTTAGAGCTTTAGCATCAGGTGTGCTCTTTTGACGAACAAACTCTTGCCACTGAGCTTGTGTGATTTTTCCCATCTTCCTCGGGCTAGGGACCTTATTGGCCTTAACATAAGCATTCATTTCACTCTTCCAGCATCGAAACTTCTTGCCGCAAGAGACCATTGTTGCTTTCTTTACAGCTTCTTCTGTGCCTTTCGGGAACTTGAATTGTTTCTTTATCTTTTCCCACAACTCATTCTTGGTCTGCTCGGGTAATTTCCTCCAATTCTCGGTTATGATTGGCACAACCTCCCTAACAAGAAAACCACATGCATTACGGTACTTGGTAACTGAATCCAGTGGTTCTTGGGGAAGCCCACCTGGACCGACCCTTGTTATGTACATGATGCGGTCCAATGCACCCTTATTGGGACCTCGTTGCCCTCGTTTCTGCTTGAGTGAAGCTGAGGATTCATCCATTGGAGAACCTTCTGCGGTTTTAGGAGCCGATGTCACCTCATTGTCTTCGAGATTAATCTAGGTAGAAAAAAATTATAAGACTTCGTATACTTGACAACCAACATTAACTTGAACTGCTGAAGTTAAGATTCGTGATCCATACCTCGTCGGCAGGATCATATTCCGGGTCTAGATCCACTGAAGTCTTTTTAATTTTTATATTCGGAAAAGGATCCGAAGGACTGTGATAGGAGCCTGAACTGCTGGAGTCAGTAAACTCCATATTGTCTTCTTTGTTGTTACTATCAGGACCAGTCTTCTTAGGGCTTTCCATGCTAGATCTAATAAGACAAAAAATCTAATAAATGGCATATTAACTCTACATGAAGTGTTGCATGAAGAAAAAGATGGAAGCATTCTAGGATTTGATAAGGCATTCTAGGGTTTAAGGCGACTGACCAAAAGGTTCCTATACATTGCGAGGGTGACAAGCATGTTAAAGTTGCTCACCAATGGCAATTTTATCTTTTTATTCTAAATAGGCTAGCTTCGTTCAGAGTGGCGACCACGTTCTTGAGGTTTACTAGGCGGCGCCTAGCTCCGGACCTATAACTGATCAAGCAAGGGACAAAAAGCAAATCCCCGCACAGCTCCTACCTAGCTTAGAGGGCATTATCGTCCCCGCTCTCAAGTTTCCTCTTATTCCCTGTCACTGATTCTTCTACCTACTAAATGAAAAACAACATGCTGATGCGTACTTGTGCAGATGCAGTGCCTAGAAGAGACTAATAGCAGCAGCAACAACTAGCAAGCTCACTTTACACCGACAACCCAAGGCATAACTTAGTCAAAATTAGTCAAGTATAGCTATATCTAATGTAACTTAGCCAAAATTAGCCAAATTTGCTCAACTTAACCAAATATAGCTAAATCTTGCCCAGCATAGTCAAACATGCTTGATTATGCTTCAGTTAGCTAAATTTGGTCATATTTAAAACAAATTTTCTGAATTTTGGCTCAATTAAGTAAATTTAGCCAAAACACATTTTTGAAGTTATATAGGTCTTCATATGCTCAGACTCCATCGCCACACCTAGTGGTACCTAGATATGGGCGTGAGGATGCTCCTGGCATCACAAATGAGTTGGCCAGCAACTTGTTTGGCTTCAGAGCTAAATATAGCATAACTTTGGTAGCTCAGATTAGGTACAGTTGCTCAAATGAAGCTGATGGAGCCACAAGTGCAGACATATTTGGTAGCACAGATTATCTACAATTGCTCAAATGAAACTTAGAGAAATAAAAGCAAACTTAGCCAAACTTAGTCTAGCATAGCTAACTCTAAGCAAAAGTAGCCAAATATAGCTAAATATAGCATAACTTAGTCAAAATTAGTCAAGTATAACTATATCTAATGTAACTTAGCCAAAATTAGCCAAATTTGGTCAACTTAACCAAATATAGCTAAATCTTGCCCCTAATAGAGATTTATGTGGCATATGCAAGGCCGATGACAGAAATAGGGAATATACTACTGTTACTAGAGTCTAGAATCATGTTTACCACTAATGTGTCAGAACAGTTTCAGACACACAGAACCAACTACTAATTTATCGTGATATAACCATCCATGACGAAGGGAGTAACTCCTATTCATTCGAACTTGACAGTTTTATCTCTGCAAACTACCAGAAGATGAAATGCTACTGATTTCACAGTTTCAGACACACAAAACCAACTACCAATTTATCGTGATATAACCATCCACATAAATCTTGCCCCACCGAACCCTAACCAAAAATGCCACCGAACTTGACAGTTTTTCGAATTCCACCGAACCCTAACCAAGGATGCCTACCATTTTCTAATTCCTGAACCCTAACCAAGGATATGCAAGGCAGCAGCGAGGGCGGGGAGGGAGGCGGCACGGCGAAGGAGGATGGAAGGTCGAAGGGTTTAGGGTTTACCTTGAAGCTCGGAGGCGACGGCAATGGCTTCGCTCGGCGTACCTGGAAGTGAGGAGGGCGAAGCTCGGCGGCGACGGCGGAGCTCGGTGGCGACGGCGAAGCTCGGCGGCGTACCTGGAAGTGACGAGGGCGAACACTTGGCGGCAAACGAAATTTTGGCAGCCTAACGGCGTCTAAGTGTTTTGCTCGGGTTAGGTTTTTCCAATGCTGCCGAGGGGTATATATAGACTTTCATTTTCTCAGGCGGATTTTAAGTATCGACCGCCTAAGAAGATTGTTACCTCAGTCGGATTTTACTTACCAACCGCCTGAGAAGATACAATTATCTCAGGCGGTTGGTTAGTAACACCCGCCTGAGATAAACATGGGCCTGTGAAGATATTTACTTCTTCTTAATTAATATGTGTTCATTATAATTTGATGAACACCTGCATCTTCCAACTGAAAGGATGCGCGACCTTTCTTTTCCCCGAGGCGCGACCTTTATTTTCACCAACTGCTCCATCTTCCACTCCGCGCGGCCTTAAAGATGCGCTATCGCTCACAAGCGCATCGCTCACTTTGAAACCTCTTGTTTTCTTCGTCTTCCTCCGCTCCGACGACCCAACACCACTATGGCCGACCTTCCGCCGCCAAGCCCTCCGAGGGAGCCACCTTGCAAGAAACTATGTTGCAGCTCCCCCGAGAAGATCAACACCGAGCAGCGCCTCCTCATGGCGCGAGAGGCGTACAACAATACGTCTCGCGCCATGAGTGCCTTGGGGCTGGGTACCCTTCCAGAGTATACTGGAATGGGTACCATGGGCCACTACCTCTACGCCCTCACGGGGGTGGCTGATTGTCTCGACATTCTATTCGCGACGATGGCCCAGGTTCTTGGCCCCGAGGGCTGTAGAACGCTGGTGGAGGCGACGGCTAGCAACCTCGGGGTCGCACCGCCGGTGCAGCCGGTGCAGCCGGTGCAGCCGACCCTGTCTCCTGTTGCACCGGTGCCGGAGTCGCCGCCGGAGGACGAGGAGGAGGAGAAGGAAGAGGAGTAGGAGTAGGATTTAATTAGTTTTTCTTTTTGTTGTTTTTAGTTGCTTCTGTTTTGTAAATATTGTTAATGAATGAAATCTATCTTTGTTCATCTATGTGATTGAATATTACTTGTGTATCTTGTGTGTTCTTGTGTAAATATTGTGCATCTTGTGTGTTCTTCAACTGTGTGAATGAATGAATGTGTAGTGTGTTCATCGTTAACTAGAATTTCACGTCTGAGAAGAAGGTTATCTCACGCGGTTGTTAAGCAATACCCGCCTGAGATAAATATATTTTCAGGCGGTTGGTAAGTACCAACCGTCAGTGAAGATATTTACTTCTTCTTAATTAATATTCTTGATTAAATGTGGTCCTTTAAAAGGCAAAAATCCACTTTTCTTGTAATATTATTGATAAGTAAAGGTTACCATTAAATTTCACTTCATAAATCCTTTGAAATTGGTCAGAACATAAAAAACATACAACAAATGCTATTTTTCATTTTTCTATCTTGATGAATATAAAGCTTTTTTCATTTATTTTTTCAGTGGACATTTTTACTCATCATACCAACCTCTATGAATTTTTTCATATTTTTTTAAGTTTTTTTTGAATCAATGTGTGTTCATAATTTGATGAATGCCTCATATGTATATGAGCATTTAGTTAGAATGGTGGACAATTTGAAGTTTGACATGTTGGAATGCTTTTAAAAAATTAAAAAAATTCATACATGTATAAATTATACAAATATGGTCATACCAACAATATTGAGTGAAGGAACTTTTTTTATGAGATACACAAATGTGAATAATATGTGAGTAGAAATTAATTTGATATTTACCAAAACATTACAATGTCAGCTATACAAGTTTTAAAAATATTTGGTTCAGGTGGTAGATGTTAATTTTATACAAATGTAGAAGAAAGAATCATCGAATTTGGACAGAATTTGCAGAATCTAAACATGTTTGAGTATTTATATTGGAATCTAAATAAAAAAGAAGCAAGGGATAAGGAAACTGAAGAACAGTATCGGGCATTATCTCAGGCGGTTGTTAAGCAATACCCGTTTGAGATAAATATATTTTCAGGCGGTTGGTAAGTACCAACCGCCTGTGAAAATATTTACTTCTTCTTAATTAATATTCTTAATTAAATGTGGTCCTTTAAAAGGCAAAAATCCACTTTTCTTGTAATATTATTGATAAGTAAAGGTTACCATTAAATTTCACTTCATAAATCCTTTGAAATTGGTCAGAACATAAAAAACATACAACAAATGCTATTTTTCATTTTTCTATCTTGATGAATATAATGCTTTTTTCATTTATTTTTTCAGTGGACATTTTTACTCATCATACCAACCTCTACGAATTTTTTCATATTTTTTTAAGTTTTTTTGAATCAATGTGTGTTAATAATTTGATGAATGCCTCATATGTATATGAGCATTTAGTTAGAATGGTGGACAATTTGAAGTTTGACATGTTGGAATGCTTTTAAAAAAATTAAAAAAATTCATACATGTATAAATTATACAAATATGTTCATACCAACAATATTGAGTGAAGGAACTTTTTTTATGAGATAGACAAATGTGAATAATATGTGAGTAGAAATTAATTTGATATTTACCAAAACATTACAATGTCAGATATACAAGTTTTAAAAATATTTGGTTCAGGTGGTAGATGTTAATTTTATACAAATGTAGAAGAAAGAATCATCGAATTTGGACAGAATTTGCAGAATCTAAACATGTTTGAGTATTTATATTGGAATCTAAATAAAAAAGAAGCAAGGGATAAGGAAACTGAAGAACAGTATCGGGCATTATCTCAGGCGGTTGTTAAGCAATACCCGCCTGAGATAAATATATTTTCAGGCGGTTGGTAAGTACCAACCGCCTGTGAAAATATTTACTTCTTCTTAATTAATATTCTTAATTAAATGTGGTCCTTTAAAAGGCAAAAATCCACTTTTCTTGTAATATTATTGATAAGTAAAGGTTACCATTAAATTTCACTTCATAAATCCTTTGAAATTGGTCAGAACATAAAAAACATACAACAAATGCTATTTTCATTTTTCTATCTTGATGAATATAATGCTTTTTTCATTTATTTTTTCAGTGGACATTTTTACTCATCATACCAACCTCTACGAATTTTTTCATATTTTTTTAAGTTTTTTTTGAATCAATGTGTGTTCATAATTTGATGAATGACTCATATCTATATGAGCATTTAGTTAGAATGGTGGACAATTTGAAGTTTGACATGTTGGAATGCTTTTAAAAAAATTAAAAAAATTCATACATGTATAAATTATACAAATATGTTCATACCAACAATATTGAGTGAAGGAACTTTTTTTATGAGATACACAAATGTGAATAATATGTGAGTAGAAATTAATTTGATATTTACCAAAACATTACAATGTCAGCTATACAAGTTTTAAAAATATTTGGTTCAGGTGGTAGATGTTAATTTTATACAAATGTAGAAGAAAGAATCATCGAATTTGGACAGAATTTGCAGAATCTAAACATGTTTGAGTATTTATATTGGAATCTAAATAAAAAAGAAGCAAGGGATAAGGAAACTGAAGAACAGTATTGGGTATTATCTCAGACGATTGTTAAGTAATAACCGACTGAGATAAATATCTTCTTTGACGGTTATTAAATACCAACCGTCTGTGAAGATATTTACTTCTTAACTAATATAACCCATAGAGTACAACACGTTATGGGAGAACAGGTCATACTCGCGCTCA
The DNA here is from genome assembly GCA_036927565.1 of Tuctoria greenei. Lineage (NCBI taxonomy): Eukaryota > Viridiplantae > Streptophyta > Magnoliopsida > Poales > Poaceae > Tuctoria > Tuctoria greenei. The sequence continues at coordinate 193,919,132 of JAYESD010000006.1, read as the reverse complement.
ATCCTACAGTTCTCAGTACATAAGACGGTCTCGGACCACCCTCGCCTGCCGCAGCGGGCAGGCCCCTGGTTCCCCCTGTTGGGCAGCGGCAAACGCCATCATCAATGTCGGGCAGCGCCACCGGCGGCTGTCCGGGAGGAGGCCTACGCAGTAACCTCCAGCTCACGAAAACGTCGAGCCTATGCATGGCTTGATTCCGACACCTGCAACACTCCTTGTTGGTCCTCTTCATCGCGACGGACCTGACCGCTTTGTCGCCGACATGGGCCTCGTCTTCGACCTGCTGGATATACTCGAGGGCGTCGCGGTCCCCGTGGTCGGCGTCGTAGCGGAGCATGGCGAGGACGTAGGCCGCCACCTTGTGGCCGTTCACGGCCGCCCGGGCAAGGAACTGGGTGCCCCGCTGCGCCTGCGCGTGGCTGTAGTTGAAGACGAGGTCGAACCCGGTGACGTAGCACGCATGAGGGTTGCCCACGTTGGCCAGGTGCTCCATGAGGGCGTCGTAGCTCCCGTTCCCGTGCCGTTGGAACCACTCCCAGCTTCTCTCCCGCTCCAGCGCCACGCGCCTGCCCACGGTGGGATCACGGCACGCCGCGTGCATGGCCTTGCAGGTGGCGCGCAGACTGGAGAGGTTGTCCATGGGCTGGGTAGAGGTTGCGGCGACCCACCCCGCGATCAGGACCGCAATATCGTGCAGCAAGGGGAACTCCATGGGCTGATCTCAGGCGGTTGGTAAGTAACACCCGTCCCCGAGATAAATATATTCTCAGACGGTTGGTAAGAACCAACCGCCTGAGAAGATGTTAATTAACTGACGCGCCGCACGAGGTCTGCGGAGAAGTTGAGAAGCCGTGGTGCACGGACGCGTGCGACGGAAGGATCTCTGAAGATCGTCTTCCACAGTGGTTTAATTGTGCGCTGCACGAGGTCTGCAAAGAGTTCAATGCGCAATGAACAAAATATTTTGTTCAGTTGGTAGATGTTAATTTTATACAAATGTAGAAGAAAGAATCATCGAATTTGAACACAATTTGCAGAATGTAAACATGTTTGAGTATTTATATTAGAATCTAAATAAAAAAGAAGCATGGGATAAGGAAACTGAAGAACAGTATCAGGCATTATTGCAGGCGGTTGTTAAGTAATAACCGCCTGAGATAAACATTTTTTAAACTACAAGATGTTAATTAACGGCCTGAGAAGATGTTAAGTAACAACAAATGCTATTTTTCTCAGGCGGTTTGTAAGTAATACCCGCCTGAGATAAACATTTTTGAAACTACAATATGTTAATTAACGGCCTGAGAAGTGTTAATTAACTGACGCGCCGCACGAGGTCTGCGGAGAAGTTGAGAAGCCGTGGTGCACGGACGCGTGCGACGGAAGGATCTCTGAAGATCGTCTTCCATAGTGGTTTGATTGTGCGCTGCACGTGGTCTGCAAAGAGTTCAATGCGCAATGAACAAAATATTTTGTTCAGTTGGTAGATGTTAATTTTATACAAATGTAGAAGAAAGAATCATCGAATTTGAACACAATTTGCAGAATGTAAACATGTTCGAGTATTTATATTGGAATCTAAATAAAAAAGAAGCAAGGGATAAGGAAACTGAAGAACAGTATCGGGCATTATCGCAGGCGGTTGTTAAGTAATAACCGTCTGAGATAAACATTTTTGAAAAAATGCTATTTTTCTCAGGCGGTTTGTAAGTAATACCCGTCTAAGATGAACATTTTTGAAACTACAATATGTTAATTAACGGCCTGAGAAGTGTTAATTAACTGACGCGCCGCACGAGGTCTGCGGAGAAGTTGAGAAGCCGTGGTGCAGGGACGCGTGCGACGGAAGGATCTCTGAAGATCGTCTTCCACAGTGGTTTAATTGTGCACCGCACGAGGTCTGCAAAGAGTTCAATTCGCGGGAAACGAACCGCTCCCTCGTCTACTCCGCACAGACCATATATAAGGCGCGTCGTTAGTTATGTACAAGCACAGAACTTTTCCACTCCTTTCTTCTTCTTCCATCGTTCCACCTCTCCTAGCCCGGCGCCGACTAACCACCACAGCCATGGCCAACCTTCCGCCACCTAGCCCGCCGAGGCAGCCACCCTGCAAGCGGATACGCTGTAGCTCCCCCGAGAGGGTGAATGACGACCAGCGCGTTCCACCGCCGGTGCAGCTGGAGCCACCGGTACAGCCGGAGCAATCGGCTCAGCCGGAGTAGCCGACCCTCTCTCCTGCTGCATCGTCGCCGGAGGAGGAGGAGGAGGAGGAGGAGGACGACGACGACTTCGACGATGACGACGATGATGACGATGATGATGACGAGTCGTCCTCCAACGACGGCGACGACGAGTCGTCCTCTGACGACGACGACGACGGCGACCACCACCATGGTGACGACTACGACGACGACGACGAGTCGGAGGAGGACCGCTTGGCTTGGTTTGAGAAGCTGGCGGAGAGGATGGAGGAGGCGGGGCCGTAGTGTAGTTTTAGGATTTCAATCAAGTGTTCTTGTACATTTTTCTTGTGTTTTGTACATATTTCAATCAAGTGTCAATGAATACTGGTGGATAATTTGAAGTTTGACATGTTGGAGTGCTTTTAAAAAAATTAAAAAAATTCATACATTTATACAAATATGTTCGTACCAACAATTTTGAGTGAAGGATATTTTTTTTATGAGATAAATGTGAATAATATGTGAGTAGAAATTAATTTGATATTTACCAAAACATTACAACGTCAGCTATACAAGTTTTAAAAATATTTTGTTCAGTTGGCATTATCTCAGTCGGTTGTTAAGTAATACCCGTCTGGGATAAAAATCTTCTTAGGCGGTTATTAAGTAACAACCGTCTGTGAAGATATTTACTTCTTAATTAATAAACAGCTTCTCAGGCGGTTGGTAAGTAAAACCCGCCTGCGATAAAGTTAAAAACCGCCTGTGAAAAACCGACGTCTATATAAGGACCTCTCACCGCAGTCAAAACGCAACCCTGGAGAATTTATATCGATGCTGCAAGGCTATTGAATTTCCCCTTCGTCGCGCTGCCGCTCAACCCCGCACCGCCACTTCTCCACCCAGCCGGCCCACCGTCCTGACGCCTCCCCACCGTGCTGACGCCTCTGCAAGGTAAATGTAGTTTCCTTACTTTTTCTTTGTATATTTTCATTAGCTGATAAGCTGTTAGTTTTGTGTGTTCTGGTATATGGATTCTGTCCTTTTGCATGTGTAAGGACTGTATGGATTGTGTTCTGGTATATTGATGTATGGACTATATGGATTGTTTCCTTTTTTGTACCTATTATGTGACATGAATATGATGTTTAATTAACAGATTCTATTGTAATATATGTAAGATGCATCTGGGCCTGTTTCCCGATATAACGGACCGGATCCCACCCAGACCTAGCCCATACTGTTGGGCCTGTTTCCCCCTTTGACTCCGTCCGCCTCAAGACGTCGCCCGTCCCCTACATTAGTCGCCCTAATCATACTTGTTATGTCTCTGTAAATTCATTTTATAGAAGACCTTTAGAGAATATTTGTGGCCAAATTTTGTAAATCTGACAAAAATTCTATTATTGAAGCATGGACCGTCGAGCGTGGATGTATAACATGCCAAGACCAGATCCTATGTACATTCATAATATTGCAAATTTTATTGAATCATCCAAGAGAATGCGAAGTTGCAAAAGATAGATGACATATTATGTCCATGTATCGACTGCGAAAATAAGATTGCTTGGACGGATACTATAGTAATCCAATCTCATTTGGTGAAAAGAGGTTTCAAAAATAACTACACAATATGGACAGGGCATGGTGAGTTAGATACACATGATGTGGATAAAGATGATGAGAGAGGCTCAGATGATGATAATGTTCATATCGATGATGGTAGTGACAATCAAGCTGGTGATGATGATGATGATGAGTTCGATTGTGAGGAGATGTTGCGTCACATTGAACCACATGTACTGACTTCTATGGGAGCAAGCAAAGGATTAAGTAAAATGGAGACATTGCAGAATGCGGCGACAGAGCTTTTATATGATGAATCAAACGGTTGTGATAAAGAGTTTGTGCAGTCTTAGAACTACTAAAGTTGAAAGCTACGCACGGATGATCCGATTGTAGTTTCTCTGATCTTTTGAATCTTCTGGCAGAAATTCTTCCGAATCCAAATAAACTGCCTAGAAGCACTTATAAAGCGAAGAAACTTCTTTGCCCGATGGCACTAGGTGTGACAAAAATACACGCTTGTGTGAACCATTGTATTCTGTATCGCAAAGAGCATGAGCTCGCAACTAGATGCCCCATTTGTGGTGTCAGTAGATACAAGAAGGACTATAATCACCAGTATGTTACCAACATGAAAAAGACTCAGAAGAATAAGAAGTTTATTATTGGTCCTGAAGGTGACGATGACGATACTTCTGGCGATGCAGACGGGAAGAATAAGAGAAAAATTCCTGCATTGGTGATGTGGTACCTTCCGGTAATTGATCGCTTGAAGCGTTTGTTCTCAAACCCTAGGGAGGCTGAACTTATGCGTTGGCATTCCGAGCAACGCAAGAAGAATGAAAAACATATACGACACCCTGGTGATGCAACGCAGTGGAAAATTTTTGATATTCAATATCCAGAATTTGCGAAGGAAATCAGAAATGTGAGGTTTGCCTTGGGTACAGATGGAATGAATCCGTTTGGTGAAAAAAGGAGCATACACAGCACATGGCCCGTGGTCTTAACTATGTACAACCTACCGACGTGGTTGTGTCACAAAAGGAAATATATCTTAATATCTGTTCTTATCCAAGGTTCGAAACAACCCAGCATCGAAATTGATGTGTTCTTGGAACCTTTAATGGAAGATATGGCGAAATTGTGGAATGAAGGCGTACGTACATGGGATGAGTACAAGCGGGAGTATTTCACGCTAAGAGCAATGATATTCGTTACCGTGCATGATTATCCCGGACTGTTTACATTATCGGGACAAATGAAAGGGAAGAAAGGTTGCGTTAGGTGCGTGGATAGAACTGGATTTCTATACCTCACTTCATCCAGAAAGACGGTGTACATGAGACATCGACGGTTCTTGACAGATACACATAAGTATAGAAAGATGAAAGAACAATTTGATAACAAAATCGAAAAAGATACTGCACCGAAACCTTACAGTGGAAAACTTGTGTTTGAAATGGTCAAGAACATTCATATTGCTTTCGGTAAGGGAAAAAAGAGTAAAGGAATTAAGAGAAAGAAAAGTACATCTTCGGATGATACAACTGACATAGCTTTCAAGAAACAATCAATTTTTTTCAAGTATCTTCCGTATTGGAAGAATCTGGAATTTTGCCATAGTATTGATTTGATGCACATTACAAAGAATGTATTTGACAGCATCATTGGGACCTTGCTGGACATGCCGAGGAAAACAAAGGACGGATTAAATTCACGTATGGACCTAGTAAATCTTGATTTGAGACCAGAGCTTCATCCAGTAGAAAAGGCGAACGGGAAGCATTACCTTCCCCCAGCCAGCTACAACTTGATGCTAGAAGAGAAAAAAGCAATTTGCGAATGCTTGCGTAGGATCAAAGTGCCCACAAGTTTCTCATCCAATATCCGCAAACTAGTCTCAATGAAAGACTTGTCTTTATTCGGTTATAATTCTCACGACTGTCACATGATGATGACAGTTTTTCTTGCCATTGCAATAAGAGTAATCAAACCTGACCATATAAAAGTTGTCATCACACGTTTGTGTTACTTCTTCAATGCAATATCGCAAAAGGTGATAGCACGTGAAAATTTAGACTATCTGAAAACATACATCGTCGAGACAATGTGCAAGATTGAGATGTGTTTCCCACCATCCTTTTTTGATATGCAAGTACACCTAATCATACATCTTGTTGATCAGATAAAAGCATTGGGGCCACTATATTTACATCATATGTTTTCGTTGGAGAGATATTTAGGAGTATTAAAAGGTTATGTGCGGAACCGTGCTCACCCAGAGGGTTCAATTATGGAAGGATACACCACTGAAGAAGTGATTGAGGGTTGCGCTGATTACATCAAAGATGGAAAATCGATAGGTGTGCCTATACCGGTACATGAGGGTAGACTACGTGGGAGAGGCAAAGTGGGTAAGAAAACTTTTATTGTTCAAGATTACAAGAATGTACACCGTGCACATTTTGGTGTACTACAACAGCTCGCAATAGCTGAGCCGTACATCGAGGAACACCAAATTGAGCTTCGTGATAAAAACCAAGACCGCAAAGAGGACTGGATCATGAAAGAGCACAGAAGATGTTTCACTGAATGGTTAATGGACAAAAATATATCATACGGAAACACTATAGAAGAGGCAACAATGAAGAAGTTAGCTTGTGGCCCATCTGCTTTGGTAACATCATGGCAAGCATATGACATCAATGGTTACACATTTTACACTAAAGAAAAAGACGGTAAGAGTGTTGCACAAAATAGTGGTGTTCGTATTGAGGCTTATGATTCACAAGGGCAGAAGACCACATACTTCGGGTTCATAGAGGAAATATGGGAACTCGATTATGGCGAAAGAATGGTAGTGCCCGTATTTAAGTGCCAATGGGTCAAACATCCTGATGGTTTGAAAGTGGACAATTACGGGCTGACACTGGTAGACTTGAATAAAGTGGGTTACAAAGATGACCTGTGGGTTCTCGCCGATAATGTTGTACAAGTTTTTTATGTTCAAGATCCAGAAACTGAGAAGTTGCACGTAGTTGTTTCTGGAAAGCAAAATATTGTTGGGGTTGACAATGTGGGAGATAATGAAGAGGAATATAATCAGTATAAAGAGATGTACCTTTTCACCGAACCAGAAAACATCAAGCGCGTAGAGAGAAGCATTAAAAAGAATTTGAAACCCTATATGCGAGAAGATGTCAATGCTGGAAAAAATGTATATAGCAATGCGAGATGATATATATTGTATATATTTGTATCTTCTGAAATCAACTTAGAACAATGTTGGTATATGGATTGTGTCCTTTTGCATTTGTGTACACATATGCGTTTGGACTCAATGATTTGGAAGTTTGGAAGTTTGGTCTTTCAGATAATGATGTCTCGGGCGTGTAGCCGATTGAAGGAGGAGCGCTTGGCGTGGCGCAAGAACCATCCCCATGTATGTACATATGGCACACCAGTCACATGGTTGTATATACATATGTATCTCTAATGGACTGATGAACTTAACTATAGTTTGTTTTTCCGTCTTGTTTGTTTTTGGTATTTTCAATTTCTCCGCGTAGGGTTTCTCTGCGAAGCCTGAATCGGGAGATTTATTGAAGTGGCAGTGCATCGTACCCGGTAAAGAAGGGGTAAGTCATGAAGAACAAGCACAATATGAGTTTAACCATCGTCCTCCTATTAATAAATTTCTTTTGCAGACTGAATGGAAAGATGGTTACTACCCCCTGACAATCTCCTTCTTTGAGGACTATCCCTTGGTGCCTCCAAGATGCACCTTTCCAATTGGGTTCTTCCACCCAAATGTCCATCGTTCGGGAGCACTCTGCATCGGGATTCTTGATCAAGAGACTGTAAGATAGACCTATTTTGTTCATGTAATTATTACTTATAACAGACGGTTGAACTTATTTGAACTGGTTTCTTATATTGCTTAAATTATATTTCGTAGGGGTGGTGCAGTGCTTTTACGATCAAAACTATACTACTTGAAGTTCAGCGTTTGCTGCATCAGCCAAATGTGCCTAATGTTGAAAATGATTGCTATAATCTACTTATCAAGGTTAGATGACACTTTGACTTAGTGACCAATGTAGGTTATTCATTCCTCCTTCGACATTTGTTAATTTAAATAATGTCAATATTTTCAGGATCCAGCGGAATATAAGAGACGTGTTCGGGAGCAAGCAGGACGGTACAATTTAGATTGATCGATGGGAGCTTCATCGTCGATCTACAATGAATGTAGCATGATTTTTGTTCAGTGTTGAACAATTGTAAAGCCTCTAATGGTGTATTATCACAATTAAGCCAGCCTCACTGGTGATCGAGCATTTCCTACAATACATTACTGTACTAGTATCCGCTCATTTGTGTTTTTTCCTGATACAATTTTCCCTACATGATCTTCTCAGACCGTTGTTAACCAAGAACCTTCTATGAAGTTCATTGCATTACAGGCGGTTATTAATTAAGAACCATCAACGAAGATCATGTATTTACTCAGACGGTTGTTTTTTAAAATCCGTCTATGAAGTTTGTTGCATTACAGGCGGTTATTAATTAAGAACCGTCAACGAAGATCATGTATTTATCCAGACGGTTGTTTTTTAAAATCTGTCTGTGAAGTTCATTACATTACAGGCGGTTCTTAATTAAGAACCGTCAATAAAGATCATGTATTTATCCAGACGGTTGTTTCTTAAAATCCGCCTGTGAAGTTCATTGCATTACAAACGGTTCTTAATTAAGAACCGCCTGTGAAGATCATATATTTACCCAGACGGTTGTTCTTTAAAATCCGTCTGTGTTGTTCTGTCATCACAGGCGGTTATTATATCATTCGTCATCACAGTCGCATATTTTTAAGGACCGCCTGTGTTTGAAAATTTGAGGCGCCTGTAAAAATGCTTTTTGTAGTAGTGAGAGCAATAAACACAGATCTTATACATGCAACATCTTGACAGATTCTATTATAAGTACATATACTCCTTTTGTCCCAGAGGGATTGACGTTTTGACCTGTTGAGCTTGTCCTAAAGAGATGACGTTCTGGCTTGTCTGGCTACCGAGTCTGTCTGCCTCCCAAAAACGAATTACGTCTACTAGTGCATCAGTGTTGCATGCTGGGAACAACGTGGGAAGGAGAGACAACAAATGGTCCAACTCTTTGCAAAAGTAATACTGCACCAATGAATCAAAGTAGGCAACCAATGTGTCATTAAATTTGACCCATTTTAATGAGGATACATGCATCAATTTACAACTCTCTAAATCTGTCTTAGAAATACCAAAACGTCAATCCCTATGGGACGGAGGAAGTATATATATTTATCAAAAGATATAACAAAGAAACAATAAAATTCAGGCTGTACAATCAGCTCTAGGGGGTAGCTGTAATAAGGATCAAAATGCCTCAAAGAGTCTTCAAATGTATATCTTTGATTAGAGACAAAATATCTTGAATATAACAATGAATAATCTTAAAAGAAATAAATCCTAGACAGTAACATCACACATAGATGTCATTATATTACTTTGTGTACTGCCCCAAAATAGAATTTGCTAACTTAGATTCTCTTCAGGGGGAGAAGATTCTATGATTATCCCTTACACGAGTTTAATGCATACAATCGTTGATGGGTACAACCTCTCTACTAATTTCATTGAACCTAATCAAATAGTCAGAGACGTTGCCAGATGCAGAAATAGAACCAGTAACAACTAGTATCACTAGAACCCGAACCAGCAATATAAATAGCAAAAGCAGGAGCACCATCTTACCTTGGAGGACTGGTGGCTCAACTTGCACACCAGATGGCATAGAATCGGGTGTTCCATTACAAGACAGTACTATGGTCAAAAACGATGGTTACCGAAACTTGTTCGATGGAATCATTAGCAAGGTACTAGCTCACAAGAAGTTCATCATTGAAAATAGCACACGGTTAAATAAATTACTAAATTTCGGAGAAAGGCGGACCTGAAAGGCTTCTCGTTATCTCCTGCCTGTACGAGCCAATGAGTTAGTTAATACAATTTCAACAGGTAAGAGAACAAAGCACAACAGCAAAGCGCACATTGCCCACCTCTTTTCCTCAATGAAACAAGCAATATCACATGTGTTTTGTTTCTTGATTTTCTTTGTTAAAGGTCTTACAACCGGCCGCACTATGTTAAGAGCGATGTAAATATGTAAATTTAGTTATCAACATCCTTCTGTTTTTATTATAAACGAAACACACACAAGATAATAGTGGACAGACAAGCAGAACCAACCCAGACAGGCTAATTTGTCTATTCTAGCCAACTGATGCCTCTCAAGCCAACTGATTTGAGGTAGGATTGGCATCTGATGCACAAAAGCATGTTTATATAAGCAGATGTTGGAAACAAAGGTAAATGTATATTGTCTTGCATAGGCTATATCTTTGGACAGAGGGTAAAGTTGGGGTACATGGCACAGAGCCTTCAAGAGGGTGAAACCACCAGCTGTACCATGAATTTATAATCAAATCCATGTTGATTACTGCCTATTGTATAGAAGATCGAAATAGATAATTCTAACTCATACTCTGTATACTAAAATTAGTGGAACTTATTTGTATTTGTTGGTGAATTTTACGGTAATAACTTGACGATTTGGCAGATCAAACATTTACCAGAGTAGGTGTGACAACAAGATTTCAGAAATCTTCGTATTCAAACCGTCACCAAGGATCTGGTGCAGTAAACACACAACAGGAGGAATCAAATACAAATAAGCTTTATTAGATACTTGATGTTTACTAGTCAATAACCTGTGGACAAGACTGAACGTCTTGGTACGCTTGTGTTTTATGTGGCAAGTGCAGCTTCCCTTTGAGCTCAGGGCACGTAAGGGCCATATTCTTAAGCCTTTCTGCGGCTCCCGAACAAATATGGGTCCAAGTAGAAGGATTCCTACAAGAGAAGCATTTGGTCGCTACTGATAAGCTAACTGCATCACATCGGCAAGCAGAAGCCAAAAATGTCTGACTGGGATTACACGTTTCTAGAATAGCAGAAGCCAATAAGTAAAGAGTGATTGCCATCCATGAATATAACAGTAATCTAATTGATGAACCAGCAAGACGAGAAAGAGAGAAAGGGGACGCATCAGAGGAGAAAGCGAGCAGGAACGTCCTCGGTCCGTAGCATACCTTGGTGGGTTTTGTAGGATCTTATGGATGAAAGCGTGCAAAGAGGATCGGGTAAGCCCTGTGGACAAATTCAGCTTGGCTGCCTCCGGCACCGATCATGGCGAGTACGCGAAAGACGTGGAGGCAGCGCAAGAAGAGTGTGCCCTGAAAAGATTGCGGACAAGGCATGAAGAAGCGGACATAGGAGACGAGCTCACCCCAGCACCCAGAACTGGCCAGAAACCGGAGGTGGGACAAGTCGAAGAACACCGTCGTCTCCCTTTCCAGCCTGCAATGCAGTGCAATCTAACACTATTATTCACGGAAGGCTGGAAGCTGCATAAAAAATTGGAGAAGGGAAAGGGAAAATTGAACGGATGGCATATCAGAGGGACGGATCCGACCCTGATCTATCGACCATGGCGACATGGAAAAGGAAAAAGTCTATAAAACCCCCTCAACTATAGACTAGAGAACACTTAACACCCTAAACTACAAAACCGGGTATTTAACATCCTAATCTATTGAAAACCATTTAATTAACTCCTTAAAGCAGTTTTGCTGGGTGGTTTTGTCACGTTGGCAGCTGATGTGGCGTAATCTGCATGTTTGTGTACTATGGACCATATGTCAGAGACGTAAGACGATGCACGCGCTCTATTTCGGACGTAGCCTTCTGCTTCACGGAGGCCCTGCCATCCCCGGGGAGCTACCGCCTTTGGTGGCCAGGGACAGAGCCAGCCAGTGCTCAGCGGCAATGGAGATTGATCACGCTAGCCCGATGCAGTTGGTTACCTTGAATTGTAACTTCGGGCACTCTGCATACAAAGCATTATTAAATCAACAGTCGATCATTCTGTAGCAATCATGCTAACAACTACTAGCATAATGCCCTTGACAAAATTCATAAACGTACTAGGTTCTCTTTGAAAGCTCATAAACTTATTAGTTTAACAATGCAAGTGTGAGCTATGTCTGAATCAACAGCTGAACACCAAGGTTCAGCACCAGTCTGAATTGAACAGTTGTGCTCTGCTTGTTTCACGTTGCATTATCAGCAAGCTTGTACAGAGCATCCCGCAGAGAAAGTAAAAAAACATATGTTAGTGCAGTGCAGCATGAAAGTAGCCAGTTCACGCCAAGGGCAGATCCACCACCACGCCAGTCGCTGGAAGTTCTAGGCCCGCGCAGCAAGCAGGGAAGGGAGGCCCGGAATACATGTGGCAACTTCGACAAATGCGATTGGCAGCGCAAGTACGGTTGGCGGGGACGAGACACACATGTTGGTTTTCTGCCTCTTCAGTGCTACCTTCTGCTCGCCGCACCACACGCGCGTCATCGGGGAAGGATGTCAAAGACGCGCCGCTGGGTAAGGACGTTGAAGGGCACGCCACAGGGGAAGCACTGCACGATGAGCAGAAAGTGTACTTGGATGCCACGCCGTTGGGGAACGAGGAGATCGATCGCTAGCGCCTTGCCTAACTGCCGCGGTGGGTCGTGGAAGATCGATCGCCATTCCTAATCGGTACCTTCCATCTGTTTCTCAATCAATCAGCATGACATGTGGACCCCACACTAAAGCACATGCAAAACACGCCATGTCAGCCGCTGAGGTGGCAAAACCACCATGTAAAACTACCTTAAGGAGTTAAATAGATGGTTTTAGTAGTCTGTAAGGTACAGTTGAGGGGGTTATTTAAACTTTTTCCCATGGAAAAAGAAAACGGAAAAGAAGAGAAGCAGATGTACTACTCACTGGTGGGCGGTGCCTGCGAGGTTGTGGCGTCTAAGGAAGCAGAGGATGCGGCGAGCGCAGAGCCTCATGGGGAAGGAGTCATAGTCACTGGAGGTGTTGTGGATCAGCATCGTCGAGCCTAGTCGAGCGGACCGGGAAACCTCCCCTTTTTCTGGTGATCATCGAAGGCGCAGTGCTCTTCCTCCTCCTGTTCAGTCAACTGGTTGGCGATATATGCTTGGACGGTTCGCACTAAGACAATTGGAATTTTGCTATTGTCAAGATTGGGTTTCGCCAAAATGCTTATACCCAATGTGTAACACGCCCAAATACCATTATAATAGAGTTACAATTGCTCCTTTACTATTGAAACAAAGTTTACAGACTAATTAATCTGTTAATACCAAAAACATTTTCAAAAAGACTAAACTACCCTTCCATAATCGTACGCCCCTTCGTCTTTTCCACCCGAGGAAACCTCCGTTCCAACTCTGTCCGACGATCCGGTGCCCGCCGCCCCTCCCTCCCGCGTACGGCGCCTGCCGCCCCGCCCTCCCGCCTCACCGCCCGCCGCCCTGCCCTCCGGCGGCGGTAACGCCATGGAGGCGTCGCCCGATCGTGGAACCGGCGCCATGGACACCATGGAGGCGCCGGCCCGCCCTCCCGCCGCCTCGTCCGCTGCCCCGCCCGGCGCTCTCGCCGCCCGGAACACCGCCCCGATCGTAGCCGCCGGCGGCCGTGTAACTGACGGCATGGAGGTGCCGCCCGACCATGGTGCAGACGCCATGGAGGCGCCGCACCTCCATGGAGCTCAAGTATTTTTTTTCTTTTTGTTAATTCAATTATTCTTATTCTGTTTTATCTAATTTCTGATCTCTATAATCATCTTCATTTTATTTTTGATTTTCTGCAGAATTTACTTGCCATGATTAGCTTGCAAAGCGATGATGTTAGCATAGAGCATGGGCAAGGTTGGTGGTAATGCAATGTACGTTGTTTATGTTCTAGTGGTTATTATGTTTATGTTGTTGTTGTTCTAGTGGTTATTATTTTATCCTACTTAAAATAATCGTGTAGGTTGTCTTTACCACCACAACAAATTGTTGATTGGGATTCATTACAAATTACTGAGGAATGGCAAGATGATGAAGGTAGAATTGAAGTTGCTTGTGAAGATCATATGTATGATATTTTGGGCTTGAGACGTGAAGATGAGATGGCAGCGGAAAAAGTGAGGGAGGATGCTACAAATACCACAAGAGCCATGAATGAATTTGATACTCAAGGTGTTGATATTCTAGTCAACGATAACATACCAGAAGAGAGGTCAATTGTGTATGATAAGAATAATCCTGAGATGAAACTTGGCAGCTTATATCCTTCAATGAATGAGTTTAGGTTGGCTATTAGACAATATGCCATAAAGAAAGAATTTGAGTTAGGCATTGAGGCGATAGATAAGAAAAAATATTGTGGCTATTGTAAAGGTGGTGATTGTCCTTGGAGAATACATGCACGTATAGAGCGGGAAGGCTCCCTCACCGTTGTGGTATGGACTTTCTTACTTTTAATTTTTTTCATAACTATGTGTTGCAATGTGTGGTTTTGACTAATATTATATTATTATGTTTATTTTGTAGGTCATAGTGTTGGTTGATGAGCACACATGTACGTCAAGTGGTAGGAGGAAAACTACTAAACCGACTAGTGCTTGGGTTGCTTCAAAGGTACTCCCTATACTTCAGAAGACTCCTTATTTGGGTGCCAAAGTATTACAGTCAAGGTTGCAGGATGAAAATAATTGCATTATTTCTTATGAAACGGTTTGGAAGGGGAAAGAAAAAGCTTTGAAAGAATTGTATGGCAGTTGGGAAGAAAGCTTTCAACTTTTGTTCAATTGGAAGGAAGCGATATTAAAGGTTTCACCAAATAGTGTTATTGAGATTGATTTAGATATGGATGATGATGGTAAGCTCTACTTTCGAAGGTTCTTTTGTGCACTTGGTTCTTGCATTGAGGGTTTCTTGGAGGGTTGCAGACCGTATCTTAGTGTAGATGCAACCGCACTAAATGGAAGGTGATTATTATTTAACTCACGTTTTACTTACATGCGTATGTATTATTTACATTCTCACTTGACTTTGTTTATGTTTATGGAAGGTGGAATGGGCAAGTAGCTTCAGCTACTGGTGTTGATGGTCACAACTGGATGTTTCCAATTGCTTTTGGTTTTTTTGATAAAGAAACAAACAGATAATTGGACTTGATTCATGACACAGTTGCACAAGGCTATAGGAGATCTTCCACAATTCGCAATTTGCACAGATGCTTGCAATGGATTGGAAAATGTAGTGATGTATGTTTTCCCTAATGCTGAAAAGAGAGAATGCTTTAGGCATCTTATGTAGAACTATGTCAAAACCTACCATGGTTCAAAATATATGTTTCCTGCAGCTAGAGTATACAAGAAAGAAGAATATGATCATCTAATGGCAAATGTTCTTTCTAATCCTAACATATCTCACTGGCTAGATACATATCATTTCTTCATATGGTATAGAAGTGGATTCAACCCGGCTATTAAGTGTGACTACATCACTAACAATGTGGCTGAGTCATTCAATAGTTGGATCAAAGAATTCAAAGACTTAGCTGTGTGTGAGCTTGCTGATAAAATAAGAGAAAAGATCATGACTTTGTTTTTAGGAGGAGAAGGATTGGACATAAGCTCAGTGGAAAGATATTACTGGGTGTCATACAAATCTTAAAGGCAAGAACTCGGGGACTAGGTCACTTGACAGTTGTGAAAGGTGATTATTATTGAACTCATATTTTTCATATACATATAAGTAATGTTTATGTTTAATATGCTGACATTCTCACTTGACTTTGTTTATGTTTCAATTACCATATAGGTGATTATTGTGGTGCAGAGGTGCGAGACAACAATAATTGTCTTCTTAGACATATTGTCAAAACTTACATGCGTATGTATTCATGTGAAGAATGGAAGCACACAGGTAAACCATGTCAACATGCACTTGCTTTGATAACAGCTCAACAAATCAGAGATGTTAGGATGGAGGATTTTGTTGATGATTATTACTCTGTAGAGAAGTTCATAAATGCATATAAGATAATTGTAGAGCCACTTACTGATAGTCGCAATGGCCAAAAGTGGATATAGCTAATGAGGTACATGCACAAATTGTAAAAAGAGCTGCAGGATGACAAAGAAAATCAAGAATACAAGGTTGTCTTGAAGGTGGTAGCGGTAAGAAATCAAATGGAAATGAGACTGAGAAAGAAAAGAAATTAATTAGAGACAAGTTCAAATGTCCGAATTGTGGAGAGATGGGACATAGGAAAAACAGCCCCAAATGTCCTCTCAATGGGACAAAGAAAAGGTATGTTTCATTCTTTGTATGTTTGTGTATGTTAAATTGAATTCTTCATCTAATTGTGTTGTACTTCACCTTGTAGGAAGAGGAAACCAAGAAAGAATACCACTAAAGGTTGGTTTCCAACACCGCCCGTTGACAACACTTGAGGAAGAGAGTGTGGCTTTGTGATATGAGAGATGTTATTGTGCATGACTTGTGATATGTGAACATTTTGATGTATGGCATGTGAGCTTTATTTTGTGATATGTGAACATTTTCATGTATGACATGTGACATGTGAGTTTTATTTTGTGATATGTGAACATTTTGATGTATGGCATGTGAGCTTTATTTTGTGCTATGTGAACATTTTCATGTATGACATGTGAGTTTTATTTTGTGTTATGTGAACATTTTGATGTGTGAAATGTGTCATGCGAATATTTTTATGTGTGACACGTGCATGTCAAAATTTTTGTGTATATGGTCAATTTATAAATATATTTTTCTAATTTCTCCTAATATTTATCTTTGAATTTTCCTATATGATGACATTTTTCTAAAACTGTACATTATTTTTCTATTTCTGAAATTTTTTCGTTGTTTTTTTTGAAATTCTAAACATTTTTTCCAAAATTATTTGTATTTTTTGTGTTTCGTTTTTTTCTTTATATTTTTTTTTTAAATTTATTTATGATTTTTTCTGATTTTTTGTTAATTTCCTTATGTTTTTATAATTTTTTACATATTCCTGTTTTTTTTATAATTTTCTGTAAATTTTTTATTTGTTATTATATTTTTAACTTATTTCTGATTTTTTATGAATTTTTGTTAACTTTATTGCGTTTTTATATTTTTTTACTTTTTTCTGATTTTTTGTTAATTTTTTGTATATTAAAGTAAAACAGGGGTAGTTTGGTCAATTTATGAGTGTGTTGGTGTTAAAAAAGTTAATTAGATGTGAAATCATGTTTCAATAGTAAAGGAGCAATTGTGACTCCATTATAATGGTATTTGGGCGTGTTACACGTTGGGGATAGCATTTTGGCGAAACCCAGTCTTGGCGATAGCAAAATCCCAATTGTCTCGTTCGCACCCACCCGGACGAGAGAGCCAATGAGCGACCTACGCACCCACTTTGAGCCCCCTACGATGGACTAAAATTCCCTTTCGCCTAAATTTTTAGATTAAAGTACTAAAAGTCACTGAGGTGAAACATGATTATTATCTCTTCCGCGCCATGTAAAACTAAACTTAAGGTAATTGCGTGTGCGGGTGATCGGAACGCCTTCGCGCACCCTGCGATCTATATCCAACGGATGCCATGTCCAAAACTAAGTTTGGAGAGTTGCGCCCGGCACGCATATTCCCATCTCGTCTTCTGCCTCTCTCTCTCTCTCTCTCTCTCTCTCTCTCTCGTGTGCCATTCTCTCCCGCGATTTCTTTCCACACGGCTCGCACGCACCGCGCTTAACATTCCTAGGCAGCAGGTCCGGCTCAATGACGTGCGCCCCGGCCAGCCCGCTGCCGTAGCGTCTACCGGAGGCGAGAAGGCACCTGACGATGTCTATGCGCGCCCGGAGGGCACCGCCGGCAGCCCTGATCTCGACGGCGAGTGTCACCCTCCTTGGTCGTAGCGCACAACCACGACGTGAGGCGCAAGGGCCGCCGGTGAGCCGCCGGCGAGAATTTGGGGATTTTGTGCGGGCATGAGATGGGAATCAGAAATAGAGAGAGAATAACATAATTATGTTGATCAGTTCGTTCTACCTTTTTCTCATGAAGTGTTCTGTTTTTATAGTGCTAAGCAGGGGCCCACCGGCCAGACGACATCCTCACACCATAGACGCACTCACCCTCACAGACGGATCCACCGGTCAGACCGCCACACACGACACATATGTGACCGATCACAACAGTCGTCACAGCTCCCCCCACTCGAACTGATGCTTGCCCTCAAGCATCGAATCCTGGAAAATGCCGCCAGAGAACATAGTAATCCTCCCAGCTCGCTTCCTCCGGCGAAGTGCCCGACCACCGCACACGTACATGGGGAGTGGCGTTGCTTCCCTTCTTCACCAGGCGACGCTCCAAGATCTCCACTAGTTGAAGCGAGTCTCCTTACAGATCCAGGCGGGACGGTAGTGCCGAGAAGACCAGTGAATAGCTCAGCGTAGACGGCTTCAACTGTGAGACGTGGAACACCGGATGGATCTGGGCATCAGCAGGCAACTCCACCCAGTAAGCGACCTGGCCAATCTTCTCCAAGATCTTGAACGGTCCATAGAACTTGTAGGCCAGTTTAGGGCACGGCCGATTGACCACTGATGTTTGCGCATACAGCTACAGCCTAAGCAAGATCATTTCCCCAATTTGAAACTCCCTCTCAGATCTATTCTTGTCGGCTTTTTGCTTCATTCGATTTTGTGCTGCTGCAAGATTGGATTTTAGGAACTTAAAATGATGCGCTCGTTCCTGCAGCAGATCAGCCACCTCCTGGTTTATTGAAGAAGGAAGGATCGGCGCAGCCAAAGGATCTGGTTCATAACCATATAGAGCACAAAAAGGTGAGCACCTTAGGTTTGAATGATATGTAGAATTGTACCAGAACTCAGCTAAGGATAGCCAAGCCTTCCAATGTTTCGGGGCTTCACTGATAGAACAATGTAGGTACATTTCGACCCCTTGATTTACCCGCTCCGATTGACCATCACTCTGGGGATGATAAGCTATGGACAAAAGAAGCTGAGTTCCCAAGAGCTCAAACAATTGCTTCCATATAGCACTTGTAAACACCCTATACCTGTCAGAGAGCATCATTTTAGGCATGCCATGAAGCTTAATGACATTGTCAAGTAGCACTTTAGCCACCTGAATAGGGTTGCCTTAGAGCCATAAAGTGGGCATATTTGGTGAGTCGATCCACCACCACTAAAATTGTGTTATATCCTTCAGAGATTGGCAGACCCTCAACAAAGTCCATTGTAATTTATTGCCAAGCACCTTGAGGCACGAGTAAAGGTTGAAGCAACCCAACTGGATGTATCCTTTCCACTTTGGCTTGCTGACACACCCTATATTGCTTCACAAAGTCCACCACATCTTGCTTTAGCCCTTTCCAGTAAAAGAACTTCTTGACTCTTTGATAACAAACATGTGATCCAGAATGCCCACCTACAACACTGTCATGCAAAGATGTAATGATTTTGGTCCTCAAAGCTGAGTTTTCAGCAACCCATATATGGGTGCCTTTTCTAATTATCCCTTGTTGTAGGCTAAATCCATTTTCATCAGGGATTGAGATGGCCAATTTAGCCAATAACTCCTGGGCATTCTGATCTGTTGCATAAGAATTCAGAATTTCTTGCAGCCACCTAGGTTTGACCTCAGTGACTGTGGATATTGCCAACACATGACCAACCCTTGAAAGAGCATCAGCAGCCACATTCTCTTTCCCTTTCCTATATTTAGTTTTGAAGTTTAACCCTGTCGACTGTTGGAGTCGGCAGATCTCCTGACACTGCTAAAGTGTTGAAGGAGTTTGTGGTTCGGTGTGGGCGCGCGGAGACTCAAGAAGGTGAATTGCGATTTAACACAGGAGACACAAGGATCTACGTGGTTCGGGCCGCCTGAGCGTAATACCCTACTCCACGGGTGTGTTGGTGTTGTATTAGCTTGTCACGTATGATTGCTTGTCAACGTCCGTGAACGTCCGTCCCGAGTGTATCGTCGGCCTGTCCTTTTATAGTACAAGGACAGGCCGTT